>CM075196.1:15150074-16455074 GCA_037577475.1 Chaunax sp. Z400 | reverse complement strand
CAAGCTAAATAAATGAATAAATGAATGAAATAAAATATAACAAAATGTTTTTAAAAAGTAATTAAAAAAATCGTCATTAAAAGGTTTTTTTTAAGTCAGGAAAAAAAATCTGAATTCTAAAAAAAATCAAAAAATCATGTGGCCCTAATTTTCATCCATATGAAGCAAAGGGCATATAAGAAATGGACAATAATGTTAAAACAGAAGTTTATAGCTGGTTTAGTGAGGTGAATGAGTCAATACTAAATGCTGAAACAATAAAATCCAATGATGAAAGTAACTTTCTATGATTGCAGAATTTTGATGTTGTTTCTTCTATTAAAATATTGAACAATTAAAATGTTTTGGGAAATGAAACAACAAGTACTAATCTAATCTAAAACAATGTTCTGGCCACGTACAACCCTCCTGTCTCCAATAATGATGTATAGTATTATTTTGTTTCCTGTTATATTTTATGGGAAGTTGTATTTGTAGTCCCTACTATATTCTCTGGTGATGTTGTTTTGCAGTGTGCATAGTGCCAAATTTATGGAATGCACACATCTGTGGTCAGGGTGAGAAAGATTATGGTCTTAGGTTAAATGTGCCAGAACTGATTTTTTAGCCACTCTAGGGCAGCAGAATCAATTTGTATTTCAGTTGAGGCAGCGAACCTATTAGCAGACTTGTTTATAATGCCACATTATCATTCATTTGGAATTGTGTTTCTGACCCCCAGTTCAGTTTATCAGTTTAAAAAAAAGCGGCCACAATACAAAAACAAGGCAGGCAAGATGAACAAAACAAACAAAAAAAAAACAATAAGTTGGCTTTAGTAACATAAAGTTGATATCTAAAAGAAAAAGCAAGCAGGCAACAAATACAGAAAAATCTGAAAAAAGATATATAAAGAAATGCACAAGCAAAAGAAAGAATAAACTGATGGGGTACAGGAAAAACCAGGCAGCAACATGAGAGGAAAACATCATGAGCATGAAGAGGAGGAAGAGCAAAGGCATGAAACGCAAACAAAGTGACAACTGAGAGAAGGACTAAATACACAGGAGACTAATTAGGGACAGGTGAAACTAATTGGAGAAAATTACAGAGATGGAAGGAGAGCAAAGACAAGAAACATAAAGCAACACAAGAGGAGCAAACTACTAAATACAACAAGAACAAAACTCAAACTCAAACTGTTTTCTGGGCTCCATGACATCCCCCAGGCAAAAATCTAAATGTCCCACTATGTTCACCAGCAAATCCTAACCCCTCCAAGATCTGCGAGTGCCTAAACACAGAAATAAAAAAAAGTCTGATCATTCTTCAGTTGTCACATGTGCATGTTTGCTCGTGAGCAGTCTTCTCCCTGTCTTTACTGTGGCATTGTTACCTTACATTTAGTTCTTTGCACCAGCCATCCATCAGCATTGGATGAAGGTATTGTGGTGTGCTCATACAGGTAAATGCAAATGTATTCAATCAAAACATGTATCCACGTCATTACTAGTGGTTCAAAAATCATCATGGTAACTTAACAGCAGTTCCTTGATATGTTGATAAAAAAAACATAAACTGGGTGGCATTATCCTATTGAACATGTTGCTGTTGCAAATTAGTATATATAGTCAGGAGGCTCAGCAGAAGAGAGGTCTTCCACTTATCAGAAGGTCGGTGGTTCGATCCCCTTGTCCTTGGCTGTTCCGTTGGTGTGTGAGTGATTGTGTGACTGGTTACCGCTGCTAATGAGGAGGAGGCAGTATGAATGTTTGTGTGAACGGGTGAATGCTGGCTTGTGTTGTAAAGCACTTTGAGTGGTCAGTCAGACTACAAAGGCCCTATATAAGTACAGTCCATTTTCCATTTTACCGTTACTCATTTCAAAGTGTCCGTGGGTTAGACAATGAACTTTAACTCACTGATGGACAGCCCAGGGCCTTGCATGGTGATTTCTAGCTTAATAAATAGCTTTTCTCCGCGAAACAATTCCTCCATCTATAACAGCAATCTCTATATGTTTTCATTCACATCCTGCTTAAACAGAATATATGTCAAATTATGCAAGATGCTCTCACTGCTTCACTGTGTGTTGTGCTAAGGTGCTATTATGAAGAATTATTATGGTTGATTATGAATCAACCATGGAGAACAACAACCAAGCTGTTTCAAAAGGCTTGTTGATTTTCTGATTATCTATGAATTGTCTAAAGAGCTTGTCCTGTGTGAGACCACCCTGCCTCCTGTCTGCCCTCCTCCCCACATCCACCTCCACCCTCAAACATCACAACAACCCCACGCGCTCTAAACTCCACAGCCCTGAAAGTCCAAGGAAAAATCAGCTGCCATCAATCAGTAATGCAGATGAGAGGAACACGCTCTCTGGAGCAGCTTAGCCTGTTGAACATCACACAGCACAATTAAAACCCCCGAATGCAAATCATCTTCAGTCGACCACTAAATGAAAAGAGCCTTCCTTTCAAGAGTGCTCAATAGTGGCAGGCCTTTCAAAGGGCCCTTGCCCATGTGTGCAGTTTAATGATGAAAGTCAGGAAGGAGGCTTTGCATCCTGTTTGGCAAGGTTGTTACCATGACATTTAGCAACAGCATCAGGCTCATGAGGATGCTGTAACACGGCGTTTCAGTGAGTTTTAAGTGCTGCGGGGAATTACACAGTGTCATTATTATTTAGATATTCATATTTACCCCTGTTCTGGATCCTCCCTAGCTGCTCCAAATTGGAACAATTTGCTTATTAAGAGATGTACCTGTAGGGACTCCTTGATTTTGATGTTTAAATTTCATTAAGTGTTTGACCTCACTGCTTCTGTGTAGAAGTTTGAGATTGAGGTAAAATGCTTTTTACAGGACTTTGGCCATGACTAAGTAATTAAAAAGTGCTCTACCAGGCCCTAACCTTATTATGCAGCCTTATCGAAGTAGTTTCAAATGTTCTTAAACACTCCTCCTCATGGGCATGGGTAAGAAAGCTCATTTTAGACAGAGGGCACTGAATACATTTTACGTCAGTGTGCGCTGTGACATTAGGAGTAGCTTTGCTTTGCATTCTCTATAGGTGTTTTGTTCTCTTTAGCTCCTGGGTGCAAAATGTTTTCATGCTGATATGCACTCTGTTTACCTCACATCATGCTGAAAAAGTTATTAATCAAAACTTATTGTCTGTGTTGTCCATGTACTCTAGTTCTGGGTTTATTAATGAAATATTAACACATTCCCAGTTGCTCACATTTCTCAAGGTGAGGTGAAAACATTGTGATTCAGGAGTACAAACCAAAGCCTACAGTCATTTCAACAAGACTCGCATTAGTGTGGTGGACTTGTTCAGCATTTACATTTATTCACTTTCTTATTGAGACTGTCAATATCATATCATTTCTGTCAGTTCTACATAAAGCTGCGACTGGCCGCTAGTTAGCTTCTCTTAGCATAAAGACTGGGAAAAGGGATTTAAAGCTCTATTATTAGCACATTCTATCTTGTGTTTAAGGCATACAAAAACCAAAATATACAGAGCAACTGTAAAAACGCGTATATTTTTTAGGATTTCATGCAGTCCTGTTCAAATATCAAAGGTAAATTATGGTTTACAGCTTTATTCACAATTAAACCGTACAGAAAAATCATTCATTCACTCACTAATTTTCTGTAACTTCTTATCCTGTGTAGGGTTGCAGGGCGACTGGAGTCTATCCCAGCTGACTTTGCGTGGGAGGTGGGGTACACCCTGGACAAGTCGCCAGTTCATCACAGAGCCACATAGAAAGACAAAGAACCATTCACACTCACATTCACACCTCAATTTAGAGTCACCAATTCACCTAAAATGCGTGTTTTTGGTGGTGGGAGGAAGCCGGAGAACCCGGAGTTAACCCACACAGAAAAGTCCCAGGTCCACAGGTGGATTTGAACCCAGGACCTTCTTGCTGTGAGACAATGCCTCCCACTGCGTCACCGTGCCGCCCCACAGAAAAATCAGTTTTGTACAAATTATTGGTTGTTGCCTTGGTGTTTACAAGGCAAAAAGTGTGAATGGTGAGACAGAGAACAACGACAGTCAGTAACGTGTGACCACCTCCAGCATTTATCACACTTCACACTCCTGTGCATGGAATGGATAGACTGTTAATCTGGACTTGCACCAATGACTGTTATTGCTATGTTATGACTAATCGATGGTTATTCAGGATATAAGTATTTAAAAAAGTAATTTCAGTGTATCACATGTTTGTTTGTTTCAATAGATTACGGCAAGTGAAAGGAAAATATTGGGTTCTTAAAATGCATTTTTAAAGTTGCTCAGTATCTAAATATGACTATTTGTTGTTTCAAAGAGAGTAATTTATATCATGGCCTTGCACAAGGGTTTCCTGGAGTTTTATCATCACTGTGAAGCGTCTGTTTCCAGTTTTCTTTCACAGCTGCTCGTTATAGCTTGATATTTAGTATGCAGACATTAGCGATTCTCTCATCTAACTCTCAGCATGAAATTAAATAAGCTTGATTCCCAAAATGTAAAATATTCATTTATGACCAATTTAGTAACATATCTGCTGTTACTGCAGTCTCAAATCCACTGGATCAGTATTCAGACTCATACTGACTTCAAAGTTCAGAGTTGCGACACAGATTGTAGCTGATAGTGGCTGCAAAATAATGCCTGGGGTTAATTTCCACCATCAAATTCAAATAGTATTAACATAAACATATTAAGAATACACAGAAATATGTCTTTGTGGAGTGCAGTTAGTGCCAGTGTGGACTCCGTTCTAGTTCCAATTGATGGAGTAGCAGCAGCTAACAACGAAGGGTAGGCCTTAGTGAAGGGTCAGTTAAATATCACAGGTATTGGATCGTTGTTCAGCACAGGCAGATACCCTGAGTTTGGATGTTAGAAGCACTATTTCTACTAGTCTTAAATTTTCATTTATGGAAGCCCACAAATGCTCACATTTTCTCATATAAAAAAATTATGTCTTTGATGCAGATAGAGATAGTACAGATATGTGTATGTTCTTTAAGGAAGACATTTTTGGCAGTATGTTCTTTGGAAAATGAGAGTCTTGAGAAACACAAATGCATTTCACATGCAGCCAGCTGTATTTCCTGTGTGTAATTATGATCCAGGGATAAAAACAACTAAAAGGTAGTGTGGGCCACACGTCTGTAAATTATTCATCAGAATATGAAAGATAATGTAAATCCTAATAGACCCTCTGAGAGGCCAAGTAATGAGACCACCCAGTGTAATCAGGGTTTTGATGAGGGTTATGGAAGAGAGCCTCCCACACAGCTGAGGACAGCTGGAAACAGAACACCTGTAGATTCACTTACTTCAGTACCATCCATCAGCAAGTACACAATGACTAATTGGTGTGTGTGTTTGTGTGTGTGTGTGTGTGTGTGTGTGTGTGTGTGTGTGTGTGTGTGTGTGTGTGTGTGTGTGTGTGTGTGTGTGTGTGTGTGTGTGTGTGTGTGTGTGTGTGTGTGCTGACATTAATTAAACTTGTTTCCTGGTTTCCAGGCAATTAGTATTCTGCTTTTAGCAAGCCTTGCAGGATCAATATAAGCTTCACACCTTTTCTAGCTTAAAGGGCAAAAGTAGAAGTTGAAGGCTTTGCTTTCATTAACACCCTCAGTGCAGTTAAAAACACATTTGACATGTGTGAAACATTTTGATGCTATTGTTCTAATGCTTAGTAAAAAAGCAGCATGCTCCTCCTTGTGTTCTTAGCACCGCTGTGCCCCAGATGCCTTACTGTAGCTTAGCTCCTTAGAGATCAGTGCCACCTGTAATCAATACGTTTACTGCCTGATAGGCAGCTGTTGATGGCACATACAGGCCACAGATGAGAAGCCAGCAACAATCTGACGGCACTGATCCAACTCGGACAGAGAGATGGTGAATCAGATGCATTCTTCTCATCACCTTCCCATTGTTGTCCTCTTCCAGTCTGGATGTGGAGAGGTTTGAACCAGTGGCAGTCAGAGCAGCAGCAGAGGTGATTATTTTTTGACTTTTGATTAGTTTTAGGAAATCGTTATGAAATTGGAGGTGCTAGGAGAGCCAAGAGGAAATTGTTTCTTTTCAAGCTTTGTAATGAATTTTGAAAACATGCTCTCCATCTACTCTGTAAACCTGTGTAATTGCTTTTTTTTTTTTTTTAGCAAACGAGGGCAGCACATCTATCTTCACATATAGCAAACATGGTGTGACATTATGATTCATCACACATGATTCTGGCCACTTGGTGAAGTTCACTATTCACTCTAGCATGGTGGCACAGTGGGTAGCTGTAAGAAGCAAGAAGGTCCTGGGTTCAAATCCACCTTGAGGACCTGGGACTTTTCTGTGTGGAGTTTGCATGTTCTCCCCTTGTCTGCGTGGGTTCCCTCCGTATTCTCCGGCTTCCTCCCACCACCAAAAACTTGCAGCCCCCGCTGCAACCCTACACAGGATAAGCGGTTACAGAAAATGATTGAATGAATGAATAGTCACTCTTCTTTTCACTCTGTTTTGGTCTCCACCAACTCCTGGAGGAAATATCTTTCTCTTAAGCTACCAAAAGCTCTACTAAGATCACCAGCTAATCACTGAATCTGTCTTTCTTTGATGCTGGGCAGATAGCAGGTTACCTGCTGCTGCTGGAAATGATGCTGATGCAAACCAAAACAAGGTTGTGGTCCATAAACCAAAACAATGAACTGAACATTATAAAAATCTCCCCAAAGAGCAGAGGAGAACTGCAGAGTTGATGATAATTATGTGGATTTCCTATTACAAGCGATCCACTTGTAGCCATATATGTATATATATTAAACAGATTTATCAGTGCAGCTTTAAAAAAAAAAAAAAACGGCACCTCTTGAAGATCAATTATCTGCCTTCTTTGAATGGTAGTGTTTCTGATGAAGAGCAAAAAAAAACAGCCGTCCATGTAAAACAAATTAAACACCCGTCTTGTTTCCATTCTCAAAGAAATGTGTTATCTCTGCACTGCTGTTTCTTCTTGTTGTTTCTTCTTTCAGGTTGTCACTGAGGCTTTCACTGTGTTTCATATGACCAGTTACTCCCACCTGAGGCAGCAACAATGCTTTGTGTGAGGTGATGATGAATGTGACAGCCGCTCCAACTGGCAAGGGACACAGCGTGATTCAAGTACAAGTTCAAGTACATTAATGTGGCTGTTCACCTTTATATTACCTCTGGATGCAGGGGCAGGCTCACGTTGAATGCTGCTGCAATGATATTACATTTACAATATTGGATTACAATTGAAATCTGTGAAGCATTTCAGCTTATCACATGCACAGATATTCATCAAATTTACAATTAAGGGGTAAAAAAAATCATTCAAAGTTGGTTTAGACATCCTAATGTTCTTGAAATCAGCTTCTGAAAGCATTGTGATGCATGCTTTAATATTTAAACACCCTCAAATGTTCGCACACAATAGGTTTTCCATATCTCAGAATTTACAATTCCACCAGTGCTGTACTTGACATGATAACAGCTTTACCCGTTTTTACTATCTCACAATACATTGACTAGTTAATTTAAAATTTAAAATCCCTTACAGTATATATATTTTTTCTCTCTTATCATGGCATGAAAGTGACATGAAAGAGATACAGTTTTTGATGACTGCAAGCTCTTCATAGATTAATGCAACATTTACTGCATCCTTACATTAGCCAGCATAAAAACATTCGCTACTGCCATTACTGGATTAGCAAGCTCTCACATTTTCTCCAACAAAGGAAATGAATCTCACTGTACTACGCTTTATTCGGACTTAATAATTGGACCGAATAAAAAAAAAAGTTGTCTTGTGAAATGAATTGGTCATTAACTAAAATGTTCTAAAAAAGGAAAAAATTGGTATAATTTTCATTTCTTGTCCCAACTAAAGCCAATTAGGCAAGTTTAAGTAATTTAACAATGTGAGAGTACTTTTATACACCACATAAATTTCACAATTTCTTAAACACCTTCCCTGAAGATGGGACTAGAAAAACATTCTGCTGTATTTTGCATACAAATTGGGGTAGCCATTACCGGTACCAAAATAAAATAATAGACCTCCTTGTCATTAATTTGGGCCTGCACGGTTCCTGCTCTGCATGTTCCTGTGCATTCCATGCTGTGTCTTTGTCTCTTGCATAGATATTCATCCCAGGTTCATTACATTGCTTGCAAGAAGCAGTTGAATGTATGCATTCAGTAACAGCATGACTAATCTCAATTTAGACAGGCATCCTGTGAAAGTAGTGCAGTCAACAGACACTGCTCTAAGAAAACTCACTCTGGAGAATGAATCTCTCTCCCGCCTGATATCAGATGTGTTGATTTTTCTGAGGGAAATAAATATTCTGGCAGCTCCCTCTCACTCCCACCCATCTAAATTATTTGTCACTGGGGACATTAAGCTGTCATCTTCTGAGGTTCCTCTCAAACATGTTTCCAGCATGTAGATGCTCTGTGAATGCCGTTTGGAAATTGGAACATTGGAATTGGGTGTACTGTATTAAAGATAGTATGTCGTCTCTCAGCCCAAAAGTATGGATGGATGGATGAATGCATAAGATGTTATGTGATGCTTACAGCCCACTCTCCCTATCTGTATGTGCAACAAACTGCAGAAAAACATCTACCCTTGTAGTCCAGCATTACATAACACCACTACTGTGCCAGTGCTTAAAGTTAATTTGCTCCCTGTATGTGAGGATGAAGTGCACCTCATTGTGCATACTAATGGCCCACATAAGGCTTTCAAAATGATAGAATGACTCTGTTTTGAAGATGACAATTGGAAGTTTAAATTGGTTGGCATCATAGTGGTGATAATTATGTTGATGTATTAGTGCAAAACAGTAAACAATTCTAATCTGCTCCCGGGTCTCAACCAGCGTAGGAAAATTCTTTTTGTGGACGACGTTTCTGGCTGCAGAGATTGCAGTGGATGTTCATGTTTTCTGCAAGTTTTTGCTCTGAAACAGCTATTATTTCATTCCTTACAAATGAAATCACGCCGAGATGTTTACCGTCTTCTAAGGATGAAAGGTAAAACAGATGGCTCTACTGTTGCTCAGTTCTCGTCTGTTGTAACTTTGTCCTGTCGAACAAATGTTCAGTAGTGCATACACAGCAATCACAGCCATCTTTTCCGCCTGGTTTGCACCCCCTTGAAGTTCACCGACTTCCAAAGGCAGCAGCAACACACATCAGCTTTAAAGCTTTGTGTGAAGATGGCTATATGACAGTATGGTGGCTAGTTTTCTATGCAGCTGCATGAATGGCGACTTGCATATACAAACACACCACTTGGGCATCACTGAGAAGGCACATTGAAAATACAGCAGCACTGGCTTAATCACAGTCATATTAACCCTAGTAAATTAAAGAAAGGCTTCATTGATGTGCAAGTCTAATTCATCACAGGCTTACCTTTGTGAGCCACAGCAGTGATTTGGCAGTTTCAGTCGACTTCCACAGTAGTGTAGACAGAAATGTCTCAACAACTATCAGATGCATTGCAATGAAATGCAGATTTTTATGCCCACCTCAGGACAAACTTTGGTAATCCTCCAACTTGTATTTATGAGACTGAAAAGCTAAGAGAGCTTGTTAAACGTGGTGAACTAGCCGCTTACACACACCTCACAGTTGGACCCACAGTGCTGATAGTGTAGTCAGACAGACTGTGTTTGCAGAGGAGTAGCTTTTTAGGGAGGGAAGGGAAGGGCTGTCATTTTTTTTTTCAAAATTTAGTTTGATTTTGTAATTTTCCGCTACAACCCCATCTTTAAACTAAGATGCTAAGTGTCTACAGCATGTTAGACTGTAGAGTTAGTTTCAAGGTTGCCAAAACAACCTCCCCTCTCAGGCACATTTAGTAATGATTCTGAAGCTTTCTATAATATCACATGATCTTCACCAGTGCATTGAGTTTACCTAGTTGTTGTGGAAATGTTGATTAGCTGTTTTTTAAAAGATATTTTTCAAGCATGGACATTGTGTGAATTGTGTGAATTGTGTGAAAAAGCAAAATTATACATATATCATTTAAAAAATATTATATCAAAAGCAATGCTCATTTTTATGATCAATCTGCTGGAGCAGCGCCATCTATTCTTCAGCAGTAAGTCATCTAACATTATGACCCTCATATTTTGAAATTGAATTGTGCCACTTAAAATCAAATTCCCCTCTTTTTTTTCATCTCTGAAGTTATTCACTCCCTGAAAATAATAAACAATATGAGCCCCTTCCTCCTGTGACTATATTGTCTGAAGCGTCTGGTCGTTCATCTTGTGAGTAGGTGAAAAAGGTCGACTCGGTTGTGCTGGGGGCTAAGCTTGTGTCAGGCAGAAGACACTGATCTGTTAATGTCCTCATTAGCTGGCCTCAGCCAAACGGAAAACACAGCTTGAAGCAGGAGATCTGCTCTGCTGGTGACAGACATCACCAACCCCCCCACCCCCCTGGGCCTGTCTTGGGCCAGATGAGCCCTGGATGGCAGCTCACACACCTCTGGGCTCTCAGTTGTGACATCTCGCAGAGAGACGGGGGAAAGTCATCATTGCCCCCCCGCCAAAACCAGCTATTGGTTTGTTGCCTCATGCAGGGTAACAATGTGCTATGAGGGTCAAGGTTAGCTACAGTACATCCAATAAGTGAAATGTGGAAAACAAGCAATATGCATTCCAATTACAATGAACACATAAATGTTTCTCACATTTCATACAAATATGTATGTAAACCAACATTCAAAATGACTCTCTTTCTCTGTGTGTGTGTGTGTGTGTGTGTGTGTGTGTGTGATGATGATGATGTGGTACTTGGTTCTGTCTTAGAGATAGTATCTTTGCTAACATCCGCAAAGATGTGTTTTGCCCAAAGATGATAATTCAGACTTGTTGTACTTCAGTGGAAAGACAGCTCATTAAAAAGCTTTTTAAAATGAAGTTTTCTGTTCAACACACTGGGGTATGTTTCCTCATTACGTTGTCTGTGTTTGCCACACATTTCAGTGATACAACCAGCTGAAAATCTGCACAGGAATAAAGGGAGGAAATTGGGGTCAAACTTGGTGATTTGATCAATTTGCATTAAACAAAAGTTAACGTGTTAAGGTTTCTAGATTAATCTGGAGCATTAACACGTTAACGTTGATAGCCCTAGTTATAAGATGTGATCTCCACACATATCAAACCCTCCTTTCAACACAATTATCAGAACACCTTTTCTCCTCCCTCTTTCTTACACGTGGATTGGAGAAACAAAAGGAAATCACACCAGCACATGTGATGCTTCAGCCTCGAGTACAGACAGTATAATAACCAAACAGAGCGCTCCACCATGGCAGTGATCCTGTAGTTGCATGTGCACTGTCTGGTAAGTCTTCTTTGTTCCTCCTGTGGCAGAGATTAGTTTAGAGCCTCAGTGTGAAACTGTGGGGGAAGAAAAATCACTCCTACCTCTTTCACTGACGGGTCTCTGAATTTATTTCTGCGATCAGCAAAGTCAGCATGAAGCCATGCCCCCTGAGTCTGTGCACAAACATATTTCATGCTCCAGGATAATGTTGAATAGAGAGAGCAAGAGAAGGGTGGTAGAACATTTTTAGAAATAAATATGTTGTAGTGAATATTTTTACAGTATATAAATTTATTTATTTATTTTGCATTGGCTAAAGAGTAAAAGTACAATAGTGTATTAACATTAAATTAACTATCAATTTTGATAATTATCATTTCAACCATTTGTCAAGGAACTTTTTCCAAAGCTTCTCAAACGTGAGGTCCAAGTTCAGCATTTGTCTGTTTTAAATCTCTCTATATTTAATATTTGTTGACTAAATCAAACAAGACATTTGTAAAGGCATCTAAACTTCTTTGTCACCATTTTATTTTCAAATTTTATAGATTAAATTATTGTAACGATTTTTGACAGATTGCTAAATGATAATTGGTGCAAGTCTACAAGAGAAAAGTACATTAATTGGAATTATTCTTTGGTTGATAAAACCATTTCCATCTCATCAGCATTATGCAAGCATCCGTTACAGTATGTTATTAAAAAGAGATCACGATGAAATACTTATAAGGTTTTGCAAAAAAGCACCTGCAAAGTCAATGTCACTCATGTGAAATGTTGAAAAACCACATGTGCATCTTTGTGAATTCATTGCATGTGACATTGTGGTTTCCATATGTGGTATCTTACCTCTTACATCTAACACATATCCCTATCTCACAATGTTGAAGAAAAGTGAAAAATGTAACCCAGAATCCACATCAAGATCCAAATCAAACTTTCCCAACTTTTCCTTGCCTCAAGATCCACCCATACACTAAATATTAATCAAAAGTTTAAGTTTAAGATATCCTGCAGTCAAACAGACAAACAAACAAACAGACTGTCACACAACCTCCTACAACTCTCATTTGTGGAGGTAATTAAATGTTTCAAAACCAAATGTGTCTGTATGGATCAGTGTAATGATGTTCCACATAATAAAAATAATATAAATACAACACTTTTCAAGTCACGAAGTTCTTTACATGTTTGACCAAAATGTGTTAGCATCTGTAACAAGGCAAATAAAATTAGTTAAATAAATGTAAAAGGTCCAGTGAGTAGAATGGATCTGGAGACTTTGGTCCAGGAAAAGATTTTTATCCTTTACTTGGTACACACAGTTGAGTGAATTGCCAATTCTTCCATCAAGCTGTCTGGGGCCAAAAGATCCTAAAGAGCCAAAAGAAGTGATTTTATAAGAATTTTGTCAATAAATGAAGCCCATACTTCTCCACTGGATGAAAACGCTTTCTTTTAAATTGTGGAGTTGCAGGTAAATACTATTACTGAAAGAAGAAAAACAGCTTTACTGACTGACGGAGTGAAATAAGGGGTTAACTGTTGCTGTCTGAGTCATCTGAATCACTGCCATTGAATGTGTGGCACCTCATTCGACCTCTTCCCCTGATGCTTCCTGTGCTGAGGATATTTTCTTGTCGCCCCCACAAACGATGCAATCTGACAATCACTTGCTGTCAAGTCACTGTTGTTTTTCTTTAGGGAGATTTGAGCATATGGGCAGGGTTCGGAGCAGTGATCCTATACGTCTGCTGCTCAGCTATCCTGATTGTTTTTTAATCCTCCAGCCCTAAGGATTCCCACATACAGTAAACTTATGCAAGAAGATGAATAGCAGGTCCGGATGGGCCATCTGTCATTTCCGGCTACCATCAGCTCTCAAAGCTCAGAGCAACTGGAGAACCTACTTCACATGAATATCATGGACACTGTTAGATTTTTTAGGCAAACATTTGGAGAGGCCAAAAAGCCTTTGTGGTATGTTTTCTGTCATCGTGCTCTCTCTCTCTCTCTCTCTCAAGTGTTATTCTTGTGAAGAAAGCAGGGGGGATGAGAGGAAAACCATGTAGTGAGTCAGACAGTGTAGTCAATAAAGCTCCCAGTGCGACTTGCCTGGCCAGCTGATTTTAAAAGCAGGTGTTTGCTTCATGTATGTTTAATTCCAGCAGGGAAATCCGCCGCTAACTTACATCCCAATCTATTTTGGTCACGACACAATTTTCATGGCATGACGTACAATACGTCTAACTTAACTGAAGCCCACACCATTGTGAGAGTACACGTTCCATCCATATTTTGGCAAGTTTTTGAAAGCCTGAATTTGCAGGTAAAGTAAAATTTACTGATGCAGTGCTGGACTAATAGAAAAGCTATTTTTGATGTGTCTTGTCTGTAAGGGTTTATTGCATTGATCTTTTCAACACTTTTTTTCACGGATCTCAAAAGATGAAGATGTAATGGGTTAAATGTGCATCAATTACTGTACTAGACAGTAAAACTTTATTTTAAAAAAGACGCATCAGACTGGATTATTTTGGATTCTGGAAATCAGTAACTGCTAATTTAGACCAATGAGATAAAAAACAAAATTAAGATCATAACGGCTGGTGATATTCTTGGCTTTTCTTTTTTTTTTTACAATCAACTCCTGTTGAAGCACCAAGAACCAGAACCATAACGCAAACATGTGGCCCGCACAGGTAACCCCTGTGGGCCTTTTCCTTGCAGCACAGAACAGGACAAAACCTCCTCCAACCAAATGAAAATAAATCTGAAATAATTCTCTTTCGTCCCCCAAAATCCACTGCTATTCTGTAGCAACATCTTGGAAGTCTGTCTTCAAATGTCAAACCTGCAGCCAGAAACCTTGGGGTGATATTTGACAGTGAACTCACTTTTGAAAAACAAATTTCAAGTGTTGTACAGTCTTGTTTTTATCAACTAAAGAACATTTCCAAGATCAGGTCTTTTCTCTCTCGTCCTGATCTTGAGAAGGTCATCCATGCTTCATCTCGGCAGGATTACTGTAACTCCTTGTATTCAGTGCTAAGTCAGAAAGCTACCGCACGGTCCCTGAGTCCTGTAGATTACAGGAGTGGATGTAGACTACATGTGTTTTGTGGACTTTGAAAAGGCATACGACCGTGTCCCTGGTAGTGCTCTGTAGAGGGTGCTCCGGGAATATGGGGTATCGGGCCCGTAGTTATGGGCCATTTGGTCCCTGTATGACCAGAGCGAGAGTTTGTTTCCCAATGCCAGCAAAAAGTCAGACTTGTTTCCGGTGAGAGTTGGACTCCATCAGGGCTGCCCTTTGTCACCGATTCTGTTCATAATCTTTATGGACAGAATTTCTAGGCAGAGCCAGGTTGCGGAGGGTGTCCTGTTTGGTGGACTCAGAATCGCTTCTCTGCTTTGTGCGGATGATGTGGTCTTGTTAGCTTCATCATGCCGTGACTTCCGACTGTCATTGGGACAGTTTGCTGCTGAGTGTGAAGCGGTCGGGATGAGACTCAGCACCTCCAAATCTGAGGACATGGTTCTCTGTCGGAAAAGGGTAGACTGCTCACTCCAGGTCAGGGATGGGTTGAGTCAAAGTATCTTGTCTTGTTTACGAGTGAGGGATGAATGGAGCGGTAGATTGATAGACGGATCGTCTACGGTGATGTGGACTCTGTCGCCGATACAAGCAGCCAAAATAGCTTCCTCTGCAAGATGTCTGGGCTCACCCTCGGAGATAGGGTGAGGAGCTCAGTCATTTGGGAGGGGCTCAGAGTGGATGGATGGACTTTACAACACAATGGAGTTGCTCTGCAGTTGATTGTATTGAGCAAATTTGAACTTTTTGAGCTTTTTAACATTACAAACTAACGTTTCAAAAGCGCTGTAAAGCTGCTGATCATACCGTGATTGTGGGATCTGTCCATAATATACCTAGCTGACTCATCCTCATTACTCAGTGTTACAGAGTTCAGGATTTCATCATCACAGTTACTGTGAAAAGACCACCTGCCCACTCAACTTATATTGTTACACAACTGTACTGTGAAGACATATAGATCAAGCTTTGCCTTCAAGGCCAAATTATTTTTTATATTCAATTTGTTTCTGTGAATACACGTTCATCTTAGCAATAGGACTAAAGTAGGTACTGTATTTTCTTCCAGGTTTGCAGGAGAGTATGTACTGTATGCTGTATGCTCATATTTTTTAGCATATGCATGAGGAAAATCCCAAAGCACCCTCTGAAAGACTGCTTGCGTGTTTATTTTCATTGCTCCTGATGGCAGGACCCGACAGTCTCTCCTGCACCATTGTGCTTCTCAGGCTTGTTGTAATTAGTTTCAGTTTTGAGAGGGATATTTTGGCACTTGCAACAGTCACAGGTGAGAGTGCGAAATAGTTTAATAGCTGTGGCTACATCGGGGACACTTGGTAATATGGAGTGGTACTTTATGAATAGAGTGTGTGCCATGTCTTGAGCTGAGCCATGCTCCATTTCCTTTATGGCAGAGACTAATGTGCATCTGAAGGAGAACACTTGTTCTGGGAAAGCTGTGGGTAAGTCATCTTTGCGTTGATCAACTATAAGATACTTCCTGATATATACAGTTCATCATCTGATTTCAGCAAAAAAAAAATCCAAAACCCTGTGCCACCTCATGCATACCATGGAGCTTGTGTGCAACATTAGTCTCTATAGCTGCATGAAATACTGACACCTTGAAGTGCTCAAGCTATCCTCACATAACTCACTGAAATGACAAAATACTCTCATAACAATTAACAAATTTTGACTGGCAAATGTTTTTATTAATATTTGCTTTATCATCTCTATCGAGGAGGTTAAATCATTGTTGGGCTTGCTAGTGTGTGTTTTTTCAGTAGTGTTAGATTTCTTTAGCATTGTGAGAACACTGAGGGCAGCAATTTGAGCATGTGAATACATTTTTGGGAAGAATCTGCCCAGTGGAACTGAAAATACTGACTCTGTTTTCTCTATGCCAAATGCTATGGATGGATCCAAGTTCTAGGTGCATGTTTTCATGGTGAAAGTCTCTTGACACAGGTGTTGCATATAAATTGGAAGGGTCCCTTTGGAGGGCATGCTCAGCTTAGGCAGAGGTTTGCAGCCTCCACTTTTATTTAGATATCAATATTGGCTCTGGAAATACAGATAATGTGCACTCTGTGTAACTGTAATTTTTTGAAAACAATCAAAAGAATTTTTTTTAATTCTTCAAAATAGGCTTAATGGTTGTTTACAGTCAGGGGCGGGGCCCATGTGCCCCACAGACCTCCATTGTTGTTCAAAAACACAAAAACATGTCAGTGAAACACTGTTTCATGAAGTAACTTCTATTTTCTCTCTATATGGACACTTTTGTTTTGATACAATCCCATTATACACTGCCTTGCTGCTGAATTCATGAAAATTCTACATGCGTATTCATCCGCACCAGAAAATAGTCCCCAAAATACCCTATTTATTCATGTTTGAGTTTGTTAAAAACTACAGTGACCAGTTTTTTTGTTTTTTTTTGTGAGTGGAAATTAGTATTTTTGTTCACGATAGATTTGTGAACCATTTTTGAAATTTTATTCCCAAACACAAGTCAGAATGTAGCCTCAGAAAGATTTTTTTTTGGGGGGGGGGGGTCTTTTACTGGGATTTGTTGACAACAACAAAAATTCAGAACAAGAGCCTTTATTTTAAGACAAACTAATGAAAAGAAACCCTCTATGAGAAAATCTGCTTTCTAGTCAACAATGGTGGATGTCAAATAGGTTCTATACTGAAAATGATTCTGCATTTGAAAAACAAATGAACAAGACTGAACACCTGTGTCATATTAGTGGTTAATCAAATCACTGAGTGCCCTGGGCTTCTGTTCTCTGAATATTGTGTATGCTTTGAATATAACGGAGGCTCAGGAACACTCTTGGGAGTGAAAACAACTAAATAAACATAAGATCCCCAAAGCAATAAATCCAATTTTAATTATTTTGCAAGACGTACATGACACCCTCTCCCAGAGGAGAAGCGAGCTGCACTTTCGCACACAACCTCATCACTGCCCTTTAGCGTATTCCTGATAGTCACAAAAATGTCATCTCCAGTATCTCATTCTGTTTCTTTCTATAATATAATAAAGGTGACCACCACCATTATCTGCAGGGGTTTCTGATTCACTTCTGTCAAACATCTGATGCAGATTTCTCTTTACTCTTCACAGTGTTTTCTACAATGAAAC
This sequence comes from Chaunax sp. Z400, assembly GCA_037577475.1. NCBI lineage: Eukaryota > Metazoa > Chordata > Actinopteri > Lophiiformes > Chaunacidae > Chaunax > Chaunax sp. Z400. The sequence goes on along the minus strand of CM075196.1, from coordinate 16,437,443 downwards.
TATACTAGAGGAGAATAGCATCGTCTGATCCCTATCTCTCACACATTCAGTTATTCTGAGGCATATTCCTCACAACCAAACGGTGTGGTAGACATGTCTACACATGTCGTTGCATTGTAAACATTCACATCAGACTGCAGTGCTTCGCAGAGAGACTGGTGCTGTGCACCACTTTGTTTCCCCCAAATTACCCAGCACAGTGTTGATATGACTTGTAGTTATTCTTGCTCACTCATTCATGCAAACTCTCTCCTCCTCACCCTCTTGCCTTACATATCTTCCACTATATACTGTATCTCTCTGCGTCCCTCGCTCACCCACTTTCCCCCTGCTTTCCATTCTCTCCCTTGCAGACTCATTCATCCATAGATGGTACATCGGTGGCTATCCTCTGATGCTTATGGGCTGCTCTCTGATCTGGCTCTCCCCTAAGCAACAGCTCAGATTAAACACTTAACTTTATTCCATTTTTCCTCTCCCACCCTCTCGTTTGCCTGGCATTAAAAATTCATTCACTCTGTGCTGTGTTAAAAGCATATTATGCAAGACTCTAAATATACCCCCTCCCAGGCAGGAACCATTTGTCCCTCGCTGCCTATATGTGGTCTGTGTGTGTCTATGCATGCATTGTATACATTTGTGTGAGCTGAGGGCTTTGTCACTGCCCCGATGCTGCATTTGTTATTCTTTCAGATCCCAGGAGGAGGCCATCTACAGTGCTCGGGAACCTCCCTCGGATGGCAACAGCATGACTAACGAACAGGTAAGGTTAAATAAGGATCTTCTAAAGTGGACCTGGCTTCCCAATGAGCTTCTGTCTCTTATTTAGTGCTGTGCCTTCAACTCTTTCACCTCTGAGAGATAATTATTCCAGCACAGTTTACCCAATGAGTCTGAGGGCCATTTATCACGTGGATGAGCATTCAGAGAAGGAGAAAGTGCAGCTGTGTGTATCGGTCTTCCTCCAGGCCGGTCTGCCTGTATGCCTCCAGCAACAAAAGCTGACAGTCTGCCTCCCAGATAAAAAGCCTCTGTAATTGGCTGCCATTACAAACTGTATGCCATCCTTGACAATGGCAGTGAAAAGAGAGAAGATACATGTTCCTGCCACTGTCTTGTAGAATCCTGCATCTGTCAAAAAGCAGAGGAATGAGTTCATTGCAGCATAAATGGTACAAATGAAAGAGCTTGACTACTCAATTGCTCAAAATCATTTTTATCCCCTTTAAGGTCTGTTTTTTTTCTAATATTGATGATTCATGTACTTTCAGGTCTGTAAAAATTAGACACTATTGTCCATGTATTTGCTTAATTAAAATACAATGTGTAACTAATAAGTGTGGAGAATCCAGTTTAAGCAGTATCATGCTGAAGCGCTACACTGCACACACACACACACACACACACACACACACACACACACACACACACACACACACACACACACACACACACACACACACACACACACACACACACACAAACACGAGTGCACAGGTTCAGTACATCTAACCATGATAAATATCACAAGGTTGTCTTTGACAGAATAAGGATTTGTTCTGTTTCCCCAATCGACTCCACATATGTCACCTCTCGCGTCTCCATTGACACCTGTCAGCTCCTCCAGCCTGCACTGATGTGTGGCACTCCTAACTCGATCACGATGGTGAACACAACACCTGCAATCTCCAAAGAGCTGGGGAAGCTGCCAAGTTCAATCCAGGTTGAGAAGTGTTTTTGTCTCTGTGAGTTTCTCTTTCTTCCTGTCTCTTTTTGTCGCCTCCCATCACTATTAAATTGTGACACTGGGAGTATCAATTTCTTTAGAGAATGCAACAAATGCAGAATAATATTCCATCTAAAAGCTTACTTACTCCACAACAGATAAGTCAGAAAGCCTTGGCATTATTAAAGTTGTAAGCAAAGACAAGAGGATGGGTATATAGAGTACAGTGTATTCTGCAGCTCAGTGCCAAGAGCATATATTACTGAGATGGGGCTACACTGAAGGGGAACATCTGGTCCCTTGTGGCCAATTCGTCTCCTTGAGCACATTGCATGTACAGTGTCCCCTTCCTTCCTCTCCTCAGCAGAAGGCTGTCTGAGAGACAGTTGTTTGCTGCACGTAGGTCTGTTCTCTCTTCCCATGGGTCTAATTTGTGCAAGCGGCTTTTGAATTGTTGCAAAGAAGATGCAGGAACAAAGCCAGCTGAGGTGGCTGGGGCATATGGGACCTGCTGTTCCCCTGTGCCTTTAGTTCTGATGCCAAGTCATCTACATTCTTCTGTTGTTCCCTGCTCCCCTTCCTCTTTCACCCCAAAGTGTCGGTCTTGTGTTTGCTCTGTTTGGTGATATAATGAGGGAACGATGTGAGGTGAAGAGATTAGAGAGGTGAACATGAGTGCATGACTTTTATGCATCTCAAATTACTGTACTTGTGCCAAAAATATCAAAAAGTGAAAAGTGCACCAAGTCAAGTCAGTTTTATTTGATTGGTGCCAAATCACAACAAAAGTTTTCTCTTGACACATATAGAGCAGGTCTAGATACTCTTTAGTTTACAGACGCTCAACATTCCCGCACGGCAAAAAACTTGGAGAGAATGACAGAGAAAAACTGCCCTTTAACAGGCGCCAAATGTTTTTAAATCACCTTAATTTGATTATTTTACTACAACATATAAACACAGTGTACGGCACAACTATTTCTTTTCTCATATTGTCAGTTTTCACCTTTGACATTTGCAGCAGCAGCTTCTAATATCCTTCAAAGACGTTGACTAAGCCATCACTCAGAAACTCATGTTTTTAAGGGGAAAAGCCTTGATTTTAAAGTACGAACATAGAAAACTGCACTGTAATTATTTTCTCTGCAGGAGAGCCAGCAACATCTGAACAATGTAGGAAAGAAGTCAAGGGAATGTGCTGAGACCTATAAAGTTTCCATTTTGAAAAATTGGACAACCTGTTTGACAAGTTAAGTTAAGTCACCTGCAACTTTAAAGACGCAGTGTGCAAAGTTTCAGTGACAAAAAGAAGTGTCATTCTGCCCAAGGACAGCTCACCTTGCCTTTGAATGTTGCCTTTTACACCTGGATCCCCTGCAGCAAGAGTTAGGAACTGCTGTCCTGATACCCAAGCTACAATGGCACGCCAAGTTACAACTCTCCAAAAGAGGAATTAGGGAGGTTCCAGCTTGCAAACTGTAGCTGTGACAGTGCTCAGCATGCTTAAACCAGGAATATGGGTACATCAGACTGTAAGAGGTACTACTTTTTAAAGTAAGTAATATTGAATGAATGGTGACAGAATTTGGAGTAGTTCAAGTTCAAAAGTTGTTTCAGAAGATATCTGACTGCAGCCATCCGATGATTATACACTATATAATTGTTTAAGCACCACGTTAGAGACCTATATACAAATATCCATCCATTTTCTGTAGCCACTTATCCTGTGCAGGGTTGTGGGGGGGGGCTGGAGCCTATCCCAGCTGACATTGGGCGAGGGGCGGTGTACACCCTGGACAAGACGCCGTTCATGGCAGGGCCACACAGAAAGACAAACAACCATTCACACTCACATTCATACCTACGGTCAATTTAGAGTCACCAATTCACCTCTACTGCATGTTTTTGGTCGTGGGAGGAAGCTAGAAAAACCAGACGGAACCCACGCAGACACGGGGGAGAACATGCAAACTGCACAGAAAAGTTCCTGGTCCTCAGGGCTACCCGCTACGCCACTGTGCCGTCCTGCAAACAGATACATTAAAGAATAATTTATTTTATCACTGCCTGGATCTCGTTTTTCTAGTTTTGGCTCTAATTTCTGCTGGTTATGACAACATTCTACTGACTTAAACAATTAATTAATTCCTGATTTTTCACAAGAGGTTTGGTAAAAAAAAATAATAGTAATATGTAATATGTAAGTAATATGGTCGGGCAAACATATGTTGTTGTTTTTTTAATTAAATAGCCTTTATATGCTACTAATTTGTAAAATACATTTTGGAGGGAAGCATACTGTCTGCATCATATTCAGTGGTTACGCTTCAAGGAAGGGCTATATTTTTGTAAGACGTTTTGTAAGGCATGTGGTAATAAGGTAAATAAATGCTATTACCTTTTGAAATATTTAACAAAGACCGCAGTCTTTCCCTAACTTTAACCAAGTGTATGTCGTGATAAAAATGCAGTTTAACTGCTGTGGATGGATATATTATATTGCAGCAAGCAGATACTTTCAGAAAAAATGAAAAATGTTGTCAGTGCACATATATATTTTGCAGATATAATCGAGATCAATATTTTGCTACTTGGCACATACATTTCCTCATTACGTTGAGGAAAAAAACTTAATGTAGGAGGCATCATGTTTCTTAGAAAAGACATTGTTGCAAATCTTAAGATATGTATAAACAGAATGAGAACCCTGTGACCTTAAACCAAAAACAAAGGCAAAACAGTGAAATCATTAACATAACTGTCTAGAAATAGACATCACTTTTAACTCAATGAACTTTGACCCACTGTACTGACATAGTTTTAAATACATACATACCTTATTGTCCCCATGGGGAAATTTTACTTGGACTCTTAGAGAGCTTGACCCTTCAACACACAAGGGAAGATTCAAGACGTTTCTCGTCATATGCACAGTAATAGCACAGCAGTTTTACTGTACAATGAAACTCTTACATGCAAGTTGGGAATAAGAGTAAAGAACAATAGACTTAAAATGCAAATAGTAGATGTGTCACTATGCATTGCTTTAGATTTAGAAAATTGAAATTAATCATAAGGTACATTGTGCGAAAATTGCAAACAAATATTACAAATGAGTTTTTCAAAATTACAAGTTGAGTTGTGCAAATATTGCAGACCAATATTGCAAAGAGGTGTATACCAAACATTAGATATGGCACTGTGCATAAAGGAAAACAGAACAACCTGAGGCATCAGCTTGATTCAGTCCTACAACAGCATCTCTGTAAACTACACTTATTTCAGGCTACTGTTTCATTACGTACACTGTACAGTATATAAGTACACGCCCACACTGTAGGCCCCTCATTTACCAACAACATGATTCTCTCTCATTATTGTTCCTTTGAAACGGTTTTAGAGGAAAGCAAGAAAAGAAACAACAGGAGGTTTTTTTTAATAACATCCCTGCTGTCCAAAATGTCAGGTACTCACTTCTGTTTTTACAAGCCATGAGTGAGAAAGTCAGTGCAAGCCAGACGGATGCTGGGAGTTTTCTTTTTTTCTTTTTTTTTAACGATATCTGTAATGATCCATGATGGTGGAGAAGAATGGAGAATAAATCAAAGGGACATCCCGCTAAAGACAAGGGAAGGGAAGGGAAATTAAATTGGGTAATGGAGTGCGGGAATAAACTGGGGAAAAGCTTGCATCAAATTTCATGGTGCTGACAGAACTTGATAAGAGAAGTCTTGCTGTGAGGATGAAATGTTCCTCTCTGAGTCTGCGGCCCTGTCTGTTGATTGAAAGGAAAGGGCATTGTGTTACAGGATACACCGTGGACTGCTTCATCTGGTTTGAGAATGAAGTTTTTAGACGTTTGTGTCACATAATCTATCTTCTAATCTCCTTAAGAAGCCTCTGAAATAGTTGTCAAATGAAAATAAATGTGCTTCTTGTTATCTTCTTTTTCTTCTTCCACACTAGGAATATGATGTATTCATCTCCTGTTTCTCCGAACTGTGAAGAGTTCCATGTTTTACACATTTAACACTTCTGTGTGGCTTCCAAATCCTGGTTGCTTTTTTATTTGCTTGCACATTTGCAGCTCCAGCCTGCCTTTAATGATTTCAGAGACAAAATGAGACAGCCGCTAACAATGGTCCCGTGAGTCTGTTGGGAGCATGATGGCCTCCACAAAATAAAATGAGCCTGACATCTTAGAAGAAACAATAGCCTCACTGTGTTCCCCAGGAAATAGTATTAGATTTGTGAGTGTAAAATCACATCATGCGGTGCAATCTCCAAGCCTCACTTCATACGAATTTACAAAATGCTGCGGTTTTAATTAAAAGAGATTAACTAAAGGGATATAAAAAAGAGGAATGTGTTTTTGTTGTCTGACAGGTATTCTTCAAAGTGCAGCTGTGTGATGTGAGGAAGCAGAGAGGGATGAGAAAACATTCTCTGCTCTCTGCCTCTGCAGTTTGTCTTCATTTGGTGTGGGGGGGGGGGGGGGGGGGGTTTTGTTGTTTTTTTTTTCAGGCAAAACAATTCTGAGTCAATATGTGCTGCTCAACATTATTGCTCCACAGCATTGTTTGGAACATATTAATGCAGCCTGAGACAATGAACAAAGCAAAAACACAGATGGGTGACGGGTGGTTTGACAGAATGGATTCAAACCAAGAGGGAGATGATGGGTGAGGATTATCGGGAGTGAGAAGGATGACAGCAGGCCCCAGACAGTCACCAGATATCTCCTGACTTTTGTCAGGACATGCTGCCAACACTTTGGGTCTTTGTGTGCGCGCGCGTGTGTGTGTGTGTGTGTGTGTGTGTGTGTGTGTGTGTGTGTGTGTGTGTGTGTGTGTGTGTGTGTGCGCACGTGGAGGTGATATTGTGAGTTTGTGTCCCTTCATTTTGATTTTTAAATCTAATTACACCATATTAATTCAAGCAGTCTTCCGTGCTTGTCTGCCTCTGTCACAGACACAGCTGAGCATGCTAACACAGACACACCTCCGATGGTGGGAGTTTTTCAACTATGACAAACTGAGTCAGATGTGATGCCATACATACAGAGCACCATGTCGTTTTTGTACCTGGGAGGGTTTTGACTGGGGCCTTGGAGGCTGAAAAGTAGAATCAAGAACATCCTCTCTATAACTTTTTGCATGGCAACTACAAGCTTCTGTTCTAAATGCAGACATCCTCAAAACCTATTGATGATTATGCAGAAGCATAACTTTTCCATACGTCGTTTTATATGACAATTTCATGGTGAAATACGCTAGAGTTTTAATTATCAACAAAATACAAAGAAATAACATTTGATGTTATATCAAAGACATATTGTGTTGATATCTACTGTAGGAATGTCAGTATGCTAACTGGCTAGCCACGGCCCCATAGAATAGTTCAGGCGTCCAGAGGTGTCCTAAAATATGAAGCCAACACAGAAGTGCCAAAAAGCTGCAGTTCCTCCCATGGCCACTTCAGGCTGAGCCCTATAGGTCATGGGAGAACTAGCCCTTAGAGAGCAAACTTCTCCCATGTGCATCTCCATAGGCCCCCATTTTAAAACTTTACAGCAGAAAATGTGTGTTTACAACTAGGTAGCAAAATTGTGTGGGTCTCTGTAGAGGATTTGGGATTAAATGTGGATTTATGTTCACTCTTGCTTCTCAACAAGCCACAAAATCAATCATCAAATGTAACGTAACATAACAGTTGTTCTCTTATTCGACTGCTAAATGGAGGGGAAATGTACTGTAGGCTACTCCATCCGAGAGGAGAGGGACCAAAGAAAAGAGTATGAATTTGGTGGCCAGGTTTTACATAGAGCACCTTTAAGTGATAATATATGTGCTGTGCTATTTCCTCAGGTGAGTGAAGGGGGAAAAAATAGACTGTGCATTTCTGCACACAAATATGCAGAGTAATAAAACATCGAACTCGGGAGGTGCCGGGAGCAGGAATGAGAGGACTCGGTGAACATCCATCACCCTGCTCAGGGTTGATTGATCATCCCTGAGGATGGATAAAGATGGACTGTCACTTCCCACAGAGGAGATGCGTCTGTCTGAGAGGAGATGCGTCTGTGTGAGAGGAGATGCGTCTGTGTGACAGTGGAGGCGCTGACAGCAAACCAAGAGGCAGCTGAGGTTTAGAGGAGAACTGAGCCTCTTTTGTTTGGACTCACCACTCTGAAATGCTCTTTAGACACACAGCCTTCCTCTTCGCTGTGATCCTGCACCAATCCAAGATAAGAGGCCTTTGTTCCTGTCTGGTATTAGCACATCTGCTGGGAAAACTTGACTTTACTCAGGTGCTGTCACCGGCTTTGTTTGAAACAGCAGTCTCTGAACCGGAAACTATGTGCTAAAGCCGCTACTGGCAAATTTCTCTGCCATGTTATTCCCAACAACAGTGCCCCAGCTACCCGTTTGCCTCTTCTTGGGCTCGTGGGATGCAGGGGAGAGTCGGTTTCTTCGGATTATTCAGAGATGACTGCTGTCTCTTAAATAATTCAGTGCAGCCACAGAGAGCTTAGAGCACTGAAGGACAGAGGCAGTCATTGAGCAAAACCTGTGCTACTGTATCTCGCAGCTACCTAAATCCACTGACCTTCATTTTACTCTCATGGGTCTGGTGGTTTCTCCAAGGAAGAGGTGTTTCAAACATCTGTCTGTGCACTGCTAAAGCTACCCTGAGAGTTACAGAAATCACCTATATAGTGAAGGTTCTTCCAGGTGAGACATACTTTCGGGATGCACCAATACCGGTCTCCGATATTGGTCTGATACAGCCTGGCCTCACCAAGTGGCATATGAATAACACGCCAGTGTCTTAAGTTATTTTGTGTGTTATCACAACATGGAGGAAGAACAACGTCAGCAGTTACAGATATTTCAGGATAAGCAATGGTGACAAGGTACAGCAGACTGCAAACCTGCTGGAACAGCACCTGCTACGACGAGCACAAGTCAGATAATGCATCTGAATATGAACTCCATGACCATCTCACTGCTGACCAGAGGACAGGTATTTAACTTTTACATAAGCAGTTTACTTTGCTAAGTGATGCTGAGAGTTCTTATAGTGGTCGTCTGTGTCTGCATGTATTTAAGTACTTCTACGTGGTCAGAAAAAAAGTGGTATTGGTGCGTCCCTGTTTTAGTTTATCCTGGTAGCTTCATCAATCAGGATTAGTGAATAACATGTGCAGGTTTGAATTTGCTTGATGTAAAACAAATCCAAATAGCAATAAGACTCTTATCAATCTCAATAGGATCCTTGCACTCTTTAGTGGTGGCCCGAATAATTCAGTATCCACACATGGACAGGGCGGCATCGGCAACAGAGAGTAAAAGAGGACATTGATCAAAGAATAGATTAATCAAGAGATAAAATGCCTTTATGTGTTTGTGAGTGTTCGCTTTGGTTGCGGGTGGGTTGGTGCAGAATGTTACGGTCATTCAGTTTTTTCTGTGTGCCTGTTATTTGTATCTGGATATGCCTCAGCAGCCCTATGTCTTTAATTTTATATAAAATAGATCGAAGCCTTTGGCTAAGAATTCAAGCTTAACACTTCATCAGATTTATTGTTATTGTGCTCAGACTGCTCAATGTGCTGCACAGCAACGAGGAGAGAAACAGAACCAGGAAATGGAGAAGGAAATAAGAAAGAAACAGCGATGTCAAAGGTGAAGGAATTTAACAATAACTGAGAGCAGAACAACACGCTGTTGTTTGCAGACGAGCTCTTGAGACTGGAATTACAGTTTACAGTACAAACTAATAGACATTGCTGCAATAAAGATTTGATGTCTACGATATATAATACAAAAGTATGTAAAATGGTGATTTGTTATTTTTACATGTCTGTATATGTACATATTACATATACTGTGTTTAACTTTTGATCTGTACAGCTACTATAAAACACTTTTTTTAAACCTTTGGACAGAGCCTGGCTAGCTATTTTCCCTAGCTTCCAGTCTTTGTGCTAAGCTAAGCTAACTGACTGGAGGCCCTATATTTGATGCACAGACATTAGCCTGATATCAGTCACTTCTAACTCTCATCTATAATGTGATCTATCTATAGGATCATTTCTCAGAACTTCCACTCTGTCTGTATACAGCTTCAACTGTTTGTACATTTACATTTTTGTTTGTGCCATTGCATAAAGATGTATCAAGATAAATAGGTTTTGATATGGTCTTTTTATTTTTTCAACAACTGTTAGAAAAATAACATTTTAACAATTAAGGGGACAGTGAATCTTCATAAGAGCATGTCCCTTATTTACATGAGCATATCTTTCCACCTTCCAAGGATAGAGATAAATTGGAAAAAAAATTTCCGCATTTAAAACAGAAGCTTGTAGTTGCTGTGCAAAAAGTTAAAGAGAGGAAGTTCTTGATTCTACTTTTCAAAAATCCTGTAGATTCATTATGAACTATGTATAATTGTATTTAATTGTTCACCTGGCCTTGAATAAAAGGGAAAAAACTAAATAGAACAGCAAAAAGGAGCAGAATAGAAACTCACACATCTCTGTGTTAAGTGTTTTTCTCCCAGTGACTTTAACTGTTGGTGTCTCTCATTTTTCCCGATCTACTCTGAGGTGTTCTTTTGCAAAAGGTCTTTGCAACCCACACATTTTGTCTTGAAGGGAGCAGCTCCTCCTTCTCTGTCGCCTCTTTAAATCTCTACAACACAACAACCTTTGATATTCATATCAATAATCAAGTCAACCTGACCTCTCCACAACCAGCACCCACCCCATATAATCTCACAACAATGAAGAAAATTATATTAATGCACCGAGAAGCCGGAGGTCTGGTGCAGTCTATCAGCACCCACAGGGCAAGGAGCTCAGCTGTCATTTACATGCTAATGGTGTTAGTGGAGGCAGTGACAACGGGGCAGGGGGCCACGCTGAGGAGGTTTTTGAGGGGCCGGAGCACAGTGTGGCACGTACAACTACAGGGTGTGGAAAACCATCTGCTGGTCCTCATCTGGTGCAGCCTGCAGTCCATTTATACACTGCTTAATCGGACGTGTCTGTTGGATGCTTCTCCTCCTCTTCTTTGACACACAGACATTGCCAGATCTTTTCAAACACAAATTAGTCTGTCCTATTTCCTATTGTATGTCTGATGGTGATGTGCACCTGGTTTTGGTACCAACTGAATGTCTCACCGTTGGGATTCTGCTTGTCTGCACTGAGACAACTGATTCTGACCCCTTGTAAATGTGGCATGTTTTAATCTGGTTTATTTGAATAGATTTTGATGTGTTATTAAATCCTACTTATCTTTATTAAAATTAATTTTATAATGTACTGCCCTTGAATAAAATTTTGCTCGGCTGCATGTGGTGGTTAGTGCTGTCACCTCACAGCAAGAAGGTTCTGGGTTTGAATCCCGACCTGGGGCCTTTCTGAATGTACAGTAGTATCTTCTCCTTGTGTCTGTGTGGGTTCCCTCTGGGTGCTCTAGCTTCCTCCCACCGTCTAAAAACATGCAATATAAGTGGCTCTAGATTGAGCAAATATTGTAAATATAGCTTAAAATTAGCCAAAAATAATGAGCACTTTAAACTTAAGAAGTATAAGCAAACCCAATTTAAAAAAGTATATCTGGATTGAGATAAGATTACAGTATTTTGTGCTATCAGTTGACATAATAAAATGAAGTAAATTCAAAAGATTGTTTTTCATTATGCTTTTCACTGTCAACATTGGCTAAAATTATTGCCTGTGGACATGTATGTCTGTTTTGAGTTGAAAGTATCAGATATTCTGTGCATTTAGGTCTTCATTGACATGTCCTGTTGCTCTGTGCACAATTCTAGAAAAAGCTAGAACATGAGAAACCTTTATTTTACACAGACACTCTCACTTTATCTCTCTTTACTGTACATGAAATTCAGACGTAAGTGTGTGTGTATTGTAGCCTAACTTCTGCCACCCAGAGAAAAATCAGAAAAAGCCTTTTTTTACAGTCATGACTGACCAGTGACCGCATCAATTACTTATCATGTCTATATGCTTAATATAAGCCAATAGCCACTTATTAGCTTAGCAAGAAATGCTCCGGCACATAACCCCTGTAAAATGTTTAAATAGCTGTTTTGTCCTTGTTTTTAAGTCTTTGTGCTGAGCAAAGCTAGTCGCTGCTACTCGCAGCTACATATTAATTTGTCATCTTACTCTTACAAAACAATGTCTTTAAGTTATCCTTTCTAAATTAACCCATTTGACATCCCCTGACAGTCTTGGTCTGTTTGGATGTTGATATTGCTGCTTGTCTTGTTTGTTACTGTATAGTTGGCTTCTTTTGAAATTTAAAAAAGTGTGGGCAATTGTCGGTGGTTAGTTCACTGAAAAGAAAAGTAAGAAATAAGATGGATGCTTCTGCACCAAATAGCTTAAATAAATTGTTTTAAAAAGTTTTTTTTAGTTAATATGATATCAAAGACAGTGTGCTGGAGCAGGTCTGGGTTTGGGTCATTATTATAGTATAAACTAATAGCAGAACTTATCACCTGTGAAGGATTCAATTATTGTTTGTGATTGGATGGACAGTAACTGACTGACTGTCTGGTATTTTAGAAATTCTTTATGAGGAAAATATAAAGAGCCTTTTCAAGTTTCTAAAACTTACAGTGTTGCTTTTCCTGAGTTAAAGGAGGAAGTCTTTTTGAGGACATTTTCCCAAAACCTCCACCTACATTAATGGATCCCCGAAGCTTATCCTGTGGCGCTATAAAGGCTGAGATCTCCTAATGCAATAATTCCCCTGAAACCAATGTTTTTTATGGTTGACAGGCAGCAGGCATAGATTTAGAGAGATTACGTCCCATATTTTTTCAGTCATATCTGCTGGAAGCAATCTGGGTCCAGCGCTGGCCTATATCTCGCCATCTATTTTGGGAAACCCTTTAGAAAGAATTAAATAGAGGAGAACAATGCAATTTTTTGAGTAGCAGCTCAGTGAAATACTCTCACAGATGAGAGCTATATCTGTCAAAAGTGTTGTCGAACAGGACCGGAGTGACATCAGTCATGAAGACGGAGCCACTGATCAGCTGTCAGCCAGTCCAGAGATGTTACATGACATCACAACCTCTTCATGTCCCATTTGTAACTTCTTTGAAATTTCATCATTTCACAAATATACAGTTTTAGTGCATGTGTGGGTACTTGTATTGACATGATTCAAAGCTGCATTTTGTGTGTCCTCAAAATCTGAGTGATTGTATGCCGTCACTGGATGCTCACACCACCTGGTTCAATGAAATCCTCAAGTGGATTTACCAGTCCTTACCTTGGAATTAGGGTCACAGTCTCACCACAGGTGGGGGGTTCCATGAAATGTCAGTATATAGAAATTAAATACATCTAGTGTCTTGCCCCTCTCATAATAAATAAGAATCTCCAAAAAAGATCCAGATAAGACACATAAAACAAGTGCACATGCACAAAAATCTTGTTGAGTCAATATATCTGCCCACCCCTAATGACAGTAGTTGCAAAAAGAATAAAAGTTATGGAAGAAAATATTTGCCAAGCTAGAAACAGCAGTCTTAGAGAGGGCAGCCATTATAATGTCACTGGTTTTCAGCGTTGAGATTGGGTGACCTGACATCCTCTGACTCTCTGATGGGTTGTGAACAGAGATGTGTTGTTTCCACAGAGAAATATCATTTATAAATGTCAAGTCATTTAACTCAGGTTCATTGTGAATGCTCTTCACCAGCCCTTTAGTGCCGATGGTGATGCGAAATGTATGTGCAAATACGATCATCCATTTAGTATTTCAGTCATCAGCTACTAGAGGCGACTCCACAGCAACAGAGCTAACTAATCACATCAAGCTATACCACTGTGAGTCATTTTGCCATTATAAAAAAGAAAAAAAAGATTCACAGGCTTTTCACACAAAGCAGTGACAGGGTGACTCACGCAGTGGCCTTAAGCAACATAAAGGGAGCACTTTCAAACAGAACCCTGTTTGTCCATGCCAGAGCTTGAAGCTGTCTGTATTTTGCAGAGAGAAAGTCACTCTCTCTGTCTAAAAGGAAAAAGTGCTCTAACTCTGACGAGAGCCGACAGTGACGGGGAAAAGTAATGAATATTTTACAGGCAGGGAGTGCAGAGCTGTGCTCCAGGTGACACTATAGAGCTTATCAGAAGCCCATAGAGCTCAACCAAGGCAAAGGCATGTGTCTGATTGTTTATCAGTAGGCTGCTGGTGGGTTCTGCCGTTGCCTGCATGCTGCCTGCATCAGGCCAATCACAGGGACATTATGCAGTAAATTGGACATATCAATGGCTTTTTTTGAAATGGACCACTGGTGTTGAATCGTGCCTCTGAATGTCTCAGATTAGACAAGGGCCATATGAAGAAGCTCTATCCCTGCAATGTAGTGCTTATTCCCTGTAGGAAGCTGATATGGATTTTTACTATGTCCACTGTCAAATGATAAAGAAAAAAAAGAAGGAGGAAAAAACACTTCTGGTTTCACTCTTTCTTCCCTTTAAGTAGCCTTGAAGTTAGAAAATGGTCTTATTCCACTCTGTTTGATAGTATCACATGTTGTATATTCTGTATGAGCTTGTTCCAGGTCTTCATATGAGCTATATCACATTTGTATAACGCTTATGAAAATGTTAGTTGTTCTGTGGATTTAAGTTGACTGACTTATGACAGTATGTCATGATGGTGGGGTGTGGTCCTTAATCTGTGACCGAGAACTGGAGGAGGTTATGTGATCACCTACATTTTTTTTCTTTCTCGTTTTGTTTGTTTGTCCACAAGGTATCAAAAGTGATCATGCAACAAAAACGATTCGAGAAAAATTCATCACACTCTTCGACCTTTAGGTGATGCTTAAACAATCAATTTTTGTTTTTCGTAATTATCTCCGATGGCTTGGTCTAGAGCCACAATTCTTTTATAATTGTGTGCTAACTTTGCACTTTTCAGTAATCAGCTTGGGCCTCAATTATTACCTCCAACAATGAAAGCTGGAGGAGGTTGTGTGATCACCTTTGTTTGTTTGTCTGTAAGATATCTCAAAAAGTTGTCAATAAATTCTTGATCTTTGAGCAAGGAAGGGTTGGTTCAATTTTGAAGTGAATCTGGGGATGGATGCAGATTCTGGATCACTTTTTCACTTTCTTCAAGATTGCAAAATCGGGCCTTTTTTACAATTTGCCAAAACCATGAAAAATAATAACAACAGGCCAATCAAAATGAAAGAATACCCTGGCATGGACAACTCATGATGTTCCACCACTATACACAATTGGATCCAGATCCAAATCATAATCCAGATCATAATCCTGATGTGGGAGATGAAAATATATATTTGGAGGAAGACGATATGTATTGGGTCACAGTACGGTAACAGAATGGGGTACGGCCACCAATATGTAGCTGAGATAATGCAGATTCATTCATTCATTCAAATGGATTCCATTCATCTGTGAAGGGTAAGAAGTTATATCTAAACAAAAAATGGATCCAGATCCACCATTATGGAAAACCCTACTTTTGTTGATGACTCATAAACCACTGATGTTAAACACATGATTCCAAATGCTAGGAGGAGGTTTCCAGGATGAAGGAATTAGTTAATGGTTTTATTTTTTTTAAATTGGTGATACACCTCTGATAAACAATTGTTTCAGGATTTTGTTTTGATAGAGCTTCAGATTTCAGGTCTTTCCAGTGTTTAGAACCCAATGAAGCATTTAGAGAAAAAAGAGGCATTTTAACAACTTCGACACCATCAGATTCTTAAATATTTTGAGTACGGCCTGAGGCATGCATTTAAAGCTTTCAGACATATACGGAGAGACAAGTCGAGTCTGTGAATGACTCACTGCAATCTTGCAGATATGCATTTACAAACATAAAAGGTAAGCATTTTAATCAGTTATATTGAGTTATTTTTGGAGTAAAACTGTCTGCATCTATTCCATCTACATCTAGACAAAGTTGTCCATCAGAGCAAGTGTATTTGGTTAATTGCTCTGCAGATTATCTTCTTACTTAGGTACTTCATGTTTTAATTTTATGTCTTAAAATCTCCTCTGAGTATTTGGGTTTTACTTGTTTTCCTTAAATAACTGGCCTCTGGAGAGAAGAGGCAGTTGTGTGAAATTAAAAAGGAAACCTCCTTAGGAAGGTAATGTGTTTGAACGTACATCAAGAGGAAAGAAGCTGACAACGTCTCTCTGCAGCTCGTGTCACTCGTTCTGTGTTCTGTGTGTAACACTGCTCGTGAAACAGTCCTTGAACAAGGGCATTTTTGATTTGGAGTGTGTCCTCCTCAGTCTGTGTACATCTGTGCTTGTGAGCTTTCCACTGCTCAAGGTGCCTGCCAGTTGAATGACTTTGCTGTGAGGGATTATGAGGAACAGCATCTCTTTATGAAATCTGTCGGCAGCTTTTGGAGAAAATTTTTTTTTTTCAGACTGTTGAACACTAGCATGTGTTCCTGCTGATGCACACACACAGTCTGCCCAAAGATTTTACATGTGCTTGCATCATCAGCCTTTTAATTGAGCTCCCTTTCCTCTGCCTGTCGCTGCAATCTCTTCACGCACTCCCACTTTTTCTTCTTGTCTTCTATTCTCTTTTCTACTTTATATCCTCTTCTTTTCTATTGTTTTCTCTTCTCTCGTCTCCCCTTTTCTCTTCTATTCTCTTTCCATTCCTATTCTCTTCCCTCCTCCCCTCTCTTTCTCCACTCCCACTCTGCATTGTCATCCAGACAGTCAATTGCAAACTCCTTGTCATGAACGAGCAGAACAGTGGATGTACATCTATATAAACTGATTAGCATTTCCTGGTTTTGTCTCGGCACAAGCAGAATAAAAATAATCAATAGACACAATGCAGGGTGAAAAAAGATACATGGAGAAATCAATCTGTGCTTAAAGTCAAGGCGAGAAAGGCATTTGCATGGTCTCATAAAATCAGCTGCTACATATAGTTGAAATATGGTGAAAGAAGACAGTCTGGGGCCCAGAGGACATGGCAGGGATCTACAATTTTTTGCTAGCACAGATCAATAAATTATATTATGGGGGTCAGAGTTGGAGGGACTTGATTTATATTTCTTACAACATAATTCTATCCAATAGGAAAATTGAGGTTGAGGTGATCTTTTAACAGTTTCCAGACCTAATTTTTCCACTCACCTAAATATTATATTTCTCTTGCTTTAATGTTATATTTTCTGTGCCTGAAAGTAAAGGTTACAAAGGAGGTAACGTGTAAAACAAAAACAAAGAACATTCCTCAAGACATTTCAGAGGAGATAAGCAATTCAACGATTCTACTTCCTGTTTATGTTGGAGGGTGCGTTCCAGTTGTTCTGAGAAGTCGGAATTTTCAACTGGAACGGCACCCGAGGTCGGACCTCCGACTCGGAAAGTCGGAGGAACCCCATCACCCACGACTTCATAATCCAAGATAGCTACACCGCGTATCAACAGTAGTGGAAGTTCCAGTAATATACATTTAAGAGCACTACTGACTTGTTTGTGTCTCATTATCAGTCGTACACATAATATTGTCCAACTTATACCTTGTGGATATGTTGCTACGGTGTTTATATGGGCTATTAATTGTTTATATTCCGAAAGGGCAAGCACAACCAGTGTTTTCTTGGAGGCGTCCGTCTTGTTTTTCGACTTGTCAACTCGGGTGTGACGTTATTCCCAGCTCCGACTTCCGATTTCCGAGATAAGTGGAACGCACCGTTTGACCCACTTTTTTGTTGCGTTCAAGTTATACTGGGAAGTCGGAATTTCAGATTTCCCAGTCGGAAATTTCACCGTTTGACCCACTTTTTGGTTGTTGATATATAGACTGTGTAACACTCTGTAATGTCGCTTTTTAGCACAGTGAACATGGTATATGTTTGGTGTTTTGTGCTGCTGCTGCTTTACGGCTCTGGTCCGATAAGGGCAGCACCAACTGGAAGCATGCCAGGCACAGGTGAGTGGAAATGTTGGGACCTCAGGTAGAAATGTAGTCTTCATAACGCATTGTGTCGCCACATGTGCAACCAACAGGCTGAGATTTACAGCGTTGTTAAAGAGTTTTGACCTTTTTGCGATGATTAGCAGCAGTAACTCTCTCCACTCTCCACAAAATTTCTTTTGCTATTCTTTTAGACATTAGAATGAAACACTCTTATCCATAATAAAGCAAGATATTGACATCTTAAAATATATAATTCTTATGACACATTTTAACAATTATGATTGTTATTATTATTATTATACCATTATATTATTTAACCTGTATGAATTTGGTAGAGTAACCCATGCACATCTATGTAGGACTTATTGCACGGTTCACTTCTAAAATTCAAGGCATTAAGTTTAGCACTGTTTAATTAAGCGTCTTAATGTTGGATTATGATGATGTATCCAACAGATGTTGAGCTATAATTTTGGATGTAAAATCCCGTTGGCCAAGGGAGGAGGTTATGTTTTTGCCGGCGTTGGTTTGTTGGTTGGTTGGTTATGACTTATTGAGCAGAAAGCAAAGTGCTAATCTTTCTTCCATCTGTTTTTCATTTATTTCTTCCTTTTTGCAGAAAATGCCCACACGCTTCAAACTGGCAACAACAGACAAACCTACTAAAAAATAAAAAGTAAGTTTCATTAAGATTTATTCATATGAAAATAAAGTAACAATAGTTAGAACAAAAGACAGGTTTTAAACTGTATTAAGAGGGACTGTGTTCAGTGTAATGCTGCTAAGGGCTGTCCCTTAATACAAAATATTTTATTTGAATAACAGATACAAGATTTGAACACTCTCATAAATTTGTTAAATTGGATTTTAACATGAGGGATTTCTGCAAATAAATGCAGTCATGCAGATTTTATTACATCTACTGTAGTGTAGCATTAGAATAATACATATTTGTGAACATTTTAGTGATTTGTAGATAACTTTCCGAGAAATAACTCTTTAAACATAAAAAATTAAAAAGACCCAGCCCTTCTTCATTTTACCAGCTGACTAATAAGGGGCTGTCTCATTAACTTTATATTAGAGTGTATTTATTATTACATCATGTCCATCACAATATCACAACACCTATTCAGCATCCTATCCATACTGTAATCTCCTTTGACATTTTTCTACCCCTAGCACAAAATAACTGTGACTTATTTGTCTAGCTGTGTACCTTTACTTCACTCCCCTATCAACTGTCATCATAAGACATTTCATCGTAAAGTCCAAAAAGCAAATAACAATGCTGCTTTATCATTATAAGTTTATATGTGTGTGTGTGTATATTAGATATATTCTCTCATCACTATAAGTAACTTCACTAGTTTCTGCTGTCATAATGTGACACTGTCACTTTAAGTCATCCACAGATGCATCCATGCAATTTAATTTCTTGGCAGCTAATAAAGGTCAATACAAATCATGTTTTGCTTAACATAGCATGTAACCTTGAACAGCATTACAATTCAGTACAGCTTGACCAGAAACGGCGGTCAGAAAGTATTAATATCTGATACATGGTTTAAGAAGCTATAAGAG
Organism: Chaunax sp. Z400; assembly: GCA_037577475.1. Classification (NCBI taxonomy): domain Eukaryota; kingdom Metazoa; phylum Chordata; class Actinopteri; order Lophiiformes; family Chaunacidae; genus Chaunax; species Chaunax sp. Z400. The sequence goes on along the minus strand of CM075196.1, from coordinate 16,418,135 downwards.
TATCATTGGTTCTCGTTGGCAGGTACAGAATAAGAATGTGCTTCTGTGTAACTCTTGATTGTCGAACACTGACCTTCCTTCCTACCTGCCTACCACTGATGTTGGTGTCACTAAACACTAACACACTACACTAACACAGACGTACTGTGCCACTAATGCGATAAAAGCAGGTGTGTCCCTGTAGCTCCGAGCTGAGTAATTAAGGGGTAAAAGGCTGATGTGCTTTAGGCCCATGAGAGGTAGCTGGCCTTGTACTTATTATGCTGAATTACTAAAATGCGTAGGTGGAGCCACTGACCAGAGAACAAGAAATAGCAGGCATATCTGCCACTTAAATGTTGAATTTGAATGAAGTCTGACAGCTAGACTGCTGACTGAAGAACACTAAGAGTTACCGAACATCTTATTATCATCACAAAACCAACATATACCACCCTTGTTCGTACATACTTCTGCTCCACTAACATATACCTTATGAGAAGTCTCAGTCTTCCCTCTGATGGAAGTGCACCTACTATAGATTGGTTTTGTATTTTTCACTGTATAATTACCATTTAGAGGTAACTGGTCCATTTGGTCCACTGTGCATGTGCTTGATATTCCTGTGCTTCTACGTTTTCCTGTATCATAATAAGTTCTGGAAATTCAGTCCATGCAGGGGATGTGGACCGAGGAGTGGCTATGTGTGAGTGCACAGTCCTTGGTCACCTGCAGGAAAACAAATTCAAGCCCAAACAACGTGGCAAAGCTCTCCTACAGCGTTTGTGTCCTCTTGGTCCATGTAGAATAAATCCTCAAGTGCTATTCTATGTAACATGATGCTGCCCTGTGGATCACGCTCCCTTACAGGCGGTGTCCATGTCGATGTTATATCAGTTAGACAGTTGTTTCTATCTTTTCAATGATCTCTATCATAGACTTGGATGGAGACAGCAGAGAGTCATCCTGATCCCAGAGGCTGCTGGGGCTAGAGTTCCCATCTGTGCTCAACTCGTCGTCGTCCTCCTCAGTCTCCTCTTCGCAGGACTCCAGGTAGTGCAGTCCCAGCGCGTTGATGCCAGAGTCCTCAGAGCTGGATGGAGAGGAGCAGTGGTCCATTTTGGGGCCTTTTATCTTATCCACGAGGGAGGGATGTTTGTGTTCATTGCATGCCGGCTGGACTGGCTGCACAGGTGGGGGTGCAGGTGTCTGTTGGGTTGGTGGTGTGGGCTTGATTGGTTGAGTGGGATTTGGAGGCATCTGAGGTGTAGAGACAGCAGGTGGTGGAGGGGTAGGAGGATGAGGTGGTTCTGGTAAGGGAGGCGGGGGACGCTGCACGTAGCACATCTTTCCATTGATGCGTTTGACAATGTAGTCGTCCACAAACAGATCAGCGATGACACAGTACTTGGGGGACTCTAGGTGAGGTGGGGACTGGAAGCAGGGGGCGAGCTTCAGAAAGCGCTCAGCCAGAGAGAGGGACAGGTCAATGGTGTTGCTGTACTCTGCCCCAGCAGGTGGCACAGCTGTACTGGGCAAGTGGCACACATTGGTCATGGGCTGGTACACATACTTGCCTAAAGGGGAAAAAAAGAGAGGACATAGAATATCATTTTTCATTGTTTTAAATAAATAAAAAACACGTTGGGGAGAATCACAAATCTTTTTTTTCTTCTTTTTTTTAAAGCTGCTGTAACTGTAACATATTGTAAGACAATATGTATGTGACTATGTGTAGGCGTTGCCCACAGTGACAAACCAGCAGAGAATTATCACCCATCTCTCAAGTAGCATCTTTGGGCTCATTAGTTTTAGTTTTCAGGTCTGCATTTTTATTGTTTGGTTCTCTCTGCTGTCATGGATGTCATTTTCTGCTGCAGCAGGTGGCTCCTTTCAGTGAAAAACCTATGATTAATCCACTGAATACTCCCACTGTATACTACCTGGTCAGCAGCAAACGGTAGATAGTTACAGAGCAGCTGGTGAACATAGTGGAGCATTTAGCAGTAAAGAGTGAGCTATTTCCCTCAGGAGTTGGTAGAGACCAAAAACAGAGCTAAAAGCGAATTATTGGACATTACATTCATCCATCCGTTGCCAAACACAAACACACAACTCACAATAAATGACCTATGCTAGCCGATTGTTTACATTTTAATGCATGTTTAAATAAGTTTAACTAATAATAATACTACTAATAATAACTTATTATAATAATAGGAATATAATATATAATTAGAATAATTTTTATTAGCATTTATTATTGCACATACAAAGACACATAAATAGGCATACATGTGCATATATTCATATAACATCTCTGCTCTTTATCTATGCTGCACACGACCATGGCTCGAGTAGTCTGTCCTGCGAGAGGCAAAACGTCAAACGTACACATGTATTTGATGACACGTTCGGTATATCAATCAAAGCAAATGTGAACCCTTCCCTTTAAAATCACCTTGTGTCATGACGCAGCAGAGCATTATAATAATAATAATATTAACATTGCATAGACACATTCTTTGACAGCCTTTCCAAAGGACTCAGAATCTGCTGGAAAGTGAGTGGAGAGACACGAGTGAATAATGTACCTGAGGTAACCTATCATCTGTCCTTCCTTAGAGGCTGCAGCACTTTTCACATCACAAAGCATTTCGTGCAGCCAAAGGCAAAAATATCTGCCAAGCCACCATCTGAGGTGGTGCTGCAGCCAGAGCGTATCATAGTTTACATTTAAGGACATCAAGCCCAGTGTAGCGATCAGTGTTGACCTTTAGGAGCTGACGCAAGACTTTATTAAAAAAAATAATGAAACAACATACAGGATGAAGGCCATACAATAACGTTTGTAAGTCAAAAATCATGACGTGACGCTGATTTACATGTGGATAACTCAAGGGATTAGTGTACAGTGCTGTACAGTGAAACAAAAATCTTCGATCAGATAAAGACCGTAAATTTGCTCTGGAAAGTAGCCATATTCATGTGTTTCTGTTAGTTATGCCTCCCATTTTGGAAACGCTTGGACTGTTGGTGGTTGTGCAAAATGACTGCACCCAAATGTTACTCATTGTTTGCAGCCCACTGCCTCCAACACTGAGCCGTGCTGCCTGAATAGTGTGGCTCAGATGTGTGTTTAACTGGCTCCCTGGAGAGAGAGAAACTACAGAAGATGACAGGCCTACGCATCACTTCTCTCACTCTGTCTTTTGTTTTTCTGGCTGGGGTACCCGTTCAAACAAAATCTTTCCCCACGTTACATTGAAAAATCAAATGAATGGACAAAGAGAGTTTCTATTCCTCATGAGCCCATTAAGTTTAAGTTAATCAGCTGAACATTCACGCTCCACAAGAATAACTAAATTCATGTGACCAGCTCTTTTCTAAAGGACAAGAAAATGAATCATCCACCCATGTGAAGCGATTAAAAGAGGCTGTGACTGAAGCTTTATTGACACAAAACACAGGAGCTAATGTCAATACAGACAAAAGGGGGGGGTATTAGCCATCCTCTGTTTAATGAGAGAAACCCAATGGTCCATGTTCAGACTGAGATGAGCCCATTCAGGCTGACAAGAAAGCGGCAACAAATGAGAGCTAGAGCCCTAGATGGTAACTTGTTGACATTTTGTTTTTAACATATAACATCTAATTGCATTCATCCATCTGGAGTTTGAAATACCAAGCGCAATAAAGGGGGACAAACATACGGAGCTAACACTGCACAAACATGGTCTTCAACAGCCTTGCAGAAGGAACTCTGTCCATCTACAAGGTTTCTGCCAAATGCAGAGTTAGTTTGCACTAAATATTGCACTAATATTCCATCATCCTCAGAGGAGGATACGTAATCTGTCATCTTAATCTCACGTAGATCGGCAAAGAGGAGAATCTTATACCTGTTCAAATAATGCAAAACACTGTCACACTTGTCAGGGATGAGGATCCTGGGCAACTCGTTCTTGTTCCTGTTCCTGTTGCTGTTTTTATGTGTTTTTGTGTTAGATAATCTTATTTAAATACTACTTTTGTGCTACATTACTACTTTATCTGATTCCCTTATGACTGCAATGCTACACAGTACGACTGTAATAGTCATGAAAATGAGCCTTGAATGAATAAGTGGAAGATTTTATTGCTCAATAAAAAATATTTGGAAAAGAAAAAGAGGAGAATCTTCACATGCCAATAAAAACACAACTTTCTGTTCTCTTCGACTTGAACCACATGTTGTAAAATACCTGGACTTGGATTATAACAAATACAATAGATGGTGGCAGTAAAAATACAGACAGTCTCCATTTATGGCATCTTGAACTGCAATGATTAGTGAACTGACTAATCACCAGTCACTGAATGACTATTAAAACAACTAACAAAAATGTCAAACGTGCAGCTTTTACCTTCCCTAACCTGCAGATTTTAAGGTTTTCTGTTTATCACATGAAACTTTGACATTTAGACTGTTGATCAGACTAAAGAAGACATTTGAAGATGCCACCTTTGGCTCGAAGAGATTGGTATTTCTCACTTTTTTTTCTGACATTTCAAATGAAATAAAAAATGCTTGATAGATTTTGAGAAAATGATCATCAGATTAAATTAATAGTCAATTTTTTTTAAAAAGGTAGATGCAGCCCCAAGGCCTCATTCAAACCAAATCAGCCATTGTGGTGAAAGCACCAGTCTGCCAATTGATTTTGATGGGGATGTTGCGGTGAAAAGTTAAAACAGATTCAACTTTTCAGGAAACACACGACCCAACGTCGCGCTGCAGTGGCCAATTGCTTGATGACTCAAACTATAAATATGGTAACATAGATAGCTCATTGGTTGCTGGATACATCAAGACCCCTCTGCATATGGGAAAGGGCAAAAGTTGCCTGTGAAAAAGTAACAAGCAAACAGGTGAGCTGTTTATTTCTGGATAAAAAAATGAGAACATTTACATTTTAAGCAGCTTTCAAAGAGTTAGTGGGTTCTTTCCTGGCCCATACCCCATCCTTCCACCAAGTTTCGTGGAAATCCACCTGCAGTTTATTGCATGTTTCAAATGTTTTATTTGGGAGAAAATGCATGCAGCATGATGCAAGGTAACAACGTATGTAAGCATAACTTTAATTTTTAAATTCCTGTCAAAATAAAGGTATGCTAGAAATGTCCTCTCATTCATATGTATCAGCTAGACAGAAGAGCTTTACTGTTCAGACTGTTCACAAAGTACAAATAGAGCTGACAGCCAGTGAACAGCTACTATGCAGCTTTATTGATATTCATTTGTAATCTATAATAATAATAATAATAATAATAATACATTTTATTTAAAAAGCGCTTTTCAAAATACTCAAAGATGCTTAACATGTCCAGAAATAACAGGAGAAACAATATATTTAGAAATGAATCAATATCAGATATTTAAAGAAAGCAAATATAAACATGCTTCTATCTTGCCCAGCGTTGGAGCCCTAACATGACATTTTCCATTCTTATGCGGCCTCTGGACCCACCTCTTCTGGCCTGTGTGTGTTTGTATTTCCATCTTAACAAAGATCAGATGTCATCAAAAAAAAAAAATCAATTCTCCATACTGCAGACTTTTAGCCATCCTTGACTTTTTGGTTTCGGGTCATGATGCGAGTTGTTTCTTTAAAGGATGAAGCTACTGCTATATTTTCATTTATCAAAGAAAAAAATCCCAGAAAAAGATCAAAACCAACAATGCATTGGTTCATCTCCCAGTACTGTCTGAAATACCTATACTGCCTCTGGCACTCAACCAGACATCCATTGGTTTTAAATAAAGATGTTAATCACTAGAAGTGGGTCACAAATATATGCCTCAATTTGGAAGAAGAAAAAAAGCGGAATCATTTTCTAACAGGTGGGTATTGCAGTTTGAAGGAAAAGGTGCATTTGTGGAGGACGGATTTCCATGGATTAGTACGTATTTAGTGGGCTGAGTATTTACAGGAGGAAAGGTGTACGTGGGATTGAATCAGTGCCTGTGTTGATGGCAATGAAGGAACATACAGTATGTGAGAGAAGGTATGTTTAATTGATTTTTAGACAGAAACTGAAGTCTGTGGCGCAGATGAATAAGGCTGGCTGCACAGAAAATAAGTGTTTATACAACGTAGGATCAAGTCATTGTTCAATTTTGAATGGGAGTCCTAATGTACAGCAGAATATCACCAGACCGGACCTATTCTTTGTTAAAGCGAGGATTAAAAGGCACACCCACCCCAAAACAGCACAAAAACAGCTACTGTTGATGCATCCTAGATTTCCTGTTTTCCTTTTGATGCAGTGGTTTGTTTGTTTATTAAAGATAACTGGATAAACAGACAAGATGATGTCCAAACAGAGGATATGATGTCAAAAGACAATTGTAGCCCTGCTACAGTATAATGAAGATTGTCAAAATAAAACAAATCACAGTCACCAAATGATGAGTAATGATGAGTCAGTCGTTCAGAATCGGAAATCGGAGCTTCGCTGCAGACCCACCATTTCACACCTACAATTATATTGAGAAAAATAAACTACAGACGCAGCATTTCCACTGACAGCAGACTCAATAGACCAGAATCATATGCAGCTACGGGACACGTTGCACTTTGAGTGAAGCAAATGACTCCTCACTTTTTCCTTAGCTGGAAAGCCTTTCATTGTGTTATCATTAAATGTCGCTGAAAGCAACAGATGAATAGCGTTCTGGGGAAAGTAGATGCAAATGAGGCTGTCAAAAGAGCAATAACAGCTCTTCATTGCAAAATTGTAATCACGAATTTAGGATCTCTGCACTTTAAAAGCAATGGGGGTGACTCTTCACTCTGCTTTTAGAGATAATGAAGGAACTCTGCTGGTGGGAATACAAATAAAGGTGTCCAAAGACAGCAAAATATCAGTGCTTCTACTCTTCTCCTACTTGTCTCCATCTTGCATGCTTTCTCTGCTCTCTCATGGTGCCTGTGGAAGGCCAACAACTGCACAGTCTGGTTTAATAGAGGAGACAGTCTCCGAATAATGTGCCATGTCAGCCTATGACTCTCTCAGAGCTTTGACACCACTCTTTAAAACCACAGCTCTACTGTCACTTTGCGGACTGCTCTAGAAGGAGAATACTTGAAGTTTATTGTCAACAAATTCAACACATAGTCAAAATGAATGAGGGAAAGATTATGTCATTTTAATATCGGATTATACTAAAGCCTCAGCAGAGAGTGAGTCATTAACAACGCCGCAATCCCAGATTTTCTTTTTTTATGTCGAAGAAGCCAGCAGTATTTGTGTCCAGACTGAACAGATCTTCTACTGTAAATGCGTCACACCTGTTCAAAGCAGCATGGCAAAGCCAGGTGAGCAAAAGCAATTACTTTAGCAGATAGTTATCATTTATCAGCAGCAGCAGCTGCAGCTGCAGCCATTCGGCCCGTGGATACAGTCTGCTCACACATCCGCTGGTATGTGAGTGCACAGCTGTCCAACAAAGGGGCTTCAGCTGGGGAAAACAAAAGTTTCAAGTTTCAAGGAAGGGGACGTTCTGACCCAGCATCATGTGAGACGCCTTTTCCTGTTTCCTGTCTCCGGAGTGTGGGCTATTCCAGTTTTACAGCCATGTTGAAATCTACCGTTTAGTCACCATAGTGGAAAATAGGGAACTCTCTGACTTGTGCATAGAGAACATTAAGTTTCAACTCTTATTGTGAAGGCCTTAAAGGATTGGTTCAGACTTCTACAAGTCTGTCTTACTACAATACTCACATGACAAATTGTTTTGAACAAGTCACTGTAATCATTCATCCTGTCAATACTGGCTATGACGTGCTCTTTCAAATGCAATGATGGAGTGATGGGAAATCCAAAGTCCTCATTCTAGGGTTGTCAATTCTATTACAAAATGAAATTGCCATTTCAATGTTGAAATAATGCGTTTCATTCCATGTTTATGTCACTGCTAATGCTGTGTGTAAATTTTTGTCTATGCATACGAGTATGTATGTATGTATATGTGTGTATATACAATATGAATAATGTATATTTTACTTTTCCCTCACTCTGGATGTGGACAGCGACAATATTAATTCACCTCTCTGGGGCTCCCCCTGGGAGTGACGAGATATATGGATCATTGAAAAGACGGTGAAATATACAGACTACCTCCTGGGACATTTATACAGGATCTGTGTCTCTAAAACAAATGACAGCACCTTTCTTTTGTAATTAATTTAAGGATATAAAAAGAAGTTGAAAAAAAAAGCCGACTTGGATCTGCAACAGTTCTTTAAAATTTTGGCAAAAACTGAGTAGAACTTTATTTTGGTGCCTCGCTGTCACCAACACTGAGAGAACAGCAGTTACAGCAGAAGTACTGCAGTTTCAAATATGAGCAGTCAATCAAAAAAAAAAACACGCTCCCTCAGGCCTCTGCTGACAATGTATTGATCCTTTAATAATAAGTGAAGCTTTTCCTGATTCAGCACTGCAGTAAATTCTGAATTAGTCACCAAATCAACCAACAGGGTAGACCTTTGTCCAATAAGCCTCCATATTTCGCCTCTGGATATAGCTTAAATTTCTGTGTGTGCATTGTGACAGATGAGACGAGGACATCTGACAGTACGATCCCTCTTTCTTGTATCTAGAGGAGGAGTTATTTGGTTCTGACACACCAAAGAGGAGCTGACAGAGCAGAACTCATCAGACTCTCCTTACTGAGTGATTCATTGCTCTACCTGGTAATTGTAATCAGTTAGGAGAGAATAAAGAGAGAGACAAAATATTCGGTCCAGGTGGTTCCAGTGTTGTTGTGAGCAAAAGCTCTCATCAGACGTGACATATTGACAGTGACACTAAACACAGCTAATTACCACTAATGACAGGCTTGGACCGATGCTGTCACCAGCTGGGAACATTGCCTCCACCTACATCCAATTTCAGCTTTCCCCATTTTCTCGGCCAAAGGATTAACAAAGCTACAACCGTGTGGAAAATGCTGGAAGGTCGTCAAAGCAACAAGATAATTTTCTTGCTGTAGTCTGCAAAGGTGATTAGCATTGTCTGAGAGTAGAAACCGAGAGGAAGGCAACCTTGGGATGGTTTGTTTGCGGAGAAAAGGAATTGAGGGAATTGAGTCACAAGTAATCACCCCATACTGCTCCACAGGTGAGATAATGGAAACAATTCATGTTTGACAATTTAAAAGCTGAGACGTGTCTTACTACACGTTGAGTTTTTGGATTTGTTTGCCTGTAAACCTGTTAAAGTTATAATTAAAAAGGCATACTAGCAGCACTCCCTGTGGTGAATGCATAATTATCAGCTTCAGAACAAGTTTATACTCCAGGCGACAATAATTGGCACGTTCCAAATAAAACGTGACGAGATAAGGGCATACCAATCCACTCTTTTGCATTATTATGTTGGGTTGTCGCTAGAGAGAAGGATGTGAGCCAAGCACAGGCGAGGGAGGCAGTGCATGCAGAAACTTGCTGCTATACTTTTCTCACTGGGGGCCCTGGATTTGCCTGACTCGGCAGTTTAAACTGGTTTATTCTCACTGTGGTGCACGGCTGTCCTGCAAAGGAAACCAGCACATTATAGTGGAAAGAGAGGTGAAGGTGAAACACTCTAATACGATATAGCTGGCTCTGTTCTCTATAGCCTACCATGAAAAGTCTATATTGAATATAGGGACAAAGGGCTCAACCTCCATTGTCAAACATACTTCCAGCCACTGTAAACAATGATCTCGGATGTGACATAATAAACACCGGAAAGGATTCAGAATTTGTCTGCCACATCAGATATTTGAAATCTCTTGGCTCACTCTAAACGGAGGCAGGCATCTAAATCCAATGATTACACAGCAAAGATTACATGTGACTTGTGGAGTTGCACACTATATAAGACCCGACTGCCTGCTGCAGAATGGATGGCTGATTGTGTTTTACACTGATCTGAGGATTTTCAGGGCAGCCAGAGATGGGATAAAATAGGGCAGCCCAAAGAGACGGACATCCTGTCAGGGCCAAGCACAGCTATTGTGATTCTCTCCTGGTGTCAGAGTGTCAGTGTGAGAAAAGTTCAAATGGAAAGAAAGTGTCTGAGGTACAGTGGTGGTGAAAATGCCACTTGACACTCCTTAACGTGAAAAGAAAATTGTCTGCGTTTGAGTGGAGCTGCTGCCTTGAGCTCAGTTGCCAATATAGTCACCTCAACAGTCAATAGAGATTATATTGAGATTGATTATGTTGTGGTAGTATTGCATTTAGTATGTGACTACTGTGATTGACTAAAAATAAACTACAGTGCCCGTGTTCACCATGATGAAGAAATGATGTTCTAAGAAAACAGGGAATACTTAATAATAGGATCAATTCTTTGTTGGTTTTGGTCTTTTCATGTGATTCGTTGACAGTGAGGAAAAACTGTTTCAGACAGTTTCACAAGACATATCATTTAAAGTGGAAATGAAAGCGATAACTCATATTTGTGATGTCACCAAGCATCTCTCCACAGTAAAGTTTGAAAATAAGGAACGTCGATGGTGAATTTGATCAAATTCATTTGAATTCTTTCGGTACGTATTTTATTCTTTTACATTAAGGACACATATGTTGTCATGTTTAGGATGGGCACAATGTGTTAAGACTCCATTTGAAGGACACCATCTTGATATGATGTAAGACAAGAGATTCATATCCTGACATGCATATATTAGCAGCCATTGGCCTACTTGGTGTTAAATACAAAGTCAAATGGAAGACAAGGCAAAAAAAGAATAATAATCATTTAAAAACTATTAAATTTATATTACTATACTTTTAGTTTCTCTAGTATTTTACATCCCCTAAATGCTTTTTAGCTTGAATTAGTTCATTAAGATATGAGCATTTACAGGAAATATAGTTCATAATTATAATTATAATAGGCTGTCCTCTAACATTTACATAACATGGCTACTGATAGCTAAAGATTCAAGACACTGGAGTAATGTGTGGTGGAAACTGTTTTAGGTACTAAACCTTAAACTACACCGTATAATGCCAGATTGGGCTGGATATAAAAATGTAACACAGTCTTCAAAAACAAATGGGCTTCCGTACACACAAAACCAGAATAATAAACACTGAAATCATCAACATCGCGATGTGCACATGTGCAGGATGTTCAAAGTCAAGTTATTCAGATAACTCCACGATATCATGCTACAATTTTCTGTTACTTGATAGAAAAGGAAAATTAATATTGTTACGGAAAACTGAACATCGAGCTGTCATCTGTTTTTGCAGTGCTGGTATTTGGTGGAGGACATTTCATTGCAACTTGTAATATGCTTTATAGGTTTGTGTGCTTTGATGGAGCTGTTTCGTTTTTACTTAAGTAATTATTATTGTCAGATTATTGTGACTCTGGCTGGCAGCTCTCTTCATTTAAAAGTGTCAACCGGCGACAAAAAGTTTTAGGATGATTTATTCTTTTCAAATAGAGCTATTCAAGTTATCTGGGGGGATTTCATCGCGAAAAAAAATTTAATATAATATAAAGATAAATAAATAATGTGAATTTTTTCCTATCATGCAGCCCTACTGAAAACATGACTCTGAAACGTCCCTTCTGGGTTTTGCTGCCTCCCTTGTTCAGACTACATTCTATTGGATGTCTATTTGAAGGTTTAACTCAATTATAAAATCAATCTACGATTTTAACCTCGATATTACAGCAATGAATACAAACAATTACTCCCCGATTTTAAAAAAGTGACACCACTTGGGGTAAATGTAGCATCATAAAAGGTCTGAAAAGTCAGTTTTATAGCCTACACTTACATTATTTTATTAATAGCTTGTTATAACAACGAGAAAATATCTGTCCTTAATTTATTTGTCGATGTAAGCGTACAGTAAAACGATGCGTCTCCATTCACAGCTTGAACTACTCGTATATTTTGCCATCATATAGACAGTGAGCTGTAGGTTTCTGGTATTAAACCATATAAAAGAAACTTACAGTGACACCAGCCCAAGTGGCAGCACCAGTGCAGCTTGAAGCACTTCCCGTGGCTGTGCGTAGCGCAGATGGAGAGTCCATCACAAGGCAGGAAGTCTGGTCTCCCTGCGCAGCTCTTGGCCAAAGCCTGCGCCTGGTCCAACTTCTCACTCTTCGGATACTTGTGTGCTCCAGAGGCAGCCATGCCAACATTTCCTGGAGCAAAACACACGCAGATTGCGTCCGAGTGAACTATACCATAACCGTGAGGGACCGAGCCGAGGTTTACGGTTCACGAAGCCCTGGAAGCTTTTCAGCTGGAAGACGAACGCAAAAGACGATGCCGGATCTCCGAATCCAGAGCAGCTGGGTCCACTGCTCACACGGAGGGTGGAAACTTATCCCGGTAGAGTAGAGGAACATGAATCAGCTGAGGATAATGTCACATTCAGCGTCTCCCATGGTCGTGATCCACACATCTCTCCATCCTCCCCTCGCGGAAGCTCCTCTGTGCGCTGGTGACGCGCGTACGGAACAACGGCGCGCATCTGAACTATATCACAGAACGGGAGGAGTCCGCGAATACAAAGACAGCTGCTCTGCGCACTTAAAACACACCCAGGCTTCCATCGATCCAATAAAAACTTCTAAACACCAGGGTTGTAATCTGAAGATTCATTTTTCCAAATCAAAAACAATATTCAGGGTTTTCTGAATATCTGCTCATTGTACAACCATTATAATGTTTCATAGTGACATACATTTCCAAATCAAGATTTTTTTTCCGGTCATGCACAAAACTACCATTAATCAATCAAAGGTTCAGAGATAGTGTAGTAGACAAGATGGAGCATCAGATTGTATAATCCAGCTGCTCAGTGTGGACCCTTAGTCCGCTAGGTGGCGACCCCAACATCTGCTCATTGATGTGGGTGAGATTTCTTTGGGAGGGAGCCATTGATTTATATAAAAGCAGTTTAGCGTTGTGCGTCTCACTCAGCTCTCCTCTTTCACTGCTGCAGCTGGGTCAGCAGAAAACGAGAACAGACAATAGACACGGTTGGATAAGAGGCTTCATTCCTCTCTGGAGGAGACGTCTGGATGAAACAGTCAGAATGAAATGCCACTGGCAGACACCGAATATCTGAGGCTTGGAAAAGAAAAACCAGGCCGCATATGAAGTTAATACTGTATTAACTGTACTATTTACAGAAATAGATTAATACATGAGTATAGAACGAGTCTGTATTGATGCATCAGATGACACATGTAGATTAGATCTTTAATATTATTGTACACACAGTAAAAACTGTACCAAAAGGTATTACAAATTATTAATAGCCCAGTAAAGGGACATTTGTAAAGTTATTACTTTTGCATACAAACGTCGCTATTATACATTTAAAAACCCAAGATTGAACAGCACATTCACAGAAATCTTACACTAAATATTCACATAATTTTATTAATTAAAGCACATTTTTTTCAAAATGCAACAATGCACTTCTTTGCCAGTTTATTGGATACATCTAATTAATGCCAATACAACAGCATTGTAATACAACAGCCCTGTATTTGAAACCTGTTCATGCAACATGTTCAATTCTGTTGACATGTGAGAGAATGGTTGTTGTTGTTTTTTTTCTCTGAGAGTTGCAGTAAATTGAAAACTGTTGTAAGTATTTTGACCATCCCATTTAGACACAAAGGAAGCAACACATTATAAACAATGATAAAATCAATATATTGCAAGTTTAATTAATACATCTTGTACAGTGTCAGCAAAAACTCTAAACTTTAAAGGTTCCTTCCATTCTCAAAAATCAGGCGTGAATGTGAGGGCGAATGCTTGTTTGTCTCTATGTGTCAGCCCTGTGATGAACACGACCCTGTAACCCTGTATGTGGTTATGGAAAATGGATAGATTAATGGAGGAATGATCTACCGCCTTCTTCGATCGCAGGTGCAACAAAGTAATAAGACACAAAAGGCCGTCTCAGGAGAAAGTGTTTGGTTTGACTCCAGCCCCCCCAACCCTGCAACCCCACAAAGGAAAAGCAGTTGTAGAAAATGAATGAATAGATGTATAGGTGTACCTAATAAACCGGCAACTCTATATAGGCTCACAGTCAGCGATATTATGATTAGTAATTATAGCACAACGGGCTCCTACAATATCATCCATAATCATCATTATTTTAAAGCGCAAAATAAGTGCAGTTGATTTACTGCTGATCATAGTATAGAATCTCATTATTAAGGCAAATATAGAGAATAAAGCTTTTTTGTTTTATTTTTAAAGCTGGCTGTGGAGATTCTTGACGACTTCACTCCACTTGTGGATAGGCGGGCTGCCACTGGCCACCAGCTTCCTGAGGAGGTTGCAGGGCTGCAGGTAGGGCACATCTGGGTGAGCCTGATAGTAGTGCTCCAGCCTTTCCAGGATCTTCGGCAGCCCCACCATGCTTGCGTAGAACATGGGACCTCCGCGGTGCCTGGGCCAGGAGTAGCCAAATACATAGATGGTATCAATATCTTCGGGTCTTGCAGCTATTCCATCCTCCAGGATGCGGAAGCCCTCGTTGATCAGAGCATAGAGGCAGCGCTCCAGCACCTCCTGGTTGTCGATATGTCGTGTCACCAGGCCGTGTTGGGCTCGATACCCCTCCAGAAAGCTGTGCAGCCAAGGGTCAGATCTGGCAACCCGACCGCCGGGTTTGTCATACTGGTACCATCCCTGGCCAGTTTTTTGGCCAAAGTGTCCCTGCTCACAGATCAGGTCTGCCAGGGGGCTGTACCTGCGGCCTCGTCTTATTCTAGCTGATTGCCCTGCTGCCGGGCTGCGCTCCGCCAGCCCTTCTTCCCTCCTCATTCTCCAGCCCACGTCAAGCCCCGCTAGGTCAGACATTCTGAACAAACCCATGATAAAACCAAACTCTTCTAATACTTGATCTACTAACTCAGGTGTAGCTCCCTCCTCCAACAGGAAGAAAGCTTGTTCGGCGTATAGCTTCAGCATGCGGTTCCCCACAAAGCCAGGACAGTTGCCAACAGCCACACTGACTTTGCCCATTTTCTTTCCCAAATGCATGGCAGTGGCCACAGCTTGAGGAGAGGACCGTGGCCCATACACCACCTCCAGCAGCTTCATGACATGGGCTGGGGAAAAGAAGTGCATCCCTACCACCAACTCTGGGTTGCGGGTTTGAGAGGCCAGGTGGTCTACGTCTAGTGAAGAGGTGTTGGTGCACAGAAGAGTGCCTGGTTTGCAAATAGCAGACAGCTGTTGGAAGACTTTTTCCTTCAGGACCATGTCCTCAAACACAGCCTCGATGACCAGGTCGACATCGGCTACAGCCTGGATGTCCGTGCCGTAACTGATACCATCGAGAGGAGGAGCCACCCCATGTCTCTTAGCACCTCGCTCCAACATGCCAGATATTGCCTGCTTCGCGTCTATCATCTGCATCTCCTGGGTCTCCACGGCAACCACAGACAATCCCGTCTGAGCCAGGGCTACAGCTATGCCTCTCCCCATGGTGCCAAGACCTTAGAGGGCAAAAGCAAATGGTGACGACAGGGAAAAAATACCCCAAAATCACCAGCAAAACAAATAAAGACATTTCAGAGCAAGGAAATGACAATATATACAAGTAAAAACAAGAGAAAATAATTTTTGTGCACTATACCCAAGGCTAGACTGTAAATGGTTTCAGCTTGGCAGCACAAAGTTTTTCCAAAGTCTGCAATTTTAATGCACAAGCTGCTGAGTTTCACATATCCAGTTTGTCATGCATCCAAACCTCCCTGCTGAGAAGGAAGTTCATCTATTTACACTCAGCTGAACCGGAAAGAAGGGCTCAATTTCCACAAACAATATTAATTTGGAGATGCCACACCGATAGCATGATGAATCAACACACTTGTGCTTATTGAAGGCTCAAACGTATAAAAACGAAAAGACCAAAATACTTACCAATGACAGCTACTCTACGTACAGGCATGGGCTTGCTTGTGTCCCAGCGAGCTCCACTGGGCATGCTCCACTTGGCAACAGCTCTCTGAGCAAAGAAGCAGTACTGCAGGGAACGGGCCTGTTCTGAGTTGAAGAGAGTGGCCATCAGCTCCCTCTCCCGCTCCATGCCCTGAGCGTAAGGCAGGGTGGCAGCTGCCCGCACCGCCTCGACACATCTAAGTGGTGCTATAGCTCCGTGGGCACTCTGACGCACCTTCTTCATCGCGTCCTCAAATAGAGTATCCAAATCTGATGGACACGGACATGGATAAGTGCTTATGCGACGCGCATCTGGAGACTGGCCTGAAAGAGAAACGTGGAAGAAAAATTAGTCCAGAGGAATGACTTTTATTTGAAAATGTCTGACATTTCCCTCCACATGAAAGTTTTAAGTAAATTAAAATGCAAAATTTTATTTTAATTGAAAAGTGCTTCTGAGCTTCCATTAGTACAACTTCTTTTTGCCTCCTCCAATTTGTCAGCCAACACTCAGTTGGGGAGCAAGAGTCTAATCTGTATCTGTATCAATCTGATCTGCAGAGATCTAACAGACCATTACCACGATAACTGGAGGGGCTCTGCCAGTGCACCATCACAGCTCTCCTTAAAAACACCAAACGGAAAAGAAATAACAGGAACATTTTGGAAAATGAATTGGTAAATTTCCCACTCTTGGGATAACGTCCCAGGTGAAACCACATGAGAAGATGTAATATTAGAGCCTAAAAACATTACAACACACGACTCCCGGTCTGCAGGGAGATGAAGCTGTGAACAATGAGAGTGAAGAAGACGGCCACTCTGCTACAACCTTGCTAAAAGCATCTTAATTCTCATTCCTGTCTCTACTGACATGATTACACGAGACAGTAGTCAGAATCCTTCGCAGCTCCACTGAATTACACTCAGCCGTGAGTCTGGGCCAGAAACTGGGTCATCATGGCCAAAGCTTAAAGGGACAGGAGTATCTGAAGCATCTGATCCGTTATCTCCTCTTAGACACACAACTTAAAATTTTGTCTAATACAATTAAGTTAGCGTCACTATATTACAGACAAAAGAGTGAATGTCATTTCAGGTCACTTTAACGTACATTCAGTCCACAGTGATGAGATGCCGTGTGGCAGTGCAATGTGATTCCAGTGTACTTTAGCAGGGCATTATTGCAGCGGTTAATCTGTAAATGGTTGAGCTGTGTTGCTGGATTTGTTGTGCAGCGTGTGGAAAGCCTGGTTGTCCTGACAGATGTAGCCGGCAGATGTTAGAACCACTGGGGTAAAAAAAAAAAGTTAATCTAGTCCCCAGCAGATACTTAAATCTGTATCTCCGTGTGCATGGTGTGTGTGTGTGTGTGTGCAAGTGCATCAGTTTAAGTGCACATGCTGCTTTTTGTCTAAACACATACTCCTACGCCAGCTTTAAAGCTTTGTAGTGTTTCATGTTTGCAACTACGGATGTGACAGACTAAATTCTGTGTATCTCAGTGTCTAATTCAGACACACGCTCAGCGTCTCCGCTAATCAAGACTAGAGTATCGGTGAAATCCACAGATTTCAATCCAATCTCCTCCAATCTCCCATCTTGTATGCTGTTGGCTTCTCTGTCTGACTCACTCTGAGCCTCGGCTTTACTAACGACACTCACTTTCTCACCCACTCAAAGTCATCTTGGCAGTGTGGTGCAGAAAAAAAGCATCACTGAAAAGCATGAGACTGCAGTCATCTTTGGATTGTTAAACCTTGTTTCACAGACAGACTTACTGGTTACAATATGCACAGATGTAGTGAGACTGCCAAAGGTCTAATATTAGCCATTTAATATTTTTCCTGCTAACTTAAAAGGACTTAGAAATTAGATGTTAAAACATTCTTAAAATTAAAGCAATCATTTGGCATTTAATGAAAGTGCTTAGCGTTTTTCTCTTTGTTTCTGAGACTTGGATGAGAAGTTTGATACTTCTCTCACATGTGCACTTTAAATATTAAGGCCAAGAACATTTTTAAAACGTAAGATCCCTGCAAAAACCCAACTTGTTGTTTTTACACTTTGTCTTTTGAACGGATTAAATAAAAAAGGCATAATGTGCTAATTATTGCGCTTTAGAGGTGCTGCTTGGTGGATTCATCTGTGGTCAGAGCCAGACAAGCTGTTTCCCCATTCATTTTACACTTTATGCTGAACTAAGTTAATCAGCTGCTGGTGGTGGTGAAAGTTTTAGCATCAAATACCTGGCGAGAGTGCAAATAAGCAAAATGTCCAAGTATTCCTTAAAATGAAAATAAAATGCATTTAAATAAGGCTGCTGCTCAATTGGTGCAAAGTGTGAGAAAAATGCACCATAAATCAATCTTAATGTTGTCGAATTTTTCAGTTGAGGGTCATAGTGCTGTCCCTCAGCAGTATCACCGTGCAGCAAAGCTGAATGGGTTACTCTGTACACAGATTGAGAAATCATTCCTTGTTAACTGCAGAGACAAGGCACACTTTTGTTATCCACTAAATGGCTAAATGAGTCAGGTTCACATGTACGGGGAATCCTCATCCTCCTAAATGACTGGCGAGGGCCCGTTATTAATATTCTAGGAAAGTTTGTCCCTTTTCGCCCTTCTGAATAATACAGCAAAAGCAGTGAAGACATCAGAGCACATCTGACAGAGGCATGAAACATTTATGGTTTCTGTGGTGGAGAGATCTGCCTGCTTCCTTTACTTCCACAACCTGCATGTCGACACTTCTTGATGTCGGACTTGCCCAAAATAACTGTTCTGGGAGGAATTTCTCTTTCTTCCACGTATTGCATTTTTACACCGAGGAAGAGTGGGTCGATTTCATAGCATTGTGGGTACATTGTGCTATCTCCATCTGTGTGACTCACCTGCAACACTCATCGAAAACTTCACAGCTGTAATCACAGTGTTGTGCTCAGTAACCTGATCCACTAATCCAAGCTGCAGAGCCTCAGCCGCGGTCACATGGCGGCCTGTGGTAGACATGAGGTTCATCATAGGTCTATATGATTGACATGTGACATTAAGGCCCATACAGTGTAACTACAAATTCTCCTGTTAGATTCTGGCATCAAATAATGGCAAAATATCACAAAAATAAAATAAAAATAACTACAGTTTCCCTAAATCCAGTTAAGAACATTTCAGATAATCTGAACAGAGCAGTGAGTCACAGCAGAGGCTTCTCTGGCAGCAAAGCATAGTCAAACCAAACTCATACTGCCCTCTGCTGGTCATCCCGGTACACTACCAATCTCTAGGTGACAGCAGCAGCTCTCAAGGGTTTGGCGTGTATTTGCAATCAACAGCTCCTAACAAACCTATAAAATGCAAGTACATCAGAATATTGTGCTGAAACATAAAACAAATGTGCAATTAGAAGCAGAACCCTGTAATAAAAACAGACCAGCATCTATAGTGACTTCTTCATATTTATCAATGCTTCCCTGTATCTGGTTTAGGACTTTTACGACAAATTAAACTTGTATTATCGACCCTGTAATGGTCGGGCAAGGTTGTCTTGTCTTTGTTACCTGTGGTGATGAGATTTAGGGCAGCTGGGATCCCGATGAGCCTTGGCAGGCGTTGGGTTCCTGCTGCAGCTGGCAGCAGCCCCAGAGTCACTTCTGGAAGCCCCATTCTGGCCTGAAAAGACACAAACGCATGAAGTTTGATGACCTGAAGGTGCAGAACAGTGTTGGGCTGCACGGAGACTACTTATTCCTAAATAAACACATTGTTTTTCTTAGTCTCAGCTTTTATTAGAACTGGTTCTACCTCTAACTAATGCAATTCAACAATTCAATGACCAGCCACTCTGTAACATGTAAGACTAAACATGTTAGAAACAGATGCAGCTCCACACTGACATAAGGGGGGCAGAGACAGAAAGAGACAGAGGGATATCTAAAGGATGAGCTCACGTCATACTGTGCGATTCGATAATGACAGCCAAGTGCCAACTCAAGGCCTCCGCCTAAAGCGATTCCCTCTATGGCTGCCACCACCGGCTTGTTTGCAGCCTCGATAGCATGGATCATCGGTACCAGTCGAGGCCCAGACATATTGTCCCCAAACTCCTTGATATCGGCCCCTGTTGTAAAAAAACAAAACTGATGATGTGAACAGGGGGTTCAAACTGAAGACAGAAACAACGTGGTCATAAGAGGTGCATCTGGTTAATAATATGAACAAAGTACATTCTAAAAACTGAAAACTTTTTTTTTTAGCTGAAGTATGGATTGCGCAATGGATTTCTCTGTTTGTGTTGAAATTTTGATGAACTCACGACAATTTACATCTGAAAGAAGCAATGACAATGGATGATTTGAGTTTTGTCACCACTGATACGTTACATGAAACAGAATAAGAATAAATAAAATGTCCATACCTCCACAGAATACTCCATTATAGCCACAGATGACCACAGACTTCACCAGTGGGTCGCTGAGAGCTCTCTCCAGGACGTCAAGGATGCTCTGCCTCACTTTTGCACTGTGTAAAGAATGACACCTTTCACAAGGTCCTGGATACACAATTTACCCTTTCAGTTGTTAATAGCAAGGCTTAAGGGACCGGACACATCTTTCTGCTGCAGCGATTCTTGCCAAATTTAAAAGGCATATTTAGAGAGAAAAACATATAGAAATACGTACACTGTAGAATGTAAGATTGAATTTAATTAGAAATACTGAGTTGACCTAACTCCGTTTTTATCAACTTGTCAATAACACTCATTTTATTTTAGTTACTTGTACTGTGGCATCAAGAAAATTGTCAAACTCAGTTTACTTGAGTTTGGTTCATTTAAACAAACCAAGTACTGGGAACTTTTGCTTTTTTCAGTATTCAGTTACATCCCACAATGTAACTAAGTATATTACTCTTGTACTTAAGTACCCCACAAATTAGAGCTACTTTACTTGAATGGCCTGTTTTTCTACTTGTACTCCACTACTTTTCATGGGAAACAGCTTTTTTGTTATGTGAGAGAAGTTGGATAAATGGTACTTTTGTTTTGTAAAACTCTACTCAGGTATTTGCTGTCCCAGCTTCTAAAACCTTAAATTCACATTCAGATCTGTTACATGGATTAACAGTTGTGGCGATAGCACACACCAGAATAGATTCACATGTACTTGTTAATTGTTCTGCAGCTGTCCTGTTCAATGTTGGGTAGCTGACGTTTTTTGCCCATATGAAAATAAATGTTTAATGACAGCTGAAACAGCCAAACTACCTACTGTGGTTTTGCACAATGGGTTAATAGATAGTGTAGCATGCTGGGGATAGGTGGATGAAGTTTCCCAGCATTCCTTGAGACAATGCGTTTAAGGCCATAAGCCCAAGTAACCTGTGTTTAAATGTGTTCTGAATAATTACCAGTTATGCATGAATGAGTTGTTTCGAAATATTTCTATAGAAAATGGTTAACTATACAACTCTGCACCATGAGTTCAGTCTTTCACACGGTTAGTGACGTCCCGCCTGGGTGATGCAAGAGGGTGATAAAATAAAGTAGTGTGATGTATTGTAATAACAAGCACTCCAGAGTAAAAAACTAATTATTTTGTCAAATTCATGCAATGAGAACTTTCAGCATGATATAATACTTTTTAGGATATTGGTAGTTGAAGTTATCACAATAACAGTAAGCAAGCTAATTTATGTGTTACACGCACAAAATAAAGAAGTTGGTTTAAGTATTGCACACTCAAAATCTCAAGTTTACTTTTCTTAATTTATGTAAGGCAACAAGTTTGCAAAAATATTTCTAAGTAACTCAACTTATTAGATTTTACAGTGTAAAATAGGGTTGTGAAAAAGTGCACGGTGGGATCTTAAATTCAGCAGACTTGCATGATTTAGACTGTGACATACATAATATGTGGAATGTGTTTCTGTTCAAAACTGTTGCTGGTTTGCAGGCAGGATAAATACTAGTGAGAAAAGTGCTCTTCCCTCATTATCCCAATTGAGGTACCCTTGAGCAAAGCATTTATCCCCTAACTGCTCCAGTAGTGCTGCTCAATGATCGGATCAGAATGTGTTTGTATTTGCAATACTACAGCATTACCTGTAAAAGTCCTGCATTCAAATTCTACTTCAGTAAAAAGCACAGAAGAATTGTCAGCAAAATGTAATTCAAGTAGCATCAGGATTTATTACACAACACAACGACCCCTGTCAATAGTTTTATATGCAGCAACAACAGTAACTATGGAACTTTGTGCAGCTTATCTGCTCATATTCAACAATGCATCATATTTCATACAGTCATCAAAGACTTATGTAAAAGTACCAGCAGGAAGATAAATGTATTGGAGTAAAAAGTATATTTCTCTCCCTTATATGGAGTAGATGTATGAAGTAATATAACATGGAAATAAAGTACCTCAAATTAATAGCTAAGCATAGCACTTGAATGAAGTAACATTCCACCCATTCCTCTCATGCCAACCTTTGGCTACATCTAATGAGTCCAAACTTTTGACTGGTGTTATGTACTAACAAATCAAGTCATTCTTCTTGTGCACAAAGTTGTCTTTGTTTGCACCTTTTCTTGCACGTTCGTGAGAGCTAGTGCACTTCTAGTGCTCATATAAATGGTGCCCTACATATGCATGAGCATTGTAATGTCTTCCCATAAGGTATATTTTTTTTAAAACAAAAAAAAACAACAGCTGACCCACCTGAGAGCATTGACAGGGGGGTTCTGGAGAGTAATGAGGCCAACAGACCCCGCAAAACGAGCGTACATAGCCATCGAGCCTGTCGATCGAACACTTGCAGCTGTCGCACTTCTTTTTACTGTTGATGCTGAACTTTGTAATTTCACTCCTGTTATCTGGACTACAAAACCTTTCACACACTTCCTGATCCATGACGTCATGTCAGAGATTTTTATTAGAATGTCTCTGATTGGGCTGCGATTCCAAACGGTCTACGTCACAGCCCTTCTCGGGTTACGTCGTCGGTCTCTGTGTTTCTACTGATGGCAACCATTGGGTACATTACCGCTCCCTTCTGGACGGGAGCCGATAAGGAAATACAGTACATCTTTGAGTGCCTTGCTCTACTGTATTTATCTGTCATTCATTCTAACACCCTTTTATGTATTTATTTATTTATTTATTGATTGATTTGGGACCTTCCTGGATAAATAAAGGATAAATAAACACCCTATTAACATCTGTACTTTAGATACGATTACTTTGCATTATCTGTATATTGTTTACAATTTACAGACCTATACTCTGTAAAATGTAAGATTGAATTTAATTAGAAATACTGAGTTGACCTAACTCAGTTTTTATCAACTTGTTATTAAAACTCATTTTATTTTCGTTACTTTGGCATCAAGAAAATTGTCAAAATCAGTGTACTTGAGTTTGGTTCATTTAAACAAACCAAGTGCTGGGGACTTGCTTTTTTTAGGATTCAGTTACATCCCATGATGTAACTAAGTAAATTACTCTTGTACTTAAGTACCCCACAAATTAGAGCTACTTTACTTGAATAGCCTGTTTTTCTACTTGTACTCCAATACTTTTCATGGGAAACAGCCCTTTTGTTATGTGAGAAAAGTTGGATAAATGGTACTTTTGTTTTGTAAAACTCTACTCAGTTTTTTGCTGTCCCGGCCTCTAAAATCTTTAATTCACATTCAGATCTGTTACATGGATTAACAGTTGTGGCGATAGCACACACCAGAATAGATTCATTGTTTATTGTTCTGCAGCTGTCCTATTCAATGTTAGGTTACTGACATGTTTTGCCCATATGAAAATAAATGTTTAATGACAGTTGAAACAGCCAAACTACGTACTGTGGCTTTGCACAATGGGTAAATAGACACAGCAGTGTGTTGGCGATAGGTGGGTGGAGTTTCCCAGCATACCTTGAGACAATGAGTTTGAGGCCATAACCCCAAGTAACCTGTATTTAAATGTGTTCTGAGTAATTAACAGTTGAGCAATAATTAGTTCTTTAGGATTGTTCTATAGAAAATGGTTTGTTATACAACACCATTGCACCATGAGTTCAGTCTTTCACACGGTCAGTCAGGTCCCGCCTGGGTGATGCAGGAGGGTGATTATAAAAAGCAGTGTGATGTCATGCAATAACAAGTACTCTAGAGTTAAAATTAACTATTTTGTCAAATTCACGCAACAAGAAATTACACCATGCGACAATACTTTTTTGGATACTGGTAGTTTAAGTTAACACAATAATAGTAAGCAAGCGAACTTCAGTGTTACACACACAAAATAAAGAATTTGGTTTAAGTATTGCACACTCAAAATCTCAAGTTTACTTTTCTTAATTTATCTAAGGCAATGAGTTTGTATCGATCTAATAAATCCGCTTACAAATTTCTTACAAGGTTCTAATATAAAATGTGAGTTTTTGCAGGGGCACAGTCCATCGAAAATGGGTCTTTAGACAATGGGACGCCTCTGACTCTGATACTGTAGTTAGCTTTTAATTCCAGTAGGTGGCAGTAATCCAACATGAGGGATGCCAGCTGCCTTTAAAACCCCACGAAGAAGAAAAACCACTGCTCTCTTGTTCGTTGGTCTCACTGTCAACAAGGAGGTAAAGAAGCCGGTGTGTTGCTAACAGGGTGAATAATATGCGCTCCCTTGTGGGACTAGTCTTTGTTATTGCTGCAGCTAGCTTATACCTGTATTCACTGTCACTGTACCTGCCTGCGGGACCACGACGGCGTCTTCATCATCCATCCGCCGACAGAGATCATGTGGGGTCCGAGCAGCCCGCTGACATCTCTGAAGAAACCAGCAGGTGACTGACGACAGCGTTGATGGCTTTATAAAGTCCCTACATTACATGTGTGAAGGTGTCTATTTACACCTAAAGATGTACTGTTTGTGTAACTGTAAGTCTGTGATACTGTAACTTTACTGTCACCAATGCTAACTAATGTTAGCATCGTCCCATTTCAGCCACTCTCTCAATCGCACAGATAGTTAGCTCACACCACAACCAAAAAATCCAATCCATCCAATTAATCATTAAAGGATTAATTGGATGATAAAATAAGTTATTGATTAATTTTCTGTCAATCTACCAAGTGACGCGTCGCAATGATGGTTTAAAGGAATATTTCAGATATACCTTTAAACTCCAAATATCACCATGCTTTATTTTAGCAGTTCAAAATGCTGACTATATTATACATGAGTTTGTATTTGTTAGCAGACATGCTGTGTCAGCAATGACATATTGTTGTCCATGTCTTCCCAACCATGTCTGTTTATGAGTGAAGCATGGATAATGTGTCTTAGCTCATTGTGGATGTTCTCACAGGTTGAAGTTTCCCTCAGACCTGGAGGAGCTGAGGGAACTAGCCGAGTTTTTGCAGTTTTACAAGAGGGAGCACACGGGATATGTCCTGCTACTCTTCTGCAGTGCATATCTCTACAAGCAGTCCTTTGCCATTCCTGGATCCTCCTTCCTGGTAAGGTAAAAATAGTTTCACATGCTTTCTGTGCTGATGCTGGCGGACATTGTGAGCAAGACAAAGAAGCGGGTGTTGACATTTCTTATTTTTGATGCGTTAAAATGATTAAAGCAACCTGTCATACCCCGGTACGTGTCAAAGGCTTGCGTATGACCTGCATGTCGCACACCGCTTTGGTCTTTTCTTTTAAGATGCACTGCAGAGCATAAAAATATTCAGCTCGCTCAAACAACAAACGGATGTCGGGCGTGCCTTTATGTGTCCATTGTGACAGTTGTTGTTCTCTACTTGCATTAATTTAATCTGCACAGCTGAGAGTGCAGCCAGATATGAGGCTTCAACCACACATCACATCCTGGGTACAGTGACTGCCACTGAACTCCTCCGACTTCAAACCACCGTTAGATCACAGAGTAATTCTCTCCTGTCAGAAGACGAGATACCGTAGATCTGTGTGTCAGATGATTGCATACAAATATTAATGAAAGATGTCTAGTAACCCTTTGCCTTCTCTACATGTCATTTTGCAGAACATTCTAGCAGGAGCTATATTTGGTCCCTATCAAGGACTGCTGCTGGCCTGTGTGCTCACCACTGTAGGCTCCACCATGTGCTTCCTCCTGTCCCAGGCCTTTGGAAAACACTACATTGTTAACTTCTTCCCTGATAAAGTCTCTATGCTACAGAGAAAGGTAAGTTCGAGACACTGTGCCAACATTCATCCAAGCCAACAAATATTGAAACTGGTAACTGCCGTTATCAATATTTGTTGAAAATGGCACTAGTATACTAGTATGAAATTATATTTGACAATATGCAAACTTGTAAAGCACTGATGCACGAAGTTTCAACAATTAATTGTCCTTTGAGGTGTGTACATGTTAGAGAAAGATCTGCACACTGCTGATGGTGCATATAAATACACTGCAAGGCTTGCAGGTCCTCATTTTACAGACACGTGATGCTTACAGTGTGAAAAAAAAAAAAAAGTTCAAGTAAAGAGAAAAATACATAGTCCAGGCAAAGATGCTTCTTTAAGAGAGACCAGCACGGGTCCCGGGTCAGGTCTCAGGTCCTCGGGTTCGGGTTGATCCCTGAAGACCTCTAGCACATGCATCTCTCCTGTGTATAATCACACATAAACTCTTGTGCACAACACTTGAGAATGTATCTCATAACAACAGAGCATTGAGACAATCCATCAAAATAATATCCCCCATTTCCACAGCCACAAGTTAGACACAAGAAAATAATTATCCATGGAGTGTTTTTGGATTTTCCACCTCAGCAGTTTTCATTCATGAAAATCTATCTCGTGTTGCAACGATTAGTCTTAGTAAACCAGTTTATTAGTTGAGTGTCCGAAAAATTATCACCAACTATTATATGGAGTTACAGTATGGAGATTTCCTGCTTATTTCTACAAAACTAGTCATTTAAAGATGTCACCAGGAAATGGACATTTTTCACTATTTTCTGAAATCTTACAAACGATGAATTGATTAATTTAGAACACAATTGTTTGATTAATTGATCATGAAAATAATTGTTAAGTTGCAACCCTAAACTTATCCTTGTGATTCTTTTTTTTTTTTTATAAAACAAAATATTTACATACTTAAAACTATTAGTTAAGAGGAATCTGCTGAAATAAAAGTCAAATGACTATTAGAAAAGAAAATTCTAGTATTGTCTGTCTGTATACACTGTAGATTGTTGGATCATCTCGTCTCACCTTTATCTCACAGGTTCAGGAGAACCAGCACTGTTTGTTCTTCTTCCTGCTCTTCCTGAGATTCTTTCCCATGACTCCCAACTGGTTCCTGAACATGTCTGCCCCGATTGTCAACATCCCCATCACGTTTTTCTTCTGCTCAGTCTTCATTGGTAAGCACACACCTGATTGACGGCTCATTAGACCTGTGGGGAAGTGATGTGCCCGTACAATATCCTTACAGCTAGGTCTCTCATGATTATTACATAATTGCATGATCATTATTATTTGAGCTGAACACAATTATTTTGCATAATCATTAGAATCTGTATAATAAGAGCCGGATGAAACAGAAATGTCACATTTCCATCACTATTTCCTCATCATTGTCCACCTTTTGATGTTTGACTGACGCTCATTAAAGAGTTCATCAGGTTGCACTTATTCTGCTATTATTGGAGAATAAAATCAAACTTTTCAATGAGCATCTACTGACATAATTATCATGGATCATTTCGTGTCAAAGCCAAACACCGCAGCACAGCTGTGGACACATGTTGGTTTTTAGCCAAAAGAAAAAGGAGAGCCCAATAACTTGTAGTCAATAACTTAGCTTAACAAACAGCCACAGATCTGTCCAGGTAATTGGCTGTTATTGAAGCTTTCAGACAAGAGTCTGAATATAAAAATATGATGGTTCTTATAAATGACTCGTATTCCTCATTAGGTGTATTTGTATTATTAAAATGATTAGACTTACACTATAATGGTGGGTGAGCATTTGAATTGTCAATCGCAATTATTTGTATAAGTTAATTGCCAGCTAAAATTTGATGATCGCGACAGCCCTACATTCAAGCCATCATGTACTTAGGAAAGCAATATTCTAAAACAAAACAACACAGACTATTTACCTGTCTTGATTTACCAAGAAAAATCATATAAACAAAAAATAAAAAGGATTCAAATTCACATAAGTCAGGAATAACAAGAGAGTTTGTGTCCAAGGACACAGATGCCCCCCGCTGTGGGGAAAACCTGTGCAGATGTGGATAGACCATAACTATAACAAAACATAACAAAAACCAGTTCTGAGATGCACACCTTTAAGGCCCCAACAAAGCATTGAATTCTGTTCAGCAGTTTGAGGAGATGTGTATAGACCATACCCCCGTCACGGACGCCACCTTTGGCAGGAGCATATACAGGCTAATTCAGTGGTTGGTCATGTGAGGTTGCATGCCAATTAATATGACCAACCATATTCATCCCTGTGTAAAAAAGTTAGTTTCAATGTGTGGTTGAGACATTTGTTAATTAGTATCAAAACGGCAGGCGGTAATTAAAATTCTTCAGAGTCCGTAGTGCCAGAACTGTTTTATAGCTGCCAAAGTCAAACATCCAACCAGACGCTGCACCTCTTTGTAGTATAGTAGTGATTATCATGTACTCTGAGTTTACGTAGTCATTGTTTTGTCCTTTTTTAACAAATTTTCAATTGGAGAAATTGATCAGTTCAAACACAAATGCCAACAACGCTGTAAGCAAAGCCTCTTTTGTTTCTACAGCTGCACTTTTGTTTCTCTGCCTTTTGCAGGCCTCCTGCCGTACAACTTCATCTGTGTCCAGACGGGTGTCATGCTGTCTGAGCTGTCGTCTCTAGATGACTTGTTCTCATGGGAGCGGCTGCTGCAGCTGCTGGCCATCGCCTGCGTGGCTCTGGTCCCCGGCGCCCTCATCCGCCACTTCAGTCAGAAGCGTCTCACGCTGGGTGTCCAGTCGCAGAATGGGCTCTCTGCAGATAAGAAGGCCCAGTGATTTGTTCTGGGAATGAGTTTTCCCTGCTTTAATGCCTTCTGTGTGTGACTCTTCAGAAAAAAACCTCGTGCACACACAAGTGAAAGTGTTTTCTATTTGGAGTGCTTTATTATTCTGGTGCCACCTGGGGATGGAAAGGGATTGCACATTTTAGAAAATAAGACTGGCTCGGTGGGGTTTGACACCAAGTGTTTTGTGTCACCAAATGTTGGTGTTTCTGTGCCACAACAATGTTTGTGCACATCATGCACAGCGTATGTATAGAGATGTTTGAATGTAAACTTATCATGAGGGAAGGCTTTTTAAGGAAGTGTTGCTCTTGCACTCTTGTTTATGCAGTAAAAGTACTGCTGCAGTGTTAACAGCTGGTGCTTTAAGTGCCTGTCATGCAGTGTAACATCTACCTCCAACAGGGACATGTGGAAAAGTTCATGTAAACTTAACAGGCTACCCATGTTTGTTGTGGCTGGATTGTTTGTTTTGCCGTTAGTCCAAAAAAGAAAAATCTTGAAAAGCTGTCAATAGATTTTGATGGAATAGTGAGTAGGACTGGATCCAGGCCAAGGAAGGGTTGATAACATTTTTAGGCTTTCTTCTAAAAAAAAAAACTAAAAAAACTTTTTTTTTGTGCCAATATCATGAAAAGTAATGAGTCAATCAAAATAAAAAAAATCCCCCGCATTGACAACTCATGATATTCTACCTCTCTCAGCAATTCGATCCAGCTTTGGATCATAAACCTCATCTTGGAGATTAAATTTTGTATTTTGACGGAGCAAAATGTATTGTGTGACAGTACGGTAACAGAAGGATAGAGACAAGGCACGGCTACCAATATGGAGCTGAGATAATAAAGATTCAGAGTCATTCAGATGGATTTCATGTACCTGTGAAAGTTAAGTTATATCTAGATGAAAATAAGAATCCGTATCTGCCATTATGGAAAATCATATTTTTCTTACTGATTATAAACACATGAATCCAAATGCTAGGAGTCGGTTTTGTCAGGGTCAAGAAATTAGGTGGTATTAATTTGGCATGAGGCAGATTGCAGTAAAACATAGCAGTGATATACCGCTGACAAATAATTGTAACAGGATTTTTGGTTATTTTTATTGGTGTATTACATTGTTGTTTGCGATGTTGGGTTGTGCAAAATGTTCTTTGACATGAGTACCCTCTGGAGTGCAACTGCTATTGTTCCAACCATGTTGAAATACAGTATGACAAAGACTGTGCTTCATAGTTGTGTGCATAATTGTATACAAGTAATTTATTAAAATAATTTACAAAAAATTCAGCACCATTTACACTGTTGATCCCAGTTAAATACAAGTTATCTGAGGAATTCTGTTGTAATGTTGACAGAAGCTGGTTTCTAAAGACCATGATCCCCATGTGGCCACTAGAGGCTCATTTTGCCTCATTTTAGCAGTGAGACTGGTGGCCTTATTCCACTTTCCCTGGACTGATGAGGTCTCTTTGTCACAGCACCTGAGCAAAGAAGTGGCAAAATTGGAAGTGATGGTTCACAGCTTTTTGTATCAGTACTACAGACGAATGAGGGCGAAGAATCCACCTGTTCATATAATATTTTAGCAGCTTTGTGATATAGTAAATATGCAGTTTCTCCACAAAATATTTTTAATATCACCAGAGGCTGTATGTGGTTCAAGAAAGAATGAAAGATTTGCCTCAACAGACATCTGAATCAATAGAAATGACAAACTTGATTAACCATCAAATCCTATTCACCCATACCAACCTGGAATATTTATTAAAATCTGCCATTTAATTCCATGTGATTGACTGTCTAATTATGGTCACACAGTCTGTCCTATCTGGTATAAAGCAGCTGACACACACACATGTAGATGAGCAGGATTACCTTGACCACCATCTGCCCATTAGGCCTCCTGATAGCTGTGAGGGATATTATAATATGGGACCTAAGTACAAGTTGTTTCAATGGGACTATGGCTGAAAAAGCTGTGACCTCCATAAAATGTTAATCATCCAAACAACTGATGTCATTAGTTTGTCCTTTCAGTATTAGCTTGTGCTAATGACAAATGAATGAGGAAGTCCATCAGCTGATAAAGTATGACATCCACCACCAAAGTATGTTTCCAACTGTTGATGTTTAATCATCTTTTTTTGGTAAAATATATACCAAGACTAGTGTCAATACAAAAAAGAAAAAACAAACATGTTAATCAGAGAAAAGTTACATAAATATATGTTATGTTCTAAAGTATTTCTATGCACATTTTTTAAGACAACTGTGAAAATAAATAAGTGACATCTAAAAACAGTATACAAACCTGAGACTACAGTGGGGCTGTGCTGATCCATATTTCATTGCATACAGTACCTCTTGTGCATTACATGCAGTAGTCAGTTCAGACTATTGTGAAACATGTTACAATACTCAATAAATAAATCGCTTAGCTTTAAATGATTCATCAAATAACATCAAATCACTTCACTTGTGGAATGTAAAAGTTCCAAGGGCACATTTTCTCATCATGGTCCCAGATGTGAGGAAATCTGTAGAGGAAATACATAATATAAGTAATAATTAATTGCAAAATATAACAATTCAAATAACATTTTAAAAACACTCAAATGTTGTCTTTCAGTGTTTGATTGAGATCAGCTGACAGTGTGAACCTGTAAATCTTTCTTACTCACAAAAATTCATAAATTACCTAAACTACTCTGAAATTATTGAACTCCTTCCTCCTCTCCGAGATCCATATATACATATATTTTTTTTTCTTTTTACCAAATGGCCCTAATATGCAGTTCTACACTGTTTTTCCAACTTACGTGTAAAAGTAAGGCACTGCTCTCTCAGCTGCCACTGAGTGTTCTGATCCTGCTTTGTCCACCAATTGCCAGTGTAGCACCAGAGGACCGGGCTGGGGAGAGATGGGAATTTGAGTTCTTTGATTTGGTGGAGGCAGAGCTACACTCTGATGGGACTTCTGGGTTGTCAGAGAGAAGGGCTTCTTCTTCATCATCATCCAAGGGAAACATTCGTAGCTTCCAGGGTGTCTGAGGCTGCCAGAGGACAGAGGATATTTAATGTAACTGAGGAAATCGTCAAGTTCTACTGTAATGATATTGTACAGACTCAAAAATCAAATAGATTTCAAAGTTTCATATGTATCACTGTTTGCATTTTTTCTGTGGACACAAGGATTAGAAAAACACATTTAATAAACAAATCTTTTACCCTTGCATATGCTAACAATTTTATGAAGAATTATGCATAACATGTTAAATTGTGAAAGAATGTTCAAAACCCTGGTAATTGTTGTTTGCATATCAGTCCACTCATTAAATGTAGGCATTAAAGGCTGTGCATGGCTCTGATGCCTGTTTAAAAATGCATCGTTTTAATCAGGGTTTCTATGGGTGTTGGAGTGCTAAATGGTGAAGTAGGGCGATGTTTGTGGCAAAGAGGTTGATTAGGACGATCTGATTTGGTGGCAACTCATTCCTTCTCCAATCAAAGTAAAGCAGTTAAGAACAATCATGCAAATGGAGCAGAGAGGAGACAAGTATCTTTGTATCCTCCCAAGGATCCTTCTAGGCTCCATAACTCACAATATATGACTGGGAAAGAGTACCGATTAGTCTGCAACCCATTTTTGTCACTTTACACTCCTACCTGGATGGTAATTTTACAGAAAATATCCTTTAGGGGTTGGAGTGAAACATGGCCATTAATAAGTAGACAAGACAAGACGAGTTAAGACGAGACAAGACGAGACACGACAAGATAAGATAAGATAAGAAAGATATGTCTCAATGGAGTTCCCTGTCACCTGGAGCATCATACTCTGGTATTCAGAGTTTATTTGGTGCTTTTGATCTTACCAGCCACTCCTCTGAGCTTTGCTGTTCATCATTATCAAGCTGAGCACAACTCTCTATAGAGCTCTCCTCTCCAGATGTGCACATCCCACCTCCACTGCCTGACAACCTGCAGCCAGATCTGGAATAAAAAACAAAAAACAAAACAGATACTTAATGAAACTTCAGAGGTAAATTATTTGAAACTCTTTCAGTTTCACAAAATATATATTCATTTACATGCACAGAGATTAATAAACCATGTCAGCAATAGTTGTGCTGCACAGTCAGGAGCAGTGAGTTTAGGATTTAATGTGACTGTCAAATGCATCTCTTCTATAACATCCTCTTAAAAGCATGAAATATGACAGGCACTGCTTGACATTTTCTGATGTTTAAAAATACATTCTCCCCAATCAACCTGATGCATGTACACCCGATGCAACAGTATTTAAAAGCAACAGCTCTTAATGGTGCTTTTTTGAGTGCATGGTTGCGTGTTTCTACCTTTTAGGAGGCCTGCAGCATTTTCTCTTTCCCCAGGATCCCCAGCACAATTTCTCCCTCTGCTCTAAGGCCAGGTGTCTCTTTGCAAAGACTTCATCAGCGAGATCCTCCATCTGAAACACACAAGGAGACAGATAAAGATGATATTTTATACAATCACAATAAATAGCTCATGTCCAAGAGATGAGACACTACCTGTCCCTCCTCACTGTCCTCCACGTTCTCGGCCTCCCTGTGTATCAGAGGTGAGGTCTCAACCACCCGCCAGCTGCAAAGGAAGACAACAATGGTGGAGAGTAAGCACAGTTTCTTTCTATTTCTATTTTGTCATATTTTTGTTAATGTGGTGCGTTTGATTTCAGTAGTATTACAATTTATCCGATGTGCTGTTGTTGCGCTTATATTATGATTCATGTTTTGAAGACAATGGAAACCCTCAACTAAAATTCTTGTGCTGTTAGTCCGAACATTAGGTCACTTAGAAAGTCTGTAATGAGCCAATATACCGCGCAAACCTAGAGCCTTAGAATTCTACTTCTTCAGAGGAAGTTTTATTTCCATACCTGGGTGTCAGGATGTCTTTGTACTGCAGCTTCTCCACTTTAGCCACTGACAAGGGAATGACAACGTTGTTGATGTTACACACACTCACTCCTTGGCGTTTGCGAACAAAACCCTAAAAGGAAACATGGGCCAAGGTGAGCTAGGAGCAACAAGCGACGTGACAGCTCACACCAAGGATATCGGAGCGATCACACATTCAATGTCTTCATGCGTCACCAAAGTTTTCGGTGGACCGATCAGCTTTTTCACATTTTACTCACATGCACATTCAGAGACGCCTTTAAATTTGTCTAATGCGGCATTTATGTTGTGAGAGTGTATCTGCTTGAAATGTTCACTCGTTTTACTGCGGTCCACCAACGAACCCTGTAATTTGAGTCTGATTCATTTTTCAGATTAAAGACAATTTGCAAAATCTGATATCATATTCAGAGGTTCGTGTGGGCGGGTCAATAAGTGACAAAGCAGTGTCTGAGTAAAAACCATCAAGGTTCTCACAAGTGCTGTATAAATTAAAACAAGAGTGTGTTACCTGTAAAGCCTGCTTGTGTGTAATTTCTGTGTAGCTCTGCTTCAGCACTTCATCTGAGCTGTCCGCTATTTCACTGAGCTGGTAGAGAACATCTTCCTTATCTGGATATAACACACACACACACATTCACACCTATAATTACTACTGGGGCAGCTGATTTACCCAAACAGCAGTTTTATTTTTGATGAATCAAATATGATTTTAAGATGGCAGTGTTTACAAGTCCCGCTCCTTGGAATCAAGAGTCTTCCCTGTAGTCATTTAATCACAGATTTACAGTAAGCCTGGAATACAGCGTGAACACACACTTGCATATACACACCTTCTATCAGCCTGTGGATGTGTCTCCCCTTCCTTTTCCTCTGACTGGCTCTCCTGTGTTGACTCTGAGCAGAGCCTGCCATCCCAAATGGTGACAGACCAATAACTCTGCTTTTACAATGCCCTGCATACTGCCTGTATTTGTGACCTACAATGACACGCACACACACAAGCGCTCACATAAGTCGAGTTAAGGATGGATGATTAAGGACGGAGGATTTTACGCTTTGGTTAAAGTGTACAAAAGCTAATCCTTAACCATTACTCCTTTTATTTTGCAGGGTGACTGCTTCTCACCTTTCGGCGCCTTGCTTACATCACACCAGCAGGTTTATTCGAAGTGTTGCAATCAAATGTACCAAATGCACTTCCACAATGGGAGGCACGTTTCATATCAACAATGCAGCAAATCATTTTATCTGTAGTGCTTTTGCTCTCTATTCTCACACTGTGCAAACAGCTTTTATGGTTAACTATTAATTGAGCTACGTCATTAGTTGTTTTTTTGCTCATATTTCCATCACCTGCTTGCGTTGACTGTTTAGATAATCTCATTCTATTTCAGCTACAATCAGCTGTGATAAGAGACTTGTTTCCAAATACCAGGTCATTACTTAAGCTATATTTACTTGGCAGACTGTTTTCTTCTGATACTGACAAAATGCGAATTACATCATTCAAGTCGATAAGAAATCTATAGAACGGTAGGTGAGTGACGTCTTCATCAATTTCCAGTCTGTCTCTATTGTGTCTCCTCCTCCTTTACCCTCTCAATACTGGTGCCACATTACTGGTGTGCTCTCCACATTAGAGGAGAGCACCAGAGGATTTAACAGGGTATGTAATCGATACAAGCAGAGGATGGGATCTTACTGTTGTGCAGTAGTGTGGAGCTGCGTCTGCTGTAGCGGGCCGGACCACATGGTTGGACATTGATAACCGAAGGCCTTTGGCACCATTCTTCTCTGGCCCTTTTTAAGTGGTGGCAAAGAGGAGTGTCTGCATGTGTTCAAAAATAAATCAGTGTTATCATTCAACAATTTTTTACGATCAATTACTCAGCAAATCTTTAAATGCAAGCGTGCAATTATAGGCAGCACACACACCTACAGTGTCAAAGCACTAACCGCTATTGTTTTATATGCAAAACCTCACACTGGCAACATCTTGATGGGTGGCTAACCTTAAAAGATGACATGTTTTGATGATAATTACAATATTACAGAAAATTTGGTTAAATTTGGTGTTACGTTGAGGGGGCGGGCCGCCCCTCCGAATGAATGGTAGGGGAAACGCTTGTGAAGGAATACAATGCACATTCAAAAATACTTGTCACCCACTTGGCTCAAACTAAGGTCCCGCCTCTCACTGGGCTTACACCCAATCATATTTAAGGTTAATGAGCAATTTGGGGTGAATCTGTGCACGAATCTGTGCACGAATCTGTGCACACCCCTAATTCCAGCTGCCACTACTTCTGATGCACCACACCGGGTGTGCTACATCGGACATCAACGGTCAAATGATCAACATGGCCGGTGTTGCATCTCAGAAGGTCTATCATGTCCAATATGAAGCCAAAATGCCTGTTGTGAATTATGCACTATAAAGATGAATCAACGTTAGAAATTTCTTTTAAAAGAAAGCCTTTGTGTTCTCAAGGTTATTATTCTTCCTACATGTTTGGACTTAAGATTCTTTGCAGCTCTCTCACCCTAGACATGTTAGGTGGATATGTAAATGTTCCTCCTACCTGATGAATGACCCAACACAGGTTGAGGTGTGGAGCTGGAGGTCCTGGACGACAGGGCACCACTAGTGGAGCTGCAGTCTGGATCAGAATACAGGACTACGGGGTTACAAGGTGAACAACATGAGCAGGAAGCTGTCGAGAGGGAAGAGGAGAGGGTAGATGTTGACCTCCCCAAGTCCTGAAGCACAAGAGAGAGACAACAAGAGATAAAGTTATTTTTCATATGATGCTAAACCATCAATATCTTTTCTTTCACTATTAGCCGTATTAGCCTGGAAGTTTTAAGATTACTTCCCTCTTTGTCACCCGACAATATCCCAATGGTGGTTTAATGCTACCTGTTATAATAATGTCTACTATTATTTGGGCTCTATACCTGAATAGCAGAAAAACGTTGAAACTGTAATGGCGCATTGACAAAATGTTGGATTTGTATACGAGATTTGTATGACCTTAAGAAGATGGACATTAGAGATTGGGAGATTAGTCTCACGCCTTGTTTCTATCACAGGTACCACTGACGTCCATTATATTATGTAGCATCGATTCAAAGTGCTCCCTGATCATCTCAGTTACAACAACAACGCACACAAGAAACTGTGTTCTCAAGTGATTGCACTACCTTGTGTTAATGGTAGGTCAACTTCAGATTCAGATTCACTTTATTGTCATTTTAAGTATTACTTCCTTACACAATAAAACGAGTGATTCTCACTAGCTCTTATATATATATCAGTGCATAACTCGTCACTTGTCATTGCCTATTCAATTTAGACTCAAATAAAGTGTATTAAATCTGCATAAATTATTTATTTTGGTCGACATCTGCCTGCTGTTTACATTGAAAAACAGACCAGTGAGCTAAATAGATAATAAAATACTTTTAAGCATTGCAATTGGTTGAGAATCCAATGTGGGTTTGCCATTAAGAGCCGCCTTGCGTTACACCTAGTGACGATCAATTGAAACTGTAAATAAAGAAAATATTGTATATGTGCTTCTGTATGTAGTTGCACAATAATGGTGTGTGAATTCCTATTACTTGAACTGGTCATTGCCAACCACACACACACCAGAACAACTACCCCCTGATTTCATTGGCAGTAACAACATAGCGCTGTGTAATATCCCCTGGTGGCTTGCGACGGCTTGTGCCTGAAAATAATCACAAGGACATGTTTATCTGAAACTGATCCAAGAGGCACTATTGTTTAAATAATAGCAGGTGTCCAGCTTTGAACATAAATTGCCATGTTCTCAGAATAGAGATGGGGGGGGAATAAAAGGGACAGGCTTCCATTGTTAAAGGGGATGTGTATACAGTGTATGCTCTCTAGTCATTCTATCTTGAGAAATGTGATCAGGTCTATAATACTATCTATTTACATTATATTTACAGGTAAATGTCATACAGAATGTATGGGTGCTGTATATGAAACAGAGGGGACTGCATGTTGCCTACCTGTGGACTGCCGGGTTTGAAGGCGCTGAGAGTGAACAGCTTGGGCTTGTGGTAGATGACCAGGGGTCGGGTCCGGGCACACACATCAGCTTTGAGCCTCCTGGTTCCCAGTCTCCTCCTCTTACAGTCCCCAAGCCCAAAAGCATCGTCTCCTCTCTGACCACTGTAGAGATCAGATGAGGTCAGGGATATGACTCATGCTAAGCTAACCCACACGGCAGAACATATATATGAGGGCTTATATTGCCTTCACAGAGGAAGGAAGAAATGCTTTTGCTGGTGTTTTGTTTTTGCAGATGTAGGGAATGGCCTAAGAAACAATCCATTAGATTTTGGTGGTGATTTTATTTATTAGATGGATTAAGAATGTTTAAAAAAAAATTCTTTTTACCAGTGTGGGATAGGAGCAGTTACAAGAGTTTTTTTTGCTTTTAACTTCATGGATAATGACTACAATGCTTGGAAAAAAAAATAGATGATGGCACACATCAAAGTCTGATCTGGATCCAAGTAATATTCTATAAATTTAAACATTCCATATCTGGTGATCTAGAATGTTTACCTTTCTAGGGCTCATGGAAGATTCACTACTCTGATATAACAGATTTTAATGCTATGGACTTGCAACTAAGATCAAATTGTAGCTGAAACTGTGCTGATTCAGTTAGGTTTCAAATTTGACGTATCTTCAAATGTTACTGAGCTAGATCCTGATGAAAACCACCATTTGTGAAATATGTTTTTTCTTGAATAGCTATCAAACGAACAAGAAGACATATCATCAACATTACACGATGCTTGTTTCTAATGTTTTTAGGTGCAATGACATGACTTTATTTTTATTACGTGGCTTTTATCTTCATGACCAGATGGGGGAATTAAAAAGGCATAATGAAGGAAAGACATAAAGAGATGATTCAAGTTGGTCCAGATGGTGGGGACATGCCAGGCTGTTTCACTGGGTTACGCTACAAACAGGCTGCATTTTTTTTAAGCCTAATACCTGCTTGGACTTTAGTCAAGGCCTGAACAGAACACTGGGCCAACATTTATC
The DNA here is from genome assembly GCA_037577475.1 of Chaunax sp. Z400. Lineage (NCBI taxonomy): Eukaryota > Metazoa > Chordata > Actinopteri > Lophiiformes > Chaunacidae > Chaunax > Chaunax sp. Z400. Next base: position 16,379,066 of record CM075196.1, on the reverse strand, counting down.
AGTAGAAGTTCTACTGCTCTACTTCAAATTAGATTTTCTTTTTCTTTTTATTGCAAAAAAAGGTAATCTATTAAACATCCAGTAAATATATTTATGTCTACATTGTTTCACTGCAACTAATGACAGGGGCATCATGTATTGTCTATAGTGTCAAAAAGTGTCTAGGTGCAAGGCTAGACAGTTACAATATAAGGAATATAAGTGAGTAGATATTTGTGTGTGTGTGTGTGTGTTTTCTACCTTGTGAAGACTCTCTTGCCGTTGCAGGTGTGTGGTTGTTTCGATAGCGGTGAGAAGCTGAGAGGAGGCATCAAACTGTTGACAAGCTGGCTGAGCTGAGCACTCTGCAATGAATACATCACCCATATACTGTAATCCATTTCACAAGCGACAAGTTCATCTTCGGTGCAAAATGCAATCCATCTTTTTCGAAGCAGTGTGTGAGTAAGCCTTGGTAGTAAAATGCGATCTCCGGCTTCCTCCCACCACCAAAAACATGCAACATAGGTGAATTGATGACTCTAAATTGATCTCTGTAAAATGTGTGTGTAAACTTTTGCCTCCTTTGACTTTACGTAACCCTCTTTTAACCGATCACATATTCAAATACACCTCTCGGTACAGCTTTTAATGCCATTAAGACCGCTGTTGAACAAAGTTCATCCCTTGGAGTTGATTAAATACCCACAGGCTTCATTAAAACAGCAGGGATTTATGCATAATGTCACACAGGAACAGCATGCATACCCTAATTAATTAGTAAAATCCTCTAAACCTGGTGCTGGGATATAAGATTACAGATACGTAGCCTCCTGTGCTTCTCCACACACCAGACTGACACGCAGAGAGACTTAAAATGATATCCTCCTGACATAGTGTATTGAGTTGTGTGATATTACCATAGACTCCAGGCTTTTCACACACCTGCCATCATTAGGTGTGTGCACTGGTTCCTCCCTCCTACCTGTCTCTCTATATTGAGCAGGAGCCGTGTGGGGCTGCAGGGCTCAGGGTCAGCATCTAAAGCTCTGCAGGATAACCCCGCCATCTCTCTCAGCAGGGTCTGCTGAATCTGTTTGTCTGTCAGAGGCTGGAACTCTGCAAGCACCACACCACCCTTAGACACACACACACACACAGAGGTTAGATGACATTGTGTCATCTTTGAGGTGTTGTTTAAAAAAAAAATTGCACTCAATGCAAGCAGGCAGGGGTGGAGAGAAAAAAAAAAAACAGAAGAAATCACAGATGCTGCTTTTGATCTCGTTGATGGAAATTTAGCGCTCCTTTTGTTCGACTTTTGATTTTGAAGAGAAAAAAAAGGGACACCCCTACAATCTAATGTATAATCTAATGATACCTGTATCGAAAGTTCATATTCATGAAACCTTTCAAAGAGCAAGCAGCCCATGAAAGTTGGTTGCAGTTTTAAAATGTGACTGCTACAGAAACTAACCTTCCTATGAGACACTGTAGCTGAAGGGCTCCTCATTTGCTACAGCAAAACAGTGAAAGCCGGCAGACCCTACTCTCTTCGCTTGCATCAGGGCCTGACTAAATACCGTCTCTGGCTGCCAGTTCAAACATCGAGTCCACTGCCGTTTACTGAGGTGGTTACAGAAGAATTTAGCCATACCTTGGTAGTGCGGATGTGCTTGTGGAGCTCCACCAGTTGTTGTATCCTCCCCTCCAGCTCGGCCAGACGCAGCTGCAACCAGCTCCAACTGCTGCACAGCTCCGCTCTCTCCTCCAGCCACTGCCACTCACAGCTTCCGCTGTTTGCAGGAGGAGCAAGGTGATGGATGGCAGAGAGGTAGACCCATATACAGCAGCAGTAAAAAACAAACCAAAAAAAAAACATTTTATTAATTTTTGACAAGGGATTTAAAACCCGCCTATAATCTTACAAGATCATTTTTAAATACTTTGGGATTTGGTCATGAATGCATGAAAATGTAAAGATACTGAAAGCAGCCAGAAATCCTACTTGACCACTAGAAGTGTACTATAAGGTTAGCATTTGTAGCTAAATAGTCACCGGAGAGAAAGGATACACAAACATGGGACAGGGACAAAGAGAGAGTACTGACATTCTGCACAAAACCACTTGTCAATTTACACGTTTGTACTGCAGCCATGCTGCCATGTGTACATTGTTAAGGATCCTAACAGCCTGATGGGGGTTATAAAAGCTTATGTAGGCCAAAGGATAAAACACTGTCGATTTGTGTTGTGTGTATCTCTGGTATGTTTCCATGGCACTAGCCTGTTCAGTTAGTGTTAAATGTGTGTGTGTGTGTGTGTGTGTGTGTGTGCTTGGCTAGTTTCAACAGGGCAACAGTTGCTATGGCAGCGCTCTTAGACCTTGGCTAGGACACTGGAGGACTCCCCCACCTCACACACTGATATAGGACAGAGAAAGGTTAGGCCAGTCAACAACAAGCAGCTACAAACAAGAGTATTTGACAAAAGCCTTTGGTGTTATGGTGCTGTTCTTTTAATACCAACCTCTTAGACCAAATAATGCCCAAAATGTGGTTTGCTTGCCTGATGACAACAGGAGTAGAACACAGGACAGCAAGGCCTGTGATTGGCTAACGACTGCCTTCTCAACCAAGTGTGACTCAAGCCTGAGCTAACATGTGTTTGTTCAGGAATTGACCCTCTTTCCCTCTCATCTCTTTCATCCAGAGACAATGAGCAGACCTGGCCACCCTGCAGCTCTTTCCAACTGTAAAATGAGAAAATTCCTGGAATATTTGCCGAGCAGTAGGAGAATCTGGTGGACGGGACGGGAGAGGAAAGGCTTGCTTCGTGGCTCTTCGCGTGCGAGTTCACCAACGACATAATTATATACATATTTTTCACAAAATCGTTAAAATTGCTGAATAAAATGTAGGGTCGAGCTTCCCACTGGCTACCCTCCACAGTGAGAGAGACTTTTCAAAGACCAGATCCAGATTGAATGAAAGGCCAGCCCCAGCATGTAGTTCTGGGGTTACAAATCCTCCTACTTGAATACTGTTTCTTGGCTCGTCCAGAGGCATTAAGGCTTTTGGGTGTGCCCTGCAATGAGACTTTCCGACATGTAGCCTTTCACAAATACTCCCATACTGTATATTTAAAATCACGCACATCTTGAAAACTGAAAATGAGCAACAGCTGGATGTGTGAAGGACAGAGAAGGACTTCTCTGCTAGTGCAACGTGGACAGACACATGCCCAAACCATGTCACTATCGCATGTTTATTCTTAAAAGTTCAAGGCCAACTATTCACTTCTTCTCCAGAAAGGAAATGACCTATGTCTTCTCCAGCAGGGGAATATCCTCTTCAAGGAGGGAACCTGTCATAAAAGCTCCCCAGGCAAGGTTTACTGACAAACTCAGAGCATTGTTCAGACTCATACTGAACGCAAGCTGACACTTCCTGGATGACTGAAGCTGGCCAAATAAAAAAAAAAAGACACACACTACATACATATAAAACATCCTTTGTTCATTCCTGTTCTCAGTGTTAATAAACATGCCTCGATTTTGTAAATGGCTCCTGTTCATTGCGCCGATCCAAGAATCGTAGGAAACTCACAGAGGGGTTTAAGAAGTAAATCTAAGTGAAGAAATTACCAACACTGTGCTTGAACTAGACATACAGCATGTCCAAATGTGTAACTGAACTAAGCCACGACGTGAAAGATACTCGGACTGTGCATACATCCGGCATGGCTGCATAACATTTCCTGGTTCCGCACCTTAATCCGGATCCCCCTCAAAATCTGGTCACCTCTTTCCCCATTTCATGGGCCAACCTCCCTACAAATAATATGTAAATCCGCTATGAACACTGAGATAGCCAGCAGAACATCTCAGTTCTCTAACAGGCAAACAAAACACAAACAGAAATGGTAGTGAGTCCTGAATCCGCCTCAACATCGAATCACCTTCTCCCCATTCCGGGGGTCCACTTCTCCACAAAATCTCATTGAAACCTGTTGCGAACGTCTTGTAATATTCTGCTAACAAACAGACATGCAGGGGAAGAAACCATAACCTCTTTTGGCGAAGGTAAAAACCAGGATACTACCCCTCCTTCCCCAACACTGACATGTCCATCTGCACTTGGTAATAACCTGGCAATATGAGGTCGGTACCAGAGCACTAACAGTGAAAACAGACAGCTCTGACTCAAATCTCTCTCTCAAGAGTCTCATTTCTAAATCGTGAAATCATTTCTGAATTGTGCAAAGTATTTTCAAATCAAATGACGAGCAGTAAATGGGCAGGGGTGGTTCTTTAGTCAGGGAGCAAATATGCAGTAAAGCCATCTGAGTGAGAGCTTTGATGATGTTCTCAAACGAAAGGCTGTCCAACCTTCATACATATTACCCTTCCTGTACGGTCTCTGAAATCTTTCTGACATTGCGTATGAACACTGAAACTCTCATCCTGAGTGAAGTAAATTTCCACGATGCCCTGGTGGGTAAACCCTAAAAAGGACATCAAGGTCTGCAGTTCAATTCCAACTCCAGACCATATTTGGATATCCCTGTTTCTCTATTTGTCTTGGTTTCTCTCGACAATGTTTCCTGCCAGCCTGAAAAACATTCATAAAAATGAAAAAAGATTCTTTCCTCCACAGAAAAGAATTTGTTGTTGCTCCTCAGATGCTGTTGCTCAACTTTAGCCCAGTTGCAACCCTTCCCTCTATTTAATACTAACACACAATAATACAATATATTAGTTCATAAAATATTAACGAGACCAAGGCAAATAAATTACCTAAAGAGGCAAAACGTATGTAAAACAACATTTTTTTGCATGGAACGTGCACAATTTTAATACAAGTTAATACTGCCTTGTTGCGAATGATGGAACATCCGATCATCTTTCATCACCAGGGGGCAATACGAGCAAGGACACTAATACAGCAGCACCACCCATCATAAACCCACACACTGGCCGACACTTGAAAAATATTTTTTCACGAGAGAGGAGGAGAATGGCTGGTATGTTACGGGCTTGCTGCTGGCACGTCTTGTGTATATTTCCTAGTCTGGAGGCAATGTGAATTGGTGGGTCTTTGAACGGGTTATGACTGCAGCACGGAAAGAAAATATGTGTCTTTATATGCATGGCTAAAAATGTCATCACACTCTCCACAGCTGGGAGGACAAAACTTGCACTCATGTCAACCACACTGTAAACTTTGCTGAGGGCCAAGCCAAATATCCATCGACACCGAGGCAGCTGACTTTCCAAAACACAACCTGTCATCCTGAAAGTTTGGGATTTTTTTCCGTGTCATCCCTGGCGTTTGTCACACACGTAAACCTGAACACACACATACTTGTTCTCTCCACTTTCCATCGCTCTTTTAGATCAGCTCCCTCACTGTGTTTGCCGTGTCCTCTTTATTGTAAAGAACTGAAAAGTTGCCTGAAGTGAGAGTTCTCCTCTGTGCACTCCCCACATGTCTGCCTTAAAAACAAGGCCAGTAGGCCCAGCGTGAACCACAGCTGGCTTCTGGCAACCAAGTCCTGGCGAAGCACAACAAACCTCTTGGCAGTGAGACTACGATGAAGTTTGTGAGATAGTTGTCTTCAACACGAGCTGCTAACTGTGCGACATTGTGCGAAGCAAAATACATGGTCCGGGGGATTTCTACAGTCTCTACTTTGTAGCTTGTTTTGTTAGCTGCAATAACCATCTGTGACATCTGCACACACACTCTGGCTCTTGCAAACGCACCAAGTACAAAATAAGAAACAGACCTCAATTTCAAGGCAGCCCACAACTCCAGACAGAAGGAAACTGGTCTTATAATTTACTTTTTGGAAAAAAAGAAAAGAAAAAGAAAAAGAAAACAACCCTTCCATGCTCTATGTGTGGAAAATGTGTTTTTTAAATGATAAACACGTCCCAATGAACAAGAAATGGCTTGTAAACAAGAACATGATTTATAACAACAACAAAAACAATGTCGACAATTATTAGCAAATCATTTAATAGCTTCAAATCCTATTTGAACTAAACAATAATAAAACCCATGATATGACAAAACAGTACATATCATGTTACATATATATATATTCACAGTATAATAATTCATATATTTTTGTTTTGCCAATCGCATTCTTTACAGCAATACTTTTCATCATTTGCATGAAGGCAGCACAAACAAACATGAAGGAGTGTGAACCTGACACACAACGGTGTAAGGAGGAGGACAAAAACGAGGGTCTTTTTCTGTCACATGGACCATTTTCTGCCTATATTTATTTTTGTTTGCAATTACAGCTGGGTTTTGTGTGATTTATATCGTTATTATCATTATGGTATCATTTAATATTATTTATTTATTATATATTTTATAAATTCATATTTCAATGGTCTAATTATGGTCTAACCCCTGTTATCTAAAGAAGCATGTGGCAACATTAGCCAGTTTATTACAACAGCCCAGTCCCTTTGTAATTTTATATTAGTGGTATTAAACCTTCTCTAATGTCTAAGTCTTGTTGAGTAGTGTGCATGTTTTCATAAAACACATGCAGCTACATATAAACTCCTCCTCTAGCTGGATACTCACACAGGTGAAGTCTTGACATTGCCGTAAATCATATCCTCCTCTTGCTCCTCGTCTGAGCTGCTGCTGGCTGTGGCCTCAGAGTCCAGAGCCTCCTGCAGGCCTCTCAGCACCGCCTGGCTGGAGAGGCTGAACTCTTCGAAGGAAGACAAGGCTGTGGACTCGTCCAGCCAAGAATAATGGGGTTCACAGCCCACTTGTAGAGGTAGTATACCAGGTTGTATGGAGTCCAAGCTGTAAAGAGACGCACCACCGAGTTCACAATGCCTTTTCAGCCCCTGCAGCTGCTGGTTGCAGTGTAGCAAAGCATGCTCTCCTAGCAGGGCTTGTAGTCTCCTCTGCAGCCCCTGAGCTCGGTTCTGAAGCCCTGCCTGCCTGGAGAGCTTCTCCTTCACAGCCTCCTCTAGTACAACTCTGGATGGCAGCTGGTCAGAGTTCACAATGTCACTGCGAGGCTGCACTGAAGACAGGGGAGGACAGCCCATCCCAGCCACTTTCTCCTGTGTCAATACAGGTGGGGATGTTAAGACGGGACTGTAATACTGTTTTTTTCTCTCCCCATGGGAATATAAAGGTGGAGCTCTGGTGAGGGTAAGAGGGGAGTGATGCACATCACAACCATCTGGGCCACATTCAGAAGCAGGTTTGCATTCATGCAGCAGATGAGCCTCTTGGCCATTGTGCTCAGGGGCTAAAAACATGTCTGGTACACCTGGGAAGACAGAGGCCACCTGCTGAGAATCTCTCAGGACTTCACTGGAAGAAAGGAGGCTGAGGAGGGAAGCAGGGCTGGAGAGGGGCACCGTCTCACATTGGCTGGCAGACTCCTGCAGACACTGGGACAGCACAGAGTTAGCAGGCATGTCCAAGGGGCTCATGGGGAGACAGGAGTCCAGAGAGGGAAATAAAGGAAGGTTTTGCCACATCATCTGGAGGTCATCATCATCTGTCGATTTCATCTGAGAGTCCAGTTCAGTACTGCACATGGCTGAGTCCAATCTGACCGAGGTGGGGCGAGAGGACAGGTGGATCCCATGGCCATCTTTCAGGATTTTGGTCAGTGCTGGGGCCATGCCACTTTCTGAGCCACTGATGGTCTAGATAGCTATGGCTAATGCACCTGACAAGGAAGAACACATGTTGTTAATTTACCCTACCCAAAATCAATCTAAAAATATTTCTGTAACCCAGCTTTATATTTAATTCTTCAACCATTGTTGTTATCGTGTTACAGGTTCCTCCGCTCTAATCAATTAATTTAGCATTGGTTTTTTTTACAGTTACATTTATTCTCTATAGAAGAGGATGCTATTTATGCTAAGTTATTTGACTTTATTCGTGGTTTTTTTTTTGTTTGTTCTGCACTTTTGAACATTTGATGTTTCTTATCAAACCAATAAAAACCAATCAAAGTGTTGTTTTTAAAGTAAAGGCATTGTCTACTGTTTTTAAAAAAAAAATTTTTACTTTCCCATACATTTCACGTTCAATATGCCACATAGTGCTGTATAAGTTTGAATGTTAAAAGTGTAAATTAACACCAGACAACTCGAAGATTAAAACCATGGGAGGGTAAAAACATGCCAGGCTGACATTGGTATGATGGTGCACATATTTTAGTGAGGGCAAGCATATTTGGGAAAAACACATTACTAATTTTGATCCTGCTGAACAGCTGCTCTGTTTCCATCTATTCTCCTGCTAAAATGTAATATGTTGATCTTGCCTGACTAAATGGTTAACTGACGTTAACCAATGCTCACTAGAGGCGCTGCTTGTCAACGTACATTCCCGTCTTGATCCCAGTCAATCAATCAGTCAATCAATCAATCAATCAATCAAAGCACAGCAATGAAGGATATGGATGGAAGTGATTTGATAAGATATATTTTCAAAACAAAAACACATGTAGGAGTCCGGAATCAACAGGACGTACACACTATTAACTCGTTCGTTCCAGGTTAGCTTAAATCAACAGGGACATGCCACTTCAGCTGTGTAACGTTAAGTACAAGAGCTAAAGCTAATGTTAGCTAAATCGTTACCAGGAACGGGCGTTACCGTCAACACTCCATTAAGACTTTCTGTCAATTACTCACCTGACCAAGAGGTAAAGCGATGACCTGCCATCATTCACTCCAAAACATTAACAGCTGAATGTGTTTTTAAGTCATTTATATTTCCTTATCTGTTCAGAGAATCAAATGTGACTGGTTCTCCAACCAGATTTTTATTTTGCCTCCTCTGACTCCGCTCTCCTTCTCTTCGACATTGCGCCTCCTTCTCCGCTCATCAACTGTTGAACGGACGGGATACAATCTGACAGAGGAGGGCTGGACCAGACTCATGATGCCTTCACAGACATCCTCACAAGCTCAGACTTGTGAAAACTCAGAATGAAAAATTCCTTTTACATGATTTTTTTTTTTAATTTTTTTTTTTTGTAAATTTCTCAAATGTTTGATATATAGGTGAGAAGTTCGCCACATCCACTAAACTTAACAATTAATCACTTCTGTATCTTGGAATTATATCCAAGCATCTACTAAATAATGAGAATTTAAATTATCCTGTCTCATAATTAGATAATTACCTCATAATAACAAGAAAATATCCCATAATCGTACCTGAAAATCACATCATAATTACACGAATACTATGTCATACTTGTAAGAAAATTATTTCATAATTTTAATACCTGGTTTATTTTGAGAGCCTTGCAATTACAAGATTTCACAAATAAGCTGCAAGTCTTGTATCCAATCCTAATTTCATAATTACAGATGCTGATCTCATTGTCTCAGAATTCAGACCTCATAACTATGAGAAAAAGTTTACTCCTAACTATGATATACATGTACAGTATCACAATTTCAGTATTATAATATATGTATAACATAATTATGATTATATATATATTATGTATATATTATATATGTATATTATCTTTGACAGATTAAATCTAGAAATCATGGGAAGTCATAATTGTGAGATCTCATGCCATAAATAAAGACTATCCTATAGATGTATCTTGTAATGACATTCTTATTTTGCACAACTGACATGACATCATGTCAATTTACAGTGTGCTGCAATACATGTATATTGGAAAATGCACAGTACTATTTTTTTATTTGGTATAAGTGTTGGCTTTCAATCTTCATGAAAGGTTGTGATAGACCCTAGTCATTACTTCTCCACTGTTCTGCTTTTTAAGTTGCAAGAGTTATGATCAGTTTTATTTCTAGCATTATAGCGTTAGATCTGAGTGCATCTCTAATGAGATCGACCGCAGACATTGTTTACCACAATCTAATCTGCAGTCTTTATGAACTCTCTGTCATTCTGCATTTGAGGAGTACTTACGTCTTTGTGTTTCTCTTCATTCCCAAGAAACACTTAAGCCTCTTTGTGAATAACCTTACTTAGGAACTAGTTTTCACTTTAAAGGTCAATTTGTAGAAAATGTCATAATTTTGAGAATTTTCATGACAAAGAACCACTCTTTGTAGTAGAAAGCTTCATGACTAAGGCCCAAGGGCCCATGCAGCTCATTTAGAAGTCAAGTCAAGTCAAACTTTATTTATATAGCACATTTAAAACAACTAGGGTTGACCAAAGTGCTTTAAATGTAAACAGTACAGAGAGATAACACAATGCATCATGATAAAAATTAAAATCAGCTGGGATAATAAAAGGTACAATGAGAAAATAACTATGGATTATAAAAACAATAAAAGTAAATGGATAAATAAAAGTTGTAAAATCTGTTGGGAGTACTGGTCTCATCTTGAAGGGAAGGCCAAGGAGAATAGATGAGTCTTCAGTAAAGATTTAAAACATTCCAAATTGCAAAGGCAGTGGATAGTAATCTACTGTACCTATTTACATCTGACAAATTCTTCCAAATACACATTGGGCTGGAAATAGAGTACATAACCTGTTAGAGAAATCTGGAATAAATTAATAGAACAAGTAGTTTTTGGAATATTCGGATTCAATGCAGAAATCAAGCATTTACAGAGATGAAAACATACAATATATGTAAATCAAAGTATCATCATCATCTAACTGTACACAGCATAATATAACAACCTAATCCCTCAAATAGGTCTGAGGTGTAAATAACAACTATAATCACACCTTGTGAGCAAAAACCATGAAATACACTATTTTATTAAGGAGAGAAGGTTAACATGAGCACATTTTTTACACTAAGCATAAGAAGCACTACTTACAAATACAGTGACATGTTGTTGTTGTGTTGTTTTTTTTATAGAAAATGTGTAGTGCTTTCTTTCAAGGTGTACTTAGTACTGCCCTAAGAGAACCCAAATTTTGTGGTCATAAAAACCAAAAACCAAAACAAAATTAATGTTTTGCCTTGAACACATGAAACATGAGATCAGTCATTGCCTTTGAGCCCCTGCACTAATATTTCAATCCTCAGGGGAAGCTTGCATCTATGTAAATTTACTACAGCAACAGCTCCAATATCATCCTGCTTGGACATCAGATCCTTTGAACCACTGAATTGCTCTGTGCCAGATGTCTGCTGCCCTCTGCCTGAATAAACTCTGACCAGCTCCCAGGTTGAGTGTAGTGCCTACCATGTACAAGTTGATGACAGTGATATGGATGAATGTATAGCCGATTGGAGGAGAGTACTCAGAAAAAAAAGTGGACACATTCCATGAAGCACAGAACACATACAGGATTCCCTGCAGGATGCCAGTGAGGGTCACCCTCACCTGACTTCTGAACCGCGAGCAGGAGAGGGGCTGTCCATTTGCTACCATACGACGCATGTGTTTGCATAGGTAGAATATAGTAGAACTGCTGGACAAGACCATAACACACAGACAAAAAATGAAGTTGGCCTTCACAAAGCAAGATGCAACGCCATACGCATTTTTCAGCAATAAACGCATCTGTAAATATATTGTGTCATTGTAAATCGTGAAATTGTGACTGATAGCACCCGAAATTAAATAACTGGGAGTATAATAATCTATAAGCACAATACAGACATCAAACAAGCCTAATATCTTGTCAAAAAGCCAAATGCAGTAGATGACGGTTTTGATATTCTTCTTAATCCAGATGAAGATGGCTCTCTGTGCAGGTACAATCTGGGCGAAAAAGAAGAAGTTCAGCCAAACAGAGGAACTCATACTAGTGGACAAAGTGTAGACAAACGCCAGATATGAGATTAGCATTAAATCCATGTAACGAGTGATCATAAATGTGTAGTGCACCAGAAATGACATCATATAAGTTATTGTGCAGCAAATCAGAGTCCCCAGGAGAAGCTTCAGAGGTTGTTTGATCTGTTGTCCATGAAGTGGACACACCATGCAAAACATGAAAAATGTATTAACCAAGATGCTGAGAATAGCAAAGGGCCCGTTAACCAGGCCACAGGTAATTAGATCCATCGTTGTTTCAATCTCTGGTGAAGACAGTCGTGCTGAAGCTGTAGTCTCTTTTTTTCTTTTTTTCTTCTTTTTTCCTTTTTTTAGATCAATCAGCTGCTCCAGTCCTTTTTTCTCTATGAGGTTTGCTATCCTTGTTTCTGGGAAGCACCTGATTCAGCTGCACATGGCTAGGAGTGGTGCAGAGAACCCCTATTCATCCATCTTCATTTTGTCTGTTGTTTCCATCTCGATGTCGTCTTCCTTCATGGGGATTTTAGTCGTAAAACCTGTGAGGTACTCCAACTCTGTCCAATGTAGCAAATCTGACATATTTGCATCACATGCAAATTTTCAATATGCAAATTAAACATATTACTGTGAAATCATGGAGAAATAGGTATTGGCTACAGTCGCTGCTCCATGTTTTTTCTTTATATGTATTGATCGTTGTTTGAATTCTGATTATTTTAGATCATAATAAAAAAAGACAATTGTATTTATTTGACTAAATTCATGATATTTCATCAAAATGAACCTCATGCTGTATTAAAAGGATTTCAGGTACAGTATTACTACGATCATTCACCCTTGTTCTATCATACACCCAGTAACCACAATGACATTTAGACATCAACAGTTACAATATTAGTTATTTTATCTGATTTTATCTGGCTGTGTGCACTTTCACATCATTTGATGCCATTCCAACACCACTCAGTGCTTTGAGTGCCTTCCAGACACCAGTTGCCCTTTGCCTGAATATAGTCTGACCAACTCCCAAGTTGACTGTGGTGCCTGATACGATCAGCGATCTGATGGTGAGGCTGACCCAATAGCTGAAGACAAGGTTTGTGGAAAAGATGAAGCTGAATGACTCAAAGAAATAGACAGCGCTAGAGAGGAAGTAGACCACTCCTTGAGAGATCCCAGTGATGGTGACTCTCATCTGACTTTGAATCCTCGGAGTGGAGAAGCCACCCTGTGCCACATTTCTCATGTGTCTTTGCAGATAGTGGACCGTGGAAAAGCTAGAGGCAGTCATTATGCACAGACAGGCCAAGATATGCAACTGGACAATGCAGAAACTAACTAGGTTTGTCAAGTGTAGTTTCTCATTCCAATATTCAGGCTGTGTATTGATATCAGTGAAATTACGGTAGGTTTCAAGTATCAAATGTGCACTACTTATTGCACCAGTGAATAACATAAAGATCTCTTCAAGTAGCAAAGCAATGTAGATGAAAGACCTGATGTTCCTCTTTACCCAGGTGAAAAGTTCCCTCCGTGATGGGACAATCTGGATGTAGTAGTAGAAGTTCAGCCAAACAGAACACGTCATGCTACTGTGCAAGGAGCACAGCGCTATCATCCCCAACACCGCGTACACTTCAATGCTTTCCGATCCCTTTACCTCATCCAACATGAGAGACACACAGATAAAATGAGTAATTGAGCACAACACCAGAAATCCCAGTAGCGTCTTTAAAGGCTGCTTGAGCTTACATCTGTTGCAGGATGGAAGGACCAAGCAGCACGCATAGAAGATGTTTGCAGTGAGGTTGAGTAAGACGAGAGGACCGTTGATTAATAGGAAAGCCTGCTCATCCAGATCAATGTATTGAGGTTCCATTGGTGGTTTAGAAAGTCAAAATATGCCTCTGTGTGTAGGCTTCAGTCTTTTGAGCCAAAGATTGTAAGAGATCCTATGGGAAACCACGTAGCCTATACGTAAATGGACCACAACATTCAGAACGAAAAGCCATCATGTAAACAGCTATACCCACAACGGGAGGAATATCATTGTAGCATACAGTATGTTTCTGAGAAGCACCTTACCTGACAATGTATATGTGGAATGCAACAGTACTACAAAGTCATGTTAGTCCTCTGATGATGTGAATTACATTTATAGATTTAGCTCTGTGTTGCTGTTTAAGGGGTTGTTTACTACTGCTCTTTAGGGCATTCATCATATAACATATTCTACATACAGCAAACAATGTCTGCACTTACACTTCATACAGTAAACAATAGTTTACATTAACAGTAAGTCCAACAACAGTCACATCAAATTAAATCATTCATGTTAGATTTCACCTGATATCCTCTGAAACTGTAGATTTCAAAACAAACAAAGGAACAGATACAATTATTTAGAATATGCCTTTTCACAGTCTTGGCAGTTCAATGACAATAATCAATAACACTCTCATGTCTGGCTGTTTAAACCTGAAGTGCAGGACTTTAACATATAAATGAATGTCTATTACATTCACGCATACAACGAGTTCGAGCAATATTGATACAGTAGAGCTGTGGGGAAAATAGCTTAACATAGCCTAGGTCTGTCCACAAAGGTGATAATTAGTGGTTTTCATCAAGTTTTTCTTTCATATATTATAGAACATTGTCAAAGTATTTGGTTCTTTCTTGAAAAATACAAAAAATGTCCAAAATATTCTCCTGTGCAGGGACTGCTTTTCTCCTGGCAGACTTAATGTGATTATAACCCGCTAAAACCACAAATAGTATTTTTTTTCTGCTGGTCCCTTCTGCACAGCAAATGTGTTACACTTAAGAAAGAGGTGGGGAACTTTTTTTTTCTCCAGAGGGTCATTCTGACTTAGAGTAAGTGAAGGGCCACATACTGAGAAAGTGAATAGAATCATGAAACACATTGTGCTACATGAATTTGGTACACATGGCAGATTGCTTCACATTAGGCTAATTGCCAGCTTAAAAAGGCCTGGATCCTCGTTTCTGTGAGAAAATGTTGACTTTTTTTTACAAATGAGTGTGTAAAAAAATCATACACAGTGTAGATCTTTATTAATGTTTTGCTGTAGGTAAACATTTTCCAGGGTAACTAGAGCCTTGGACTTGTTAGCATATGATGGTCAAATTACCCAAATGTAGTGGTGCGTGAACCACAATGGTTTTACTTCATATTTCTGCACAGGAAAGCAGCTTAAATGGACCAGAGTACATGTAAAAAAAACTGTATCCACAAAGGAGGAAATATGAGCATGGAATATCTTTGTCTTACAAATTAGAGGTGCATTTTTGCATCTGTTGAATATGGAACCAATGTAAATTATACTTGTATAATATGAAATATACTTATATAATATGAAATATACTTGTATATTAACAATTGGTTCAAGTATAGATTCAATAGAAAATGTTGAACAGAGAGTGCTGTGCTGAAGGGATACAACAGAAAGGCAATTAAATTTGATCACAGCTTCCTATTTTCACAAGCTATGAGAAAATTCCATCCAAAGATGACAACTTTGACATGAAAGCAAAAAAGTGGCCCTGAGCCATTTTTTTTCCAGGGTAAAAAATTATCTCACTCAGTCTCACTAAGTCACTTCGTGTCACTAAGTCACTTTTTGTACTGATCTTGTATAATTTGATTCCTTCCAATTCCAATTGTACCTGTGGTACAAAAGAATTAAATAAAACCTTGAAATTTATTATCAGGACGGAGTCGGGGAAAAACTGCTGTGCAAATGTTTTTATTTAAATAACTACGTCTGACTAAAACGCCAGAATTAACAGATCATATAAACACAAAGAAAGAAAACAGTCACATAAAAATAATACTCTATGTCAGAAATAAGTAATTATGATACATCTTTACATTCAAACATCCATCGACAGTTATGATTATTTTGGTATACAGATAGGTATTCTGCACACATGCACATACACCAATATTAAGACACAAGACGCATTCTCTCTCTCAGATTTATAAATAAACGTTGGCATCATAATTCAAAGCTGTTTGTCAGTCACTTTTGACAAACCGACTGTGCATTCTTCAGTGGTATGTTATTATCTTTAACACTAAATACTTCATTCTCAGACGAATACCTAAGTAAAAAAATTCAAATCTCAGCAGTGCCACGCACATTTCATTCATACAAAGCATACTCCCCCAGAAAACAGGATGCTGCGTAAAACATAAGCAAAACAGACAATTTACTAATCCTTTGTGACATGTACTCAGTTGAAATCAGTACAATATATGCAAAATATATAAGACAATACATCATTAATTTAATTTAAGCCAAAAACATTTTTCAGAAATGTTGGGACAGGGGCAACAAAGGAAAAATTAGTGGAATACTCAAAAAACACCTTTTTGGAACATTTCACAGGCAACCAGCTTAATTGGTAACACGTGATAGTATCATGATTGGATTAAAGGGGCATCTTCCAAAGGCTCAGTCATTTACAAGCAAGAATAGGGCGAGGTTTGTCACTTTGTGAAACACATGATCATATAACAGATATTACTACAGGGGCTCAGTAAAACCATTCCCAAACAAACCATGTTTAAACACAGTATTTGCAAATGATTGCATTACATTTTCATTCACGTTTTACGCAGCATCCCAACGTTTTTTTTTGGAGCACTTAAAGGACCATTTCAAAATCTTGGACGTTCTATTCAATTTGCTACAAATCACATACACTTTACATCGCTGCCGTTTTTTTTGTTGTTGTTTAATTTAGATGTTTTTCCAACTTTCCTGGGGGTTAATAATTCACATTCATTTCTGTAAGTGCCTTAAGCCCATTTCATGTGTCTGCCAATTGTTTGTCATCACATAGTGAAGTACAGTTGAATCAGTGGCTGATCATTGAAAAACAAATTAGGCAGTCTTTAAAGCAACAGCAGCAATGTCATGTGTGAGTTGAAGTAAATGAGTTACAACATGCAAAAATGCTGAAATGGTCACATAAGGGCACTCTCAGGAAACATTTTACTTGCAAAAATGTGCACTTTCATGATATGCACACACACACACACCAACATACACACACTCATTTACATGGTATGCAGCCCTGAATGCAAATCGGCTCACGTATTAGTATTGTCGCTGTGACAGACAGCCATCACGACACATCACAGTTGTCAGTATAAGAGATGGTAGGTTTCATTGTATGTGTTTGTGTGTCTGTGTGTGCATGTATTCAGGGTGGGGCGGTCAGAAATAGTCTCTTCTTCGTGAGTCGTCGCTGATGAAGGAGGGGTTCCACTGAGCGGGGTAGATGCATGAGTGGCGAGAACCCGGCAGGCCAGGGAACGGGTACAGGCCGTTTCTCTCCAGGTCTGAGTTACGTAATGCAGGCTGAGGGAAAACAGAACAGAAAGAGAAAAGTTCAATAACCATTTACATTTACATACCTGTTTAATATAGTGATCAATTGTATCCAAACACATACAACAAATGAAGTAAGTGGAAAAGAAAATGAGTCTAATTGTCTCAACTTGTCTCCTTACAGAGTAGTAAATGTCAGTCATCTGCAGCAGGTTCTTGGTGCTGCCGTTCTCTTGCATCTCTATGGTCTCCCTGCCCCACTCCGTGGATATACGGTTACTTTTGGGGAAGTCTGCGTATGGAGACATCTGCAGGTCTCCACTCTTAAAGATGATCTTGTTGATGTCATTCTTGTCTTTCCTTGGAAATCAAACATTTTCAATTAGTTTAACATTTGGTACTTTGTGTGAACTGATCTTTGAAGTGCTTTAAATAATCCAGCAGATAATTATACTTGGTTTATAGCTTATTATAACTTTTTTTTTTTTGGACCATCGACGTAAAAAATACAAAAATAAAAACTCTTACTTGCAACAGGTGACAATGAGAGCGATGATGAGGATGAGGAGCAGACCGCCCCCTGCAGGTGACACCACAACTGCAATCAGCTTGTAAACTGCAACGTCAAACAACAGCATGAAAACATAATCCAAATTTGTGACTTCAGGTGACAGAAAATATCGAATATTGAAATGCTATGCAGTTTATAGGGCCACTTACAATTTCCACAGTTGAATCCTCCAAATCCAAACATGCACCTGTGCAGTAGAGACAGAATCCTCAGTGGGAATGTGGTCTTAAATCTTAAGGTGTAACTGGATTTTCGGTGTAAGTGAAAAAGAACTGAAGTTGAACTTACGGAGTGCAGGTGCCATTTTCCAGCTTGTAGCCATCCCCACATTCTGAAACAACACAGAGCCAACATGTTGATTATTGATTAGCAAGAAATGTGGCTCTTAAAAACTTGTAAAACCCACAAAATCCATACTAATCAAATTTCCATATCTTTCTTTAATGTTAGAATTTAACAGCTAATGTTAGCTTTTCATGGATATCTGATTTTGAAGTCCTACCAAAAGTGAACGTCAGTCCAACGTTGGAGGCTGATGTTAAGCCAGTGTTAATGATGTCAACCTGATATTCATTTCCAACCAAAATTCAATGTCTCTCCAACATTTCAGGTTGATGTCAAGCCAACGGTAGGTTTTGATGTCAACCTGGATACACACGCACACACACACACACACTTACCTAAGCAGGACAGATCATCAGGGTTGTGTTTGTAGTATCCTTGAAGACACTGACAATGGGCTGTGCCACTATTGTCTGTGCAGGTGGAGCGCTCTGCATCACACTGAGTCTTCTGAGCCACACACAAACTTTCCACTGAAACAAGTGTGGACACATTTAGTCATGACTGTAACAACACAAGAATCTGATCATGACACGGACAATCTGAGTGGTCATACAGGTAATTGCAGCCATAAATATGAGCTCACAGTCCTCTTGTCCTTTGCTGCTGTAGGATTCCCTGATGAATATGGCTGTGACATATAACATTTGGATGAGGCAACTGTTTAATATTGTCTCAAATGCATCATGGTACCTTTCATGAGGGAGCTATTCATGGCCTAAGTGTTCCCTCTGGTGGATGTAAACATATTCACAGCTGCTTTTGGTAGACTGCCCTCAATCACATTTACAAGTAGTAAGAACTATCAAATTTAGCACATATGAGCAAAAATAAACATGACACTGTTCATTGTGTGCAGTTACCATGATAGGTGAGCTTGTGGTGCAGGACCATCCGGCAGTGGGTCAATGAGGAGCTGCAGTTGCTGAGAGACATCTGGATGCTGTTGTAGACCTCGGTACTCGTCACATCAGTGGAGATGGCAAACATATTGACAGCTGAGATACGAACCCCGTCCTCCTCTCTGTGGAGAGAGACATCAGAGGTCCACAGAGAGATCTACACTTACGAAAATGTCCACGCTGCATCTTTTAGTCTCGAACGTAAATGGTTTTTAGGGGAAAATACTGTATAATTATAGCCACAAAGTCCAGAAGAAAATACAGAAATGTAACGACTTTGTTAAAGAAAGAACTTACTTCTTACTCAGCAATGAGTGGCTGTAACCTCGGAGGACTGACAGTGAAGCGTTGAGCTGAGGTGTGGACAGGAGGATAGTGTGCATCAGACATAACAGACATGAGCCTAATGGAGAATTTCTCAGAAATGTGAAGATGCAGTGATGTGAGCTGCCTCTCACCAGCTGAATGATTTCTCTCTGGATCTCATAAACCGTGGTGCTTTTGAAGACAACAGGGTCATGTGGCAGTCTGTTCACACTAAACGTTCCCAGAAACGTCTTAGCTATGGAGGGGGGAAAAAATTAGTGTCAGTGAATCATAAGAAGCTTTGGGCAAACAACTTTACCTTGAGAAATAAAACACACTCTGTGCTTTTATTCATCTTATAATTGTGATTGAACTGTTGCTTTATAGTTATGTCTTAAAGGGGTTTTACCTCTGGTGCAGGTGCGTCCATCCTCCAGGTTGAAGCCAAGCGGACATTCACAGCTGAAGGAACCTCGTGTGTTCACACACTTAGACCCGACTGGGCAGGGGTCCCTCTCACACTCATCCACATCTGGACAGGTATAGCAATATTATATTTAAAGGGCCGTCAATGAATCCATAAACCTGAATGCCATTCTTTAACTGTCAGGAAGAGGAGATGAGAAACTCACCCTGGTTACAGGTTGGTCCTGTCCATGCCTGCTGACAGTGGCAGGTGAATTGATGTCCTCGATTGCTCACACACATCCCTCCATTCATACAAGGGTTTGACACACAGGGGTCTCCTGCAGTAAGTGCATGCATTTTATCAGAAAACAGTGAAATCATTTTGGGACTTTCATAATCTGCCTAAACCTCTTTCTGTCGTATGATCAGGATGTTTTTCTATACACTCAAATCCATTATGCTGTCAGTATTCTTTTTTTTTTTTTGCAGATTGTCAATAATAACTTAACATTATAAGAGCCTGATGAAAGGAGAAAAAACATTTTTTTTTGTTTGATTAGCAAGGTTGCCAGATCTGAGATTTGCACGGCATTGTTTTGGAATGTATGGATTGTATTCAAAATATGAGTTGTGCTTTTGAGTTCAGTCCACTTTTTTTTCTTCACAGTTCTACAAGGAATGAAAACCATGATTTTAGTTCGTTACTACAGTTCTCTGACATGAATGATCTGATGCATGCTTACATTTACAGTTGGTTACAGAGAGTAAACAGTGGTATCAGATAGCAAAGACAGGAGACAAGATAAGACACATTCTTGCCATGAAAACAACATGTCATAGATTGTCACTTAAAATGAAGAGAGAATGTAAACCACTGACTTGGTAGAAGCAGCGCCTTGGTGGATCTGATGTCAGTGGGTGATATTGTCGTCTCCTGCGCTGTGGTTCCTCTGTCTGCCTGTTTCCAAGTGGTCTGCAGAGCCTCTGTACTCTTGGCTGGGCTGCTCTGGGGGTAGGTGGTGGTCGTGGCCTGGCTATGAGCTGTTGGGATTCCCAGAGTGCCCGTGCTTGTTTCCATCTGTAGTGTGGTGACGTTGGTGGGGTTAGCCATCCCAGCTGAGGGCTCCTGGGTTTGGCTGGATAGTGTGCTGTGAGTTGGGAGCGTTGGACTGGTCTGCATGACAAGGGTGGCAGATGTGGTGGAGGGTGCGGTGTACAGGGTGGTGGCCTCAGTAGGCGATCCGAGAGCAGAGCTGCTGGTTGTACTGCTGAACTGGGAGGATGAAGTTTCAGCGAGGGGAGATGTGGCAGAGGTGGCGATTGTGTTGGTGGTGGAAACCGTGGCTTTGAAAGTGTGTTCTTCTGTTATATGTGGTCTGTTGAAGGGGAAATCAATCAATCAAGAGTGACAAGAATTAAAAAGAGCATTAAGAACAGTTTGCATCTTTAAAACATGACCATATGAGCCTCAGGACACACATTTACAATTCTGTTTATCTCCAGTGAAGGCTGCAGTGTCAGCAGGGGGCACTAAAACCACGGATGTAAACTTGTTTTCTTATAAAGAATTGGACTGCCCCACTATGGCAGCCAGGTGTGTGACATGACTTCTGTCTTCCAAGGATGATTATTTTAGCAACTAAGATACGGCCAAAGAACCTTCATCATACTTAAGAACACATTCTGGTACAACCCTGATTCCAAAAAAGTTGGGACATTGTGTAAAACATGAATAAAACAGAATGTGATCATTTCCCAATCCTTTTTGACATTTAATTCCATTGAAAACAGAACAAAGACAATATATCTAATGTTGTACCTCATCAGCTTAACTTATTTTTGTAAATATATGTTATATATGAATTTAATGCTGGCAACGTGTCTCAAAAAAGTTGGGAAAGGGGCAACAAAAGACTGAGAGACTTGTGGAAAAAACATCTGATTGGACCATTCAGTGGTTACATGTGATGGTATCAAGACTGAGTATGATAGGGGCATCCTTGAATCATTCAAAGATGGTGAGGCTCAGGGAGAGGTTCACCACTTTGTGAGAATCTGCATGGGCAAATGCTCCAACAGTTTAAGAACGTTTCTCAATGCACAATAAAGGGAATTTGAGGATTTCACCATCTACAGTCCATCATATCATCTACACAATTCAGAGAATCTGGAGAAATCTCTGCACGTAAGGGTCAAGGATGAGAAGCAAGATTGAATGCGTGTGACCCTCAATCCCTCAGGCGGCACTGAATTAAAAACTGACATGAGTCTGTGAAGCATATTACTCCATGGGCTTGGGAACACTTTGGAAAACTGTTACCAGTAAAGACAGTCTGTTCCTGCATCTACAGTACAAATCAAAGTTTAGACTCTACCATGTGAAGCAGAGGTCATATATCAACAACATCCAGAAACTTGGCAGACTTCTCTGAGCCCGAGCTCTTCTGGGATTGTCTGACTCAAAGAGGGAAAGTGTCCTTTAGTCTGACGAGTCCACATTTCAAATACATCGTTTTTGGGAGTCATGTCCTCCAGGCTAAAGAGGAAAAAGACCATCCAGATCATTACCAGCACAAAGTTCAAAGGCCAGCATCTGTGATGGTATGAAGGAGTGTTAGTGCCCATGGCATGGGTGTATTCCATGTATATGAAGGCACCATTAATGCTGGAAGGTACACAATGGTAAACATGACCTACAGTATATTTATTAAAAAAAACAATAAAGTTCATAAGTTCTAGCATTAAATATCTTGTCTTTGTACTGTATTCAGTTATATTTGGATTAAAAAGGATTTGAAAATCATTGCATTCATTTATTGACATTTTTACATAATGTCCCAACCTTTTCTGCAACAACCAAATATCTTTCCTTTGAACTCTTTGATCGATTCAATCATTAATGAAGCACAGAGAACGGTGAAAAATAAAAGGTACCTTTCTGTCACAGTGACAGGTGTAGTGGTGAGAAAAACCTCAGTAACCAGCACTGGAGGGTCTGTTAGAGAGTCAGTCTGTTCAGATGTTCTACTGCTGACTGTAGGAAGTCCTGAGGTCAGACCCGAACTCACGCTTTGCTCAGTGGTCTGTGATGAAACCTCCTCAGAACCCTCCTGATTTTGAGTGCTGGAGCTGTGGACTCCAGTGGAGGACTCAGTGGAGGTTGGAACACTAGAGCCCATCTCCTGGCCTGTCCCTGAGATGTTTGTAGGACCTTCTGCAGGTGAGGTGACGGGAGGTGTGGAGGAGGCGGACACCTCAGACTGGTCTGTGCTAAGCTCTGTTACTCTGAGAGGTGGTGTTGACTCAGAGGTCTCCTCTGACGTTGAGATGTGTTGATGCTGTGTGGCATTAGGTTGCCCATTTAAACCACCTCTGGGCCACTCTGGGCTCCCAGTCTCTGAGAACAACCCCTTAATGGAGTGGGTCATGTGCTGGTCTGTTGTATCTCTGCTGTCACTTCTTGTGGAAGGGGCACTGTGGGTGTAGTCCTCCGTCTCTGTAGTCCTAGCAGAAACACCCCAGGTTGAGGGAGGCTGATGGGAGTTGGAGTTCTTTGTAAAGGCCGAGGAGGTGCTGTTACTGGAGGAGGAGGTGACAGACAGCAGGGTCCTCTCCCCAGCTCGACTGATGGCGGTGGAAGTGTCGGTGCTGTCGGTGTGAACGGCGGTGGCGGTGTGAGGCATCGAGGATGAAGCGTCTCCGTGTCGAAGGGTGGTGTCTGGGCTGTCTTGGGGCATTCTGGCCTCCTCTGTCAACATCCAGGAACTAGCCTCCCAGGACACAACGGGGGAGGCGTCTGACACCCGGTCTGTGTTGACAAACCCCTTCCAGTCCGTACTGCTGCTACTGGTCTCAGTGGTGACTACAACAAGGGTGGAGGTGAGTGGCTCAGTATACAGACTCGAGGCCTCTGGTGATCTGCTGCTTGTTTCTGTGAATCTTTGTGTCTGCTCAGTGTCTGTGGGAAAAGAAAGAAAATATTATCAAGTTTGTCCGATCGCTCGTTTCAGACAAGACACTGAAAACCTTCTGACGACTCTTTATTTTTGTTTCACAGTATCATAATATTTTTACAATCATCCAAAAAAAGAGGGGTAATATCAGAAGCTCAGTTATGCACTATAACAATTGTTCATCTTGTGTCAACTGTCAAACTAGAATGGTCTTTTTAAATTATTTTTAGAACCATTCATTCTTTCTACTACGGAGCCCCCCTGATAGCCAAGAAAGGTGTTCATCTATTCCATTTGAGTAACTGATAGCATTTTCAAACATAAAGCCATTAGTTAATAGTCGAATGACAAGAACCTTTAAAGTTGTTCAATCATTTATCAAGTAACTATGCTGAGGAAGCTTTTCATATCTGCCTGCTTGTTTTTTTTTCTGTGTTATTCATTACTTTAATCATTTTAATTTCTGGACAGATTGTTGAACACATCAAATGGGGCTCATGGGAACTTGAGAGGCAATTTGAACTGTTTTGCACTTTACAGACCAAACAATATTCGTGCAATTGAAAAGGGAACAAATCAACAGACTTATCAAACATTTAAATTGCCTTTAACTAATATATTAAGCTATTGTTAGTTGTAGCTGTATTCACAGTGTTGAAGAACTACATTGTGGATATTGATCAATCTACACTCAAGAAACCAGAGGACATCCCTCCTTACTGTAGCACCCAGCACCCAAGGATGTTAGGTGCTGGATATAAACTCCTTTAACTTTCCGTGAAATACTTATTATTATCATCACCAACTAGCTATATACTCTAATCAGCCATGTGATGATCAATCGTCTGCCTGATTGAGCAGGGTGACAATACAGGACATACGACTCACTCAAGGTTACTTAATGCCTAAGTTGACGATCAGCTCCTCAAACGCTACACCTTCTAAAAAATATTCATTACATGTGTCTCTCGCTGGCTTTCAAATTCAAATGAGAGACTCTATGTGATGTAACTCACTTCCAACTGTGGCCACCAGAGAGCACTCAGCAGGCTGCGTCTGGCCTGGGCACACTGCAGATAAGTGGAAGATGCTGTCAAAAGCTTGCTGCAGAGGCAATGATTTCGGGTGGAGAACAATTGGCAGCTGGTCTCGTCTACTCTAACAAAGGAACGAGGTCCTAAATGTGGCGATGATTGTCTCTGTTGGGAATCAGCTACTTCCTTCCTAAAGCTGAGCGAGCACAAGGAGCAGTGAAAACCGTCACCATGGATTTGGGTGTGTTTTTATGTCAAGAGTCAATGGAGAGTTTTTATTTAGCCTGGCTCCAAATTGTTGTTGAGTCGTACAAAAGACCCAAACATTACTGAGGTAAAGCGTCTCAAAAGTATGTTACAGAATGGGGATTGTTGTTTTACAGCTATTTTTTGGAGGTGTGCCTCTGACAGTTGACAGTGGAGACACACACACACACACACACAGATAAAACTAGAGAATGCTAGAATGCCCCCAATCTTGTCAAATGCTCATTATCAGGTTTAAATAAAGTTTTACAGTCAGTGTCTAAACAGTGAACAGCTCCGCCATAGAGATAATGTTTAGGCCATGTGTTTGTTTGCCTGTTCGCAGGATTACACAAAAACTATGTGATGGATTTTCATTAAACTTGGTGGAAGGGTTGCGATGCAGCACGGAGAAAACCATTACATTTTTATAGTGGATCTAGATAAAAGGGTGGTTACGTGCAGACTACAGGGGATCAAACCACCAACCTTCCTTATGTGGACCACCGAATCTACTAAATCCAGAACATCTGAAGGATGCTAAAGTGCACCACTGAGCTGAATGGAAATGCGGAGTTGTGTAAATCTTTGGTTTCAACACTACGCGGTACCCTTTTCACGTTACACATCATCCATTGCTTACATACAAATATTGATGAGTGCAGCTTCAAGTGAAATAGTGAGCATTCAGGAGGCTGAAGGAAAGTTTTTAGTGTGCATGAGAGAAACACACAATAGTCAGCTGGGCACATGGTCGGCGTGAGGACTTTCTTTGACCTGAAGGCTTTTCTCTGCCTATGATGATGTGCTGTCCGACAGCCTGTTCTCTGGCCTCCATGAGTCCAGGACTGGAACAACAGAAGTCCACAGAGAATAAACCTTGGAGCTGGAGAGCATCCTTGCAGCCAACAAACAGTGGCCAGCAGCAACCACACAAAACCAATGGAGGGGAGAGTTCAGCTACACAACCGGGCCACTCCACTATTTTTCTATCTCACTTCCTCTGCATGTGCCTCTCTCATGATTTAATTTTCTGTATCTGGATCCTGTCTGGACAACAAAAACCCAGACTGGAACGTGGTGTTGGCAACCAGTGGCGGACACTCCCCGGTTCTCTGCTGTTTATCTATCAGCTCTCAACAGTTAACACCTCGTCTTACTCATCTTTTCACTTGTGCTACACTTTAAAAACACTGACCTGCATATTAACTCAGGCAACTGCAGTATATCGAGCATATTAGTTACCTGGATGATAGTATGGTGTAGCAGCATTGTGAATGTTACGTTCGTTGCTTTATTGCCAGTGGATCCACCAGGTAGTGTGTTGTTGTGAACTTTAATCAGTTGCCAAATTTTGATCTGCGTTTAAGGTTTTACTATTCAGTTTGTGGGTTTGTTGCCAGATTACTGTGATCTGAAAACATGGTCCGAGACAGGTGAGGTGAATCTGAGTGAAAGCAGGGTGAGGAATGTGAATCATTTCCACTTTAGCATAATTACTCTTTGCCTTTGAGCAAAGCATATTGTTTCAGTGGAATCATACTGGGCAGCTCCCAGTCTGAATGAGTCAAGTATGACTGAAAGGAAGCGTGTATCTGACTGAAATGGCTGTAAGTAATCACTGACACCACTGACTCGGAAAGTGCCAGGATCTCAGTGCAACCTAGCTTCCTAAATTTTGTGTATACATGTTATAGATTATATAATATAACTTAATATTATTAATTAATCAAAAATATATTTATTGACACCAGAGGAACATATGTAGTGTAAAATTTCATGTTTGCAGAATAACAAATTTTCTTTAAGTTTCCATGACAAAACTTCTGATGTCCAGATAGTGACTTTCATCATAGTCATAGTGATAGTCATCATTCTAGTTTCATCATAGATTTTGTAACTTTTTAGAACCACAGTAGGTTGTTTTACAAGCAGTTTAAGGGCGTATATTATAAGTTGGTTATATGGTGTAAACGCATTGTGACAAAAAATTAGCATGAGTAGTAGTGAAGTAGTAATAACACTAATATTATAGTAAATATCTGACTGCAGTTGCATTGGAGCCATATTAGAGTTATAAAGAGCGAGTTGAGGGGCAAAACTCTAGTAAAGGTAAAGTTCTCTCTCTCTCCGTTAAGCTGTTATTGGTTGATATACCCGGTTAATATGCCTGTTTTTGTATCGTTGCATTAAGCATCCTGTTGTTAAAGATATAACACCCTAAATCTCCTTGCAGCACAGGCAGAACTTAAATCTCTCTTTCTTTCCTCTGACTGGGGTTTAGGATCAGAATTATTTTGCTTCCAGCACAATATCCCTGGACCAAAACCCTTGATTTTAAGGATAAAATCAATAGTACCTATTTGCTCTCTGAAAAAGATATAGTTATCTACCAAAGCTCTTTTTTTCTTAAGTGCTTTGAGCCAATATGAAAATGGTGCAGGTGTTGGTGTGACTGTGGCTTCTACATCAAATGGTTTGCTTTTCTTCCTATAGTGTGATGGTTTTATTCTGGACGTTGTGCAGGGGTATTTGGGCCTGAAATGAGGTTCTTCCTTTCAAAACTCTGGAGCTGTGAGGTAAAGTGAAAAGCTATACGGGGTTGTGGTTTCCCTCAGCCTCGTGCACTGAATGTGCAAAATAGTTCTGCTGCAGGTTCTTTTGTTGGAGCAGCAACTCAAAGCATCACAATCCCTTCACCTGTTTCTCTTTATGTGTATATTTTGGTTTATGAGAGCTGAGTTTTTATAACAATTTTGTTTTTTTACATGATTCATGTATGGGTTCTACTCAGCTCTAAAAACATGTGCAGCATGTCTAACACTGTTGTCTTTGAAAATGAGATTAATTTCGAACAGGAAACTCGCATGAATGTCAAAAGAAGTGAAGATGCTTATCAGATATTTAGAGATATTTATTTATTTATGTCTGTTGGTTTCTTCAATCTAGGTAAATGGCTCTAACGCCATAATCTGCATAAATAAATGTGAAAAGTCAAGTATAATTGTTGGTTTTTGTTCATTACAAAGGTCTGCAAGTTTGATTTCTATTCCAAAAATAACAATAAACTGTCTTATCATGGATTTCCTCTTCAGAACCACAGATGTAGGCATATAAATGAGGTCAGTATGAGGTTTAAAACACTTTTACAGTGAAGTAGAAGTCAAATAATTAATTGATTGACTATGCAATTCATTTATGAGCATAAATACTGATACGGTTCAAGCTTCTCAAATGTAAATAACAATTTCTGGTTTTCTCAGTCTTCTATACTAAACAGAATATTTATGGGTTTTTAATCTTTGGCTGATCCATAAATCAGTTTAAATATGACAACATGGGCTTTTGAAACTTTGGTGAGCCGTGTTCTGCTCATTTATGGAGCGAGCAATGATTCAATCTATTGAGAAAATAATGAACAGATAAATAAACAAGGGATGGAAATAATTGTTAGTTACAGCCTTTGGACCCTGAGATGAATAA
This sequence comes from Chaunax sp. Z400, assembly GCA_037577475.1. Taxonomy (NCBI): domain Eukaryota; kingdom Metazoa; phylum Chordata; class Actinopteri; order Lophiiformes; family Chaunacidae; genus Chaunax; species Chaunax sp. Z400. Next base: position 16,350,706 of record CM075196.1, on the reverse strand, counting down.
GACACAAAAAAAGAGTAATGCACTTGTTTCATGACACTGTGTGTAGTAGTATGATGCAGTTGAGTTCATTTTGGCATGCAATGTGGGAGAGAGCAGCATAAGAAATGTAATTCCAGCTCACTTTTTCAGACATAATAAGTTGTTACTCCACAACATAAACTCTTCACTTTGGATCCTTAAAGGCATAATTAAGAGATGAGTATCATACATGAGTTTTGGCTGCTGGATTTCTATTGTAAAATAGATAGATAGCTAAAGTTCATTTCAATGGTCTGGATATGAATGAATGATATTTACAAATGCTTTACTTTGCAGGTAAAAAAAAATACATTTTCATACAGTATAATTGGGGGATAACATTTTGTCTGAGAAGTTCACTGGCCATTGAAGGCCTCAGTTACAATGAGCTTACCGAGGTTTGTACCAGCAGCGGTGAGTGTATCAGCAGTGTGTGTGAGCAGGATGTTCCTCTGTGATGGTGATAAACTCTCGCTGGTGTGTGAAGTTGAGGTTACATTGTTTTCCAAGTCGCTGAGTTCGTGTGTTGCGGTTGAAAAATAAATTCCTGCCGTCACCGAATCCGTGCTGTTGTTACTGGGGGTCCCTGCCCCGAGGGGCCCCGGTAGACCCAACAGGAGGACGGACAGAGACAAACCGAAGGCGTGATTCAAAAACCACGTTTCCATTATTTCCAAGACCCCGAAACGGTCGCCGATAGTTTCCGTAAAGTCGAGTAGAGGCCGGGGAGTCTCCCGAGGACACCATGGGAGGAGCGCTTCAGCTGTAAGAGACGCTCATAAATGAAATAAATCCTGCTTCGGGTCCGGCGGAGGTCTGCTGACGGCGGGGAGCGGTAGATAACGGAGTGGAGGCAAAACTCTGTTATCACAGCGGAGGAGCCCGAGCTCCTCCTTCTCCTCCTCCTGCACGCACACACGGACGCACGCGCGCACACACGCGCGCACACAATGTTATTCAAACCAGCGGGTTTTCTTTGCTGCCTTCAGGTGTTGTCGGAAGTCCCGTAGTTAAGAAAATAGGAATTTTATTATTTTTCAGTCATAAAATTTTGAGACTTCGCAGATTAGCCCTCTGCTCTGAATAACATGGCAACCCATAACAAATATGAATAAACTAGACAGCACGCAGAGAGCTCCCCATTATGTCATCACACCTAAAATCAATAGTCCCATGATAGTTTGACCCTATGACTAGAAATCCTACCACTAGAATTTGTAATCACATTGGTATCATTATTAGTTTGATGGTTATTAATTACTGGCGAGGCAGCTGACCAGCATCTCCACTATAGAGAACCTTCTGATGCCCCAACATAATCTTCATTTACAGACCAGTTGCTAAGGATACAGGGTACCAGTATCTTTACAGGTCATCATCTGCTTGTTTGCAGTTCTGACGTCAAAATGCTGAGAGGAAGTGGTTTTCACAGCGTTGTTGATGACCTGCTACCACAGTTAAAACCCTGTGATGCACCCAAGTTACTTAAACACCATGACTTTATCTTATACAGACTGTAACAATCAGCATGTTTAAACAGCCTTCAAATAACTTCTTATTTCTTTTGTGTGTAACTGAGATTTATTGGCCGATTAGATTGTTCTTCCTTGTACATTGATATATCATTAAAAAGTATTTTCTATGTGACAACAGGATGCAGGCTGTGATTTTTAATAGGAGAGTGACATTCACCTAAAAGCATGTTTTGATTCTGATTTAACAATTCTTTAAGACAAAGACAGTTTACTTTTATGTCTCTTTAAACTAGTTGGTTATTTTTACCTCTTGCTCTTGGTTTTTATATTCTCCTGTAACAGACGAGTACATTTTCTTCTTATCTTAGTCTTATGTTCGCTGCACTTGTGGTTTTGTATCAGGCAATTCATATGAGAAATAGTCATTATTGCATGAACACCTAGGCCACCTCTGAATGTGACTGGACAAGCAAACTAATAAGCCTGGGAAACATTTTCATTGAACAATGAACTGCATACATGCCGAAGTGAGCAAACATATTCTAACTTTATTTTGTCAGATTAGCACAACAGTGGCTGGACTTCACAGAAGTGACCAAGTAGTACAGGAATCTGACTTTAAACAGTAGACAGTTTCAAAGATAGCACAGTTTCAGTTAAAGCTAAGCTATAGAGTATTAAGATAAAGTTAACTATATTATTTGAATCCAGTTTACTTTTATGAAAGAAAAACTCCAGCTACCTGCAGTCAATAAATATCTCTGTCATTCTCGCACATAAACAGACTTTGTGCACTATTAGAAGAAACTCAGATTCCCTCCAAAGACCATAGGAAACGATCTGAGCCATTGAATATCTCTTTTAAATAAAATGTGCAGAATGTGTCCTATAGGACAGCATGAGGTACAGTTCGAGGCAGAAAATGTGGCCGAAGTCCGACAGCTATGACGTGTAACAAGGACAGTGTTTAATTCAGTCACTGTAGTGGTGGTTGGACTATCTCGTTGGTGCTGATGAATGAGGAATGGTGATGGCGGTGACGAGAGGCAAAGTCAGCATTTTCCTCTGTCAGCTGCTTGGTTTTCAGGCCCACGCCGGACAGAGTGGGCGTAACAACGATCTCATCTCGAGGAGATCCTTTACTCCTTAAAGACAGGGTAACAGTGTGGAAACGTGGGTTTCAGATGACAAACATAAAAGAAAAGAAAATTACAGATAAAATGTCCCATCTTATATTCTCTGAATTTGAGAATACATTAAAATGTATCACTCACTCATTCTCATAAACTAAATTCCTGATTGGCCAATTTGTACCATAACAACAATTAACAGTACCTGTAAATGTTATTCAGTTTTGATCTGAGCCATGTGAAAAAGCTGAATCGAGCTGCAATACCTGCAAATAGATGAAAAACTGTTGTTGTTACAAGATATAATTTAAATGCTAGCCATAAAAAACATGTTAACATTAGTATTCATTTAAAATGTATAATACAGAGACCCTTTACATTGTGTCAGAATTTGAAGTTCGTGTAGAAGAAGGCCTATACAAGGGAGGGAAGAAACACAAAGGATCACATTGACCACCTTTGGGACAAGTGCGCTTGCAAAGCTTGTGCTCAGGAATGTGAGTCAGTGTAATGTGGTGAGTTTGATGCACAGATGCTGGGTGTCCCATCTAGCTGTTCTAGAAATCCAAAGCCACAACAGCTGCCAGCCTTCCCAGTAATAAGACCACAAGTGAAATTACCAGCAATGTGCCTGAGTGCATTACCAGAGCACATAATGACTGAGTATCGGGTGCCCAAATCCAAAAACTGCACATTAGGAGGATTTTTGTTAAACATAATGGTATAATTATTTAGTCATGTATTTATTTATTTATGGTTTATTTCATAGGATGATACAGTATGCACAGATAAAGCTATCCAATGCAAGTATCGTACTGCTTATAACGAATGCCCTTCGTAGAAGGGCTTTAATATAACAAATGAAGCAGAGAAATGAAAGAATGCAAAGTGAATACAAGGTATACGGAACAACAAATGTTTAAAACATTACAGTAAAAAAAAAAATAGACATGACTGCATGTTTGTTGCAGAATTAACCATGACTTGGTAGCTCTCTGGAAAATAGTGGTTTGCAGCAGATTTCAAGTGGTGAGGTAGCGAGTTCCAGGACTTTGCTCCTTTCATAGAAAAATGTAAACTATCCAATAAAAAAAATGCAGGAATCGTGCTTCAGGTTATGCAAGACATTATTTGCAAACCACTCCTACAGTTACAGAGGGCTTATAATTATGGAACGACCTCAAAAACATGCTACAAAAATGGCACTTCAGGCATAAAGAAGCCTTTTTTTTCCTTTCAGCAGCCAGATTAAGTAAAAAAAAAGTGAAATGATTTGTTTTTATTTAAAAAATCTGTATATAATTTATAAGATTCAAGGTCTATGAAGAGTATTTGGTAATGTACTGAACAGAAATAGAGGCAACTTATTTTGAAATTCCAGAAGAGCCCTCTATGCATTTTATAGCAAAGAACAGTATAAGTCTAATTGTTGTTGTTTTTTTACAAAGTGTTAATAAAATGAACATGTTTTTCTGAATTGTAATCCATTTTTCCTAAGTCTGCACAAAAAAATAAAAGGCAAAAAAGTGAATCACAGCTAGTCAAATACTGTACTAAAGAAGATGCTTTTCTTATCTTATGTAATACTGTCACTGAAGCCATGTCCTATTGTTCATTTCAATACACACAAAGTCTACTTTGCAGTTATAAAAAGTCTCTTTCACCAGCATCAAAAAGATATTCCAACAATTGGAACAAAAGAATGTTTAGAATTGTCTCTGGTTAGTTTTGATCATGGATGTTCAGATTAAACCAAACCACAGCTGTACTGGCCTGGGATCACACCCAGTCCATGATGGCACGTATAGATGTCAACAGAAGGCTATAGTTATGGTGCTAAGCTCATTGCTTAGCTATAATACATTGTAGGGATGTGCCATATTGTATTGTTCACAATAATGTAAATATGGCAATATTCTGACTTGTTAACATCAATGGCACCATACCGTTATGTACAGCAACAACAATGGACGAAAGCAAAAGTAAAGCAAAAGCAACTTTGCTATCAGAAGTAAGAGGTGCAAGAAGACTGTTACAACAGAAGAGGGCAATCCAACAAACATATTTCACCATCTCCATGCACTTTGTACATGTTACGAAAAGAACAAATAACTAAGGACAATTGGTCACCCAAACAAGACCTGACCATGAAGCTAGGTGTCCCTAAGCAGGAAATGAAATGATGGAAGTCACCTATAGGTAGTCCAGGACTTGTTTTCCCGATGTAGAGGAAGAGCAGCAAGGCGACGACTATGTTTGCTAAGGCATAAACCCACTGAATAACAAACATAATCAATATGGAGCTCAATGCCTGAAAGAAAACAACACGTAATACTTTATGCAATAAATTCCATTAAATAAGATTAAAATTTGAACAAAAAATATATAGAATGAAATGTGTAACCTACCCCAAAAAGAGCAACCCAGTGGTTGCAGTACTTTGCATAGAATGAATCCTGAATGGGTTTGATTTCAAAGCTCTGGTGCTCTGCTTTACTTCCAGCACCTGAAAGATTTAATCAAAGGGGTCAGGTTACTACAGCAGGAACAACTAATCTTTATAATCTCCACTCCTATCTAGTTGTGTCGGGTAATTCAAGAGTTTGATGGTTAAAGCAGACCACCTGTGCAGTGATTGTGTGGCTCAGCTGATGAATCCTGCTCAGCGTGGTTTATTTTTGAACGGCATTTGACTTGTGGTAGTTCTGCAGGGTTGTGCCCCCCGACTCCACACTGCACCTCAGCGTCTTCAAGTGGTGGAGCAGAACTGATGTCCTCCCTTTTCTCTTCAGAGAACATATTGCTGTTTAGGTCAAAGCCATAGCTGTCCATCAGCTTCTGCTTAGTGTTAACACTAGCCTTTCGGCCTTTGCATCCACTACTGAGCTCCTGCATGGAGGAGGGTTTGGACCCAGCATCACCATTTGACATCGGAGGAAAGATCTGGTTCATGTCCTTGGTGAACTCCAACAGCGTGCCTTTACCCTGCAAAGTCTCACCACCACTCCCATAGTTTGGAAGATTGGTTTTGATCAGAGCCCCAGAGCATTGTCTGGTTGACCTACGGTGGTTTATTTTGGCTGATTTAAGGTGGTCACTCTTTTCTTTATTCTGCAGTTGGGAGGTCATGGCCACGCTAAAGTAGGAGTAGTCGATGAAGCTGTAGGTGAGGATGAAGTTGATGCTGACAATGGGGGCCAGAACATTGACCTGACCGATGAAAATGAAGGCCATAGTCAGCAGGCTGGTCAGACAGATAGCTGCCACTGGAGTCTTGTTTGGGCCTCTCTGTTACAGAGGGAGAGACTGTCACAATACAGAAAGTCACGACACGCACTGCATGTCAAAGTTTACATTCACCAAATAGGTGATCTTGAATTTTTCAATTACATAAAATGAAGGGAGAATATTTATGCTAAATGGTCAATTAATTTCTAAGGTACATTTAACCTTTTAGTAACCAATTCAATGAACTAAAATGCATTATTATAAAGATGAAAACAGACTTGCTTGTAATTAACTCAGGAAAAGTTCATGTTTTGGAATTACATCCAAAAACATCCAGAGATGTTTTACTTCTATCATTTGGATTGAGCAACACCAATGGGACGAATGTAGTATGACTTTAGTAGCCAAGCTATTTTCTTCATTGAATATCTGGCTATGTCTGGCTAAAAATGTATGTTCAGCTCCTCAATAAAGGGTAAAATAATGGGTAATTTGACCTGAGGATGGTTTAACCTCCAACCATTCCTGAACTGAATCTGATCATGACATATAGGTGAAACAAAAGCAATAATCACACTCTCAAAATGGATAAATTGTTTTAACATGGTTTGTTGGCTAGGTTCCTTTCACTTCTCAGGTTCTATCACACAGCTTAAGGCGCACTGCTGTGTGCCTGGCAGGCCTCCAGGGCACACTGCACAGGGAGCAAGGCCCAGCCTGTCACCCCCTTCCTGCGTTTGTTCTGATGCTTTGATTTGGGCCAAGATGTCTAGGGCCTCATTCCAGCCCGCTGAGCGAGGTCAGACACTGCTGCAAAGCAGGGAAAGTGGAGGTGGACAGGGTCAGGACATCATGTGACTGTGTGTGTGTGTGTGTGTGTGTGTGTGTGTGAGTCGTAACTCATTGGTGTAATACTGTCAGTCCAGTCACTTCTATGGAGTGGAGTCTGCAGTCTATAGTTAGACAATTCTGTCACCGTTTCCTGTTGAGTCCACCCACCACACCCCCCCCTGTACATCTAGGCTACACGCACGCATTAGGTTACAATATGACAATTACTGCAGGTAATCAGGGGCAACAATGCCATGAAGAACTTTGCATTGACTCATAATGATTTACCTAATAGTTCAGTGATTGTGTAATTTTAAATCTAAATATATAGTTAAGTCACTGGAGAATTTGTTTTTGTACAAATGTATTCCTTTTTACGTCTGAGTCCAGGGCGAAGTGATGTGGTTATCATGTCTAACTTAATTCATGATTATTGATGTTGTCAATTAGCAACCTATATTTTAACTTTATTCTGTCCTACTATCCATGCATCCATCCATCATCCATCTACCCACCCCTCTTCCTAAGAATGCCAGAGCGGGGATGACCCTCTCTTGGGCGATGCACTGGAGGATCCTGGGTGCACTATACAAGCCACCCATGCAGGAAGCAAGGGAGGAGATGTAGAGGCCCAGCAGAAAGAGGAAACCAACCAAGGAGACCTGGAGGAAGAAGGAAAACAAACAGAAGGTGGAAGAGGATGGGGTGTGGTTGAGCTCACAACAGCTACACCCACTTCAGTTCCGCTGCAGCCAGCCCCTTATGAAAACAATGAGAATCAACCACTGATGGAGAAGTCAAGGAATTTGAATATGTTACTCACAAAAGCAACATCTAATTTTAATATGCGAGTAATATTGTTTATTGTATTAATTGCACATTAAACACAATTTTGCATTAATACTACACTGATTGCAAACACTAGTGCACAATGTCATCCAGCAACAACTGGTCAGTCAATCAACCCCTGATGCAGTATTAATCTGGATGACTGCTTAACAACTCGCAGAGAGCTTAGCTGCATCAGACATCTCATTGATCACAGCCAAATATTTTATTCCCACATTTTATGGCACATCACGAAGCTGTGTGTTACTGTATATGCATCAATCTAACCTGAGCTCTACTCCACCCAAACTAACCCTGTCAGACTTGATCCATCCAATATCAACTTTCCATATGGAGCCAAACCCAGGCTAAATGTAGCAGAGAATTTATAGCTCAAATCTCCATTCGATCGACACGAAAAATATACAGTGTCTGAAACTGTTGCAGCATGATCTATATGTAAAAGGTCAAGTGCTGAACAGACCACCCTCTGAGCAATGAGTTAAAGTAACTCACATACCTTTATATACCTTTACCTACATTAAAATTTTTTCTTCAGTAGTTTTTTTTTCCATATACAACAAAGAGATGGGTTGTTGTTTCTATTAAGAGGCCCTCTCTTAACAGTGTAGGATGGAAACAGAAGAGAGAGGAGTTTACCTTTTCTGCTATCAAGAAGTCATAGCGCAGAGCTTCTCTGGTGCAGATGCTCCCGAGGAGGAAGACAAAGACCAGATACAGGAACCACCTGAGGGTCATCAACAGAACCTTCATGCAGCTTTATCAACTGCTGCTTTATCACTATTAATAGCAGAGTTGTGTCGTGACAGCTCCTCAGTAAAATAGGGTTATGGTTGGGTATGTAAGTTTATTTGTTCTCCAGTGACGGTGGAAAAGGTTGCACTTTGGAGTTCACCACAAAAGTACAATCAAAACCATTGGAAAGTACAAGTTGTTCTGAGTTGTGAAAACTCAGGAGTCTTATATTTAAAAGCTATCCGTGTGGCATCATGAGAAGTTGAATAAATAAAAGCAATTAAGAGTGATTTTTATTTTCTGATATTTGATAATTCAACATTTTGCAAGGGGGCCACCTGGCTTCACTGCAGCTTAATCTTCTGTCAGCAGACTCACTTAATTACTTTCACTGCAGGTCAGTTTGTAAACTCTTACTGTAGCTGCCGTCTTGCTAATTGTCTTCCCGTGTGTGTGTGTTTGTGTGTGTATATGTGTGTGTGTGTGGAGGTGTCATCATACGAGGTGAAGACAGCTGCCAGAGTTCCCACAGGGATGTTGTGTTCAGGCCGCTCAAGGTCTGAACTCATGTTGAAGCCTGCCATAACTCCTAAACACACACACACACACACGTACGCACACACACAAAACAACACAAAACACAAAAATGTAAACAACAGTTTGTATAATACAAATGTACTTCTTACTTAGCTGCAAGAAATGAAAGGAGGGCTAGAATATAATATGCATACTGCATATTATATTTTTTTTTAAAAGACTGGAGATGGGGCCACCTCACCTGTAGCAGCAGGGAAGAAGACTCCAAAGACTGTGAAGAAGTTTTCTCCTAGGCTGTAATCTGGTAATGTGTTACTGCTGAGGAGCCCGTCTGAATAACCTATGAAACCATGCTCTGAAACAGGAGACAACAGCACTGATCACACATCAGCTCTGAACCTTATACCAGGATTACCAGCATGTGTTCACTGAGTAAAAAGTGAAAACCATCAACAGTGAACTGTGTGTCAAATGAAGCTCTAGTAAAAGTTAAGTCAGGAAGACTATTTCTTTGCACACTTTACAATAGGCCTGTAGTTTATTTCTCATACCATCCTGTCATTCACACTTGTCACGCATGCTCAGTCCTGGGGCTTTTGATTTAGCTATCAGCTGCTCTCATGTTGGTCACATCTATCCACTAGCACAGCGACACACCTTCGTTGTTAGCCATCGTCTTGCTCTCTGTACCTCTAGTTCATTCATGCTGCTGTTACACACACACTTTATTCAAATGTAAAATATTATGAATTTAATTTATTTATGTATTAGGGGAAATATGATAGAAGACTGGATCCAAGTTGTTGTATATATTTATTTTCTCTAATAACTTTGATCTTTTGAAAAAGAAAAGAAATGAAAAAGAAAACTGTTCTTTTCATCCACAATAATGCCAAAATAAAATCAAAGATTTGACTTTATATCAGAAAATACTGATTATTTTTCTTTTACTGGAATGCAGGCTGGTTGCTGTATTGCAGCCTGCAGCTATTGTATAATTTTACTGTATCACCATCATTGGTTAAAGAGATCATTAATGTTAATGTTTTCATGTACTGTCTTAGCATTTAGTAATTGACTTTGGCCATATGTGATTATTGGTGAGTTTTTGCAATACACGTCCTGAAGAAGTTGAGACTAACTGGAAATGTAAATACATCATGTCTGCACTGAGGGATTTTTCCGAGGAATGACCTACAGCGGCAGACACCAGGTGTTTTAAACAGTACAAAGAATATTGTACTTTGTACATTATATAGTTATGGGTGTCTTACATCCTTACAAAATTGTAATAACTGTGACATGAACAAAGGACTATGGTGGCCCAAATAGGACTCTTTAAACTTCTATGTTCATCCAACCAAAATAAAAGGTCTGGTTTGCGTCTACTATTGTTGGCAATACAAAAACCAGGAGAAACTTTATGCAAACTGATATTTCTGGAAACAATTGATACTAATGTATCACAGCACCACCTAAACTGGGATCTCAGGCCTACAATTATAGCCTGTTGCATGCCTTTCTTTAATCAAAACAAATGATAACAATAGGCAGCCAGATACTTCAAAAATATGCAGTTCAAAGTAAGGACAAGCTTCAGACGGGTTCTATTTGTTGAACATCCAGGGGAAGAGATTGTTCTGCATTGGTGGGGTCCATAAGCCACACAATCTGGCGGGCTTGCCTATGCTACAACACCGGACATTTCCCCTCTGGTTATCTTGCAATGGGAAAGAATGTGTTCTCTCAGATTAATGACATGTTTATCCAAAAGGAAGTCACCACCCTTTTCAGAAGCTCAGCAGCTTCCAAGTTTTGGAGAAAGAATGAGAGTGAGTGAGAGAGGGAGAAAGAGTTGAGGAGAAAAGAGAGGGAGTGAGAATGCTCATTTAAAAAAAAAAGGTTTTAAACAAATCCCAAAATCAAAAGGATATACATTTACTCCAAGTGCACATGTTCTGGAATTTAATGAGACACGGAAAGCTAACACAAAATTGGATTAGGAGCCCAAACTCTTGTTCTCTCTGTGACCCCGTGAGACCGCCCTCTGTCCAAACAATCCGAATCTAACAAACTCGGGGCAGTCAGTGTCTATGTCTGCACCATGGGCTCCCCACCCATATTACAACATCACACGTCAACATCCAGCCATGCCTGACTCTCTTCAGTGGAGGGCGTTCACATGTTTATGAGGCAAAACTATTTATGAACACAATTAATTGTCCTGATATATGAGTGGAGCATTTGATCTCAACAACTGTGGACAAAAACTCCAACTAAACGTGTCTTACAAGAAGAACTTTTGTCCAAGACTCCCATTTTTTTGGTCCATACTCGGCTCCCTCATGCCACGCTCCTTGGATAAATTCTTATGAACTCGACTGGAAGCTTCAGAATAAAACAAATGTTGCTGAGCCCCAGTTACTTTCATATAGAAGACTACACTGTGGATGGAGGGTTCATGATATTTTGTAAAGCGACCCAGAAACCAGTCAATCAGATTGTAGTTATTATTACCTCCTCCAAGGAGGTAACATTTTTGTCTTTGTTAAAAGGATTACAAAAAACAAAAAAAACACTACTTGGCAGATTTTCATGAAACTTGTGAGGGTTGGGCATGTGGCACGGAAGAACTCGCTAAAACTTGGTGAGAATCCAGATAAAGGAACAGATCCAGGATTCTAACATTGCAAGATAGGGCTTTTTTTCATCATTTATATTACACATACGTAGATTTGGATGAAACTTGATAGACGGGTTGGGCATGTAGCAAGGAAGAACCCATTAAATATAAGCTCATTGTGCTGCTGCTATTGTTGTACCATTGGTACCAAAATCCTACCATCCAGCAATTTAATGGAGGAGGAGTCTGTCTAATTCCAGCTATTTCTTTTGTATTTTGTATATCATGTCTGGATGGAGCAATCAATTCTACAGTGATATCAACTAACATTAAAACCCCATCACACACAAGATTTTTTTAGAAAAAGCAATACCGAAAAAAGTATGTTTTTGTGTGTTAGAGCAAGTATATATGTAGAATGGGGCTCAGCATTCCTCTCATTGAGGTTGGAATGTGTAGTCAGATTACAAGAGCATGTGAGGCCTCTCCCTCCATCTGACTGACCTCCTAGTCTCCCATACTAACCAGTATAAACTGCTGGCATGAAGGAAGGGCAGGCTGCAATGTTACAAAGGTGGGGCGTGTTCCACTGGGATGATTGAGAACTCTATTATAATACGGATCGCAGGGAGAGATGGTGTAGCAGTCTCTCGAGTAGCAGCAAGCGTCAGATCTCAGTTCTGACGTTCGCTATTTGTCATTTTGCAAAAATGTGGGTGAGTCTGGTCAACACCCTAAACCCCAAACCTACTGCACACATCAGTGGTTCCTGTTCTGTGGGGAATTGGCTTCGACTGAAGGGACTGGCATGTCAGATTGTATTTCATTTGAGCACCACACTCAGAAGGTTTTGCATTTGAGTCATTCGGCTGGTGAGACAGTACTTTGGCAGTGATACCAAACTAAGACAATTCCTACACTCAAAGACTACCATTTATAGATTATATGTGATAACGCCCTATTTTGAACAGTCTCAGATGTTGCAAACATTCAGTTTTTCAATTCTATATATCCACTTGTCACAATACTGCATATTATAATCAGTCACATAACAGAGCTTTTTTTGGAAATGAGGTTTTCTTTTGAGAAAATGAGGATGCTAGATACAGGTGAGAGTTCATGTACATGTATAACAATGCCCCTAAATCCTTCTAACTCAAACTAACTAATATAATATATATAATATCTAATTAATATGTACATGATACAGTTGTGGTATGATGGGGTAATGATTATCATGGAGCATTTAAAGCTAACACAAATACCAAAGATATTTTAATTTGGTGATGTGCTTTACAATACTTACAATAATATTTACTGTTCAATTATTAACAAAAAAAATGCAATTCAGGCTTTTTTTGTCACTGAAACTGCAGTCATCAGGAAAATATAATTAAAGACACTGGAGATAATAATGCAAATAAAAATAATACATACTAATCCTTGCATACTAAACTCTGGTCATAACTTAATCTAGAAAAGAAACGTTTTTGCGTAAATATACATGAAACAATTAATCCATTAATTCTCATAATTAATTAATAGATAAATTAATCATTAAGCTCTAAATTTGATCATTTCAGATCAATATTTACCTCTCAGAGTCCTGTATTGTTTTAAATACCAGTATTTGAAAACAAATATATCATTATAGCTTTGATACAGTACATTACTTAGCTGACAAATTATATAGCAGTGATGTACCACTGTGTCTGAAACCTATAGCATGGTGACAGCTTTGCCAAGTGCACACCGGGTACACGATTTCGACATTGGGTCCTTTTCCTTCAGGTGGTCCCTTGGTGTTCAGTGAGCAAAAGCTAATCTGGGCTATTTCAACTAGCTTGTGGATGTGCTGGTCCTCCGCCAACCATGAGATCACCACAACACACACGGCAGCATTTTCACAAGGAAAAAACTGGAGAAGCCACTCATGCTGGTTCTCCCATAAAAGTTTAGGACTTCAAACTTTTTTTTTTAAACACAGGCTTACAATCTACTCACGGCTGGACAGATACCCAGAGGTTCTTTTGATTTGCTGGGAAAAGCTTTAAAATAGGCTGGTTCATATACTGTCTATATATATATGTAATGCACTACAGTAGGTGTTGAACGATTTTGTCTGTATATGTTTTAATATAAGGGATAGTGGCAAATTTGTGACAGTAATGTCCTATTCACATATAGAATAGCTTGATTTCTGGAACACTTCTCTCTTCCCACTGGGCAGGACGTTGATAATCAGTGAGAACAGGAAATGTGGGGAAGGACTTCCTGAAGGGCAGCAAAAGGAGACAATCTATTCAAAAAAAGCAACATTTCCTCACCACAAAAGAAAAAAAAAATCTCAATAAACACAATGCCAGTCTCGGACTTTGTTTGAGCCGCATGAGAAGGAAAACAGAACTTAAGTTTCTGACAAAAACAACCCCACAGTGAGGGCAAATGAAGTCCTCAATGGAGAAAAACAGGTTTTTAAGAAAACAGACATGACTTACATTGATAGAATATATCTCAGAAAGAATGTTACACAGACACCAGTCTTTTGAAAAAGTTAAGAGTAGAGACTAAAACTGATGTAAAATTTTAGGTGATACTACAGCGACACCTACTGGGCCAAACAAGCATTCCACATTTTAGTCAGTACCCCAGTTTGTCTCCAAATTCTTTTGTCCTCCTTGGAAGCCAAACTAAATTCAACACACCCATTAACGACATCATTAACAAAACTCAAACAAAGGGAGAGAGAGAGAGAGAGAGAGTGAGAGAGAGAGAGAGAGAGAGAGAGAGAGCAAAACATCAGTACTGCTTTTCAATCACCCCCCTATGTCTACATTCATCACCCCCAGGCCTACTTGGGTCAAGGTGCGTGAAGGTGCCAACAACAAAGTCCAAGGTGGAGACGGCCAGAACAGCGAGCAGCAGCAGTTGGAGTCGGACGATCCACTTGACCCCCGCCAGGTTGATCCCAACCAGTGCCAGAAGCACCGCTGCCGACATGCCACGCACCGCCCACTGACGCTGTAGCCCCAGCACCTCCGCCACCGACTCTGAGAAACCCGTGATGTACATGGCTCCAGCTACACACTGTAAGGCAGGAGAAAACATAAGAAATGAGTGGATCTGTATCAAATCTTTTAGCTTCAAAAAATGTCACTCAAGTCGAAGTGAAGGTCCAGACTTTCTACTCACCTGTCCAAACACATAGAGGAGGCCCATGGTGCCGCCCACCCTACCACCCAGGACGGTGGAGATCATGGAGTAGATTCCTCCGCTCCCAACGCCACAGTACGCACTCACTCCAATCCCTGACATCACTGTCACTAAAGCCACCAGCACCACCATGGAGACCAGCAGCATCCCGAGCAGCACGCCCGTGTTCCCCTGGAGGGTGTTGGGGGACAAACAAAATGCTAAGGGTGTGTTCACATTCGTAGGTTGGTTCTATTGATCCGGATTAAAGCAGAAATTTCCCAGATATTTTTGCAGAAATGTTTTTAGTCCAGGTTCACTTGGTGTTCACACTGGCATTTTTAACAACAAAACAAAAGACACAAACCAAAAGGTAAATGGATAAGGTCACAACCTGATTGGACAGCTTTTATGGCACATTTATGATGTATGTAGATTTGTGTGTCTATGGAAGTAGTTTTAATGGCTGTGAACTCATGAAGAGCTTATAAAATGTATAAAGGAGTCAAAACCTCATCACATCCTGTTTTTAGTCTTTGGTCAGCTTTCATATTTCAGTCAAACTGCACCAGAGTTCGAATGGAAGCGGACTGAGAACCATCTGCTCGGGGGTCACAGTCTATTTTTTTTTCTCAAATGCTTTTTCTTTCTCTCCTATTTTAAATGATGCACGTGTTTGAAGGAGATTCTGATGAAATCAGGCCCAATAAACCAGGGAAAACGTGCACTCATCGGTTTGGTGCAACCAGAAATAAGGAAGCATCTCACTCTTGAGAGGAAATCCTGTCTTCCACATGACAAACTATGTTTTAGCTGTCAAGTTCAATCCAAACGGATGTAGCCATTAAGGCCACAGTGTCTTTGTAGCTTTGTCCTGTGATGACACGTGCACATTAAAGTGTTTGGGATCAACTGACAGGATGATACATACTTAATGATGGCTGCAGCTAAAAATAAAAATCAAAAGCTTCAAGCTGTGCCGAGACAAGTAAAAGAGAGTCATTACCAGACATGAGGCCAGATATTGTATTGTCACAAGTGAAAAAAACCATAATATACAGTCCCTTGTGTCTCACCCTACGGCTCAGTCACATAATCAACTGTATGTTTTATATTATCATTATATAAAGCATCCATCTGTAAATGGAACACACTGCCCCATTCTTTAAAAGGCACTTGGAGGAACCATTCATTCCATTCCTATATGCATTTCCAACTGTTTCCACAAACATTGAAAACCAAATACACAAACACAAAGAAATCTCTATCAATAGATAGAAAATAGAGAATAGAGAATAGAGTGGCACTGAGTGGTTTAAACTGAGGACAGATTCTTGTTTATTTTCAAAAGTCTGAAACTGAGTAAATGATCTATAAAGTAAAGCTGAATCAGATCATTTATAACTTTCTCATACATGAAAATAGATAGATAGATAGATAGATAGATAGATAGATAGACAGATAGATAGATAGATAGATAGATAACTAGATAACCAGATAATTAGTTGACATCACTCATTATTTGGCAGACTGTGTTTGAACACAATAAACAATGGTATTCTTGAAAGTGTAGATTATCCAAATGTTAAGTTGAAAATATCAAAAACATATCAAAAGTATACGCGTCTCTGTGCTTCAGTGTTATTAACTGGCAACAATGACCATCAGCATACAGATACATTGACACATACTGTACAGATATCTTATAGGTTTTGGTTAATTAATTCAAATATTTGAGGTTTTATTATTTTGTCTCTTCAGTGAACAGATTTATTCATTTATTCATTAATGTATCCTCTCTATTAATGCATAGGAAGACAAAGGGTGGGTGCTGTGCCAGAATATATGAATAAAATCAGTTTCCTACAAGAAATACGTCAAAGAGAAAACTGAACAGAGGTAGAGACTAAGAAAAACAGTGTATGTATACTAACCACCAGGTAACCGGTGCGTAGGAAAAGAACCACACCAAAGATGTTGATCATGCAGGTGGTGAAAACTCCATCCCAGGTACCGAAGAGCACCGGCTCCCATACAAACAGTTTGATCCTCCACCATGGCTGGTTGGACTGCTGGAGGCCCTGTGCAAAGAAATACAACAGTTAAAGTACTGACAGGACTAAATATGTCAGAAGTCGATTTCATCTTCATTTTGAGACACCAAAAATTTTCTGTAATTAATGACAAAGCACAATGAACAAAACACGACCACTGCTTTACAGGTTATTGTGCTTTCAGATCTGAAAGACAGCTGTTTGTTCCTTCCACCAAGGAGGTTTTGTTTTTGCCAGCATTGCTTTGTCTTTTAGCAGGATTACTCAAAAAGTTATGAATGGATTTTGATGTCATTGTGTTTAAGGTTGGATTTTCCCCCAAGGAGGAGTTGATTAAATTTTGCAGCAGATGTGGATAAGGATATGGTTTCTGGATGACTTTTTCACTTCCTTTAACATTGTGAGACAGGTCCTGGTGCTCTTGTGCAACAACTAGTAACACCGAATATTGTTGACAGAGCCTTTTTATAAAGTGATTTTGTGTTCCAGGATGTTGTTACAGTAAAAGTGTGAATGTAATTTTTCAATTTAAAGGGCTCACAGAACATTTGCTACTGTGAGACGACAAATAACAATGCTACAGACTTGCAACCATAGCTGAAGCTCTGCTGATATTTGACATAACTTCAAAAGTTACTGGACTAGATCCTGAAGAAAAACATCCATGAAATATTTTTTCTTAATAACTATCAAACTAACACTGATTCCAATGTGATTCTAGATTCTAGGGGTAGGTTTTCATATTATGAGGGTCAGACTATCCTGGGACTATTACCTTTAGGTGCAATAAAATAATTGGGAAACCGAGCTGCCTTGGTGGACATTTGCTGCCTAGTTTTGGTTGATTTTTTCAAATTAAAAAAAGAAAAAAGGTGCTAGTTAAGGGTAATGTCAGGTGATGGAAGGACAAACAAGGTTGATGGTATATTATTTGACATATTAATCCCAATAGATTATATATTGAAACTGAAGGAAAGTGAAGCATGAAGAGCACTAACAATAACAAGATTTGATAGTGGATAACATGGCATTTCAGAGCAGCCTACCTGCGCATCTTCATGAAACAGATCGTGGACATGTGCGATTGTGTTGGTGTCAGAGATTCCCCTCTTCATAAGTCCTGCCTCATCTCCCTGATGGTCACAGGTGTGAACAGTCCAGCCTATTGGCAGGGTCTCCATTGCAACCTGCAGGTGTAATCAGTTGTGTTTCTGCAGGCGGCCCTATTTACTCAAAGGTATTGAAAGGAAAACACGCAACATAAAAAAAGATCACATCATCAAGGAGTGACCACCAATGTTTGCTCTGTTGAGTTTGTTGTGAAAGTGAATATCCGGTTCAACAGCAGGTGCAGCTCGAGGCCACCCGGATACAGCAGGATGTGCGCCTGACGCTGCAGCTGACGTGAGAGCCTGTCACTCAATTTACTGTACATAAATCAGTCCACACGGGTCGCGGGTCACAATTATCGAAAGTTCAACAGATTTTTAATCAATCACTTTGACACATTTACATATTTATATGTAACTTAAATAATTAAGCATGTAATCATCAAGTTTATGGTGTCTTTGTGAAGCAATAATGGCTTCAAACTCCGCAGCGACTGAGAGAAAACATCGAGGCTATTTAAAAAAAAGCAAGTTCATGTCTCCTTGACGCGCAATTAAAATTAGCGTCAGAAACCTTTGAATCACGAGGCTTCACTCTGAAATTAGGCAACAACCAATGTGGTAACTTTATTACTCTCATTTGTATCGAAATGAATATGTTCTGCTCAAAAGATTTGCCAAAAAAAAAAAGTCATTTACAGGAGAATGAAACAAAAAGCGTGTACTTTTAAACGTTTGTAAAAATCAGTGTTGTTTTGATAGCAGTCGAGAAACGAATGTGGCAAATATTTAAAAATGACACGTTGTCAGAAGTGTTTGACGTGGCTCGGTCTCCATTAATAGATATACATTAAACAGAATTAGTTAAGCTTACCTTTCACAGAGTCCCATATCATTCAGTGCTTGGAGAAAGAGGTATAACCAGTTATTAAAATTAGTTTATGATTCCATTGTGCCTCAGTGATGCTTCTTGTCAGTGTGAACAGCTCCTCATGCTGTTAACAAAGTGACTTGTGGAAACGCCAACAGGTAACTTTTGATACGTATGTTATCACTGGTTACCTTCCAGGGTGTGTTACTGCTTTGCACAAGGATCCTGTGTTAGTTTTGGCAAGCCCTGCATTAGTTAACCCTGCAGTAGGCAGGACTGACTAATGATTAAGGCTGAGAAATACACGTCGTATGTATCCTTATCTGGTCAGGAGATTCTGCTTTGGACCATAAGGCTGTTTTGAAGGCCTACATGAGATGTTTCTATTTTTGCAAGCCTACCGTCATATTTATCCTGGACTGCATCGACAGGGAGCTCATTTGTGAACTTACACATCAGAATATACAGAAAAGAGGGATGAAAACAACATCTGTGGATTAACATACTGAAAAGTAGGAAAATAAATTACAGCAAATCACCAAACATATATTTTTTTTTCCACCTTCTCCTTATGCATGAGGAATTGCTGCAGTTCTATATTTTATATTATTGTAAAATGAAAATGAATTACATTTAAAGCCCTCAAGTTGCACTCTGGGAAATTGTGAAGAACTTTTTTCCAATTCCCTGACATTCTGGACATTTATTAAACTACATAACTATAGAAGATTTGTGTCCAAGGACAAAGATGCCCCTCTATTAGAAAAACTTTTTGTGCTGATGTGGATAGACCATAACCATCATGACAGAAAAACAGCAGGATGACATCAAAATGTAAAACATAAGCAAATTGAAGAGACCAATTATAGATGCACACCTTTAGGGCCCCTACAAAACTTGAAATGTTGGTGAATTCTGTCCAATAGTTTTTGAGATGTGGATAGACCATGGCCCCGATCAAACCTGCTACGTGCAGACGTACAGATGTACATGTGGACAGACAGACATTGGTAACCCTATATGATCCCTTTCCCAGGGGCATAAAAAGGTCAATTCTCAATGACAATGGCCTTTGCATATAAAAACAATTCAAGGCGAAATTCTGTGAATTATTTTATTGATAAGGACATGACACACAACAATCAAAACAACCATTTAATCAGATCGTTTACAAATCATAATATATTGCAGAAATCTAATCATATGGGTTACTTGACTGAAATTAATCAGCTACGATTAAAGCTCCACATTATTCATAAAAGAAGTTCACTCGACCCAACAAGTTAGAAACCATGCAAATAAACCTTATTGTCTAACTTGAAATAAAGCAGTAGCAGTAGCAGTAGGGCTTCTTCATCAAATTCATTGAAAGTATGAAAAGTCAAAAGTTCAGACTCAAGGAGATTCCCACCTGTATTTTGAAAGATCTTGACACGAACAACTTGTACAGAGATAAATGAGGGTAGCAATGGTGACTGCATATGATATACTATACACATCAGTGCCATAAATGACATGTTTCAAAAATAGTTTTTATCAAAAAGTTCAGAATTCAGATATTTTTTTTTACATAAAACAAATATTTTTTTCTCTAGCTTATACAAGGACACTTATGGCCAGGTTGCTGACAATTCAAAGGAAAGAAAACATAGTGCTGCTGATGTTATTCATGGGATACAATTTACCAAAGCAGAATTACTACTCTGTACTGTGCTTTCAATAAGTGCTTACAGGGATATGTGTGTCCGGTGGAATATCTCAACCACAAAGTTTAATTTTGAGTTAAACTCAATCTGCTTTAATTTACACCAACTGAAGCTGACCATAGCATTACATTATTATAATGCTTTTTTATTATTATATATTTGACACCAACTAAAATCAATTCCAGGTAGAGCATTGCATTTAAGCCAAATGAACATTTTCTGGGGGTGGAGGCTTTTCATTACCAACAGCAATACACAGTGAATCCCTTAATAATGAGCAAGCAACTGCATTAAATTAAAAAAGGAATCACTTTAACCAATCATCAATAAGGGTGAATTTTCTTCCGCTAACAGTGGTGAGATATACTTAACATACACACAAAGTCGCATCTTGTCAGCAAGTGAATGGATTCGTTGTTGAATGTAATAAACGCTGGAAACCTAAGAAACGTGCCTACCACTGACAAAAAGTGTCTCTTGCACAAGACTTGTCACTCTATTGACACAAAAATCTAACAGTACGTCTCAGAACATAAAAATATACAATGTATTTACAGCACAATATTTCCTATAAATGCTACTGGGAATGATCGACAAGGATAAATAAAGTGTTTGATGATTAATGTGGGTGCTTTCTGTCCCTGATAGTCAGTAGAATCGTAACAAGAGGGAGCATAACATCAATTTTCAAAAGTGATTTGATGGTGCATACAAAAACAGTGTGTAACACAATAGCATATAAGACATCACACATTCATGTACACATGAAAAACAATCAACATTGTGATGAAGCATAGAAGAGACCTCACTCAATTGCATTTTCTTCAAGAAGCTCTGGACAGATGTGACTTAGGACAGAATTCTAGCAAATAGGTGATAATTATCAAAACTACATGAATCTGAAACATGATTCTGCACTCATATACATACTGCAGCGCAGTCAATGAAAATACCATTTCCTTCAGACTACGGGAACAAGTTTGAGAGTCAAACTTGACTATTTCGTGGTATATGCTTAATATGAAGGGCAAAATTAAATAGCTTGCAGGTTTCAACATTTACAGACTGAATAGGTTTATTGCTTTTGTGTTTGTTGTAATTGTGCAAGTGGAATTAGCCTTAGAGCGCTGCCTAAGAAGAAATACATAATCAGGAATGAGTAAAGAAAAGCCTGGATTATAAAAAAGGCACAGATGCAAAACTAATAATATGGAAAGCCCCTTATTTCCTCATGTCTTTCATAATATAGCCTTAATAAAACTCTGACTTTCAATCAATACAAAGGGGTTATATCCCATTGTTATGTCCCCAAAACCTGTGCATCTTCCATGAAGAAAACAATTGAAGTACTATAAAACTGCAGCTGCAAGAGCTACATGATAAGCGACAAAAGCAAAGAGAATCTATAGTTTCAAATACCCCAAATCTGACTAGATAAGGTTTTAACTGAGTGGTCAGTTTAAGAAATTTAATTTAACAAAAAGTTGCCTTTTTAAGTAAAGGTATTATCCTATTCCTCCACTTTGAAAGTACATACTACATTCCCTGTAGTGAAAATGTGCAAATTGTGCAAAGAATTTGCACAACCTTCTTAAGTAATTTCACTACAACTCAACTATACATCTGAATCACAATAAGAATTATCCTGCAACCATTACATGTGTGCAGCTACATAACACCCAAATCTTTTTTTTTAGGGGGGGGGTGAGAGACTTTTAAATTTTTTAAATCTAATAAAGCCCAGCCTTTTTATTACACAGCCTATCCCGCACTAGAGTCAAATGAGTGCAAAGAATACCTTAATCCACACAATGTTCGACAATTTATGACAGAGAACTATTAATTTCCGCTTTTTAGCTATCGCAACAACTAAATTAGGCCCAATCTGCCAATGGAGATAAAGCAGATTTCATATTCGTCAGATCCAGTCCAATCTTTCTTGGAGCATTCATTAAACATATCACGTGGAAACACACATCTCAGGTGACAGTAAAGTGACTTGTAAGGTAAAGTGAAGAATCAATTATGATCTTATCAATGTGTCATTGCAGTAGACAATTTCACAGGAGTTACAGAGCTGAACTATAAGGGAGGTAGATGCAGTAAGAGCAAAAGGGCATATATAAATAGGGGCCTATATGTTAGTAAGTGGAAATGTTGCATTAAGCAGCAAGAGTAACTAAGAGTGATAATTTGTTGTGCAAGAAACTGAGAAAACATTAAAGGCAAACTCTAAAGCAATGGTAGGAAAGAGTATTTCATCTCTTACATTAGACTTTGGTCACTTAATCTCTCGATGTACATTCTGGAGCAAGAAATATACCCATACACAATTACAATCTCTTTTTAAAAGGGAAATGTTATTACTATTTATCAATTTCTTTTTTTTATGAGGTTGCCCTTAACAAAACCAAATCATTAATATGTTTTATAATAAAGCATTTTGAGCACAAAGTTGCAGTGGGGCTTGTTTGGCAAAACAGGAGACATGAGATAAAGTGCTGCTAAAATCATAAACAGAGATGAACCCCCTCCTCACTTCAGCCAAAGGTTTCACTGGATGAGACATCAGGAGAGGAGTTCAATTGAGACCTGGTCTCAGTCACTCTGACTAAGGGGAACTCTGAGAAGTCTGTGCTGTGTCCTCGAAGACTTAATTGTCCATTGGCAACAGTAAATTGTGAGGAGGATCCAGATCTGGATGCCTGGAAATGAGATTTGAAGTTCTGATCGAAGGAGCTTATTTGAAAAGTCTGCAGTATGCCCTGTGGAGAGTCTGTCTTTTTGGAGGGTGAGACCTGCTCCAGAAAGTCCTCCTCAGCTGGAGACACTTCTGAGGGAGGGGTGGTCTCATCTCCTGAAAATGAAAATGAGTGCTGGGTGTCCCCAACCAGTAATCCAAAGTGAGGTTTCTCTAAAGTGGACCTCAGTGGAGAGCTCATCCCTGATTTGAACCTACTGGGGGACGGAAACTGTTTCTCAGTAGAGAACAGAGGTTGTCCAGCTAAGGGTGGGTTTTCGGAGACCAAGCTGAGGCTCTGGCTGGTCAGGTAGCTGTCGTTCTGGCTGGTCCTCTCCAGTGCTTGTTGGAGAAACTTGGAGTATTCTTGCAAGAGGCTGACCTTCTCAGTAGCTGGCTGAGCCTGGGCACTGGAGGCTCCGAGGCTCTCCACTGGGCCGCTGTCTGACACATCAGAGGAATTAATGGATATGCTGGACGTCACCTCTGTGTCAGCCACACTAAAGGAAATGTCTGATTGCCCATTGGCTTTGTTAGAGTAATGGTCCAACAGTGTCTGCAGAACCTCATCTGGCAACACATTCTTGTCATGTGTCACCTTGATCTCTGCATTGATTGGTTGGGGCTCTAGAATGGTGGCGGGGACAGTCTCATCGATGACGGGTGACACAACAGTTTGTGGAACAGGCGGCTGAGAAGAAATGCTGCTCGAGTTCAGGCTGTAGTCCCGACTGTTGTTGACCATTGCAGCCTGAAGATACCGTTTCTTCTTGAGAAACTGCATGGCGTCATCGTAGTTTGTGCTGTTTGCTGCTGGCTTTGCTGGTCCTCCTTGAAGAGTTTCAACTGACTCCAGTTCAGTGTTGCTTTCTACGTCTAAAAGGCCTTGCTTGTCCACAATTTCAAAGGTGTACTGTGTGACCTTAGTATTTTCCTCAAAGGAAGACAAAGTGGACAGACAGGAAGGACTTTGTTCACTGGACTGTTTCAGACTCCTCTTGGGGATTTTCTTCAGGACTAGTTTTGGTGGAGTCGTGTCTTCTGATTGAAGGTCTCCCTCATGGTGTTGACCAGCAGTTTCTTCAGTAAGTTCCACAGAGTAGTCTGCAATAACATACTCATGTTTGACTTTGGAGGACACGGCATAGAGGGGTAGACTCTCAATTTTATTCTGTCTCTGCTCCTCCTTCTCCTCTGTTCCTACAACAGCTGCAGTGCATCCATCTGTCTGGGCAGCAGTGGAAGCGCCTGAACTCTTGTCTGCACACTTTTGCCGCTTTTTCTTAGGCAATGAACACTCCTTAGCAAGAAAGGGGATGCCTAAAGAGTCTGCATCACGCACAGGCCCAACTTTACCAACTGTCCTGTTGGTCTTTCTCTCCCTGTTCTCGTGACACATTCGTCTGTGCTTTAAAACCCGGTCTGTTCTGGAGAAGTACTATGGATAGAGGACAAAATGTATTATTTTATTTTACCAGGAGAACAGACCAAATGCTGTGATACATTTTAATAAAATTAATATTGACCTCTCTTCTAACATTTCAAATGCCAAATTTTTAGTACAAAACTACAGCAAATTTGACGTGAGTGACTTCACTTTTTTTCATTACTGTCTTTCGTGATCACATCCTGCAATCCGGTACACATAAAGACCATAACTATGACCAATTTATGTTGTTTTAAATGCCTGTCTTTTCATTGTGTTCAATTGTCTTGTTGCTTCCAGAAACATCAATTTACTAGCTAAAAAAAAACATAAACAGAGCTTACCTGGTGACAGTAGTCACATTGGTAGGGCTTCTCTCCACTGTGAGTCCTCTTGTGTCTCTCCATGTGGTACTTCTGGATGAACCTCATGCCACATTCATCACAACGAAAAGGCTTTTCACCTACACAAAAATGAAAATAATGACTCCCTTGAGACTAAAATGACAAGGAAACTCTTTGTGCATGCTGACTTCATTCTTTCTCCACTTACCAGTGTGGATTTTCTCGTGTCTCTGGAGAAGATATTTCTGTATGAAGCGCATATCACACTGGCTGCACTGAAATGGCTTCTCGCCTAGAGTTTGAATAATATACATATAAACCTCAGTATATAAATAACAACCATCATCGACTATATTATATGTCATTTCAAAGCAAGAAATATAATGGCAAAGCATGGCTGAATAATTCATACCGGTGTGGATGAAGACATGCCTCTGCAGATGGTAGTTGGTTCTGAAAGCAGCATTACAATGAACACAGACGTGACACTTGGGGTTTTGTACGCCCAACGATCCATCATCATTGATGCTGAGAATCTACAAAAGCGAAGGGAACAAAGACATACTATAGTAGTGTCTTGCAGTTGTCCCTGTGAAAGAAATTCTCACACACGTGGAGAGCAGGTCATTTAAAAAATGTAATTTTTGAGAAAAAATTTAATTTGCACCTTTGCTGGTGAATGCTGCTTCCTTTTTTTCTTCTTGGGACACACCATCAGGTCCTTCACTCCCTTTTTGTCCTTCTTTATCTGGATCTGTGGCTCAGACAGCTTCAGTTCCTGCTTGATGCTTAACTGTAAAAGTGGGACAACAGAATTGCAAGACATTTAACAGGGCACACAATGTACCGACCAATCCAGCAGCTTATCAGGGCAAGGCAGGTGCAATAGGGCAAGCAGGGTATACTCAATGTGAGGGGACCTCATCATGGATCAGCTGCTCCTCCACATTTTAAGAGCAAACCAGTTGATGTGGTTCAAGCATGCAAGGGGGATGGCTCCCCACTGAGTGCAAAATACAGAAAAAAAAACCCCTCAGGTCCTAGAAAGCCTTGTACATGCTGAGAAATCACGTCTTTCAGATGGATTGAGCATCTGCAGATCGCTGATATCATGAATCCCTAATCTTTATTTTTCTATTGCAAAAGACAAAGATTATTTTGGCTAATGCCGCTCTCACTGTAAAGGCCCCTGACTTTTTTTTAACTCCGGGTGCAAATCTGATAATGTGGAGACTGAATGTACAGTATCCACACATATAATGTCATCAATACTTGGACTACTTCTTAACCAGCATGAACTCACTGGCATATGAAGCAAGCAGGGCAACTTATTGGTGAGTTTAAGGGGGAAATGCACTCCCACCTCGCCTCCTCCCTCCTCTTCTCCTCCTCCTCTACCATTCTTTGTCATCTCCTCCTGCATCATAAGCTGCTCTGGAGGGACCAGGTCATGTGTAACCAATGAGCTCCCAGTCAAGTCCTCATCTTGGTCTTCCTCATCGTCATCCTCAGCCAATAGAGGGTGGTTTGCCAACGATCGTTCCCCCAGCGTCATTACCACCAGTCCACCTCCGCCAACCAGTCCGACTCTGCCTCCTCCATCTATTCCTCCGCTGCTGCACTTCAGCAGCATACCCTCCAGCTTGTCCTCAGTATTCATCTTACATAGAGTAGTTCTTGAATCTGTAAATAGAAAGAAATAGAGAAATCATAAGTGTTGTTGAGATAAATGTCAAACATGAACATGTGCTTTAGTTTTGACATTATGAGATGGCAGATGTGAAATCACACACAACAACCAAACATCAAGGGACAACAGAAGTCTAAAGCATATTTCCATTGTGAAACTTGATATGAAGATAGCAAAGATGCTGCCGATTCACTGACTAATATGTCACTGAAATAGTAAGTGTACAATTCCAAGTATCCCATAAGCTTTTGCTAGTTAGTTATTATTTTATTGTGCAAGGGTCACTTTCAATTTAAAACCACAAGGAACAAGTTGGTACTGGACCCTGAGAAGAACAGGTCAACAAATCTAGCTGTCGTCTGGTTGACTATGTTTCTCAAACCTAATGAACATGATCTTTTTGTTCTGTTGTTATAAATATTTTGGTAATTGTCAAAACGTTACACTCACCAGTCCACTAGTTGCTCTAGCTCTTAGAATATCACTTGATACCTTACAAACCTAAGACGTATGATCCCACTCAGTGTCGCATCTATTGCCCAAACAATATCCCTTCTTAATATAGTGTCAGCTTTTGAAACTGGGTCAACAGTTGGTTCAGCGATATTGTTTCAGCGTGTTGCTAATGTTACACACAGTAAGTGATAGTAATGCAACCAATATTTCGAAACTCCCAAAGTTGTCAATTTACTCAAACAAGACGCCTCTTTTATAAGAAGAATCCTTTTATAAGTCCTTTATTCAAGTTAACGTTAGCAAATATAGCGTTAGCGGTACTTGAGTCATTAGCCAAGATAGTTTAATTTTTAACAAATACATTTCAAAGACGCCTGAATGTCACGCTACGTTGACAAAAAGATATTTACAGAACTCTAAGTCCTTAGAAAAACTGCAAGTATTGTATAAATTGTACTGCAATATTACAATGGTATTATCCTTACTTGACTCACTTCAACAACACCTCGCGTTAATTAGTTCACTCGCAATCACTTGATCTTAAAAAGGTAACACTTGCTAACGTAGCACTTGTGGGCCGTTTGATAAAGGGTTTGACACTGTAGCGAGCTTATATATACTGATTCAGGAGGCAGTATTACGTGTAAGTAAGTAGCTGTCACGGTTTAAACACACACCAACAACCCATTATTCCCAGGTGTAAACACACTCACTGTGTCACTTGGGTTAAATGGGTTAAGTCTCTTGCTAGCCAGCTAGCTATCCTCGCTTGTCACATTACATTTACAACCACGGATGGAGAAACATAGGAAGAGAGGGGAATGCGCCTTCATAGTTAAAGCTCGTTCACAACATCTAACTGAATACACTCAACAACAAACATATAAACGTATACTGTTATCGAAAAAAAAGAAGACAATAATTCACTGCCCCCATCAATGCTGCCAGGCCAAATTTTGTATTGTATCAAATCTATCATAATCTATGACACTACAAACGCTTTAATAACATGGGCATCACTACACACTTTACTCTGAAGGCTGTGACCGGAAGTTCTATTTAATCATAAGTATCTGACAATTTGACCAACGACGACGGCCTATTTGAAGCTAGATAGCTAGCTGCTAGCAAGTTGTAGGGAACATTGGTCTATGTTGCTGTAAATTGAGTTGTCATATCAGCCTCATAACATTAGACGTGCCTTCTCACAAGTAGCATTCAACAATCGTTTCCAGCAACAAACGACACACACGGAGCAAAACACAACTTTAATGTTCACATTTCACCAAACTTGTCAGCAGGGCTATTTCGCTTTGGCGCTAGTGCCTCAAGCTTCCTCAGCCACTCTGCCCCATAGGCCACTATGTTACAGCCTGCTAGTCAGGCTAAGGTTCGCTAGCTAGCTTGCTCGTTACTAAGACAAATAATAACATACATCTCAGTAGCGCACAAGTGGCATGATGGCCATTAAAATTCTACAGTTTTTTTCTTACCTGCTATGCGTCTTAAGCTCGTATAGCTGTCATTGTTATGCAAGGCTACAGTGTAATGATGGTGTGCGGAATAATCAAATGCACCATCACGTTTCATGAAGGCAAAAAAATTATTTGTCGCCATCTAGTGGCCAGCATAGGTTTGTGAGGAACAGTGCGCCCCTGATCACTGTTGGCGATAAGGTTCTTTGATGCTTCGGTTTGGCGACCTATATCTATAAATTATCTTTAATTGAAATAATGCCTTGATACTTGACATCAGTCATTTTTTATATCGTTTTTAAATCAGTAACTTAAATATATTAATATAGCACCAATGTAGCCTATATACTGGCAAAATATAGGCCTAATATATCGTCATCTGATAAAATGCGTACAGAAATTAAGCATGACCATATTAATACTAATAGAGGGTACATGAAAAATAATATTCATGTGGCAATATCTTAATATTTGATGGAGTGTTAATACTTACAGATGAAACAAGCTGTAGCCTAGTGGCGTATTTCCTTTGCCAAAGTGAGACTAAGAAAACAACGTTGATTTTTTCATTTTTGTGGGTGATAGTGGCCATGTTAGATACAAAAGTGCCATTGTAGATTTTTTGCTAGAAATCGCACAGCCTTTTCAGAAAGAAAAATCCCTCTCATCAATGAAGATCAGTAGCCTACGGTTTATCTCTTGCATCTAGCCCATCGCTGCACTTAACAACAGTCTTCAATAATGCTATTAGACCATATTCCCGAAATTATGCCATTATGATGGGATTAAATATTTTTGAAAGGGGGCGTTAAGGCAACTCTATAAGTTGCCAACCAAGCTTTAGCTTATTAAAACAATAAAACCCCAATACAGCGCGGATAATGTGGAAGCGGGTTTAATGATATAATCGTTTGAATTTATGAATTTATGTAGGCCCTATCAGTCCTCCGATTGACAGCTTTGCTAGAAAAAGGGATGCTGAGGGTCGTGATAAGATCCCTGTCATTCTGAACCATCACACACACACATACACACACTTAAACACACCCCGCCGTGAGGAATACTAATCAACCTGTTTGCCTACAAGTGCAGCAGCTCGGCGCGCAACTTAGTACTTCTCCATCTAGCGTCTCTTTCGGGTTTAATCTACTACATCCACCTGCTGAATTTCATCAGTGTTTTGTAGTGCAGCTTTCTTTGAACGAACTGCGGCTGTTATCACTCCACTCCGTCTGATGCGACAGGCTGCCGGAAAGAGTGGATCTGGGGACAGACAGCCCACTCATGCGCTGCTTCTAGCAAGGGAAGCCCCCACGCGTTGCGCGCCTGGATCGCCGGGATAAATTCACGTCGTGAAGTGCGTGTGCATGTGCGTCAAGCTCTAAATGTGTGTGTTAGCGCACAACAAAGCCCCGGGCACCGTCCTCAACAGTTGCTACCAGAGCGGCGGAGAGGAGAGGTGAGAGCGAGAGAGGTAGCAGATTGAGGACGGACGGACGCGGAGCCCCACGCCGCTCTGCCCGGCTCTGCTCTTGACATGCAGTCGTTCATCTCTCCAGTGACTAAGGCCATCCTAGTTGCTCTGTTCATCTTCGCCATACTCCTCATCCTCTATGTGATCCTTTGGTACATTTGCAGAGACGTGGACTGCGACCACGGCATTTGAGGATTCCGTTAAAACGGGAATAACGGCAATTTCATAATGGAGCGCACAGGAGAGCCCGCAGAGCCCAGGGTCATCCCGTAAGTCAGCTGTCTTCCTTTGGTCTTTTCCTTCTTGTTGTGTATGTGTGTTTTTCAGGTTATCTGTGGATGTGTGTGTGTTTGTACACGCGTGTTCCTGCCGTGCGTAATGTTAACTGCGCTCTGGCGAGAAGGTGATGGTCGAAGTGCGTGTCCACCGGCACCCAAATCCTAAATGAGAAAATTCCTTTCTTTTCAACTTGACAGGGATCATGATGGATTATGTATTGCAGACACGGTGTTGTTACTGTCAGTGAATTCCCAAAGGTGATGCAATGTCATCAGGAGGATATCGAACTAGTGTCAAACGGAACGGTGTGGTCGCGCGCGTGTGGGCTCAAATGGAGAATGAAGACCGCCGGTGACATTGCGGTAAACGGCGTGGGTGTCCCTAAAGGTTGAAAACAACAGCGTTTACATCAGGTTACCAATTTTGTTTTGCGTCCCCCCCCACCCCCCATCTCCTTCCTTCCTTCCTTATATCTGCAGCATTAGTTCATGTTCAGTTCATCTTGGTCTCTGTGGATGCCTTTCACATTGGCATTTTACACCCAACGAGATAAAAGGATTATCTCTATTGGCTCCTGTTCGTTTTATTCCTAATCTGCCTTGTGCCATGTTTTTGGACTCCTTATCAGGAATACCACGCTAATACTTTTACGCATAGCGCTTTATATTCCCCTTGACATCAGTGAGCTTGCTCAACATGTTCCGTCCAATTTTGGTTTAGGAAGATGCTCTTATATTTGCTTTTACACACACACACACACACACACACACACACACACACACACACACACACACACACACACACACACACACACACACACACACACACACACACACACACACACACACACGCACGGAATCTTTTGGGCACGAGTAATTAAGTACTTCTCAATATTTCAGACATGTTGGTCCCCAGTGTCTACATGCTGTCACATGGCCCATAAAGCTATTAAACCTGTGAGGTGTGATTGACATTTTTTATCTGGATCCAAGGTGTTTACTTTTCATCTCCAGCAATCCCAAACCAAGGAAAATTAACAAACTGTTCACGTTTTAAAGTGGATATTGTGAAGGACACATCAAGGACATGTTGCGTCTTAAGGATTTAAGGTAATTTAAGAAAGAATGTAGTGAGGGGGTTGCAAACCAAAATCAAATTTATTTATTTCAAGTGTATTTATTTATGGAGGAATTTACTCATAGGTCACTACTTTATGGTGTAATTGTATGTTACACATTTTGATGTAACATGAGGATGGCCTGACTCAGTCCCTCAAGACATATAACAGATTGGTGATTGCTGAACAATTATCACTGACTGCGTCTCATCCTGCAGTATGGCAACATTTTTATGGAACATCACATCACTACTTTCCCCAGAGGATTTAAACAGCCAAGCATCTCATCCATTTCATCGAGAAAGTGCAAGTTCAGGCTTAAAATTTTTAAACCCTCTTACTTTAAACCATTGCCGCCACACTCTTGTATTTAAAAATCCATAAGCAGCCTAAATGTTGGATGCAGTCATGAGGAAGAAACCCTGCAGTGTCCTAAAGTGTTGTGTATACTCTCCTGCAGAGAGAAAGGAGAGAGTCTGGTGTGATGGCTGACTCCCCCTTTGACTTGACTACAAAATTATTCCTGTCAGCCATGAGCAGATATGTAACTAGCTTGTCTCACCCCTGAACACACAAACACACAAACACACACACGCTGGTAAGTGACAGTTCAGTGTGCTCCAGTAATGACAAAGTGAGAGAGAGAGCTGGGGGGGTAAAAAGGATATATGACATCTTCTTCAAATACTGGTGTCTGTTTAAACTGATGCCCTGGATTGTTTGTGAGTGTAGTGAAGTGTGTGTGTGTGTGTGTGTTAAGGCGTAAAGACGATGTGTTTGAGCAACTGCGTACCTTTGTTTGTTCTTTGTGTGTGCTGCGGTGCATTATGGATGCCAGCGTGGAAGGGGGTTAAATTGACATGCTCCAGAATGACAGATGGAAAAAAAAAAAGAAGTGGACCGGGGAAGACTCAGTGGGACTCAGCATGGGAGACAGGTGTGTATGTGTACGTGTGTGTGCCTTGACATGTATACATAAGCATCACTTAAATTCACTTGTAATTTTTGCAGTGTACTTACCTGTAAAGTTATGGTTTATAGAGTGTTTGTGACCTAAAAAGTTATAATTCTAATCTTATACACATTGAGGGACAGTGTAAAAATGAACAGATTTAGTTTCATAAGTATTTTCTTCTGTTTTTCATGCTGTCCTTTCATATATGTGATACAGGTAATTTATCTCACATACATGATGTCTTAATACCACTTATGATGGGCAGCCAGGTACTGACCGAAAGACCTCTTACAGAATGTTGAATGTTAATACACCTTGATAGATCCAAGCTCAATTGAGATTGAAGTCATAAAATATTTAAAGATAAAAGTAAATAATTGAAGCTTGACGCAGTGGAGAGGGCATTTCTTAACCTTTTCTGGCCTGAGAAACATCATATACTGTATATAACAAAGTGTGTGTGTGTGTATGTGTGTAGTCATTGTATTTATTTATACTCACAACTAACTTGTAGCAGAAAAGTAAGACCCCCATGCGGATGAATTCTGTAGTCCTATACAACACTGTCCTCATAAATATAGAAATAATCAGAGAGGTTCCTCATTATCTATCCATGAATGTGACGGTAAGGTCAGCATTTTCTATTTGAGTTGCTGAAATGTGGCGTTTAAGGTCACAGAGCAGGAGCTACATCAACAACTGATGGTACAAAAAGCTCATTTAATAAATCCGTTGTTGGCTGTCAATGTGAAAAATTCATATTTTTGATTATTTCCAATTTCAATATTTGTCCCTCAGGTTTTGAACAGCTGCAAGTAAAATTTAGCATACTGATGACTGATTAATTTAAATACAAATATTCTGGATGTCCTTCATTACAGTTGCTCATTTCTGCAATGGCTAAATTGATTAAAATATCACATACATCCCTACTGAAAAAATGTCTTCTGATTGTATATTTACAAAAAAAAACCAAATATGTAGAATGACTGCTGAGAATAAAGTACCAGCTGCTCTTTTCTTCCTTGAAGGTCAGAGGTTAGGATTGATTACAGAATAGTACCACTGGGGCTAGACAGTCAGTTTTTCAAGGACACTTCAGAAGGAGATGATACTCAGTGATACAAGGACTTGAACATGGCCTGTTGAGCTAAATGATAATTGCCGTACTGTAGTTATGTAGCATGTAGCAACTATTTAATCAGGGTTAAAACAGATAAAAAATGTTGAAATAGTCATTGGACTCAGTATGTTGTATTTCCTCGAAGGGTGATCTGTTTTGTCCCAGATAATAGCCATAATAATCATGTTCAAATACACTCTTGTATTTAACATTGTTCAAGGTGATATTTGGAAAACTGTTGCTTTGCATGATCTGAATAGTCAACTGGGTAATTTAGGATTTTAGAACTATAAAAATTACCGTTACAGCAATGAGTAGAGGTTATCTTTTATGTGATATTTGCTGGTTCGATTCCTGAATTGAAAACATATGTGGTATTTAAAGATGTTGCTCTTCTAGGGCCAAGTGTGCTTTGTTTAGTAGCTCACATCCATAATATACCTGACTGGTGAAAACCATGTGGTTTGTTTAAACAGTTGAAAATCTGCTATTTGCTTTGACAAAAAATGGAATTCGGAATTGAAATGATTGAAAAGTGTTTAAACATTGTGTAAAGTGAATTAGGGTGACAAACTGTGGATGGTGTGGTTCGTGAAATGCTAAATTGGACCTATCCAAGTAGAAAAAAATCCTTGCAAATCATTTGAATTGAAGTTGATTAATATTATCAATACAAGCGTGTCATGAGTTTAATTAAATGTTTTACAGAGTTAGGCATTGGGCCATGGAATAAGTGACTAGTATTTGGAACATTTTATAAAGCTTCATTAATTTTTACTGCGTGACACACGTTGTTTTTCAGCATTTTAACCTTCACACAAACTGCTGCTGTGTGGCATGCATGTATCCCTTGCTTGCTGTGTCACTGTTGTAATGTATATCCAGAAGCACACTACAATTTCGAATCATTATCAAATGTATGTTGTCCAGTCTGGATGGAGGTATTCACTCTAGGGCACACTTACTGAAGTCCAAATCATAAATCAGCTGATTTTAGATTTGCTCAGAATCAGTGTTATCATTTCATAGTTTGTCCACAAGAGAGCACTGATAAGTCTATTTTGTGCATCAGTCCTGCTCAGTATACATCTAGGTCACAATTCATCCACAACAAAATTTAAAGGATCACACTCAATGTAAATAAAATAGTCAATGATCTTTTTTAACTACTTTATTCACCAGGTAAAAAAAAGAGACAGAGGAGAGACTGGTATTCTGACTGGTGTCTTTTTCCTATATTAAGGCCGACCACCCAGATTTTTCTTTCTCTTAAATGTGCACTTGTTGAGCTTTTTCACCACTCCTATCTGTTCTCTCCTGCCCTCTCATGATGGCAAACAATTCCTCCCCCAAATACTTTTAAAAAGTGCCACGCCTCTAGCCTCCCTTAACATAATCTCTATTCTTTGGGCTCATTAGGAGTTCCTGAAAGTAGCGAGGCCTGGTCAGGACAACTTGTTGACGTCACAAATATGTCCTCACACTCTGAAGGTCTGAAACTTTAACTGGCTCTCAGAGAGACAGAAACACAGGGACACTCACACACACCTCAAAGCCATAAAAATAGATTGTGAGTGACTCAGTCGTTATGTAAAGTCCATCTCTGATAGGGTCGCCTGGGGCTGTTTATGTCAGTTTAACTTGACAGCGCTGGAGCTGAGGTGACACGTGTCTGCTGTGTCTGAGCTTCTATCCACACTCACACGCATTCACACAGACGCATTTCCCCAGAATATGCGTGCAAGTCTCTCTTCCTCTCACTCTTCCTTTCCCTTTCTTCTCCTAAGTCTACATTCCCCAGTGTGTGTCCCGTGATGGACAAAGATGAGACACCGTCAGCATAATGGACTCCCTGCAGCCAAAACAGTGTGCATTATTAGCATTTCAGTGCAGACTGGGAGGGAAACACCACGTTAGACATGAATCACATCCGCCATCCCTCTGGCTGGGTGAACTGTTCAATCAATACTGGTAAACATGAGCAAACCAGAAGTTGGATCTAGAGTAATACAGTCTGCTTCATATCCGCCTCTCATGAAACAAATGTGAGTCAGGCTGTTTGGTTATATATTCATCATCTGCAGAGGTTTCCTATGGGAAAACATTAACCTACATTAATTATAATGAGGCATTTTAATAATCTTTCATGCGAATATGTTTCCTCCCTGATTAACCTGGCTATGAATAAACATCTTTATCGTCCCTTGGTGGTCTTAATGCTGGTCCAGAGGCTTTTCCATCATTGCAAGTATGAAATTCATGGGGAATAATTCAGAGTGTTTTTAATAATTTAGTTTGTGAATTGTCATATTTATAGATCTAAATTTAGCCAAAAGAGTTTTTTGCCAGCTACCCAGTATCCAACATTGGTCCAGCATTGATCAAATTTGTGTGGAGGATGAAGGTAATACTGTGCTAATGGAGAGTCTTATCTTTGTATTAAAGGGACATTTCATTTATAAATCATTGTGTTTCTTCTCACCTGTAGTGCTGTTTTTCCATCCAGATTGTTTTGGTGTGAGTTGCCAAATTTTGGAGGTATCGATTGTAGAGATGTCTGTCTCATCTTGAACATAAGGGACTTTGCTTGTGTTGCTCAGAGAGCCAAAAAATATATATTTGAAAACCTCAACCACAATTTCTCTCCAAAATTTGTGACACGATTACTCCAGATGATCAAATGAGCTTGCTAGGCTAGCTATCTGCTAACTTGTTGAGCATCACAAGTGAAACCATCTTGTTTCCATCAAATGTGAGAGAGCAGACATCTCTTCAGCTGATATCTCCAAAACTCCACAGCTCATGCCAAAACAATCAAGAGGGATAAATAGCACTAGAGGCAAGAGGGAAAATATAGATTTTTAATTTTGAGGTGAATCGTCTCTTTAAATGCTAGAATTAACTTACTGTTATAATACCAAGAATAATCAGAGGTGGCATTCAAGCCAAATGGGTGATATCAGATTTTTATTTTCGTTTGCACACCCAAAAGAGTCTGACTATGTGACTGCATGACTGAGGTGAGGTGTTGTTGGGTTAAAGTGAGGGATGGGTGAAGGACTGAAGCTAAGAAAGCAAAAGGCACACACCGCCTTAGAGTCTGTCTCTGAGCTGAGAGACGGAGAAAATAAGAGAGACACAAAATGAGAGAGCAAGAGATGCTAGAGTTTCTTCACAGTCCTGTCTCAGTCACATCAGGCATCAGACAGAAACACACACTGACTCACAGACTGTTAAATTAAATGTGTTAAGTACTGTGTGTGTGTGTTTCTGTGTGTGTTGCACATATGTTAATGACAGACTTAATTGGTGCGAGCAAATATCCGTCCCATTGCTCCTCTTTCCACATCCTCTAATGGAAATCCACTCCCTGAAGACAATGAGGAGAAACATTTGAAGAACATGAGCATGCTCACTCACTGATTTCCCTCGCCACAATATGATGACATAATAGCACACACAACTTGCATGCATAATATGGAATTATTTACGGGAATATTTGCAAATATAAAAAAAAACCATTGTTTCCAGCAGCGATATTAGATGCAGTAGTAGATTCTGTCAGACATACAGGAATGTAAATACATGCATACTTCCGAGACTCATGTTTAGCTAGGAATTATTTACTTGTTGGTTGGACCTTTCCATAGTTAATGCTGTGACACACTGCTTTTGTTCTGCTTTTAAAGCAGGCGTTAGATATATACTGTATCCAACCAAGGACAGTTCTGCAGATGTTTTGCTGATACTTGAAATGTCCAGAGCTACTGTAATGTTTTCTAGCCCGAAATTTGAAAGTAAAGACCAATTACAGTTCAAGAAATGGTGCGTTCAAGTGGACACATACAAGTTAAGATTGATGTGTTGTGTAAAGCTGTATGAATCTCCCTAACATTACAGTCGGTATGAGAAACTCTCACTGGATTTTAAAACGTGTTATTATCATGTCTGGCAAAAAAAAAAAATCAAGAACATTACAGCCATTACCACATGCTTAACACATGCAAACTCATTTCTAACTCATCTGACAGTACTGTATGACTCCTACAGGCTTGCTTTATGAGTTACATTTACCCACTACCAAACATAAACGTCCCATTTATCACTCTTTGGTGACTCTCTAGCAAATGTCTGCAAGTCAAAAAGAAGGACAAGAGTTGCTGCCTAGATGTGAAACCAGGATGTTGTTGTGTGGTGTGTGCAGTTACCCATTGCACACAAATGCAAATATCTCAGGTTTCACTATCTTGTTTACAAGCTGGCCTTTTGCTTCTCTCCCTATGGAAAGCCTGTGGCGGCTGCAGCTGAGGCGACACATCAATTACCAAATCTGTCGTACAGTACAGTCCACTGCTTTTTCCCACCCGCGGCTTCAAATGCACATCGGGCCGTCTGCGAAGGGGTAGTTTCTCTCCCTGAATTGCATCTCACCAGGGTTTCCTCTATTTTTTCTTTTAAAAAAAAAAAAATCTAAGTGTTAGTGTTCGTTTGCTTTTTTCAGTATGGATTTTCCCTAACTTGGCTGGGTCTGATTTGGAAATCCATGCTGCTATGAGCTGATAAAGTGAATTAAACACTGTAAGTAATACTGGCCTTCCTGTACAGAGGAAGTGGAAATGATCTCATCACTTATGTTAGATGAGAAAATCTATACCACTCTCGATCTTGTATGGTGAATATGCGACTGGAGCCAGCAGGTGATTCACTTCGTGTAGCATTGGAAGCAGGGGGGGGAAACTAGTCTGCGTCGTACAAAGTGAAAAATAACCAGCCTACAAGCACCACTAAATTTGACTACATTTAGACATTTTGAAATAAAGCACAGGTGTGACAAATACCTGTGGCTTTGACTCCAATTCTGTAAGAGCCTTAGAGCTGACTCAGCTTGACTTATTCCTGCTCTGACGCTCAAAATATCTGAGGTGAAGAGGGTCTGTTAACACACACTACTTCCATTGTTTAATATACACACAAACTTAAGTGTTAAATGACAATTTGTTATTTTACAGTGAAGTAAACATGCCACACATACTGTACATCAACAGTAATATACAGAGGTAGAGGCTTGCTTGAAACACTTTCTCAAAGCATTTGTTCGTCTTCCTCACGCTTACAGCACATACACATTGTGTAAACACACCTGCTGCTATTTACACACATCAGATTCACAGTTTCGTTCAGTGCACACAGACCTTTGTTCATCAGTTTGCAAAATGAGGCATCCCCCTTGGGCTTGTCTTTCCTGCATATATACGTGCACATCTGTAGTCTCATTAAGGGCCGGACACTGCGTAGCCTGCAGCTCTGGCTGAGTCTCTGAGCTCTGAGTCCATCCTTGATTGTCTGCCGCCCAGATGGAGTCAGCTACTGTGGAAAGCTCAAACTGAGAGAAAAAGACAACATCATTTCACACAAGCTGTTTCACTCCGGAGCCCAAATTGCCCGTGACACACCGGGAAAATCCCCTTTCTTCACAATATGACACACACCTGTCATCTGCCTTGGGTGGCAGTTGATCACCAACAAAAACAAATGTGTGAAGGAACAGGATGTCAAAGCTGTCCCATTTGAAGTCTGCTTGTGGCATTTTTGGCTAAAAAAAATATCAAATATTGTCTACCTTCTCTTCTCACCAGGAATAAATCTATGTGAAGCATGAAATAAAGATTGCATTTGATCTGACAGCCCACACATACACACACACACACACACATACACACACACACACACACACACACACACACACACACACACACACACACACACACACACACACACACACACACACACACACACACACACACACACACACACACACACACACACACACACTAACACTTCATCCTGTAGAGCTGTTGTCAGCCTGGATTCATAAAATTAGACAAGTTGCGATTTGCAGCCAGCCAGTGTTTGTCTTAGACTAGGTGCCTGTTGTTCTGAGCTATTTTGATGCTGTTCACATGTTATTTACATCACACACCCCCCTGTCATGTCCAGTTCTCAGCATGTCTTGTGTGTGTGCGTATGTGTGTGCATGTGTTTTCATTCGTGTGTGTTTATGTGTGCAAAGGACTGTCTCCCTGATGTCCCATCATCCCAAATGATCATCCCATAGTCATGCGTGAGATGCGATTTCCTTTAAACAATAGCAGGCCAGCTTGCCTCGCTGACCCGCAACCTCTCAGGCTGCAGCAGAACAAACACACACATCCTCTCAGCTCACATTAATGACAAAACATCCACATTTAAATACATGTGCACACACAGCCTCCGCAGTTCAGCCTCCATCAGAGCAGTAGTGATAAAGATTACTTGATATGTTGCTGCACATTTAGCTGCTTTAGGCTGACTATAATAACTGGGGCCAACTTCTTGTCAGTGCTGCTGTTAAAGCCTGATCTTAACTATTATATACAGTACATAGCGGACAAGACAGAAACTAATACTAATGATTTCCCTGCCAAAGTGGAAAAGGGGATGTGACTTGAATGCCCCAGACCTGTCTTTAACATAAATGATTGTAATTTAGTGGAACTGCGTGACTTGGAGACTTTGGTTTGCCTGCTTTGAGTGCCAGCGAAAATTCAGCTGGCTGCCCTGCTAGCCAAACACAATCCATGACAGCAGGAAGCTGTCTCACCAGATTCATGTCAAAGAACAGCTCCTATATGTGGCTTAAAATCTATGGTTAAAATGATCATGTTCTGTTAAATTTAAGTGATTGGTCCTTTGTCTGTTCAGCCACCGTGCTCAAGCTCCACTTCAATCGAGCTTCCTTTTTGGTTGATTTGGGTGAACACTACACTTTACCACTATAATGTAACAATACTTCATTACAAGTAAAAGTCTCAATCAAAATTCTAATGAAGTCAAACAGAAGTGTTGCTTGCAAAATGCATGTAGAGCATCCAAAGTGAAAGTATGCCGAAAAATGGCCTGTGTTCATTAATTATTATACTTCAAATATGATACATCAATATAAATTTAGCATTTTTACATAGCAGGTGGAGATTTTAATAATAATAATAATAATAATAATAATAATAATAATAATAATAATAATAATGTTCTCAAAAACATTAGGGGGCTGAGGTGGAAGTGACAAAACTTGGCTGCAGAAAGTAAAAGACAGAATTATAGAATTATTGTGATTGTGAGTATAAGTGTGATCTTGAAGTTTTATTCTTTAAGCCCAGTGAAATGGTCCAAGATGTTCAGTATCAGCTGGAGACAGTGGTACTTATTGGAAGACATGGTGTGTGACACACACATGTGTCAGGAGCTGTCTCTTACTGAAACTGTGATCAACACTTTTATGATACTGTATGTACTATGCATTTTCTAAATCCAAACGTGCATATATGGAAACATGTACATATGGATATAAGTAATTACAAACTTGAGTTGCATCATGGTTTCTTGCATCATGTGGAAGATATTACCTGATATTACCCGTATACCACATTTTTAGTTCAGTTATTTGACTAATTATCACTCTAGCATGACTAGCCTGTAGTAAGAGTGGAATGGTGTGATGAACTAGAGGAAGAAAACCTCCAACATCCATCTGCCAACCAAAGGACAGCGGAGGAACTGCAGACAGGCTCCAGAAATGTGCTCTTAAAGCCCATATACCCCGAAAAATTATAGATCAAACTAATGTGTCTTGCCCTTATTGCTTCTGTCGTGTGTGACCTATCTGGCAGCAGTTAATAAGATAGTGAGCTGAAGGGAGCAATATGCTGGCTCTGCAGAGAAGGATCATACGGCACATCAAGCAGCCAAGCAGCAGCGACGAGTACCCTCCATCATACACTCTTCCACCTCTATAGATAAGTGATGGATAGCTGCAAGAAATCAATTTCTTTTCAAGGTCAACTCGTCAGTGAGTTGTCAGAACAATTAGCCAAATAGGCAATCTCAAGAAAAGCCTGTTTTTATCACCCGCCATGGACAAAATGAGGAGGATTATAGGAGGGTTATGTCACATTTGGCTTCTGGAGCATCACTCAAAAACTGTTTATTTTTTTTCTGAAACTGTCTACACACAACAACCAAGAACTGAAGTGGTGTGTTTTGCTACTTAGGGATGTTCATCATTTGCATTTTTTTTTATTTTTACCTTTCCATGCATACAAGTTGAATTTAGGCTTATTCTGTGAGTAGGATTTCTCATATGAGGGTTTCCTGGGCATAACTCAAAAACTGTTCAATATTTTTCACAAAAATGTATGTGCACATACCCCATTTACTGGAGAGGTGTCTTTTAATATTTTGTTGATTTTAAGAATTAGTTTATTTGTCATAATTTTGAATTAAGAATTGATTAATTAAGTAAATTGAACTGTTTTCAGATATGCAATTAACAAGAGTTGCAAATAACAGGGACAACTTAAATACCCAATATCTGTCTTACTTCCATGAAATACCCCCGTGACAGGGGATCCTGATTAATTCATGCTTGTTAAAATAGGATTCAGTGCGCAAAGATTTTAAGAGTAAAGGTGCGGACACTGTCTTTCTGTAGAAAATAGTATTTTATAGGTAGGACAAGGGAGGAAGCGAGGATGGACGACTTCATATTGGAACGTATCCCGGAAGGAACTGTTGCCCGGTCTGACCCTTCCTCTGCACTTCTGTCTCCGCTACAGGACCGGGCTGAGATGCTGTCTCTTATTCGCTCATACCTTCTACCTGTTATCAAGCTCTACCTGCTTGGTGTGAAGGTTCTGCTGGTTCAGCTGTTCAGCAGACCTTTTAGATTACCAGGTCAGTTCAACTTCAAGTGCAGCCATGTGTCTCATTCTGTAACCGGGAACTATTTTCTAGCGAGTCGTGAGCAGTTCATGGTTCATAAGAGCGAGTACGCGTTGTTAAATAAGGAGCATGGACACTTTTAATTAGCACATTTAGCTCCCAGCTACGTCCATCTCGCTATGATCAGTCAGCGTGGTACAGTAAGGTAATGCTAACATTAGCTAACACAACACTTGTTGACAAGTGTAATAGTCAAAACATGAGTTAAATAAAGCGCTGTCTCTTGTAATATGAGCGCCGAATTCAACAGAAGAACTTAAAGGTAGCGCTTCTTCAATAATTCTGTTATTTAAAGCGTGTAGATATGTTTCCAAGCGATGTGGGGTAGATTTTCCGCTTTTTATTACACAGTTTGGCCAGGTGTAGGTGGGTTGACATACATTACGGTGCTAACAAAGAAATAAAGTGGAGCAACAAATAATTATTACACATTTGTTACTTAAAGTTACTGTTCCAGGAGTTATATCAATCCAGAACTGTTAATATTTCTAATTTAATTGTGTTTTTAAAAGGGGATGCAATTAATACGAGGTCACCAATCAGACTTGGATTACAAATGACAAAAAGCATGATACACTTAAAAGTATTTAACCCTATTGTATATTAGGTTCACTAGATTGGCAAAATATACTATTTTTCAGTTGTTTGCATTAACCAAATCACATAAGAACAGTTCAGATAGCTCAATGCAACAGATTTTTCCCCACATTCAACACAAAATGCTACTTTTCATGACTACTGCAGTCTCAAAATTATTCAACCATCCCTCATAATAGTACACATTTGCAAATCAGATGCTGTTAAAATACTGCGCTATCTTTCATAGACTTACTCTGGCAGTCTCAAATCTTTCTCTGTTTA
Source organism: Chaunax sp. Z400 (assembly GCA_037577475.1). Taxonomy (NCBI): domain Eukaryota; kingdom Metazoa; phylum Chordata; class Actinopteri; order Lophiiformes; family Chaunacidae; genus Chaunax; species Chaunax sp. Z400. The sequence goes on along the minus strand of CM075196.1, from coordinate 16,307,591 downwards.
AGGCTTAAATTTACATAAGGGCTCCATGCCCAAACTCCAAGACGTACACCACTGCTGACCCAAAATCACAAGAAAAGTCAGATCCAGTACGGTCAAAACCACCTAGATGATGCTCCAGGGCTGCTTTGCTTCCTCAGCATTGGAAACCTGCAGCATGTAGAGGGTAAGATGGATTTCGTCGAGTATCAGGAAGTCCTAGAAGAAAATTTCTTGCCATCTGCGAGGAACCTGAAGCTTGGGCATCATCGGACATTCCAAAAGGACAATGATCCCAAGCATACCTCAAAGTTCACCAAGGCTTGGTTGCAGAAGAAGTTCTGAATCATTCTAGAGTGGCCGTCACGGTTGCCTGACTTGAATCCTATAGAAAATATCTGGCGCAGAGAAAATAGAAATATATTGAGGTGAAACTCTGGGTGGATTTGGCGTGTTCCACAATTTATGTATTTTGGATTGGCTTTTACTCCTTAAAAAAGCCCTGAAGAAGAGAATTTGAATGAAATGGCATTCCTAAGGTCAGTGACAGCAGCAAGTAAACACTTTGAATGTTAACACAAACTAATGTTGGGAATCGTAACTTAGTCTGAAACTTCTGTGGAGTATGGAAACAGCGCACACTTCCTTCTGTTCGACTCCACACAGGTTCAGTCTCATGCTGGATTCAAGTCACGTCATAATTACCATTTGCCACTTATTAATACAATTCTTAAATGTGAATCTTTTCCCCCTCCCACATGAAGTAAACGCAGCATCACTATGGTTAACAGATTTGTTTGAGGTGCCACCAAGAGAGTCAAGTGATGGAACTGGGGCACGTCAGGATCCAATCAGATTTCAGCTGGGGCTGGTGCCCATTTGGCTCCATCCCTGGATCCATCCATGCTGTGCATTACAGCAGGTCATATCAGCAAAAAGGTGTTCCACAAAGTACTAGAGACACTGAAGGGGTTGAATAATTTTGAGACAGCAGTAGTTAGTAAAAGTAGCATTTTATGTTATATTAGGAAAAATGCTTGTAATGTTTGTTGTTTAATTTTGTTTCTAACTGTGTACCCACACTATGGCTTTATAGAATGATTTGTTATTTTTTATTCATGCTTAAGTCATGATGTCTGGTTTCATCAGACGCTGGCTGCATTCTTCTCATTCCTGTAATCCATGTTAATTACATCATAAAAGTTACTCAGAAAAAATATATTACAGCAGTCTTTAAAAAAGAAAAGGATACTTGTTATTCTGCACCATTAGGGATGTGAGAACCTATACAAAATCAGATTTTCACAGACCATCGACATTTCTAAATAGAAGATTGTGTCATGTCCTGGAAGCCTTGCAGCAGCTACTTTATCAAAAGATATTCTCCCTGATATCCGTGTGTCCTCTTCTACCTCTGTCAGTGATGCCCAGACAAGATGGCAAGGTTGCCATAGTGACAGGAGGAGGCAAGGGAATCGGTTATGAGGTAGTCCGCCACATGGCCAGGCTGGGGGCGCATGTTATCATAGGTACAGTATCAAGCACCACATCAGTGACACGCATGAAGGATGAAGAGAGGTTGGCTTACATCAGTTTACGCACAGATTTACTGTAACAAGCATGAAATCAACAATGATGTTTATTACAATAAAGCTTTAGCTTTGCACTGCCTTTAACATTTATGAAGTGTTTTACAATTACAAGACAAATTACACCATTTCAACACAGTAAGGCAAAATAATGAGGGAGATAAACGGAGGCAAATGAACGAAACCTTTAAAACAAGTATATAAACATTAATTTTGAGAGAAGCTGTAGAAGATAATACTTGGTTAACCTCATTAAATGGTGAGTGTTGGTCATTAAATTGCACACTTGCTTGGAAATCAGAAAGTATGTAGAGTAGGGTTGCAGCAGTTAACGATTTCACGTTATACTATGGTATGAAATTTGATGGTTATCATACCATGAACATTTCCTTATTGCTGGTTTAATTAAAAAAGATGAACGGAGAATCTCCACTACTCCTCAACTGCCTGTCAGACAGAAGAATGGGCGCCATTGTGCCACTGACACACAGACAGTAGAGGAAATGGCAGAGAGAAGTGAGGACAGATATCACTGATCTCCATCCCCCCCAAAAAGTTGAATTCAATCTTCAATTGAATTCAGTTCAATTTTCTACCGAAACTGAAACAGAGAAACACACAGACAGACACACAGACAGACGTGTGCTTCTGTAAGACGCACACTGTTGTCAGACAATTTATAACATTATGAGCCTGTACATTTATTCGCATTACTTCCACATGGGAATAAAAAAAATAAAATCTAAAAGTTGATCATAAAATGCACTACTGAAATGATTTTCCACATCCCTGCTAATGACTGCCAGTCTGTCTGTTCAATGAGATGCACCTCAAGTTAAATCCTGCTATAAATAGATAACATTTTTCAAAGATCCTGTTCCTTTTTTCCTTTTAATCCCTAAAAGTAAAGCTTTATTATTTAATTTATTTTCAAAGGGAGACTTTTTAATCATACTTCCACTAAAAAAAAAAGGTTATGATTCCACTATAATAACGCATTTGTTCAACAAGAAAAAATACAGTTTTATTTCCTTTTATGGGTCATTGTAAATACAGTGACAACTACGACCACTACTACTAATAACAATAGTGAAATACCGTACACCGGGATGCCAGGACGGTATCTGTGGTATTTTCTGACATGGTTATCATACCATAGAAATCTCATGGTGTTGCAACCCTAATGTAGAGTATGTCAGAGAATGCATGGGATGTAGGAGAGAAAATGTATGCAAAGCACAATTTTGTGCAACTTGGATAAGTGAAGCAATTTCTTTGAACTCATGTCACTTAAAAATGAAATGAATACCAAGTTGTGTGCTAGTCAGAATCACCCGTCTGTAGCCGGAAACATGACAAAGCAATCTGTCAAAGCGCTTATGCAGATATGAAACTGATGGGCAGAAATGAGCCTGGTCTTATCAAGATAATGGGAAGAATGCCTCAATCACAGCCGAACAGATTTGAGATTAGTTTTCACTGTTGTGTAGCAGTAATACAGGGAGAACTAAAGACACTAAGTCAGCTGCATAAAGGACAGTTTACTTCTTTTTTTAAAGTAACACAAGACTAATGTAATGCAGGATTTCTTGTCTTTTTCTTGCTGAGCGATGAGCCACAGATGAACTGTAGAAGAGAAATTAATTACTTCAAAATAACTTCCAAACACTGTTCATGAATATGCAGGATACTCCTTATCTCACTGGAGGGTTTTCATTATTTTTTTTCCTTTGGACACTTTTGCCATTAAGGTCTGTTGAAATGTAAGAGGCGCATATGTCAAACTCTGGATAATGAAAATAAATGACTTTATTCCAAAAGGTTTGATGCAGTACCTCAATTTCAGTAGAACTGAAGAGAGTAGTTACAGGTCTTATTAATACAGTGAACAAATGCAGGGCTCTGAATATTAAAGGCAACCTAAGCCTGTTGCTGTCAGAGAGCCTTACATAGTATTAGATGGTCAACAGCATGTTCAGATGCCTCTTGACGTCCCATTGATCCGTCTTAAGGCTTGGAATAACATCAAAACAGTTAGAAAATGTGTGATGCTCCACTCTGACATAATGTAAAGACTGGGATTAAAGGGCTGTCATCAAACCAATTGTTAAATGCAAATTTAGGATTATGAGAGGCTGTTTTGCATAAAACAAAGGTCTGGTATTGTTCCAGTAGTTATTTTGTAATATTTAGGACTTGCAGATAAATAGAGGGAAATGGCTAAAATGCTTTATGTCGTGGTTTCTTTTAGCATCTTTATGAAACATGTACAAAATCTATTTCAAATCACACAAAGGAACCAATAACTGAACTCTGTAAATAAGCCTTTTTTTTGACCAAGGAACATGTTTTTCCTCAAAGAAACTGATTCACTGATAAATCTGAGCTGGCAATTTGACGTAATTTTCCATGATGTAAGACACATTTGTATTCTCTGAATGTGACGTTACTGTGTTGTTGCCAGTGAGCTAAGGCCAGGAAGTTTTTCTCTGGAACAATAACTTTCAATGCTGATCTGTGTCGTGTGACGGGTGTGTGGTCAGACATTTTCGTGAATCCAAGCAGAAGTGTAATCCCTGACCAGCAACTGACAGCAGTGTGGGCAGCGGGCATCCATGCGATTCATACTGCGTTGGTATTCTGGGGACAGGCTCCACACAGTTGCTCCACTTGTTGGAACTTACAATCCAAGCAATTTAGAATTTTGAGTGGTGGTTGGATGTCCACACAAGAGTCCACAAAGAGACATGGTCAGGTCATAAACAGGTCATAAAATGTGGACACAACTATGCCTTCAGAAACCAAGCTAGTCTGCTTTACTAGATGCTGAAACATTTCTGATTTTTTTTTCCAGGTATGTTTCTCTGTCTTTTTTTTCTCTCCATAATATGTCTTTGTTAGGGTGGCACAGTGGCGTAGTGAGTAGCGCTGTTGCCTCACAGCAAGAAGGTCCTGGGTTCAAATCCACATGAGGACCTGGGACGTTAATGAGGGGAGTTTGCATGTTCTCCGCGTTCCCTCCGGGTTCTCCGGCCTCCTCCCACCACCAAAAACATGCAATATAGGTTAAATGGTGACCATGAATTGCCCGTAGGCGTGAATGTGAGTGAGAATGGTTGTCTTGTCTTTCTATGTGGCCCTGTGATGAACTGGCAACCTGTCAGTTTTCAAGCAAAGCTTAAAAAAACAACTGACCAGGAAACAGTGACAGGCCTAATCAAATGCATCGTCCTGTTCATCTAAGATTTGTACTAGCATCTGTGTTGACTTCCAGTTGCATCTCTTAATATACTCTCCTGTGGGACTTGATGCCATTTCTGCTGCTCCCATCGAATGAACAGTTTCACTCTTATTCTCTGATTTTTATTCACACTTATTGGAATTTTGGTGTCAACTTCACTCAATCATCAGGCCACAGACTTGACTTGAGATCGAGAAGAGAGAGTTTCACTTGTAACAGCTACACAAGGATTTTACTCATGTTCTGTATGAATACCCATTTGAATTATACAAAATACAGAGAGTTTGTACTTCCTGCCCAGGGACTGCAAATGTTAATAAACATGAATGATTTTTAATCTTCCATGTCACTTCAATTAAACAGTAAACAAAATTAACTAGTTAGTTTAGTTAATTGAGGTGAAACATCGTAATCTGTATTTCTAATCACTGCAGCTCCTAAATGGTCAGATTAATGTTATAATTTCCATCCACAACTTTCTTTTGGCATGAATTAATGGCTTCTATAAATGCTTTTCTTATGTTTGTTTTTTTATTTCTTCCCAAAGACAAAGAGAGCAGCAGTTCTGGTTGTAGATTGTAGAGTCCAGGTTGTAGAGTCCAGATCATCCTGGATCCAGAATTTTATTTCAGGGCATACAGTAAATTTGCTACTGTGAGATAACAAATAAGGAATGAATACATTATCAAATTGTAGCTGAATGTGTGCTGATTCAGTTGGGTGCCAAATTTGAGGTAGCTTCAGAAGTTACTGAGCTACATCCTGAAGAAAACCACCATCAGTGAAATATATTTTTATCTTGAATAACTATCAAATTAATAATGATACTAAAGTGATTCTTAATTCTAGGCTTCCTAGCGCCCCATAACGTTCTGCCCCTGCCTCCTCTTTAACGTATATGTACGAAACTTGGTACACTTATGTAACTGACCGAGGCCGACAAAAAAGCCTCTTGGAGCAATGCCTTCAAACAAACAGGAAGTTGGCCATTTTGATTTTTGTGACCATTTTTTGCTATTTTTTGAAAAGCACACACTTTGTGTTTTAACGAACTCCTAGAGATTTTACCTGATAAACTTATAATTTGGTCAGTACTATCTTAACCCCATGAAGATGAAAAGTTGTCAAAATCCTGAGTTGTCGTTGGACGGTGTGGGCGTGGCCATGCATCAAATTTCATCAAATTTTGATGTTTTGCCATGAAACAGAAAGTTGTCACGTGTTCAGAGTTTTTCAGTGATGAGAACTGATCAGTCCTTGTCCCCTGATGTCTCCATCAAACATATTTAATAAAACACACGTTTGGCCTGACTTTTCTGGTGTCTCCAAGGCTTGACGCTCAAACAGGTTCTGCTGTCCATCCTGACTAAGATACAAGAATGAATGAGTCTCTGTTCCTGACTGCAGATCTGGGCTCTAGAAAAATCTCCTGTACCATTTCTTCTTCTTCTTTTTTTTCTGGATCTGGGCCTCGAGATCTACCAGCTGGGACCTCATGACCCTCTCCTTCTCCTCCCACTCCTGCTGATTCTTCAGCAGATCCTTTTGAAGAGCCTCTGTCTCCTGAAGGTGTGACGACCTGTCCTCCTGCCAGTGGACCCGATTGGTCTCCACCTGTTGTCCAGCCTCCTTCAGAGCAGCTGTAAGGGTGTTGAACTCCTTTTTCTGCTCCTCGAGCTGAGATTTGGATTTCTCCATATCGTCAAGCTGGGATGTCACGTCCTGCCATCGGATCCGATTGGTGTCCGACTGACACTCAGCCAGCTGCAGAACAGCCTTAATGGTGTTCATTTCTTTCTTCTGCACCTCAAGCTGAGCCTCATATCTTTCAGTCTTCTCCATCAGGGACGTCATGGTCCACTTCCACTCCTTCTCCTTTTCCAGCAGAGCCTTTTTCAGAGCTGTCTTCTGTCTCCTGAAGGAGAGAGGAGCTGTAGGAGGTCTGCTGCTCAAGGTTGGTCTGACCGTTGCACAGCGTCTCATTGAGGGTTTCCAGCTGTGATTTCAGATCCTTGACTCCCTCTGAGGAGTTCTCCTGATTGGTCTGAACCAGCTGGGCTTTGAGACCAGTGATCTCATTCTCCATCAGCTCCTTCTCTTGGAGGCACAAGGTGCCGTCTCTCTGTTTTTGAACCTCGTTTAGGAAAACCGACAGCATCTCCACCTCGATCTCAACAAGGACTCTCCCCACAAGTCTACCTTCGGACAGCCTCACTGAACCGTCCGTCAGCTCCCTCCTCAGCTGTTGCTCCATGTCACTGAGGTTGTTCTCGGCTTTCTGATTGGTCGTCTGTTGGACGTAAGAGTTTCTCCTCTGTCCTCGTTGGTTCATCTTTGTAGTTGTATCTTACAGTTTCACAGTGAAAAATGTGTCTGAGCCAAACCTGGTTGTTTTATAGCATCCCAACATTCTGGGAAGGACATGCGTTTCACCATTAATTGATGTTTTTTACTTGATTCTAGTACAACTACTAATAGCAGTGGTACTACTACAATTAATACTACTAAATAAGTATCTAGTTTTGCTTCAATTCTTCTTCAGTTTTTTGGAGGTGGTGTTATTATTAGCGTTATTAGCAAAAGCAAATGTTTCATGAGAGATGTTTGCTTCTTTCTGTTGCCGGGTGCTGCAGTGGCAGAGCTAGGCTAGCATTAATGTGTCGTGAGCTATGTGAAGACTACAAGCCAAGGCTATTATCATCCACGCCGCCCAGCTTTTAGAATGTGTCTCGGCTTCATGCTCTCTTCTTCCTGCTATGTCCTTTTGAGCGCACAAACCCACCGCCAGCTACATGTATGTTCTAGAGAGTCACACACACATTCATACACACACGGAGCTGCCCTTGTACGACAAATACACACATACTGTATATGTATTACTATATGTAGGTGTTTGCACCTTTTTGTTGTCGTCTATTTGTGAATAAAGTTTGTCACACCTCTTGCCCGTGAGACAAAAATGCGTGATTTGTGTGCTTCTGTGTGCAAATATGCAAGTATTTTATGGGGTTTGTGTGCATATGTATGTGCAGTATCACTGTTTTCACTGCTTTTTACTGAAAAACACTGAGAACTCTCAAAAGTGGCAGATCAGTTTGAATAAATGTTTACCTGCGTTTCATGAAGCCATGCATTGAAGAGTGATTGTGTCTCGTTCTGTTAGAAGATGCTGATCGACGTGCTTTACAAAAAAACAGCCCCTCTTGTGAGTAAGAGAAGGTGAGGAGAAAAAAAGGAGAAAAATCAGCTTCTGCTTCAGCACCTGAGATGAATAAAACTACGGTTTGCATTTTAAATGGCCTTTTTAAAAGAAGTTTTTTGTATTCAATTTTGTCATTACCTCTGCCAAGGAGGTATTTCTTTAGCATTTTGTTGCTTGTTTGTTTGTTTATCTGTCTGTTAGCAGGATTACTCAAAACGTTACAAACAGATTTTGATATTTTCTTTAATAAGAAGTAGGATATGACCCAAGGGACTCAGTTGTTGTAGATTTGTGTATGTATGATGAAGGACTCTGTCCATAAACTCCGTCTGATTCTTGTTAATCAAAAGAAAAACAGTCTGAAACTTTACACGATGGATACTGACAGACTCATTAAAACTGGTCCTGTTCTCTGAAAATGTTTGGTTTGTTTGTTTTTCATAAAATCCACTGATCTCCAAGATGCCATGCACAGAACAGCGATGTGTTCTGATGTGCTTGGATTTATTCATTTCCCATTCAGTTCAGGAGCTTCCAAAAACTTTGAATAAAGCTCTTCTTTATTCAATCAGGATGAATACAGCAAAGTCAATGTCAAAGTGCCCTTTGAGACATCTTGTGCCGAACGGAAATGAGACTTAGGGTAACACCAAAAAATCAATACGTGAAGAACTTGACGGAGTGTCTTTTGTAGTCCTGGTCATATGTGTTTAATCTGCTCCCACAGGACTCTGGGTATATCTCCGTTTCAAAGATCCCAACTCTGTTGAGATAATTCATGAAGTGAGAATATGAATGCTAAAGTGGATCCCTCTGCAGTAAAGCAGTAGATGCATATTTCAGGTGGAGTGGTAGCATAGTGCGTGTGTGAGTAGAGTTCATGGTTTGATCCTCTGCATTAGAATTCCAGAGTTGTCTGTTAACCAGAAGCATCTGCCCTTCAAGTGGTTTTGAGTAGACTTTGAATCAAAGTGATGCCTTTCTGTGTACTTTTAAGATCAGATAATAAAACTTCAATTCATTTGTGTTGGAAAATGCGGTCTTTGTAGTTAGAAAATACTATATATTTAATCATAAAAATATGAATTCAAGGATCACCAGTAGAGAAAGAGAACCAAGAGAAAGAATTAACAACATATTCTTAATTTATAAAAATGGTAAGTGTGCAGTATGAATGCCTGTCTTTTTAAGTAATGTAAAATTAAATAAAGTATAACAAACCATAACTAATAAGAAGGAGACGAGACGCTGTAATGCATCAGGTTTGTCTTGGTCTAAAAAAGTCACTCACCTAAATGTCAAAGCAAGACTTTTAATTCTTATAATTACTTACTTATAATTACTTACGACAAGCAGATATACATGTGGAGTAACGTTGTCTCACCTTAAAGCAGCTGCTTTCTCATTACTGTTCTCTGCAAAAACCAAAAATGCATTTTTGATTTCTGCTCTCAAATAAATCTGATTTGGCTGTTCTTTATGCGCTTCAACTTTTACGACCATAAACGTGGCCGTAAAAATCCTACGGCTTTTTTTTCCATTGCTGCCTCTCATTCGCTCTCATTAGAGGCTTATTTATTCATTATACTTGTTTAAGTATAACTCTCCAAGTATGAGGACTAACTTACTCTTTGTTATGGCAATTGTATCCAATTGTTCAGCTGCAGCAAGATCATTTAAGTGGATTCATTAGGTTCATTTTTTAGCTCCTTGCCCAAAATCTTTACCAGGCAAAGTGATACCTTGGGGCATTTTTATTTATTTTTTTTATTAGTGGCCATTTTAAGGGAGAGATTTGTTATGCAGCACTTCCAGTGAGTGTTCATCCATAGGCAACTGTTAAGAAAGGAAATAAAACCTTAGTGTGAGATCATCTGTGCCTGTCCTGTGTGTGTCTGTATGTGTGACTCCATGTGATACGTCACCCAGAGGAGCTGCATCCTTCAGCTCTGCCTGAACCTCGGGGCATCAGGGTAAATGATGCCGTGCCCTTGCAAAAGACCTGCGTGGTTATCCACCATTAGTGTGTGTGTGTGTGTGTGTGTGTGTGTGTGCAGAGAGAGAATGAGGAGTGCGTATGTATGTCGGTATGCTCCAAATCAGCAGAAATGGGAAGCAGTTCGTGTTTTAATGTTATGTAAATCAATGTTTCATCGATTAACAATTCACCGACTTGACTGATTGTCGGAGCTGATTTGCACACAGTGAGAATAGAAGTTTATCTGTGTCTGTTTGTGGTTTGCCGGCGCCCTCTGAACGGTGGAGGCGTAGTCAATTTGTCGTTCTCACATTCTCAGATTCTGTTTACAAATGTTTTTCTTCTCTCTTTCATATAGCAGTAGGGTGCATTTGTATGCGGACGTCCTCAGAAAGTCCGTCCTAGAGTCAGAATGACTAACTTTCACCAGGCTCTGAACATCTGCTGCTACCCTGAAATGTTCCAGTTGTTACCCAGATGAGCTGAGTATGAGGAAACGTTCGAATCAGCAGGCCTGGACATTAAACAATGTGCTGGCCTGTTGCTCTCTACTTCATCTCCAAATGCTTGTAGTATGGATTTCAATGCAAAAACAAAACTACAGAGGAGTCCACCCTCTGCACACTCTACCCAGATGCCACCCCTCATCCGAACAAAATCTCCTTTTGTGTGCTACGTGTGTGAAAGGGCAACTCCAGCACCGTGTCTGTGTAGGGTTCTCATTCATCCAGGTCACGGTAATCCAGAGAGGTTAATTAAAATGCGACTGGGCTTCTTTTTTAAGGTTTGAAGATGTTCCACCTCTCATCCAAGCAATTCCATCATGATTTAAGGCGTGACATTAAGTGAAGTATGTGAAACTAACGACTCCGTGGGACATCAGCATGTATCTGGAGCAATTTGCCTCTATTTTTTCATATAATATATGTCACAGAAAACGATATCGCAATGACTTTTTTTCTAATATCATTCAGCCCTACTGCTAATAGATACATGATTTTTACAGGGACAAGAAAGAATTGTCTTTCGACAAGTAGATATCCGACCCAAACCACCAAGTGGAAAAATATTATTATTGAAGCCAGGTGTGAATCATAGTGTCATGCAGCCATTAGACTTACTTTGAAATTCATATCTTATGCATATTTGACTGTATAATTAAACTTTCTTTTCATTTAAGCAAACCTTTTTCGGAATATGTTTTTACAAGATAAAACGACACAGGAACAAAGTGAGAATCAGTATAATTTTTGAAAGGCCTCTAAGGGTTTGCCTGTCATTTGATTCATATGTGTGTGTGTCTCCTCTTTCAGGTGGGAGGGATGAGCGAGAGGGTCTGAAAGCTGTCAGAAGGATCCGTGAAGAGTATTCAGAGGCCAAAGGTAACATTACGAACATGTTTGACAACACACACACACACACATGTTGCTGTTTTCACATGCCAGTGTTGAGATAAGAGGCAGAGCTGCAGCATGTGTGTCCCTCAGGCTTGTTTGTACACTCTTTTCTAGGCGCACACACCCAATCGGCCACTAGCAGAAATACACTCATACAGACACACACAGAGCTTCCATACTAGCTATTCAATATCTGGCCTGTTGATTGACTGTGAGGAAGAGGAGGATACAAGGAAAAAGACTTTGAGAAAAAAAAAACCCACTGGGACATAAATCAAGCAAACTGTGAGAGAGGACGAAGAAGAGGCAGACACTGAAGGAGGAAGAGGGGTGGAGGAGAACATGACTAACATTGGACAGTAACGTGGGGAAAATGAAAGACGAGGTGGAGGGAAAATGGAGGTGCACAGGAGGTGATGGAGATGAGAGGAGAGAAATGATTACTACAAATAAATTTATCACTTCATTGCCAAAAGCTCACAGTGTTGTCTCCAGCTCCCATGTTGGGAAATTGATTCGTCCGACCTTCATAGCACCATAAATTTCACCATAGTCTCATGACTGGAAAGGCTCATAAGTTATTCTTTCTGTACCAAATGGCCTTGAGTCTTTGCCACCTTGCAAGGCTTGTTAGCCGCTGTTTACCTCCGGGGATGCAAAAATCACCAGTTATTTAATTATCTGTGATTCAGATATTAAAGGAAAACTGAAATTTGAGTTCTCATCTCTTTTTCTGGAACGAAAAATACATTAATCATTCTGTAGCATACTGTCACTGCATACTTTTCCCTTTAAAAAAAAAAGAAAGTAAAGAGTAGATAAATCAGACATACTGGTAAACAGTGTCGAAATCTCAAGCCTCAGTTGTTCCATGATGAGTTGTTCACAGCTATGAACTCTAAAGCGGGGGGGGGGGGGGGGGGGGGGGGGGGGGGGGCTGATGTTTATTGTCAGTGGGACCTCCTGTAGCCTGGTGTCACCCTTTGAGCTACAGAGACTTAAATAAAAGAGACTTTCACTGATTATAATGCAGATGTCACTTTTTCATTTTCATAGCTGCTAATTCATTCCCTATTGAGAATAAAAGAACCTAGAAAACAAGGTAAGATAGGAGGTAGAGTAGAGACATCCTGCGTGACTTGACTGTCTGTCTTTCCAGCTTATGAATTGTTAGCGCAGTGTCCCTCTCCCTCTTGTTAAAAGTCAATGTATTGCACCTAGCAGGCATTTTTTCTCTCCCCCTAGAAATGATAATCCAGCCAGGTCATCCAAAAAATGAAATTAAAATGTCAGTCTTAAAAAAATAGACATCATGTTAAAATAATAGACATGATAGTAAGTATGCTTTGTATCATTTTTGTACGATTTGAGCAGAATCCCTGCATGTGCATTTGTAATAAATACAAATTGCCGTGGGTAAAGGACCAGATATGTTGGCATTGGAAATGTTTCATAAAACCATTGAAAAAGCATTAAAATCAACCTGTGGCATTCCACTGAATGATTTCAGTCATTTCTGTTTAGCGAGATTAGTTGGAAACTGTGAAAGGAAGGCAAACAATATTAACTTCTGTAATTAAAAGGCACAGCCGGAGGGACTTTGGCCCGCCCAAAGTAGAAATCCTGGCACTGCAGCTGATTGACAACCAGGCGAGAGCCAATCTAGCTCGGTTTAATGCACACAGAAAGGGAAGCACTTTAGATTTTTTCATCTCGAGTGTCATTGTTGTACAACTTCATTTCCTGGGCACTGTCTAAAAACAAATAACAGAAAAAAAACCTACTCTGTACTTGGGGGAACAAAATATACAAAAATAAACCAACAATTTGTGTTTAGTGTGGTGGCTACATGACAACACAAGAGTTGGGGGGGGGATTTTTTGACTGATGTTAGTAGGCCTATAGCTGTAACAGAGACATAAAAATTGTACTCAAGGAGAAGTACAGTTACTTTTCAAAAGCAAGTTAGTTGAAGTACTAAAGTATTACCTGAAAGCATGACTTGAGTAGTTCTGAGCTTGAGGAAGCAGCTGCTGGCCCTGCCTCTGTCGCTTGCTAACTGCACTGCTTTTGTACAGGCGGAGTCAAAGTGCTCGCAGATACTGTTCTGTTTGCGGGTATCGTGCACAGATTTAGAGACTAATTTGACACCAGAGGAGCACAATTTGTGGCTCTCTATTAGTCTCCCTATCAGACTTTTACAAGTCCAGTTATTTCTGATGAATGAATGGATGAGTGAAAATCTACACATTAAATTTTACTTTTTTGATGTGAATTTTGAATCAAAACAAATGTCAGTGATAGGTTATTGGTTATTGGTTATTGGATTCCTCAATTTTGATTTTCTTACTTCATGTTTTTGCCATCATTTGATTTTAGCGAGATTTTTGATATTAATAAATTTCCTTTTCTTGTCATTGACAAATTGCTCAGTTGTCTAGAGGACAGAAGGTTCATTAATTTAACTTAATTTTTTTTTTGTCTTGCTGAATTAGACAGTGAACAATGTGAAATTAAAAACTTTCATCGCCATGTGTGTATGTTGTGCAAAACAGGTCAAGTAGTAAAACACTGATCATCAGATAATAGCAAACCTGCTATAATTATTTATTACGGTTATAGTTTAGGCCTTAATAAGTTCTGTGGGGTGGAACCGACTACAGGTTATATACTGTATGACGTTACTGAATGAAGCGCTGCCTATTGGGAAGCGAGCTGTGTTTTGTCTTGCAGTGGAGAGCAGCAGAGAGCCGGCTGGCGGGGTCCCTGCTTGTGTGTAAATGGCTGTCAGGTACAGAGACAGCAGCCATGTAGCTGGTGTCATTGAAGTCGATTTCCCTGGACGGGGCCGTGGTGGAATTGATTACTTCTATTGTAATTGGCAGGCACTGAGGCATGGGGGACAAGGGGGCTGTCTGTTGCCAGATGCTTGTGCACTGAATGAGAATGTGTTGATGTATGTGTGTGTTTGTGCGTGTTTGAATGAGACAGTAATGAATTCTCATTAGTATGTGAGGCAGCAGCTTAATACGTCTCTCTCCACACGCCCTTTGGCATCGTTCCTAGTGTTTGCACATTTGTTGCGAGAAATAGGAGACAGCTCATAATATGCATGTGGGTTCAAACTGGGAATCTGGTGACAGTTGGGGAGGTGCTTTAGGGGATTTCAAGGTGGCACCAATAGGAAAGGAAATGAATATGAATATTATTATATACTTTATAGAATAAAAAGTATCCATTTGTGGCACACTGCGTAGTATTCTCATGATTGTATATATTTTGGCTAATCAGAAGTACGGCTCTGTGATGTGTGTGAACAAAATCTCGTATCCCGATATTCGTCATATTATATCCGCATAACGATACATATCATGGTACAGCACATTTTCTGTAAACTGAATGAGTTTAAAATAACCACATAGAAAAATCTATTCTTACATGTTGAACTATGTACTCAACAAATAAAAGGTATATTTTTCTACTTCTCTTCAGAACCTTTGCACACATTTTCAAGGAAAGCACATAACAAAACCAAATTGAAAACCAGCTACACCAGAAGCACATATGGCGTGTTCACAATGAACGCCAATACTCGCTTTACTCACACGTGGAGGACAAGCTACGATAAGCTCGTCCTCCATTTCCGCATCAACATCCTACCACGCCCAGATGTGTAACGTCTGTAGAATCTCAACTCTGATAGGCTTTTTCCACACGGCGTCATGTAAATTTCTCAGCCAAGTTTAAATTTTTCACTTTGCACCGAGACGCAAATAAAGCATTTTTGAACATTTGCATCCTCTCGTCATTTGCGTTGCCCGTCGCAAATTCGCATCTACTTGCAGCTTTGCATCGACTGTGTATATGTAATCATGCCGTGTGAAAAATGTACCTTGCTTGCGGCGTGAACACTTTATATGACTTTATCTGGATTTTGTTCTCTGCGCACTGAAGGTGTCTCACTGCTAGATATCAGTATTCCCTAGATATCATCTCAGAGTTTCCAGCCTTAGCACTCTACATGAATGGCTGTATCTACTAACATGCACAGTCGCAGCTTCACAAAATCCAAGAAAAGAAGGGACACGTTGGCACAGGTTGTGTGTGTGGAGTTCATCTCAATCAGTTTTTGTTTAATACGAATAAGATTTGTAAACACTCTGAGTGCATTCTGAGATTTGTGAATGTGTACACGATTCTACGAATCTGTAATAAGATTTGCAAGATTTGACTCAAAATCATGACATGATCTGAAATGTGACTTTTGTGGTCTGTTGCACCCGTAGTCTTAATCCATGGACAAGGATGAGTGTTTAAAGAGTAATGAGGCATCTCTTCTTCTGAAGCATTAGACGAAGCAACGTACGTGATGATGATGATGACAGCTGAACTCCGACAGATCAGTACAGACTTTTGATGGAGCGTGCCTCTGCAAACATACACTCAGCTCATACTATTGAAGGCACAGTTATCTTTGCAGAGCAGCAGTGTTTTCTCTCCATCCCCTGTTACCTGTTGAACAAACACCTGCACAACCACAAAAACCTGCATTCTGTATTCACATTGTTTGCTGTGTTCTGCTCTGAGGCACAGGAACAATTTCTACTGGTGAAGTGAGTTTACATGATTTATTCATTTTTGCACTATTTACTACCTGTTTGTGAATGAATTATTAAATAACCTAGAAAATGATCGTGGTGTCTCTTGAGTACTGGAAATTATTTATCAGGTTAAATATTTCAGGCAAAATTAAAATAATTTCATGCTCTGAAATGAAAAGTCTCTCATGTGACTGGATGGAAATGGTGATAAATGATGTAAACAATGTTTCTTGCTGACAGACTCCCCTACTCTCTCTGACTTTAATTATATACATAATAAAAGTTAATGAGGGAAATATCATACGAAAAGAGTTGTAAATACACGTAATTATGTATTTATTATTTTATTTATTACCTAATTAACACAGGTGTTCAATGAGGTAGTGAATCAGAAAACAAGTATAAACCTGGCATCCTCTTATCTGTCTTCCCTCCTGTATGAAACTCCAGTGATGTTGTGATGTACCAGATCAGTCCGATCGACTGCTGCATCCTGTCAATAATTGAATAAAGGGGTGCGTCGGCCAGTAAGACTTCATTAAAGGCTGCTGTCCTGTGTTCTTCCTCTTAACTCCTCAGAGATCCCTCCTCGCTCCTCACTGCAATAATAAGACCCGTGGGCCGATTCCCAGTTCAGGAGATATCAAATAATAGCCTTTGGATGCACCCCGTGTTTTCCTGTCACTCTCTTTTCCTGTGACGATCGGCAAATCATCTTAGAGTCACGTGAGAACATGGTAAACAGTCCTGACATTAGGAATATTACCGGTATTTGTGTTGTTGTGTCAGGTTTTGTTTTCAATATGTGTGTGTGGTTGTGCAATTTTGGGTAGATGTAAGTATGGATGTTTGTTTTTTTAAATATGTGGATTTGTAAAACTGTCTTTGGTCCCATTTGGTATCGTACTGGAGTGTATTACCTGGTGGAACAAAGTCACTGTCCCTAGAAAACCTCGAGTGCAATCCTGTTGAAATATGCTAATGGCTTTAGACTGCAATTGGGTTTTAGTCAATGAGGCTTAAAGCATTTTACTTTATGACAATTATAAACACACACAGACATGAGGATAAAAGGTATTTCTGGATTTTTGCCACAGGCAGTGCTGTCTGTCCTCTAACTTCAGTCACGGTGCACTTGCACTTAAAAGTGCCTCAAACCACAGGCCTAGATTAACAGTGTGAAGCAAAGGAACCTGTGTGTGTGTGTGTGTGTGTGTGTGTGTGTGTGTGTGTGTGTGTGTGTGTGTGTGTGTGTGTGTGTGTGTGTGGTGGTGTGTGTGTGTGTGTTTAGCAACTGCTCCCTTCCAAATAATAAAAAAAACGCTGTTATTTTCCCTAAACACTGCCGTTAACTTGTTTTAGTTGTCCTAGAATCATTCACAGAAGGACCTCAAACTGTCAGAACTTGTTACTTTGGGGGAATTTAAGTGTATTTTAAAGGAACGAGAAAATAGTCCTCTAGGTCAATGTGATTGCTTTTAAAATTGCACTGGAATAATAAAGGTGTTTTTAATGTAATGTCTACTTATTGTCGGAACAAATTTTTTTTATGCCGCTCTGTTGGCCAGGTCACTCTTGGAAAAGAGATTTTTAATCTCAACGAGGATTTCGCCTTGTTAAATAAAGGATATTAATATTTTTTTATCATTCAGTTCAGTCATAATGGATGACTGACATTGTGGGCGTGCAGCTTTTACCTCAACAGAAAAAAGGGACCATGCAATTATTTGCATTTGTGAAAAGCAGGGCTTTAAATTATTCCCGAGTGATTGGGCGTGTGCACGCAGGACATGAAAGTGTTCATTGTGTTCGTTTTAGTGCTATATTATTTGTATTTATTATTATATAATTTATTATTTACGTTTACTTCAGATTTATAACTGTCTTGACTTTGGAGCACATCATCCCTTTTACATTAAAAGCTGGGGCTGGATGGGGCACATCAGGTTAAAAACAATGTCTGTGGAGGAGCAAACACTGGCTTTATGCCCAGACCTAATATTCTTGGATATCTATGTGTTGTCAGTGGAAGTGAAAATATTTATGCTTTTCTGTCACCTGGTTTCGAGGGGACAGTCCATTCTTCTTTTTTATTTACTAATGTAGAGAGGGTAAGTGAAACGGTGTAGCAGGATGTGATCCAACATGTGACTCAAGGTTCAAGCGAATTTGTGACCCGACTGTCATCTTAATGCTTTGTTGTATTTAGGGCAGAATTGAGTAAAACACCTTTGATGATGTCCTTATAGCCATTTAGGCTTTTACAGCACAGCAAAAGGGGTTTCCTGCCAGTTTTTAAAACATGCCAGTAATGGAAGATCTCAGCCCTTTTTTGCAAGCAGAGGAGAAATTTGATGTGTGTTACCAGTAATGCATTTTAATATCAGATTTAGGTGTAATCCAGCTTAATCATATCTACTGTAGGCACAATCAGGGCACAAGATTCATGTTGAAGCCAGGTGGAAAGAGGGGATTTATGGTAAGAGAGGCAGGCAGTCCTCCCTCATTATTTTTGATTGTATTGCTTTTTTTACAGTTATTCAATTTTGCAACGATATACAGAATAGAGCAGAAAAAGATGAAGTCCAGCAATTGAATTTTTGTTCTGCGATTTATGAGTACGTGACATCGGCTTCATCCAACTCAAATGTTAATTATGTGCTGTTCAGGATGTAGACTGTGATCGTATTTATTAGAATATTAAAGACAGTTTTTCTTTAAAGTGTACCAGTGCAGCACAATATCTTAATGTGAGATTTTCATTGATCTGTGCTGCTGAATACTGAAAATTGGCTGAAAAAACAACAACTCCAGAGTGTATTTGTACCTCTTCGCAGAATTGAATCGAATAGATCAAACAGGTTTATTACTGAACAAATGGCACAAAATGATTCAATTAATTTTTTAACTGCTATCCCAGTTGCAATATTTAATTCTAATAGATTGACCCTGGAAAATTGTTGTATTTTCCAGGCTGAAACATGAGTATACACACTTCATTTCTGTAGGTTGGTAGATCATTTTTACGTCTTTCTCCTTTGGTTCTTCTGTAGTTAGCTTGATATTTTCACTTAAAAGTATGAACAGGTAAAGGATATTCAGTTGTAACAAACTTTAATTTGTTTCAGTGGCTTTTATTACCTCCACCAAGGAGGTTATGTGATTTATTCAGTTTGTTTGTCTGTTTGTTTGTTTGTTTGTCTGTTTGTTAGCAGGATTACGCAAAAACTAATGGAGGGATTTGCATGAAATGTTCACCAAAGATGGACCCTAGCATATCCTAGAGGTGATTACATTTTGAAAGAAGTGTTGAAAGAATAACCAGTGATGGAATGTGCACAATGAAAAATGTACTCAAGCACAGTACTAAAGAGCAATTTTAGGCACTTGTTCGAGTATTTCCATTTTCTGCTACTTTATACTTACACTCCATTTTTAAGTCAAATATTGTCTCTGTAATGGAGACAATATTTTATGTCATTTTGTGAAAAATGAGAGCAAAAACAAAAGTGTTGCAGTTATATTTTCAGTGTATATTTTAGACTGATGTAACAGAAATGTAACACATAATTATTATCAGCTGACAATTCATACATTTGAAGTTAATGTGAAACTTTAAAATAACACATTAAATTAAAATGACAGATGAGACAGCTAAGTTATGAAAATTGAAATTGTTTTTATTTATTTACACACAAACAGAATCTGAAAAATTTGATTTGCAGGTCACAGTTCAATATATGTTAACCTGCAGCTCAAATAATAATAATAAGTTAGAAACGGCACTATATGAATGGCTCCAGTGGCTCGTAAACAGCATGATTGTGTCTCTAGAGGCATCTACTGTTATTTCAAATAGTTCCTCTGTAACAAAAACACAGTTTGCTTTTTTGTTCGGCTGTTGAATCGAGGAAGTTCTAGAAGATTCTTGGGTCTTAACTGAGAGCTGGCAGCAGCAGAACCATACCCGATCGATGGCAGTCCTCTCCCAGTGGACTGTCTTGATATGACTGGCCTCTCTGAAAGGACCCAGCCTTGGGGGAGCCAGCTCAAGAGGACAGGAGAGGACTGATAGGCAGGACACACTCACATACACACACACACAGACACACACAGACACATTTTTCTGCTGGTATAGAACAAAAACGCACACACTGAGATACACTAAAATGAACAAACTCTCTTTCTCTTTCTCTGCCTCTGTCTCTTTCTTTTCATTTCTACCTCTCTCTCACTTGTACGCACACAGGCACACACTCAGCAGGAGATGAGTGGCATGTCTTGGAGATAAGGCTGCTATCAGACTGTCATCAGGGACGGCTGCATACTCATCCGTCATAGCGCCCCTTCTCTCTATCAGCTCCATCAAGTCTCTTTCTGCCTGCTCTCCTCTTCCCGACTTTGTTCAATACGTTTGACCCTCAACAGAAAGTATTATCTTCTTGATGTCTTTGTGTATGAAGGCAGTGCATTTGTGCAAAAGAGGATTTATCAAACACTACAAAAGACATTCAGTTTAACCAAATATATTTAGTGGGGTTCCTCCCTAATATGCCGTACATTTAGAGGGCTTGGTTTGCATTGAGGTCTCTTGTATAACAGTAACATTAAATGAGCACGGTCCAATCAGTGGAAGGAGGCCTGATGGATGACGTCCTGGTTTCCTCATTTTACATTTTCAACGTTGCCATTCTCACTGTTGATCCCAGACCCGATGCTCTCTCTGATACTGTGACATAGAATATTACTTCTGTCTACTGCACATTAAGAGCATGTTTGAGAACAAAGTGCAATGTTTCACTGTAAACCCGCAACAAGCAAACTAACTGTACTAAATATGGCAAAAAGGAACATCATTAGCAATTAGTTCCAATCCACTTTATTTATAGAGCACATTTAAAAACAACTGAGGTTGACCAAAGTGCTGCACAATCAAATCAAATAAATAAAACACAATTTATAAAACTTCAATTTTTAAAACATCAATTAAACTAAAGTTATGTTATATTTCTGGCAATTATGTTTTTACAAAACTAAATTTCTATATTGCTTTTATGTTTTGATGGTGAATTAATTGAATTGTTGTCGTTTTTTTTGGCTAAACAATACCATTTGGTACCAAATACCAATAGTAGAGTATAAAAGAGGAGCACCCAGCCCAAGAACAATTCATCATCATCACAACATGTGACGTCCAGATATTTTGAGTTTATTCTGTATACCCTTAATGAGTTTAAAGGGTAGTATAGCACAAATAAAGATATGGCAGTGCCCTTGTCATAACACACTGTATAGACAGAGACCAAGTTGAGCATAAGCGTATGGATGGATGTGCTTTAACTCTAAGTAGATGTCCTCAGAAGACATTTGTGTCTTAAGTATACTCAAACGTTCAGCATCCCCTGAGTAATTCCTCTGCATACGCACACTTACATTTAGGACACACAGAGTCACTTTCAACCTCTGATGATCGCAGCTCCCCAGCATTGCTTTCTCACTTGTGTCTTATCATACATCAGACCCGATATAATGGTGTGTAAAGCTTTGATGGTGCTCAGGAGGAAATATTAGGTTGGATATAATGTGCCGACGGAAACACATCACTGCCAGTATTGTAGTGTAAGAACCCACTGAGCCTCCTGTAAGAGATGATTAATACACTCTTTGATGTCTTAGTGCTCGCAGAAATAATCCATTTACAATGGCTCTAATGTGTGTGCCTCTCTCTCTCTGTGTGTGTGTGTGTGTGTGTGTGTGTGTGTGTGTGTGTGTGTGTGTGTGTCCATTCCAGTGGAGTTCATGAAACTGGACCTAGCCTCTTTGCAGTCTGTCCATCAATTCGTCCAGAGCTTCAAGGAGAGGGACCTGCAGCTAAACATCCTGGTAAATAATGGTGAGTGACGGAGATGCTATGCTTGTGCCATATGCATGCGCCATGCTATAGTATAGTTCATTTAGTATTCAGTGAGAAAAGAAGAAATCCCCTTCACAGCAGTGCAATTTAGATTCTGTCATCAGACTGAATTGCAGTAGGAAGCAAACTTATTCTCCCCCCCTTCGTATATTAGGCTTCTGGCAGAATATACTATATATCTGCTTTTTGTGAGAAATCACAAATCACACAAAAACAGTTGAAATAGCGCAACGGGACTGATTTTTATGTTTGTTTCCACATTCGACACAAAATGCTACTTTTAATGACTAATGCAGTCTCAAAAGTATTCAACCTTCTGAATAACATCCATCCTAAGAGCACACATGTGCAAATCAGATGTTGTTAAAAACACTTAACCAACCTTCATAGACTTACTTTAGCAGTATGGTCCCAAAGTTTATTCTGTTCAGCCTAAATTTACAGAAGGTCTTCATGCCCAAACTCCAAGATTTACACCACTGCGGACCCAAAAGCACATGAAAAATATTTTGTGTTATATTTGGGGAAAATGTTTGTAATATCTTTTGTATTGAGATACTGAAACTGTTTTTGTTTGATTTCGTATTGCAAACAGCTGATAAATAGTATATTTTTTATAGGTCACATACACACTCACAAGCACAGAAATACTGATTTTCTGCTGCAAGATCAAACTGCATATATTTTAAAGAAATGGTTTTTACCAAATCTTGGCACAAACCATGAGTATACGTACAGACAGATATGTGTAAAAAGTGTAATATACAACAAGGGTTGAATAGTTTTGCTTCCAACCGTGAAAATGATTTAAAGCCTTGAACTCAGCTAACTGAACAATCTGTTACATACACTATCCATTTGTTGTCTGTTTATGCTATGAATGTTCTTCTTGTGTATTGAGCAGTGAAATGTTTTCTTTTGTGTGTGTGTCAAGCGGGTGTCATGCTGGTTCCTGAGGGCCGTACTGAGGATGGATTTGAGCAGCACTTTGGCATCAACTACCTAGGCCACTTCCTGTTGACCTGGTTGCTCCTGGACACGCTGAAAGATTCTGCCGAATATGGTTACTTCTCCCGCGTGGTCAATGTCTCCTCCTCTGCCCACTGCATCGGCGAGATCCGACTAAATGACCTAAATAGTTGGTAGGCTCATACACACTGTAGCAGTCACTACCATATCAGATGATCTATTACATTTACAAAGAAGACAGGTGTCTAAAGAACTTTTAATTAACATGTAAAGGAGAAGTCAAGTTTATTTGAACTGGTCTCCTATGTTTGTACTTTCTTGCGTTGTAATATTACCTCAGCCAGTATTAATACTTAAACAGTGAAACACAATCAAAAGCTGACATTAGTTTGTTGTGAATGGTTGTTTGTCTTTCTGTGTGGCCCTGTGATGAACTGGTCCAGGGTGTACCCCGCCTCACGCCCAAAGTCAGCTAGGATAGGCTCCTAATCCTGACTGATATACATGAGTCTCTGTTCCTGACTGCAGATCTGGGCACTAGAACAATCTCCTGTACCATTTATTTTTCTTCTTCTTTTGCTGGTTCTGGCTCTCGAGTTCTTCCAGCTGGGATGCCATGGCCTTCCCCTTCTCCTCCCACTCCTGCTCCTTTTGCAGCAGAGTCTTCTTGAGAGCCTCTGTCTCCTGAAGGAGAGACGACTTGTCCTCCTGCCATTGGATCCGATTGCTCTCTGACTGATGCTCAGCTTCCTTCAGATCAGCCGTAAGGGTGTTAAACTCCTTTTTCTGCTGCACCAGCTGTTCCTCATAGGAAGCTCTGGATCTCTCCGTCTCATTCAGCTGGGATGCCAAGGCACTCTCCTTCTCATCTGACTCTTGCTCCTTCTTCAGCAGAGTCTTTCTAAGAGATTCTGTCTCCTGAAGGAGAGACAACTTCTCCTCCTGCCATTTGATCCAATTGCTCTCCAATTGATGCTCAGCTTCCTTCACAGCAGCCTTCAGGGTGTTAAACTCGTTTTTCTGCTGCTCCAGCTGAGCCTCATACAAAGCTCTGGATCTTTCCGTCTCTTCTAACAGGGAGGTTCTCCCCTGCTGGAGGTGGAGGCACAGATCTTCAGACTTGTTCCAGGCAGTCTGCAGTTTTGCAATCTGCATGGGATTCATCCAGCTGTGCTTGATGGGAAACCTGCGTTCTTTCCACAGCCTTCATAGAATCTTCCTTTTCTTCCCGAGGAGCATTGTCCATCTTGGTCAGTTCCACTTTCAGCGTCTTGAGTTCAGACCTCTGCTGCTGGAGATCCCGCTCCAGGTGTTCCTTCACTTTATACATCCACTGCAGTTGGTCTTCAAGGTTAGTGCAGCGGTAAGTCTGCTGCTCCAGGTTCTACTGAAGCGTCCACACCTTCTCACTGAGTCCTGCCAGATGTGAATGCAGATACTCGACTGCCCCAGAGGAGTTTTCCTGTTTGGCCTGAGCCAGCTGGGCTTTGAGACCACCACCAAAAATATGCAATATACTGTATTAGTATAATATAAAGAGTCTGCTTCAATGAGTTAAACAATAATCAATAGATCATATGAGCTCTAACCTCTCTAAAAGGGTCCACATACACAAAGAGCAGATTAAAAAGAAGAACTGCCAGACTGTCATCCTGTTGCTGTTACTTTTATTGCAGATACTGCAGATCCTTGTAAATTGGTGGCACTGTGACTCTGTAGTTGAATGATGTCGGCCTGGTTTCAGATGTGGAGCATTAATGACTTTCATGCCAAATGTGCCCATTAACTCAGAGGATAGACAGAGATCTTGTCATGTTTTCACTGCAAGAAGAATTTATCTTTGTTCAGTAGGGCGTTTTTTTCTTACATGGGAAAACAGTTGATTGGAATGACTGAAACTAAACGTATGTTCACCTGGCTTTAATTCCTGTTATATTTAAACATAGTCATACTTCATGTTTTTTTTGTGTGTGTTTTTTTCCCTTCTCTCTCTTCAGCCAGTATTATTCAGCTCATACTGCTTACTGTCAGAGTAAGCTGGCCCTGCTGATATTTAGTGCCCACCTCCACCAGGAGCTGCAGCATGGAGGTTCCCCTCTGACTTCATGTGCCGTGGATCCCGGCATGGTGGATACTGCTCTCTATCGCCACCTCTGGACGCCCCTCTGCCTGGCACAGGGCGCCATTGCCCGCCTGCTTTTCAGGGTAAAGCGCCGTCCTGACTTCCATCTGCTTCATTTACACAGAGGCCAGGGTTGATTTATGCCATCCAGCAAAGCAGATGTGATAGAAAACCATTTTTGATGACTAACACTCAATTGTGTACTTAAAGTTAAAGGGGACATATTGCATGCACACATGCAAACAAACACTCATTGAAAATGGAAGTGTGCTAAAAATCAAGGCAGGTTGTTCACTGTACATTATATTTCAAAACATTTCTTGCATAGCGTAACGTGCTGGCTGCAGGCTGCAGTCAATGTCCCTGGGACTTAATGGAAGGGGACGTATGTTCATGTTTGAGCCCAAAACTGCAATTGTCACAGGCATTTGCCTCCGAGCTTAACCTTTGGGATGGTTTTGTCCTACATACACGAATACATTAATTGCACAAACCCCATGCATGTAATCATCAACAAACACAAATTAACAAACTGTGATTATCTCCTGTTACATCACCAATTTATCTCAAGCCATAACATTTTGGCACAGGCAGTGATAAAGGCTGGGATTGATGGAAAGAGAAAGAAAAAGACAGAGAGAGTATCATTAATCCTAAATCACTAAAGGAACAAGGTAAATCAAGGAGGCAGAATAGAAATACATATTTACTCAGGCATAGAAATAATCATTTTAATCTCTAACTATGAACTTAAATTTGTATTTCAACAATACTTAGACAAGTGAATGTGGGGTTTGTGTAATGAAGATCTTCCATTTTATCTGGATGGGATGTGTCCACATGCAGCATTTCTTTATCTGCACAGACAGATTTAGGGAGGAAATAAAGGAGATACACAAGCACTTGGAATTACAATGCTCTTAAAAAAATCGATGAAACCAGCTGCACCTTTCGGCAGCACAACACAATCAGTATTTGGAGGAAGCAGCCACTGTAATTAGTGAATATTGTGAAAACAATGTGGTATCCATGGGAAGCAAAGCTTTGAAATCAGTAATCGACATGGACAGACATACAAGAGACAAACACAGAACAGACACACAGTCATGGAGGTTGGAACAGTCAGGGGTGTCGAGGTGGAGACACCACTAGCACAATCCTCCAGCCTGGCACACTCGCAAAAGGTCAGAGAGTGTAGAGTAATACTCTTCACAGAACAAATCATAACCAGGCTCATAAACAGCAGCCATCAAAGTCAGGGGGTAGCATATGCTGTACGTCAGGTACTCAGGACTTCAGTTTTATGTCACAAACATAGAAAACACCAAACAGCACAACACAAAAATGGCCTGACATGAAAGATAATCAGAGATGGCCTGTTTAGAGTCTGTGAGAGCTGCTGCCTGTTCCTTTGATATCAGATCCAAATGATCCTTAAACCAGTTCTCAAGGTCACAACAGTGTGGTTATCTTACTCTTCAATGAGGGATCCAGTGAGAAACATGCTAGTCATTGTAATGTTAGTGAAACCAGTCCCTCAAGACATATTGCAAACATTTGATAATGGTTTTTAAACAGACTTTTTCATTTTTTTCATTTTTAGTAATGCAGGCCCAAGAAAGCGTACAACAGACAAAATACAATAACATGACAATATGACTCCACAGAAAAATAAATACATTTAAAAAAAGAACTTAAGCCAACAAAACAAACCATTCAAACACAGAAATAACACACAAAATAAAAATTAGGATCCCATCAGTAATTTTATTTGTCACCAGGGACAGTAAAGGCTTGACCCACCCATCTGTGCTTTCATTCATTGTTAATTCAAGCTCATTCAAGTGGGCCTCTTGAAGAACTGCAACATCACATGCCAAGGACTTTAAATTTAAGATTATCAAGTACCGCTTTACTCCCTTTACATTCCAAAATATATTTTAATGGGGAATCATTAGCCAGTAAATTATATTTTAAATAGTGATTTTGATTATTTCTCTGATCATTACATCTCAGGGGGAGGGAAAAGAAGGCAAAAACAGAACAAGTAAGACACATAATAAAGACTACAGGGCAAAAGAACAAATGTTAAATGTTAAAAATGTTCCAGGAAGCGCCAAGCCCTGCATGTGTGAGCAGATCTCAAACTATATTCAGCAGCATGAATAATGGAGCGCTAGTTGTGTTTTCCTGCATCGTTGCTCCCACTGAAAAGTTTTGCCCCGCAAGAAAAATAATACTTCATTCAGAAGAACAGTTAAAAGCCATGTTTGGAAATATTGTAGAGTAACAGAACGCATACACACACACACATACACACACACACACATACACACACACACACACACACATACACACACACACACACACACACATACACACACACACACACACACACACACACACACACACACACATACACACACACACATACACACACACACACATACATACACACACACACACATACACACACACACACACACACACACACACACACATACACACACACACACACACACACACAGACACACACACACACACAGACACACACACACACACACATACACACACACACATACACACACACACACACACACACACATACACACACACACACACACACAGACACACACACACACACACACATACACACACACACACATACACACACACATACACACAGACACACACACACACACATACACACACACACACATACACACACACACACACACACACACTGGTTCACACTCACTGCTCGCAGGATGTCATCCCGTCTCCCTGCTCTGAAACCTGCTGCTGGTCTCACAGCTGACACTGAGATCATTGTTAAAAGGCATCAACACAAACACACACACACACCCTGGGCCTTCTTCTCACTGATGCTAACATACAGTGACATCAACCCTCCTCTGGCATTCACACACACACACACACACACACACACACACACACACACACACACACACACACACACACACACACACATACTGAGCCACGTTATTTGTTTGTTGCAGTGATAACTTGCTGCTGAACTTGTCATCCAGCAGTCACTCCAATTCCTTTTATGTATCATTGGTATGCAATTGTTTATGGTATATTTAGATGTGTTTATATATCTATATCTTTTATACAGTTTATAATTGTTTGTGTTTCCTCAGACTCCTGCAGACGGCGCTGCTACTGTGCTCTACGCTGCTCTGTCACCGGACCTGGAGGGGGAAAGTGGAGGAGGTTACTGGGCCAATGGGTGTAGGGCGATAACAACACCACCGACTTTTGACCCCCAGCTGCAGCTGGGCCTTTGGAAAACCAGCCTGCATTTGCTGGGTCTCCAGTAGCATGGGACTGAAAAATGGCTAACTGAACTCAATCTCGAGCCGACCAGCCATCTCCTCCCTTATTCTCAGATTTTTCTCCCTGTCCATATCTCATACAAAGGCAGTGTTTGAAGTTGACAATTCCACGATCCACCACTGGACTTTGATTGGTTATTTGGAGATTGAAGACCAATTTTCTTGGTTCTTCAGATGAAACTGACTGAGCATCGAGTTATTCTCTTCACCGTAGAGTTTAAGTTGTTTTAATGCTGTGTAGTGTGTGTCGGTCAGCCGGTTTAGTATCTTACTGCTAGAGTTTGCTGCTCGGCTAACGTTAGCCTCTGGGTTATGATGGAAAACATCCACTAAGTACTTCGCTTTCATCTCTCAGAGTTATTTTCTGCGTCATTAAATAAAAGCATGTTTGCAACCCTCGCATGCACGCACTGCAGACTGGGTGCTGCAGTGTTCTCACAAATGAGTTCCGCCTTTTTGGCTCTGTCAACATCAATTCACTGGTGGGGTTACTGCTTGGGCCGGCGGGCGTGCAGGTTTTACATTACACTGGTGGAAACCACACACACACACACACACACATTCATGCACCATGATGATCTGATTTCAAATCTGAGCTCGCCTTGCTGTGGCAGGGTAATGGGAATGTGACACATCACAGTAATTTCAGATCATCTTGCCATCCCGCTGGTTTGACTTTTAATTACTGGTCACTACTGAAGCTCCATGTTAACTGTTAGTAGGTGTATGATAAACTCTATTTTTCCTGCTGTTCTGATGAAGATGCTGGGAAGACATCATCAGCTCCTCTTGCCTCTCTGTCTCCACTACTTAGCAATCCAACAGCAAACATTCCTTTTTGACTGATCGAGGGATTTAAAAGTTCGCCTAAATGTGGCGACAGACTTACAGGACATTCGCTTTTGTTCTGGGGAATTCTCTTGCTGTTGGTCATTTTTCAAAGCCAGGATTTCCAAACATATCTGTCTGCATTTGTGTGAAACAAACAACAAAAAGGGAAGGGATGGGGAGCAACCTCCACTTCATTTTGTCCCCATTTTTCCTCTGTGATCTGTGTTAATCGATTTCACTGTGTTTGTAATGTGTGTGTGTGTGCGCGTGCATTTTATGAGTTAAAAATGAACTCACGTTATAGACCCGATTCATGTTAATGTAGCACAACAAAGGCCAGTCCTGGAGGAACAGTAATGGGAATAAAAGACAAAAGGAACGCACATTTTTAAAGCATTTACGCTGTGATTGCTGCTGCTGCTGTCGCTTCTTCAATTGGCACAGATCCCAGTGCATTGTGGGATTGAGATTTCCCAGCGGCGAGAATCAAAACTCCGTCTGCGGAGCCGACACACACATTCACTCAGAAACAGTGGAAGCAGTGCATCCGGGCACGGGCTTATCTAAACAAGCACACAGCAAACAAACATTTCTGTTAGTCATCCAGGAATACACACACACACACACTCAGACACACACACACACTCACATATACACTGTGCCATAATGCCATCTCCACTGTGATAAACCATTGTAGCTGTGAAGATGAAAAGTTTTATCTCAAATTAAAACGTTTTGCCTAATAACCCTTCCCCACATGCCATCCCAGGGCTGTTTGTGTGTATTGTTGCTTTGGAAACTGCCACTGAGCATACAGCGTTCATCATTTTGTATGTATGCCGTATGTGAAGCAATAGTATCACCGTGGTAGCTAAATTCACTGCAGAGCCAGACATCCAGAATATGGAAAGAAAGTGTATAGATGACAAAGATACCAGCTACAAGTTACCCATATATCAGGAATTCAACATGTCTACATGTAAAAGAAAAACATGTTAATAAGATGTTGTGTTTTTAAAGCAGTTTGTGTCCCGATTCAGGGGATGGATCCTCTGAAGGATACGACCCACAAAAGGTCAAGCAGAACCCGCTCCTCTCCGTTAAACGGGACAGGGGTTCAGACTCACAGAGATAAAACTAATGGTGTGTTCAGGCTCTCCTTGTCAACCTTGTCAAGTCCACTTTTATTATTTGAAGGCCAGATGTACTCTCTTACTTTTTGGTGCAGAAAGGCAGGTGTTTCTCGGCCTTTTGTGGTGCAGCCTTTGAAATGGCATTGTTAGCTCATTGTCATAAAATGCAAACTCCAGAGGGTCCATCTTTAGACAAATGCTGCATTCGTGTCATATGGGCGGTGGTCGAGATGGAGGAGTTTCCCATATGTTAACCTCAGCTGAAAACTCAAGACAGTTGGTCCTCTGATATGTTATATTGTTTGGGTTTAATTACCTTGAATGACAGACTTTGGCTGATGTGAGGTGTCTATTTAATTTTTAGGCAAACATATCGAAGCATAGAGAATTACAATAACTCAGACATGACAGGAACATGGCATAACCCCGGGAAACCACATCACAGCTTAACCTGATTGTAGAATTGCTTAAATCTTTCTAATCGGTATTTGAACAGGAAAACATACACATACAGGTTTACCTCTTTTGAATCCAGCCAGCCATTCGTTGTTTGGTGTGTTAAGGAAATTGATTCGCGTTTAGCTTTTGCAAATTTTTGTTAGATTTCAAAAATCCAGAAACATCATTTATTGAGAGGAAGTTAAATTCTTATTTAAAATTCTAATTAGAACCACCTTAAGATGTTTGGAGTTTTTTTTTTTTTTTTTTTCTGGTGTGATAGTTATGTGGGAATTAACTCTAAATGCCAGCAATATTCCTCAGTGCTTGAGATCTTCTCCTCGGGTACCGGTTGTCAGACTGCTTGGAAACAAGCTGTTTATCGCCTCAGTGCTTCCTTGTTTGACGTTGTGGTTCCAAGAGGCTACTGGCAGGCACTGAGTAAATAACAGAAGAACAAACAAACCTTCTAGTCCAGTTTAAACAAATGGGCTGACCTCCCTTCACACAAATTAAGACCGCTCACTCCTCAGCAGCACTCATCTAGAAGGTACAATGCTACAGTATGCTACATTCTGTCAAAGAGCTATTGCGCTTTTCACATTCCAGCTGCTGCACTATATGTATTAGAACCTGAGAGAGAGAACACCACAGTCTCTCCTATCTGAGCACATGGTTTTCCAAAGAGGAGGCGAGGAGGAGTGGCGAGGGTCCGTCTCGGTGTTCTTATTGTGTCGGTGGAGGGCTGCTAAATTATCAATGAATTATCTAGTTATATATTTAGCGTACCCCTGAAGCTTTCTACACAGACAGGACAACACAGTGAACACTGAACTTGAATTGCAAATAATAGAAAAAAAAGAGCAAAAAACAGGAAAAAGTAACTGTCTGTGATATTTGTCTGTACGTGATTTACTCGTATATGATTATTTCGAAGCATTGTGACCGATGGACGTGGAGCAGTATGTAGACTGACAATGCTCTAATGGCCATTTTTATGTTTGACCTGGGATTACATTTATATTAAATGTTTCAGTCCCGAGATCTGCAAATCCTAAATGTGTATATGTATAGGAAGAGAAATAATATGAAGATGTATACAGGGGGGACCCAGATGAACTGAATCCTGGATCTTCCCACGTCAAATCCAGTGTAAACGTTCAGTTCGTCTGGGCCACTGAAAATGTAGGAAATGTGCAAAAGTGTTTTTATTTTTGATCATTTTGTTGTTGTTTAGGTACACACCTTATTGCTTTTGCTGTGCCTATGAAGAAAATCTCCCTCATGTATGTGTAACTGTGAATTTTTCATGTAGAAATGAGCTTGTAGAAACTGTGATTACCGTCTAGTCCTGTGAATTGCCGTAAATTTTTTCTCTCTCTTTCAGAATGATGGGAATGGTGGTGAGGAGTGTGCGTGTGAGTGTGTGTGTGTGTGTGTGTGCGTGCGCGCGTGTGTCTAGATAAGGAAGTTCATGTCCATGTTTTTTGTCAATGGTTGTGACATTCCAGCAGCAGCCACCACCTTTTCTATTATCCAAAGCTTCTCAATAAACATATCATTGTGCCACCCTGGCTCTCTGTCCTTTACGCTGTGTGAGTGAGAATCTGTCAGAGTGGTGACACGTATCGTTAGACAGACAGCCTCCAGCACAGTCTGAACTTTGGAGATATTCACAGATCCATCAGCGAAGCTCACACACAAATACACACATTTACATCAGGTCTGGATTCTATTTCACCATTGATACCTTTATAAACGATCAAATTACTGCTACAAAACCGTGAAATATTTGAACACAAGTTTGATGTACTTCACTTGAGTTTTTTTAAATTAATTTATTCAATTTTATTTCACTTTAGTTACTAGTTAATAAATTAAGATTTGTGCATGCATAACACGAGCTTATAAAAGAAAAACAGCTGGCCACTCTTTGATAATCATTTCAGTCATTTTTAATGCAAAAACACTTCATGGTTCCCCTGTGAAAATGTGCTGTTTTTTTAAAAATACATTGATTTTAATAATTTCCATTTATTGGTAATTTTCAGACCAGACCAGAAACACCTGGTGAATAAATTCTATTGTAGTTCTATGTTCTGTAAAAATTTGTAGTACAAGAGCTTTAGGATGTGCTTGATTTTTTCTTGGCTTGCATTATGATAATTAGTTGGTTATATCATAACTGCAGAGGCTTCAACTCAAGTGAGTCATATTTCAGAAAACACGGTAAACTCTGTGAAACAAAACAAACAAACCCTCTTCTCTGCTCCCCACTAAATATATACAGTATACACCTTGGACCCTGACAAAGTACAACAAATGACATCTTTAAACATCTTTCTCCCTGCATAATGTGCCAATCAACGTCAGTGTGAGGAAACAGAAGAGCATCTTGTCTAATATGAATGAGCAGTCCCGCAAAGCCCAAATCAAAATGCCACGAAACTGTGAGACAACTAATTAAGCTGCATTTAAAGCAGGCAAGCCATCATGCACAGAATGAATGAGGTAGAATGAGGTAGAATGAGGTATGTCTCCTCAGCTCTTTATACCAAAATACTGCTTGTCTGCACTGAACTGACTGCTGCTGAGCTCACTCAGGCAGAAAACAGAGAGAGAGAGCAAGCAACCTGAAATGACAAAAGTGATTATCCTCATATATGTCTTGGTAATTGATGCTCATATACTTGTGACAGATTATGGTTTATAACGGGTATAATCCACAAAGCGTTCTAAACACGTTTAATAGGCCCCTATTAGATAATTTAGTGGCAGTTCTCCCTCCATAAATTCCTCATGGGAGATTTAATGAACTCACTGCATGCACACCCGTAAACTAGGAAGTGGCTAATAAGCATTCATTTATGTAATTACTGCAAATAACAGAAGACAGTATAATTCAAGGCAATAATCAACAGGGGGCTGCTTGTAAACTGTAGCTCACCTGTTTTACCTGCAAGTCCATTCACTACTGTGTAGATCTTTCTATCTATCTGTCTGTCTGTCTGTCTATCTATCTATCTATCTATCTATCTATCTATCTATCTATCTATCTATCTATCTATCTATCTATCGTCTGTCTGTCTGTCTATCTATCTATCCGTCTGTCTGTCTGTCTGTCTATCTATCTGTCTATCTATCTATCTATCTATCCGTCTGTCTGTCTGTCTATCTATCTGTCTGTCTGTCTGTCTGTCTGTCTGTCTGTCTATCTAGGATTAGAATTTGTCCACTGTCATAGGGCACCCTGCCAATAGCTGCTGAAACTCATTCAGCCATTATAAATGTTATTTCAAGGATTCAAATAACACACTCATGCCAACCTGTTCACTTGTCGTGCTCATAATGCCTTGCTCATCGTTTAATTAGTTTTTTTCCCCCTGATCTGGGGTCAGTGGCCTAAACAGATGTTTCTAACAGATGTTTCATAGGTCCACTGCCAAGTGCACTCAGTGAGTGGAAGGAAAACAGAATGAAGTTATGGAGTTTATGAAAGTGTGCAAATAAAATGAACATAGACACAAAACTATCTAGATAAATACTGCAAGAACAAACCTAAGGGACAAAAATAGTCCTTTTGTTATCATTTTGGCCATCTCTGAATAGATAAACTACAACTGATGTGATGGTCATGAGGTTCTTCAAATACTGTAGCTCGGTTGTGCACTAAATCATTCAGTGTGATAGAAAAAGTCAAATAAAAAAATTCAAAGGGTTTTCACAAATATGTTCTCATCCCAGGTTACCATCGCTTTATCATACCACTCAGCGTCTCATTAAGATGCTGTCACACTTGTGCAACAAGAACACCAAGTTGTTGCCAAGATTCACCAAAAGTTCAGAGTGAGATTTCGGGTTTTGTGGGCAGAGCTGCCCAAAACGTTGCCTGTTCTCATGTTGATAAGGATGTGTGACATGAGCTAGTTTATAACCTTCTGCATCTCATAGAAACACTTAAGGTTAATAGTTTTTTCTGGAAAGTTTCCTCTGTCCTGTCAAGTTTACAACTACAGCTTTTCGCATTGTTACAGAAAATGATCCATTCAGGTGGGTGGCACATGCATGATGCGTAGGCCTACGTGCACATTTGGATGAACTCAGAGCCGATGCACGCATCACTAATCCATACACTGACTGCAACAAGGATCGGGGTGGTCGGATATGAACTTATTTACATTTCAAGATGATTGTAGATTTTTTTTTTTCCTCTGTCGGAAAGACTTGGGGCTTTTCAAAAAAAGTCTGCTGGTAATCCGCAATGCCCAATACTGACCACACTGATGGTGCCATACAGACTGCTCTACGTGCTTGAAAAGGGATTGGAACTGTTTCACCATAAATGCATAACTAGTCTCTGTGCGCTGATGTCCCACCTTATGCAGCTGAGCCCTTTAATTTATTCATTTTTAGCCCTGACAGCCTGAGTCCAATGCCAAGTTTAGCATCACAAAACATGCAAAATAAAAGAGGGTCTCTCATGTGGAGTCTGTCTGCAGGTCCAACTATTAGCAGTGAAATTATGACAGCCATTAGTCTTCCAGGAAGCAGTGGCTTATGGTAAAGGCCTGACAGCCCAGGGCTGAGTGATACATGGACCCTGTCAAATCTCCTGATGGAGGGATGGATGAGTGGACGAAAGGACACACACACACGCCCATCTCACCTGGCCAATGAGGTATGAGTCGGGAAAGTCAGTACATGTTGGAATACTGCAGGCACTGGTAGGATTTTCATTTGACCTGAAACATCTACAAAAGAGTAGAAACTTCGACAAGAAAATGTATACAATATAAACACTGACCTTGTTGCATACTAATAAATTAAAATCAGAGAGGCTTCCTTCAACAACTTGCTTCTCTTTGCAGCAACACTAAAAATAAACAACTTCAGTCACCTGCAACGTGTTACAGACAGGACACAGAGGTCAAGTCTGCTTCAGAATCTGAACAAGCTGCCTGTTCCAATAAAAAGTGTTCCTCTCTCCTTACAGGATAGAGAGCTCATTGCAAACAGGATTTCATTCTGTAAAGCTCTGGTTT
The DNA here is from genome assembly GCA_037577475.1 of Chaunax sp. Z400. Taxonomy (NCBI): domain Eukaryota; kingdom Metazoa; phylum Chordata; class Actinopteri; order Lophiiformes; family Chaunacidae; genus Chaunax; species Chaunax sp. Z400. Next base: position 16,271,799 of record CM075196.1, on the reverse strand, counting down.
GTTTGTTCATCTGCTTCTTATAAGTCTTTTGTGTGGTCAGATTGATTTGGTTTGGACTTGGGTGTATGGTAGGCAGTGAGGTGAGGGCAATAAATAAACAGGTCAGTGCAGCTGTAATCTATATTTCATCACATTCAATACTCTTTAGTTCTATTAGTAGTATTTTTGAGCATATTTGTTTTGTATTATATACAATTTTGCTATGCATGGTGGATGTTTGCAAGGTTACCTGAAGAGAGTAGGTGTAGCATGACTCTTTCTTGCCTACTGGGTACTGGATTCGGCCAAAATTCAAACCCAGAATCTTATGCCGCCCTTATGAGATTCAGTTTGCTGAAAAATATTAATTGTTCAGCTGTGGGTTCAGGAACATCCAGCAGCTTTTGTGATGGTTGGACTTTTTGTGTATCTTCCGTAGCAAGAAAATGGGACTAGCCCAATAAAGGTCGACCCAAACACAGCTCACCTTGCAGAGAGTGCACAAAAGAAAAAGACAACTTGCTCCTCTTCTTCTCATCCACAGTAAACAACTCTAATGACCTGGAGGACAGGAGTATCAACGAGTTTCACGAAGCTCAACAGTTACTGCCTTGATTTGTTCATTTTTTCAATGAGCCAAGCGCTGTGTAAAATCAATTATTCTGGCTCATAAATGGAATCCTTGACTTCTTTCTCCTGTTTTCACAAATGCAAATGACTTAATGTGTTCACAGTGGTGCGTTGGTGAAAGTATCATAATATGGTCACAGTCAGAGGGTTTAGGAATTTTATAGTACAAGGCCTGAGATGGTGACTGGTGGCATATTGCTCAGCTTTTTTCTCTCTCTCTCTCCCGCTTTGTGAATCCTTCACTATCTCTTAAAACACACACACACAGAGAGTCTTAAATACACACTCAAGCACTCACAGAGATGTTCTGTAGGAGAAGATGGGAATTACTGTCTAAAAATGGCCAAAGAGGAGGAGGAGGGGAGGAGATGAAGGCAGGGTAAATGAGAAAATATGTGGAAATGTAGAAACAGAGGAGGGGGATCTATTTCTCTCTGAGCTGACATGGAAAGGAATAAGAGCAGAAGAGGAGAAGTCATAAGGGAGAGGGATGTGAGGATGGAAAAAGAAAGAAAATCTGAACAAAATGGCGTAACACAAAAACAAGAAATGCAGGGAAAGCTGGAGAAACAGAAAATGAGCTGTCATTTTCTAAATAAGATTTATATATTTGTGGGACGACAACGATAAGCCAATAACTCAGGTCATTTATTCAATCTCACGTGAAAGGGAATGCCCATTTTTCTCGCTGTGTGAAAGGCTCTGCAAGTGCACACACAAATACACACAGACAGACACAGCAGCACACATAAAGGGTCTGTCCAGTCTAAAAGGCGGATGGCACAACAATCTCCAGGGCACAATGCTTCCTCCACCCACTCATCTCCGCTGAGAGGTTTGACAGAAGAAGAAAGAAGGGGGGAAAATATAGAGGTGTGAGGGCAGAGAGATATAAAAAAAAGAGAGGGAGAAAGTGGAGAGAGCGATAGGAAAAATGACCTCAGAGTGGGCGGAGAGAGGTGACAAGCAGATAAGACAAGGAAAGGACATGAGCAGATGAAGGGAAGGAAAGTGCAGAGGAAAGGAGAGGGGGGTGAGGATGACACGGAGAGAAGAAATCGAGGGGTGTAGGTTTGCATCACATCTGCAGGCAGTGGAGGAGAACTGCCTGAGAGTCATCAGACGCCTGCTGAATGACAATCCCCTCTCCTCTCTCAGGTGGAGGGTTCATCCTTCCTTTTTCTTTCTTCTCTGGGAAGAAAAGACTTCACATTCCTCGCTCCATGATGCCCTTGAAACTCATGATGCACTGCGTTTGCTGTGCTGAGCGATTTCGCAACTGGCGAGCCATCTTCTTTACGGCAACATGAGCTCCTGTAGTTTGTGTGCTAAGCTGATAGCACGTCATCACGGTCGATAAAGTATTACAGTTGAATCAATGCTCAGCGTGAAGCATGAATTGAATACAGTCGAGGCCCATCTACCATCATCAGCTGCCAAAGTGTTGAAACAAAAAAAAAAAAAACAAGAAAAAAAAAAACGATGACAAGTATGTGATTGAATTTGTTTCCTGACAGCCTGTAAATTCATTCTCTATTTTGTATTGATCGGTTGCTCTGCAGTAACAGTGCGAAGGTTGATGTGACGGACGTCAAGACAGAAACAGTGTGACATTTAGGGAAAATGCACTTTGACGTCAATCCCACAGTCTGACCAGAAGATCAATACAAATTAAACCTCTACATGTTTAACTTAGCACTAAGGCTGGAAATAAGGGGGAGGGGTTAATGGTTAACCAACAGTGGCCTGTGAATGGTCGATGTGCTATATTGTGGCCCAATCGTTACACAGAGTAAGTGGTTGTGTGATGTGAATGCCTGGATATACCTGTTGTTAATGTGTGCTTTAATTGCATTTCACATGACGTGGCCAATCTACCTCAAAACTGTTATAAATACCTTTGTAAGAACAATACTGTCTACTTATTGGTTAAGATGTTTCATGAAAAGAGAACTTATTCTAATCATGTATTAGCTCCCCCTGCTCATTCATCTGTTTCAATCCGTGGATGTCTTGTTTTTCTATGACTTCACTCTATTACTGAGTATTTTGAGTATCTGTTATTTGGGGTGCTAGAACTGTGCCCTTTCCCTCAAATCCTGGGAACATGGAGAGCTGTCCCCCCCCCCTACACTGCTCTATGCTGGGCTGTTATAATATAGATTGTGCTGTACGGAGAGCTATCCTCCAAAGAAGCACTGCAAAGATTGCCTGAAGAAGTCCCTCAGGGCCTGTCACATCAAACCACCATCAATAATCCACTTTCACTGCTGATTGCGAGGCCTGGAGATACACCATCCACCAGGCTGTCCCCTCCTTCGGAGACAACCGTAGAGATGGTCTTGAAGACAAAAGAAGAAGAAGGAGGAGGAATAACCATGAAGCATCAGCACCCAACCCAGCCCAGACCTCCATCTGCTTTACTCTTAACCCACTAGCGATAGACTCAGAGGTCTGCAAACATACTCATAGAAGTTTCAAGTTATGATGGGCATAAACTGTATGATTTGAGCCTGTATTGATCCAATTTTTGAGCCAGCCAATGGTGGGATGATTTTCTGATATCAGAATTTTTGGTAGATCGTCGTCAGGCTCTCCTGCAGCGGGGGCGGCTGTGGCTCAGGTTGTAAGAGGGGTCGTGTACTCATCGCAAGGTCAATGGTTCCATCCCCAGCCCCTGCAGTCTACATGTCAAAGTAGCCTTGAGCAAGATATCCTTCAGCCAGTCCTTGGTGCTGGCCCCAAGGCCGGATAAACAGGGTGTTTGGCGTAAAACCTGTGCTGATCCACACTGCAGATTGAAAAAAAAAATGAATCCACCCTGAATCCGGAGCTGCCGAAAGGGAAAAAAAAAAAAAAAAAAGTCGTCAGGCTCTCCTGCAGTTGAAGCAGAGCAATGAATTATTTCCCAGACCTCTGCCTATTTTTGTAAGTGCGGCAGTGCAAAGGGGCAAACAGAGCATCTGAAAAGTGTTATGGCAACATTGCAACATTTGTGTTTTTCTTTCAATAACAGTAAGGATAAAAAAAGAAAAAAAAGAAAACCCTACATCTCCGGAAAATGTGGTAGTAGAACAACAACATTCCAACAGATTGAAGAAAAGGTATGATGTGCTGAATTTACGATACTGCACTTTACCTTTGTAGGGCAGTGTGGCTCTTACATTAAATAACATTTCACACGTCTAATTTGAATAACATGTTGATTCATAATTGAGTAAAAAGATATCAGGTTGGAAATAACAATATTGTGTACAGCCAAAGGGCAACATGCACCTTGCAACACTCCCGGCACCCAATGAGTTTAATTTGCGTCCATTTGGACAGAGGTTATACCGACAGGTATGAAATCTTTATTTCAACAGTTTCCTCCTCTGACCGGCTTCTATCACAGGAACACACCGGGTCTCTGACTAAATCTCAAGAGGAGCTGCAGGTTTAGGAGACAACCAGCAGAAATAAAGACGAGTTAAACCTGAGCTGAATAACAAACAGCAGCTAAGTATAGCTCATTGATTTAAAACTGATAGTCTTTGCTTGTTCATCACACAGCCACCGTTACCACCCTTCACTCCCATAACTTTCATCCATCTGGGCCGCTGTGCCGTCAGTGCAGCCATGTTTATTTAAGCCTCGTCACTGTTAATTAACAAGAGCAGGAGATGACATGCTGCTCTGTGGTGGGTTTGACAGTTCCTAGAAAACTGGCACACAGGAATCAATTTTTAAGAGGCTCTGCCATTCAAGTTGTTATTGCTGTTTGATTTTAAGTCAGCTCATGAAGGAGGCCACTAAATGAAATCCGTTAAAACAATCATGCGCTTGCTTGTCTGTGATTGATTTTTTACATAACAAGCTCTTTTGTAAGTTGTTACCTAAAGGTTATTTAATGCAACAAAAATAACACTTTCCACAATACAGGTATTGCTTTGGGCTGTTGTCTGGTAATTCACCGTATATCTGATTTCAACATGGCACAAAAAAAAAAAGATCAAAATTTCCTATTTCATTGATCTGTGTTTCCTGGTGGTTATTGAGAAGGTACACTGAATGCAGCGAATACGGCATCGTCGCCTTTGAAACTAAAGCTGAAGAAATGTGACACCTCGAATTTACAGGAGATTTAAGGGATTAGACCTCATCCTGGAATTAATTAACAACCTGTGAAGACAGAAAATCACTATTTTCCCCCGATGGTACATAATCTAAATGATGGCACACACACACACACACACACACAACTCAAATATGAATTCATACACACAATAAAATGTAAAAAAAAATGCCATGATATTTCCTCTAAACATGACTTGTTAACACTTGTTGTTCTGCTGACTTGTGTTGAAGTGTTATGATCAAGGCCAGCATTTCGCGTCTTCCAGTTATTTGTGATTTGTCTACATTTTGCAAGAACCAATGACATCCAAATCAGCTTCTGCTGTACTTTATGTTTAGTTCTATCCATCCATCCATTTTCTGTAACCGCTTATCCTGTGCAGGGTTGCAGGGTCAGGTGACTTTCCCCGCTGACATTGGTCGAGAGGTGGGGCACACTTTCATTCACACCTAGGGCTATTTACCTCTACCGCATGTTTTTGGTGGTGGGAGGAAGCCGGAGATTCTGGAGGGGACCCACGCAAACACGCAGAGATATGCAAACTCAACACAGAAAAGTCCCAGAGCCTCAGGTGGATTTGAACCCAGGACCTTCTTGCTGTGGGGCAACAGTGCCAAGCACTGCACCGCCTTGCCACCCATGTTTACTAATTAGCATAAATTAGAACAACTATATACATTTTTATTTTAAATGTAGTAATATGTACATACTCTAACAACTCATTTTTGGACAACTATTTCTGAAAGCAAAAGTGTTTATTGCTCCCAAATAAGGTGGCTGGAAAATAAATGTAAGCAGATCCCCAAAAGTGTGAGGTGAAGGGTTTTCAGGCAATGTTTCACACTAAACAAATACTTTGCCTTTAGTCTTGTTTCACTACATAAAGATCCGATGTGGACTCGTACATTTCTTTGATATTTCTACATTTGGGGATAAAACACCAAATTGTGTTGCGAGACCCAGGGGAAGGGACTGCTGTGAAGGCTTCTATGAATCTGTGCCCCCTTTTAATGCTAATACGAAACCGAGCTGTGTTATTAATATTAGAACATTCCTTGACTGGTTATGCCTGGATTTCATAAAATATAAACCAGTACGCACGCATACTGCATGCACATGGATTTGAATGTACTTGCACACAAAGAGTCTCTCATACACACATGTACAGTATTCAATCTTCCACTTGTTTTATCTGACAGTTAAATGAAGTGCAGCTTTCACCAGACACTCAATTTCACTTTAAATGGAGTGTAAGGTGTGTGTGTGTGTGTGTGTGTGTGTGTGTGTGTGTGTGTGTGTGTTTGTGTGCGTGCACGCTTTGAGATGTTAAAATGTCTTCCAGTTGTCCGACTTTCATTGCTGCTGCCTCACATGTGTGGGACTTTGAGAGGAGCAGGAGATTATGAAAGGAGGGAAAAACAAGAGGAGAAAGCATCTGCGAGATGGGAAGAGATCAGAGGTAGGGGGAGAGGAGGGAGACGACGGAAGCTGTGGTGGAAACAAGGAGGAGGAGAGTCGTCCATTAAGCAACCATTTGGTTTCTGTGAAGAGTGCTTTGGTGTCCTTGGGCATCAGGTCAATAAAACCATTAATACACACACACACACACAAACACTGCAGGGCTGTCCAGAGACCGACCGACCGACAGTGTGTATGTGTGTGTGTGTGTGCATGTGTGTGTGATACTGCATGAGCACAGCATCTGCTAGAGAGACAATTTGTCATCATGTGAACACAAGCTTTACCTTTGACAGGAATACACACACACACACACACACACAAACTAACCCTCAGGGCCTCAGTTCCCAATATACTCATATCGAATATGCTTCTGAAGAAACACTCTGCCGTTTCTCATCTTCAGCTGTATGTCGACAACACCCAAGCTGTTTACAGAGAATTGTCTGGACTATGACATGAGTGAAGAGATGAACTGCAGTCTTCATATACTAGAGGGGAAGTTGGATTACAATGAAAACCTACACATTTTGCTATTTTCCTAGATAGTCCAATGTTATGCCAAATGATTCATCAGTTGAGATTCGAGCTCTGAGGATAGACCCACCTTCCACAATCTGTCAGTCAATAGGTTGGGGTTTAGGTCTTTACCAGCCTGGTTAATGTTGCATGAAATGTCTGTGTAAAGAGGAGGATGTTCTGTGGCTCTATGGTCTATGGACGAGTAAAAAAAAAAAGAGGTGCCATGTAAATTAAAATGTGTCTGTATATCTTTGAATGAAGCCCACTCCCTCATACCCATAATATCAGAGAATGTTGTAAAAATGGGTGAATTAAGGCATCAGCTGGTTGTAATTTATTAAAAAGATGCTAAAAAGAGATATACTCTGTAAGCATTATTTACTCTATGTTGTTTAAGGGTGCAATACGTAATACTGCAGGTGAAAACATGCAAAAATTAACTAAATTAACAGGCTGAATGGAATTGCACTGCCAACTATGGTGAGGTCAGGTCGGACAGTCCATCGTGTAAAAAACTCTCATAAGTTGTACAGACTGCCTTGTACTCATTCCCCAAGGCAGGATTTTTCCACTATTGGTCTGTCTGCCATTTCGTTCTGTATCTGGACAGCCTCTGACATAATTTTTTTTCTTTTTTCTATTTGTTTTTTTTGGTGTGGTTTTAAGCGTGTACAAATGAATAAAATAAAAAAAAGATTTTTTTTTTAATGTCTGCTGGCTGCAGCCCCCCCGCGACTCTGCACAGGCTAAGTGGTTACAGAAAATGAATGGATGGCTGGATCATAGAGCAACAGGTAGCTCAGCTCACTACTCTTAATAGCTTGCCAAACACTGATTTTAAATAATAGTGTTCAAGCCTTTTTTGTCTAGTTTATTAATTTATCTTTTCAATTTTATTTCTATCTTTGTTTTGCAGCGGTTGATCTGTCCTGTGTGTGTGTGTCTGTCTGTGTGTGGATAAATCTGTCATGCCTTTAAGCTGCTGTAATTTTCAGACACATTTCTTTTTCTCTCTAGAGTTTTTCTGTCAATCACTGATGCAATTTTTGTGTGTGCGCACATTTGTGTGTGTGTGTGTGTGTGTGTGTGTGTGTTTGTGTGTGCGTGAGTGTATGAGTGTGTGTGATTGAAGGGCATGGCAGCACTGTGTGTTATATTTCATGTTTGATTTGTTTGTGTCTACCCGTCAGTATTCCTGTGCTTTCCTTAATTATCTGTGATCAGGGAAGATTTCATTGTGTGTGTGTATGTGTGTGTTTTTGTGTCCAGGCCCCCCTGTGGTGCAGAAACGAGACACGTTGGCTAGACAGAGCTTTGGGAAGGTCACACTAAATTGAGACAGGAAGAAGAGAAGATGTGACTTGTGTGACTGTGAGCCTCTAATGACGAATCAGATGAAGCTGCGCTAAATTAGGAGGCACGTACAGTATCATCCTATGATGACTGGAGGGGAGGGAAAGAGGCAAATATGAAGAGAGAATAGGAGGAAAGAGAACCTCCATTACAAGACACAGCAAAAGTAATACAATAATAATACAATTCAGTCTGTCATCTTTTAGTTCTCAACACCCCAAAGGTCTGTTTCAGACTAGTGATGGGTGGAGAAAGAGACTAAGATTATTATTATGATCAAGTTATAATCATTTAATGTGATTTCCTTGATTTCTCCGGCAAGTTTGGTCTCTTTGCCGTCCCACTTCTGGACGTGGACCAACTAATAGTAGCAACAATTAAATCATTAAATTACAAGAAGGCTGTGCGCAGTACTGGAGCGGCTTCTCTTGCTCCTGGTATTTCGGTCGACCCTAGTGTAGTATTGCCTTTGGAACCGGGACCATGTACTATGTTATGGAATGACAATAAAAACTCCTTGAATCTTGAAATCATTTTCTTTGATTTTACGATTAATAGTATTTGAATTAAAGCGTAGTTAAGACATCTCTTTTGGAAACACCTTAAGCAGTCCTGGTGTCTCCGGGCTGATTAAATCTGGTTAGTTTACTGCGTTGCTCAGCATGAAAATGCTTGAATCTGACCACAGCGTTCGGTCTCCCCTTTACCTATGTTGTACTGGAAAGTTTTGGTGTCAACTTACTTTGCAGTTCCTGTCATCAGCGGTAGTTTCGTCAAACTCTTATCCCAGCTTGAAGGAGATCTCTGTGTTTTTGAAGGTGCTCTGGGTACAAATCACCACCTTGTCACCCTCCTGGCTGAAGATCACGGTCAGCTTGGTCACATTTCCAACCTGGCGGGTGGCAAAGCCCATGCCTGACCATGCCACAGGGATGAAATATGGTTTTAATTAGTCGTCTGCTTTACAACAATGTCTGAACATTTCATTTGTTATCGGCACAAAAAATGAGATAAAGGCTCTGGCATGATGCACATTATCTTTCTTTTGCCTTGATTTATTGCATTTATGAAATGAAATGAAAGAAATAGAAAATGTAAAACAGAAAAGAAGGCTGATACTCACTGATTGATTTCATATACTCATCAAAATTCTCACACACTTGTAACATTTTATAACATTTTATGTCTTTATCCACTGAATGATTTATGAACTAATTCTATTTGTCATGCACCACTTTATCCCTGACCTTGAGGGAAACTGCCCAGTATGAACAAAGCCACTCTACAGGCCACCTTGTCCTTTTCACCCCTCTTGTATTTGTCCGTAAGCCATAAATCATTGTGGTATTGAACCTCTTCTTCCTCCACTGTGCATTGGCTTCTGCCCACTGACCACAAATAAAAAATAATTTAGGTAGAGAGGACGCAAATAAGCTTAGAGTGCAATTGACCTTTATTAAATTAATATTACCAAAAGCTTGGTCATCTTGAGCCATTTCCTCTTACTGTCTCTGTTCAACACGGTTCACCTTCAAAGGTTCACTATAAAACTCAAATTCCATCAGTCGGATTTCTCCCAGCATGATGAAATTATTTGCAGTTCGTCCTGCACGACATTAACAGTCTGTCATTCGGCTGCTGGGTTTCTTACTGATAAATCCTTAATGGTTCAGTCTCTGTCTGAGTGCTTGTAAAGGTTGTTGTATCAGAACGAGAGGCTCTGTGCAATCTGTGTGATTCAATCTGTGTGATTCAATGCAAACCCAGATCCCATAACATGCAATCTCATGCTCTATTTTCCACATAGTCAATTATTTAAATGATTTTATGTTAAGAAATACAGTATAAGATAAGATATCCCTTTATTAGTCCCGCAGTGGGGAAATTTACAATATGTGCAACTTGTTTGCTATGGCCAGTTATGTTCAGCAGCTTCTTTAAACTCTAAGATGAGTTAAAAGCTGCAGTAAGGTCAGAATATACTGAAAATCTTGTCATTTTGTCGTTTTATACTCGAACACAACAGAATAATGGGTCCAAATGGACTTAAACTGAAATTAAGACTAAACTGTTACCCCCGTTGGTTGGCTGGTTGGTTGGTTGCTTTGTCAGGAGGATTACACAAAAAATATTGAAAGGATTTCCATGAAACTTGGTGAAGGATGGGTCTTGGGCCAGAATAGACCCCATTAAATTTAGATGTGGATTCATATAAAGGGGAAGATTGTGGATTTTTTTTATTGTATTGTTTGCTTACCAGCACCAATATAGATGAGTAAGCAAAATAGGAGAACATGCAGACATGTTTCAATAATGCTATAATGTTTAATCGTATCTGCGATCCTGATATTTATTTATTGTATTTATTTACTGTCACCAAATTAACAACTGGTAGATAAATTCACTTATTTTTAGTCAGAAATTTCTTCCTAAAATGTTTATTTATTTCGAAACATAACTTGTTATTATTGATAGAGGAGAAAAAGGTGCAGGTAGACATTTTTCATCCTATTTGCTCACTCATTTTTTGACTTCATCTCCTGTGCTGCAGATTCTGCATCTCCCATACTGCTTCTGCCTCACACTGGAAGTCTTTCTGTTCTCCATGAGGTGTTGGGTCACGGGAGGAAGATTACTGCCTGCCTATCTTGCTCTTAGCCCAGTCTGTGACTCAATGTTTATTTGTACTTTTGAAATACTCTGTTAAACACAGGTAAACCTCTGTTTAAACTTTCACATCGTCTCTGTGTTTCTGAGTTCTGCATATTTGGGTCCAACTGTTTTAAAGAAACATAACAGAGTCATTACGTTTAGAGGGATTGGTGATGACACCGTATCAGTGGAACCTCATTGATCATCCCATTGACCTGTGGGTCTATACAACAGTAGAGATCCAAAATGGAGCACATCTTTGTTGTCTTGAAAGCAGTTTAATCTGTCGGGCCCAGAATTATATTTAAATATGGAGCCATTTATCACCAGTGGGAGCAGCACAATTGGAGCAAAATCAATTGTGAAACAAACAGAAAAACAGTGTGTGTGGTGAGAAGGCAGCATAAAGAGCATCACATGATGCACTGCAAAAAAAACGTTCTGAAAGACATGGCAGCTGAAAAATCTCAGAGGAGAGGAGATTCATAGGAGCACATACAGCAGGAAACTGAGGATCATTTGCAGAGCTCAACAGTTGCTCATCTCTGTCACGCTGCAAAAATATGTAGAATTAAACAAATCACAAATCCTCTGTGAAGTTTTATTTATAAGAAATCGTCTTTGATCAGTTTCCTCTTTCAAAACTTATCCACCTTAATTATATCTCATTTTAAAATGATGACTCTTATGTCTTGACAAGCCTTGAGACTAATCAAACTGCACTGAAACCTGGAGGAAATACTGCAGCCCACTGGGCAAAGATTTACTCTCGTTTTACACGGGAAAAGACAGTCAAACTTAAAAACAGCCTTATTATGATTGATATTTTTTGCAGTGTGCCCCCTCCTTTCTCTTTTCTAGTTATTATTCCATCCCAGTACGCCAGGCTCTTACTCGGCACAGTTGAGTACCAATTATTATGGTAATGATTGAAACAGATATCAGATGGGTTTCCCTGGAATAACCTTTTCATATTTCACACACATCGCTTTGTGATTGTGCGTGTTTTTATCCACATGCATGTGTTTGTAGGGGGGGAAAAAAGATAGAGATGGCAGCAGAATGTGCAGAATTGAGTTCTCTCATCTTCACAGGCTGAATTAAACCTTTATGGGCGAAAGGCGTTCGTACTCGGCTCTACACATCAAATGAACACATTGGACATAAATTTGGTATTATATACCAAATACCGAGCTGCTGTCTGTACCAGTCACAGAAACTGGACACAAGGGACACATGTGATCACAGCCGTGTTTCCAAGGTCGTTTGCTCCATCCTTCCTGTGTCGGCTCCTCAGCACTGTGATCCTCACGGCATCCTATAATGTGTTTCATCAAATGTGTTAGAAACGCTCAGGGATGACAATGAAGTTCAGGTATATTTTGGGACCAATTTGGTGTCTGCACATTCTGTCCTATATTTAAGCAGGATGCAGGATGACAGATGCAATGAAGGATGCTTGTAGATAGTCATCGACATACAAATGAGTAAAACAATGTTTTACTGTTTTTCTGTTATTTATTTAATTTCGTTAAGGCAGGAATCAGAGGAGCAGTTAGAGTTTACACAGGTCAGGTCCGGAGGGATCATGGTCTGTCTTCTTTTTACGGTGGCAAACAAAGCATGTAGGGATTAAATGTCAGTATTTTATAACATAGAACGGTTACAGGTGTCTTCTGCTCATCACTACTGCCTTGAAAGAAGCCTTTTCTGATATGATCAAATAAAAGGACAGATGTTTTATTAGCGCACATGTCAGACAGTTCCATCCTGTCAACGAGCTCCTTCCTGTAGCTCTCGTCCTTCTCGAGGAGCTGCTGTCTCAGAGCATCTCCTCTTTCAGCAAGCTGCTTCTCGAATCTCTCCTCCTGCTCGGAGAGCTCCTTCCTGTAGCTCTCCTCCTGCTTGGAGAGCACCTCCTTGAAGTGCTCTTCTCTCTTTGAGATTTTCTCCCGGTGTTGCTGATCTTTCTGTATCAGTTCTTCTTCCAGAGCGTCACACTTAAGCTGCATCGCTTCTAGAGCGGACTGAGTTTCAGTCAGCTGGTACAGAGGCTCTCTGTGTTTTCTGGCATGCACATTGCCCTTGCTGAGCTCTTTGTCCTGCTTTTCGAGGAGTCATCCAAGCCGGGGGACTTCTTCCTGCAGTATCTTGTCCCGCTCCTCTGTCTGAGAGTGGAGGCTCTGGTGAAGAGGAGCAAAAATAAATGAACACATAAAACAATTGTAAGAAGTTGTAAGAGTTATGGATAAGAGTGGCACATAAAAGTCAAATGAGTTACAGATAAAATAAATACTATATATATAACATCTCTTATTATATGATCACCCACCACTGGAGGCTTCAGTTGAACATTTCGTCTGGCTTCTTTAGCGGCTTTTGGTCCGTTGTTCACCTCTGGAGGAGGAGAGACGCTCTTTGGGGGCTTAGCTGTAAACTGAAAGTCAGCGTTAGTGAATAAGAAGAACATGCTTATGTTGCTTACAACATAAGCATAATTATTTCATATGTGTGTTTGGGCATACGACAAGAAAGAACCCTTTAAATTTTGGACTGGATCTGCTTACAGGGCTGCTGTACGCAGGGTAAGAACTGTTACCCTGCTAACATTTGATCTGTTCCGTTAACCAACCTTTGTTTACTTTGACTTGTCCTCAAAAAGTGCCAAGTTGGTGATGCTAGATGAGATTCATGGACCTGCACCACCTGTCAGTGTCGTTTATGTTGTAAAAAGAAGTTATATATATAATATTTTACATCAAAGCTAAACATTTTAGCCTTCTTGACAAAATTAAAACTCTGTCGTGTTGGACGTTTACTGATGAGGAAAAAAAGACTACCTTTTTCCATCCAATAAAGTTTTAGGAGTTTCAATCATGTCTCGATAATCTTGTTCCACACAATAAACAAATGTCAGTAAACATACCAGCTCCTTCGTCCAATGAAGATTGCTGCATTTTCAGACTAAGACAGACACACTAAGGTGTTGACAGATAATGATGACAGATGGGCAATACAGAGATCCCACAGTCAGTCAAGGACATTTTGTTTACTTACTTTGTCTCGAGCAAAAAGATGACATCCTTTTAATTGCATCGTCACATTGTGACAAACTGAGAATAAAAAATGATCGTTTAAAAGCTCCTGATGTATCAACACTAATCTGCATTTCCGGTGTTGTCAGGATGTGATGTTGATCCTCTGATGAAGGGATAGCTGAGGTTTAGTGACGAAACTGGATGAAGTTAGATACTTTTGAAGGAGGATATAATGCCTGAGAGATATTATCCAATAATATTCCACTGAATGAATGAAAAGCAATGCAGTATTTCATTATGAGTTAATTAAGCCTCTCTCTTATACTTAAATCAAAAGGCCACTTTACATTCATAATTCATGTATGAATGTCAGGTATAATGAGCCAAAGCACTTGTTCTCTATTCATATTCAACATACTTTGAAATATACTTAAAAAAAAGCAACTCACAGCTGTGATGATCAAAGCATTCTTTCACTTATTTTGTGTTTTACCCCAACATGCTTCATTAGCTTCTATTTATGTGCTTGTATGTTAATTTGCACATATGAAGAAGATAAGGCACATTAACAATACCCCTTTAGGCTCCTAATTCTCCAGAGCAAGCATATTACAGAGATAAAAAAGACGAAAATGCTATGAAGAAAAAACTGCGATTTATTGTCAGTAAAACATTATATATGAACTAATTAACATATACAGAGTAGAGTTAAGATAAAACATAAAATGCCTCCCATCCGCAATGCATTAAACGATAATACAAAAAATGCATAATGAAAGGGAGTTTAAACCAGCCACAAAACATTAACAGGTGACAGACAGCAAATAAAAACATTTGATTAAAATACTGATTTTAAACAGTAAGAAGTGATTTCTATGCATTATTTCCTCATTTCCCTGAAAGCCTTTCAACATTTAGCTATAGTTTTCACATGTAGGTGAAGAGCATTATGATGCAAGCAATAGAAAAAAGATGAACCCCCCCCCCCAAAAAAAAGACTTAATCCTTCACCCTCGATGCCGAGCGGCCCAATACTCTCATATGTAAGATGTGTAGAACCTGCAAAGTATGCAAAGACCCTGCCTCCACTTCATGTCACTGTTTCAATGAGAGGATGAAGGATGAATTACTGGATGGATACTACTGTATCCTCCTGGTCATGACATGAAAAACAAAGCATCATGTGAGTGAATTGCTGGAACAGCAATCAGGTAAACTGGTGTTTTCTCAGTAGCTTGCAGTGCATCTCTCTCTCTCTCTCTCTCTTTTCTAAGCTGAGCAGTATATTTCTTTGTCTGTCTCTGTGTTGTTAGCTTTCCAGCCACTTCTGTGGTTGTGTTTTTTGTGCCTAACAAAAGTTATAGTAATTTATAACTATTGTTTTTCATAAACCCAGCAAGAAGATAATATTATCTAGTCACTCATTCAAGGTTTATTTCCAACTCTGGACTAATGCAAGATGGAAAGCCATGGAAATTAACTATTGATTAAATATTGAATTTAAAACATTAATTAGCTTGACATACTGGACAAAGCTAATCACATGACTGTATACTGTAGGTTTTATTTGACTATTTTTAGACATAAACTGCAGCCAGGGCCTATAGGCTTATATTTTGTATAGCTAAAATGAGGACTGGACTAATTATAGGGTAGCAGAGACAAAGCTCAGTGTTATATTTTATTATTATGTGCATTTTTTTAATAGGAGTTTCTACAATATTAATGTTTTTTTAATGTTAATTCAGTGTAGAAAATATTCTATTCAATGGATATTGTTTTTTTATCCCTCATTCTTTTCTGTTTAGGTCTACTTATTCTTAGACTGACAGATGGAGCAAACTGAAAGTTGTAGTGGGCACACTAGGGTGTCAGGTGTGACTGTGTGGCAAATGGGCCACTTAGCAGAATTTTGCTTAAGGCCTTGGGGAAGTCAAAACCAGCTTTTCTTATTCAACAGAGCTAAAATATAGCAGCAAGGTTTGAGCAATCATGTAAATTCATATTAAATTGTTCTCCTGTTCATATATTTAAAAACAACAACCTTGTAGAACAATGAAGTGTTATGTAGTGTGTTGCCAAGGAGGTTATGAAGTGGATCCAGATAAAGGGGCCATACAGGATCTTTTTTTTAATATTGCAATGAGGGAAGCCATTTTAATGGCTTGTTGGAATTTGAATTAATTTAATTAAAAGTGATTGTTGAGGCTCGGAGGAGGTGTGCATTCTATTGAGTGCCCTACTAATCTGAAAAGAAAAAACGATATTGTTTTATGTCATCCACCCTTCTGGTCCAACTGGGGAGACCATTACTGCAAAACCATCTAGCATGGAATCTTTGTTCATATAAACATGTTCAAAGTAAATTTATCCCTGCAAACATTTGATTGCCAAGTATAGCTTTTGTGCGAGGTTTATAATGTAAGTTCAAATGTGTTTGCTTCATCATTTGTGAAGAAGCCTGAAAGCAAACATGATTGCACCTCCATGAAGATGAGTGTGTTTTGGTGATCCGTTCGACTACCTTGCAATCTTGATTGAGATTTGAGGGCTACAGGATTAGCTGAAGTGTTATTAAATCAGCACTGGTGATGAACATGGCAAGTGTATTACATCTCTGTATGAGACATGAGACAAGTGTATCATTTCAGACGACTACTTTGTTCTTGAAATCTGTCATTTACAGCTACAATACCAGAGAAAGAATATTTGTACATTTCTCATATTCTGATCATTATTTGAAGGTTGATGCTAAATCAGACAGAATCATTTCTTATAATTTAAAACCCTTTGAGACCCACTTTCAAGCTTTTCCGATTTTACATACCTTTGTGTTTTGCCTTATAAAGTTGTCATTTTTTACAGTATCATCAAGTACTACACAGATTTAGTTTCAGCACAACCTCAGCTAACTACATATGTCACTCAACAAACACTTCTATACACTATTATTATTATTATTATTATTATTAAACAAAAAACGGACCTTGAATTTTTACATGTTTTATTGATAAAAGCACTTTAAACCATAATTATGAAAGAAAATGTCAACACAGATAGCTGCACACATTTGTATATGTATATATATATATATATATATATATATATATATATATATATATATATATATATAAACACAACACAGTATATATATATATACTGTATATATATGGATAAATGGAGTTGTGTTTCTGACAATCAGGTGTCCAATATTCATTCTCCTGTAGCTCTGTTTTTGATCTCTAGCTTTTAGAATGTTTTGGCTCTTAAGCTGATAAGTGCTCCACAATATCACGAGCTATAGCTTAATCTGCCTGTCTGCTGTTTGCGTTTGGACAGCCAGTGTACAGTGGGCTTATCAGAGCTTTTCCCCTGAAAACAATGGCCTGCAGCTGGTGAAAATGAGGTTGATAAGAACATTGAGAGTGAATCAAAACAAACAAACAAACAAAAAAGATTTTAAAAAAAGACTTGAAAATGCTGGAATGCTGGACTAGAACAGCAGAGTTGGCCAACCCATTTTATATTACAAAAATTAAATGGATGAATTATCAATATAAAAATATTAGAGCCACTTCAACCATGTTTGTCCGTTTATCCTCCACAGCCTGTTTTTTTTTCAGACCTTTCATCCAAATTTAAGTCAATGTTTTGAAAAGGGATTTTGACCAAAGTTTGTCACTATGATTATTATTGAGCCATATCTGCCACCCACAGACAGAGGATGTCTGCTGTTGTCAAAGGGTTGTTTCAGATGTTTGACCTGAATGAGGTGAACTCCATTCAGACGTGTGTGAAAGAGGCAATCTGCAGCAGGATTAGGAGACAATACAGCCAGCAAAAGACATCAGTATTTATTTTATTTATTTATTTTTCATTTTTATTCATTGTTGAACATGTAATCAACATCAGGATTTTCATGTGCTTAGAACTGTACATCAGTAACGTAGCTTCGCCATACTAATTATATAGTAATTAAAGCAACATTCAAGGTTTATGTGAATACAATCCAAATTTTGCTGTCAACAGAACAACTTCCTGTGATCACACTCCACCTAAATGCATTGGGAATTCATGAATGTCAGACTACACTCTCTGCACCGTAGGTTCATCTACATACATGGAAAGGGAGAGTGTGGAGAGGGATGTTTGGTTGGTTGCAATCTGTCTGCAAGATGCCACTAAATACACTGGATGTTTAACTGTGTCTGATAGGAGGATATCTTACCACTGCTATTGCACCGTAAGACTCAGTTTATAGTTTGCAAACCCGCCCAGAATTTATATTGAGTTAAAAAGAGAGGTCAAATGAAGTTTTTTATGCATCATTTCATATTGAATTTAATTTTGACATGCTGGCATTGTCACTTGTAAATTTAAACCTCCCATCTGTTCTATTATCAATTTTTTTTTTATTTTGAGCCGAACCCTGTAAGCATTCCCTGCTGCAATGACCCAATTTCTCCAGAGAGATCAGAAAATGTTCAACTAATCTTTGATGTTCTTCCGTACATCCCTGCTGTATCCAGTTCTCTGCACGTCTGTGACAGAGTTTGTTTTGTGAATTTGTGGGATGTGAAATGCCTTCTGACAACCCTGAACTGAGCATGGGGAAGCTGAGTTGCCCCGGTTTCATAACCAAGTAATGGTGACAAACTCACCAGAGCATCTGCGTTGCATGACTCATAAGGATGTGATGTTTGAAATGCTAATGAGGTGAAGATTATACAGAGTGGAAGAGCAAGATATAGCGCAAAAGAGTAAGACAGAGACAGAAGAAGAGATTCTCCATATCATTGGGTCTTTTACCAGAGCTGACATTCACAGTACTGAATGCATACGTTTTTTAAATAACCTCTTTTTACTGGCATTAGTAATTCATGAAATTGCGATTAGTCAGAGAGAAAGAGGGAACGAGAGTTCAGATGGTAAAGCCTGCAGCACCCTGACAACTTCTCTTTTTTTCTTCATCTCCATCTCTCTGCCTCTCTCTCTCTTCATGTGTGTGTTCATCTCCTGTGCAGTGAAACAGGGCTAAACAAGGTTAAAGAGAAGGTCAAACACACATGAACACACGTAATCTTCCACCTGTCTTTCCAGCCACATTCCCATATGGGTGGCTCTCTCCAGTGCTCCTCATGGAAAGACTCAATTGTCTTTGTTTGTAGAAAATAGCAGCTCTTCTGCTTCATTGGTTTGTATCCACCGACATGTGGACAGAGGAATCTTTACCTTTAAAAGCTTTACAGGGTTAAAAGCAGGTCGATGCTATCTGATTGAAGCCAGATCAACAGGGCTGTTGAGCCCCTCAGTAGATGTGCAGACCAAGGATCCTTCCTCCCACTATCTCACCCATCTATTTACCTTTATTCCTCCCACTGTACCTCTGCACCTCATTTTCCTCGGCATCCACCCGGAATCTCCTCCTTCTCAACAGACTTCTGTCTTCTTTACCTTCTGTTACCGTCACTTACTACATCTCAACCCTCCCTCCCTCTCATCCCCTTTCTCCCCTCCATACTACTGTGCCTCTGTCTTTCCCATCTTCCGGCATGCTGAGCTTGTGAAGGTCATTTTAGTGTTAGAGACTGGGGGGAGGGGGTGATCCAGCTATATGCAACTGCTGCTCTGAATAACTGCAGTAGGATGGATGGATGGGTGATAGGATCGGGAACATGAAAGCAATGAAACAGAAAAGAAAGGGTGGGGGAGACCGAATTTCCCGCAACCTTCCTCTGCATCCTAATGAGGACATGGTGCTCGAGTTTGAATGCCTGCTGTCCACTTAAAATCATGCCTTTATGTGTGCACCAATCTGTGCTGCTGCTATTTGTTTTCATTAGTGGTCCACCATAATGGTCACCCCTTCAAATGACCTTAATGCCAATGGCAGCGTCATTATTTGCATTTTGCAGTTAACATTCTTTGGAAATGTCTCCTCATACTACAAATGGAGCTCTATTCAAAGCATTGATCTATAAGTATACAAAGATTGGACAGTCGTCTTTTAGAGTAGTGGACAGAATGGATAGTTTTTGTCCATCTAACATAAGATGCAAGTGTTAGCAGGTCAGGCTAACTATAGCTTACTACTATTAGCAGTGATGTGTCATGTTACCTCCAAGACCAAAGAGGATATGATGGGTAGCCAGTGATTTTAGAAAGTGTCCCAACCAAGGACTTCAACATTCTCTATGTGGTTTCCCACCTTTGCACGACCAACCTGTGAGCTACGATGTCAGAGTTCACGTTAACAACTCTGCGCTGCTCTCCATTGGGTTTGGAGGAAGTTAAAACTTCCCAGCCAAACTTCCAATTT
Source organism: Chaunax sp. Z400 (assembly GCA_037577475.1). NCBI lineage: Eukaryota > Metazoa > Chordata > Actinopteri > Lophiiformes > Chaunacidae > Chaunax > Chaunax sp. Z400. The sequence goes on along the minus strand of CM075196.1, from coordinate 16,251,731 downwards.
ACCTAAGTTTGCATTGCATTTGTCAATACCATCAGTTGGCTTTAATCCTTAAATCCTATTATATTTTTTGTGGAACGAAAATGTTGTTTTAAGCAGAAGTGCATTGCATTCATCAAAGAAAGAATTAGACACCTTAATCCACTTATGAGTAACCCATCTCATAATTATTAGAAAAGATTTCATGTTTGTGAGAAAATATCTTGTAATTGCGAGATCAGGATCTTGTAATTATGAGATAAAAATCTCATAATTCCAAGAAAAGATCTTGCAGGTTTTTGAGCAGGTACCGGACTGTTCTTTTTGATACCTCAAGCCAGTGCAGATGCCGTTCAAATGCACACATTTATTTTCATGAAGCACTAATTTAAATGGTCCTGCAGGAGAAGAGCAACTTGCAACAGGTCGGGCTGGGCGGTAGCCATAGTACTATATTGCCCTTCTAGCTTTGTCAATCACCTTTGAAAGTAAACTTGGAAGTACTATGAGATATTGCATCCATATAACCCCATGATTCTTCTTTCTGTTCCTGCAGGAGTAAAATATATGGTATAAATTCATATCCAAAGGGACTGTAAGATATACAGTAGCTATCATGTAGAGGGAGACCAGCAGGCTGGGAAGTAATATTCAGAGTTTGATTTAGGCATACCTGAGACTGGCCTATGAATACATTTTAGTTTTAAAGCATGTTGACAGGTGCATGTGAGATTGCATGCAAGAAATTGTTTTCACTCAAGTCAATGAACAGTTGCAAAAAAGCACTGTTGTTTGGATTATCCCAAAAATGGCCAACTTGCAAATCTCCGTTGTTACTGGGTTTAGACTGGCTCTGCATTTTGCAAAACCTGAACCATCCCCTGCCTCAGGGGAACATGTATGAAAAGGGATGGAGTTGAAAGAGTGCTGCAACAGAGCCAAGCCTCAATCCGTGCTGCTCAAACTGACACACTGAATCAACACGAGTGGAGGCAGCTAATAATCCGTGGATTTAAATGAATGGGAGTCATTTCCCCATGAGAATGTTCTCATTTAAAAGTGTAATACAGATTAGTGGCACTCTGTAGTGAGATAACATGTAGACGGGTAGGTGCATGATTTTGCATGTGGGATTAGTCTTATAGATAGCTACCTAAGTCTTATGAATATTTCTAAGATTCCCCTTTCCAACAGGCAGTGTGCTTCTCCTGCTCACTGCACTGCAGTATCCTATGGGTACAAGGACTGGGGCAACCCTGGCATTTACCTTCTAATGAAAACAATCATGGGAAATATGTTAATCTGCACGGCTGTGGTTGGCTGAGACAAACTGTGCTCTTTCAAAAAGGCCAGATGCGCCTGTGAGTAATCACCTATGGCAACTGAATCCATTTAACCATAACCGTTATGGCTCAGTCTTTCACCCATGTATGTGATGTTCTTTACACACTGTGCAGCACTGGAGAGACTTATATCTGGCTTTTTTGCCATTGGGTCACAGAGCTGATATTGTCCATTAGTGTCTCCGTAAAAGCATTTTAAATAACCAGGATAACATTAACAGGTAAACAAAGATGTCACAAAACTTGTAAGGAGATGATTTAAAGTGGGAATGCATGCTCAACAGCGTAAAAAAGCTGAAATGATCAGTTATACACGGTGCACTATTCCTGGAAAATCAGAATAGATTACAAAATGATCTGAGCTCCTCAGAGCAGTGCATCCAGTATGGCTGTTTTAACTGGGCTGATCATATCTGTGAGGAAAGGCCTGGGAAAGAGCTGATGTTGAGAAGAATACGTATAGCACACACACCTCATGGTAATAATGCGTGTAGCGTGAATCCTGCTCATCTGCATAATAATTTAGAATATTATTAAACTAATCCGCTCAGGAAAAATTAGAATGCAAATGAGTAAAATCGGAGCACAATGTCAACTTAAATGTTAAGCTATATTACAGATATATACTGTAATTTATGTTTTCACCTGTGTCTGTTTGTTGGTTTGTTTTATTTGAGCCAATTTCTCCAAAAATCTATTGGACAGACTTTTGGTATTGATCTGGATAGAGGGGCCCATCCATGAAGTTCTTATAACTTTCCTCAGCACTGCAAGAGGACATCTTTCAAGAATTTCCCTAATTTTACAGAAGATAATCCATAAGTCTTGATGTAAAAAAAAAAAATCACACATATTTATTGTGTTTACCTGTAAGTGTGTATAGTGTGGTACAGATCAAGATAATCATCTGAATAAATCAGATAATAACTGGATCTGCTAGACGAAGACTGTCACTATTTTCTGTCACTATTCTCAATCCAATGTTTTTTCAGTTTCTCTCTTTCTTTTTTGTACTTGGTAGTTTCTGGTTTCATATCTGTAGCTCATCTAATACTGGCCATTATGGCCACCCCGAGGTTGTAATTGCTTTCCTCCTCCTTTTGTGTGTTTTTTGCACAGATTAAACAGACTGGCATCATGTGTTAGATAGTGAGCTTTAGAGGGGCTGGTAGGTGGATTGTTTTACGTTTGGACAGACCTACTGTATGGATGCTGAGACTGATGTTGATCTCCTCAACTATCTCATGTCAAGAGAGCAGTTAAGAGTATCTCACAGAATGTCATACATGAGAAAATTAGGATTACAACTCGGTGGTTATTTGTCAAGTTCCAGTTTACGTCCATTTCTGTGCAGAAGTGTAAGAAGTGTAAGAGTTTATCACCATATGTACAGTATGGGATTGAATCCAGTGAATAATTCCAGTTAGAAACATGCTGTTTTCATTTAGACTATTTTCACAGAGGAGCACAGAGGACTGATTGAGACCTCTGACACTTGGCACTAAGGAAGCTAAATATCAATGAGCTAGAGGTGGACAACTGCTATATGTCTATTAGTGTGCAGGTTTATCATGGAAAGAAATAACAGGCTAATAAAGCTGCTCCTGATCGAACACAAACAGCCACAAATATTTAAATCTGTAGGCTTCATCCCAGCAGCACAGAAGATCTATGCAATCACCAAACGTTCAAGGTGGGGACACAGGAACAGTATCAAGAATTTATCATCTGACCAAATGTGAAATATTCACAACCTCCTCCTCCGTTCCTTATTACGGCACTGAATAATGGCCAGAAATGTGTTTTTGCAGAACATTATTATGACACAGTGAGGTTGACCTTTTGGATATAAAATTTCCTGTCTGTGCCATGGGATGGAAGATAATAATGGCGAAAGTCCCCGCAACATCTACTAAAGTTAATTACTAGTCATTCTAAAAGTAAACATGTAAATTACTGTATATGGCATTTCAGCATGTGGAGGTCCTTTAGTTCGAAAACAAAATGTCAACCAATTTATGTATGTGCTGTGAGGGAACGTTTTGTTTTCCTGGTGACATTTCAGAAGTCATCTCAGGGGTCTTAGCAAACACATATAGATGCCACCTTCAGTGTCAAAATGTGGCGATAACATGTGTCAAACCCTCTACTTTTATTCTTGAATCAATGCCATGAAAAATCACTTTTAAAGAACAACAGATAGCCGGGTGTGTGCGTGTTCCTCAGCTTGGCAAGTAGGACCAAATGTTGTGAAAACCAGTACATGGATTTATCCCTGTCCTCCTCTTTTATTCATTTTTATATGGATATGTATATATATAATATTTTAGGAATGGGCATGTGCGTGGATGACATGTTGCCACGAGCAGAAGAGACAACCTTGTGGCTGAAACATGTCTGCCAATGTGTTTCTGTGTGTGTGTGTGTGTGTGTGTGTGTGTGTGTGTGTGTGTGTGTGTGTGTGTGTGTGTGTGTGTGTGTGCGTGTGCATATGTATGTGTGAGACAGACTGTATTTAGTCAAGCTAAGGGGCAGAACAGAGATACAAAAAAAAACAGAAGCAACAGTAAGTGACAGAGAGGAGGAAGGGCAAAATTAGAGGGATTAGTCATTATCAAAAGGGGAAGTGTAACATGCACAAACAGAGACACACACCAGCCAGCAAAGTTTCATCACCTCTCCAGAGGTCTCCACTGACAGACATGTTCTGTTTCTCTGTATTTGTGTCTCATGAAAATCTACTTTGTGTGTGTGTGTGTGTGTGTGTGTGTGTGTGTGTGTGTGTGTGTGTGTGTGTGTGTGTGTGTGTGTGTGTGTGTGTGTGTGTGTGTGCAGCCTACAGGGCAGACATCTTTGTCCTGAATTCAATACTGCTGTCACCGGCACATGAATTATGGAAGTGTTTGGAAGTGACAAAGCACGTCTTACAGCCAAGAGACACTTTTATTGAGTTGTGAGATGTGATGGGTGTGTTTGTGTGTGTGTGTGTGTGTGTGTGTGTGTGTGTGTGTGTGTGTGTGTCTGTGTGTAGGTGAGTGTGACCATGTGTGTGTTTTGATCTGGTAACCATGGTTATACTCATCCCTACTTTTCACCCATGTCTCTGTTGAGGTAACAGTGCCATCACAACCTCCGCTGCTTCTACCTTTTCATAACAATCAGCTGTGCCGTAACAAAACAAATCAAATTTTGAAAAAGGCTTCTACACCAGTGGGAATTGGTGATTAAAATAATTTTTAAATTCCAAAAACAACACAACACACTGTAATGTTGCCTAAATACTGATGTCAATTTACCCTCCAAATAGAAGACTGTGTATTTATTCTACTGTGTGGACAGATGGAGAGGGAAGGTTTCACACTGAAGATTCATCATGGCACTAATTAAATAGAGAACCAATCTAAGCTCCAGTGTCCAGTCAGGCTAACAAGTAGAAGTGTCAATCATTAGTCCCAACCCGACTTGTTTTTTTTGCAAGGTAATAACCAATTGTTTTTTCCTTCTTTCTTTCTGCTGGTCCACTTAAAGTTGTCATCTTCAAAGAGTGCTGACCAGCTAAGTGAGGAGTAGGAGCGACAGTCACGCATCTGTAGTTATATTAATGGTGGCTGTGAACATGAAAGACCGCGCTGAGAATCGTCCAATCGTATTACATCAAAAAAACAAGAAAACAATGCCAATCCACTACCAATAAAAGCGGGAGGGTTGTCCCATGGAAAATCTGAAGCAACCAATTAGAGAGGAACCAGGAAGTACATTATTCACAGAAAAATCAATCCAGTACAATTTGGAAACATTTTTAAATGCATGATGACAGACATACCAGGTGAGTTGGACAGGTAAGCATTTCATTCTTATTTCATTCTTATTTCACATTATCTCATTCATTCATTTTAAAAGTGTTTCAGTAGATTTTCTCCGCTAGATATTTGTATATTTGTATATTGAACAGCCACTGTTCTTCATTGATAGCAAGCAGCAAATAGGAATAGTTGTCCCGGTGACATTAGCCCTTTTTACACAGAGACTGCATAACAGCACCACAAAGACCACCCGAGTCCAAGACGCCCTTGTTTGTGTACACTGAACAAAATAACAGCAGAACAACTCCACAACGGGGTTAAATTTTAAATAGCGAGCAGCCATTCCATGAGCAAAAGAGGCATCGCCTCTCCTAATATAAACATGTCTGTATAGTGTAAATCTGGGTCTTGTTGCTTGTTCCAGTTTGAAATACTAGATAAATAGGTCATGTTAAGTGAGGTAAACCGTGGATGCCTTATTTCACGGCCGTTTGTTTCTTTTCTACAGCAAAAGTGAGCCACATCAGGTTACTCTAGCAACACAGGTGGATGAAATTCAAAGACGAAACTCTGGAGCATTGATAATCTGATGTGGAAAACAAATTAAGATGACATTTCTCCATAATTAAAAAAACTGCATTAAATGTTTACATCTTCGTCGTATGAAGATTAAACATTTATGAATTCAAAGGTTTAAGACAATTGGCTTCGGGTTGCAGTACAGTACAGTTAGACAAGGAAAATAGAAATACAAATTCACTGGGTTAGAGTGTAAAAAGAAATTAGTAAAACACGAAAATATCATCCAAAAGCATCAGACTGCTCCTCCATGGAGATGTGAATCTCTACTCGGACATGCTGTTCCAAAAAGCAGGTATTTCCTGTGAAAACTTAGCAACCAAATAATAACTGCATCCCAGCAAGAGCCAGGAGTTGCACGCACACACACGCACGCACGCACACACACACACACACACACACACACACACACACACACACACACACACACACACACACACACACACACACACATGCACACACACACACATACACACACACACACATGCACGCACACACACACACACAGAGAGAGAGACTGTGGGCATAAACTGAGTGTGTTCCCTGAAATACCCTGCAGTTGTTATCTTAAAGTGGCATCCTGGAGCTTTAGGGTGGAATCGTGCGTGACTTGTGGAGCAGATTTAGAGTGTCCCCAAAGAGTGTAGTACACACACACACACACACACACACACACACATATATATTTTCATGCCAATTGATATATCATGTGCATCAACACTATTACGGCATTACAGAATTCATACTCTCTTCTTTCCTGGAGGGGAATATGCTTCCTATTATATAGGAATCAACGCATAGAGTGCAAGTAATCCATATAATGCTGTTTTTTTCCTTATCACAACATGTCTGTCTTTAGGTTGAAAGGAGGTATGTTTGCTGTCTTAAATCACATGAGGGATATTGTTGTTACATGACATGCATCATAAACCACTAGACAACAAGGACAACTCCTTTATTTGCTTTATTTTGGATTCAGGCTTAGAGAGAGTAGGGGAACCTGCTGTCCTCACATCCCCTACCTATCCTCTTCTCCATCACAGGTCTCTATTTTTATAGCTCAAACTTTCTAGACTCCTCCATAAAACCCTCTCAGGTTGAACCTGAGGCAGGCACAATAATAGCCTCATGTGATGGAGCAGTAAATGGAACTGAAAAGTGGAGAAATGTTTGTACCTTTCTCTGCTGAAATGGAAACCATTGACCAGAGTCTAAATCATTGACGAAAAGTACTTGAAGAATTGCTCTCGCAGATTACAGCTAATTTATTATTATATAATCAAATAAATTCTACAGCAGTGACAAATTGAAAAAAAACAAAAACCCAAAAAACGTGAAATCTGTTAAACTGGAGACTGCAATCAAAATGTTTCACAGTCCTGGCTGAAAAGCTCTTACCCTCCCTGACTACTTTAAAATGAAACTCCTCTCTGTAATTCTTCACACAGCTTGTTAATTACTTACTTTGATTTCCTGACCTACTTTTTCCTTTATAATCAAGAAAAAAATGTCCCCTGTATGAATATGACTAATCAGGAAAAAAAATGAAACAGCGTTCTTTCAGTGGCTCCTATTACTTATACAAGACAAGGCAGTTGGATACTGTCATTCAGAGAACATTAACATTTTTTTAACCTTTTTCTATAAAGACATGGGGAAAAAATTAACATTCTTCATTCAACTAATTTTTTCAACTTTATTTTCATCGAATCTGGTTTTAGTGTGAGTGGAGAATTAATACCTAGGGGTTAGTTAAAGTTAAACCAGGTTACAGGGGTGATTTGAATTATTGATTATTTGAATTAATTCAACTTTAAGGGAGAGTTAAAGAGGGTAACATTTTATCACTACTTTCCTGTAATTAAAATAGCATTTTATCCTCAAGAAAATATATATATTTTTGTCAAAGGCATCAAGCCTCAGAACAGCATTGGCTAACCACAACGTAACGCTACAACGAGCCACTAGGTACTCACTCACACAGGTCAAGCTGTCTCCAACCTCGGCACTTCATTTCCATTCATTAGGCCGACTCTGTAAAGTCATCTACAAGGTTTGACATCAATTCTAATTTGCTGCGCTGATTAATTCACAATTACTGCGAGAAAAAAGACGGGAAGACGAGCAGAGAGAGGGCAGAGAGAACGAGTGGGTGGACTGAAAAGCGACTGAGAAGTGGACAGTGGTGGTGTAATCTTCTGAATGCAGAGCATGATTCAGACAATATTGGTGTCATGCCCTCTGCTTCTAACACCCCCCCCCTTCTCTCTCTCTCTCTCTCTGTATGATTAGTTACTGTACAGGAGTGGAATCAGGTGTGCTGGGGTCGGGCTGCTGGGTGCCTTCCATCTACAATCCTCTCTACTATATTGACTGGCCCTCAGCTCCACCATGCCATCAGATCATTGACTCAGCTTCAGCATTTAGTGCGGCTCAAGTCAACTATTTGTTGAGCCCTTGCTCTCTGACAGCATGCTAATTCTCATCTCCCTGTGCCTGCAGTTATGTGCGGCCCGAATCCAGCTACCTATCCACTCCCACCCTGGACCTTCTCAGGACACCCGGACCTCGGGCACAACCCCCCAGAAGAAACTCCTCCCTGCAAATTCCCTGGTTCTGTAAATAAAATCACATTTTCACAACTCTGCATCTGTCTCCCTGTGTCCTGCATTTGGGTCCCAGCTCAAACCTCTTTAACGATTGGTGTTTCAATGCTGATTATGATCTTCCTTAACTCAGCTGATATTTTGTGCACTTACCTTTTGACAGGCACATTTTTATGCCTAAATAGATTATTGGTCTTAATGTAAGTGAATCTAAATCATATTCACAAATACTCTCACTGACAAAGTGTAGTCCTGATCGCTTTAATAAAGGTTTTCAAGCAAACTGTGTCACAGAGGTAGAGCACAATGACAGGCTGAGTTAATAAAGGACTGATATCTCCATTTTGAATATTTCCTCTGCAGGGAAGAGGATAGGGCTGACATAAAAGATGGGCTGAGCCACTGTGATGAAGATTTAATTGTGTCACGTCCATCATTACAAAGCGCAGGACAAAGACAGCTTTGCCAGTGCCGTTAAGAGCAGTAAGAAGCGAAGGGTTCAGACTCAGGGCTTAGGACTGAGTGATGAGAACAGATATGCAACAAAGTTCATCTTCTTAGCAATGAGACTGGAAGCTCACACAGCACACCATTTAAAAGGGGCTGACCTTTGCATTGTGTGGCTAATCATTTACAGCAGAATCAGACAGGACTGAGCTTCGTCTCTCACTCGCTTGTCTAGATTTGAAACAGGCTCACGTTAAGAATTACTGCAAAAATATGCATGTAGGAAATCTGGTGTTTTATTATTACCAACATGCTGATAAAACCCTTTTAGTTTAAACATGTCTTCACTAAAACAAAAGTTGGCATTGTGAGAGCACATTTCCTAACATGTGTTCATGTTCTTCAACAACAATGACAACACACAATAAAAAAATAAAAATAACAATGCAAATATATTATTGTTGATTTTAGTAACATTTTTGCATTTAAACTGTAACCTTGTAAATTGTGAATTTAATGCCTTCATAATTGCCATGTTTTGTCTTCATTCCTCCTCCTCCATTGTCTATTATCACATTATCACATGAATAAATTGGTGTATAAGAAACACATATTAATATACTTATATACAGTGTGTTTGCTGGGAACATTGCAGCCTTGGTGGAGGTACTGTAAGTGTTCTCTGAGTGCCCTTCTAGTTTGTTTCGTTCTCTGCCAGCAGGATAATGCAAAAACAACTGGATGGATTTCCTCTCTCCTCTACCGGCCTGCTGTGTCTTCATCTTCCCTGTAGTCACAGTCTTCATCAGAGCCACTGCAGTTCACCTCTGTGCTGCACTCCCTCCCTATTGTATGTTCTCCACTGATTTTGGAGTGTCTGGTCCCAGTCTGGTGTTCACTGGGAGGCTACAGAGCTTACTTATGTTGAACCCCACTGCCTGTGGAGATTCTCGTCATGATTCCAGGTCTTCTTACAATTTATTCCCTTATTAAACAGAAAAATACAACCAAACACCTTCTGAATTCAAGTTTACCTATTTTACCAAATGTATTAATTGCCTTGTTCATTATAGAATTTCATTAAAATTTGATAGAAACAAAACAAAACTCACCAAAACCATCTTGGTTTGACTTTGCCCTAATCGAACGTTTGGTCAAAATAACGCCTTTATTTAGAGTTAGATATTGAAAAACTATTGTAGCGTACATGCTTAGATTAACTGGTAATGGTAATTGGTAATTTCTGTAGATTTCTATGTCACTCAATACATAGACTGTTTTGTTTTTTTACATAAAAAAACTGTTATCTCTATGGAAGCTTATTGAATTCACTTGAGAAAAAAAAAATTGCTCCATTTTTCTGAATTAATGACATAATTATCTCATTAATTCAGAAAAACGGAGCAGAATTATATACTTTTTTCATAAAAACCTTTGTTTTTCTGAATTAATGAGACAATTATGTCGTTATTTCAGAAACACGGAGCAATGTTTTTTTCTCAAGTGAATGTAATACGCTTCTGTATATCTCTTTACATTCTGTTGATAATTTAAGTTACCTCCTAAAAATTTAAAACTAAAATTCCTACACAGATATTAGATATTATACCTTTAAAATGACTCCACTGATAAAATTGCTACCAACTACCTCCAGTATAGAAGTGATGAAAAGCTTACCAGAGCTGGTTTTGACCTCTTTGGGGTCTTAAATTCTGCTCAGCGGTCCTCCTACCTGACCCCATGAGCCATGGAACCCATTTGTCATTGCCCCACTGTCACACCTGACACCCTGCTAACACTACAATCTTCCCTCCTTTCTAACAGTTTGCTCTGTTGGTTTCTGCTGGTCTAAGAATAAGAAGAAAAAGCAGTAAAGAAAAAAATTAAATACAAACAAACAAATGCATTGAATAAAGTATTTTCCATAGAATCTTAGAATAAGTGAATATTAAGAATGACAAAAAAATAAGAAATTAATTAAGTAATTAATTAAAAAAAACGTAAAATGCAGAAGAAGAAAAAAATACATCTGTGAGCCTGGTAATTAGTCCCCAGAATATTCTAAAATTAGCTTTGGTTACACCCATAGGCTATGGCTGCAGCTTCATGATTTATGATATGATGTGAAGTGGATAAACTAAGTCTGCACTTGGTTGCACTGGTTGATGATTCAGAATCTCCTCCACTGACAAACAAAAAGCATATAGCACCTGCAAACTGTTAATTCTATCAACTGTATCAGGTTCCATTCAAACTGGCTACCCTTGATTTATATATTTCAAATATCAAATACTATTCATATACAACCTGGATTCTAAATGTGGAGTTGGCTTCTATTAAATATATGCTTTCCATTGTTTATGTGAAAATGATTTATTCAGGGGGGACTTCATGTTTTTCAGAAGTTAGAGGGGACTCTTCCCCTCCAACCATTTATTTCAGTTTCCAAACTTTGCAAAAGTTCCAAATAAACTCACTTAAAAGAATTTATTTAAAATGAACTGTAATATTCAGGATGCAGAATTCAGCAGCCATAAAAATGGGCCTTGGTTTAAATATTTCATAAGTCATACAGTGAAAAAGATACAAAACATTGTTGTACAGTCCGAGAACCTTTTTTTATTTGAAGAAATTTGATGTGAAATTGAAAATTGAATATATAGTTATAGAACATTCTTTTTCGTGTAGTTTTCAGTTTTCAGTTCTGGTAGAACCCTTATCTGTTGGTCTTATGCCTCTTTGTGTCCCAATACAGCATCATAGAGTTTCCCAGTAAGACGGTGCTGGATGTTGGAGAAGCCAGCAGCCTTCAGCAGGGCAGCGTACTGAGCAGATGTCCTCTCTCTGCCTTCTGTCTGGACCAGCATGTTCAGGGAGTAGAGTTGCACTGTGAGTGGACCAGAGCCATCCTCATAAAGCAATGCCTCCACGAGCAACACGGCGCCTCCTGCAGGATGGACAAAAAGGTCTTTGTTTATTTATTTGTTCCCTTCACTTTGTCTTTTTTTCTTCGTTTCTTTCTTTCTTGTTGTGACTGATTCAGCAAATTTACTGTCAAAGCATAGATAGCTATTCAGGAGACATAATTGTAGCAACCACACACACACACACACATAATTTGAGGAACGTTTTGACCTCCTTATGCCTCCACACACACGTGAAGATTTTGTCTGCTACCATGTTATCTTCTTTTTGTGGAAGCATTCAGTTGATGCTTCGTGTATGTCATGATCTTCTTGCTCAGTCTATTTCCATTGCAATTTGTCGCATTTTGTTTTATCAAATAGAGCTACTTTTCCAACTTGGCAGGGCATAAAAAGATTTTTGTTTTTGTTTTTATGTACACACAGACACAGACACACAGATTCACAGACAAAAACACATGAGGGGGCTCTCTGACTCCCGATAGCATCTGCTGCCTTTGTATGTGTGCATTTGTCTTTGATTAACGTCAGAAGGACAGATTTTTCTGGGATCAGCTGCACTGTGGGAGACAATCTGCCATCTCATTCCAGGCAGGGGAGGAAAAAGGATACACACACCTGTTTTACAGGCTTCATAGACTCTGCTGAGTAGTTCTATGCAGCGTTGGTCGGTCCAGTCATGAAGGATTCTGGCGAGGATGTAGAGGTCAGCCTCTGGAAGGGGGTCCTTGAAAAAGTCCCCTAAAGACACACACACACATACAATGCAACAAAGTCCTAAAACACTGCTTCACTAGACAATGAATTTACTGTAAAAAAAAATAAATAAAAAAAATAAATAAATAAAACAATTTCATTGCTTTTTTAATTTATTTTTTATTTTACAATGTTTAAAAGTGCATTACTATCAACGAAAAATCAAATCAAATACTGTAAAACATAAAAAGTATCTTTTTAAAAACAACAACAACAACAACAACAACACTAAATTAAATAAATAGATAGAGGAACCTGTATCTAGATAACAGCAGTGGTTCAAGAATAATTTGTAAAGCTGAACAATTATTTTGGAAAACTATGTAAAGATGTGCTCAAGGTTCAGACAAATTTGAAAAATTCTAAAATTAACTATTTTAATTTAGACATTTCTTCATCATTCGTTTTACAAACTAACTGAATATTCAACATTTACTTTACAGTCTGTGTTTCCTGGCTTTTCTGGAGACAAAGCTCTGGGTACCGAACACTATAAAGAGCACTGACTGAATTGCATCATACAATTGATTAGATTAGATTAGATTGATTAAATCAATCCAATCAAACCTATTTATGTTAAATCAATTATGGTACCTGGGAATGCATCTGCTGTTCTCTCATGATTGTTATGTATGATCCTTTTAACGGTTTATATATTTATTTATTTTTATAGTCCAATGCTGTGTTTGTATTCCATCTGTTTCTTCTTTATAGTCCAGTTATCCAGGTTGAGTAGAGTGTGCAGAGTGAAAAATAGTTTCTCCAGCTGCTCCCAGGTCTTTGAACAGCTTCCTCTTTGAAGCAATGCCAGTGTTAGAACTTATTTGGTGACTTCTATTCCTTTTTCCAACTGGAATATTTAGATTTTTGTGACTACAGAGAGAGAAAAGGACCAAACAAAGATACTGGACCAGTACTCAGCTACAGGTACAGTATCGGGTCAAACATGAACGGTACCCACCCCCAACTACAATGTTTGATTTAATTATCTCTTCTAATTGGGTTTTAAACGTAAAGCAAGCCAACTTTACATTTTCATCATGGTGTATGAAATGATCTTAAGATATAACTGCAGGAGGTCATTTGTCTATATATTTCTGCTCCTGTGTTGGTAATACGTTGTCCTCATTCACGCCTAATATTAACTTGTATTTGGATATCAACAAATCTCATTGAAACCAACATTATGTAAATCCAATTCCAAATACTTTACAACTTGGGCTGTGTGTGGCACTCAGAAACAAGGCCATTGGTTCAAGATAAAATCTTTGAAAACAACTCCAAAATCAGAGAACTATTTTGTTTTGTTTTAGAATAAAAGGACTAAATAGTGCATTTGGTGGGGATTATTTTCAGCAATAGATCTACTCTGCTAGTGAGTATTAATGGCACCAGATGTTTGTGGCATTGACTCCAAATAATGTTGCAATGGCATGGGTCACTGATGATGTTGATCCCTTTTGGACAACAGTGAACAACACAGTCAAACCTTGTTAGAGGGGCCACTTTATTGTTGTTTTTGTTTTTTTTCCAGCGATTTGTTGACTATAGGAATAAAGTCCGACAGGAGATCCACAGAAAGCGATTAATCAAGTAGTTTGCTTTTTATTGAGTTTATAAGGAGCCTGAACTTTCTCTTATGATCTATCTGATGTTAATCTGAGTAGTACTTTATCTTTGTTTGTATCTGTAGTCATGAAGGATAGAAAAAGGAGGTCCAGAAAGTTTCATAATGATCTTTACTCTACAGAAAGCAGGGAAAGATGAAACTCACTGGCTCACCATTGCATTACTTTTTTGTTTCTCAGCAAAGCCAAATGTTGCCCTCAATTGCATAAAGTTGCATAAAGTTGAAACTTCATCCTTATAACATCACTGCACAGTCCTGTGTTACCAGGAATGCGTTGTAAATGCTAAATGGCCTGTACTTATTGCTCTTCTAGTCTAATTGACCAATCAAAGCGGCAGCATTCAGCCATTCACACAAACATCCATACTTTGGTGGCAGAGGCCATGCAAGGCATCATCTGCTCATCAGGAGTGCTAACCAGTCACACCACCAGTGGAACAGCCACTGGGAGCACATTGGGGCTCAGTGTCTTGCTCAAGGACACTTCAACACGTAGTCTGCAGGGGCTGGGGATCGAACCACCGACCTTCTGATAAGTGGACGTCTGCTCTACCTCTGAAGCCGTAAAATGATTTGTTCTTGGCTCATAGACATGACTGTGGTCAAACTAACATTGTTTGTTATACCTTGAGGAAAACAAATCCACACGACAAGTTAAAAAATCTACTAATCCGCCTCGTCTTGCAATTAAAAGCAACCTTGACAAAAATGTCTGTAGAAATGACTCCTTTCTAATAAGCAAAGCTATTACAAAGCCCAACACACACACACACACACACACACACACACCTTACGACGTGATACTTTTGTTGACAAGCCCACATTGTAAGATCGGCTATTGTCATTTGCATATTGAAATTGGATCACAATGCAGGCAGAATTCAGAACAGAGGAATGATCATTAATACCAGGTGTCGATCTAGAGGCTCATATAACATATCCAGGTACAGACTGCATGTTGATACCTGATCTAAATGGGCTTATGCTAATCAATCCTTATAGAAACAATTTGATCCAGTTCAATTTGTACAAAACTCATACAAAACTTTATCCTGGGAAGACTACAATTATCTCATTTTAATTTTTTTTTTTTTTAACGGTGTGTGTGTGTGTGTGTGTGTGTGTGTGTGTGTGTGTGTGTGTGTGTGTAACTGTGCATGGTTTTGAACTGGTTTTAAATGTTTTTAAATGTCAAGTAAATTCCAACTATGATGATGTTACCGTCTTGGAAGCTTATCCTCTGGTCGGCCTCAGTGAGAAAGTGTTCCCTCGACATATGCACCACCTTGGGGAGGTCAAAGATCGTGACAGTGCATTCTGGGTAAGCTGACGTGCACTGCTTCGCTAATGCTCCGCTGCAGCCTGGAGAAGGAGAGGGAGTCACACAAGTCAGAGTCACACAAGTGGAACAGATGCTTTCAGGTATACACCCACTATTTATTTGCGTGATTTGTATTCACTTGTTTGTGAACAGGTTTGATGTAACAATCATGCTAATAAAGCAGACTGGAGTGAGTTGAATTTAGACTGAGAGAGAGATACATCATGCAGAACAGGCAGAATCCAACAGAGAACTTAATCTAGGAAAGAGCAAACACAAACACACACAATGCCCTGTTATTTTTGCTAAAACTGCTCTCATACGCACTTATTTTGAACCTTTACATGTTAATGCATTAAAATATCTTTATTCAACCATGAAAGCAGCATCAGTCTCTCCAATACTATGGCCTACACAGAAATATCTCAGCAACTATCAGAGTAATAGGGGTGCACAATAAAACCGGGATACTGAATATATGTATTGTGTTACGTTTTTTTTTTAAAAACAGAACTTTTGGAAAACTTTGTTAACGCTCTGTAACTTCCGTCTTTGCCCTGGAGGTCATACATTCATGCAGTAATGTATTATATAATGTAAAATACTAATCAAACACGGCACGGGCACAAAGTTGAAAATAATAGGTAATAATCAAAGATCTTCAGTCTTACAGGATGATTGAATCTGTTGAATATGGAGATCTTATCACTGCATGGACCACAAATATGTAATGAGAAGCAGGAAACAATTCTCTTGCATAATATTTTCCACGTATGTACGATGAGACCAAGATAGAAGGCATCACAATTGTCAAATCTGCAGAACAAATAAACAAATATCAAAACCCTAAACATGTTAAAATAAACATGTCTGATGTGATACTGTGTCACATAGCCGCTGTTGAGTTGATTCACAACAATTTACTAGTCATTCACTGGTAAACTAAATTTTTTTTTACTTGTGTAAACTAATTCAAACTATTCTTTTGAATAGTTGTTACTATAAAATGACTTGTAACTTATTTGAAAAGCATTACAAATCACCATCGTTGTTATTTTTGACAAGTTAGTCAAAAAGCATGGTGAAAATATGTGAAATTGACTTGATTGCAGCTACATTCAAGGTCTTTTACTGCTTTTTCATCTCACAGGGAGAACTGTGCTTCATTGCAGGGCGCACAGGTCGGACCTCGTGATTTGAGTGAAAAATAAGGTAATTGAATGAACACACGAAAACACACACACACACACAAAGGCAGCAACGGGGATTTAATGGGAAAGTATGAATATTTCAACTTTCAGCTTTCATGCTTCATAAAGCAATCTGAAAATAAAATAGAGAGCAAGGGATAAAGTGTAGAGACAGAGAGAAAGAGACATATAAATGGGGTAGAGTGATAGAAAGGCAGTGAAGTGGAATACAGGATCAATGGATCTACAAAGCCACCCAGACGTGTGTGTGTGTGTGTGTGTGTGTGTGTGTGTGTGTGTGTGTGTGTGTGTGTGTGTGTGTGTGTGTGTGTGTGTGTGTGTGTGTGTGTGTGTCAAACTGTCAAGCTCAGTAGTGACTTCTTGCAAGAAGGACCTGCTGCTACTGTTTCAGTCTGTATTCTTACAAGGCTTTATCTTTTTCACACAAACGCACACCCACACACACAAACGCACACCCACACACACAAACACACACACACACACACAAACACACACACACAGACGAACACACACAAACACAAAGAGATACTCTTCGCCTCTCACATCAAACAAGGGTCAGCAGAGGGGAAATATCAAAGAGCAGTGAGGAGGAGCAAAACCAAACACAACACGCTGTACAAGACCTCAAGCTAACCTGACTGTTTGTTAATGAAACCCTTTGATAGGTGTTTGTGATTTTACTCTGAGCCATTGTATGATATCGTCTCTTTCTCTTTTAGCGTTTTCTGACTGTTAACTGTGTCTTTAGTTGTGCATATATTGTATGTGTGACTATTTAAATGCTAATAAAAACCAGGGAAATGTTTGCCTATTCTTAAATACTCTCTATCAATCTTTAATTAATATTTCACATGCAAATCTATGTGGCAGTGGTGTATTTTGTATTTTGTATTTAAATTCCCAACCGTTAAATAGCAGTAATATTTAAGGAAGCAGGGATCACTGGCATTAACACAAAGAACACAGGCCAGTCAAATACATCACATTGCTTACAGTAGTACAGAGTTTTGCCAGTACACAGCCCTATTGACTATGTCTGTGTCCATCATTTTCAACTGTGGGAAAGATCAAGATCAGTCCATTCACAATGGGGACCTTTTTCCTCAGCAGGTGAAAACAGTTTTATGTTGTACGTCTGTGGCTCTGGAGGAGCTTTGTCACTGATCAGAAGATGTCATCAGGATTATCTCCATTTGGGCTCAAAGATTTCAAATAGCTTACAAATGGGGTGATGGAGTTTTAAAGAGGAGAGCGTTTACCACAGGGAGGGTGAAAGATGCAACTAGTTGCATGTTTATGCACGCAGTCATTCAAAGTTTAGTTTTTGCCTGTGTTTAACTGTTTGTTTGTTTTTTTGTCTTTCTGTGAATTATTCTGTGTCAGTATATTGAGAGCAGTCTAAAAACCAGGGTCAGATTCTTTGCATGTGGCTACATACTCAGCCATTAACGCTGATTCTGATTCTGTAGAGTAAAAATCCAGCATTTTTGGGCCTTGATCCTTTCTGGATCCCTCGGTCTCATGTGCATATAGGGACTTTTATTTTTCAGTCCTTTTACAAGTCCCCCATGTTTATGGAAGATGAATCACTCTTTAAAGGCACAATGATCGATTCAAATGGAAACTTAACAGTGAATTTTTTATCACACGTCACACCGTTTTCCTGTGCATGGTTTGATCATTTTCATCACAGAAAGTGTTATTTACTTAAAACGCCTATGTGATAGGATTTATATAGATAAAGCCACACGTCATGCGCATCTTGTGCTCACTGATCCTTGAAACAAAGGATCAGTGAGCACAAGATCTCCATCAGAAGCAGCGAAGTGAAGAATCGTGTTGCCCATTATTTCGATGAATTTTAACGCCCTATCTCCTCCCTGTGATTCAAGGACATTGTACACATTGAATTGCAAAGAGGGTAGAAAGACGTGCCAAAGAGAGTTTCTTTCGATTGAACTTAAGCCTATGGATCTTCATGTTATAATTGCTTCCTGGCTTGTGTAGAATTTGGGCTCCATGGTTCCTTGTGGCCCTCACTTTATATCCCTCCATAGCTCTATGTGTTATTTTTGTCTGCTTGTTTTTTGGGGGATCTCTGATGAATGATGAGTCCAGACGGATTCCTTTCAACGATCCATTTACTACATAATAACACTGTACAATTGTACGAGCTGCTTCCTGGTTGTATTTTGTATATTAAATGTGTGTCATGACAACAATACTCCATGTAGAACAGAAAAACTACGATTCCCAAGAGGTAGAGCCTCTACCACTAGGGTGTATACAGGTGTATTGCATACAGCTAATGACTGGAATAGGGCTGGATTTGTACGCTTGTCTGTCCATCGTCGAGTTGAGTATGCTCTGATGCTTTCTGTTTGGATCTTCTCGTGCTCTCCAACAACTTATTGAAGAGGTAGACATGGTGGAGCAGTGGTCTTACTGCAAAACTAAACAGCAAAATGACCTCCGCCTGATTTTTCTGAAGTTGTAAAAATGTTTTTTACATAAATTGATAGTGACTTTGAATATTAAAGTTAGGTTTGTTAATGTATTTTAGAGGCACTCGATAAAAATAAGGACTAAAAGGTCAGATATATAGCTAGAAGAGAGGCTATGAAGGGCCTTAAAAATAATCAGTAAAATGTTAAGATGTATCCTAAAACCATACTGGGGGCCAGAGCAAGGAGGCTAAGACAGGAGTGATCATGTGATCCTGAGTTCTGGACGTTCTGGAGTCGTTCAATTGTTTGTTTGTTTTGTTCAGGCAGGTGAAAAGGCTGTTGCAATAATCTAAACGAGAAGATATAAAAGCATGCAATATTTCTAAGATGATAAAAAACAAGATCGCACACGCTTCATTGTATGCTGCTCAATGCAGAGATCACTGTCAACAGGATTGATGTTATCTAATAGGGAACCAGCAGAGGGCAAGCTGATATAAGTTCTTTTTTTTTTTTTAAACGTGTTAAATGTCACATTAAAATAAAAAGCGAGGGACTCCACACAGACAGACAGTATAGAACAATCCACCTCTATCCTGTAAATGACTCCGGATCTGAATGTGTGGACTGGCTGACAGCTGATTTGGTCTGAAGTCAGCTAGTTGGCAGAAAGTTGGACGGACAGACAGATGGAGTGCCTGAGCAGCAGGTGTGCGCATGCACAACAGGTGCTGTGTGAAAGACGTTGCAGTGACTCCCTTCACACCCCTGCTGTCCACATGCTCGCTCATTTCAGTGAAGCACCTTAATGCATAAACATGGACACACAAGGCCGTGCTGGGGGAAATCACAGAGGAGAGGGATGACAGGGAGACCTGTCTGGATGTGTGCCTGTGTCTGCTGAGCCATGGGTGGCTTCACAGCTCCCCTGTGTGGTCAGCTGAGGTGTTGCGTGCAGGAGATGGTCACTTCGAGGTACCAGAGGTGGTGATGGTACAGTGAGCCGCTGTTTCTTTGCCAGACCCCACATTTTGTAGTTTTTGAATGATTGAAACAAAGGAAATGGAGATGCACAAAAAAATATTTGTTCTTGGATTTCTTTTTTCTTGATAAATGTTGATGCACTTTTTTTTTTCCTGTGTTGAACTAAAGGACATTCAATCTGGATTTTAGTGTCAGTTTCAGTGTCTCTATCTCAGCCTTTTTAAGCTGCCTGAACACAGCACGGATTCTCCAAACCCTCAAATCTGGGTTTTCATGGATAGTCCAGCTCTGTGTATAATGTTGAATGTGCAAAGTTACAGATGAAATGTTTATTTTAAACACATTTTTTAAATTCTCTATTCCTGCTACAGTATCCGTGTAGTACAGTATCTGTTTCTGACTGATTGAGTTCACAAATAGAGAAACATTCAACTCTGTTCAGCTCTATAAACTGTCACCTTTTTCCTCTGTTATTACTAAAAAACATTTCAGCAGCACATGAAAACTTATTTTTACCTTTTCTTCTCATCCTTCCTTTCTGTTCTCTGCTCATTTCTCTCAATTTTGTTGGAAGCCCTCACCTCACATTGTGGAGTTCATGTTGTCGTTACTCTGTCTATTATTTTCCTCAGTGTTTTTTTTTTCTTATGCCCTTTTCTCTCTGCGTAAACCATTTTGTAAGAAACCTGCTGTGCAAAAGCACTTTATAAATAAATCTGATTTCATGCATCCAAAGACATATTGCTTCACATTTATATATTCAGAGCTGCTTCTGTTGAACAGTGGATGGAAGCTAAATGAGCCTGCAGCTGATTGGAGCTAAATGTTCCTTATTTCTTTTTTCTTTTCTTCTTATTTATTGGCATATTTCTTTTAAGATGAACAAAACTCTGGCGACAGGGTATCAGGATCAGTCAGGTTTATAACAAAACACTGTTTTCAGATTAGGCATGTGAAATAAATAGAGTGTCACAGACATGCCTGGATACTTCACTATGTCTCAGCAGGTTAAACCTCTGCTCTGTTGACTCAGACTCTATTTTTTCATTCTTAGCCTAGAGGAGCATACAGCTCGGAAGTTTTAACTGAATCCTTTCAGCATTTAAACAAATGCATGCATTTTTGCAAAACAGGCCTTTTTTTAAATTTATCCAGTCAACATTTTATGTAAAAGAAAGCCACAAATGGAGAAAAGGAGATGTAATTACAGTTTTTGTGCTTTCATGTAATTGTAAACATTTTCATTATTTTCATTTTCATTATTTTAGGTGCATTAACAGCAGCATAATAATATTTCCACCCAGTGAGTGTGGGCTAAAAACAAAAAGAAGAGATTTGAACATCATTATTGACATTTTTCTGACAGTACTTGGCAACAGTGAAGCAGTGAATCTGACGGCATCAGGAAAACTCCTGTTGGGGTGACTTTGAGATGTGTATGTAGAATGAAGGCCGACTGATTTACTGAGAATCATTAACTCAGCGAGGCTGAATGGTGTATAATAAAGGTCACAGTTGACTGTATATGTTGAACAGTTTTGTGCACACACACACACACACAACGTACTGTATAAATGTGTGCGTGCAGCCTAGCCAGCTGTCTCCGTTGACACGTGACTCAAGCAACTTTAAATGTTAATGACTGTGAACCTGACCTTATGGAGATTAGACATGACGACTTGATGAACACACACACTTACCTCCGAGGTCACAGATGACTTTGAAAGGCGAGAGATCGAAGGCCGTGACCACATCTTTACCGCAGATGTTCCAAATCGAGTTCATTAACTGCATAAACTTCACCATCTCCTCATCGGATCTGCACACACAGACACAGACAAAACAGCCTGTCGGTGCTGCCTCTTTCCGTTAAGTCATGAAGGATTGAGGTAAAACTTTTTTCTATAAGCTGTCACACACACACAACCACAAACACACACACACACACACACACAGACAGACAGAGAGCCTCTCCTCCTCTACAAAGTCCCTCCCCGTGGCGACACAGTGTGTGTTTGTGAGAGAGAGAGAGAGAGAGAGAGCGTGCAGCAGAGTAAAAGAGCCTGTGGCGACTGCTGCTGCTCTGAGGAATCTCCACCTCATCACCCAGCAGTCTGCCCTGCCACGGGGCTACACACACATATACACACACACACACACAAACACACACACTGTGGGTATCCTCTGTTCTGCAGCACTAGAGCTGTATTTATCCATCTTGTGATCAGCCGTCTGATACACAAAGCAACTTCAGATGACACAGTGACCTCCAGAGGAACTTTGAAAGTGACTCAACGTTGCGGCGCTGATTACATTGGATAGGAGAAGACAGAATGACTTTGAGGCAGCAGTGTCATCTTGAATTTAGGAACATTGTAGACAGAAGTTATTAAGTGCTCCACAACAATAACATCTGCAGTGCTTTTAGTCCCTGATTGAGTACATTTAGATGCACACCATCTCATCCAATCATATTGGGGGACTTAAAACAGAATTCTTACACTATCCCATAGTACCAAAAGTGAAAGAAATTAATTTTGAATTAATTGATCACATATATGTGTGCCTCCAGGAAATTCCATAGATTAAGATTCAAGTTTAAAAGTATCGTCTGTTCAATCTGCAAAGCAGATATTGAAACCGCAGAGCGCATTTTCTTCACTTGCTGATATTCCCAACTATTTTGGAAACAAATGGAAGAAGGGTTCAAACAGAAAAATCCATCTGTTGAATTAAAATCACATGTGGATGTCATGTATGGACTAGTAATGAAAGAAAAACATGAAAGTCTACTCTTATAATGGTAAAATATTACATACATGAAAAGCCCATCCATTTTCACTGCTTTTTATAATGAATTTAGACTATATTGCTTTTCATCGAAATATATTAATTCAAAATCTGCAAAAGAACTGCCAAAATGTGTACAATTTTACAAATAATAGACCTTGAATGTATTGACCTTTAATCTATATGAAGACCATTTAAATTATTGTATATATTTAATTTATGAAATAATTTTTTATTTCTTAATTTATTTTTTCTACCCATTGTTTTTTGTTCAGATACCTTTTATGCATTATTTTTTGATTTATAGGCTTTGTTTTATTAGGTTAACCATATAGGTTTGTTTTATCTGTATACCTTTGTTTTTATGTTACTATTTTGTTGTTCTGTAAACTGTTGTTTCAATAAAAAACATTTTTTTTAATCATATTGGGGAGAAAACTTAGCATGGTTACCTCTTGTCCTTATATATCATTATAACATCATTGTTGTTCGGGATCTGTTGTCAACACACATCTCTTCATATCATAAAATGATACAAAAATCATATACTAATTGCCAAAGAAATTAGTATATGATTTGTATAGCATTAGCATAACCCTGGTTTCATGACCAGACAAAAGGCTTATCCAGGTTTGTAACGAGGATTTATTCTTGTATTCACGTTCCAAGACCTAAACCTAAAGAATCCAACCAAAGGCGGGTCCATGTCTTCATACTCTTTTTATGCCAGACAAACTAAATAAGCTGTATACTAGATGTAACATCATTAAATGTGTTCCATTTACCAGTAAATAATGAACTTTTACTATTTAAGTAGCATTTAAATGAGCATTTTGAATAAAACCAATCATCAGACACCCAGATGGATGAAAAATAACTCATATGCAGGATTAAAACTTATTATTATGCTTTGTCTTGTATATTTTTTGGAATCTTAAAGCCTCTATAAATCTCTGCTGGGTTGCAGGAGGCTTGAGCTGATTCCAGCAGACATTAGGTGTGAGAGGCAGGGTGCACCCTGAACAGGTCACCTGTTCATCACAGGACAGACATATAGAGACAACCTAACTTGTATGTCTTTCAACTATGGGAGGAGACGAAGGACCCAGAGGGAGGCCACGCAGACACAGGTAGTGAAGTCCAAACAAAAAGGCCCCAGCCAGCTAGCAGACTCAAAACCAGAACCTTCTTTGGTGAGAGGTGAAAGTGTTAACCACAAATCTGTTCTGCTTTCTCAAGTATGAGAATTTTAGCGGTAGAAATTACATGGCTGGTTAAATGGCTATGACTCAACAGGAATGTGAGTCATCCATCCAGCTTTGAATCACCCTGCTCCTTCTAAAGCACTCCAAGAAGGCAGCGAGTGACTTCAGTGGTTGTTTCCTCTTGCTAATTTACCCACAGAATCCACAGGGGAAATCAGTGGGGATAAACAACTGCTACTTCACATTAAATCAATTGTGCACAGGTGTTGACAAATTTCTTGTCCAATATTTTCATTATCACTCAGTTAAAGCTGAATTGCAAACTCATCTGCGCAAGGTTGTGTTTAGTTGTGTGTACATGGTCCATATTTTGAACATTTTTCTTCTTTGAATATATATTTTTCCATTTCTTTCCTTGCATCTCTTCTCAACGAGGCAGTTTCTGTATCAGCTGATTTCCAAGAGGAGATGAGAGCAAAGATGGAAAGTACAGAGATAATGCAACTTATGCACATGTCCCGACAAACTATAGCATCATACGAAAACATACATTGCATGTTGTGCAAAAAACTCCTAAGATAATAGAATGCACGGTAATCCACGTGTAGAGGAATATGTCACTTTTTTTTCATTCTGTTCCTCTGTAACTGTTCTACAGCAGGGGTCTCAACCTTTTGTAACTTCTCATTGTTCAAAGCTTTCAAAGGAGATTAAAAATAACTAGCTTTGATTGCATATGTTGGTTTAATCTCACCATTTAGCAGCACCTCTGGATGTTGCCCCGGTGGATGGTGCTCTGAAGCCCACCACTGGGTCACAATGGCTGTTCTACAGGGCCTCACGCAGGCCCATCAAAATTTATTAGCGGACAAAGTGTGAAACTTTTAGCATGTGACCCCTGAAAACTGCTGACCATTGGAGCAGTGACGCGTTAAAACTTCGGTCACTAGACACTGTAAACACACCAGACCTCAAGGACAATGGGAGATATGCTTCCTCACATCACTGCCCACATCCTCATCCTCTCTCTCTCTCTCTCTCTCTCTCTCTCTCTGTCTCTCTCTCTCTCTGTCTCTGTCTCTCTCTCCCTCTCTCTCTCTCTGTCTCCGTCTCTCTCTCACATGCATCCCTGCCTCCAAATAAATCCCATGAGTCTGTTTTTCAGGAGGATGGGTAAAGAGACTGACAGACAGACAAGGGTGGAATATAAATAAGCAAGAATGTGTGTGTGTGCGCGTGTGTGTGTGTGTGTGTGTGTGTGTGTGTGTGTGTGTGTGTGTGTGTGTGTGTGTGTGTGTGTGTGTGTGTGTGTGTGCGCGTGTGTGTGTGTGTCTTACCTGTAGAGAGCTTGAAACAGGTCTTTCGAGTCGAGTCCAAATGCCCGTTCATACTGGTTTCTTCCCTCTCTAATA
The DNA here is from genome assembly GCA_037577475.1 of Chaunax sp. Z400. Taxonomy (NCBI): domain Eukaryota; kingdom Metazoa; phylum Chordata; class Actinopteri; order Lophiiformes; family Chaunacidae; genus Chaunax; species Chaunax sp. Z400. The sequence goes on along the minus strand of CM075196.1, from coordinate 16,226,297 downwards.
CAAAGCAAAAACAGAATTATACATACATAAAGACCACCTTTCATGTGTGGGTATTTGACTTATTTGACAATTTTTCACTCCTTGTATTTGCTGTATGCTGTACGACGGTCTCACTGGTTAAAATCGGCTTCATCTCCTTCTCCAAGTTGAAGGAGCTGAAATCAATAAGTGTGCTGACATGAATTCACAATCATGTCCTGTCTATTTCAGGTAAATTCACGTGTTTCCATTGCTCACTCCCACACTGAAGATCAAGATGCCTCTATATCATTTTTACTTCTATGTGTTTTCAGTTTGTCCAGATGGATTTCACTTATCAGCCACACAGTGAATCCTGCTGCTGGCTGTCCTCCCTCAGACATTACAATGAGTCTAAAACTCATCTCAAGATGCTATTCAAACAGAGAGTATGATGGGAATCCACATCTATTGGCTACAAATCAAACCGGCAGTTCTCACAGCCCCTTACTGCCACCTGACAATGATGCTACAGTACATTTTCTTTAACCTTGATCTATGTTTCTTTATCTATGTTTGTTTGTTGTTGCAGCATTTTGAGGTGCCAGGTTACAGTTACAGTTACATAAGCTTAGATTCTGACAAGTCATATTAAAGGCATGACATCAATGTGGTGAATTTAAGTTTTAATATGAATGGAGAGTTTAAGCAGTATAAGCAACCCCAGCAGTTAACTGGTTAATGTTCCTTGGGTAATAGAAACCAGTTTCTCAGAGGTCTTGACGTCCAACGCAACGCCGAATCTAATCAATTGTTTAGTCAATTGATAGAAAAGATAATCAAGAATTTCAAATAACGAAGAATTATTAAAGTTACCCCCCAAAAATTAGGGTTTTCTGTTTTTCAGTGTTTTGTTCATTGTGATTTTTCATTCATTACATTACAATTTGTCATTTGCATTTTTCCACAGCCTATACAATGAGACTTTTACTTGAAAAATAGATTAGAATATTAACCGCTTTTGAAAGAAAATTAGCAGCAACTCTAGTCTTACATCACCGACAGCGATACTGGGATATGTTTACGGTGATGGCATCAAACACATTGAACATGCAGGAAAATGTCATTTGTTTGCATTGGATGGTGACACCCGACATAAAAGTTGCATAAACTCTGTCCAATGTGAAATTGTGTCTAAACTGCAAGCAGAGATGCGTTGGTGCTCAGTGTGCTGACCTGACAGCATCGGTCAGGTAGTGCCAGCAGAGGTAGATGGTTCTGGAGCTGTACTGGATGGACTGGTAGAGGGATAAAGGACTGGAGCGGGTCAGGTAGACACTGGCCTCCTCTGTGTTACTGTAAAGCACTGAGGACAGGTGGTGGGAGAGAAGGATGGAGGAAGGGATGACTGAGAAAGAATCACTGCAAGAGTGAAGTTTCTTTATGTTTGTGAGAGACAGACATACAGGACAGACAAGTCAACATTGAAAAAATTACAATAATTATAATAACCTGAGCAAAATTAACAATTCAAAGGTACCAGTCACCTTATAAGAAGGTACAATAGTGTGTGCTCACCTCGTCCATTGTCCTGGTTTGTGTTGAGGAGCTTCAGGCCAGTGCAGACAGCCAGCAGTCTCTGTGTTCCATCCAGACTGGCTCCGACCGCCTCACTGATCTCCTCTGCAGAAAGAGGGCGCTCTGCACCTAACAACACATCAAACACACCCAGCTCACAGGAGGAGAAGACCGCCTCATAGAGCAAGGGAGAGAGAGAGGAAATAAAGCAGAGAACACAATATTTAATCAGTGCACTGATTGAATTATTTGATCAATACATAGCACTATACACTGAGCAGGGAAGCGTTATGATTATCATTAAAACTGTGTGGTCCTAATATCTTCACACCTTCGGATATATTAATTTACTATCTCCTGATACTATCCTGATCTGTCTCCTTCAGGGGGAGGACATAATAGCTGTTCAGATCATTTACTTTAGTAACAGTCTGCACTTTACTTAAATAAAAGTATAAGTAGTAAAAGTATTCATCCTACAGAGAAATGGTAGGATACGTTTTACTGGAATATAGGATATACTCTTATTAATAGTACTGCTGCATTAATGTGTGTATTCAATTTTACTGCTGTAGATGTTTAAGGTTGAGCTCCTTTTAATGACCTGTACTTTATATAGCCTACTGTTGGGTATGTGAAGAGAAGCAGATTAATATGTAAGAACCCCCTATCTCTCTAAAAAAAAAAGTCAACATTTCCTGAGTTCAGAAAAACAGGCCTGTTTTCTTCTGTGAAAATATTTTCCGGCTAATCCAAAGGGGCTTAAAATACTTCAAGTTTAAGAAGTAGGGGAGTTTGCTCAACACATAAAGGAGGGTATGAAAAAAATGTAAAAGGAAAGGTAGCTACTAGATTAAGCTGTCAAACAAATGTTATAGTGGTGCAGGATAAGGGCAAAGCTGCTCAAACTCAATTCTCTATTAAATAGAAGTACCTCAGACTTGTACTTATGTCCAGTACTTGAGTAAATGTACTCAGTTAGATTCCACCACTGGACTACTTTTACCTTAGGCTCCAGGAACGATTTATTTATTGGAATCATTCAAACTTCAACATCCACTCCTCCGAAGTACAGTTGGAGGTAAAATGATTCAGACACCACTGTATAGAACTCCACTGCTGTCTACCAAGCCTGTGATGGTTGGCATAGTGTTTTCACAACATCTTACGAGGGATGCTGTTCAAGGAGTTGATTAATTTTGAGTCTGCAGTGGTCATTAGAAATAGTGTTTTGTGCTGAATGTGGGGGAAAAAAACAAAGTATTTGTTGCATTGAGCTATTTAAACTGTTCTTGTTTGGTTTGGTTATTGTAAACAGCTGATCAATAGTATATTTTACCTATAAACCTAATATATGAGGGGGTAGAATAATTTCCCTTCCACCTGTATTATAGTTGGGAATATGATATAAAATTAAATTAAAATAAAAAGACTTAAAACAGGCTGCAGTTAACAATTATTTTTATTATTGATCGATCTCACGGTTACTGATCAGTTCATCTATGTCATATAGGATGTCATTATTTTCATCTTCAAAATATTTGAGTGTTTTTACAACCAACAGTCTAAAACCAGAGATAATAAGTATCAAATCTCACAGATAAATGAATAATTACTTTACAATCAAATAATTAATACAGTTGACAATTATTTTTTGTTGACTATTTGCAGTAGTGGAATGTAACAAATGGCCACATGTGCTCAACAACACTAAACAGAAACAGAAACATTAAAGTGATTTATGCATTAATTGATCAATAATCCTAATAACATAGTAAACATTTTAAATGCTGCATAATGAGCACTTTTGTCACTTTAAGTATATATTGATGCTAATACTTTTGTACTTTTACTTAAATAAGAGTTTGATTGCAGGACCTTGAATTGTAAGAGTAGTTTTACACTGTAGTATTGCTATTTTAGCTTAAGTAAAAAAATGTCAATACTTTTTCAAACACTGACAATTTGGTGTCGATCATCTTTTCAGCTTTGAAAAAACTTAATCTTCGTGGCTGTTATATGTCTCGTGCTTTTTAAAGATTAACAACCGTCAATAATAAAGTTTATTGTCGAGTAAAGGTGATGATGATGATGATGATGAATGTGAATGCACTGCCTATATTACCTTGGAGATGAGGAATCCCTCCATATACTCCAGTATCTTTCTGGGGTACATGTCTGCAGCAGGTTTCCTCTCAGATGAATCCACCTCTTCAGCCATGGCCGCTTGTTGGGGCAGAACTCCCTTAAAAGGCCGCTCTTGTAAATGCAAAGTGAACTTCCTGACTGGTTCTGCTCCGGAGACGCTTCAGCAGGTGTGTGCCTATGAATGGGAACGAGGACACGACCAAACTAAAGCGATGGAGAGTGCCCACCCTACAGCAGCACCAGCAGTGAGAGTAGCAGTGGGCTAAGAAGATTACAGCCAGATAACCCAGATTAGACCTGGGGCTCTAATGCATCGGACAAAGAAACAACACTGTGGCGATACACTGCTGCCTTGTTTATTATGACTCACACTCAATTACTCAGATGGAGACTTTCACTCAGTACTTTCTCACACCAGATGAATTCCCACAGTTGTCATGACCGTAAAATGTGATCAACACTTCTGTAATACCGAAAGTTTGAGGGGAAACCGTCATTAAAGATGTGCTCTCCCTTTTCCTCTGCATGGCCTCATTGCACTTATACAGGGAGACTGCAGCCCTGATGACACAGACTATCATGGCCCACTCCTGATGAGGTCACACAGACACTAGTCAGCATCATGATTAATTACTGACGTACAGTTTATTAAACCAGCAGCAGGGGTTGACAATATTATCACGTCGACCCTTCACGTAAGATTTTGAGGGATTATATTGATGAAAATGGACGTCTGTTGCTTAGATCACGGCCCCATCAGTATCAAATCATGACATTGCTACAAAGGCTTTATAAAAATTGACAAGACAAAAAGAGCTTTTACACAGAATTTAAATTTTGTTGATCAACAGAGGAGCACAAGGACAATAATCTTACTATGGTGACAAGATTGCACGGTACATCTGTAAGCAAAGAAAGCAATATTGAGTTTTTTTAAATCTCACATTTTTATTTTACCCATGTGTATGTAAGACATGCTCGCGCAGCTCATGAGCAAACAACAGAAACTTGAATATGACATGCCCAAAGCTGACACACAGCTAAGAAAGCAGTCTGTACAGTTACTCCTAAGGCTAAAGAAAATACCGCAGCACTACATTGTGAGCATGAAACTTTTAATGTCCCATTTTTAATTAATACATTCACTAAACAATAATTACACTTTGTCCGAGAGAATCTCTCAAATCCATCACTCGTATTCAAGTATCACATATGACAGAGGGAATAGGGAGCACACTGCTTGTTGGTCGGGTCCAAAACGTTACCATGCTATCATCATACCTTAAACTTCCGTGTCCGAACAAAAGTCACACACTCAACAAATCCGTTCTTTGAAAACAGAAATTTTCCTATAAATTCAAATAAAAACATCGGTTTCTGTCATCTGTACAATTATCATGTTGCATCTTTGTTGACCTTGAAAACAAACCTGCTGTAGAATTCAGCTGTTTTTCTGAGCCGCTTATTAGCAATACAACAAATACTGAAGAAGAATTCCACAAACATCTTAAGGCTGTCTGCAGGTCAGCCTAAACAGAGGTACAATTCTTTTTAGTCTGTAGAGATTTCCCATTTGTCATGGAAGAGCAGCCATTTATTTTAGTCCAGTCATCCACTTTAAAGTCTACCACCCCCCATGACAGCCGTAACTTCAAACCGAATTAATGTCGGTACAGAATGCTGCTTTTTTTTTAAATTTTCTGTCATCTGGCATGTGGCCAGATGTGGCTGTAAGGGATGGTGGCAGTTTGCTCTTTACTCTCTCACTTTCTAAAGCTCAGTCATTCATGCACAAAGACAACTTGCTAGTAGGAAACAAAGGTCATCAATAGGATTTTGTGTTCACTGTAGGGTTGGACTGATCTGTGTAAATCTACAAATACAATGAACCAATGACATCAGCTTTTCCTCCAATGACATCAGCTTTTCCTTAATCAACCTGTCAATGTTCTCCAATTCCAATGCAATTATTGATTTGATGAATCTTAATTTAATCACTCATTTTTATACCATTTTATGTTTATTCCTAGTATTCCCAATTTTCAAAGGGATTTTACTTAAGTCCAGAGTTTACTGCAGTACAAATATTGATTCAATGTCTTCCAATCATGGCCAATATAATACTTAGTACATTTAGGGTTTTATGAGATTAAATTGTTAAATGGAAATGTACTTGGATGAATTGACAGTTTAGATCAGCAGCTTCAATCCAACAAGGTGAAGTGTGAATAAAAGTCAAATGAACTCCTTTGAACCCACTGCACCAACTTGTATGTCAAACACACACATGTACAGGGCACGTACGCACACACACAGACACACACAGACACACACACAGACACACACACAGACACACAGACACACACACAGACACACAGACACACAGACACGGTGTGGGGTTTCAGTTGATTCTGTGGAGTTCATTTTACATTTAAATAGGATAAATATCTCTTCTAATGAATCCCATTTGATCTTTAGGCATAAAGAATCAATCAACAAACTGATCATAATGATGAGATTAGCGTCGTCTGGAGTGGCTCCTGCCTCTGCTGTTACTGTGTCTCCTGTATCTTCGACTGTAATGGCTGTGACTCCTCCTGTCTCGACTTTTATTGCTGCTCCTGGAGCTGCCTCTGTGGTGACTACGCCAGTGGCTCCTCCCTCTGCTGTGACTCCTGCTCAGGCTCCTGTCCTGGCTGGAGTTCGTGCTCCTGCTGCAATGGCTGTGGCTGCGCCTCCTTCTGCCATGGTGACTGCAGCTCCTCCTATGATGACTGGCGCTCCTTCTACGGTGGCTGGGGCTCCTTCTCCTTCTGCTGTAGCTGTGGGAGCCCCTCCCCCGGCTATAGGAGCGCCTCTCTCTGTGGGACCGGTCCCGGGCCCTTGCACGATCCCTGCTGTGCCTGCTCCTAATCACTTCTTCCTTCTTCCCCTCCCGGTTCTTCTTCCTGTCCTCCCCTTCCCTCCTCTCCTCTCCTGTTCTGTTTTTCCCCAAAACCTGAGTGTGCATAGTGGAATTGGACACCTGCTCTTTGCCATCAACTGCTTTCAGTACATTCACCAAGCCCAGGACCCCCAACATCACATCACTGCCACCAGGATCAGAGGCGTCCTCACTCAGCTGGTCCTGGCCAGCTTGGTCCTCAGTGCCTGGAGATCTTGTGGCTTTACTGCTGCTCTTCTTCAACAGGTTGCAAAGCAGTCTCTCCCTTAGCTCCTTCTCTCGGCGCTGGAGCTCCAGCGCGCGCTCCTTTTCCACCTCAACCCTCCGGAGCTCCTCTTCCTGCTTGCGTCGGCAGGCCTCCAGCTGCTGAAGACGAGCAAGTTCCTCCATCTGTCGAGACTGCTCCAGCTTCTCCTGTTCCTCCCGCTCTGCCCTCTCTTTCTCCTGCTGCTTCTGCTTCAGGGTCTGGAGGAGAGGAGGAGCCACAAAGGTAAAGACACAATAAAACTGAAAAAGGCAACATCCAAATTCAGTTTAGTCAGTCAGGGTGATACACTGCTCAAACCTACTCCAGTAAAAAGATAAAGATCATCTAATTCATTTTCTGACAGGCTTTATTATGGAATAGTATCGACCTATTTAATGTTCCTTTCTTGTGAGTAAACATCTTACAGGGTTTTATTCAAATTCACTAAAACCACCATCATCCATGTAACTCAACTCAATTCCCATTTTTAATGTATACAAAAACTGATGTTTAAAAACAAGTGTGGTTAAAGGGTTGGTTGTACCAGACTACGTCCTGGAGCACTTCTTGGCACATTATCACATACCAGATAGATTTGTGTGTAAACCCTTTCAAAGGTGTATTGTGCATCCTTTGTGCATATGCCATATACCTTGGCCCTGGCCAGCAGTTCACCAATGAGCCGTATGGATTCCAGGTTGCGCTGGGCCAGCAGCAGCCTCCTCTCCTCCATGGCGATCTTCATCTGAAGCTTCTTCTGCTCCTCTTCCTGCTGTCGCCTCATCTTCTTCAGGTTCCTCTTCTCCTCTCTCTCCCGCAACTTCTGGTCTCGCTTTCGCTGCTTCTCTTCCTTCTTCCTCTCCTTCTCCTCCTCTTCCTGCTCCTTCTGTTTCCTGGACCAAACATAAATTGTCATCCACAAATAAATATCTCTTATTACTGGGTACCTTTTTCCTAATGACGTTTGTCAAACAGGGCTGTGTAGAAATAGATTGTAGCTTTTCTTAGAACAGTAAAAAGAAAATCAAACTGACCAAACATTCCTCTTACCAAGTTATTAGTGGGAAAAAGTTACTGTCTAACTGGAAGTACTGTAAATGGGACTGATTTTTTTAAGCTTTAAACCAGTTGAATATTGCTTGTTTTAGGAAAATACATAAACCATATAGGATACATCTACCAGCAAATGATTATTAATAAGATCCCTTCAACGGGTGACTTGGGGATGGATAAAGATATTAAGGTGGGTAAAACCATTAACTTTATATATACGTTTTTCCAACAATATTATTTTCATCTCCTTTCTTTCCCATAAAATATGAAAGCAGCAGTACAAGTCCATCACCGCCCCGATTCAGTTACATGCGTCTTCCTTGTCCATCATGGCTGACTCTCCATTTTGCCTTTGTAATCCATCATACCTCTCCTCCTCCTTACGCCGCTCCTCCTCTTCCTTCTCTCGTCGTTTCAGTTCTTCTCTCTGCCTCTCTAGCTCCTGTAACTTCAGCCTTTCCAGGCCTCTCCTCTTCAGGGCAACCTCACTAAGATGCTTGCTAGTGTCAAAGGTCACCTGAGGAAAAACACATACACGGGATCAAACAACGTGCTTTCGTGCTATACAATGTATGAAGTATGACAACATCGTAATTTTCTTTTAAGTGTCTTTTTTAAAGACCGTTTGGATGTCTACTAAGCTCACACTCTTGTCTTGTCTTGCCAAAGTGGAGAGTGCCAAAAGTTAGATCCAGCTCTCTGACAGTCCTGACAAATGGGTGCTTTAATGCAGTCTAGTCTAGAACACCCCTTCCAGTGAAGATGGTAGAAAATGTTGAAATTGTATTCCACTGTATACATGTTATGATTATTAATTTAAAACAGAGTACCTTGCTTTAAACTGATCAGACAGGATTATGAGGGTCATCATATTCTAAATACTTCTTGTCATTTTGAAATAAGACAAAAGCCCTTCCTGTTCTGGCAGGAAGCTTTTTGTTTTTATGTAATTTAACAGAACTCACATAAAATATCTTCTTTAATTCTTCATATGTTTTATACAGGTCATTGTCTACATTAATTTAGATTTCACAGTGAAGCTGTGTTCTGTGGATTAAGAGACCCGGCTCTCCCTTATCCTTAATACCTTTGGAAGTAATGATGACAAAGCTTTAATTCTCATTCCTCTAAAAGGTCTTAAAGCTGCTGTGTGACTCTGAACCACACAATCTAATTGCCAAAATCTGCCCATCTGCAACTTCACAACAGCTTTTGCAAATCACTGGTGGCCTCGCATACAAAATCCACACATGCAGATCTAAATTAGTGGACAATGATGCTGATGAGTAAATTAAATATGACACATGAGAGCTAGTTTGAGAAGTAAATCCATGAGTTTGCAGGTCTATCAGCTGTAAACACAGCGTGGCAGTTTATAACGGTATGTGAAGAAGGATTTTACAACTCAGGGATAATCGTTTCAGCTCCATCTTCACAATTGTGATTTAAAACGTTGAAATACATTAGAGATTAGTGTGTAATCTCCCAGGTTTGATTGACCAACAAACTAGCTTGCCTCGTATTGTTTTGACAGAAGAGTTGAATTGCCTAGTTTTTTTTGGGGGGGGGGGTTTGGTCTACATTTTTTTGCTGGGGCACTGGCAGCCTTAGGCAAGCAAAAGGAATGTACACCACAGCATTTTTCATGAAAAAAAGAATAGTCTATTTAAAAAAAACACCAAATTCAAAATGAAGAAAACTGTGTTTTAAGGCTGTGATGTCTCATGGTTCCTCTCGATGGCGTGCAAGGAATGTGGGAGGAGTACACAGCGCAGTCATCTTAAGGCCCAGTCATGCTCTACGTTAAAGATACGCAACCTTAAGTACGTACTCTGATTTCATTTCGAAAGTATTTGGCCATGTTTTCAGAGTTTATGGATATGAACACGATTGACGAAACGGAGCAATACCACCGGAAATGGGTGGAGCAGTGTAGCTACAAATTCAAGCAAGGCATGACAAATATGTCCAGAAACAATGAAGAAGAAAAAAGTGATTTGAAAAAGTGAAAAACTCTCAGTCCTCCAGTCTCAATGTACCTAATGGCCTCACAGGCCACCGCTGGGTAAATCGTTTCCTCCGCTTTTGCCACTTTGTATTTACTAGGTAAATGATCACAACCTCCTCCTACAGTCAACCATATTTGTTGTTGTTCTTTACTGCTATCTTGTGGCTGTATCTTTGCAAATGTCAAAGATGCATGGAAGTATGTGGCCATTGACGGACACACCGTTTGAAACGGACATTTATATTTTCATACGTAAATGAGCCTTTATGCACACATACACAGATGCAACATACATGTGAAAGATGTAAGCCTACGCAAAATCCTGCTGGTTTGTGTTTGTTCAAAATCGTTTAATATGTTTTTTTTAATCAGACCTACTAAATTTCAGTCGCACTAGTGCGATTTTTGGGCACATGTGCGATGAAAGCGGACGCACCCTGGAGCCCTGCTCTTACAGTACCTCTACAACCATGATAGTCTGCAGTACCTTGATGTTGCAGGCCACTGCCTTTCCATCATCTCCTTTTAGCATCAGCTTCATGCTGCGTAGAGTGTCCATTGCCTTGGTGAAGCCGCAGTACTCCTGGTACTGGACATAAGCTTCAAAGTTCAGATGACCCCCAAAACTGAATGTATTGAAGTTCTTGTCCAACATGTCCTCCCGATATGGGTCCAACATAGGGATGTCAACATTTCGCACCTACAATCAAAAAAGTGTTAGTTTGGAAAAATTTAACAATGTTATTTTTGGCTTAAATTCTTAGTATCAATGATGTGACAATATGATACGAGACTTTTTGTGATGGCTTGTAATATGTAACTAGACTGTGTGCTTAAACGTTCTCAGTCAAATAAGTTATTTTAAATGGAATATGTACAATCATAGCCATGTCTTTGAATATGATTGCTTGACTGAAATGAAGCTTAATAAAAACATCAATACATTTAGACCACTTTACAAGGCAGTGACCTACAATCCCCCTCATTATGTCACTTACTGTAAGAATCAGTGCTCCAAAAAAAAATAATTTTCCAACTACAAAATGTTTACAGATAAATTGTACACAAAAATAAGAATAGTCTTCAGAAACATCCTGCATAGTACTTTGTATTTGTAGTGCAAGCAGCAATAGTTGTTTGATGAAACAGAGAGGAGCATTAACTAATTTCAAACTAAAATCTAACATAATGTAACTTTTGTGTTCAGGTTAGTTTCCTATTAAACAGTGAAAAACGGAAACATTGACCACCTTGCCAAATGTCTGGAATACAGCAGTGAGGACCTCTTCAGAGGGCCGGTCTGGGAACTGGCTGTCCCTCTGGCTAAACCAGCGGCAAGGAAGTCCCTCCAGGTGGATGGTATCAGGCCTCTCTCCTGGCACAGTTTCATTCATGTCCTTGGCATCACGGAAGAATGAGTCCCAGTCATGACGTGTAGGGAAATCCAACTTATTTTCTACTGCACGGACCTGAAGAAAATTTGGAGAGGGATGTCAGTTGCCTGTTTATTTGGTACAACTATATGAAACTAATTGAGTCATCAGCTCTGCAAGAAACCAAGCTTTAAATAAAGTTTTATTTTGAACTGTTTTGGAGAGGTGCTGTTTATTGGCATTTCATTAAACTGACAGGTGTTATGAATAGTTGCTGTATCAATTAAGGCAGTGCCAAACACAGATGCTGCAATCAGCAACATAACCAGGTCAGTTTCACTGTGGGATCTGAGATTTACTACAATGTCAGCCTTACCTTCAGTACATCAGTAAACCCACTAAGTTTGATGGTCTTCCCATCCAGACGGCCCAACAGGCTCTTGACCACTGTCTTGTTTTCCACCTCTCCCTCAAAGCGAATGAAGTCCATGGTGCTCTTGGAGATACGTAGGGCTGAAAACTGCTCTGGAACTACCATGGCCTTTACTCTCTCCATTACTTCCCAGTTGGAGATGCTCTTGCCAGGCAGCTTGAGCTGGGGCAGAGCAACACTGACGGTCATTTTGGCAATAGGCTTAAGGTACAAGTTGTACTCAGAGGAGAGGCACACTGCCTCTGTCGTATCATGGACAATGGTGGTCATTGCTGCAGACCAGAGGAAAAGCTGCGGGACAATTAGAGAGACAGTAAGTTCAAGACAAACACACCTTATATGATCTTGAAATCACCGTGAATTGAAGGACAATTTGTGGTGCTTTCACTTTACAATAATCATATTGAGCAGGTTAATGTTGTTGCACTGTTGATCGGCAAAGACATTGGTCTCATACAAAATGATCAACATACGCATAACGTTAGCCAAATGTCCATCCATCCATCCATCAATCAATTTTCTTCCGCTTATCCGGGTCGGATAGCCAGATGTCAAATTTCATATTTGGAATTGTAACATATTCATCAGAAATTTGAATTTAAACTTCAAATTCGACGAACTACATGTAGATATTTATCGCCAGATGTGTTTGTTGCTACCATCATACAACTGGCAATAGTTACTATCTGTTAAATTATACAATATTAGCATCACATTATGAATTTTGGCTATATAGGTACTGACTTATTCAACCCAAGAAAATTATTTTGTTGTCTGTTAACCCGTGGTGACTTGACGCTACGGAACTTGATTGTATGCTAGCTAACATGTGAAAATATTTAATCGAACCTAATGTCACTAGCCGATAACATGTTAGCTGTAAAGTTTAGCTAGCGTTAAACCGTGACGAGAAACTAACTCGAGGATTGTTAAATGAAACAAATAACTTAAGTTAATGTAAAGAAATCAATGAACAAATCGTTAGCGTTTAATAGCAAGCTGTTTTGGTAAATAGCATCGGCTAGCGTTAGTGTTGCTTCTATTGAGTTTCAGTGGCTAACGTTTGTCCTGTAACTCTGTCGCTCTAGCTTTCAAACAAGGTCCGAGTACTTTTACACAGTATGTTAAAATAGTTAATTACCACAATTAGTTCACCGTCGCCTACCTAACACCAGTTAGCCTCCTGGTACAAACACAGCAACAAGCGTATTTTATCTTCTGAAGAGCCAACACTGCAGGTATAAAATGACTGAAAAGAACGCACAACTAAATGCATGCTACTTCCGCATGCTGTAAACTTTGACCTTAGCCGAAAGAACAATGTGTTGCAGGGTAGTTTATTTGAGAACAGCGACACCATGTGGTACATATGTATATGAGAATGGCAAAAAGGCGCTTGCACAGATTGCACAGTAATACAGATATTTTTATTATGAAAGTCTGGCGCATTCAGCTGTGTTTTAGACTGTGTTGGAATGTAACTAAGTACTTCTACTCAAGTAGAGTACACTTCGCGCCACTTGTGCTTTGCTTGATTATTTCCGTTCTACTTCATTAGCGTTTCATTTTACAGGCAAATATTGCCGCACAAGATCGTGCAAAAATATTTTTCTCCACCAGTAATAATAACTAAATACGTGACAGATTTAAATTATTAATATAAAATATTGACAAAGTAAGTTTAAAAACATATGGTCACAGGAAGTGTTAATTTTCATGAAAGAAAGGTCATCCCCGTCTCAAACAGAAGCTTATGAACTTGGGAAGTTGTCTATTTAAAAGTGAGGCAGTGATATCCACCATGAAGCACTGGGAAGTAATCATTTTTGACTAGAAGTAGACAGTATTGATTGATCGATTGATCGATTGATTGATTAATGATTGATTGATTGGTTTAATTTCTTTGTTTGTTTGTTTGCTTGCTTGTTTGTTTGTCTTTTGGGGATGTTATGGGCAATATTTGAAACTGAATGACAGCCAGGCCCAGAATCGTATTTTCATACTTTCCCCTTTGCTTCAGGATACTTAAAACATTTTAAATAATACTTGTATGATACAATTGTGGTGATTTGATATTTGCATTAACATAATTTCTGCAGGAACATGCCCCAAAAAAGGGGTTTTATGACCCCTGAGACCAAACAGCCCTGGTATCCAAGGTATAGGCTAACTGGAAATAATAAAAATCGTAGAAGAAAACATCTTGAGGGTTGGACCTGGCTCCTGGCCTGTGGGGTATCTAAACAAGTCTTTTTATTTTATATTTATAATGAATTTCGATCATTCTGTAGAAATCTGTTTTAGAAAATGTACTAAAACAAATCCCCAGTAAATCGACTTTGATTTAGTGCTGTAAAACAAAACCTCTAAGTGAAAGCACTCTTTACAGGCACCATATGCCTTGAGACAACCAAACAACCAGCTGACAGTGCACATTGACACTAGCTAAATGGCTATTTGGGGCACTGCACATTTGTTACAAGCTTGATGGTTATTTGTCACTGTTGGTGACAAGTTAGGCTTTGTATGAATGTCATCATTCCTGTGCTAACTGTTTGGAGGGAGAGAGAGAGAGATTGGGATAGATTGGACATGGATTAGTCCGACGACAGAGGCCCCAGGCAAAAAAGTTGGCACAGTTTCCCTGAAAAGAGATGGCACAGGAATTTACATAATAGGCATTACTCCATTCACTTTGTATGTAGGTCAGTAGCTGCAGTCAGGCAGCCTCTCTCACAGTCACTCAGCAGTCATCAAACAGACTGCCTAAGGCAACAAACTTTTGAGTCTGCCGGCCCAGGAAGAGTTCATTCTGTCAGTGACCTCTATAATTCTTGTTTGACTAGAAGATGAGAGCAATAAGAGACATCAGAGAAACATCAAAAGAGCGGACTCTGACTGAAGAGCATTTACATTTACACAAGCAACACATTTGTGATGGTAATGACCGTATGCATGTAATCCTGCATTTACGTGGTTGATTTGCTCTGGTGGAGTGGAGGACAGAGAGCGAGGAGAACATCAGTGGCACAAGATGAGTGTAAGAGCTGCGGTTATCTGTCCAGTCCCAGGTGTCGAGTGCATTGACTCAAAATGTACCATATCCCTCCCTCACATATGACGGCTTATGAATAGAATTCAGCTTACTCAGCGTTTTACATTTCACCTCTCATCCTCAGTGACATGCTGGGGATAACAGGCTCAAGCGCATGCCTAACAGAAAAGAATAACATTAAGAACTCAATAAAAATTGTGAACCAGACTAGTTCTGTCTAGATTTGAATCCAGATCCCTCAGGATTCAATTAAGCTTGTGAGGATGTTCCGTCTTTGTAACAGTAAAGCACACATACATGCACAAATAAATACACACAGAACAGGTGCTGAACAAACCGTCTGTGAATCTATCTGGTGCAGTGTTACACAGGCAGCTTGTGGATAGTAAGTTGTGCATTTACTGCTGATGCTGGACCAAAGCTGCGGAAGTCATCAGATCATCAATTATTCAGCACCACCAGACAAGGACAATCACATGGTGTCAAGCTGGACTGGTGAACTAAAAATCCTGCTTCATTTGGAGCTTTGATCTATCTGTGCTTGACCTCAGAATTCATGAATTCATAGACGTTACAACTCTGATCATCATGAATATAATTCATGCTACTGATTCTGACTGTGTGTATTTGTCTACTTGAACAGTTCTACCAGTTAGTAGCACATTGTCAGAAATCTCAATATGATAGTAAGCTCCCTGCCTGCTGGAGAAAACCAAAAGGCAAACCATCACCAGGTTTTTTTTAGGAATGCCCTTCTATCAAAGACTACTGGAGAGAGATACATGACGATCTGCAAGACATTTTTGAATGTGAACTTCCTCTTGAAATTAAGACCATATATTTTGGTCTTTTACCTCAAGAATGGACAAGAAGAGACAAATATTAAATGCACATATTGCTGGTATCTGCCAAAAACACTCTCACCAGGAAATGGCTATCACCGGAGAGCCTTACTTTAAACACATGAATGGAAATTATAATGGATATTTACAGAATGGAGAAACTAACAGCATTTATTAATCATAAACTGGAACAATTTTATATATACTGGGGAAAATGGCTTAGGTACCTGACACCCTATAGGCCAGACTTTATATCAACAAATGAATAATTATGCCTAACATATGGAAAAAGAAAAAGATCACTCCCTAATTTTTTTCTTATTTTCTGCATTTTTTCCTGTTTTTTTCCCCCCCTTTTCCTTCTTTCACTTCTCTTTCTGCTATTTCCAAAAGTGAATGCCCCTGAGGAGCATTACCTCGAGAATTAAGATAAATGAATGAATCTACAGTATATGTGAAACATCTCGAAGGGGGCATTTCTTTCATTTATGTTTGATTTCTATAAATCTCAATAAACAGTTTAATTACCAGAGAGAGAAAGTCGTCATGTCACACACACACACAAAAAAAATGATAGAAAAAGGAACCGAGGTCTGACTTGTCCAAAACATTATTGCTTTATTTCATATTCAAGGATGAGACACGGAGAGAAAGATGACAGTGGCTCAGCAACAGTATTCACATTCTAACTTCACAGTGAACAGTGATTTACAAACATAAAAATGAACATTTCATTTGCCATCTGCATGCATCTGAAAAAGTGACATCTAAGTTGGTTTGTACAATACATTTCTACATCAAAAGTCTACCATTACAATTACATGAAGCCCTATGATTTGAGTACAAATGCTACAAAGTACTGAGGGAACATTCATGAAATCTAGGCGGTGTCATTAATCCAGTGAGAAGGTTCACATATTTGGGGGGGAACAGTCAAAAAGTCAGAGTGCTCCTCAGGTAAACATACAGCATATTCTGGTCTAGACTCTCCACTATCCACAGATGACGCAGGCATGATTAATAAACAGATGACATGCAAGGTTAGACAAATGCAACAGGCAATCAAGGTGGACATGAATCAGTTTGTGTAGAACTGTGCTGCGCTGAAGTATCTTCACCTTGAGTCAAATTAATTTGACATGACAAACACTGAGATCTGTTATTAGAGGCCCATAATGTAACACAGAGTGAACCAGATCCAAAGGGTTTGAGGTACATTATAGTATAAAAACTCACATAAACAACATCACTTCCTCCTGTGAAACTGTGAACTAAAGTCTTACAGCAGGCAGGAAATATCCCCACTGCAGTGTAACTTTTAACAGCACTTTTCAACCCTTGATCAAAAGAAGAGACGGGAAAAATTACATCATCTATTTTTTCCTCATATGGATACATCGTATAGATACATCTAAAGGTGCAGCGATTTGATCACCCCCCCCTATATTGTGTATAAATACCACCCTACAAGTATGAGATGGACCAGTAAGAGCTGGCATGGTTTTAGTTTAGTTTCCTCCCATAATCACAAACTACCCTTAAAGTGACAAGTGCAAACATGACAAGTGTGCATGTCTGGAGTTAGAACAGTTCTGTGGTTAGAACAGTTTGAATACTAAAATCTGTGACTTCAAAAAAGAGTAAATGATATCATAAAAATGCATTTAAAACATAAACAACATCCAATCAATGGAAAACTAGTTCTATGAATATATTACTTTACTCTGCAAACAAAAATAAGCGTTTGGTGACCTGTGTGAAATCAAACTGAAGCGTTACTTTCAAATCCTTCACCGATGTGAGTCAAAACTAAAGTGAAACCCTGATGCAACCCCCCCTGTTGCTTTTGTTGTGCATATATTGTTCTAGTGAAAGGTATTAAAGTAAAAACAGCCAGTGTAATATTTACTGTCTGCTCTAAAATCAAGATACTGTGATCAACATCAGCCTAACAACTGCAATAGGAACAACAATAAGGTAGATTTGTAGACAAACATTCAGTGGTGGTTTATCAATTTAAAATCCTATGATAATAAAACTATAGAATCAGATTGACATTATATATTAGGATGTGTACTTTGAGTTTAGTCATAAAAATGTCTGACCTGGTAAACTGTATATTGTGAATCAAACTGGTTTATATGTGCATGTCGTTGGTTCAGACTCACTTCATCCAAACAGGTTGGACAGTGGTCGGGTTCGCAGAGGGCTGCTGGGTAGTTCCCCTCCTCTTCCCACCTCCCCCGGGTCCCTGAAGGAGGCGCTGTGGATGATCTGGGCTCGGTGGCGTCCTCGATGCAGCCGCGCATTCAGCCGGCTCAGGGAGGACTTCCTCTGCATCCCCCCTTTGGTCTTCCCACTCACAGCTGCGTCCTCTGCTGCCTCAGCGGGAGGGTTCAGGAGCCGCAGCGGGTTCAGATTGCCAGGGAGGACTCTGGGAAACCGCCAGCATCGCCCTCGACCACTGCCGCAGTTGGCGTTTTCGTTATCTGACTCAGTTCCCGGTGAGAGGACCACTCCCTCCTCCTGTAGGTCAGCGGCCAGCGGAGGGGGCAGGTACTGGATGGCGCGCCTCCCACTATAGTCCCGAGCATCAGGGTCTGCCTCCCAGTCAGACAGCAACACACGAACCACCTGTCAATCACAGCATGTTAAATACTGAAATCTTCCATGCAGAATTTACTGGTGACTTATTGGCTCAGATTTTTCTGATAGCTATACTGTGCATATGGGAAATGTAGTTGTCTTCTCTGCTGCAGTCTTATTATCTGTCTTGATCAGTTCATGGTTATTTCCAATCATTATTATGGATTATATCCATTTACAGAGTGCGATACTGCAGCATTATTTATTGGTGGATGTGTACTGCACTAGTGTACATTTATTATGTTGTGTTCATGAATTTCATAGGAAATGCTGTAATATTATATTTTTAGGGTCTGTTTTCACAATCTGAGGGACAAAAGAAGAACATTTGCCTTTTAGGCTAACTCTGACTCATTTGCAGTTTTTTTCTCTCTGTTGATCAATGAGTCGATCAATATAATTTTTGTATTAAAAATTGCTTATGTTTGTGATCACATGCTAGTATCTCTTTAAAGATCCTTTTAAGAGTCTGATATGAATGGAGCACCTTAAGGCAAACCTTGATTTGTAAACTCTGATTTATTTGACTTAATTCCCCACTTCAGCCTATTATTTGAAGAGGTTTCTGTGTGATGTCATGTTCTAATCTTTTTCTGGAGAGACAAAAACATTCAGTAGAGACAAAATCCATTCCAAGACAAAAATTATGGGAGCCATTTCTGGCTTTTAGTAAAAATTCCCAGGTTGTCTGACAGTCATTGTCATTTTTAGAAACATATTTTGAATAGACTGGGTTTTTAGATTAAATGAACAGCAAGGGAAGAACCTCTCTGAAAAGAAAGAGGTTTTTATTCACAAAGGTTTTACTCTAAATAATAACACACAGGACCTTTTCAAGTCATTCTGTGTAGAACACTTGACCATCACTCTGGTTTGAAGAGTACGTTAAATGATTCTACCTGGAGCGCACAGAGTGAATGCAATTATCTACTGCTTCACTGAGCAGGTGTAACACATGACACCACACTGTCACCACCATGCAACTTACCTGTATGTGTCCGTGCATGGCTGCCAGGTGTAGCGGTGTGTAACCAGCGCTCGATCTCACATTCACATTCACAGGTATGGCGTTCTCCTTGGCGAAGGCCAGCAGCTGGGAGAGCAGCTCAGCTTTGCCCTGCTTAGCCGCCCAGTGGAGGCAGGTAAAGCCGGTCACAAAGTCTCTCTTGGCCACCAGGCAAGGTTCCACAGCGAGCAGGGGCTGCAGGCTTTCCCACAGGCCATCTGAGGCGCACAGCATCCACTCGTGTTCCAGTGGGTCCAGGGCCACTGAGGCACAGTCCTCATCAGTGGCCGAGGAGAAGAGCGATGTCGAATCTCCATCACTCTTCACCGAGTCCCGGAGGCGTGAACCACGGTTGATCAGAGACCTCCGAACCTGCAAACGGCAGAACATAAGATTGAAAGAGCTGCAGAAGTTAAATATTTTTTTTAAGGTCATACCATCTAATACTGTAGTTGTTTAGCTTTGTACCTCTAACAAATGCTTTGTGATGATTTAAATGTGACTTTTAGACAAGTTCTTTGCCAACATGCTACTAAAATGGTTCTTCAAATGACATAAACAGAACTGTAAATAACAATTAAACAATAATATCCCATATTTAAAGAATAATATATATATTTAATTGTCATTTGTGGAGGACAGACTTAACAAAGGTAGTCCAAATACCTGGATACTGGTCATTACAATAAAATATCAAACTGATGTCGATTGTACAAATATGTCTCTGAAGTTCTAATAATCACCTTCAACCTTCCTGAAAGTTAAAGCAAGCTAGATTACATCACTGATGCATGCTGTGGAGACACACATCATGAATATTACATATCTGTCACACCCCAGATGGTGTTTTCCCTCAACCGTCAAAGGCTGCACCCTTGGCCATGCTGCAAACTACACAGAGTCGAAGACACCTGTGAAGCACCTGTAGTGACATCCCTGGTTTCAGTATGAGTATGACATGGTTCAAAGTTTGAACCGAGGGAAAGCAGTGCAGCAGCATTTTTATATTTGAATCACACTGAAGACCATTTTTGGAAACTTTCTCACCTGCTCCGATTGTTACTAATTTGTTTGAACTTATATGTCCTGTAGAGAGCTTTGTTAAGCTGACATAAAAAAAGAAGACTTTTAATAACTTGAAATTCAGATGAACAAAGAATCCTACCTGAGGTGAGCTACTCATCATCAGCTCTATGAAGTTCCGGCGACTTCCCTTGGGTGTGTTGATATCTCCAACAGGGTCCAGCCCTTCCAAGGTGCTGTCCTCAGACAGGCAGCTGACCAGCATGGACCGCTGGGACCCCTTGGACACCCTGCGTGCCCCTCTGACCGGCTGATTTTGGCAACCTGCGGGGTGAGCCTCCAGATCTGGCACCCCAATTACTGGGGCCGACTCTCGCCTCCTCCTCTCCCTCAGCTTCACCTCCCCACCTCCACTGGACTTATTATTCAGGGAGGGGGCTGCAGGTTGGTCATTGGCGTTGGACTGTTTATCCAGGCTGGCAGCCAATGAGCTGGATGCACCTGTGGAACAATTGGACATGTTTTTTCTTGCATCCAGCTTTGAGACTGTGATGGAGTTGTTTATGGTATAATTTTAACCTGCACTGACTTCGAAGCAACTTTTTCCATTGTAATTCCCACGGGTATTAATGGGGTTGGTTTCGTATTCCCTTTGTGTTATCCTGAATTATTGTTAACACTTTGTGATTTTTTTTGTGCAAGAAAGAGGTCATGAGACCACTTCAGTCTAACCCAATATTATTGGCCTTCATAAGCAACAGTCAGACAATGCTGAGGCTATTCAGGGAGCAAATACAATACAATACAATACAATACAATACAGCAAAAAAAGAATAAGAAGACGCAACATTACTGACTCACAGATACAACCTATGTGAAATCTACATCTATAATGTCTAAACAAACATCCCACAGTTACAAAGAATAAAATGGACACAAAGTGTGTATCCCTCACCTGTGAAGGCTCTGTTGTCTGGGTTGCCGTTGACATAGTTGTTGTCGTCCAGTGTCTCCTGGATATTGCCATTGCACTCCGTGTAATCGTGGCCGTCTGTGTCCGCACGCATCACCGACCTCACGCTGCCGTCAGCATTTAAACACACAAATTTCTCGCCGTTTTCCACTTTCACGTAACCCACGTTGTCCACGATGCGTGTCAGAACCTCACGATCCACTCCCTCCTTCGACTGGTCATTTCCCCCACAAATTGATAGGAAATGATCGATCAGCTCCATCTGTTGGACCCTCCCTCCTCTCTTCATTAGGAACTCCCGCACGGCTTGCTGCGTGCACTGGGACGCCATCATCATGCTGAACTAACAGAGCGCAAAGACGGCTGGAATAAGTTACACAAGCACGTTTGGAAATGACTCCATGTTCACGCTAGTGTCATTCGCTGAGGTCGATGACAACGAATGACAGCATCTTCATGCCTGTGTTCCTCCTCTCCTCCATGCGAAGTGCCGAGCTCTGGCAGATAGGGGTCGCACGAACATGAAGCGACCAAAGGCTCACTGCAGGATAAAATCATGCTGCATTCTAGTGCGCCTCGTAAACCCAGCTTACATTACTTGCAAAGTCGACCATGTTGTAAAATAACTCTGTTATCTTTATTATAAGCCTCAACTGGGCTGAAATGGCGTGAGGAGAAGTACTAATATATTTCTGGACTCCATTAGATGATTAATTGATTTAGATCGGCAATAGCTATATGCCATTGTAATCTTGTTGGTAAGCAAGACTAACGCAGTTAGCCAACGAATATACATTTCAAAATATTGGTAAAATTCTCCTGATTCCGTGTGACTCGTGTATTGCCAAAAACCCCAAGCAAATCTTAAATAATAAAATCAAAATCATAATAGGGAAGCTGTTAGATGCAAACGAGACGCTGATTCAGCGTTAAAATTTCCTGACACTCCTTAAAATGTCATGGAAGCTGCTGGGAAAATTAATTTGCGCTGTACCATTATACCAAACAGGGGAGTTACGTTTAACACTACAGCAAATTAACATTTCTTGGCAATGCTTTCTTCCAACTACACTGTAGTTACTGCTTAAACAAATTATACTCTGAAAACCCGTGACAGTCTGCCTGAATTTATTGTATTTTTGTTTTACAGCACATTTATACACTATAGATTCCACCTCATTCCTTTCTTGTTTTGAGTAGTCTAGTCTGTCCAGTTGTCGAGTCGACGGTGGAGCCACTGAGGCGGTCCCCATCTGGTTTCTAAAAAAAGGTGTCTGTCCTGGTCATTGTTGTTGTATTATATCTGAATCCATCTGGGATATTAACCTCAGGCTTAAACTATGGCTTCTTCGGATGTTGCTCGACAGCCGGTTAGTATTTTCTTTCATTGTTGTTCAGATATAACAGTGTTTTTGAGAGTTGAGCAGGGAGTGTCCGGGGGTCTACCATTAAGTTAGCTACTGCTAATGTTAGCCGATAACTACATTCTGTCTTCCAGGTTATTCAAACCGCAGTTGCTCATACGTAGCGTATACACAATGTCGACCTCAAAACACATCTACCCTTCATGCTGATATATATTCAGAACACCAAGCGGGGCTTTTCATTTAAAAATTTTAACTTTTCAGAGGGGATGCCGTATAGCATCACAAACCAAAACATACCACGAAGGGAGCGCTAGCCGGCTAACACTACGCTAAGTTAGCCATTCAGCAGTCAAAAGTTCCTAAAGAATTTTAATATTGTGCTCTGTTTAGTGAAACACTCCTTTACCATAATCATTTATACACATTTGCAAAGTTATAGGCCACATTTTACATTCATGTGTGTTATGCAGCTTATGTTTGATATGCGCCATTAAATTCTTACAACTTTGAATGAAATTATGTTTTCACGTAGTTCTTCAACCAAGACGTAGAAACCTGTGTGACGTTTAGTGTTTCCACATAGAAAGGATATTTTACAATTATCCAACGTTGGAAGTCGACAATGAGGAGTTGCTTAAACGTCAGCAGACGATACCACGTCATAACTAGAACTAAGCTAGCCGGGGTGCATGTTAATACTTTGGATTTCTCATCTCAAGGTCAGACTCAGCCAGGTGAGAGTGATCTTAAAGTGTGGGTAATGTTCAGCATCCGTTTGGTGAAAATATTATAGCTGCCTGGACAATTTGCAATGTGAATGATTGTTAACAGCAAGTAATTTACAGAGGGTGTATTAGGACATTTGTTAATTTCATAAACAATATTGAAATTATTATTTGTCTATGAAAAGACATTGATTGGTTAATAATAATGCCAGAGTCATCATTATTGAATATCATTACAATAAATTGTCATTCTGTGAAGCTGGAGGAAAAGTGGCACACAAGTGAACAATTTCTAAAAGTTGATACTCTCACTTTAGCGACTGAAATAATCTTGTTTCCATACAGGATCTTTTTCTTACTAAAGAGAAAGTGACATCTTGTGAATGATCTGTCTTACTGTGTGATTTCTTCCTCAGGATAAAGGAGTCCGGCCCTTGTCCCTGGCTGGCCATGTGGGCTTTGACAGCCTCCCGGATCAACTTGTCAACAAGTCCATCTGTCAGGGCTTCTGCTTCAATATTCTCTGCATCGGTACCAGTATACATTCCATTACTGAGACACAGATACACACAGAATGCTAATACCATCGTAAATCCATAATCTACATGGTACTACATGCACACAACCCCAGTGTTTTATTTGACCACCTTGATTTAATATTATTTTAATATTATAGCTCCTGTCCTCTGTAGCTTTAATGCATTTTAATCCCAATAGCAGTGTGATACTCATAATAACTAATTATTAGAACCTGAGGTGGACGAGGAGTCTCAGGAGCATTGTGATGAGAAGGATGCTGCTGGTTCTGACCCCTTAACCAGCTGGTGAATTTGTTGTCCTTTAGCAAGTCACTGATTCCCCACATCGCTCCAATGCAGCTGAAGTGTGAACTTGTCACTTGGTGTTGAGTCATCCTTCCCCTAGCAAATTTAGTTTTAGGGGTATTTCAATTAAATCTGTTGTTTTGGACTTCCAGTACCTGGTTCTCGATTAAATGCGAGTTCAAAGTTCAAATTTCATGTTCCTCTGACTCTAGGTGAAACCGGTATCGGCAAGTCCACCCTGATGGACACTCTGTTTAATACCAACTTCGAGAACTTTGAGTCATCCCACTTTGAGCCTCAGGTGAAGCTGCGGGCTCAAACCTATGATCTACAGGAGAGTAATGTCAGACTACGCCTCACTGTAGTCAACACCGTGGGCTTCGGAGACCAAATGAACAAACAAGAGAGGTGAGAGGAGGAGAGAGTGTACGAGTGCTTTGGACTGTGAAGAAGAGTGGCAATCTAAAAAGTGCTCAAGAGAGTGAATGTGATCAATAATGAGTGTCAAATGTCCTGTTTTAAATTTACGTCAGTTGTGAACTAATCTGTGTGCACCATTCATAAAACTCACATTTCTGATCATCCCTACATTTCTGTCCTGTAGCTACCAGCCAGTGGTGGACTATATCGACAGGCAGTTTGAGAGTTATCTGCAGGAGGAGCTCAAAATCAAACGCTCCCTTCACAACTACCATGACTCGCGAGTCCATGCCTGCCTTTACTTCATATCTCCCTCAGGTCATTCACTCAAATCCCTGGACTTGGTCACAATGAAGAAACTAGACAGCAAGGTACTGTGTGTGTGTGTGTGTGTGTGTGTGTGTGTGTGTGTGTGTGTGTGAGTGTGTGTGTTGAAAGGTCGGACTTTTGCATTGTTTTTTTTAATTCGTCAGGTGGTTTTTCCATGTTTGTTTCCTTTGATATGAAATTTCTGAAATACCACAGAATATTCAAATGTACTGTACATCCCAGACAAGATATCAGACTGAAAAAGGTGTTAACTTTACTGCAATAGTACATGTTTCACAAACTGTGTTAGATGGTGACATTTACCTTATGACTTAAAAATGACGGGGCAATATAGTCGCCATGTATGTAAATGGTTTGTCAAACGCTGTAAGAGACGCGATACACAGAAGCCTGTCCTTCCAGCAAACATACAGTTAAACATGTCTGACCTCAAAAATAGGAGACTAAGATATACATTACATGAGCAGAGTTGTTGAACTCCTGTTTGCCCAAATGAACCAGAGGGATGAAGCAGTTTGTGGATGTATAAACATTTTCTGCAGTTAAATGCTTTCATGTTTGAAGAGATGAAATTTGTCTGCAGTTCTTGGCTCGACTTCTGTTGATGTTTTAAAATAGACCGGTCAGCTCTTTAGCATTCCCTAGAAGCTTTGCTTTTAATATTGTTGATATAAGCAAAATATTTTAGTTGTTGATAGGAGCACAACACTGAGGAATCAGATGTGAACATCCCATGAGAGCTGATTATAAAACTGATACAGGCGATAATGGGAAGTACTGAATTAGAGACTATGCTGTGGTTGTTCCTAGACTTTCTTCTGGAGTTTTTTTGTATCTGACTGTTGGCAGAGGCAAAATCACTCCCCTCACTTTTGAAGTGGTCAGAGACTTTCCCATGCTCCCTGTGTGTAGTGGATTTGTGTTTTTTTTTGTGTGTTTGTGGGGTTTTGCTGCTCTGAAGTGTCAGTAACCCTGGATTCGTGTGTGAATGGAGTAGAAAAAAGCCGTGGAATGCTGTAATCACCTCACGCACAAACACTCGGGTTGTCCTTTTGTGCCGCTGTACAGATGGACACAGGGGAAGCCATTTGTTGAATATGCAGCTCTGATGCAGAGACATTCAGTCACTCGGACAGCTGTTGGAACAGATCTCCTCGCATTGTTTTGTTTTCTCTGCTGGGATCAGTGTGTGTCCTGCATGTGTGTGCATGGGTGTGCGGTCTGGCCCCCAGAGGCTTGTCTAGAGACAATAACTCATTCCTAGCCTCTCTTTTGGACAGCTAATGATGGACAGACAGGTGGGCGTGGAATGTGGGACGACTTGGAGAGTAGAGTTGGTCGCTCACAATGACAACAACAGAACAAACAAAGCCTAAGCATAAACATGGTTGTTACACAGTTGGAGTCCAGGTTGTGTCTACATAATGCTGATGGGAGGAAGGGAAGGTCTGCAATGGAGATGCTTTTAAATTCATTTTGTTTCACTTCTAGCCAGAGATTATTATTTGTATTTATTTTGAATACATATTGTCGTTGATTTACTGGAAGTAGAGGAAATAGTTTGTTCCTTCTGAGCTGTGATTTTTCATTTTGCAGCATTGAAAGTAAAATTCAGTTTTTTGTTGTTGTTTTTTTTGCAGTAAAATGAACTTGAGTGTTTTGAATCATTTCGTGGTAGGATTGGTGGGACGTGTTGTAGTTATTCATGCTCTAACGTCATGAAACAATTGTTTTAGTCAATCAAGTCGTCTAATGTTTCTGTAAAATCGGATAATAGAATTTATACTCAATAAAGATTACGGAGGAAGAAGAATGTGTAATTTTTGCACATGCAGATGAAGATGTATCCCATCTCGCCGTAGGTGAACATCATCCCAGTGATTGCGAAAGCTGACACCATAAGCAAGACTGAGCTGCACAAGTTCAAGATCAAAATCATGAGCGAGCTGGTCAGCAATGGAGTCCAGATCTACCAGTTCCCCCTGGACGATGAGACCGTTGCTAAGGTCAACACCACAATGAATGTAAGGAAACACACACAAACACACACGCACACACACACACACACAAACTGACACACACTCACACACACACACCTACTCTTCAGGGTTTCCTCCAGGTAACTGCAAACACAGCCTCAGTGGAAGTCAGGCCTAAATGTGGAAGTGTTTTGGATAATCTATTTTCTAAAATTGAATGAGTAGCAAAAGGCAGAACTCATCTGTGAGGGCAGTGCCTGGACAGTCGACAGCACACACTAGAGTTACCTTCTAATTCATCAAGCATGTCTGAGCATGTTTTGATTTAATGACTCAGTAACGGGGCGGCATGGTGGCGCTGTGGGTAGCGCTGTTGCCTCACAGCAAGGAGGTCCTGAGTTCAAATCCACCTGAGGACCTGGGTATTTTTCTGTGTGGAGTTTGCATGTTCTCCCCCGTGTCTGCGTGGGTTCCCTCCGGGTTCTCCGGCGTCCTCCCACCACCAAAAACATGCATCGTAGGTGAATTGGTGACTCTAAATTGACCGTAGGCACGAATGAGAGTGAGAATGCTTGTTTGTCTCTATGTCTTATTAACTGGTTGTGCCTTTTGATATTTAGAATTTTATACGCATTTTATTTTGTGTCGTTTCCATGGAAACATGTCGTTACAGGTGGTTAATTTGTCTGCAGCGTACTGTATCTCGCAAACGACATAATGTTGCTTCATCAAACTTAACACATAAATGAACCATTAGAAGTAGTTGCACCTGTTATTATTTAGATTTTTCCACAAATCTTATTTTTTTTGTTGAGTTTTTCGATGTAAGGATGATTTAAGGTGACTGAAGGTTGTTCATCTTCTCCATAGCATATATCCAAAACAATATACACTACTGTAGGCTCACCAAAGGAATGGAGGATATGTCGTATACTGATCACTTTGTTGTACAATCGACATCGGGGGGGCGGGGCTATATGTCATCTTCAGATTATGCTTGTTTATACTTGTCGTGCTTATAACAGGCTCTAATTAACTGCAGCATTGTGGATCCAGCCATGTCCTAAATGAAAATGTTTTTGTAGGGTCATTTGCCATTTGCTGTAGTTGGCAGCACAGAGGAAGTCAGCGTTGGTAATAAAATGGTGAAGGCTCGTCAATATCCCTGGGGTGTAGTACAAGGTAAGATGGATCATTGTTTTTGTTTTTTTGTGTGTGCTTGGTTTGCCAAAGACTCTGCTGTTCATTGTAAGATCACATTCATTTAATAGACTACTTAACTTAATGGGTCTGTTTATCTTTTCAGACTCGCACCGTTTCACCTCACAAGCATTATTGCACGTAGAAATGAGTACTTTGGCCGAAACAGCTCAGTATTCTATAAAATTCATTTGAATCTCATTTTGAAATGTCAATTTTTACTGTGATTTCTGTGGCTGTCTGTAAGGATTTTCAGTATTTCATCTTGGTCTAAATGCTTTTACCAGAGGCTTTTCTAGCCTGATATTAAACCATGTGGAGGAAATTAATAAGACTTGAATAGAAATGTACAATATTAATATCAGCTGGATGGCTAACCACCTTTTTTTTTGTCCCATATCTATTGATGTGCGTATCAGTGGAGAACGAGAATCACTGCGACTTTGTGAAGCTGAGAGAGATGCTGATCTGTGTAAACATGGAGGACCTGAGAGAGCAGACTCACACTCGCCACTATGAGCTGTACAGACGCTGCAAACTGGAGGAAATGGGATTCAAAGACACAGGTCCAGAGTGTAAACCTGTCAGGTGAGCTGCCAACTCATCAACAATTTTTGTGGACATTGTGTGACAAGACTGAGTGTGTTTGTGTATGTATATGTGTGTGTGTGTGTGTGCGTGTGCAGCTTGCAGCAGACCTATGAGGCCAAGCGTCAGGAATTCTTGGTGGAGCTGCAGAAGAGAGAGGATGAGATGAGACAGATGTTTGTGCAGAGGGTGAAGGAGAAGGAGTCTGAGCTGAAGGAGGCTGAAAGAGAGGTGTGTAGCCACGGAAACACAAACTCAGCATATGTTGTGTGTTAAAATGGCCACAACTCCGTGCACGTTGTCCCCAGGGCTGCGAATTGCTGACTTAACAGCAGTTCAGCTTTCTTTCCACTTCTTTCTTAAAGCAAAACTGAATGTTGCCGGCTGTGTTTTTCCTTCTGAAGTTGTAATTTGTTGGTGTGCGCATTGCTCTTTTTTTTTGTTGAAAATATGTGATTTCAACAACCTTCGTTTTTTTTCTGTTGTCATACCAAAGTCAAAGCATTTTTTCCTCCCAGTCTTTTTATAGTTCCGCATTTGATGCGAGAGCAAAACCGCACTATGAGGAAACTAATTTGTTTTGTGTAGCCGTTTTAATTTGAAGGGCAGAATGGAGGCATGTCTGTGACCCTCTCTGCTCTCTGCATGTGCTGTAGTTGCAAAGTCGTTTTGAGCAGCTGAAGCGCCTCCATGCAGACGAGAAAGCAGCCCTGGAGGAAAAGAAGAGACTCCTGGAGGATGACCAGAGTTCCTTCAGCAAGAGACGAGCTGCCGCTCAGCTCCTTCAGGCCCAGAACCTCACCGCCAACGGCAAGAAGGACAAGGACCGCAAGAAGTAAGAGGCCTCTCTAAAACCTGATGCTGATGTTGGATGTGGTGAATATTGTTTGATTGGGCATTAAATTAAGCCTTAATTGGTTCTATATTTGATTTTCAACTCACGCAACTCCCTTCTGTTCCAGTTCTGGTTTCATGTGAAGAGGGATCTGAAGTACACTCCAGTATGACCAGTACAGCCAGTGACATTCTGCCCACATCCTTTCAAAGCCCTTTGCGGCCAGTCACAACCACCAACCAGGAAAACCCCACATAAGCCAGCAGTGTGTGCAAGTGTGAGTTTGATTTGGTGCCAAAGTGTAATGACTGTACCCACGAATCCTGTGTACACGTTCTTCAATGGTATTTTTTAATCTTTCAGTGTTTTATACCTTATGTGTAATATTTTATATTTATCCTTTCATTTTTTATATAAAACCTTTTATTTTCCATATACCTCCGTAAACTGAGGGACACCTCAGGAAGTTGGTCCTCACACAGCCTCCTTACTTGATGCTGCACATCGAAGCTACAAAACTACATAAGATAGCCACAAGCAATTACATTGGGTCTTCTCTTGTCTGCCACATGTTTAGTGATACCTTTGATGGGGACATAGTCCGACACCTGTAACCTGTTTGTAATTTATCATAAAGCCCCTTTCAGACATGCTTTACTTCATGAGATTTACTTACATTTTGGTCTCAATGTCTAAGCAAACAGCAGAGAGTCCTTCATAAAAGTAGGATGTCGGACGTATTGAAAATGGAAAGATTCATGTAAAAGCTACAGTAGCTTAATATACCTTTAAAAAAATTCTATTGCACAAACAAAACCAGTTTAATTAACTACAAAATCACTGCTAAAGGTCCATTAATAATTTGTCTTTTTATCATATTTTTTGTAGTTGGGCAAAATGGCAAAATGCTTCAGACTTGGATCATTACTTTTAACTAATTTTCTTTTTTTTAACATTATCAAATAGGCATCAAAATTGTATGTTCTATACATAATTGATGACATAGATTTAACTCCACAATCCACCGCTTTCTTAGTTGACTCACAGCTGGTTTTCCAGTTGTGTTTCTGCTGCGGTGATAAGAAAAACAGTGCGAGGATATCAGCTCTGTGCGTAATAGTCACGTAAAATATCATTGAATGCCAAAATGCCATTAATTTAACAGATTTGAAGTTAAATCCGTGTCGCAGTAATCCGTGTCTGAGAAGGGTGCATTTCTAAAGGTTGGAGTGCGTTCATCACAAACACTTGTCATATTATATACTTGTCATATATATTATATATATTATTATTATTATCTATTTCTTTGGTGTTATGCCAGTTGTTTTTTTTCTCCTCACACCCTTCTGATGAACTTTCACTATGAGCACACCAGCATAACAAAAACCAGCAGGAGCCACACTGATTCTCCTGTTGTCTAAAGGGAAAGAGTCATTTCTCAACTTCGAACTTCTCCTGTCCAGATGCAGTTTTCTCGGAGGCTGAGGCTGAGGCTTGGTTTTGGATTAGGTACATATTACTGCGTATATTTATATACATTGTGTCTTCCTTGCTCCCTTGTTTTTGTCCTACTGACACAAACCGTTGAAGTTTGTCTGAGGAGAGCTGACCTGTGGAGTCGGTGTTTGTCGAGGGATTACAGATGCATTCGTGACTGTATTTTTTTATCATTTCTTTCTCTCTGAAGTCATAATGAGATGTGGTTTACATGTCAAAGCATTTACAACAGTAGAGTATACCAGAACACTGTGCTGCTGGTTTCCAATATAGTGTGATTAACACAACGTTTCCTCACAAATGCTGCCACTTTATAATTACACTAGAGCTTACGGTGTGTTTGTGCCTTATATGTGTGAAGCTTACGTAGAAACACACTATCCACTTAACTTCTACATCCAGAGAGACGCACCGATGCCTAACTGAGAAACACTTGTCTGAGACACTTTTGTACTACACTTGTATTTAAGGACTAAACAGTGTTATCTGGGAGCTTCTTTTCCTCATAAATAAATGTTTGTATTTTTGACACGATCCTCTCTGCTCATCTGTTGTTTTTTTTTATGTCTGCTCGCCGGTTATAGCTGTGGCCTGAGGCAAGTTGTCAGGTTGTCTATCCTAGTCTCATGAATGGGATATGTCAGGAAAGCTTTCCAGAATGTCTTCAAACTTGTGTAAACATTCACCAAGTACTCAAGGATGAATTTGTCGGATTCTGTGGGTCGAAGGTCACGGCGACGTTACAAAACACATTCTTAGCCATCGCTCAGACACGATAATTATGTGTGTCAGTTATTTCACACAACTGTCTAACAGGACAAAAATGATTAAATGATCACATCATCCAAAAGGTTAAAGGTCAACTGTGTGGTTGTGACATAATATTCCTTAACATTCCATTTACTTTTAACCAGTTGTGTTGTCAAATTTGAAATACAGCAATGCAGTATCCAAATTGTTTGACTGAAGTGTCTGATCAGGGGTATTTTTCAGTATGTGTGACATGAGGTGGCCTCATATACAACAAATGGAACGTAACGCTATGGACAAGACTGCATAAACATTTTGTTCGTTTTACGTTCTGTTTAAATGATTGCACCAAAAGATAAAAACAGATTCTAAATGAATTTTCAGACCAACATCTGCAGACCTGGGTTTATTCCTCACCACTGATGTGATGCACTATAAAAGAAATGTCAACTGTAGGGACATCTACACGTCCCTCCCTGTTATCAGAAGCTAAGAGGATGGAGGATCACAAGCTTCCTTTATGCTTTAGGGGCAGATTTAGCAGACAGCAGTAGCTTAGCACGTTCACTACTTAACTGCACTGTCTGGTGGAGGGATTTTTTCCCCTGCAGTGTCTTACCCATTGGCTCTGTTACCCTTCATGTGACTTAGAGCTGTGACACAGACAGGCAGACAGACAGGTCTGGAGTTAAGCAGAGGAGTGTTCATCGATTCCCCGCAGGGGCCTGCAGCGCCTCGAACACCCTGAGGAGAACCATCTCTTCAAGGCAAACTGTGGAGAAAGGTGTGTGTGTACCAACACCTTTAGCTACTCTCTGGGTGGCGAGGGATTTCTCCCAGTGTTCCTGCCAGAGGAGAAAACCCACCGCACTGCAGAAATCTGAGAAATCTCAAATTTCGCTGCCTGCCTCGAGCTCGCCTTAAAATATAGCAGTTTGAGTTTGTGTGTTAGTGTCAAGTTTTTCTGTGTGTACTTACATTCAAGATAGTGTTCACACACACACACACACACACACACATACATACATACCCTTGTCACCTTTTGCTAGTCACTCTAAATGCAAATGGAGGTGATCATTGGAGACAGGCCCGGCTGCTGGAGAGATGAGGTTGTCATTTAAGGGGAGTGCCGGCGACGCTCTGAAATTACCAATCACACACGTCGCCAATGCCAGTGTTGGCTTCAGAACACATGAGAGATGGAGGGAGAGAAAAGAGGAGGAGGAGGAGGATTTGGAGAAAGGTGGAAAGAGATGAGGGAGGAAATGGGAGGGAATGACGAAAGACGGAGAGCGTCAGCTTTATTTCTAAACGTGCTTTATGGGGATTCGATGATCCTTTAGGAAGTTAAACAATTTTCTTGGTTGGATAAAATCCACAAATAATCATTTCCTTTATTTTTAATCGAATTAGAATGGTAAAAATCAAAACCTAGATAGGCAAATACACATGGTTTGGTAATAAGTGTAAATCTCCATACCAGAGTGAGACAGGTCTACTGCTGCGACTACGTTTGTAATAATAATGGCAGTATAATAATCTCTGCTAGACAGCTGTGCTGGGCTGTATGTGGAATGTTTTTGTGTAATCTCCATTATGAAGCAGCGGGTAGCTGCAAAAAAAGACACTGAATATCCGTTTTAAAACAAAGGCATTTATTGCGAAAAATGCACTTGACATGAAAAAACAATCAAATCAGCCACGGGTCATCAGTACAAGACGATGTATAATGATCACATGGTAGAGAGCGCTGGGCATGGCCAGTGCAGAGCATGACTTCAATGGCACAAAAGGCCAATAAATATTCTGCACAATATAGAATTATATATATATATATATACTGTATATATATATATTCTTTTTTTCTGTTTCTCTCGCTGTACCGCTGTGTTCAACCCGACTCAGTCCTGATGAGGCATGGACATTCATGCCGCACCAAACTTGTTTCATAAAGTTCCTTTTTTTAATGTAAAGAGCTACATACAGAGGCCCCCTCCCCTCACATGCACACACACAAACACACACTCAAACACACAAGTATCCATAGGAACAAATATGGCCGACATCTAATTCAAGATGGCAGGGTGAGAGTTCAGGCTTCCTGGAAGGACAAAAAAAAAGGGAGTGGATAGAAATGTTATATTAAGTCCAATGAAAAATTGGTTCAATGATCAATAGTATGCTTTAAGTTGTGTTCAAGTCCATTGGAAATTACCACTGCTTTTTGTGGCTTGTTCACATTTTTCAAGCTGTCACCGAGCTCCCAAGTGGTATTTACAACCAGGAAGCTGAGAAAACAGACAGGCTTACATCACAAGGAAAAAAACAAAACAAATGACAGGAAACATTAGATCAAGATATTTGATGTAAAGTGACCACTGTGCTGTGGTTTCATTCCTGATGTTTCGACTGTTGTAAACTCTTCTCCTCACGGCATCAACCTCGTAAAAAACAAACAAAAAAAACAAAAAAATGCTGAGATTCAAATGAGGACTTGTGCTTAAGTTTGTCTCAGTAGAAATTAGAGTCCTCAAGTTCGGCGGGCGTACAAACAGATGGGAAACCTTGCTCAGGGTTTTTGTTTTTGTTTTGTTTTTTGGTGCAGAGCTGTTCTGGGATCTGCTGGTTTTTGTCATTGAACAGATGACAAAATCCATTGTCAAACAGAGCTGTGAGAAAAACAACCAGCAGGCTCATTGTACCAATAAGAAAATAAAGAAGAGACAAAAGACAGCTTGTAGGTGTGTTGGCATTTGTAGGCACTGGGGTACGACTGACAGGTTTTAAAGGCCAATGCAGATCTTTTTGAGTCAAGCTCCACATAACTAATATCTTCTGCCAAAATCTGACATTTCCACATTTACTTCATGTCAAATCAATGGCACACTTTTTTAAACGGAAACACTCGATTCAATCTGCACACATATCATAGATCAGAACACATCTGTGCAATAGGATTCATTAAATAGACAAAATTGGTCAATTAAAAATTACAAATCAAACCAAAGTCTGACTGAAAAGAAATACATGTCAGTCTAGCCTTAGTTTTTTTTTTTTTTTACAGTCATAAGTTGAGCTGTGACCTGCTGGAGAAAAAAATAAAATCTTAATCTAGTGTTTTTGGTTTCATCTGTTGCTCCAGATGGACAGGATTACCCATACTGCACTGCCAGCCACCAGAACATGATCGCAGAGCGTTCTGCTCTCCGTAACGACTGTCTGTGTATTTCCCTCACATGTTTGTTAGCGTTTCTTCACGATTTCAGGGATCAAGGTGGAGTTCGTTCTTATCAAAGGTAAACATTTCTTGTGCTTTTGTCTCCTCAGTGACAGGCTGCCTTCACTTCAAATTGACATTACATTGCTTGCGTGCTTCAACTTTTAATATCATGCTGAAAATCTACTGTATCGAACCATTATTCTGAAGAAAAACTGCACGCGAGAAGAAACTATCTGTGAGTCAGATTTTTTTGTCTTGTGCTTGTTTCATATGCGTTTCTATGGAGAGCTTGTTGCAAAGTCTCAAATCGGAGTGTTTATTCTTCAATACCCTCAGATGAGGATAAGAAATTAATGAACCAAACTGTTCTGATGTGTTTTGTTGCCTCTGAGTTGCTTCTCATAGATGCAGTATAAAAAAAACAACCTCCAGCTGCGTCGCTCTAAGTAAACTCAAGTATGCTTAGACAATGAGACTCTAAACTGGTTATGACCCAATTAGAGGTTTGTGCGCACAGCCAATGAGTGAGCCTCCCCTGTGTGCAACATGGACAGTAGTTGTGCTTCATTCTGGTCCAAACAGGTGAGGGAAACCATTCATGCCCTTTGACTTTCACTGATACACAGACAGTTAGCGGGTCCAGCTCTGAGTCGCACCGTGCTTCTATCTTCAGAAACAAGGAAAAAAGGTAGATGGTTGTGACTGGATGTAAACTTGACAAGCCTGGATCCACACTCAGGATGGAGACATTCACGAAGCCCACTGACTGCACAATCACTGAAACAAAAATACTCATTAAAGGTTGATGATATCAGGTTAAAAGTAGTCAAAGGTTGGCATCTGTGTGATGAAAAACTCGAGTCCCTCCCCTCTAATGTCTGCTGTTTTCCCTCAACTGTACATTCTTCCACAAGCATCGGGTCTGCCCACATTTGGTTACACGATATTGCTGCAGACACAATCTCTCAACAGTACCTCAAGGAAAGGCTGAGGGAGAGGAATTACTGTCAGTCATCTTTGTGACACAATGCATCATATTTCCAATAGGAAATTTCCATCGATTAACTGCATGAGTAGCGAGAATTTTGGTTGGTTGGCTGAATTCTTTACATTTCCAACTAGGCTGGATTAAGATTTTCTTTGCCCTTCCATAGAGATTTGTGCCTGAAGGATGTGACAAGTAGCAGCAAAGTCTATTTAGTCGAATAAATAGTAATTGAGTGTGTAATACACTGTTTTATCAAATATTACCAAGTGCATTCTTTGTCTCTCGACATCCCATATAGAAGATCAAAAAACTTTATCAATACAAATTAATTCCTACATTCATTCCAGCCAGTTTAAGCAGTTCAACCCAACTCTATGTGGTCTATAAAGAACACATTTAGAAAATTACTATAAATCAATGTAAGTTATATAAATAGCAAAATGATTCACCTAATATTTGACTTTTTGCACCATCTGTTTCAAAATAAAGATTCCTGTGACAGATCATCACAGCATGACTAGTTTGGGACAACACAAACATCTACATATAGAAAAGAAATAATGCTACATGCATTATTAACATATATATTGTGTTGAATAAGAAACACATGAGCTCGTTGTCACAAACTAGACATGAAAGTGTGCTTAAACTGATTCTGGAGTGTAGGCTCCCTCGTCACCTGGCCTTAAGTCTTCACTTCAAACAAAGAAAGCACCCGAATTTAAGTTCTGAGGTCTCAGTGGAAAGAAGAGCTAATGCCTTTTGTGCTAATGCTTGCTGGTGGATGATGCCAAGGAGGAGAACTAGGAGGCAGGTTTTGTCTTTCTGTGCTCTTTGAGTCTGTGTGGTTTCAGTAGTCAACCTCACAGGGTCCGGAGAATGAATCTGGTCAAACCCCTCCTCTCCAACAGTGTCCTGGGGGATGGATGAAGGAGAAAACCGCCCTGCTTCCTGTGTGGCTGTTCAAAGCCGAGGCTAGCTTTCCTGTAAGTGTGGGTGTGTGAATTAGTTGGGCCGATATGGGTTTCTGAAGATTTCTACTATTATATACTGATGTTTTGTGCAAGTATTCAGCTTTTAGTTTGAATATTTTAACATGTAAATTTCCAGTGTTTCTTGAGGGACTGTTTTGGGGAAAAAAACACTAAAATTGACCATCGACATCCAGACATCTTAAAGCAAATTTCTTGACTGTCTTTAATCCAAAAGAATACTTGTAGGAAACCAATGTCGGTCCAACCCTTGTGTATGTAGCTGTGTGTGTGCTTTGTGACTCAGAAACAGGAACAGTGTGTGTTCTTTTGTCCACTTTTTCCAGTTCAGAAACTCTCGACGAAGCTGCTGGGAAACAGGCCGGTCTGTCCTGTTCTCTGCAGGGTGCCTTTGTACCAGCCGTCCTCCCTCTTCTTATGCACAAACACCACGTCCCCTTCCCGCAGCTCGATCTCCGCCTCGCTCTGGGGCGGGTAGGGCACCACCACGCGATACCTGCAGAGAGAGAAAGTTACAACACACACAGTGCATTGGGCAACATCATAAGCAGGCACATCCTGTCTGAACGAATGAAATCAGAGCAGGTATCAGTGGAGAGATCTGTCTCTACAGTTCAGAGAAGGTACTCTCAGGATGTTCCCAACTAAAGACAGTGCTGTGAATTATGGGTAAAAGTAAAAAATCATGTTTTCCCGCATCTAACTTCTTTCTGTGTGGATGAGTGCGTACACCCACCTCTCTCTGGACAGGGGTTTGGGTTCAGGCCGAAGGACCATGAGAGCGTTGCCAGTGCGTGTTGCCGGGGGTGATCTGGGAAAATTGGTGTCCAGGGAACCGGACTTCCTGTGAAGAGGCTCCAGTCCTATTGCCCCTGTCATGTCACTCTCGATCGGACAGGAGCCAGCTCGCCCCTGCGACGCCATTGGACAGGAACCTGAGCGGGCGTGGTAGTGATGGTGGTGCGGATGGTGGGCTGGGTCGGTGGCCACGGCGCCTTGGCCAGCCAATGAGGGCTCGTGGGTGGGTGGGGAGGAGGGAGGCGAGCGAGGTTTCTTCTTAGCTGCCGCCCCCGACAGGAGCTTCAATAAACCCCCTGCTTTCCTCTCCTTCTGAGGATGGGCGGAGCGAGGGAAGGGGATGAGGGAGATGGAAGAGGAGAGGAGAGGAGGCACAGAGAGAGGGAGGAACAAGACAACAAACAAACAGAGATGCTGGTGAGATGGAATATAGGTCTCATAAGGTCTATCTTGAAAGGTGACAGGGATGGTAATGGAAGTGTTGTCTGGTAAACAATACGTCTGCAGAATATTTGCCATGACAGACAAATACACTCCCAACACATTAATCAGAAACATATTTATGAAACAAAGAGAAAAACAGTTGACTGTTAGCTCCGTATGACAGGTGGAATAGAGTGAGCTGCTCTCCTGTTAGAACTCACAGGGACTAAATCTCACCTGCTGAACCAGAGGACGAAGACATTCAATGTTTTCTTTACGCTCCTGCTGTGGTGCTGTTTGTGTTTGAAGGACCATGAGGATATGTCCCCTGCATATTTTGTATATTTCGATAAGTGTTCGATGAAAAGATCAGGAAATATTTTTTTCACATTTCTGCTGGTGTACATATTGAACAAGATACTGCATGTCATTTAAGGAAGTGCTGTTTTAAACATTTCTTTTGGACAGAGCCAGGTTTGCTGTTTCCACTTGCCTCAAGTATTTATGCCACAGATTTAATGCCTCGACATCATTTCTGTAAAGACAGAAGAGACATTCTGAGCCTTTTGGATTGGAAAATTAACGGCGTGGGTTATTTTCTCTGAGCAGAACAAGTAGTTCCATGACAGCCATCATAACAGAATCAAAAAAGGCAACACTCTCTCTCTTCTCTTCTGTCTTTTGGTGCCAGGAGTAATTATTACCTAACAACAGGAAAAAGTTGACACTATGAAAGGCTGCTCACTTATGCATATAATGAGGTAGTGATATATAGCATATAAGTGATAGCACACAATCCTTCAGGAAGAGTATTGATTATAGATGGTACATATAAAGGCAGATTTATTAATGCTTATTTTTAGAAGGCTTGTGAATACTGTCTATTCAGTCAAACTGTGATACAGGGAAGACAAAGGAGCTTTGTGTATCTCTCTCAGTCATGGCAATGTGGATCAATAATGAGCATGTCTGAGAATAATGACTTGTTTTTGTGGATGTATCACACACATCTGCTCTTTCTCCTCCTCAACCATTTCTTTTATATGTGGGCTGCTATATCAGTCTGTTTTTCCGCATTCATTTCCCATCTAACACTACCTTTGAAGCACTGTGATGGACCGTTGACATTGCAACAGCATGGAGTTGCAATGGAATGGAAACCAACACACACTGTTCTGTTGTTATTTGTCCCAAAAAAAAAAAAAAAAAGCCCTGTGATTTGCTGAGTCAGGACAGCAGCAGAGAGAGGACGTTCCTCCTAAAAAAAAGGTGATTGTAAATAAATACAGAGCGCCAGAGAGTGAAGGAGAGAAACCAGAACATAAATAGAACAGTCAACTACGGAAGCCTCCACAGTTCATTATATAACGACAGAGAAACTAAATACACTGTCTGCTTCCAGAGGAGGTGTTAAAAAAAATAGCTGATAAAACGTTTACATTTGACAACACAAGGTTTTTAATGAGTCGGTTTGCAGCACAAACAGTGGGATGACTATATGTCCCGCCGCCTCCTCACATACAGAAAGCCAGAAAACTCAAAGCAAAAACTGTCGTGTTTTTGTCAGAGGAGGGACTTCTTCACCTCCCCAGAAAATGATCTCTTCAACAACCAGAATGAATCCAAACACTAATGTGAAACACACAAAAAACAGAAAAGATCTGAAAACTTTACGTTTTAATTGAATAAATCACAAGTACATGTGTGGATTAGGTGCCACGTGTACAGATGTGACTTATTCAATTGAAATGACAATAAACACCCTTGTAATTGTTTAAGATCAGACCAAAATGACCAAAGCTCATTTTCACAGTTCAAGTCCTGGTGTTTGTTTGTCACTCTGAGGATGTAAACTCTCAGTTTGCAAAGACTTTGTGTTTACTGTGTGAATCACAGTTGCTCACTTTGGAAATGCAAGCCTTGTGACGGTGACATAATCTCCTCTCTGTGTTGTTTTCATACGAGAGTACTTCAAGTCATCATCTATTCATCTCCTTTTGCTCCAGTTTGAATGAATTCCCCAAAGACATTATATTAAACATGTCTCTATACATTTGAAGAATACTGTACAGCCCATTACATTATCTGAAGCAACACTTATCCTGGCATTATCATGTCTTATATTGTCACACTACACAGGAATCATGTATTATTAGACTAGGCTTGAAACAACCTGCTGTAAAAAAATAAGAGTTGTCTTCAGTGTTGACCAAGTACACAGTGTACTCTTGGTTCTGGACTGCCACAAACAAATATTTGATTTATTGTTTAATCAATTTCTTATTTTTGATGAATCAATTAATTGGAAAAAAAATGTGAAAAGGGTATATGGAAGTTGTAAAAGGTCAAGGAAACATTGTAATAGTATAATAAAAAAAACATAATATACAATTAAGTCTATATTTATAAATTAACCTATTATTTTAATGAATAATAATATATCTACAATTACGTGAGAGAGAAAGGAGCAGCATTTATTCATGTTTGAGAGGCTTATACCAACAAATAATTGGTTGGAACCTATGACATATAAACTCACGGTCCAGGTACTGTAACCCTAACCCTTACTGTGGAATTAAAAAGGTTATCTATAAATGAAATCTTTCATGCCATAAAGTTTTGGACCTACTTAATCATGTTAACTGCAAACAAAATACATTAGAACAATGATTGAACCTCCGACAACTAAAATCATATGTGCTGGCATCTACATTAGTAAATTAAGCTTCTTAAGAGACAAAATATTCTTGCACAATCTGATCAAAATCAATCTATTAAAGGAGAAACAACATGAAGTCATCGATCTAATGACCAGCGTTAGTATGGAGGTGTGACAGCACATGAAAGTGCTTACAAAGCAAGAGAGGCTGCATAAATCCTTTGACTCAGCAGATACACTGTAGAAAACAAACAGCAGTCCTTACTCTTACACTTGGAATACCAGGGCTTTAGAGATTTGCATTATCTCAAATACAAAGACCTTTTATATACTGTAAATCTAGTAAAGCTGTTTGTCTGACTGGAGTGTACAGAGGCTGAAATATACACACATAAAATGTTGATTCTTATTATGCAAATACAGCTAGTTTGAATTCAATTAGGCATAGGGAGGAGAAGATGGAGAGGAAAATAAAGATGAATAGAAAGGCAGAAAATAGCGGGATATAGAGGAGTGGGTGAAAGAGCTCGAGTGGATGACAGAGAGTGAGGAAAAAGAAAGGATGGAGAGAGAAAGAAAGCAAAAAGATGTAGGTGGAGAGGGGGGAAGAGGGAGGTGGGGTTGAAAGTGGCAGAAAAAGTGAATAATCGCTCCCTCTTTCTCTCTGATCTGCAGGTTTAAAGGCTTAATCTGCCTCCTGTGAGTGTGTCTCCTCACCTCAGTGTGCGTTTGTGTGTGCAGTCTACGAGTGAATCAAACTGTTGTTTCAAAATCAACCACCAGATGGAAGCACGCGTGCACGCACCATCTAATCCGGCATGCAAATTGAGACTAATTCAGCTGGACAAAAAGAATTTGTGCAGGTTTCTTTCTTCCTCTCTGTTGTTTTATGCGCTCAGGCTCAGGGGTGAGGGCAGCTGAGATGATGCTCGTGATGCAAAATACAAAAAAAAAAAAAGAAGAAGGAGAAAATCCAAAGAAAAACCCTCGAGTGAAATGAAGACAAAGGCTGTAAAGCAAAATGTGCTCAGCACATGGATCAAGGCAACTCCATGTTTTGCTTGATGTCCTTGTTTTCCTCTGCTCCTAACTGTTAGTTTGGTTGTTTATCAGTATATGCAAAATGTGCAGAAGGTGACAAGAGGGTGTTTTTCAAAATGTAAAAAAACAGCACTGATTAAAAATGGAATGTAAAGTTAATAACTCAAGGCCTTAAATATGTAGTCTTGAACAGTCAAACATTGTTTCTCAAGACATTTTCTAGACTGCAGAAATCCTGCAGACACTTCTGACAGCCATTCAGACGGCCTTGTGTGTGCATACTTCTTGGAAACTGTCTACAAACACATCTCAATGTCCAACATGATATGTGTCTGCAATGCTGGCTGCTCTCTAGGCAGTGTGACAGTGTGTTGAACAGAGACTTATCCTAACTGTGTCTGCCAGACAGTTATGATAGCTGTTTCATCAC
Source organism: Chaunax sp. Z400 (assembly GCA_037577475.1). Classification (NCBI taxonomy): domain Eukaryota; kingdom Metazoa; phylum Chordata; class Actinopteri; order Lophiiformes; family Chaunacidae; genus Chaunax; species Chaunax sp. Z400. The sequence continues at coordinate 16,183,944 of CM075196.1, read as the reverse complement.
GTTGTCTGTGCGGCCTCATGGCCAACCTGACCGTAAACTTGATGTTCTTCTTGCTCTGCAAAGCTCAAAGCTGCAAGGGTAAGTGCTGCGAAGGAGGGTCAGGTGATGTAGAGTTTTGAGATTGACAAAAGTTGTGTTTTTGTACCAATACTCAGTATCTTTGAATGGGATCTCTTTAACGACTGTGGCCAAAAGGCGGATAATTATTATGGTTTTCCTCCAGAATCTTAATCTTTTCAGGGCATCAAAAATTGTGAGACACGATTTAAATCATCATCTGATGATTCATCCATTTTGAGAGTTTATTTTGGGTGGAATAGCAGCTCATTAAGGCTGAGCGAGGAAGGTCATCATTTAAGATTTGTAGACAGCTGAGAAAAATCATTCCAAAAAACAACTACACAGTGATTTAACACTAACAAAAAAAAAAAGAAAACAACATATCATTTGATAGAAGCAATCAATACTACAGTACCCAAACAAACTTGTTTGAACATGTATGAGTTATGTTCAGTATATGATTTATAACCCTGAATCCAGTGGGTGCTGGTGTGAAGAAGGCCGATGCCTGAGTGAGCTGTTAGTCAGATAGCCATAGATTAGCTGTCCCAGACAGTGGAGCCAACAGTGAAACAAATGAAGGTTGACACAGATGCAAGCCTTTGCTGCCATCCTTCACTGTCATCTTGGCATAATTTAACATCCGCAGCTTTGACACCGCAGATCTCATACCATACAGGACAGCATGTGGCATCTGTGCCAGCTGCCTATAGGTGAACGACATTTACAGGCACATCACACGCACAGCGGTGCTGCGGCGGTGTGAAAGTTAATTAAACATACAGTACCAGTCAATAGTTTGGACACAGTTACCCATCCACTTGAATGCGAAACTGTGTCCAAATTTTTGACTGGTAGTGTATATCCACGAGTTTTGTTTGTAAGGTGACTAAAATGCCTGGGGTCAAAAGAAGTGGAAGTGGTGCCATGTGTATTTGTGGTCTGAAACAAGAGGGATTGTGTTCAAGCAGGGGTGGACTTAAAACACACATTCGATATTTGGTTGTCCATATTGTAGTAAATAAATGTTGGGACATTGTAGTTACTCATGACATCGAGGCTCACCTTTTCTACTTTGGGTGCGAGGACGCCCTGAGTGGAGGCGTAGGAGGGGCCCGGCAATGGCGGCTGCAGGGGACATGCCGGTTCTCCGTTGAGGAGCACCGCTGACACGTTAGGAGGCGTGAGGCAAGAGAGAGGGGAGGAGAGTGGCAGGAGGGGCCGTGAGGCGGGAGAAGAGAGAGGTGAGGGCCCTAAGCTGGGTCCTGGAGACACCATGGAGAGAGGGCGACCCGACTGGCCGGGGCAACGTGATGGGGATGAACTTTGAGAGCGCAGGGGGGAGATAGCCACCGTGGGTCGTTCTGGGCTCCCAGCAGGACTGTGGACTAAAACAGACACAGACACACACATTTGATTGAGAGCCCTCATCATTAGTCATCCATAACTAGAGCATGCCTACACAAGTGCATCCTACGCAATATCTGAGGAGAGAATTTGCATCAAAATAATCTCTGGTATCCAATGAGAGACAATGCCCTCTTCCTGCAAAATATGCCCACACTATTGGATTATTTCTCCAACTGTATATTATTATTGTAATGCCTGTTTTTATATTCTGGTTAATGCAAGATGCAATTAAAAATGCAGTTTTGAGAAGCTTAAACACAACAGAGACCGAGGCTGGTAATAGCAGAGCAGCACAAGAGACACAGATGCTGAACGCAATTATTTACAAATGACTTTATTTACTTTACTTTTATTTAAAAGTGTGGAGTCTTCAGTCCGCCTCACTTGCACATGTTTTTTGTGACTAAAACACACAAACACTAAGGAGAACAGGCCCATCGGAGAGGATGAGGTCCAAAAGTCAAAGCGCCTTCCTAACACCGTGAAAAGAAATAGAACCTACTGTGAATAATTCTAAATGTAACTCGATCCTGAACAAACCACTTGTAAGAAAATATGAAGTGACTGTGACATCCTGAGTTTGGAACACTTTCCTCAGCCTTTTATTTGCATGAGGACATTTGGTGCTCGTGAAGATAGAAGAGAACAGAAATGCAAACACACATAAGCACACAGACATGCACGTGCACTGACTCACTCACACACAAACACACCCACACACACCCACACACACACACACACACACACACCCACACACACACACACTGGGTTGCAAGCCACCTGCTCTTCTACACTGCAGTAGAAAGTCATAGAGAGGCAAGCTGGTCATGTGATAAAACCACTAAGCGCCCAAACTATGCACATACTTTATTTTGTAATGGAGACCAGATGTGTGTCTGCCTGTGTGGATGAGAGAGAGAGGGGGAGAGGGAATGAGAGAGAGAGAGAGAGAGAGAGAGAGAGAGAGAGAGAGAGAGAGAGAAACAGGAAGAAAAGGAAAGAGGTGGATGGAGAGGGGCATGAAAATCTGTCATTACGCCTCTATAAAACAAAAAGTGCAGTGATGTCATTCTGCTGTGTGTTTGTGTGTCTGCGCATTGACTCGTGTGTGTATGCATGTGGGAGAGCATGTCTGTATGTGTGTATATGTGTGTGTGTGTGTGTGTGTTATTCTTGGCATCGTCTCACAGTGTGTTTTCTTCAGCCTTCCAAAAGAAACCTTCGCCATTACTTTCTCAGTGGGAGCGAGACAAGACACAAAAGAGAAGAGGAGCAAGAAGGGGGCTGAGCGGAGAACAAGGCCGATATGATGTAAGCCTCGCACAGAGACAGGTGTGTGTTGGTGAGAAGTGTGAGCATGGCAGGCACAAACAATACTGCTGCATGATCCGAGCTCATTGTGTGTATATCATATGTGTACTGGTGGTACGTTTACTTCCACACTGTCATGGTTTATGCTCAGTGATGATTCTGTGGTTCAGTGAAGAGGTAAGTTTAGTGGATGGGTGCATTATACCTGCTTCCAACAGTAAATTAGGGGTTCACATCCAGCCTCATACTTGCAGTCAGTTTTAGTTACCAACCTGAACTGTATCTGAATCATGCCACATGTGACTAACCACAAAGACAATATGGATGTGGTAGCATTTTATGGTCACCAGAAACATGTTCTTGTTATGCACATGTTGCATCCACACAGCAAGAAGGTGCTGGGTTCAAATCCAGAAGGAGGACCTGGGACTTTTCTGTGTGGAGTTTGCATGTTCTCCTCCAAGTTCTCCGGCTTCCTCCCACCACCAAAAACATGCTATATAGTGACTCTAAATTGACCACAGGCGTGAACGTGAGTGTGAATGGTTGTTTGTCTTTCTATGTGGCCCTGCAAAGAAGTGGTGACTTGTCCAGGGTGAACCCCGCCTCCTGCCCAATGTCAGCTAGGATAGGCTCCAGCCCCCAATGACCCTACACAGGATAGACGGTTACAGAGAATGAATGAATGAATGACTGAAATGTATTTTGTGAATACATCAGCCTTTTCTTTGGGGAGGTCTGAGTACATGTTATTTTCTAGGCATACAGGGCTTTATTAGACACTAACAGTAATGGTAACTCTTCCTGGTGAAAGTTGCAGTTGAATTACATGGAAAGCACTATACTGTAAGAATTGAAATTCAAAAGAGATATCCTGCATATGTCCCAGTTTCTATCAATGTTCACACAAAGGATTTAAAAACACACCATATTGTGAAACACAACACAGCAGCCCCATTTATTTATGACTGTTCTCTCTTTAACTCAAAGTGTTCTGACAGGTTTTGGATTTTGAACTGAGTTTTCAAATGTTAAAACTTGCAGGAATTCACTGTGTTGACTTTTGACAGATCTGTGCATGTTTCATTGAACTTGAGTTTTGAAGGTATCAGCTGAAAAAAAAGAAGGAACAAAAAAGCGTGGACTTTGGAGGCTGAAGAAGAAATTGTTGCCCCCCTCATTTTGACTTTGACAAAAACTGTTTCTTTAAAACTTGGCAAGTTTGAAGCATGGCTATAAACTACCAATAATACACTGAACAAACCTCTTGATATCCCCGTCTTAGATAATGTTTAAGAGTAAGCCTGTTTCTCCTTCTGACCAGACGTGGGTGTTTCTTTTCCCCATACATCCATACCAGAGAGGATCTTTGTGCACGGCTAACCGTATGAACAAGGGGTTGTGTGTTGAACCCTGCGGTAAAAACCCCAATGGACACACAAATTCTGAATGTGCTGTAGACATGTCCATGTTTGACTATACAAATAAAATACGCTTCATGATTAACACCCATGACGTATATTTCTACTACTGTGTGCATTTTTTTGCATTTCTGCTTACCCAGCTGCATCGAGGTGCGTGCCTGGTTAACCGTATGTTGACTGGAGCGCAGGCAGTTCTTCAGCTGGGCAGCGGCAGTTTGTGGCGAGGAGGCGGGACTGACTGTGTTGACAGAGTTGGCTGAATTTACCAGCGGGGTGGAGGGACGGGACAAAGAGGGCCCTGGGGACCCTGGAGATGAAGGGTCAGAGATTTTACTCCCCACCTGATTGCACCCACTCCCTCCTCCTCCTACTCCTCCTCCTCCACCTAATGGACTGGACAAACAGCTCCGAGAGGCACCAGCTCCAAATGGAGCCCTGCAGATGGAGAGAGAGACATTGATTAAAGACGACGATTACTATTTTTTACTTTTTGTAATAAGGCATTTTGTTATCAAAACACTGTATGTCTCAATAGATGGCATTGTGTCTCTGTCGGCTCACCACTTTGGTTCAAACAGAATTATCTAAACTACTATTAGGTATCCATGATGACCAGAAGATGATCCCCTAATGTTTCCTCTATCACCATGGATTGGCATTAAATTTGGTACAGACACTCATGTGTGCATCAGGATCAATCATTCATTCATCCTCATTCATTTAGTACCATCATCAGCTCACGATAGAATTTGTTAGTTTAGAAGTTGTCCAAAACGTTGAATTTTATATTTAAAACAGATGATTTTATGTTCAGTCACAATTTTAGGAACATACCATTATACTTGCTTATCACATATGCATGCTGTGATGTTAGCATTTATCTCAAAGCAACTCTGTGTTTAATTACAGCTTCACAAAGCTGCTGTAGTCTCTTAGTCTTGTGCAGTACAAAATGTTAATGGGCAGTATTTAGTCCATAATTGCAGAGCAGGAGCTTCAAACAGTACTGTTATCCTAGCGCTGGGCAATTAATCAAATGCTATTTTCTATTACAATTTTGGCTTCAAACAATTTTGAAAACAAGAGAACATTCATTGAGATAAGATGATTATTGTTCTACATTTGTTTCACAGTGATGCTCTCATTTTGCTCTTGTATCATAAATCCAATTCACCTCTTTCCTTTATAGCAGTGGGCTTTCACTCCTCCCTGAGAGCCCAAATTCAATATCAGCCAAGCTGCAGAGCGAATTTGATGGTATGAGAGCGCACAGCAAGCATTGGGACAGCAGGCAGGGATGTTATTTATGCACTGTGGCAATTCCAAAACCGTACACAAAAAAGTTAGTGGTTTTCAAAGTGGGGTCTGTGGTCTAATTTTTGTCAGTTTCAGGGTCCTTAATGTGAAAAAGTTTGGAAACGACTGAAAGACAGCCAACACATGACAGTTTGATGTATCAGATCCATAATGATGGCTGTGAGCGTAACATGGCCAGATCTTACAGTGTGTCACTGGTTGCCGAGCAGGTTCAACACTGAATGAGCTAAAAAAAAGAAAAAAGAAAACCCCATCACACAGATAGAACGGAATAAAAGGACACAGTGACGCCCCTGATGCCAGTGTATACAGTATATTACATATGTTCATTTATTTGTATTTCAGTCTAACTACATGTAGAGTTTAAGGAATCCATTGTCAAAAACATAAGCTCTTTTAGGAGTTTCCAAATTCAATGAGTAATTATATGAAATAATCATGATTTAAATATTGACTAAAATCACAATTATGATTTTTGCAATGATTAAGCAGCTCTATATTAAAGGGAGCGATGTCATTGTTATTATCTGGCCAGTGGATCAGCACAACCCAGCGGCCTACTGTAACATATTTGGAGCTGCAGACTGCAGAGTGCTGAATGGCAGAACAGTTATCTTAACATTATTGACTTGATGGTATTCACACTCTTATGGCCGCCCATCGACTTCCTGTCAGACACATACAGACTTATGGCTTTCTTTGTGTGTGTGTATCTACCAATAGAAACAGGGAGGGCACAACTATTATTGTGACTGCTTAGAGTATAGGGGCTTTATTGTAGGAAAAAAAACAATATGCAAATGTGTGCACAGAGCTGTGTAACCGTATCTCAATATGTGTGCATAATTAGAATTGTAAATGTGTCAAATAATCTCTACATGCTGACTGAGATTTGTGTCCAGGAATCTGCAAATGTGTATCCAGAATATGTGTGTGCATAAATGAGATTTATAAATGTACTGTATATAAAAACAAGTCTAAATCCAAATATTAATATTTAAGTGTGGAGATGTGTTGATCTGTAACTGTGCAGATACATTTCTAAATATTTAGATAGAAATCAATGGTTGAAAAGTCTAAAGTATTCTGGTCAAAGAGCAACAAAAGATTAATAAAACAAAGCTTTTTCCAGTGCTCTACTGAGGTACATAAAACTAATGCTTTTTACATTTAAAAAAAACCTGTCAAAACACTGCTTTTTTCTTATGATAACGAGCCCTTCCTTCTGTTTGCACAGTCAAGAAGTTCAACGTTTCCATAACCAAAACACATGCAATTACATAGGGATTCTGAGATTTTTTTAAAATACATTTACAAAAACTCATTATGCACACAGGTATTCTGAAAACAGACTCTTAGATTTCTGCACACATCCAAGAATTTCAATACACACTTACTATTACGATGTCTTAACCTGTCACAAATGCTGGTTTTCTCAGCGTTTTCCCTCATGATAAGGAACCCTTCCTTCTGTTTTGCAAAGTGAAAAAGTTCAAAGTTGTGAATATTTTATTTACACATTCATATATAGGTTTGCTCCAGTAATGGCACCTTAATATTGATTGTATTGGGTTCAACACATGGACTTGTAAAGGGCCATACAGATGTTTCTGGCAGCTATCAGTAACTTTAAGATCATTTTACCAGAGAAGAAAATCATTCTTTGCACCAAACTGCATTCTGCAGTCATCTGAAGCAGCATTTATACCAAGATGTCACATTAAACTCATTCAATCAGGATAACAGGAGCTCAAATGCATTCATGAGTTGTTATATGGAATCTAATGAAATCAAATCCACAACAAATATGAAAATATTCAAACTGCATTTGATTGACCTGCCTATTTAGCCGCCTGGATTGGTCTCACTCTGAGGTGTGTGTGTGTGTGTGTGTGTGTGTGTGTGTGTGCGCATCTTTGGCAGCCTCTTATTATCATATTGAGAAATTTCTGAGCTGCACTGCAGACAAAGAAGGGGGAGAGGTAAGGGGGGAGGGAGGGAGAAGGAGAGAGTATGCTTGCGTAAAAATAACAAATTGCCTCTCATTTGATTACTCGCCCATCCTGCCTTCCTCTCTCTCTCTCTCAGATTGCATAACTGCAGAATGAGAAGCAGCCACTCATATCCAATGGAGAAGGACACCTGCTGTTTTCACAGCCGTTTCATCTCTTTGTATCATTTTCTCTTTCTTTTGCTTTTCTTCCCTCTCCTTTCTCTTCACTCTGTTGCTCTTCAGCTGTCATCTATTTCAATTTCCTCCCATCTTTTTCAAAAAAAAAATCTCTTTCTACCTTCATTACCTTTTTCTTTCACCACTCCATTCATTCTTTCACTCCCATTTCTTCTCCTGTTTTCTTTCTCAGGCTTTCTGTCTATCTTCCGGTATCTTATACCCAGTATAAGTTTCATTATGTTTTTCATTATGTTTCACTCTGTTTTCTTTCTCTTCCACTATTCTAATTCTCCCTTGCTCTCATTTCTTCCCTCTTTCTCCTCTTCTTTGACTGCACCATGGAGCTGAATGCAGATTAGATGAACAACCACTGCAAATGTTTTTACGCACATGGGAAAAATCAGGGTATTTAAGCATGCAAATATGATTTCAGAACACTGATTCTCCTGTTTTATCTGGTTTGAACAGCTATGAGTTAGTGTTTAGGGATATCGAAATAAGAAAAAAATGACAATAATGACCTATGCATGGTTAATGCAAGTCAAATCAGTTCAGACAAATTTTTAAGGCACATCCCCATATCTTTTGCAAAAATTCAAACGTTTGTAAAAAGGAATGATGGATTGTTTTAAACTGCTTTTCACATGGTTTTCTATTCTAGTTCTTAAAACGTGTTTGTTTCATGGATAGAAAGGGACATTGTTCACACTAGTTTGCGGCTCCTTCTGGGTAGGCACTTAGGATATGTTTTCGGGTGTGACCAAATAATTTTGGAGGGTAAAGTTTAAGGCAGAATTCCGACAAGGTGGGCAGAGTAGAGGCTATTATTATAAACACAAGCAATACAGCACAGATTGCACCTCCACCAACTAAAGCCCCCAACTGTCTTTTTGGGTGTGCCTTTATGACAAGAGACACCCTAAGTAGACATGGTGGAAAAACAAGCACAATTACATGCCATAACACGCAGCAACATTGTACTGCTGAGCCTGATCTGTGTTTGGGATCAGTTGGAGCCAGGATATTACCACGACAAAAATGACAATGTAAATTACAACTACTGTGAGTGCTTCCACTGCCTTTGTGTGCGGATAAAATTAAAGGCTTCGTCTGGCTGTATTGCATCTGCTGGGTTCATATGACCAAACCAAGTGAACTGAATGATACGTGGAGCAAAGGCTGGAAAAAGCAGCTGTTTAAGATTGAACATGAAAACAATTTTACTGGCTTCAACGCAAAAAGAGAAGGAACTATGTGATCACCTAGACCGAGACCATCTAGACCACCTGGATTAGAATTACAAGGGCATTACAGATGTGGCTGGTAGGGATTAGTTATGTTGCAGAAGAGCACTGTGGTTGTTGGATGCTTGGAAGACTTGGAAGTTTCATAGCCTATATCATTATGCCTGCCTAGAAAAACCAAATGCCCGGTCAAACACTTTCCTCTGGCACGACCATGCCTAAGCCTGAGCACACTGACCTAGACACAGGGGTCACATAGTTTCCTGGGAAGACACCAGAGGCAGCGGTTCTCAGTGAGGTGCCTTTGAACCAACCATCTTGACACTTCTCTGTCACCCGATACATCTCCCCTTTTCTAAGTTCAAGCTCGTCAGCCTTCTGGGGTTTGTAGGCGTACAGAGCCAGATATCTGTAGAAGAAAGGCAACAGACAAAATGTAAAGTAATAATAATTAGGAGCCTGCAGGAAATATCAATAAACTGTTCACCCAATACCAATTATCTCCCGTGTGGATTACCCTATCAACACTACCCTACACCTATTATGAAAATCAAGCAAAACAATTCACAAAGCAAACAAACGGATAAATAAACAAATGGAAGAACATCTGAGAGAATGCTACATTTCGATGGTCCTTTATTTGAATCAGAAAAGAAAAGAATATCAGAAAGACACTGAGTGCGGAGGATGAAAGAATAAGAGCCTACACACTGTTGATGCTGCACCAGCTCCTTTATTAGAACATCGAGCACTATTTTGATCTACAACAGCATCTCTGTCAGGTAAATAAGATAAACTGTGCAGGTGGATCCTCCCACAATATACTGTAGCATGAATAGACCCACAACGTTTCATACCTGTTATCATTTATTTTGATGTTTTTTCCCCCCACCAATTTAGACAACATTATTTGAGTAAATCGGGATTATTGGAAGAAAAAAAAAAGATCATTCCTCTTAAATGTTCTCAACCTCTTTATCTTTACAAAACTATGAACTTTCACATAACGGTGAGAATGAGAAACACCGACTCAGATCAAATCCAAGATGTATCGCTGCTTTAATGCCACAGTGTAGGCTGAGATTTAAGAAAGCCTTTGGAGAATTCAAGTCATTTCTCTCTGAGGCGGCGATGTGACCACTACAAGCTGACTAAATGATTTTCTTTTCCCAAATTGTATGCAAATGGATGCCTAATCAATATGTCCTTGCTTACGTGCCTTCTAACAGGTCCACAGACAAATGTAGTACTCAGCATCTCACTATGTGTGACTATGTTAATGTTTTGAGTATTGTGCAGTGCATCAGTGTTAACATATAAATGAGCTTCTGGTCCGTTTGCTGGGAGAACACGATTCGACCGCAGAGTAAACAAGCCCTGTATGTGCTGCCTCCCCGTTGCCATGGTAACAGATGTGGGGACTGTCTCCTGTCTCCCCATGGCAACAGGAGTAGTTGCCAGGTCAAGATGGAAACATCCGCCCTCATTGATTGAAACAAACCCACAGTTCTCAGGGTGAGTTTGCTCAGTTCAGTTTCGCTTGAATTGTTTACAATGTTTGGTTTTAGTTTTTGGTTTGAATGATTCCAGCATTATTCTTTTAACCATAACATATGGAGCCAATTGACTAACAGTCATACATCCCAGTGTCAAACAAATAAACCAATGTCTCCTCATGCTTGTTGTACTGACATTTTTGACTAAATTAAGAACGACTATAACTAAAGGCATTTTGCTGTATACTTTTATCTTCATCATTCTTGTTTTTTTATAGTTAGTTTAGTGAGCACACAATATTGTTTAAGTGATTTTTCACTTTATCTGAAGTCTTATATCGATTTTTCTTTCAGTCGACTAAGTTATTGCTTCACACCTACTTCTTATTTAATTTTGGTTAACAACAATAACCTCGCTCCAGACATGTGTGTGTATTAAGTGTATGAGTGTGTACTTAGTGATACTTTGAAGGTTATATTATAAAAGCTGACAGTATTCCTGTATCTGACTGACATCCAGGAGGCAAGACATGCTGGACTGTGCACACACTTCTACAATTGGAAGCAAAATTATTCGACCCCCATTGAATGTTAGGTTTATTGGCAAAATATTCCATTGAGTATCAGCTGTTTGCAATGACTAAGTTAAAAGACAGTTTAAATAGCTCAATAGCAAAGATGTTAGGTTTTTCCATATCCAACAAAAAGTGCTGCTTTTAATTACTCAAAATCATTAAAAGGTCTCAAAATTATTCAATACCCTGAATAGCATCATTCATAAGAGCACACACTTACAAATCAGATGTTGTTAAAACACGTCCTAGACTTACTTTAGCAAAGGTTTTTCTGTGAAGGCCAAAATTTACATGAAGGCATTACATTTATGCCCGAACTCTAAGACGTTCACCACTGTCGAACCAAAAGCACAAGGAAAGTCAGCTTAAATATGCTGAAGAGCATCTAGATGAGCCACAGAAGTTTTGGGATACTGTTCTGTTGAGTTATGAAACAAAAGTGTAGCCTTTCGGGCCTACAGTATGGATCAGTGGTATGTCTGGAGGAGGAAGAATGAAGCATACACTGAAAAGAACACCCTGTCCTCCGTGAAGGCCACGCCCATGCTCTTCAAAATACTAGAGATGCTTGTCATTAAGGGGTTTAATACCTTTGAGACTTAGTGTAAAATATTGAAATTTGCCTCAAACACCCAACAGTGCAATAATCAGTAAAAGTAGCATTTTATGGTATATTCTTTTGGAAACCACTTGTAAGATCTGTAGTATTGAGCTATTGAATATGTTTTTGTTTGATCTGGTTATTTCAAACAGCTGATAATATATTTTGCCAATACAATGGGGTTTGAACAATTTTTCATCCAACTGTACTTCTATGCTCTTGAGGGCCCTCTATGGTATGACCTCTTTCAAAAACCATAACCTTAATTCTGCCTTCGTAGGAAACAAATGTCCTTACTTTCCAAAAATATCCAACGTCCTTGCTCGAGGTCTAAAACTCACACCAAAACACACTCAAACACACAGTCACCTTGAAGAAACCCATATCTTTCTGGTAGTTATGGTGAATTAATTACAAGGTAAATTATAGATCAGTCTTGCTCAGCATTGGCATCTCACCGGCCATCTGGATGTGTCTAGTGTGGTTACATTTCCACAAGACTTAATTGTGTTTGTGAGTGTGTGTCAGGTGGATTTTGGCTCATGATCCATTCAAGGAACGGTAAGATTTTAGGACACGAGCAAAAGCCTCAGCTGCAGTCTGTGCAACCCTCCTTTGTTTGTCTTGTGAATTTACACTGAGACATACCATCTACTATAATATATGTATGTGTGTGTGTGTGTGTGTGTGTGTATATATATATATATATATATATATATATATATATATATATATATATATATATATACAGTATATATATATAAATAAAAAAATTGAAAAGCCTCCTGCCTGCAAGAGATTCTGGGCAGCAAAGGGATTTAAGATGCTGATCATGTCATCACATATCATTCCCATCTCTCTCTCGCTCTCTTGCTCCTGTCAACTGTCTGCTCAATGTCACATAAAATCCCAAATCCCTAAAAACTTGAAACAAAGCATGTTAGCATGAAAGCTTTATACATTCTACAGTAAATGTATATCAAGTTCTACACTAGCTAGTAAAGACTTAGCACCTTATTGTTTGCTGTATAGTCAAATGCACAACTATTAGTCAATCAATAACCAATTAGTCGATAAAAAAATAATCCATTTGCATCTATTTTGATCAATCAGTCATTTTGAAATTTATTTTCCGCTTCTGGGAATCTAAAAAATTAAAGAAAGAAAATATTTTTCAGATATATTTTGTCATTTTACAGTTGCACGATTAATTGAGAAAATAATCGGCAGATTTACCAATAATAAATTTTTTTTTATTTGCAGCCCTGGTATGAGCCATGGCTGTCCTGTTGAAAGCCATGTTATGAAACACTGCTGTAAGCATCACACAACTGAGGGAAAGCTGTGTGACCGTATTTTTCTTTTCTGATGGGGATTTCATCCTTGACCAGTGGAGGAGTAAATGTTGGTTGCAGAGGTGGTGGAACGACGCCAGTAACTCTTGGCACAGAGGAGGGAATATTTTTAACGCTGCTAGGAGGTGGGTTCTAAATCATGTGTGGATCTCAGGCACATATCCACTTTGCTGAAGAAGAAAAAACAAAGGGATGGAAGGAGGGACAAAAAAAAGAAGAAGAAGAAAGTCACAGGTGGGCGAGCTGACAGCACCCTGAGGTGTACTCACATGTTGAGTGGCAGCTGCACCTTGGCATGTGCCAGCAGCTCAGAGGTTATGGATGCCACTTTGGGGGGCACCAGTACCCCTGCCGAGGAGGGAGAGGGACCTGGGTGTGATGCATCCTAAAGACACAAGGAAAGATAGACACACACACACACACACACACATTGAGTGATGTCACTTGAAATAAAATATTACTTGCAAAAATGTGGGTAGCCTAGGTGTTACTGCAAAACACATTCATTCAAGGTGTGAATACAATCAGAGGCAACAAATGTAATTAAAAGCAATGTGTCTTTTTATTCACATTGAATAGTCAGAGTAGGTGAATAGCACCACTGCTACATTTGATATTACCTGCAGTGTGTATATACGTGTTGGATGTGTGTACCTGGATGCGTGCAGCAGCCCTGGGGTCAGAGGAGCTGATGAGAACGGGATGGGAGATCTCCATGCTGTGTCTGTTGTTGAGCTGGGCGGCCCTCTGGCTGACAGACAGCGCTGAGAACGAATGCCGTTTCTTGGCATTTTTCTTCCCTTCTCCTCTCCGATGGCCAGAGCCATTTCCATTGGATGGGGAGGCGCAGGGGGAGGGGCCAGGAGAGCAGGGGCCCAATGGGGCTGGCTCAGAGCTCGGACCTGGAGCGCTAGTTGGCGTGGGTTTGTCTATCTCCATCAACTGCTTGGCTGTTTCATTTAACTGAGAGCAGAGGGGGGAGAAGTTCGGATGTTAGATTTCAGGCCTCAGTAGTTCACATCCGCAACAACACAGACAGAGAGAAGTGTGTTTTTCTGGCCTTTCTTTGCATGTTTTGTTTGGCAGCTTCTCAAACCAGCAGCATAACAATCATCACTTACAACAAATGGTCTGGTGAAACACTCTCACTATTTCTCTTTGTCATATGCTCCCACACATAGCGCCCCCAAACACGAGCATCCCTTTGCCAGCTCTATGCTTTCTCTCCTCACTTCCTCTGTTTTCATTTCAATTAATTCTTATGTCAAATTTGACACAAGTTTCAGTGATTTATTAAAGATATAAAATAGTTAAAGATTTTTTTCATGCATCGGGACAGAACAGTAGCTGGGTTTACATGGACACTTTCCTTCATTCTAATTGAAGGTTTTGTTTCAACTGTTTACATGAGCTGTGATCTAATACGATCAGGTGTTTACGTGAGTTGTGATCTAATATGATCTGGTGTTTACGTGAGTTGTGATCTAATACGATCTGGTGTTTACGTGAGTTGTGATCTAATACGATCAGGTGTTTACGTGAGTTGTGATCTAATACGATCAGGTGTTTACGTGAGTTGTGATCTAATACGATCTGGTGTTTACGTGAGTTGTGATCTAATACGATCTGGTGTTTACGTGAGTTGTGATCTAATACGATCTGGTGTTTACGTGAGTTGTGATCTAATACGATCTGGTGTTTACGTGAGTTGTGATCTAATACGATCAGGTGTTTACGTGAGTTGTGATCTAATACGATCAGGTGTTTACGTGAGTTGTGATCTAATACGATCAGGTGTTTACGTGAGTTGTGATCTTATACGATCTGGTGTTTACGTGAGTTGTGATCTAATAAGATCTGGTGTTTACGTGAGTTGTGATCTAATACGATCTGGTGTTTACGTGAGTTGTGATCTAATACGATCAGGTGTTTACATGAGTTGTGATCTAATACGATCTGGTGTTTACGTGAGTTGTGGTCTAATACGATCAGGTGTTTACGTGAGTTGTGATCTAATACGATCAGGTGTTTACGTGAGTTGTGATCTAATACGATCTGGTGTTTACGTGAGTTGTGATCTAATACGATCTGGTGTTTACGTGAGTTGTGATCTAATACGATCTGGTGTTTACGTGAGTTGTGATCTAATACGATCTGGTGTTTACGTGAGTTGTGATCTAATACGATCTGGTGTTTACGTGAGTTGTGATCTAATACGATCAGGCGTTTACGTGAGTTGTGATCTACTACGATCTGGTGTTTACGTGAGTTGTGATCTAATACGATCTGGTGTTTACGTGAGTTGTGATCTAATACGATCTGGTGTTTACGTGAGTTGTGATCTAATACGATCTGGTGTTTACGTGAGTTGTGATCTAATACGATCAGGCGTTTACGTGAGTTGTGATCTACTACGATCTGGTGTTTACGTGAGTTGTGATCTAATACGATCTGGTGTTTACGTGAGTTGTGATCTAATACGATCTGGTGTTTACGTGCGCCACCGCACGTAATCGGAACAGCCGTGTGACATGTGCAGAAGTGATGGAAGTGACGTATATTTTGCGCGCTTTACCAGAAGATGGTAGTTGATTGTGTGATTGGTGCAATTTTTGCTGTTATTGTGATGTTTTTAATAAAGCTGCAGCATGATAATAACGCAGGCTTACTCATACTGGAAGCAAATGAAAGTGAGAGGGCGAGCACAAGAAAGCCTTATCTGTGCCTTACGATGCTCCCAGGAACTACAGCAAACCAAATGTCTGATCTTTGCTCGTTCATTTTGACTGCATTCTGTCAGATTTACGATTCTTTCAGATAAGTACAGTATATAGATGGATATCAGAAAAACTGCACACTAATTAGGATTCAGCAAAATTACTGTGAGCTTATTAACAGAACAAGAAGATGAGGATTTGTGCCACACAACGCACAAGCCACAAAGGTAATGCATGTGTGACTTGGAGATCTGTCACCTTACCCTTTTCTAATTTATTTATTTATTTATTCATTAGGATCCCCATTAGCTGCCACTAAGGTAGCAGCTATTCTTCCCGGGGTCCACGATGGAAATAAGCTTTCAAATTGTGTTTCCATTCTCAACTCTTTTAATTTGCAAGTCAGGACTGGGTCACTGCAGTCTTTTAGTGCTACTAAATAAATGTGAGAAGTGAACATAAAGCCCAGCGTATATAATTAGCTTCATGCATTGGATGGTTACGGCTCTGGATTTTAATAACGGTCAGGGCATGTAAGAGGATACGTAAAAAAAAACAGTAATAAAAGTAAGGTAGTCATTTATGTTGTGAGTGCACACAGTTTCATGTCCGCCTGCACTTTTAAATTCTTGTTACACCTTGCATTGACCTAGTTTGAGACATGCGAGTTTATCAGCACTAGACATCTAAAACGTGACAAGTGTCTGGCATATTGTGCAGACAAACAGCATGACCTTCATTGTCTAGCAGTATTGAGTGTGAGGGGACCTCTGTGTTGCTCATTCATGGACACTTGAGGGATCAGCTCAGAGTTCACCACTGAGCTATTTGTTATGTAGTCCATGTAGTGTAGTGTAGTCCAGCTCTATCAGTGCAACTTGCTGCCATTCCACCGTATTACTTCCACGGGTCTCATTAGCCGGCTAGAGCTGACACTAGTTTATCAGAGTGGCATTAAACAAATTGTGAAAATGTTAGGACGGGTGTTCAACACACATTCAGTTAAGCAGCAAGCCACACAAAAAAGGCCATATGTGATCTATTATGACATGGGTAAGAATGGATAAATGGCTTCTGCCCTGTGGCTGTGATCTTGATCCAGTTTTTAGTTGGAAAGCCCAATGGCAGATCATTAAGTGTGTTTGACAGTTATGGAGCTTTGTGGTAGTTTAGGTAGGCAAGGAAGTAGTTTCACTGTCACATATTCCATGCAGCGTCCAATCATTCATCTATACAGTCAGCAACAGCAGGCTGGTGCTCATTAATTCTACTTACTCTCACACTGCTCAATGTTCCTGCACTACATGCTACTTGAAATGTGACTCCCTCCATCTCCTCAGCCTCGTTCATGAGGACCTTCAAGGGTTATTTATTTTACGTGCTCATGTTCACCGATGTTCTGCAAAGGAACAGCGTGTGTTAGAATTTGTTTCTGAGCATCATTTGGAAATAGTGACACAACCTAAAACCTTGATGTGAGCATTATGACTTATATGATATTATGGCTATTCCTTCTAATGGAAGCTGTTATTACATGCAAAGTATAAACATTTTTAATAACAAGGGAAGGGAATATCAAGGGGAATATATTTCTCCTCCTAAACGTCTCCTCCTAACACTCTACACAGTGTCCAACAATGTATTAAATCAATGCAAATGACTTGTGTAGACATTCCTTGTGAAATATAAATTGGATGGTCTCTCCCACACAGGTCAGTGTGAGACAGGGACACGCAAACAGACAACATCCTCAGCGTCAGTCCTCCGACAAATTTACACGGCAGTCATGTCCGCTTGGCGTAACCTCAAATTCTTGAATAATCCCCAGAGAGAAAGTCGAGCATATCTTTGTGTGTGTGCACATGAGAGAGAGAGAGAGAGAGAGAGAGAGAGAGAGAGTGTGTACAGGACTGACCTGTCTGGGCTCAGTGTTGGTGATGTTGCATTTCCATATTAATAGATATGCTAATCAAAAGAAAATCACATGCTAATGAGCATGATGGATTGATGCAGCAGATATAACTCTGTTTGCTCTCATGAGGCAGACTAGAGGACACACACACACATACACACGCAAAAGCACTCACACACAAACAACACACACATACACACAAACTCAAAAATTTCAGAAGTTGCAAGCAATCATCTAACTTTCACCCGTACTCAAGTTTGTGCCTCCTCCGCGTACAGTTAAACCTACAACGAATAGCTGAACAGCTAGGGCTGGAGCCTATCCCAGTTGACTTTTGGCGGGAGGCGGTGTGCACCCTGGACAGGTCGCCAGTTCAGCGCAGGGCCACATAGAAAGACAAACAACCCTTCACACACACATTTCCGCCTACGGTCAATTTGGAGTCACCAGTTCACCTCTACTGCATGTCTTTGGTGGTGGGAGGGAGTCGGAGTACCCAGAGGGAACCCACGCAGACTCCACACAGAAAAAGGTCCTCAGGTGGATTTGAACCCAGGCCCTCCTTTCTGTGAAGCAGCAGCGCTACCCACTATGCCAAATATTCTGTTCATTGGATGGAGTGAGCAGCAGTTTTGTTTCCTGGACAGCAACTGTTGAGTTGCGATCCAAGCCCCACAGGGTCAGGCACACCACTGGCCTGTCTTGGCCACTCTGTCAGAAAGGTGGGAAGGAAAGTGCATGCAATACGACCCGAAACACGGTCACCTATGCCCGGGCAGAGCAAAGCCAGAGGAAACCCTGTTGGAGGCCTACAGCGGTCCTGATATGCAAATTGGTAAATCCAAAATGGGCGTGGGGTGAAAGATTAATCGAACCACCAACTTTAAATGGGTAAGAAGCCCGGCCCGCTGGAGTGCATGGGCATGGTTAAAAATTAAAAAATGCAACACGTTCATGTCTGGATGTTATCCTTAAATTGACATCATCAGACCAGACACTTGTTTTCTTGTCAGATAAGGGTTAGATGAAATCTGATGTGAAATAAGTAAAATGACAAAAATATTGGTTTTTGCCTTGACTAGATTGAATGAAATGATAATTATAACCTGATGTCTTAGAAAAGACTAAAACACCTTTATTTGACTAAAATAAGACTAAAATGCCAAAACTTTTAGTCAACTCAAACTTATCTTAAAAACAGGATTGTGTTGATAACATCTAATAAGGACATTTGATACGGACTAAATTGAAAAAAGTAGCTGACAAAATCCCCCCCCCCAAACACATACACACATACACACCAGCAACTGCTGTGTCAGTTTATCATATGTGACCACAGTCATAGTGCGCTACCATGCTGCACTAAAGGAGATTAGAGGGTGTATTTGTGTGTGTGTGAGAGAGAGAGGTGTTATTCATAGAGACAATGCTTCACTTGGTGCTTTTGGCTGAATGAAATCTCCAAGGTCATCTATTATGTGTTGAGCTAACTGTACTCTCTGTGCTCGGTGTTTTTTGTTGGGTGAGAGCTCTCTCCAGGTAGCACTGAGACCCTTTCTGATGAGCTTCTTTCTGCACTGCGAAAAGGATAAGCGCAGCAAGATACATGCCTGCTCACGCACGCACACACACACACACACACACACACACACACACACACACACACACACACACACACACACACACATAACCAGTGGCAGGTGTGTGCCAACTCTCTCCTGCTGCAGAGACAGTGGGATGCATTAAGTGAAACAGAGGGAGAGAAACAAAAAGACAAGGTTACATGGGACATTGGTTATAAAATGCCTGACCCAAATTCATCCCAAAGCACAAAGGAAAAAAAAACAAAAAACAGCAAACAAGCCTGTCCTGATCTTTTCTCCTATTTGCATGAATCAGCCTCAGATTAGCCAAAAACCATCAACAATTAATTCAAACTCCCCGAAGCTCACATCACATCCAAACCAGCCACCCAAAAGTTTACCTCTTTAAGACACACATGTACAACTACACCCACCTGAACCCAATGGAAACCAACTCCAACCACACCCACAAACATTAAGTGTTGTAACTTCTACTGTGTAATTAGGTTTACCGTAGCTGTGGAATTGTGGCACGCTGCCTGTGTCGCTGCTCTTGACAAAGCCAGGCACTGGTTTAGATATGTAGTTGGTCCCTGTGTGTTGTTCAGTGTCTGCCCACTGCTCTTCTTCTTCTGCTAAATGCAGATGAAGTGTCACTATGTTGTACTGGGTATGACTGTATGTGACAAATAAAACTCATTCAGAACTCTTTCATCACTTGGTCATAAAACCTCCATATCGTTGAGTGTGGACTATAAAGAACTGCATATGTATGTTTGTGTTAACAAATCATTTACACTGCATAATTTTTTTTTGTCTGATTTTGAAAAATAAAGCTTTTCTAAAGAAATATATTCAAAGCAATTATTTTGGCAGTGATACTAATACACAGGTATGAAACAGTTGATCACACTTTTGAAACAAGTTGAAAATACTAATATCTGGCTCTACAAGCTTTGTCTGTTTTATCATATTTCTAACAGAGGCTATGCACGCGATGTGACAGTGAGCTGGATTCACTGCTGTTTCACCCACTAAGTGGCAAACGGCTCTTCTGTTCAACATGAATGCAGCAAAACAACACATATAAAAAGGGAAAGAGCTGTTGTGCAACTGACTGAACAAAGACTCAACATGAAATCTGAGCTATATATAATACATTCTGTATGCATTCTATATATAATACATTCTGTATTCATTCTTTATATAATACATTCTGCTGATAGCTGAAGAAAAGAGAAGAAAATGGATCTCTGCACTTCACAGAAACAACTGGAATCCAGGCCTGGAAACGTGGATCTGCAGTTGAGCATCTAACAAATGGACAAAGACCTTATTACAGTCGTCAAGATGCTCATTGTAGGTTAGAGCAACATTATCATCTTCATAAATTCGTCCTAATGGTGTGAGATACGGTAATGAGGCACATGGTGTAACATCATGCATCCTGACTCTGGACATAACTGCAGACATCCGTGCTGCAGCATGCGGAAATGTTTCTCTAAGTGGTAATGAATTAATATTTGTGCAAACCCATCCACATACAAGCAGAATATCAAATGATATCCTCCTTAGTTTAATTTCGCCAACAAATCTCACCTTGAGGTACGACCAAGGCCCAAGCATCAAGGATTTTTTTATGCCTTCGGGCTTTAACAACATAGCCGCACCATCATCCAGCAGATAAGTTGGAGTCGGGCAACGAGCTGGACAATGAAATGCGTGTGGATGCAACTTTTCTGTCTGATCATGGAGACAGAGCTAACATGACTTGAATAACTTTCTAGAGTTGTAATATCTGTCCTCATAGTATTATATCCTGTTGTGCAGTGTTTTGGCCTCTGATAAGCCTTGGAACTCACAGATGCACTGCACAAATAGGGCTTCTTGGTTTGTGTTCATCCTCCCGCCACTATCTTTAGCAAGATGCAGCCACCAACGCAGCATTTTTAATGCTATTTTCGGTCTGAATATCCGCTACGGAGACAGATAGCAGCACCCTCTTCAGATGTAGTGGCTGCCAATCACTTCGCACACTGTAATTTGAACCGTTTTGGTGGCATCCCTATCATCTGCAACCCTCTCATTACCAATCTATGTATCCAGACTGCCAAATATTAACAAAAGCAGTCTGCATTCACAACTGAGTGGTGAGACAACAGCTTTAAGAGGCACTTCATATCCCGCAAGACACACACACACACACACACACACACACACACACACACACACACACACACACACACACACACACACACACACACACACACACACACACAGATGAGCATAAGCCCAGCTGGGCCCTTCTCATTAAGCTCTCACTGCACACACACACACACATACACACACATAGACACATGACAGGACCCTGTGCCCCTGCTGTGTCAGAGTGATGGAGAGGTCTACATTATTGATGTCTCTCTTTCTAATGGGAACCCCTGAGTGTCTGTGTCTGTTTGTCCCTTCTTTTCTTCGCCTATGGCTTCATCATCATCGCCTAAGAGAGCTGTTTGGTCAAACAGCTAATTTCAGGGACGTGATCGAGAAGGTAAAGAGTCGAAGCCCGTGCAGACGGCAAACCCAGAGAGAGAGAAGATGAGACACTTTATTCATCCCCAGGGGGGGTATTTGCATGTCACAGCAGCAGTACGTGAACGAACCACACTGTACGGAGAACAGAGCAAAGACAACTTAAAAACACTGCTGTGTTTGTTATTGAATGTACTGTATGTTCTCTTAGCTTAAAACGTAATGTGTTTAGAAGGATGAGTCATTCCATGATTAGTCACTACAGGAATATTGCACTAGCACCACTGGATCTCACCTTATGAAGGTGTTATTGTCTTGAGAAAAAACACCCCACACAGACTTCAGTGCTTCCCTCCCTCCTGTCAGTTTTGTGTTTTTTGAGGGAGCCTAGAGAGAATTAGTGTGTTCACAAATTTTTGTGGGCTTAGAGAGAAGAGAGGGAGGAGAAGGAAAGACCTAACATTCCAGGTTCTATACCAATGGCTTAAAAGCCTTAAATGTGATCCTGAGCAAATTGTGCATGATAAGTTCCAGGTGTACGTGGATTAAATTAAACTATAATTCACTCTTGACAGGCACGGCTCTATAAAAGAAGGTAAAATGTTTGTGCTCTTGGGGGATTCATCAATTTAATGAGAGGACATCCGTTAAAGAAAACTCCAGCTCGGACTTGTTTCAAACAGAACTGCCATTGTAATTAGCATTTTAAGCACTATAGTTTTTAAGTTTTTGACAATTTATCCCCACCGATAAGATAAGATAATGGAGGAACCACAATCAACATATGATATAGCTGCTATTTGACTGCAGACAATAAATGTGTGTCAGACAGTCAGTCAGACGGGGCTTTAAAAGTGTGGTATCTAAAAAGATGTTAGTATTGTTAGTAGTTTAGTACTGTCGGTATTAAAAATGATCCAACCATTATCACCATCTCTTACATCCTGAAAAATCTAACAGAGGCTCAATGCATCTGTCTCCTCTGCACAGGTGTCATGGAGGCTATTACCTTTATAAATAAATAATAGATCAATAGCTATCGCCAACTATCCATTCAGATAAGAGCTATCTCTATCTTCTCTAAAAAGCAGCAGTACAATAAATGAAAATACTGTAACAGAGGTGCTGCTGCTGCATCCCTGTTGTGTTTCCAGCTCTTTTTTTGTAATAACATATGTGAGTGTTTGTGTCACTGAATCTGTGTTTAAGTGTGTAATGTCTGTGGGATTACCTCCACATAGAGAATGGGGAAGATGCCAATCTTGTCTCCCAGCATGCCTTCTGCCCAGTTGTCGTCCACTCGCCTGATTACAGTCAGTACCTCATCCTGCAGAGAGGAAATGAGTGAGACTAAGTGCACACACACACACACACACACACACACACACACACACACACACACACACACACACACACACACACACACACACACACACACACACACACACACACAAACACACACACACACTGTAGGTGCAGCATGTCAGGAAAGGAGATGTTGTACTGCTTTGGATTTTTATTTTTCTTCCCCCCCATCACGTTTGGTTTGTTGCTCAACAGTTCTTATCAAATATGCAAACAGAAGTACAGGATGTGTTGTGCCCAAGTATCACATGTTTGTTCTGTGTGCACAAAAGAGTATTGCTTTGTCATGCTTTTTGTTTTTGGCATTGGCACAGTGGATTATTAAAAAAACTAAATAATGTTCTAATTTGAAAACAGTGATATGTGCATGTGTGTCGGGGTCAGATCGGGAGAAGTTGTACTGGTTTGGATTTTTCTTTTAAAATGTATTTTATACTTGGCTGTTAAGCAGTTAACAGTTCTCGTCAAATATAAAACAGGAATACAGGACTGGTTGTATCCATGACAGCATCCCTGATGTTGTGCTGCTTTAGATGACCTCTACAGTATTTTTCAAAGACTCCTGCTTAATTAAAAGTTCTTTATGAGATGCTGCTTGGAGTGATTTTCAATATAATGAATGCTGAAGAATAAGAGCATGTTAACGGTATATAGCAATATGCTTTCTATATTTAATCTTGGGGGTAAAATTGAGGTACAGCGTCACATACATTTGTGTGGCCCCCAGCAACAATATGGGTTTTTCATGTGGCCCCCGAGGGAAAATAATTGCCCTTCCCCTTTTATGTACATACGGCGGGAGAGGCAGACAAGGGCGACCCTGTTATGCACCCTTTGGCGGGTGCTTAAAAATGAGAGTTGAAGCTAGTTTGGTGAACATGAAACTGTTTGCAAAAATGAAAATTACAGCCCCAGGACAATTTGGGAAGTATAGGAAGACAACAATGTAGGAAGGCTGATGTGAATGTTCGAGGTGCATTGTGACCTTAGCACAGGGTGTGATATTCTTGCAAAGAGCGACTCATTGAGACTCTGCATAAACTTCAGTGAACCAACAGAAGCAAGCAGATACATGAACAACCGTATCACCAATTCGTGCTTTTGTGCATTGTGTTGCTATCAATAACTGGATACAACACTAATACTGTGTGTAAGGTATGGACTTGCAAAGTTAGACAGGCCTTCTGTATTGTTCATACACTATGATTCAGCCTAATAGCGCTATTATTATCAGCATTATTATTTCCAATACTTGTGTAAACATATTATGTTCATTGTTCATCACACACTCACCCACTGACATCACTTTTCCCACTGTTGCTCGTCTCCTCACATGGATACAAAGGTTGTGGTAGGACCATTAGGGATGGAAGTGATAATACTGGCAAATGACTGCGTATTAGTCATACTGAGTAATTACCTCTCACACTGAGAAAACAATATCACACACACCGGTTCTGCATCACGGCGCCCATACAGAACACAGCAGGGGCATGAAATTCTCTGCAAGTGTTTGGCTTTGTTGAATCTCTAATCTTTTAACCTGTCGATTAGTTTGGCCCTAAAAAACACAAAACCATTTGAACTGGAAATGTCTTATATCTCAATAATCAGCATGGAGAGCACAGTGTGTATGACCGTATGTATGATATAATTTAGATTACAGTGGTCGGTCTTACCACCTATAGTGAAGTGTACTCTGTAATTTAATTATCTTTCTCATGCAGAGGCAGAGTGGATGTGTCGTCATTCAGCGCATGTGAGTCTGCAACAGCAGCTTTGAGGAACAGAACAGTAATACAAAAGAGCAGAAATAAATCCCGCATTTAACACTTATCAGTTCACACTTGACATCTGTCAAAAAAAGAAAGAAAAAAAAAAAGATTCTCTCCTCCTTCTGCAGAGTTCACAGTCCAGACCCCTTTCAGTGTTAGACATATTCACACACACGACTCACATGATGAAACTGAACATAGCAACTTGGGGAATTTCTCGCTAAGAACTAATTTATTACAACATTTCTAGATAGCGAAGAGCTGCATTCATCCTTACTTTTCAAAGAAGCATTCTCACCCTGCCTTAGGAGCTATAGTCAAATAAAAAACTTGTATGAGTATGAAACAATCACATTTCAGTCTCAGGGCGGTGTGGACACTGTTAAAAGGACTTTTCTACTAAATTTAGGCTACTTTTTTGTTCAACCATCATCTTGGCATAAAACTGGAAGAATTTCAACACCAGAACAAAAATATTGACTACCAGAGTCTCCATTCCAAAAATGTATCATTAAATGGACAATGTGATTTTAAAAAAATGCCTTCCAGCAAATCCTCATACCCACTGACTTATAGAGCTGAAATCCTCATTCTTTTAGCAATAAACAGCGTCAAATTCAGTTTTGAAACAAAAACAGTGTAAATTGTGAAAAACGAGGCACAATAAAGCAAAACGTTACAATAATATAAAATCATCCTCAAAAGCAGTTCCTTGACATTTTAACTTACAATGGAAACAACGGAAATTTGATGCTACTCAAGTCTATACCTCTACCAAATATCATGCAACTGACTTTCAGGGTTTATGCCACTATGAATTCATTTCACTGCACTAAATGTTGAACATTTTATCTCATCACGTACTGCTACTAAACCACAAACCCCCAAAATGTAGCACTAGGCTCCTACACTGTCAGTGAAAGGCAGTAGTATTTAGCAGCAGTGGCCAACGTATCTGCTTAGCCGTGGACTCTTGCTGCTTCGAGGATATGGCTGTGTGGGAAAGCTGATCACATTATTTTATTTAGAAAACAGAAAACAATGTGTAAGGAGTAGAGTGTGAAAGTGTAAATGTCACATGAAGAACATGTACTTTTTTACACTTTGCAGCATGTTGTGGGAACCAATCTGAAGAACAAGCAGTGATAAATTATTAGTGTCTTACAAAGAACCAGCTGGTTTTAACACCACAGGTGTGGTGTTATGTGTTTTGCTCTACTGTATTATTTATGTTGTTGTAAATTCTGAGTACAACCATCCTCCAATCTCTTCACTGATTCAGCCATACAGCATGTCCATATTTTCTTATTGTATTTATCCCGTGTCTGATATAGAAACAGTGTCCTCGGGTGAGTGTGTGTGCACAGCATGTGTGCGTACACCTGTGCATGTGTGTTACCTTGCTGAAGGCGAGACAGTCTTTGTCCTGGTCTTTATCTTTCACCTCAAAGTCGTAGAGCGCTTTACCCTGGGGCGGAGTTTGGCTCAACGGACGCAGCAACTGGATGTAGCTCGCTGGCAAGAAACCATGGCAACCATTGAGCTCGCCGTGGTACCAGTTGTCATCCACCTTGCGTCGCAGGATGATGATGTCACCCTTGGAAAATTGGAGATCGCCTGGTTCTTTTCCTTCATAGGAGTAGAGGGCTTTACCGCAAGGCAGCGCTGGGATGTTCTGAAAAACATACACACGCAGTAGACAATATATTAACACAACACTTACTGTAAAAACACGTTTTTATACAGATATCAATACAAAGCAGTAAATACAGTGTTTTCTTGTGTTTCATATTGTGGTAAGGAACAATATTATTCACTGTAGTGATGTGTCAGATTTGACTGTGCCTGACCTGAGATTTATAAGGAAACTGGCCATTTTCAAACAGCTTTTCATCATTACATTGTGGGTAGTGTGAGAAAATGAACATGCTAAACTTCTCTCCATTTGTCCTGCACCCTGAGCTTCACAGCTAATTTTTCCTGGAGGATTTTTCCTGGATGGCTATTGTTTGAACTACAGATTGTACTTCCACATTGTTGCATGTCCACTTCTACAGACACAAAGAGCATAGAAGTCAGCAGAAGTGTTTCTTGGCCCAATGGGGAGCAGTGCATTCTGGTTGTTGTTGTTTTTTTTTTATGAACTTCTGAACAAGATGCAATAACTAAGCCCTTTTCTCAGGTCATGTGCCACCATTTTCAGAAATATTTGCATCTTTCTACAGCATAAAGCATCTGTCCAGCAGTGATGTAGTTCTTCAAGTTTGAATTTTGATTATCTGACCAATCTAAAATTCTACATTGGTGTCTGTGATCTTGGTGTCTGGTTTGGATTCCCCAAAGGGGCCCCGCAAAAATCAAAGTGGTTACAAGATGTTTGAGAAAATAACAAAACTTTATTTCCAATGACTTATCTCTCTTTTCTTCTTCCTTTTTTGATTTTTCAAGTGAAACTCTGGAAGTTTGAGTCTCTTTAGGTCTGTACAAAATGAGACAAGCTGAGAAGGGAAAAACAAAATCAGTCTCAAGTCTAGCTGATAACCCTATTCTTATATCCACCACAACCTGTTTAATTTAGGGGTCACAACACAAGCCAGGAAGTTAGAACTACTCGGACACTCATGCTGCTTCTATTGTTTCCCTCTTTGTTTTCTATGGTTAGAACAGATGAGCAGATTACCTGGCAGGTAAAATAGATTCTAGGTGGTAAGAATAGGAGGTTCTTCTGTACTGCAGTCCCACATAGTGATTAACATAAAAGGTAAGGTGACAGGTGTATTTCTACATAAAATCTTGCATGCAGAAGCATTAAGTGCACTTCAACAGAGGATTATAAGCATTGCTGTCAAGTAGTAGTAGTGCTACTGTTCTGAGATGATGCCACGTACCTGCACCTCATAAATCTTGGGGGTGACAACTTCCTGAGTTTACATTGAAAAGTACTTCATTACATTCTGCCTATATGCACCATGTCTGGAACAAATTGGGTTAAAATCTTTTGTACAACAACCAGAGTATGTTGTGTCCCATGCTTGAAGAAAGGTATAAATAAAGCAGCGATTCCTGCAATAGTCAGTAAATGAAGCTGGGCAGCAAACTAGTTTTAAAGAAACTCAGAACAGTGGAAACTCCAATATGTTGCAAACCGGTGACCCTGGAGACATTTTTTTTTTTAGCGCATGGATGGTTGGATACATGCTCCAACTTTTGTTTTATTCCCCCCAGCAGTATATGTGAGACATGACTGGTTATTAAAATGTTTGCCAGGTAATTGCTGCTTCCACCTTGGGCAAAAAACAGTAATTCAGAAAATGCCAGAGAGGTGTGATACAGGACTCCCTCGGCTATCATCAAAATCAAGTCTGTGGTGTCTTGCTTGTCACATGTCAAGGACAGAAACACACTTTTACATGATAACCATACATGGGTGAAAAAATGAAAGCGTTGCATTGAGTTAAATTCATTCCTATGTAGGCACTTTGGTTAAAAACACCCCAAAACCATCAGCATAATAAAAATGTGAAGAAATAAGAGTCTTTATGTTATGTCCGAGACATTTTGTGTTGCAGAGACATCTATTGAAGCCAGCTTGTTAACCAACTCACCCCAACCTGTCCTGCCTCGTAATACCGCTTTGTGTCTCAATAGGCAATTGTGAGTCACTGTAGTGTCCAATCTGCCCTCACTCCAACATGAGAAGATGAAGAAGTTGGACTGCCCTGAGGGTTTATTATGATTGATACCAATTATCGATCACCACCAGCATCACCACACCCTCATGGCAAAAAAAAGGCAAGATAATATAGTTTTTTCTATCTACAGGTGACATAATATACCTTTCTACACAACCCCTGACACAGATATTCATCATCACACCTATTTTCATATTCCTCCCTATACATACCCAACAAACGCTGCAGTGTTCAGCGCTCGCTTAATATAGAGGACATAAGCTTGGAGGAGACAAGTAGGTGATTCAAAGAGAGTTCATCTAAAAGAGCCAGGTAAACAAACAGCTGTGTACAGATGAGAGAATTTGCATGAAAGAAAAACAACTTTTCTTTTCAAAGAAGGTGTTTCCACTAACACTAAAACACACACGAACACACACTCTTTTTATATACCCTCATACAGACCGACTCTCCCCAGACGCTAAACTGAAGAGAACAGCCAGAGGCACGACTGACTGCACTGAGATCAGTGGTGATGCAACAGGAGGGGGGAAAAAAAACCACATACTGGTAATGCTACTTTCAACAACTGCATGCTAAAAACTCTGTGATTGACTCCATTTACACATTTTCATTCATGTGGAATTTACAGTGGATTTAAATTATAAACGGATATTAGCTGAATACTCTGTTTAAGTATCCAACTACTGCAGATTATTACTTTTGAAGTTATTAAATCCATAATCATGTTAAAAATATTTTCCTGCAACCCTGACTAACGTTAGTCAATATTCGTTTCTTTAACCGCCCTCTTTATATTCAGAAAAAAGATTTATGCTGCCTGCAACACTGGCTTTCTCTCAGAACCCTGTGGTTCCAGATGGGTTTTGGTACACGTACACATCTTAGCAATGATTCAGCAACAGATAAGAGTGATTATAACACAGTGCATGCTTTAAATTCATTGGTTACAGCAATGCAGTATTTCAAGCAGACTAGATAGGCATGCAGCAGATGAATGAATGTTCGTTACAACCATATGAGACTTGTTTAGACTCCATTTCAAAGACTTGAGATTTGAAAATATGACTTGTCAGCATCTCTGGTTAGACCACTTCTTTCACCCTCACTCTTCTCTTCTCTTCCATCCTAATCGCTGAGCAACTTGAGAGATTTTGGCGATGTTGATGCTTTATGTGTTTACATAACTTGTAAAGGCCCTTTAAGGAAGGCACTTTATCCATGTTCTGGCAAGTCTAGTTGCTGGCTTTATGTTTGAAAAGGACCCAGAGTCACGGTAAAATTCGCTTTACTAATTTGCCAGGGGCTTAAAACATTTCTGTAACTCTTCCTTGACAAGTAAAGTGGGACCTTAAGGCACCAGCATTAGCTGATATAAGCACAAGCTTGCAATGGCCTAGAATTTAATTCATTTGAATTTACATATAGTATATACACATACATAAACTTATTTATGTATAATTCATATACTGTATAAATATAGTTCTAAGTCTTCTTTCACCTTCCTTAGACAGCAGTGTAAAAAATTTAACATTTATTTATATGTATTTATTTATTTTTTTGGGATTGGAGTGGAGTGGATCTGCATAAAGTAGCAGTTTTTCTACTTTTCTGAAAATTGCAAGATGTTTTGTTTTCCAATTTTTTTCCCAGTTACCCTTAAACTAGTTGATGGATTACCATGAGACTGGGAGGAAGGGTGGGGTTTGTGGGTCTGAAGAAATGAGCGGATCCAATCATTTTCCTCACTTCTGTTTTGTTTTGCATCCGTTCGTTATGTTGCTTGGCTGATGTTTCAGTTATAGGCTCAATACGCTATGGTCAGCCAATTATGGTATGTATCGCTTTATTGGGTTAGGATAATATTTGGAATTTGGAAAAGAGCTTAAATTATTCAAAAGGGGCAGCTGTAGGCGCTCTGCTGAGTGGCCCTTCTAGTTTTAAATGTGGTGGACTGGGTGTTGTCTGTCAGCCAATAGGAAACATACTTCTATCATAAATTAATGATGACATCAAGCAGAGAATTTATTGTTGCGTTGTGTAGACAGAGATTTGATATCTGGCTGAGGCGCTGAAGCAACACTCAGCCATTTGCCTGCAAGTTTAAAATCCATCACTGAAGCAGGCTGCTGAGACCGCACTTCTGTGTTGGTGTCATTTCTTTCAAACTCACCCATGTTTTCCTGCTGAGTGGCCACCACAGTGAGAGGAGAGACTCATCTATCCAGAAAACTCACTTCATGTGTGAAAAGAGTGTAATTGTGTGAATGGCAAAAAAAAAAACAAGCCAGGATTGTTGCATCCGACATGTGTGAAAAGGCTTTCTTTGTGTTGTACCTGCCAGCGGCACACTGTTATCATCAGCTACAACACACACACACACACACACACACACACACACACACACACACACACACACACACACACACACACACACACACACACACACACACACACACACACACTATTCAGAATCCCCTCTCACCCCTGTGGTGCAGTAATTAGTGTTTGTGGATTTCTGTAGTGGGCAGAAGGTGTGCAATGTGTGTGTGAGTGTGTGTGTTTGAGACGGACAGTCCCCTGGCCTTTGGGACATACACACAAGTCCCCCCCATCAACCCATCTGTTCAAGTATCTCAGTGTGTGTGTGTGTCTGCTGCAGCCATAAGGTACAGGAAGGTGACTTGTCCAACATGGGACTGACTGCTCCACTCAAGGCCTCTTACACACACACACACACACATACACACACACACACACACACACACACACACACACACACACACACACACACACACACACACACACACACACACACACACACACACACACACACGGGAGGACTATGACTGGTTGATGGGTCGATGAGCTGGTGGCTGCGGAGCTTTTAGAACAATAGCAACAGAAGCCATAAAATAACATTGACTAAATAAAAAGCATGGTGCCATGGTGCAGTAATTATTAATTTAGAGATAAATAATTTAAGGCATTGATTTGATTTACCGAATGAAAGATTTAATGCATTGATTTGATTTACCGAATGAAAGACTAATTAAAGCACATATAAAGATATGTATGTATAAATATATATATATATATATATATATATATATATATATATATATATATATATTTATATATGTTTGTCCATGATAAAAATGTAATAAAGTCAGCAGAAATGCAACTACTATGTGCCATTTTCTTGACCTCCACTAAAAAAACGAATCGTTTCAACAGAACGTGAGACATTACACTTCCGTCTGTTTCAGTCTTGCTGCTCTGATGTTCGGTCCAAGTGTCTGCAGCAGTGGTTTCATTACTTTAGGGTCAACAGTTCCCACAGGAAGTTTGAACATTAAAAAGATAAACCTGCTTATGCTCAAACTGCTTTATAAGCCATGTGCACAGTAATGAAACGGCAGTTGTGAACACAAATAAGTATAAATATGTTTCTGTAAATGTATTTATTTATTTTGTGAGGGATAATTGAGCACACTGTAATTAAAAAGGAAAGTGTGAAATGGAGGTGGCTTCTGGGAGACAGAGGCTTTATTGCTTGGTGGTCAACTATATTTGAACCCTTTTGTCATTCTTCTATCTTACTTTTCTTTCATGTCGCTACTTATGCTGAGTCGTTTTAGTCGTAACTAAAACTATAAAGTAAATCATAGAGAGTTGATCTTTTTTCCAAATCTAAACTGACAGCATGGTGCACCAGTTGCTGTGTAGGTTCCTCTGGTGGGTCCAGGAGTCACTGGTGCTCACTGGCTTTGGCAAGCCTCTGAATTCTATAACTGGAAACGGCCTCATTGCAGGTGTTGCTGCTCAGAGGGAAGGAGACACAGATCTGATAAAGCTGCTGCAGTGAACCAGATATCCGTCACCATGCTACGCACATCAGGTTATTTCCAGCATGGAAACATTTTGACAGAAATGTCCCAGAGGACAAATGATCAAAAACGTGCTCAGCTGACCAGACAGGCAACACTCGCTGGGTTGCCCTTAAAGTTTACATGATAACAGGCTCCAAAGTCAAAATACATTGCTGCTCTTTATTGTCATTGTTTAAAGGCTAATTAGCACTGGGCTCGATCCATTCCAAGTGGATGTTTTTGAGACTCAAATCTCATACTTAAAATAAAGCTAACGGAAACTGGACAGACTTTGAAAGGCTAGTGACTTCCCACTGTCAGTTCATGTTTGGTTCAGATGCTTTCCAAGACGTATCAAGTTTGTTTTAGTGAGTTGAGTTACAGTAACAGGCTCTGTTTTTGTGAATGAAGGTCCAGATGAAAGGCCCAGACAACTGTGCCTTTGTCCTGTACTGAAGATGTGCCAGTACACTTTTGGCCATTATCTTGCCAAAGGTTCCAGGTACACCTGCGGTACTCTTGCTCTTGATCACTCTGTGATCAGAATTAAAATATTATTGTGAATCATGGTCAATCACCATCCACCACTTTCACCCTCGTTGAAATCAGTTTTTGACTTGCTGTGATGTCATAGCAGAGATATTCTAATTGCAGTAGCGATATGCCACTCTCAGAACTTCCAGGTATTTAGGGGGCATTCGCGAGGTGGCTCAAAATTAATGGGGCTCTACGGAGCTGAAGGCCCAAAATGTATCGATTTCGGTACAACGGAGTTAATAAGGAGAGAACTGGTTGTATATAGAAGGGCTGTGATCATAGTGCGCTCTTCTTCTTTTGTTAATAGCGGATGCCAACAGCCTATAGGCATATTACATTACTGCCAGGCGCAGGTAAAAACCTGGGAAAAATGTGTTTATGACAAAATGATAATTGTGTATACTAATCGATTTTTTATTAATTAATGACTACTTGAATATTTGAAAATCAATGCTCATCACTAGAGTGTATGTGTGTGAAGGATTTTAGATGGGACAGGATGTTCCACTCTGGTCACATTCCCATCCATTTTTCCAGCACCAAATCATTTTCTGTTCCCTGTAGTCCATCTCCTCCTCATCCCCCCCCCCCCACTCCTCTCTCTCTCTCTTTAACTGTGATTACTATTCTCACTCTTCCCTTGCTCACCCGTCCTTGGAGAGGCACTGGGCTATTACAACTTTTTTCTCCTCACCGAGCGTGGTATGTGTATGAGAGATTGTGTGTGTGTGTGTGTGTTGTAATAGCATAGTAAATCTGCAGAGGTCTTTTTCCTCTCTGCTGTGAAAGTGGTATTCTATCAGGCTGTGATTTTTTTATTGGAGCAGACACTCAAGTACAAAACAAACACACACACACACTCTCATGCACAGATAGATATGTATTACCTGTATGACAAGATAATGTTAATTTGCTGAGATTTTATTTTAACTAGAAATCACTCGGAGAGCGCAGACCTCCACCAAGGCAGCTCAGTTTCCCCGTGTTGCCATTTCACTCCAAAGTCATACAGTCATTTTGTTGCAGACAGCCCTATCTTGTGGAGCCTTGTAATCATTACATTACAACGGTACATATGGTATAACTAATAAACTATAAAGAATTCCTGGATCCAAACGGTGATCCGTATCACCACCAGAATCTAATCGATTCTTCCTTGGGCCATTTCCGACATCTCCTAAAACATTCATCAAAATTCGTCAAATACTTTTTTAAAAATCCTGTTAACAAAGCAACAAACCAACAAATAAACCAACAAACCAGCCAACCAATGCCAGCAAAAACATAACCTCCTCCCTTGGCTGAGGTGAAGATAAACATAAGAATGGAAGAGAGAATGTCTCAATCAGTTTACACACACACTTGTTGGAAAATCAGTAAATAATAACAAGCTGCATTCCAGATTAATATTGAAAATGGAAAACAACAAATTATGTCAACATGCAACTAGAGTCAAACATAAGCACACACACACACACACACACACACACACACACACACACACACACACACACACACACACACACACACACACACACACACACATTGTCTGGCAGTAATTCAGTGCACTATTGATTCACTTTCCATCTATAATTCATGATACAACACACACCTCAGGTGAAGTGGACACACACACACACAGACACACACATAGCAATTTCTGAGAAGTAGGAAGACTAGAAACACAACACCACTGTGTATAAACTTAGACACACACACACACACAAACAGAAATCTAGACCGCAGCAACCAGGAGTTCATTCATCTCAACCTTCCTTCATGTCTCTTCTCTTTCTTCACTCTCTCAGCCCATCTCTCCAACTAAGGTGCCACATTCCCCTATTCTCTAATCTTTTTTTTGCCATTTTTCTCTTCTTAATCTTAAAGAAAGCTCACGGATCGTCCCAAATGAAAACACGTTCAGTCTCTGAGAAGGCTCATTATAAACATCACTGAAATCTGCCTATTAGATGTTGACATTTACAGAAATGACAAAGACCCATCTAATACACTTTTTTAGAACACTTCTTTGGAGCATACAGAGGATACATTTATGCTAGAGCATAAACGGATGTTTCCATCCAACGTGGTTCTTAAACTGCAATTTTGTGAATTTAATCTTATACATCTAAATCAACTGGTAAATGCAGAGTCTGGTCAATTTGTTGAAGAATTATGACTGAATAATATTCTATCTTTGCTTCTCCATTTACACTTTTGCTTTTATTGGAAAGTTGACTCTAAGTTGCACCTATGCTTATTAAAGTTAGGTTGACTCAGTGTTTTTTTTTGTTTTTTTCATTATTATTAGAGTTCCTTTTTAGGTTTAATTGTACATGATTACATATCAAGTGAACTTTCCTACCTTACTGTTCATTAAAACCACAAGTGATATTAGTAGAACTGTCTATGGCAGTAATAACTACAGGGACCCTCAGTAGAGCGCATACCTTTGCCAAAGCCCAGCAGTCCCTTTTAATTAAATTAAACCCTAATCTCAACCCTAAATCGGTCTGGTAGTTTATGCGTAACAGATGGACATAATGAAAAAAGCCCTATCTCCTGATGTTACAGAAAGTGAAAACAATTCCTGGATTCACTCCAGGAGGTAATGGGCTCTTTCTTCCCTGTGATGTGTCCAACTCTCCCACCAGGTCTCATGAAAATCCATCAAGTACTTTTTTGTGTAATCCTGCTAACAGTCAGACAAAACCAACAAACAGAGGCCAGTAAAATCTATTAGTACATCCCAAGTTACGGGATGTACTAATAAGATTAATACATCCCATATCTTGGTATATGGATTATAATTTCATGGACTCCTCTGGGAATGAATATGTCAAGAAATTGATTACAGAATATGAATATGAATATGGATGTCTGATCCCGCAAAGGACTGAGGGGTAACACAGAATAACTGCTAAACCCGGAGACAAGCTGAATTGTATTTGATGTGCACACTCACTTTCAGAGTTATCTTTAATCTGTCTTCAGACTTTTGTACAATGTCATATAAGCTTTCATCTTCACATTGAATTTTTCTTTGTGCGTATCATCCATGATGTACTCTCATGACTTAATGTCAGGCTGCCTGCATCGATGGTATTTGACTGAGTGAACGACACAGAGGCAATGGCAGAAAATGAGAAACACAGGGTGCAAGATGGGAAAGAGTAATGACAGCGAGCTTCAGTACAGAAAGCTTGAGGATTTCATGCATATTCAGAAGACTCATTCCCATCTGAACTGTGAGAGAGTGTGGATATATATACTGTATATATATATATATATATATATATATATATAAACTACATACACATACACAGCACTGCTTGTTAAACACGCAAAGTGTTCAGTGCCAGTGGAGTTGTGTAAAGGATGGATGTCTTACCTGATCAAGTATCCAAAGTGTCGAAGCAGGAAGGAAGGCAGAGAGGGAAACAGAAGAGGAAAAGAGAATCAGCATCAGTATTTACTGGCAGTATTAATCCTTAATAAGTCCTATTACTGAATGGAAATTATAATGCATTTATTATTACGAAGATAATCTTCAATATCTTTTCACATTAAGTTATACTGAAGCTACATATATTACATCGTTGAACAAATCCTGCAGCTAGTAATTAAATGATGCAATAGCCAACAGAAACATGACATGCCAGCTAATGATTATCATGGGGCTTACACCTACTGTAGCTACATCAGCCACATGCAGTTTTGATACATTTGTATTACTGTATGTGCAGCTGCTACAATATCATGCAACTAAATGATGTGTTTGCTGTGTTTTAATTCATTTAACAGCTGACGATGTTTATATGGAACAGGCAGCATTTTGAAATTCAGAATGAGTCATTTTGATGAATGTTTTGACACAGACACTACCTGATTGAATTAATCGACTGGGAAAGATGATGTAATGATGAAACAGATGAAATGATGTTGTTATTTGTTTGGTGTTTTCTGTGCATTAGTCTCTGACTTCACTAACATCTTTTGCTTTATCCATTGTTTGTAAATCTCACTGAATGGCATACAAATATATAAATAAAGTATATAAATAAAGTTTTATTGATTGATTAATATAAAGGGGAATAACATATTTCCTCCTTGTCAGACCTGGTGCCGGTGACGGCCACAATGCAAATTGACTGCAGACAACTGCATCATCTCATTTAATTCCTTTATACTGTAGCTGTTGTTTCTGATGTATCACCTTTTCATCTCCACTGCTGAGAAACTCTTTCTGCAATTCGACCTTTCGACACAGCAGAGTTCGGTCCTTGGGGTCAGAGGTGTAGCAGGGACAGGTTGTGAACAAACCTTGTTAGTCTCTTGTTTTGTTTTTTGTTTGTTTGTTTGGTTTTCATTTTTTTTCTGCTCTGTTTTTTCAAAAGGAAGCTGCCCTTTTCTGTGGCCTCCTGCTGTAATCCAAGTAACTACCATCAAACTGGTAATGCTTGAGAACCGATTCAATTATTCACTGCTAGGAAGTTTAATTGTGGGTGAGGGGTGTAATCGAATACTGTTATTATAGGGTTTATAGCCTAATTTCAGTTCTTGTGAAAGAGTGAGATTGAAAAATCAGGTATGAGGATAGAAATGGGTGGAGAGGGTAGGTGAGGTTGTGGGTGACAAGTTGTCATGGATGTGCCCTTTTCTATTGGTCCCCTCCCCGGTTACTGTGGCGACAGGGGGCCTCTGAGTGACAGATGGTTGCTGAGGCGTGTCGGCGGTTGTTAAGAGTACTAAATGTGTCAGTCACTGTCACAGATATAAAGAGCTTAAAGGATATATCCATGGCCAAAAGGAACAAACCACAGCGAGTTCAAATGTACAATATGGGCACAAATACATTTGATATAATCTCAACGCATTAAATAACTCAAGTATGTAAGATTTCACATGTTCTGCAAAAGGGATTCACTGGAAAGCATTTATGAGTTTAGATAAAATAACCACTTCTTTCGTGAGTGACCTCTCTTACCCAGTGAATGCTGGGGTAGTCTCCACTATCCTGCAAGCCTATGATAAGTACTGGATGGATGGATGTGCACTAATTCAATAATAATCCATTTTTTTCTTTTTCCAGCCTGTCAAAGACACAAAGCCTCTATCATTAAGCTACATGTGAGTACAGGATTGATCGGTTTTTGGCATTTTGAAATATTAACAAAATGACATATGCTTTGAGAAAAAAAGAAAAAAGGTAACACTGTTTTTGGGTTTTACACTGTTTGGGTTTTGCATTTAGTTTGTCTTTATCTTAAGTTACTTTCATTTATGTAAAATAAACTTACTCTTAGTTACAACTCGTGTTTTCTCTCCTCCTTTGTCCAACTTTGAGCCAGGTTGTGAGAAATTGGGGGAAGCCAGGGGGGAGACACCACCCCCACCCCCACCCACACACACACACACACACTTTTGTTATAACTAAAAGTAAGTTTATTTTACATAAATAAAAGTAACTTAAGATAAAGACAAATTAAATACAAAACCCAAACAGTGTGGAAGCCTGGGGGACAGACTGGTTGGCTGCCATCAAGCTGTGAAACAAGACCAGGTGAGCTGAATCACCCTAGACCCAGGAGAGAGAGGCCTGCTCACGGCGTCGTCACAATATAAAGTTTACCACAACCACATTTTTTAACCACAAAAAAGAAGACACAAAGTTTGTTTTTTTTCTAAATTACAATGCAAATATTCTTTTCATTGGATGTCATTATGCAGCAGTTCTGTTTCCTAGGATGCCCTTCGGTGCTGGGTGCAGCACCGGCCCGTCGCACCCGCTGAGGATGAGAGTAAGCCTGTGCGATAGGACCTGGAAGATGGTGAACTATGCCTGGGCAAGGCAAAGCAAATTGATCGTCCAACCTGGGTATACGGGCAAAAGTACTAATCAAACCATCTAGTAGCTGGTTCCCTCCAAAGTTAACCTCGGGATAACTGGCGTCCTACAGTTTTATCTGGTACAGTGAATGATTAGAGGTCTTGGCGTTGAAGTGATCTTGACCTATTCCCAAACTTTAAATGGGTAAGAAGCCTTGCTGGGAACATGTTCCATCTTCACAACATATTTCATTGGATTGGGAACATTTGCATGACAGTGTAATGTAGAGTTCAATGTGAATCACAATGAAGTACATACTCTACTGGAATGTGGATATCATAAATACTGTGCACTAGTCAGAGACGGGGCCTTTTATATGTCTTTAAAA
The DNA here is from genome assembly GCA_037577475.1 of Chaunax sp. Z400. Classification (NCBI taxonomy): domain Eukaryota; kingdom Metazoa; phylum Chordata; class Actinopteri; order Lophiiformes; family Chaunacidae; genus Chaunax; species Chaunax sp. Z400. The sequence goes on along the minus strand of CM075196.1, from coordinate 16,144,778 downwards.
TGTGACACCTCTGTGATTCCTCTCTTTACCCAGACTTCTTAGCTAGGCTGCAGAGACAGTGAGATGTGAGTGATAGTGACATATTTGATCATTCAGATACGGCTGAAGGGGATTGAACTGTCCAGTGACATCTGAGAGCGACGGGTTAAAATGAATGTACGCAGACAGACATAGCAGATAAGCGTGGGCTGGTACAGAATGCTGAACTCTACAGTCTAAAGAAAACATCTAATCTGGAGTGCTAGTCTGAAGAGCACAATGCATGCAGGGTGAACCATAATGGCAACACTGCGGTGGCAACACGTGGAGGGAATACAGTAAAGTACACATGCACACATACACACACATTATTTTTGAATGAACATAATCATTGCTGACAACAGAGATGATTGGAGAGGGAGCAGTCGGCATTGACCAATCAGGTTACAGTAACATTTGATGACAGCAGCGTCTATCCCGTCTCGCTACCCTTTCTCTTCCTAACACCTCCTCCTTGTATGTCTCTGTTTTTATATTCACCACCTCCTTTTAACTCCACCTGGCATGTTTCTCTCTCTGTCACATGTCACGTCCCTCCCTCCTCCTGTCTCTCCTCTGTCTCCTCTGCCTATCTTTCTTCCTTCCTGCTCTGTCTCATCCTGTTGCTCCAGGGTGTTCTGCTTTTCTTTCTTCTAATTTTGTCATTTTAAGTAAGAACGCAAATACAACAAATACAACTGGAGTCAACAACTATGACTGTTGTTGAATGACTGACACAGCATGTTGCTTTTAATTCAGACCTATAGTCATGTTGGTGTTTTCACCTCTAATATAATGGATTTCACGTTAACTGCAACCATAGCAGGCCGTGGAAAAGTCTTCTGAATACACATTTTGATCAAAGTGCAAACAAATACACAACTGTGCTATCAGCGTACTCTTCTTAGTTGTACTAAAATAAATGATCGATTACTCAGCCTGAAGCTAAACTAAAATTTTAATCACCATAACAGGCTAAATTAGCTGTAGTGAAATGCTTTAAGGCTGTTTAGATATTATATGGACTGAAAGGTCATATCGGGGGGAGTAAATTTACCCCAGCAGCATGAATTTGGACCTTAACAGAGATTTAACTATGGACTTGGGAGTCTTAGATCACTAGGAACACAGCGAAGAAAGAGAGCGAGAGCATGAGAGAGAGAAAGGGAGGGAGGGAGAGAGGGAGAGTGCAACTGAAACTAACTGAAACACTGAATAACAGTCTAATTTCTCCCCTGGCATCATTGCACCTCTACTGTATTATCACCTTGGTTTCTTCACATATGTTTTCCAGACCTTTTTAAGCCTTTAATTACCTTACTAACTTATTTAACTGTGAGTTAAGTAGGCATCACTGTCATTAGGGAAAAGCACATTGATGTCATCATCTTCACTCAGGGAGAAATCAGGTATGTAAATGAATGCAAAAACACAACCTCACTGGGCACCACTGCTCAGGATCACGTGCCTCTGATAAACCAGCCTTAAAAATCCAGTTACATTTCTGCCTTGCTTGTGTGTAAAACACCACCTCTGAAGAGAAACTCCAGTTGTTTGAGTGTTCCATTAAATTCAACCTATATGTGATCTGCAAAAAGCCACATTATGGCAGTGTGGGTTTGGTTAACTTGGGACAGGAGAGAGGGAGAGAGAGAGAGAGAGAGAGAGAGAGGGAGTAGGGGTAGTTTGGGGAATGGGGAGAGGGAGAGAGAGCTAATTACTCCAGATGTTTTGTGTTGAACTTTTTGCTTTTGCTCGCTCCGCCTCATGAAGCAGAATGCCGGACCTGGACCTCCTCTGCCCGTGGTTCCCTCTACCTGGAAAGGCAGACTGTCAGTGAGTCTCTGCTGGATAAGACTGGAGATGTGAGAAACGTCTGAGGCTGAAAAGCTTGGAGTTTATGTTCATTTTCCATGGAGTGATTTATGCTGTGAAATGTGTTTTCAACATCCTCAAAGTCCGAATGATAATAAAAAAAAGATTTTCAACCCACTTCCAGAGTTGTGACACCATTTCCAGTCTAGCTGTCGTGCCACTATGCAGTTTCAGATGAGCAACTTGGGAAGCCTTTCGAGTTTCATCAAACATCGTTGGCTGATTATGTTTCTGAGAAAGCAACTGTGGCCAAAATACTGTATATGCATACATGAGGAGCACTGCGGCATAATAAGGGCTGGGGTAAAAAGTGGCGTTTGCGAATATACGCATAACCACGAGGAAAACTATTGTATACGACAAACCTTAAGAGCTTACAGCACCCAACGTACGTATGATCTGAACTGCTCCTGTGACTTTGTTAGTGAATGAGTGGCCAAAGCTGGCGAGTGTGTGTCGACACTGATGATACACCGAAAATAATCTGGACCATTTCGAATCCTCTCTCTTTGGGAAAAGTAAACAGTATTTTTCTAGTCTTAAGCAAATCTGCATTTCAAAGTGCACAAAATGCATAATTTTGTGCCCCCTTACACCTTGTTACTTTGAAATGCTAATGATGCTTCATGCTTGCCGGGTGTGTGTGTGTGTGTGTGTGTGTGTGTGTGTGTGTGCTTGTTAGAGAGATAGAGAGAGAGAGAGCAGCAGGTTTGGTAGAGTGTGATACAGCCTTGCTGTTGACTGAATGACGTTGTCAGCTCTCATTTGTCCAATTTGCTCTCATTTGTCACATGCACACAAACACGCACGCACACAGTCATGCAAGGCTACGTATCTATCTTGATGTACTCGGAAGGTTAGCGCTCTACCAGCCATTACTCCTCATATATCCAGTAATGGTTTTGCGTCCCTGGCTATTACATCGATACATCTCACACACCCATGCTGCTTTTATCTCTGAGATTACTGAGGAAAAGGTCATGACCTATGTAGAGTTCATTAATCACACGGAAGGCCTTACTCTGATTGGCACCTTCACATTTAACAACGGGTGGAGATTGACCTTTGCAAAATGAGGGGCACTAGTTAGGGCCTGTATCACTAAGTGGTCATAAGCATTATAAGAGCATCTAGTTCACTTTTTCTTATGAAACTCTATAAAGACAAAAAAGAGGATCAATGAAACAGAAGGGTTAGAGAGAAATAAGTAACAGCAGTATGTCCATCAGAATCCAGTTTATGGTGGATTGACTTGTTCTCCTCCTTCCTTCATGTTATGCAGCAATATCTCTTTACTTTCCTGACCTCTTCTCTCACGGTGACTTCTATTCTTCTCTCGCTGTATAAAGGATGACTTCCCTACATTTATACCTTTAGTTTCGTGTATATTCAGGGCTGTGCGTGGGTGAGTGTATATGTATGTGTTAGGAGTCTCTCTTGGCAGGCGGACGAAGAGACAGCGCCACAAACTGTAAGATGACAGAGGCGATGGACAGATCGATGCAGTAGTTGGGGAAACATTATGGTTTACCTAGAAAATGTGTGTCCTCGGGGAAATGGTAAAAATCCCTAAATTAAATTGGACTGCCAGGTGATTTCCGGGAAATTCAGACACAAACAAGTAGAGAAGAGCTAGAAGCTCATTTAAAAACACTATGTATGCAAAAAAAAAAAGGATTTCACAAGTGCATGCTAGATATGAAATGACAAGCAGCTAATGAAGTGCAATGTGCTCTCATTAACTGTTGTTTTTATAACGTCATGGCAAGTCAATTGTATTTGTATAGCGCCAAATCAGAACAAAAGTTATTTCAAGGCACTTTCCAGGTCTGGACCATACTCTTTATTCTACAGAGACCCAACAATCCCCCATTAGCGAGCACTATGGCGACAGTGGCGAGGAAAAACGGCCTTTTAACAGGCAGAAACCTCGAGCAGACATCTCGTACCCAAAGAGAAACCACCATCGACCATAAATAGTTTATCTTTGTAATTTAAAGGGAAGGTGAAGAAACAGAGGTGAAGAAACAAGAAGAGCATCCAGTTTTTATGACATGCTGCAGAGACAGACGTAGGGAGGAATGTGAATTCCACAGAGAGAATTGAGAGTTGAGAATGTGAACTTTGTAAAGGTGAGGTGAACTGCAGATGAGCTGTGTCCTTCCCTGGAAACTGATGATTTGGTTTAAAAAATATTTTTACTCACGGTGCACTGTGCTGTTGTACCAGTCGCTCACTGTTTTTGGTCAGTTTTTACAATGGTTTTCTACATCTATGAGATGTTGATGGTTCTATTCCAGCAGTAAAAAATCAAATATGTTCAAAATGATTTTTACAAGAATGATGGGCAGATATACTCTAATGGTTTTATACCTTGCCGTCAGGAACCAATGTACCCGAACTACAACACATTTGGTTGAGCTTGGTCGGATCAGTCTTGATGCCAAAATCAAACACAGCTATATATCAATCAGAAAGCCCCAAAAATCATAGGGATGGAACCGGTTGTTTGTACATTGTGTAATCTGCATTAGAATACAGTCTAACTCCTCTACATAAAAACCCATATTTTGTGCCATATTTTCATTCAAAATGGCAAATTTTGATGAAATGTGAAAGAAAAATGAAATGTAGCACCACCACATAATTTCTAATATTGTTGTAATAATATGGTATAAAGCTAATTAAGGCTTTCCAAACATACACTTTACTGTATGGTGAAAACAATGACTGACAACAATAACTGAAAGAGTTATATAAATATATAATGGGTCGTAGACCAGCAGTGTGAACCTGTTTTTTTTGTAATTACCTTACCTTTTTTTCTCTTTTGAACAATGCCAGATGGAGCTTCATGCATAAACTACTTGATAGATTACCATGTTGGAACTTTCTTTGTGAAACTGGAAGGTACAGCTGGAGAGATAAAACAACAAGGACAGAGGAGAAACATGAACGTCCAACAGAAGACGAATAACAACGTCACAGAAAACAACCTCAGTAACATGGAGGAACATCTCAAGTGTGAACTGAGGAACGACTGAGTGAGGCTCTCCCAAAGTAGACTCATGGGTAAAGTCCACGTTGAGACTGAAGAAGAGTTGCTGTTGGATTTCCTCAATAGCATCCAACAGACAACCAATGAGAAAAAAAATTAACTACAACCTCATGCAACAGAAACTCAGACGTGAGCTGAGGGACAGTTCAGTGAGGCTCTCCCAAAGTAGATGTGTGGGGAGAGTCCACATTGAGATTGACGAGGAGTTGCTGTCTGCTTTCCAAGATAAGCTCCAAGCTAAGAAAGAAAGCCACCCATGGAGCTGAGAGAAAAAGCTGATGCAGGAGGAGATCTGTGGTCTCAAAGCCCAGCTGGCTCAGGCCAAACAGGAAACCTCCTCAGAGGCAGTCGAGTATCTGCATTCACAGCTGGCAGGACTCAGTGAGATGGTGTGGACGCTTCAGTACAACCTGGAGCAGCAGACTCACTACTGCTTTGACCTTCAAGACCAACTGCAGTGTGCGTATACAGAGAAGGAACAGCTGGAGCAGGATCTGCAGCGGGGGGCTTCCCATCAAGCCTGGCTGGCTGAGGCCAAACAGGGAGACCTCCTCAGAGGAAGTCAAGTATCTGCATTCACAGCTGGCAGGACTCAGTGAGACGGTGTGGACGCTTCAGTACAACCTGGAGCAGAAGACTTATCACTGCACTAACCTTGAAGACCAACTGCAGTGAATGTATAAAGTGAAGGACCACCTGGAGCGGGATCTCCAGCAGCAGAGGTCTGAACTCAAGACGCTGAAAATGGAACTGACCAAGATGGACAATGCTCCTCGGAAAGAAAAACAAGTTTAACACCCTGAAGGCAGCTGTGAAGGAAGCTGAGCATGAGTTGGAGAAAAATTGGATCAAATGGCGGGAGGAGAAGCCGTCTCTCCTTCAGGAGACGGAATCTCTTAGAAAGACTCTGCTGAAGACGGAGCAAGAGTCAGATGAGAAGGAGAGTGCCTTGGCTTCCCAGCTGAATGAGACGGAGAGATCCAGAGCTTCCTATGAGGAACAGCTGGAGCAGCAGTAAAAACAAGTTTAACACTCTTACGGCTGATCTGAAGGAAGCTGAGCATCAGTCAGAGAGCAATCGGATCCAATGGCAGGAGGACAAGTCGTCTCTCCTTCAGGAGACAGAGGCTCTCAAGAAGACTCTGCTGCAAAAGGAGCAGGAGTGGGAGGAGAAGGGGAAGGCCATGGCATCCCAGCTGGAAGAACTCGAGAGCCAGAACCAGCAAAAGAAGAAGAAAAATAAATGGTACAGGAGATTGTTCTAGTGCCCAGATCTGCAGTCAGGAACAGAGACTCATGTCTGTCAGTCAGGATTAAGCAGATCAACAGTCTTAACCCTCAAACCCTGTTTGAGCATCAAGACTTGGCAACACCAGAAAAGTCAGGTGTAAAACTGAAACTGGTCGTCCTGAAGATACTAGTATAGACAGTAATCTGGTCCTGATCTGGTTCTGCAGGCCTGAACAAACCTTCAGCTACACAAATGTTCTCTTGTCAACTTTTAGACATTAAATAAAAAAGTTTTAAAAAAAGTTCTGTTTGTTGTTGGGCTGTTTTTTCGTATCTAAAGTTATGTTTTATTACAGTCATGTGTTTTATTAAATGCTATGAGCTATGATTGATGGATATATCAGGGGACGAGCTCTGATCACTGACTTACTAATAGCAAAGGTATGTTATAAAGCTGGACCAGAGCAGAAGACTTAAGGAACGACAGGAGCCAAGACGATGAATGACAGTCAGGAAACACACACTGCTGCTTAAAAGAAATTAAAATCGCATTAAACAGAAATCAATTCAATTAACCACATGGGACCCATATTATCCATTCAGTGACATACAGTATGTGTATGTGTGTGTGTGTTTATGTGTGCAGCAGCTAGGTGTCTGACATGTGTCTGAGGCCCCGGAGAGCTGACTGGGAGACGTTGAGGGATGGGGTAGCTGCATGAAATGACTTAAGGGGCTGGATCAGGTGGCACATTAGGTGGGTGGACCACTAGCACACACATCCCAAAGAATAACACGGGGAATAGTCACAGATATATAGTGTAGAGTAATGCATACCAAATGACGGTGTTTAAGGCACACACAAACACACAATGACTGACGGTTTCGTCCCTGACCCTCTCTTGGCTCATCTTGACCTGGTAACAACCTCTGACCATTAGCAGACTGTGCGTGTGTGTCTGTGATGTGTGTGTGTTGTATCCTCAGCTGTTGAGCTCATTCAGTCCTCCCTGGCGGTACTTCATTGAGCTGATTTGTCCACCGTGTCTTCACAGCTTCCTGTTAATGAAGCCGTCCTTTTGAATTTGCTTCTCTAACAGAAAATCCTGAAGCAAAATGTCACACGTCGTCTGTAGAGGCCCTTAACTTTGCTGGCATCTACGGTAAATAACAAGCTGAAAATGAAGTTTCTTTCCCTGAAGAACAGATGTGAAATGGCAGATATATTGACACTGTACTTTACTTTTTTTGTTTTTTTATTGCATGCTCTAGAAAACAGAGGAAATAGACATCCTGCATATAGAGGGTAAAATAGAATAGCATATTTAGGAAATAAAACAAAAACTTAATCATTAGAAGTGTTTCTACTTATTATATATATTTTAATGTGTATGTAGTCTACAAATTGCTGCTCCGGGGAGTCATAAGTAATCCTATTACAAAGTACTCGTGTAACGAGTTTTTAACTGTATCTGACATTATTTGATCATTTCCTTCCGTTGTGGAGTGGCTGAATATGGGAGAGAGAGCTATCAGTGACAAAGACAAATATTCATCAGGTCCCACCAGACATTGCATAATTCATCACATAGGGATTAAATAATACATGTCGATCATCAAATATTTACAATATTTGCGTTTTTTTCAAGAGCGGGCTCTGGATGTAGTCTTTCTCGGGATTGGCTCAATGTGACAGAGGGGGGGGGGGGAAGAAGTAACATGGGATTTTGTTTTCACAGGGGGAGAGAACAATATGATTCAAATTAGAGATCGCATTTGATGCTTTTGACTCCTTCTGCTCATGAGTTAATTTTTAAATTACACACATTTTTACACACATTTATGGATTTACCATCTGAGTTGGGAGCGGGTTACTTGCTCAGATTAATTAGTCAACAATAGAAGCTATTATACACAGTATACACACATATAAACAAGCTTGTCATGCAAGCCCACCTTATGTAGGACAACAGGTCTGCTTGGATTTCCAGCTATGAAACAAAGGTAGGCAAAACACTGGGATCACACAGTAATACAAAGAACTTCACCTCGATCCAACTGACCTAAAATACTTTTGTGAAGAATTACAATATGCTATAAGATATTATTTGTCCGCCCCTGTTGAAATTGCCCCCAATGAATAGTGGATTTATTCCTCCCAAAATAGATGGATGTGGTGAAGATATGAAGAAGATTAACTCTGGGTATGTGTGTATGAGTGTGCATAGGTTTTAATTCCTTTTAAAGGAGATTAAACCTTTATTTTGGTAAACATGTAAGTCAGAAATTATCCTTCACACACACACACACACACATATGTGCTGTAATGAATGTGAATGGGAAATGGGCCAAAAGAGGGATAGAGAGGAGTCGCGAGAAAATGAAAGAGAGAGGGAGAGACATTGAACAAAGATAGAGGGATAGGGAGGCAAGTAGGACAGATGTACCAGGCCACAGTGGGTCAGATAACGGCTCACTGATGAGAGAGAGACAGAAAGAAATCTGATCCTCTGATACTCTTTCTCTCCTTGTCTCTCTCTCTCTCTCTCTCTCTCTCTATCACTCTCTCTCCTCTGTGTGCATCTAGCTCTGTCTCTGATGGAGCCACCGAGTCTTGCAGTCGAGCATGCAGCTGTCAGCACCTCTCTCTCTATGTCTGTTTATGGCAGCTCAGCAATTCACAACTCCTCTTCTCGCAAAGACGTAGTGCCGTATATTAGGGATGTAATGGTACACAAAACTCATGGTTTGGTACATTCTGAGTGCAGCAGGAAAAAAAAAGAAGAGGATGTGTTTTACAAACATTTAATATCAAATATCATTTCTAGTGTTGAAATCAAGACACTTAACCATGGTATAGTGTTTATAGCCATTTTAGAAGCTTAGACAGGATGCACAGCAGTCTTATGAGCTAAATGCTAACTGTCAGCATGCTAACATGCCCACAGTTCCAAAGTCAACATAAGAATGGTTAAAACGTCAGGTATGATGTTCGCCAGTTTCACCATTTTAGTTTATCATGTCGGGAATATTTTAGGCTATAGGAATGTCCTTATTTCTGCAGGTATGTGATCAGAAACCAAAGTATTGGGGGACTTTTAACCTGATGTTGGTGGAAAGGTGTGATTCACCGACAAACGTGAACCGTATGGTTGCACTGGAGGAAACGCTCACCAACATCATTCAGCTCTTTCATCAATGCAACATGAATAAGACCACAATCCATCCAATAGCTGTGAAGATGTTTCAGTCGGAGCAGAAGTGACTTATGGAGGTTTATTATGAGAGGAAAAGCCCCTTGAGATGAAACCATCTTGTTTTCAAAAGGGGGTCCTCACTTGCTGACTGGATTTGCCATCCAATGTCACACTGCTATCATGAACATTGTCTATTAAGATGAGTGTAGCGTCGTAAATTGCAATTAAAGCATGTCATATTCAGTTCAACATTTTATATCCAGGCAGCTCTCTGCAGCACTGGATGTCCAACTGCAGTGGATAATACCTCGTCAACTGCAGTTTGAAGCTCTTTTATACAGAACAGGCACAACAGACTGACTGATGGACACACAGAGGAACGTTATAGTCGGGCTCAAGCTTTAAGGGCTGAGCATCTGTGATATGTATCTTTTAATTTCTTGGAAGCATCCAATTAGACCTGGAACTTGACAAGATGTAATGGTTAATGACAAAAACTTGTAATAAAGGATAGTGATTAAATGTATAATAAAGAAATGTTGAGAAATGCTAGAGGGAAAAAAAGCAGCAGCATTAGCATAGGACGAGCAGAGTCGTGAGGTGAGGAGGAAAATACACAAATATGCTTTAAATTGTGTGAGAAAGGAAAGGACTGATGGGCAGACTGTTGTGTCAGATGGAGCAGCCAGATGGTTGGCGGATGCATCTCCAGACAGCCTAGTGATAGCGGTGAATCTTCAAACAATAAATCCAGAGACAATCTTACAATCAAATCATACATATCATCACTGCTGTAGAGGCCAGCCTAAAGGTTACAGTGTGGACTCCATATGCCAAAAAAAAAAGAGACTGTCGGACAACACTATGTCTTTGGTAAACACATTCCAGGAACCAAAACAATTTGTGGAAAAGAGTAAAAGTGTGTTTTCACACGAAATTTAAAGAATTTCATGCTTTGGGCCAAATGATCTCTTTACACATTGCTCTTTGACAAATGGGCACCACATCTAACGGAAAGTTGAGACAGTAGATTTTGATGTAATACACTTCGGGTACTCTGCTGTACGCTAGATACTTCTTCCGGTTTGGGCTGCACACATAATACGTTGTCAAAACGTCGCAGCCCTGTCCTGCCTTTCCGACTCACATTCGCATCCATGTCCCAGTAATTAGTGTGGGACAATTTTTTGCAGTCATGAGCGATTTTCATGAAAACAATTTGACGAATCACCAGCAAAAGACATAGCACACCATTCCCAGTGAATACACAGTTTTTGATGGATTTTTTTTGCATAGAGGGATGTGTTGATAACGCTAGGACTACCTGTAAGTGTACAGAAGAAGAAATAATCATAATAACTCACTGGAATATAAACCTCAGATCAATTTGAATCTCAGAATTCAATGCAACACAAGTTCAAACACACACAAGTATATTAGATGCTTCAGACATAACTGTGACTGTGCAACAAACAGAACGGCTGTGCGAGGTTGATGAAATCCTCAGAGAACAGGATATACAGGTTGGGGGTGAGGTCAACTCAAATGCTGGTTCTCAAAAAGAAGAGAAAAAGACACTCCCTGGAGAGACTAAGAGGAGGCACAAGGAGGGTGATGGAGAGGAGAAGGAAAGAAGCACCGAACACTTCAGACATGACTGTGGCAGTGCTCTGTGCAACACTGAGAACTACCCTGCGGTTGGTGCTGAGGTTAACGTGAAGTTCAACCAGGCTGATGCATTAGTCATGGATTTCCCTCTGCCTGGAGGATCTGGGAAAAGGTCAACGAAGATGAGGAGGACAATAAAAGGTTATAATGGGACTGCTATGACTTACTTAAGAGATGCAGAGAAGATATGCTAAATGTCAAGTCAAGTCAATTTTATTTCATACCGCAAAAGCACAAATCAGAAAGTCTGAGTGTGCTTTACAAGCTGGCCGCCCACTTAGAGCTGATGCCACCCACCTACAACCTGGGTCTGGACCACGGTTTGCCTGTTAAAAGGATGAGGAAGTACTTGGCCACTTTCACCACTTGAACACTTCGAGGAATGTTGGGGCTCTGTATAATAAAGAGTATGGTCTAGAATGGCCGTATGTGGAAAGTATCATGAGATAACCTTTGTTGTGATTTGGCGCTATAGGTAAATAAAAATGGACTTGCTTGTGTTTACTCAGGGTGCCTCTGTTTCCTCCCACAGTGCAAAGACATTTGTATTTCAATTTGGTTTGTTGACTCAGTGGCTTTTGGACACCAGAGTGTGTCCGTATGTTAAAATCTTCAAATATCTTCACTGGAAACTGTTTGATTGGTCAGTGTGTTGTGTTACCAATCTGACTCATGGATGGTCACATTGGGGCTGATATGGTCTGTCCAGGAGATAATGGCCCCCTGTTATATGGAAAAGGAACCCCCTTTCTCTTAGGAGCATGAGCCACATATTGGAAGAAAAGTTTTGTGTCTTGTGTTTCTGTTTGTAGTAATGTCATCATGTCTGTTCAATGTAGTTTTGAGAATTTGAGAATTATACACCAGAGGCTTAAAATGATCATATATTGAGTAAAATTATCGTACGCTTCAAATTTGCCTCCTGATCCCTGTCAGACCTCAGTGCTGTATCCTTCAATGAAGTACCACTACTGTACTGTATATCACAGTTTTACTTACTCATAACAAAGGTCGGAGAATATCGCCACTGAGGGAAAAGTGTCTCTCTCACCCTCATTGTCTAATGATCTAATGACGCACGCAATGTTGTGCATCAATTCGTCATCACGGCAAGCTTGATTGGCTAGAATGACATGACGAGAAAAGACCCGTAAACACAGACGGTGGCTTGTACATATGGTGAGATTATCGTAAAAATACGTCTAGCTACATTGGTCTCATAGTTCGTACAGAAACTGGTTGAATTGGGCCCCAGATGTTTATGTTACATGTTTATTTTAAAACAAATACTGTATCAAGAGGGAATCACTTCAGGTTCATCTGTATTGGAAATCGTAATAGCCTATAATGTTCCAATTGACACAGATAACTTCAGCTAATACTGACAGGTAAACATCATGGAGCGTGAAGGAGATGGTATGTGTGGTTTGTCGATGTCATGACGAGGCTGCAGCTGCTTGCTGACATCACAACCACAGGACGGCTGAGAGCAGCTGGAGGGTCGCACATTGAGAGAAAGAGGTAAGTTTAGGTCATTGAGCCAAACCTTTAATATCTCTGCCTTTCTCTGTCTCTCGTGTTTGTCTTTTAGCCTCTGTTCATCCTTATGTAGCAGCCACAACCTTTTCCGGAACAAACACACACAAACTTTGTAGTGCTTAACTATGATGCATCGCACACATGTTGCCAAAAACTGAGCACGGAGAGAAGATTGTCGCCATGATTGTGGTTCAGTCAATCTGGGGTGCATTCAAGCAATAAGAGTAACATTTTAGTGTTACTTCTCTCTCATTATACAACATTCTGCTGCAGATTTACTACACATGCACAAGTGCACGGAGCATCTGAGGCAGACTGTGCCAAGACCCAATTGTGTTTTTTGTGTCAGAACGGTATGACCAACACCACAAAACCCTGCTGGTACAGACGAACACATGCTGACACACACACCCCTTCCACCATCTGTCTGTTTAGCTGGTCAATCATGAGCCCATTCAAACAGAGGAAAGGAGACTGGGTGGATCTGTGTCCTGCTGGGACCAAGAACACATTTACATCCTCACTGTGTGAACTGAGCTGGTCTGAACCATATTACACTGACTGAAATGGGATTATATTGAACTAAACTGAATCATGTGGTTCTAAAACGTATTATTCTGAATTAGTGGATTATACAGAGCAGGATTATACTCGACGGATCAAAACTACAGTGGAGTCAGGAGGAGTAGATGACAGTGAATGAAAGTGCACTCAATCAGATTATAGTGAATTAAACCCAGTTTGACTGCACTGCCTGAAATGGAGAGGAACTGCTGCAAACAGAATTTGTATGGGTTGAAAAGGATTAGTTTATGATAGAGGTGTCAGTAAAAGTAAATGTCTGTCCTTTCTTTTCCAGTTTGTTCCATTTGACTCCAGCCTATGTGGTGCAGCAAAGCATACCTTTTTTCTTTATTTAAATTTTTAAAAATATTTTAGTTAATATTTGTTCATTTTAGATTAATTACAAATTCAGTTTAACTTATAAATCATGTAATTTTATTGGGTATCTGATTCCTGCTGATGTGACAGCGGTCATATCAGATTTCAGGTGGCTTTTCTCACACTGAGCACGCTCACAGCAATGTTTTGTCAGCAATGGTAGACAAAGCCAAAAATGGAGGGTTGCAGAAATTACAACTGGGAGAAATGAGGTTGTAAATTTGGATAAATGGGAAAATGTTTCAATCAAATCCTGTTTTTGCACCACATCAAACAATTCATCAAATAATGCCTGTGCCACTATTTTCTTAATTCTGATAATGAAATGGCATGCAAACGACTTTTTTTGTTGTTCATCGGCATGCTTGTTGTAAATGTGGGATTGTGGTACAGATCTGTTGACTCTGAAGTCAGATATGCTTCACATACAAAGACGAATGTGAGCGATCAATGCAAAAATACCAGATTTGAGAATAAAGGTGAAATTGTGCCACTTTCAAGCTCAGTGTGAAGGTAGCCTTTGACTCCTGTGTACCGAACCTAATTCTGAGAAAAGACAACTATTTTTTTATCCACACTTCCTGTTTCCTGTGTCAAGTCTAACGACAAGCGTCTCATTATCTGACATTAAACTGGTTTAGTTCTTTATTTTTCACAGTGCTCTTTCTGGGACAGTGCTGTGAAATACCTCATTCAGACGACAGGTCAAACAGAGGTAGCCAAGGAAACACACACACACACACACACACACACACACACACACACACACACACACACACACACACACACACACACACAGAGAGAGAGAGAGAGAGAGAGAGAGAGAGAGAGAGAGAGAGAGAGAGAGAGCTCAGATACCACATACAGGGAAGCCTCAGCCTTGTGAGCAGACCAGCCTGGCACCAAATCTCTCTCTCTCTCTCACACACACACACACACACACACACACACACACACACACACACACACACACACACACACACACACACACACACACAGATGTCTGTAGACCACCAGTGGGACACCAGACTCATCCACCTGTCCACTTAATGGACCACCAGTGACTTATGGATCAGTATCTGCTGGTGTGTGTTGGATAGAAAGCAAAAAAAAACAAACAACAACCCACAAATTCTATCTGGATGAGTGTGTGTGTGCCTCAAGAGGCAGACATAGGATTCATTATGAAAAACAAGAGATCTTTATTCACAACTGACAACAGCAGAACACAATCATCTGCAGAGTTCAGAGCCATCTGTCGTACGACTGCTCAATCAGGGCCGGTGTGTGTGAATGCTGCATATCTTCCTATTAGACATAAACCATTGTCTTCTCTCTCTCTCTCTCTCTCTCTCTCTGTGTGTGTGTGTGTGTGTGTGTGGTTTCTGTGAGCATGTGTAGCTTGTGGCTGGGAATGCAAGCCTGTCTGCGAATAGGAATGTCAGTCAGCAGAAATTCTTTGCTTTATCATATTGAGAAAATGCAGGACTACACTTACACAGTCAAACTGATTACTGCCTTCGACATATGGAACAAAATTAAAACTATGCGGACAGAGGGGAACATAAACCCATACGCTGTCTTAAAAAAAAATAGCAGCAGTGTGGCAGCGATGGGAAGAAACCTGGACGGATGTCTCAACCCTCCATGGAGACACATACACTGCTTCAGTGACAGTGGATGGCATCTACTTAGAAATCAGTGCGTCTTATTCTTTTCTGATCTCATTTTACGGGTTTTACGATGCAGAGCTGATCAACGCAGTCGGCTGGAACGTCTTGAAACTCTTCATAAAACAAGAGAAACTTTACCTACAATAAAAAAAAAAAGCCAGCAGCAATGTGAGCAGTGATCTCCTGCCTCTGTTTCAGTGTTGGACTTTTTTATTTGTTCATTTCCTCTCCCTCTATGTTTGCCATTTTATGTGAGTTTATCATTGTATCCTCCTTGTGTCTTCCCCACTGGACTACATTTCCCTGTCTCTGTGGGTCCTCAACACTTTTGCTGAAATGTAACCCATCCCTGCTCAGCTGGTTTAAGCAGGGCAGAATCTCTGATGGCTACGATGCAGATGTAACCAACTACCAATTATTATTAATAAATCTATGAAGTTGGACATTCGATCATTTTGTTTATCATATGTCATAACATATCAACATTTCATCATATGTTAATGTGTGCAGTCTTCATAGGATGTAGGACAATTTGATTACTGTATACATTGAAGTGTTTATAAGACATTGTTATATTTAATATGTAGGTTTATATTAATCTAGAGATACTATTCGTATTAATCCCCACAGATTAATCTACAAATGTAACATACAATATTGAGACTCAACAATCATCTTTCTCTAGAATCGTTGACACCCAGAGGCGTCTTAAGAATGCAGCAAAATAAGAAAGACCATAAAAATACAGGCAGAGGGCAGACCACCACACACTTCTAATGGGTCATAAGCGATGAATAAGAGGGACTGTTTTGGCATGAGTCCACACGTTTTTAGGAAAATCTTACATAATATACCTTTTAACTTCTTCTAATTTGTTCAAATTGCGTGTAAATGTTGTATTTTTAAGGGCTGTGGTTGTATTTGTGGCATTATCTTGTGTTCAAGTGTGTCTACTTCTGTGTACAGACAAGAATACAAATCAGAGAGAATTCTAGGTCTTGTTTTTGGCATCTTTGGAAGCAGATAATCTGGTAGACATTCAACATCACCTGAATTACCAGCTACATTATTAGCGGTTGTACTCAAAACAAAAGTGTTGGCCTTCAAAAGCCTGCATCAGCTGGGTACTGTGCTCATGTATGTGCACGAGTGTGTGTCTGTATGCATGCGCTGAGGTCCGTGTGTGACTTATTTGGGACAGGGAACAGCAGCAGTAGAAATTCAATTTTCTGGCAGCGAGCAAGAGCGCGACTGAATAGGTGTGACTGCAGAGGTTTTCCTTTAATACAACAAAGATCATACGACATACACAGAATAACAGGCTGCCAGGAGAAGCCCTCCTGCTGACACTGTTTAATGTCTTAAAAAGTGTGAGTGCGACTGAAGCTGCAGCAGCTGAATTCAGCAGATAAAAAAGGAGGACTGTAGTGTCACTCAAAACCAAAGGGAAGGGAAAAGAGAGAGATTGAAGAAAACAAAGGGGGGAATGTAACAAAGAGGAAACGGCAGAACTGCTGGGCCTTAGTCAATCAAAGAGGATTGCTCCTATTGTGGGTTGTTAATTTTCCAATCACTCATAGGGTATATATTAATTATTCTGCCTGCTGTCATCTTGAATTACCTTGCCTCCTGAAGGACTGCACTGAATCATAAAAGACATCAGAACTGCTGCTAGACTTTTCTCTAATGGATGAATCTTTCGAGTCTGTCACACCCGAACCAGTGATGTCACAGGAGGTGCTGTCCGTCATCTCTCGAAGGCAAAAGACCTGTTGTAGCATCACCGTTTGGGACGCTGCATGCAGGACGAGAACCGTAGGAGTCTCGAGTCTTTCCCAGCATGCCTTGGATAATTGGCAGGGCCACTGGCTAATTGCTAAGTGGCAGTGAGGCTGTCAAAGCTATAGGCCATAGTGGGCGGTGAGAATATTTTCTAGTCATACTTGAAAGTCAGCTGCGGAGCTGAATCGACATAAATTTAGACCACCACAGCAAAACATCCTGTAAGTCAAAATAAGAAGGAAAAAAAAAAACCCTCAGAGACAAAGCAGCGTCTCGGTGCGAGCGAGAAACTAAAAACTTGTCAGCTTCACAAAGATATGTAAACACAGAGTGAGAGTCATGAGAATCCAAGACTGGTACCATTGTTATATCCCCTAAAATTTTTCTCTCTCCCAGCAGTCACTCTTCAAAGAGCACAGTGAGAATATCTATTAGAGGTGTTTGGAAAAGGCAGAAAAACGCAGATTTCACTGCCAAGATGTTTGAGTGGGAAAAAACAAAGCTCACAGACATTACTTCATACTTGTGCAGCATTAGTTTCAAAGCAAGTGGTGTATTATAGTCAATTAAGCAAGGAACACTAATGAATTTTTTTTTGTCTAAGTTATATTATTGTATGGCAATGCTGTCATCTCAGGTTGCTAACTTCATGAATGAAGGGCCATGGTGCTTGCATGGCTTTGACATCTTCGTGGCTGCAGGTTTGAAAGGTCTGAAAAACACGGCGGTGTTATCACAAAGTGTGTGTCTAAGGCTGGTGTTGTGGTGATCATAACGGGCACAGAGGCTCCTGTAAAAGCAGCACTCTCACACCACAATGCACTGATGGAGAGTGAACGAGGAGCTTCTTTTGACAGAAAGATTTTTTCTGGGAGGTGCAGCGTTGCAAGTTGAGATATAGAACGGTGAACGTTTGCTACGTTAAAAATATTCCTCTTTTCAACGTTACAATACTTATTAAAAAGAATTACAAGTTTTATTTAGAATGACAAACCCGGATAATAAGCGCATCTGCAAGTACACAAACTGTAGTACAAAAAGAAATGGAGTATGTGTTTTGCAGGTTGCCTTTGTTTTTTTTGCTTACATGATTATTAATGTTGAATATAGTTAAATCTGACGACTTGTAGTATTATGTAAATGCTCCCGAACTGGGAACAAAACAGTAGTTTCTGTATGTATTTGCATGGTTACACAAACTGACAACTCCTGTAACGATCATGAGTCGCTTTTGAAATAATAACAGATTTTTATGAAGGAATTCCTGTTTCCAGTCCGCAGCTTAGCACAATTATCACAATTATATATTCGATGATTCAAGCACTACTCTTGTCAGACGTGGTGGAAAAATGTAGTCACACACAGCTCCAGAACTATACTGGCAGTGGTAGAAAATAAAGAAGCTGAGTTTATTGTGTGAAGCCAATGGTTCTCCTTATTTTGGATGCATAAACTGGTCGACTTTGTCGAACACTGAGCCGCAACAAAACAAAACAAAAGATTGATTTGTTTCCTTTGTTCCACCGACGTTTGGGCAGTTGTTTTTTTTAAACAGGCTGGTGCTGCAAGATTTGAAAGTAACATAGTAGTAAAGGGAAAGCCTTGAAAGCTGTTCTGTGTGACAATCCCTGGAAATAATTACACACTGATCTTACCTCAGACTTCATTGTAAATGGCCACAATACGGCTGTGATACAGCTAGACATTTTGTACTATAACATGTGTCAGCTTTTAATGCTTCCTCAGCTGCTTTGTTATGTGAAACGACAAAATACTGAGCAATTACAGCTGAAGACATAACCCATTTTTGGAGCTTGGATACTGGGAATACAGGGTGCAAAAGGGAAAGAGGACGCAGGAAGGAGGGTGAGATGGGAAGGCAGAGGGTGTAGATGAAGAGAGAAACGGGGTTAATGTATGTATGAATGTGTTTTCATAGAGGAAAAGGGAAAGCCATGGCTGCGGGGTCTGACATTGTCCCAGTTTTAACACAGTGCCTGCATCTCCTGTGGCTCTCAAACACATTTCTACCCAGTTGATTAATGCTGCCATCGCAACCCTCACCAGCATCTGAAGACGGGAAAAGGATGATCAACAAACATTTCTGTTCAACTCTACACTCAATTCTAGCCTAGTTTCAGTCTCGATTGTGTGAGTTCTGGGACATGATGGTGAAACTAGGCCATGACATCGCATTACAATTCAGGCTGGTCTGTAACAAATCAGATTTTTGATGGAAGATACTGTGGATATTGCACAAAATGGTTTTCTGAAAGCTGCAGTTGCGACACTCGCATCAGTAATTTCTTGAAAAGTGACAGTTTTATGGAATAAAAGCTGTCTTATCTTGAGAGTTTTCTCTTTTGCAGCTATGTGTGTCAGACACATAAGGCAGAATATGATTTCATACAAATCTTTAGCAGTTTTAATAAGGGCATTACGAACATCATCTTTTTAACTCCAATAAAAATCAGTCTATTCCAGTACAAAACAGTTTGGTTCTTAAGTTCAAAGCAGTAAGAGTGAGGATCTATGTGCAAACACGAGGCGCAGAGACAGTGAAGATACAGTTTAATATATTTATATTCAATATATATATATATATATATATATATATATATATATATATATATATATATATATATATATAAAACTTAAAGGCAATGGGTCAAAACCAGAGAACAACCCGAACAGGCAAACAATATCCAAAAAGCAGGCAAAAACAGATCTGCTACAAAGGTAAACTGCGGGGCTGTTTACACGACGACTGTTTCACCCAACAACAGAAACCTTTTGTTGCGTTTTGGCCGTCAGTTTTCACGAGAACGTCGTTGTCCGGGACGGAAACCTTAAACTTTTGAAAACGGGCTTTAGAGTGTACCGTTGTCGTATAAACGGGCAAAACGCAACTCTGGGTGAAAACGATGACGTCGCTGCCCCACTTCGCACATGGCCTTACTCGCGTACACAGACAGTAAACAGCCTACTACGGCCGGAACAACAACAAAAATACAACGTCAGACTGTCTGGTTTTGCTTGTGCTGCAGACTCTGTTGAGTTTATTAACGCTCCTCCAATGTAGATTTGCTGTGATCTTATTTTGTGATGTTGATTTTGAAAAGTTACGCCACCAACTACTGCCTTGGCATACAGACTACAGTGTTTTTAATCGTTTCCACAGATCTGTGTTTGTATGGGGATCGGTTCGGAAACGATGCCGTGTGAACGCAGTACTTCTTGAAAACGCAAGGAAATAACTTCTCCATTTCCAACAAAAACCTTGTCGTGTAAACGGGGCCTCAATCCACGCACCTCCAAATCATGACACAAAACAACGTCCTGGAAACAAGCAGAGTCAAAAACAGGGTAAAGGACACGAGGAACACCAGGAAGAAGCCTTGAACGAGTGATACATGAATGGACAAAGGACTGACAACCAACCGGAGCAAACACACAGACTATAGTATACACAGGGAGAGGAGGATACCTAGACACATGTAAGAAACACACGTGAAAACAATCAACAAGCTACAAAGGAGGGGAAGTGGACAGGAAATATAAAGGTGAAAGGACAATAAGGGGAAACATTATCAAAATAAAACAGGAAACTAAACCAAAACCATTACATTTGGTCATTATCTATGTCTTATCAGTTACAGAGAGTCTCTGTTTGGACAGAGTATCATTTGAGAAAAACACCAGAAACTGCTTTTATAACAATGCAGAATAATCACACAAAAAAAATCCCTACTTCAGTTTGTATGCAAATTGATTTTCACAGGATTCTCCCAGTAATAGGAAGATGCCAACAAAGCACTAATTTCCTCAGAGGATGCCTTTACAAACCAGAGGACTGTGTTAAACCACGTGACAAACAGTCCAGGCTGAGGGAGGAGGAGGGGGGGGTTGAAATAGCAAACAAAAGAGTTATAATCATTTCCAAACATCAAAACATTGAAAACACCTTATACTCACACAATGGTTGATCTACAAGGCTGTTTTCCCAGTTTACTATGACCTATGGTGGTTTAATAGAGCTGGAAGGACTGGGGCAAAGGAAGCTTGAGATGGGTTTGGACCTCAGCCAGCCGTCTGAGGATGCATGAGGAGAATGAATGGAGAGCTCAGTGAAGAAACGGCTGCAGTCATTCGCTAGAAGTCTCGCTCCAAGCAGACAAACATCACTCAAAGACAGAGACGAGAGAAATGAAAGCGAGGGAGCAGAGAAAGGAGAGAATGACAAATGAGAGAGATGACAGTGATGCACAGCGGCAGAGAGATACCCGGGGGCTTTAGTATTCAGAGAGGAAGACTAACTTTTAGTAAGACTGTCAACGTTTGTGCCAGTTAAATGGAATGACACTTCATCAGTTCTATGGCAGCCATCTCAATGCACCTTCTATTGTAAATGATTTCAATTAACACTAAATATAGATTTTACATTACGATGTGCCTTTTGGCATTTTCTGTTACAGCAGCACCAATTTTAATATACACATCAAGTTGTCAGTCAGACTAGTTTTCTGGGGCGCAGGTAGCGCAGTGGTCAGAGCATGCGGCCCATTAACCGAGGCTTTAGTCCTCTAGCGGACGCTGCGGGTTCGATTCCGACCCATGGCCATTTGCTGCATATCTTCCCCCCCCACTCTCTCTCCCACATTTCCTGTCACCTCTTCAGCTGTACTGTCTAATAAAGGCATAAGATGACTTAAAAAAGAAGAAGATTCGTTTGTCTTTGGCTTAGACGCAACACACGTATTTTCAGTGGAGCAGCAACGTTTGATCGATTTATTGAAAGACAATTAAATGTTCTTCTTTGTCATTTGTGGGCTGTTGGTTGGACAAGAAGAAGCAGTCTGAATACGTCACATTGTGCTCTGTGAAATTGTGATGAGCTATTTCACATTTTATACACTAAACAATCTTGAAAATTATCTGCAGAGTAATCAATTGCATTTTGGGAAATGTAGGCTCCTGTGTTTTGGAAGCCTGACTCATAGTTCAAACTAGTTAAGATATCTCTGCCTTCTTTTTTCTTTTCTTTTTTATTCTGTCTCCCCAAAGTCCATCAACCAAACCATTGCGATGCCTTAATAAAAGTATTTTGGAAAATTAAAAAAATTAGAATAATTCTGTGCATCATTGTTTTTTTTTAAACAAAAACAATGATGCACAGTGTCTTCCACTTCCAGGAACTTCCAGTACTTCCAGCTCAGCCTTTATGGTGTCATGATGTGTCACAGGCATCACCTTTTTGCAATACTGTGCATTAGACTACCATAACAACAGGTATGATATATCATACATGATATATATTATATATTTATATCGCTCTTGTTGTCAGCTATGAGGGAAGGAAAAAGAGGAAAGACAGGAAAAAAAGTAAAAGTATAAAGATAGATGGTGGAGTGTGTAAAATTGATTCCAGCTGGGATTTACAACAGAATAATAACAGCAAAATCTCTATCTCTCTGGAAATGATTTGTGGGGTATAAATCATAGACCACAAACACATACATGCACGCACACACAAGCACTAAGCACATTACTCACACAGGATATAGAGGATAAAGCCACAAAATTCCCAAATAGCCACGAGTTCACATAAAACAGTAAAACGTAAAAACAGAATTGCTCAAAGCCAGGACAGTGATCTGTGGTTTAGTCATTTTAGTCAGGGCTGATCCAGACTGAAATCCACACTTTGTCCAGGCAAAAAATACAAACCCTTAAAACAAACTCTATCAGACAAAAGCAATTGAATGAGTTGTTAAAGCTGTGTGTTTTACAAAATTGAAACTAGTAACATCGCTGGCATTAATGAGGCAGTGCAGTGAGAACACTGAGAACATTTTCTCAGGTTAAATAACTGCAAAGTGAAGCAGTTCCTTTAAGGCTATAAAATTTATGTTTACCCAAATAAAGTCTGTAGTCAGGTTTGGACATTTTCCACCCACAGAAAGTCACATATTAAGCTTTGAGGGAACACATTGTTGATGATGACACACTTATAATCTCCAAAGTTGCCTAAAATGCTATATTTATTACCTGGTTTACACTATAAATGTTAAAACTACAAAATCATTTAGATTTCATGTATATCAGAATGTGGCATATTTCACATCCAAATGATGACGCTCATGTTTAATGCACTGTGTTCTTATGTGCCACAAAAGAAAATCATAAATATAAAATAAATGAATAAGAATTTATAAATAAATAATAAATAATTAATTACTTTAATAGCTAATTCTACTAATTTTTGGAATCATTAATCAGACAACAGCATCTTATAAACAGATAACTGCATTTAGAAACAACTCCACCAAAAAAATGACTATACAATAACATTTCATGTAAACAGTCCCGTATATCTGAGTCTATACTGGATGATATTAGAGGTTCAGCTTGATGAGGACTGAATCACCAACAGCCAACAGTGTAGCTGCTTCATTTCCCCACGATTGGCACTATCTGTTGGGCACTACACATGCCTACACATGCAGCAATGTTGTTAACTATAAAGTGTTAAGTGGATGCGAAAAGACTCTTAGACTAAGAGCCAGGCAAACACACCTTCTCTTCACACAGTACTCGGTACTTCCAATCTGTTACATGTAGGCGCTAACAGGACCCACGAGGCCCCTAGCTTTCTCTGAACAGGAACCGAAATGATGATTTCGCCCGGACTGCGGAGAAGAATTGCGAGTTTGTTTTTCGGGAGAACTCTTTGCCACAATCCAAATTATCTGTAACTACAAAACGTACCAATCATTACCACATTAGATGTGATGTCAGACTGTGATTACTGTAAAAAAAAATTTTTTTTTAAAAAGGCCATCACTAAAGACCCTGGCAGCCTGTATCAGCCTCTACTTATACTAAAACGTACATGTGAACTCACAACTTAAACAAATTCCAATAATTAATTAATTAATTAATAATTAATTAAGTTAATTGATTGTGTTTTTTTTAATTTTGTATGTTTATTATGTATTTGTTACGGAGGTCCACATTGGAAATAAGTATGTTGTACTTTATGTGTATTCACTTATTTGTATCTACTAAATATATAATATTTAACCAAATAAATTCAATCAATCAATCAATTTTATTATCTGGAATACAGGGTGCAAGTGAACCTAATGCTACGAACATCTACAACTAGGTCTCTTTTCATGCAGAGAGCAGATTTCTATAATAGTGATGTCAATCTGAACGTGGGCCTGGTCTGTTAATGCGTCTAACAATCTGTCCTTTCCTCTCTACTTCTCTCTCAGTGTTCCTTTAAGTAACACTTACAGCAAGAATAAGCAGAGGAATTAGCAGGTCAGAGGTCTGAGATGTAGATGTGTCCAATATTTAGTACCTGAGAATACGGCAGTCAGCTTAGTGTCTCCGGAGAGTAAAGTTTTGACATTTAAGAGCAGAGGAGTTTGGCTGTGCCAGTGTTTCCATTGTTCCCAGTCTAAACAGCACACAGTTGGACGGAGTGTGGTATTTGACCTCACTTCTCTGTGCTTACATAATCCCTGTCCTGGAGGGAGAAAACTCCCAGATCCCACACATATGCACACACACCAGACCCCGAGCCAAAAATTCACTACATAACTGCCACGAGGCTTTTGCGTGTTCCTTCCAACTTTCCCTGCACACTCCCTTCTCTTCTAACATACTAACACCAGCAGGTACACACCCTTTAAACACACACAGACCGACCTCATTCTCCAACCTCAAGTCCAGCGCCATGAGAGTTTGAGAAATCCTGCTTAAAAACACGAAGCAGCCAAATAACACACACACACACTCTTTTATGCACATACTGTAGAAAAGAAATTCATACATATCATTTCTAAGTACACATGCAAAACCACCACCACATATCACACTAACCGTACGATGCCAATTAAAACACACACACACACACACACACACACATGAACACACACAGAGCCAAGAGTGGATGTTTGAACGCAGACGTCAGGGTGGAAAGCTGATCACTGTTGCAGTGCAGCCATGAGGACTGCATGTCCCGAAATAACCTGAAACGTTCTTATCTGACCCCCCCCCCAAAATTTAGATGCATGCAGCACACATTTCAGAAAGATATCACTGCATATTAGTAGAATAATACTCCTCGAGTCACAATCTTTGTTGCACAATACACATTAGTGAGTATATGAGTGGTCATAGCCCACTAGTGCTGCATTTAATGTTGATGTAATTCATTTTAAGGTGGCCTAATAGTGTGCTTTGGTCGTCTATGCTTGATATTTTTTGTGGCGATATCATATTAGGCTCATTTTAAATCCTTTTATTCGACCGTGTGATTTATTATATGACTCAGAGCGGCTCTTTTTATGCTTTCATAATAGTTTCAATGATTCATTTCCACATATGTGGGAAAAATATTACCCTGCTTTGTTTTGGCGGTTTCATTTATGGAGTGTCATTTATGGGGCCTTTTTCTATAGTGTATAGTCCAAGACATTCAAATGTCTGAAAGGTCCCATTAATACTCCTCAGAGAGGAACTTATTGTTCATAAGATGAGTTTAAAAAAGAACAAGCACGAAATAATCAGGATACCCCACCACTGGTGTATTTCATTGAAGACAGAAAGAAGTTATTTAATTGACATTCTTATTAATTGGCATTCATTAGGCGAGGAACTGAGGCACATAACACCTTCGTTTGTCCTGACACCTGGTTGTGAGTGGACCATGAGGGAGGACCTGGGCCAGCAACTTAAGTTCCCCCATGAAATCACCACAACCACCCTGCGGCCAGACACGGTCCTGTGGTCGACCCCTGCCAAGACGGTGATCGTGGCTGCACTCACTGTACCTTGGGAGGAAGGCATGGAGGCAGCCTATAGGAAAAGGAAGAAGGAGAAATACAGTGAGCTTTCTGCAGCATGAGACGCATGGTGGAAGGCATCCATCTGCACAGGGAAAAGTCGGCTGTAGGGGCTTCATTGGAAAATCCATCCAAAAAGAACTGGCCAATGAGGCGGAGCAAGGGAGGTTTTGGCTGTGGCTCAAGAGGAAAGACAAAAGTTGGTACAAAACAGGATCTTAGGGCGGCTGCAGGGAGCAGTAGGGAGACGTCTCTACCGTTGCCCCACCACCTGGAGGTGTCCTAAAGGGGCTAAAGGGGTGAGGCACCTAGGAAGATGTATAATGAATACGAATCCTGCAGCTGCACTGGTGGCATTGGCGGAGGTGCGACAGGCAGTAATGCCCTGAAGGAAGTCAATACCTGTGCACGATTTGCATATCTGAGAAAAAGTTCCATTGTCGAAATTTAAAAAAAAAAAGAAATTACTAGAAAAAGTTTTTGAGTTATACTCTGTAAATCCTAAAGCGAGACAAATCTCACAGACAGAATGAGCCTAAATTCAATTTGGAACCGTGGAGACAAAAGAAATTACAAATGATAAAAGTTCCTACATAGCAAAAGGCACCACTTCAGTGCTTAGTTGATGTGTGAAAAATGTTGGTGAAAAAATATTAAACTGTCAGACAGACAGATGGAGGGACGAAGAGAACCCATTCCTATAACTCCCTCCTCACTTCTTTCATGGTGGGGGATAAAAAAAATAAAACTATTGTGAACTATCTGAACTATCTCAGAAAGTTGAATCAGTCCTCTGGGAAAAATAAAAACGAGGGGGAAAGAATTGTTCTCACTTTGATCCAAGATCACTGCTGATGATGAATTGAAGTTGAGAGCTGTGAGAATGAACAGCAGGTTGATGAAGAGGAAGACCTGTGTTTGCTGCCATGTTTCCAAATTCTCTTCAGATGCTTGTGTGTGTGTGTGTGTGTGTGTGTGTGTGTGTGTGTGTGTGTGTGTGTGTGTACACTGATCTCTCTTCTCTACTCTAGCCAAGAGTGTTTCCTGCCAAGTCTAAAGTGGGTGGTGGGTGCATTTCAACATCTCTCCATTACAGAGAAAGATGAGGAGGAGGAGGAGGAGGAGGAGGTGGAGGATGGAGAAGTCATTTTTGCAACAAGACAGGAAGGAACTGAGACGTATTAACAACCAGGCATACGCGCACACGCACAAAAAAAAAAAAACTACACTGTCTAACACCTGAAGAAACCACAACGTGTTTACACAAATCTCTTACCCCGAGAGAACTGTTCTACTTCTTCGTGCACATCATAAATGGAACCTCATCCGTTATTACAACAGACACGCACACAAACACACACACACCACGTTCCAAGGAAAAGTCTTAACACCAAAGGGAGAGTCACAGACTATGACTCGTAACACTTTTCCTACATTCTGGAAGCTGCTTGGGACAATTTTACACACTGGCAGCAGGGGGTGAATCTGAGTGTTTCGGTAATCACAAACCACGTAATGTGATGCTGGTGCAGCAGCTGTGACTTTCCAACCAGGGAGAAGAGCAAGAAGGTCTGTCCACACCAGACAGGACTCGGGATGCTGCACTTATTATGAGGTTGCTCACACAAAATGGCATGCTTCATTGCTTTCTGTCGGCCCCCCAAAAAAAATCCTTACGTGAGATCGCTCACTACAACGGTGATCTACAACGTGCGGCTAAGATTTTAAGATAAATACCGATTTCTCGACAAAAATTGGATTTTCATTTCTGAGCACCTCTAAATGCCTTCGATGTGATGAGCAACACACATCCACATGTTGTCCCCGTTCATGTTCACGGTGCCATGTTTTAATTCAGACCTTATAATGAGCCACCATTCCTGTGTGGAATGGGCTGGTTTGACCAGTAGCCAGTGACATCTCACCCTCATCTCCATAGTGACAATAGGACCAGAGGTGAGGGGGTTAACCCTTAACCTAATTTGTGTATGTGTGTGTGTGTGTGTGTGTGTGTGTGTGTGTGTGTGTGTGTGTGCGTATTTGTACAGCTGGGGGATGGGATTGATGGGATCCCACCCGTGGGAATGGCAGTCAAGCTCTCCAAAGCTTGTTTAGGCTTTAGCACCCAGTATTACTCCCAACCCACCCCACTCCCAACCCACCTGCCCCAAACTAAACAGCACATACACACACACACACACCATCTTCTTACACTGTTACACCAATCTCTTCAACCGCCACACTGCCTCCGCCCATCAATCCATCATCTGACGCAGCTCTTTCCATCCCCACATCTGTATGAACAGGAGTACGGCTGGGCCAAGGTTGAGAATGATGCGATGTGTGACATCACCCAGATTTTAGGGCAACACAGGGACAAGCAGGAAACACACTCTAGCTGGTCAGATGGACAACACGGTTATGACATCATGAGTGGATAAGATGGATAGGATTGACCTCCTCCTTCCAAAAGGAAAGAAGTTTATTCCTTTTGACATTCCTCCATTATATTGTCAGCACAACAACCAAACTTACATAAAATATACTGGTTGCCAGTGAATCGATTGAGATTTTTCACTCCATAATCCCTGTTAGGACTATATTTTTAGTGTCACCCTGTATTTCAGAAGAGTATTAAAAAAAAAGAAAAAAAGAAACAGTTTTGGAGATATTTCCTGGCAGACAAGAGTAAAATTCCAGACACGGTAATTTCTGCATGAAAACGGTTTAAACTACAAAATATTGAACACTGGCTGTGAGCAGCTCCACTGCAAAGCGTTCAAAATCAATTTGTGCCTTATGGTCACCAGGGAAAATATATCTAGTAAACAAACTTACAAGCAGAGGAAAAGATGAATGCATACTTTATGTTTGCATACACGCATTTGTGCGCGGACAAATACACATATAAAACATAATTCCCAAGAGATCTCAGTAGGCACAAAGCGCAGTCATCCAGTTATTACTGCTCCTTAAATGGAAATGCATGCTTAGGTGCGTGTGTTTGTGTGTTTGTGTGTGTGTGTGTGGGGGGAGCTTCATCCTAAGGTAACACTAGTTAATTAAGTTCTCCTCTCATGGACATTGGGGAGAAAGTGAGAGGGAAATGAGAAAGAACGAAAAAAGTGTGACTGAGGAAAAAAGACGTGTTCGTGTGTTCATTTAACAATGTGGGTTGGAAAAAGTTGAGAGGGCAGAGAGCGAGCGCGCACACACACACACACACACACACACACACACACACACACACACACACACACACACACACACACAAATAGGTACACATGCCAAGAGAGAGAGAAATGTGTCCTGAGTGATTTTCTCAGAATGGAGAAGATGAATTGTGTCTGTCTAGCTTTGTGTGTGTGTGTGTGTGTGTGTGTGTGTGTGTGTGTGTGTGTGTGTGTGTGTGTGTGTGTGTGTGTGTGCACAGTTCCAGGCCTTGTTCAGTATTTATGAAGTGAGGAGGTAATATGAAGGTAATGACTGAGTGCTTGTTGTTTACTGCAAGATATTGTCAGTTTGTAACACTAATGAATGAGAATGAATGTGCGTACAAGTGTGTGTGTGTGTGTGTGTGTGTGTGTTTGTGTGTGTGTGTGTGTGTGTGTAAGCGTGTGGCTGAAGAAACAGAAAAATGAGGCTCTCTCACACTGTGTTATTGTAAGGTTGAGGGAGATATCAAGATTAAGTATGAATGGAGCGATAGAGCAGGAAATGTGGTGCGAGCGACTGCGTGTGCGCTTTAGTCTTTGTATCTTTGTGAGAACCGATTGAACCGGGTGAGGATTTTTAGGACAGTGAGGACATTTTGGTTCTTTATCAAAGGGCTGCTGTTTTTCAAAGACCTTTGGTGTTGAGGATTTAATTAGGTTTAAGTTAAGGTTAGACCTTGTGTTTGTCTGTGTGTGTGTGTGTGTGTGTGTGTGTATCCATAGTGCAATATAAGACAAAAAACAACAACACAGCTTTAAAGGATTATAACAGGCATTGGCAACAGACTATTTCCTTTACGGAACCCCCGGCTAATCCTTAGGTGGGAATGACAGGGCAAAGCAATGTCTCACTCCAGAGATGAAAGAAAGCGGCGCTGTTGCTGCAATACGTTGCCTAGGTAACCACGGGGCGTCACCACAGCACCCCCCAGGTAAATACAGGTAAGGGAGAAGATTACGGGATCATTGTGACAAACTGCTTTCATGGGAACTGGACAGATGGAGTCTAACTCTTTTCTCAGTGTGTGTCATTTTTAACTCCACCAAGGAGGGTTTTTAATTTTTTTTTTTTACGTCTGTCTGTTGGTAGAATTTCCCAAAAGGTTATGAACAGAATTCCAGTAAATATTTGGAGAGGAAAGGTATGGACACACAAAACAATCCATTCGATTCTCAGTGTTTATAAGAAGATCTGAAAATAAAACTGTGCACGTGTGCAGAAAAAAAGGAGCTGATTACAGCATTACCCCCTAATATGACAGATAAGCTGCAGTTTGCTTGACGGCAACATTTGATCACTGAATCGGCACAACAGTGGGTGTCGAACACAAACGGATTTTTAAGATTTTGGTTCATGTGTGAAGATTCAACTGATCAAGATACGATCTGTTGAATACTTTTAACACATTAAAAAAAAAAGAATCCCCCTCCCAGACACAGACGACGGATGGATATATAGATAAGCAGACAAGCTTTATGAACATGGAACAGGAACGAGGGTTACTGAGTTGTGAGAGAAAGACCACATCCATAAGCCCCCATACTCTCTAAGACTGAAAACTCCAAGAGGACACGTACCTGCCAAGGCAGAGCAGCCAAGCCATGAATCAGTGAGAAGCATGATGCGGGTTTAATACAATTCTTCTGCCTTGGTTACATGCTGTCTTTTTCAAACTTTCAAACTTAATCATGTCAAAGTTAATGAATTGCAAAAGGCTCGGTACACACAGTTCTCGTTGGCTGCTTGTTGTGCTGATATAAAGCCGTCGGCTGGGTTGCTCTATTGTCTGGAGGTTTAGTTTAATCTACAGTCACTTAAACCTTGAGGTCCCTAACTACAGGATATTTATTTCAATATATCATCCTAAAATAAGCTTGTGCCGCACTGTGGAAAAACGACTCCATGATGGTGTAAACTGTTTCCATGAATGCATGACTCTGTATTTGTTCCATGTGTCCAAAGACGTTGATTCGGCAGGAAATGTGAAGGATGGCATTTGGCAAAGAGCCGCCTTCACTTTGAATAGAGTTTTTAAAAAGTATTAAAACAAATCCACAAACCAGAGTATTTACAGAGTGCATCTGTGTTCTGTCAGTGGATGTTGATTGAATCATTGAATCGACAGGACATTCACAACATGTGCTATAGATGCTGTGCCTCTCAAGTACGTGCAGTAAAGAAAATAGAGAATGTGTTTACAAATGGCCTTCCTTGCATTATTAAGATACACTTTTACAACTGATCAGTTTATATGAGGACCCTGGCCTGTGTTCGACCAACTCCTCCAGCTGTAGTCCACCAAATAAACTTGAAATCTGATGACACTTTTTTGGGGGATATCCAGCTAATGAACAGACTGAAAGACCTGCAGGTCTGAAAACTTTTTTCTTTTTTTTAAACACAATATAGAATTCATGATGACAAAGGAGTCTGAGTCTGTCAAGTCTGTTAAAATCAAATTAGGTTTTTTTGCTATAAACTGTCTGTATTATTTTGCTTTATTTTCTGGCTTACATGATAAGCATTTTAATAAGGACTGGATAAAAACCTGAATTAATCAGCAGCTTTGCGATAAGAATTCTAATATAATACAAAAATGTGTCATGATTTGAGCTGAAGCAGCGAAATTTAGTTCACTGACTAAGCTGAGACTCTTGATGAATTTCTTATCCTGTTTTGAGAAATAGAAACACCTCTTCTGTTGTCAAACTGGATGTGTCTGCGCACTTCTGTCAAGGAACGAGGGAACAAATGCTGAGTCATCTCCGAAACAGCTGCACTAGTTAAGAGGTTGCCAAAGTCGTCAGCGGCTAACAGGCGCAATATTCCTGCTTTGGGCTTAAAAAGTAAAAAATAGAGTGATTAAGCAGAACCCGATTCAGCACAGAAGATAACGCTCATGGCGAAATAACCCTGTGAAAAATACAGCACAGGCTTATCTGTGTTAAGATCATTCTTGGCAGGTGTTTTATTTTACCATCAATTGGCACGTTAAGAAGTAGATTCCACACAGAGGCTGGAGGAAAACAAATGATCAGCCTTGTTAAACTCTTCTTGGTCAAAACACGAAGTCGGTAGCAGAGAATCAAAGAGTACAAACAGCAGGAGGAAGAAGAAGAAAAAAAAAAAGAAGCTTGTCTTGCTGCTGACTCAGCACGCCTGAATCTGCTTCTATCGCCATAGCAACACATTCATTCTCATCAGCAACCTTAAATACCTGATGTAGAGTGCTCTGTTCGACCCTTATGACTCCTTCAATGACTGTGTGTGTGGTGGAACTGCATTTGAGTGTCACTCAAAGACACATTTAACTCCCTTTGCAAAAGACCCCTGCTTTGTGTGTGAGGGGGGGAGGGGTGCACATCCACATGCGCGCACGCGTCGCGCACACACACACACACACACACACACACACACACATACATACACACATACACACACATACGCCACTGTTAAAGGAGATTAATTCACACTTTCATCACCAAGCCTTGTTCCCAAGGGAGCCTGGAGGAGACTTGGGCAAAGTGACTGCAGGGGATTGCAGAGGGTAATGGGTTATAGGTGTGTGTGTGTGTGTGTGTGTGTGTGTGTGTGTGTGTGTGTGTGTGTGTGTTTATTCATTGGCAATAAAGGGTAGGTCCAGAGTGGAGTGCTCTCCCCATGGGGTCTTAAAGCAAACACAAGAGTGGTCAGAAGTGAGTGTGCACTATATACGCTTGTGTGTACAGCGCCTGTGTGCACTGTGTGTGTTTTAGTGGGAACACATGCATCCATTGACTCTGTGTAAGTTCAACGCCACCTTCACACAACTTCAGGAACGTCTCTCCTTTGTCACTGTGTCATGAAACAATTCAACTCATCCGTTCATGAAGAAAAGCTGCATTCGTGTCTCCGTCGTGACACAGCAAAGTGAATCCCTCAAGCTGTGGGTCACACACTGCACTGTTTCAAGGCTTTCCTCATGGTCGATAGGAAGTTATAATAAGCATCTAAAACCAACATATGACTGTGGCTTTTCCGCTGCTTCAATCCCAACATGTTATAGTATTGTTAGAGCCTCCAGTGCAACATGTCTCTCTCTCTCTCTCTCTCTCTCTCTCTCTCTCTCTCTCTCTCTCTCTCTCTCTCTCATGTACCAGGCATCACAATTGGCCTGTAGGGACCAGTAAAGTTTATTGAGTGAATTGCAATGGAGTGTTAAGTGTTAGTAGAGATGTCACTGAGGGTTTAGATTCCTGTTCATCGCCATGAATGAGTGACTACCCGCTGCTGCCCGCACTCCATCACACCAAAGCGCTCCAGTGCTTCAATCAATGTCTGGCTGATGCCTGATGGGGCTTGTTGTAAAGTGTGCTGCATGAGAGCGTGAAAGCTGACGACGATACTTCTGTTTACCTGATAATTCATTGCGTCCCTCTTATTAGGGATGTCACGCAACTCGGGAGGACATGAACACACCTGCCCTCGACCACCCTCATACACGCTCCCGACTCTGAGAAATCCCACTGCATACACCAGTAAGACAACACCAGCTCACCTTAGACCCACACAGTATATCCGTCTTAGCAAGTCACGACAGGAACTATTAGGTCTTTATCGTGTCTTGTCTTAAAGGAAAGTCAAAAGAAAAGCTGTGAGAGCATGATTTCATTTCAGATTCCAATTGGAGGAAAAGTGACAACCATATTTTTTTTTGCATTTTTCTCACTGCCACAATCGGCAACACATTTAGGTTTACAGCCACAAGACAATGCACTACATAGCATGTAAACAAGGCTCTCCATTCCTCCCTCACTGAGCTTGGGTTATGAAACCTCACAGTGCTGCAGCCTGTGGGCAACTGGGCTTCACTGGGATACGGAAACAACTGGGTCGCAGGCAGGTGACCCTCTCAGTCCTACTTCTCTCCCTCATTCAGTTCAGTTTAATTATGCTTTAATGACATAACAGGACGTCCTAATTATGATACCAAAGTCAGGGAATATCACAAGCAAATATGGTGATAATTCAGATCAAGAGAGCATTCAATCCAACCTGCATCAGTCAATAGATGTCTGTGTCATCATCAATATGACAAAACAATGTTGTGGAAAGGCCATGTTTTCTTATTCTGTCTTTGTCCGTACCCATGCCACAAACTCTGCAAAGTTCAGTCCTCATCATTGTCATCAGACGGTGCTGCAATCGGTCTCTGTGAATATTCAGATCACAGTCTGTGAATTAGCATCTATATTAACCATACATCTGCTGCATATCTGAGCAGGCAGCACGCTGAACACACTGTTCCCAGTTCACCCCCCCAAAAACCATCAGAGATACATGGATGGGAATTCGTTCACACAATGGTGCCCGGAGTCTTCAGCGCACAGTGGGACCCCAATCTTTGTTGTTGTTTTGTGCTCCCGTCTAAACGAAAAATGCTGAAGTGGGCCACTATTTGGAGGAAGTGTGTGCTTTTGTGAATAAGCAGGAATTCACAAAACATTGAAACATAGTTTGGTTGTTTGGAGCTGCTCAGAGACAGACACTGGCGCGTATAATAGATTATGGAAAAGTAACTGACCTTAGCAGGGGAGCTCCTGGTGGCTACGGGCAGCTCTCTAATCGCGCTGCCCGGGGGAGAAGCGGATATCCCGACTGCGTACCCCTGCAGCGAGCTACCGGCCAGGGACTGCCTGCCGCCTGCTCCTACTCCCCCTCCGCTACCTCTCTGGGGCCGTTG
Source organism: Chaunax sp. Z400 (assembly GCA_037577475.1). Lineage (NCBI taxonomy): Eukaryota > Metazoa > Chordata > Actinopteri > Lophiiformes > Chaunacidae > Chaunax > Chaunax sp. Z400. The sequence goes on along the minus strand of CM075196.1, from coordinate 16,110,000 downwards.
CTTGATACCGTCAAGGAGGCGAACCAGTAAGATGTTAGCCGGTAGGTCGTCCACCCCACAGTCCACCAGGATGCGGCACTCCGGGCAGCGGAGCTCGTTCCGAGAGCTGACGATATTCTCCAGGCAGCGGCGGCAGAAAGTGTGCTGGCACGGCAGCACCTTGGCTGTGGTGTCCAGGCGCTCCAGGCACACCGAGCACTCCAGCAGATCCAGCAGCGACGAAGACTCGTCCATGTCGGCGGAGAGGGTGAGCATCTGGGCTTCAGTGTCCGTGGGTACGCCGCGGCGACTGGTTCGTGTACGGTAGAAATGAACCGGGGGCACAGAACATTCTGGGAGGCAGCAAACGGACGCGACCCACGACCGAGTCCCCGCGCACCGAGCAGTAAACCCCCGTGTTGTGAATGTGCTCCGCTGTTCTCTACCGTCCTCCGTCTCCTCTCAACGTGTTTCTGTTTCTCACCCCTCTCTCTCTCTCTCTTTCTCTCTCTCTCTCTCTCTCTCTCTGTCTCCCCCCTCTCTCCAGCAGCTGTGCAGAAAGCAGTGAGGTCACGCTCTCATCATCATCATCCTCCGCGCGCCGATAAGAATTGCAGCGCGCGCTCACAAACTCCAGACAGATTGATATAAAGAGATCCAGAGAGAGAGAGAGAGAGAGAGAGAGAGAGAGAGAGAGAGAGAGAGAGACTACAGCCACGAGAGGCAGCTTCCACCAGCCAGCCCAGTTATTCTCACCTATAGTCCCCTTTTCTCTCCTCTCACGCCTTCACGGGCTGGTGTCACACCTCTCTGACAAACCTGAGGTGTTGAAAGGTTTCCTGTCAGCTCACCTGCTCGCAAAGAAGCTAACGCAAGTAGCCCGTGCTGCTGGTACATTCACAATATCTCCATCCTCATGATTTACAGTATTTACAGCCAGCATGTCGGAACATTCATGTTTGTGCTTCATTATGTTTTAGGCATACAATTTGTTTTGGGCATACAGACGAAAGACAGAATGAAACTTCAATATACTTGGCATCAATGGATGTGGTTTCTCACCTTACCTGAAAGGTGTAGACACTTTTTTTTATGAGGCAACCTCATCCAGCTGAGAACGGGGCTTTTGGAAAAATTGGTTTCTAGTGACCCCTGGTGGCCATTATATGATTTTTCCCCCCTGACTGCTCATTGAACTGATTTCTCCCCCAAAAGAAAAAGAATTATCAATAATTTTTTACTTAACATGTTATGTAATTTATCATCATTTAGGCTCGACTACAAGACATGCCAGTGATGTAAATTGTACATTTGAGAAATAATCTGAGATATGAAAAATATTCTTTTACTTGGCATTACATAGGATCATTGCAGTCAAACCACATGAAACAAAATACTCAATCCATCAAAGCATCAGTAGGTAGCCTAAAGTGCAATATGCAGTGGGAATATTATTGGATAATTATGCTAGATGATCAGTGGGGGTTGCAGAAGCTGCACATTGTGTGGTAAATTACATTATTATTATATATGCCATAAATAAGACAAAGGTAAAACTGCAGCATTTCCACTGAATACTGTCCGTATTTGTCTGTGTGTGTGTGTGTGTTTGTGTGTGCACATGTGTGCGTATGTGTGTGTGTGTGTGTTTTTCAGATGGTACTGCAGGCTTGCGTTGCCTGTCCACCTGTTCAGACCTGCTCATCTCTCACATTCAGCCCTAGAGTTATAGGGAGTGACTGAGCCAAATGTGTGTGTGTATATGTGTGTGTGTGTGTGTGTGTGTGTGTGTGTGTGTGTGTGTGTGCACTTGTCTATTTATGTGCGTGTGAGTGTTTATGTGTGACATAGTGACGCCTTCCTGGATGAGGGGTGGGCTCACTATTTACCACCCACGATGAAAAGCAGAGGCATGCAGTAAGACAGAGGGAGAGTGTGTGGAGTGTGAAAACTACAGCATTTACATTGATTAGTGTAATGTTAATGTTGTGTACTTACAAGAAGTACCCGAGTCACAGAATTGCAAAAGTTTTGTTGTTTTGCTTTATAGTGCAAATTATGTGCTACTCACACACACAAACATACTTAATTCAAATGATGGTTCAGAAAATGACAAGGTGTCTTTGAAATACGCTTAACAATGAGGCAGCACTCAGAGAATGCAAACCCTCTGTCAAGGCAGCTCATTTTCCTCATGATGTCATTCCACCTACCTAAAAGCAACAGTCACATGAAAACCTGCCCCTACATTTTGGAATCACATTGGTATCATTTTTAGTTTAATAGTTATTGAAGAAAAGCAGTATTTCACTAATGGTGATTCTGTTCTAACGCAGTAACTTTTTAAGGCAGCTCATTTGACACCTAATTGAATCAGCGCAGCTTCAGCTATAATCTGATCTTAGTTGCAAGTCTGTTATTGTGTGTTATCTCACAGTGTGGATTTTCTGTGACCCCATTAGTTTAAACATTCTGGATCACCAGATCTGGAATATCGGTTGGCTCCAGATCAGACTTTGATGTGTGGTGGATCTTATGTATGCGTCAAATTTTTGTCCGAGTAATTGAACTGGTCTCTATGTGTGCGAACTTATTTACTCCTGCAGTCCTTGTGTGTGAGATCATGTGTTCCAGAGCTACACAAATAAAAGCACCGTAGATTGAACATTTTTTTATTGGCTATAAATACAAAATAAAAGGTAATGGGCTCAAAAATTAATAGAAAATAAGACACAAGAAGCATCTTCGCTAAAATCGTGTCAAGCCCTTATTTTATTTTATATGCCTCACTGCTGCAGTGGACCACAATAGCTGGCAACAAACTAAAATGCATGGTCTCTCTCCCTCTTTATCACGTCCACTCATGTCTCATTCTCAGTGCGTTTCATCTGCTTAACACAATTTTCCACAGCCAGTGATTCAGAATTATAGGGGAGCTGCAGCAAGAAGGGAGCAAAATGATTATTGGGTGAAAATCCCCTCAATCCATTTAAGTAGCGTAATCAGGGCTCCCAGTGGGGCTCAGTGCTGGCCTGTCAATATCAAACAAAAGGTGGAGACTGCTTAAATGGTATACGTGTCAATAAGAGATGGTAACTAGCATTTTGGAGCTAAAAGTGTTAAACAGCTCTGTTGGGTTAAGATTTGCCCAATAATGATTCATGTAACTGATGCTGTGATGATGAAAATGTTTACTTTCATATTATGTTACACATGCAAAGGCTGTCATGACTCAGTGTCGTAGTGATGTGCTCATGCATTTGTGCACAATGTTACATACATTGTCATGCATTTCATCGATAGAATTGTATCGCTACATAATATATTCAAGTGTTTGAATCAGTCTATTCAGTTATATTTCAAACAGCATCAATATCCAGGTTTTGTGGAAGCAAGCACCAACACCAACATTTTTATTTTATTCCCCTCATTTCTTTCCCTTCAAATTTTTTCTATTGCATCTTTCTGTGGTAAATTCATGAAGCCTCTTAGTTTCTGTTGGGCTTATAGACTTTTCTCAATTTTATTTTGCTGAATACTCTTCTGCAATATTAAGTCTTATTTTTGCAACACACACAAGACCTACTGATTGTTTAAATTACTGTATTTGAATGTTTAGGAAATTCTCAGGAAGATAAGCTACGACAATAACTTGACCTGACAATGTATTCATATTGTATTTTTTTTTTCATGGTTTCATTGACTCCTTTGTTATCCCCATTTTTAATCAATAGTAATAGTCATCATTTCCCTTTCATCTTATTCTCCTTACATACAAGACCTGTTCTATGGCAACCTCTGGAAAAAGATAAGAGACAATCAGATATAATCAATATGTCGTGTGTGTGCATGCGTAGATCTTCTCCATGTACCTATACGTACCATACACCTCTCTCCCATCCACCAATGTCCTTCGCTCATGCAAAAGTAGGTTAGCTGACACGGCAGTTACCATGGCAACCGGCTCTCTGCTTCCTTTTTGAAAAGTGGTTAGCGAATGTGTGTTCACACAGAAAATGTGCACGGGGGTATATAACAGTTTTATTAACAAGGTCATCCAGTCTGTAAGCAGGTTCACTTGTACAGCATGTAAAAAGATTTTTCCTCATCATAATGTAAGAGGTCCACAAATCTCAAGAAGAATAACATCTTAAATACAGTAACTGCAGAATATTTACATTTATTCAGTATGACCTAACATAATGTTTCATTATTTGTTTTTGTCTAATGGGAAGGACTTAACATGAATTGGTTCTAACATTGAATCAAACATATTTCTTCACATGCAAAGTAAAGGACAAATGTGTTTATAATATCACCGTAATCCTGGAATTTAGTAGAGATGTTTTATGCCCTGTGGTTTTAATGTACACTTTCCCATGCGGGGGCTCATTTGGTAGATATTAAACATATGGGAAAAATACCAATTATTGCATTTTTTCTTTCTTCTGTATTGCATTGGTTTCATCTTTGAAAAGTGTCAAAAACCATATTTCTAACTTCACCTGTCAGACTTCAAATCGCCCTGGGACGCATAAAAGGTTCAAGGAACTTTGTTTTTAATGATTTTACTGGAAATTGAAGCTACTCTAACTTCATTGTACCGAGCAGCAAATTAGGCCTCCACTGAAGGCTGTCCTCTGTGAGCATGGCATTTGTGCATGCTGACCTACAGACTTTGCAGCTCAACCTACAATCCCCAAATGATTACATGCATTCATGATCCAAGTTGTTTTAACTCCAAACCTTGTTTGTTTAGCACAATTTAATAAAAGCCGGCCCAAGAAATAAGCAGGAAGGCAGAAGATGAAGACAACTTATTATAAAGACAGCAAATTTAAGTTACAAATGAAGTTATAGCTTCCCATAATATGCTATTTTTAGTTTTGAAAGAAAAAAATATTAAAGTATGCTGAAATGTGTTAATATGGCCCTTCACAAATTTATGAAACAAATGTGTTTATTTCCTTGGCCAATGAGAGTTGAAGGAGGCCATGTGATCACCAACATCTATTTTTTTTGTTTGTTTATTCTCACCTGTTGGTCCACAAGATATCTTGAAAATTGTTCATGGATTTTGTTGACATTTTTTGTAGGGATGGATGTTGGGCCAAGGAAGAGTTGAGGGAAATTTGAGGCAGATCTGGGAACTGGTATCTGGATCAATTTTTCACTTTCGAAAGCATTGTGAGATAGGGCCTTTAAAAAAAAAATCATTTTCACAATATCATGAAAAATAAAGATAGATCAATCAAAATAAAAATAACCAGACTTGGACGATCATGCAAATTCAGAGAAATTCAAATGGATTTCCTGTATCTGTGAATGGTAAGAAGTAATATCCCAACCATCCATCCATTTTCTGTCACTGCTTATCCTGTGCAGAAGTAATGTCTCGATGAAAAATAGATCTGGATCCACATTGTGGACAATCATGCTCGTGTTGACAACAACTGATGATAAAACCATGATTTTAAATAATAGGAGTAGGTTTCCCAGGGTCAAGGAATAAGGTGATATCACTTAAGTTGACATGAGTCAGATCTGAGTAAAGGCGATGTCATCATGGTGACATAGTGTGTGCTATTCCCAGGATGCAATGATTCAACAAATGATCAGTGACACTGGTGCTGGTGGAGGTATGTGCTCAGTGTGTGCTTTCTACTTTCTTTCCTGTGTCTTACTATTTAATGCTGCGAGAGCTAAATCATGCAACGTGTTGCAGAAACGTTATTCTTTACCATTTTTTGTTTTGTTACTTTACCTAATAATCCCTTATCTTATTCTCTCTGATCTCTTTTTTCGTCCTGTTATAAATCAGCTGGTCTCATTCTATTGTTTCATATATTACATATGTGTCACATTATCTCAACATATCCTGACTCTTTATGCCCCTTTTCACCGTATGCAGGGACAGTTGCGTGCGATTTTTGCTACACCATCCATCATAGTAAATACATGTTTTGCTTGATGTGTGTTTTTGTCCGGTTTGTGCCAGAGCAGCCATCATTCTCTCATCAGAACTCATCGCGCTTCTTCTTATCGTCTCCTCATCCTCTCTTTATTCTCTGTTCTCATCTAATCTCCTCTCCTCACATCCTCCTTTTTTCTGTCAGGAAGCTCCTGGATCGACATCAATGAGCCTCTAAAAAAAAAGGAGGGAGACAGAAAGATAGAACGAGACGAAGGGAAAGAGACAGGAGGATGGAGGAAGAGAGAGGGCGTGCAGACTGAGGGACAGAGAAAGTGAAAAAGAAAAGAGAAAGTGACCAGGGAAGAGAAAGAAGATGGGGGTTAACATAACAAGAAAATTGTGGGCAGTGGGAAAGTCAGGGAGACAGACATGGGGAGAGTAAGTAATTACAGGACTCCCACTGTTTTCAAAGCCCCTCTTTTATCTCACTCTTCCTGTGACTGAGAAAAAGAGGAGCAGCGGAAAGAGGGAGGAGGAGGAGAGGAAGACTGAAGTCCAAACTTTAGTCCAACTCAGACAACAGGCTCCAGTCAACCACATCACACGCAAAGGAAGATACACTCAAATTAATTCAGAGCTTCTGTTTCAAAGACGTTTTCTCATCTGGAACAAGATGTTTCTGTGTGTGTGTGTGTGTGTGGGCTTCGTGTAAAGTAATGGTGACGGGTGTAGTTTTGCCAATGGTAGTAATATGAAACTTTTCTCCACCTATGAATATTGTAGTTGTTATTTTCATGTGTCTGCCCATATGTTGTATAGCTGACACTGCATACTGATCATTTTATCACGCTGTACAAGAAACAGTCGTCATCAACTCTGATAGTGTGTGTGTGTGTGTGTGTGTGTGTGTGTGTGTGTGTGTGTGTGTGTGTCCATTAGAGGGACGTAGTGTTAGTATTAAAGCTGTAGTATTAGTAGAAATAGAAGGCAGGCATTGGGGCACTATCAGATGTATTTTGTATACAACACAAGCAAAAATAGCAGTGGAAATAGTAATGGTAGCTATATTGACATATTCAGAGAGCGCAGTACAAGAAACAGAATATAAGTATATAATACTTTCATACATTCATTTAGGTGATACAATCCTTTAATACGTATATACTTACTAATAGAAATTTATAAAAAAATATTTTTTGCATATATTATTGCCAAGGTATTTACAGTTGGAAGCCAAATTATTCAACCCCCATTGGATATTACATTTATTGGTAAAAGACATTATTTACCAGCTGCTTGCAATAACCAAATCCCACTAGAACACTAAATAAATAGCTCAAAAGAACAGGCTTTATTTTTTTCTCCCCAACAAGAAGTGCTGCTTTTAATGACTACAGCAGTCTCAAAATTATTCAGCCCCCTGAATAGAATCCCTCAAAAGAGCTCACATTTGCGAATCAGATGTTGTTAAAGCACTGTGCCAAACTTCATAGACTTACTTAAGCGTCAGAGCCCCGACATATTTTCTGTTAAGGCCTGAATTGACATGAGGGCTCCATGACCCAACGCCAAGATGTACACCACTGCTGACCCAAAGGCACAGTCAAAACCATCTAGATAAGCCACACATGTCTATCGGGGAGCGCAGCCAAAAGCTGGTGTCTGCATCGCATTTGCAGCAGGTCATAGCCCCAAAGGATGCTCTACAAAGCTCTACAGAGGCTTGTCGTCAAGCGACTGAATAATTTTGAGACTGCAGTAGTCAGTAAAAGTAGCATTTTGTGTCATATTTGGTAATACCTGTTATATTGAGCTATTTAAACTGTCATTCTGTGTTGTTGCAAACAGTATTTTGCCTATAAACCTAATATATATGTTTCCTAATATAAAATGAGGGTTGAATAATTTTGCTTCCAGCGGTAGTATCTGCAAATATGCACTGATAGGTGTTGCTCTTTTGTTTGTGGTAATCACTGATCTGATTGCAGTTCAGCCGCTGTCACTACCGACATGTGAACACTAGATGGCGCAGTTGAGTTGTAGCCCGCAGCGCGTTAATTGGCACCGCCGAGAGTCTACCTCTACCTGGACACTTTAACCTGTTTCTCATTCATGGGCGGAGAAAACTTCTCACTTTTTCTCATCAAGGAGGAGCTTGAAGACACGCCGACATGCACCAAAGTGGAGGCTGAGACACAACTTGGACCGTATGGAGTAAAAACTCGTGGACAGACAGTCCCTGGGCGATGCCTGTCCGACACTACGCCAGAGATTGAGCACCGATCACCAGGACTGGTCGGCCGTCAGCAGACCCCGCAGCGCAGCGAGAAAGCAGTGCAGTGTTCCCCTCCGTTCTAAGCTCCAGGTAAGACGTCTGAGCGGCTCCGCTCTCAGGAATGCAAGGACGGATTGCTGCAAGACTTCGGGGAAATTCCTGAGCGATATTTATGCCTAACAAACGTGCTTTGATGTCATTTTACGTCTAAGAAAAAATCAGCTGCAATTGCTCTTCTTTTTGCTATGGAAAGTGTTATAGAACTACTGCTGATGCATGACAAAAGGAAAAAATCACCCACTAAAATGAATATTGTTTTTTTTTGTTTTGTTTTGTTACATGCAAACGCTGCTTTTTCTGCATGTAGATTACATCTCATTTGATGAGGCTCTTACATCTCAGGCTATAAATGGAGATATATATGTTGTCAAGTGCAGGAGATAAGAGAAATGTAGCTGTATCATCATATGCATTAATGTCATCTGCATGAATTCCATTTTTGAGCACAGTCTTCATTGTGCATTCTGAAGTATGTGAAAGGTAGCTTACGTGTTGGTGCAGAGGTTGTAGCCCAAGGTGGAAGACAAATTAAATTTCTCACATCACTAGCTTCAAAGTGTCGGGCTGTTGCTTTTGGAGGGCTGAGGCTATGGCTTTTGATTGCCAAACATGCAGATGTGAACACAGACTTTTATTCTCTTGTGCTGATTTTGAATTCATACATTATATGCTTTGTCTGTTTCTGACACTGCATTTCTGGCCTTGAGTTGAGCAAGTGTGTGTGACCTTGCACACCTTCTCCCTTCTATCTGCATAATTGTTTTTTTTGGTGCCGCCTGACTGTCCCAGGGCCCCCGGGGGAAGTCCTGCCCGCAGACAGGCAGCTTGGCCCGGCTGGGGACATGCCGGGTCCTGCTGAGCCTCTGAAGTCTACTAGCTGACTTTGAACTATAGCTGCTGGAGCTGGAAATCAATCCGTCTCTATCCCCCCTCTTTTTCTATCTCTCTATCTGTGTCTCCTGCAGCCCCCAGCGCTGAGCGTCTCATTGAATCTTTCATGTTCACAGGTAGAAAGGCGAAGGAGACAGAGAAGAATCAGGGGAGGTAGTGTAACTCATCTTCAAAAGACGTTCATATGGTTTCTGGGGATTAAAGGGATGAAGGCAAAAAGCTAACAAAGCCAACGCCTGTAGTCATGATCATCCAGCACTAGACTGGAGTGAATAGATAATTTGTTTACTTACTCGTCACCCTGTTGCTTAATGCTGCTCAATACTAGAATTCACACAATGATCCTATTTATTTTGGACTGATATCACAGAAAGGAAAAGGATTCATGTGTTTCGTTATGAACTTTATTGAGATTTATGTCACAGCTGATTCCAATCCAAATAGCATATCCACTGTCCCCCCGTTGGGAAATTTATGGAGCTCGGGAGGCCTGTTAGGGGTTTTATAATGCTTCACACATCTAACACTTAAAAAAGAGTTTACATATAGAAGTGAAGTTATTCCAGCTCATAAATTATATAGTTAATTTATGGCACAACTGTTTGGTGAAGGCTTTTATCCAAACTGCCATAGCAGAACCAGATCCATGTGTAAGAACAGCAGTATGAACCTTTATTTAGCATATGTAGGATTGTAATTATTGTCTGTGAGAATGTAGAATTTAGGAGAGGATTTATAGGGGTAATCTTAGCAATTGATTATACAACAACATGATTATAAAATAAAATAACAGTGTCGACTTCATCCCCACAGGAATATTGACATTTTGCTGCTCTTATTATATCTGGAAAAAGTACAAAAAATAACTTCACTCAAATACTTCTCCCTCAGTTTAAGAATATTCAAGTCAAAGTCGGCATAAAATAGCAGGTAAACTAACAAACGTGCATTATTTTCAATAAAACGTTCTTGTATTAATGTCCAAAGTGATTAAAAGTGACTATTCTTATACTTATTTTAGGCAATCAGAAAATAGACATGAAAGAAGGAACAAACAGGAAACAAAGTGCTTCTTTCCTGACAATACATCTTACCTTACTGTGTTCTTAATCATTTGTCTGAATCACTAATTATTGCACAGCTCAAAGTCACCAGGAGGTCACTTAAAATAGATAGAAAATAGCAGTAGATCTTCAGGGCATCCAAGATGTCCCAGGCAAAATGAGACGTAGCTGCAATTCATTAGTTTTTCATTTAGTATATACGGTAATCCCAGCAAAGCAACAGAAAAGGAAAACAAACAAAAAAACTTTTCAAATGTTATGCACAGTGCAGGCAGTTTAATAAACCAATACTAAATCAGTAGTTGAAACCTCTCCATGGAGTCCCCAGGGAGCAGATTTAATCAAATCAGGGTTTGTGGTCTGATTTGTGTACAGATAAGAGTCCTACACATGGGGCCATCATTTAGTGATTTCTTCCATACAGAGTCTGACACTTAATATCTTACACTGTGGAAAAAACAGAGTGAAAATCAGTCAATCAATCATAGTTTTCATAATACACACAAACATTTGAGTATGTTCCACAAGGCGAAGCTAGAACAGATTGTTGTGTGTTGCTGAGTGCTTAAAGGAAGTTGCTCTTATGCCCCGTGGCTGGTTTAATCCCATGATGTGGTGTTTCTGGCTTCGGTGGTCAGACGTTTGGCAGGTGTGAAGCTGGTTGGGCATCATGTTGTTATGTGATCCATATTATGGTTATGGGGGCAGATGAAAATGCATGCTTATAGAAACAGCCATGAATGCTTCTGTGTGTTCTGCAGCTTTTGGCTTTTATTGGGGAGGGAGAGCAGGTATGATGGGGTGGTGGGTGCTTGCCCAGATGAGATGAGCTACCAGGGCACCATTTATTTGCAGTTTTAACCCTTCAAGTACTTTTTTAAATGTTTGCCTTTTCCAATGGGTTGACAAGGATGCGTGATTTTAAGATAAATCACAGCCACATCCATCTGTAATGACAAGCCGCTGCTCACACAACAAATACACTCCCACAGCCCTCAGATGTATTGTAAAGGTTCCTCACTGTGCTGTCATATCTAGAAACAAGAGAAATGATCTCGCCGAGTTAAAAGTACAAGCAGTACACTTTCCCAAAAGCATCTAATATAAGTGTTTAGTTGAGAGGATGGCATTGTTTTGCAGTCCCTTTATTGTAGGTTAATTAGAGGAAGGCAATAATACTTACAGATGATGGCAGGGTGCAGATTAGGCTTCCCACCTACAGCCATGGCAAAATAAACAGAGACGGAGACAGGGAGAGGAGAGATGTTCTGCCCCAGCAGAGCTCAAGAAGGGAACAAGGGATCAGGGAGAGGAGATGATGAAAGACAGATCACCGGCAGGCAGAGAATCAAAGGGCGCACAGACCGGAGCTGGGATAGGTGTGTGTGTGTCTGTGTGTGTGTGATTTCTTTTCATGTGCCCTAAGAGTTTGTTTTTCCTGTGCACCAAGTGGGAAGCTGACACTAAGTCTGTAATTAAAGCAATCAAAAGATGAGGAGGGATGAAGAAACAAATCACACACATACACAGATATGTTTATGTACAGGAATACACATTTTATTTAGTGCTCTGGTCATGTATGCAACTCGGCATTAATATTAGTCGAGGTGCGTTCCTCTGCCGCTAAGAAAGTCTGCACGTTGTTTAAGGGATGAGTGATTTCTTTCCACTAGATCAACTATTCGTGGGTTCCAGTCATAGTTTTCTTGCCTGATTTCTCGGTGGATTGGAGTAAATGGATCTTTGGTCAGCATCTGAGAGCCAGCTGTTGTCTGAGGTTTGCGTCTGTCTCCAAAGTTGGAAATCACTTTAATCATGTGTTTATTTTCCCATCAAACTTAGACGGTAATCATGTTGAAAAGTAGACTTGTCTATTTCTGGCTCATTTGGTTCCTGATAGCTGAGCCTTGATGGCTACTTTGTTCAGTGTGTTTGACTTCCTGTATCACCAGTAAAAATATATAAACCTAGATAAGTGTGAGGAATAAGGGATGGTCAGGAACATTTGCAAACATGTCAAAACTGGAATGAATGAGACTTAATTGCAGAAATGTGATAATTATGATTTATGTACATTCCACCTATGGTACTGTCTTTTTCTTTTGAGACCTTTTTTCCAACCCATGAGTTCTGTTTAGAGGCACTCATAATCTGATTCACTGGAATGTGAGTGGTTGGTTTAATTTGACTGACAGCCCTGCCGCCACCCCTCTATTTACTCTCCAATTATCTCCAAATGCAGGCAGCACATGTCTCCGTCATAATTCAGACAGGGTAACTGTAGTTAGTTCAAATTGATTGACAGTGGAATGGCTAGATTAATTAACAAACCCTTGGAAATATTGTTAAAAAAAAGGGCAGCAAATCCAGAAGTACTTGTGCAGGCAGATTATTAGAAGCATATTATTATGGCCAACAGTTAATGACATGGTATTATATCAAATTAAAATTGTCTGATCTCCTTTTGCCAGGTGATTATAGGCTATTGTAAGAAAACTTTTTTTGATTACATTAATCTCATAATCCAGAATTCATAATTGCAGTTTTACATTCACTCTGTGAGGGCTGTTTTTAAAAGTTCTATATTATAGACCCGCTTGAGTAGAAATCCTGACATTAAACATTACAAAGTCAACAGTCATCCAATGTCAAGATAAAAATGTATGCTAGAATTAGTCTGGTTGGAGTAAGTTCTTCACCAGAGCTGGTGGAGTTTAAATGACAGACTGCAGGAACTTCATAAGAGGGGAAATCCACAGCATTAATTGTTTTCTGCTGCATGTTTTATCTACACCCCCACTAGATTGAAATTTTCTGGTACTAGTGTGAATTCAGATCATTAATCTTTCACAAAATCTCAGTTTTTATCTAATTTTCCATGTGATTTTGTTTGGTTTTGCCGGCCCATTTTGAAATTTTGCTAGTTAGCTAGATTTTGCCACCGTCAAAGCTATGCTGTGTCCCAAATCGCACACTTCCACACTCAACCTGGCCAGTTTGAGTGTATAAGTGCATTCACTCTATAAGTACCCGGATGGCATTCTCAAAATGACCTGAAAGTTGAGTGTGGAACGATGGACACCGCTCAACCTCAATGATCGCCATCTTTGCTACGTAGCGGGAAGGGGAGGGGCTTACGAGACGTATCAAGCATGCGAAAATTATGGCCAAGGAAGCAACGGTTAGAACAACAGCAACATAAACATTAATGTACGAATGAAGTAGCATTTTGGATGAAACATGGGATGCATTAAACTGTTCATTTTAGTCAAATGAAAACGCAGACAGATATTTTTCAAAGTGACGTAATATTTGAGGTTAAATGTTGTGGTAAGTACACATCAGACTTGAAACAACACTACACTGTTGAAACTCACGCATTATGCAAGTAAGTACACTCAGATGCAGTGTACATTTGAGTATACTAACAGTATGCGATTTGGGACTCAGCATTAGTTTTTGTTCAGTTTCGTTACTGTGAAGTTGTACAAGTTGAATGATGTGGCCATCATTCAACTCGTACAACTTTGTCTTTGTCTTCTGCCATATACTTGCTGCTTGGTTGGCTGGAAAACAGCACGACTTGGGGTGTTGTGTATGAGTGAGTAACGAGTTTGAGATCCTTCTTGGCAGGTAGGGACCATTGCAAAATGAAATAATGAAGATTTTGTAATGTAGAATTTGGAACTTATTAATGGCCTGGAGGCAGATGTGTAAAAGTGTGTGATCATGTCTTTATGGTAGAGTTAAGCCAATACCGTGGCTAGCTGATTTTATGTGGCCAAAACTATAATTCATTTAGAGTTTAAAATGGCCAAAGCCATCACATATATTGACAAAATTAATCATCAGCCTAAGCAGTATAAGCAGTCCATTTATAACATGTATAGCATATGTTGTTCATGTTTTTTTTTATTTGAAATATATCAGATAAAAAGGCCAGAGAGGAGATTGTTCGAAAGAACAAAACATTCAACAATAAAGAGAGGGATTTCAATGGAAAACAGATTTTCTCTTTACCAAAACCAGGATGACAGAGACCCCTGGGACGCCATGCTGTTGATTTAATTGTCATCAGACATTAAGTGCTTTGGAAGAGACCACAAAACCATTCTCTAACCACTTTCTTCATCTTCTTCATTGGTTTGCTTCTTGGCAGAGATCCCTGCCTACTGATTGGCCATTACTTAATCAGGCAGGAAGTCATTTTGAACTGGCGCAATGAATATCCGTCTCAGGGTTAAACACAGATGGAATTAAAATGTATGATTGAATTAAATCAATGAGGCAGGGCAAAAGAGACTGAGCAATGAGTTGAGAATGAGTTGTGCCTGTTACCATTGTCTTTGGGTCACAGAGCTAGAGTTAGATTATCCATGATCCAAAGATGCTAGCCATAATATTTAGTGTATGTGTACATGAAGACTATCTGAAGTAGGATAATTGGTGCTTTCGGTATTTGACACCGAAATTAGAGGGGAGACTAAATGTGGTTCGTTTACATGGCGGCAACTTTAAAAACACAAATCAAAGCTCAAATCAAAAGTTGAACAGCTGATTGAAATCTAAATTGCCAACATTCGTTCTTAACAAGAAATTACATGTTGTTAGATGATATTATTATTCCCACTCCGTAAAAATGATGTTGGTATGTTTTCATCAGTATGTCCCTCTGTCCATCGTCCATCTTCCAAACATTCTAGCGTCACCAACCTTTGAACATAAATTAGTCGTGATAAGTAGTTGTGCCTTTTAATATTTTGATTTTTCTACAAATTTTTTTTTTTGAGTTTTCCATGTAAAAATGATTTAAAGGTGACAATGAAGGTTGGTCATCTTCACCATAGCATATATCCAAAAACAATATATACTGGTCTAGGCTCAGTAAAGGAATGGAGGATATGTCATATACTGATGAATTTGTTGTATAATGTTTTCGTCACATGACTCGAGTTTTATCTTGAAACCAGCTGGTTCTACAGTGACTATAGGGCGATTGGTTGATCCAGTGGAGGTCCCTTTGGCTCAGTTGTGCTTTGAACATTGAACTTGTTGCACACTACTTCACTGATGACTGCTACTGAACAGGATTGGACATTCCACTCTGGGTAGACAAAGATATTGACTTTCCACAGACTCATCAAGCACTAAAAATATGCTGCTTATGGAGGACCAAAGAATATTTGTCAGTGTGGTTGCAGAGCCAGAGATGTGACTATTATTTTCAAGTAATAATCCAATGAGAAACAAAACAAATCTTCAACCACCAAGCCCTTGTCACTTGTTAAGTGTTTGATGTCCTGTTTATATAATTGAACATACAGTGCACTGATACTGCAAAGTTTAAAGCACTTCCACAAAGTACAAACACACAGATGAACAAGTGACTGACTGGCAGTAATGGGAGGATGTCTTCTACTACTGCCAAAAGTGTAAAAGAAGAAGACTGTAGAGATTGAACAGGAGTCCTTGTCTACTTACTGTTTGTGTTTGTATGAGCTCATCCATGGGAATTTCCTTATGGTAACCCCTCCTCCCACCTACTTAATGACATTTAGAAGTCACATTCAGCTGTCATATTTAACTTCTTAACAATCTTAAGGCATACTTGTCACCGTAGAACAGGGAGCTTTGATGACAGACGCCATTTTTAAGGCTCTTTGAATTGTGTTGTATGAATTTTTGAGGTCAATGGGTTTGTGATTGGTCATTGTTAATTAAGCAGAATTGAGTCTTCCCATAGTTATGTGGAATTTCCATGTTTGATTTCCCCTGCTGAGCATTCAAATGTAACCAGATGAAAAACAGAGGCTTTGAAAAAGCTTGCATTAGTACAGAAAAACAAATGTTTTTGACACAGCAGCACCTTGCTTTAAATTCACACGTTCAAACTGGGAGCTGCCTCGTACGCTTCCTGTGTGGTGTCACTAAGAAGTGCACGGACTCTACCTGGTAACGACACAGGTAAAGACAGAAGGGTTATTAATCAGAGATTATGTGGTCGTTAGGAGATTAATACCCTCGAGGGGCAAAAGACGTGGGCTGACTTTCATCTCAGACCTGCCCCGACAGAGAGAGAGGGAGAGACAGAGAGACAAAGAGGGTAGAAAGAGGTAGAAAAGCATGTCAGGAGATACAGAGCGTCTTCAAACACACCAGTGTTGGTGTGTGTATGTGTCTGTGTACATCACTTTAACCCCATAATGAGTAGCCTCGAGGGGGTCCACAAGTATTTGACAGTTCTTCATTTCCTGAATTGAAAAAAGAAAATGCTATCTACACTTTCATCTCTTCAGCAGCAACACACACACACACACACACATACACAGGTTGTGGTATGACCACAAAGATTTGTGCAATTAAGCCTATTTTGCACACAGAAGACAACTATGTCTAGAACATCCGTCTCTGTGTGTGTGTGGGTGTGTGTGTGTGTGTGTGTGTGTAAGTGTGTAAGCTATAATTAAGCAAGATCAAACCCCGAGGGTTTGGAAAATTAGCCGTCACTGAAGATCAGAAGGTTTTTCACCTAAGTCTGCAATATGAGTGAAATCAGAGGTTTGGAGCCAGACAGACAGATTTTGAACTGAGATAGAAGATTTAATGGCAACATCTTCCTCCCTCTCTCTCTCTCTCTCTCTCTCTCTCAAACAAATACACAAACACGCTTCAATGCTTCCGACATGCTTCCGACATGCTGCAGGTGGCTTCTAGTTCAGGTGCTAATGTTTTGAACTGCTCTGACCTTAGGCCACGGCGGTGGCCTAGGCGGTTTCAGACAACAGCATCAGTGCGTTTGCTGTTCTCTCTGCCCCTCCTGTTGTTAGGTTTAAGCAGCTACAACTACTTAACAGAGAGTGGTTGTCTTCATGGTTGGTGCAGACCAGTGCTGTTTGATGTCAAATCCTGGATATCTGCTACTCTGACCCCAACAGTTATTGTTGTGCTCTAGAGACATCGCACTACTCATGCCACAAAGCATGAAAAGTACATAATTACTTATGTTGTCATTTTTTCCACCATGAATCTTCTTCGACATGCCAGTTATTTATTGATTACCTACTTTGAGTGCAGCAGGACTCATCCACCAACCACCAATGTTACCTATGGAACATTATAAACTGAGTGACTAATTAGAGCAGTGGTCCTTATAATTAAGACAGGTCAAACCACAATTCGAGCTTTTTACCTCAACTAATTAATATTTTATTTTATTGCAAATTCTTGTAAATGAAACATTTTACGTCAAAATAAAAAAAAAAATCAGAAAACTGCTGTGTCAAGCCACAAATGAAACTTGGTCCCAAATGCTTCAAATGTAACAACAGGGAAAGATTGTCTGTGTTTTATATCCAGTTGAGCAGATGTAGCCTCATGTACTTAGTTACCTCTGCCAAGGAGGTTGTGTTTTTATCGATTCACTTTACAGATTTCAACAGAATTTGCTGGAAGGGTCGCGCATGGGGACAGGAAGAACCCACTACATCTTGAAGCAGATCCAGATAAAAGGGAAAATCCACTTTCTCTTTGTTTAACATTGCGAGATAAAGGAGTTTTTTTTTACATGTCCCATACAAAATTAATTAAATGCGTTCCACCAAACCTAGTGGAGGGTTGGGGCGTGGACCAGGCGTGCTTCACAGATTGTTCAGCCTCTGGGTATGCTCTTTACTGAGCGTCATTCTAGTTCAGAACTGTTCGTGTCACTGTACGGGTGCATCCACTAAATTTCAGAACCCGTTGGCTGATTCCTTTTGATCTTTGTACTTCCAATGTAGCCTACAAATGGTGGGTTGACCTGAAAAACAAACAAAACGATTAAGTACAGAATTGTTCCCGTTTCGGAAAAAGCATTGGTAATTTTCCCACTTTTTAAATAAAGATGGCAGCACATTATGTCCTAAAACTGTCCTCTCTCCTCCTCTTTAATCCCCCCTGTCCTCCTGTGGGTGGTCTGGGTGTATTATCAGCAGAGATTCAGATATTCATCCATTTCCTAATGCATGTATGGAAGCCATATGTCTATGAAAAGTAAATATGTCACATTCATGCATCTTTCTTTCTTTCTTTGCATGAGAAAGGTGTATGTGTATATCTGCAGTATATGTATGTGTGTGTGTGTGTTTGTGCATGCTTTAACACTAACTAGTTTTTGGGATGGTCGTCTTTACCAATCCAATGTGCGTAAATATTACTTTAAAATCTTTTTTGGCTGTTGGTAGACGGGGAAAAAGGGGATTTTAAATAGGGTTTTGTAATAAATAATTTCCAATGAAGTATTTGGCTCTACTATCTAGTTCTCATTTTCATGCCTCAACTCCTTCATTGCAAAACCGGCTGCAGTAGTGACTTATAGTTTTCCGTTTGATCTCAAAGGGCAGAAAGTTAATTTATCAACTCACTGAGTTCCTCAAAGGACTATTGACAGTGATACTGTGCCGTCTGTTAGTTCATAATATTTAATATAACCCTGTAATTAACTTGTAGATTAGAAGCAAATCATAATTGGATTCTGATACCCGGTAGCTCCACTGTATTTGTCAAATCCTCTGTGCTTCAGGAAGCTGACAGAAGCAGCAGTCAGTAGGTTCTTATCTGTGCTGCCACCCTGTCAGAAACGACACAGACAGACACACACACACACACGTTACATTTTCCTTTTACAAGATAGGGAAAACATAATTGAAAAAAGACGATAAAAACCTTCATCAAATGTGACATCTAGTAAAAGTTGCATAATTTATGGCCCTTTAAATGAATATGTTGCTGATCAATGAAACATGCACTTTACTTGTGCTGTTAGTTCTCTGCAGATTAAAAGAAAGCAGAGCAGGGTCCTTGTTGTGTGAGTGAGTCGAGTAAACAGTGAGTGAAGCAAAAAGGCAGTTTCAAGTGAAAAGGGTTCCTCTGTAGTGTCATAGGCTGCGATAGTTAGACGATATTTAGCACCCTTCAATTTAGCACGTTAATCTCAAGTATTTAGATTTAGAGTTGTTTGAAACCATTTCTCCTAACTGTCTGAATTGGCATCGTGTTTTTTGCAAAGACAGCGTTTGTTATGTCTTGCCCTCTATGCTTCCCTTGTCTTAAGGCACTTTTTTTTTTTTTTAAATGATTCTGCCAAAGTTTGCTGAGTGCATTTTTGTGCTGGTGCCTTGGCTGGTTTGGGCCCATCTTGGACAGCTGACTCCCAAAGCTTTTCATATTCATCATATTCTGAACGGAGGTTTGTTTGGAGATGGAGATAATAGAATGTTATTAACACACACACACACACACACACACACATGCACAAATGTTTGGTGCAGAGGCGTGATTGTGTTTCAGTAAATGACGATGTCTCATTGTTTCTCCCTCTGGTCTCCAGGAAGAAGACACAAACATGTCTGAGAGAAGTCAGAAGAAGTCCATCTTTCTGTCCTCATTATTAGTAAGTTTTTGTTCTTTCCCTTTACTTCCTGTCTCTTCTTTAATTTCCTCTGTCCTCCTACTTTAATTCTCTCACTAATCCTAAACTATGTGTTTTAAAAAAAAACTTTGTTACAATTAATTCTTGTCTTATGTCATAGCGTCTTCTTCCACTTTCACTCGTCTATTTATTTTCCCTGCTTCACCTCCCCCCTCTCTTTTCCTTCCTCTTGCCCTCTTCAAAATAACGTCATGCAGTAGCTTAACTCAACAATCCACTCAACTCTTGGTATTGTGTCATCCAGACTTAAGGTGTTATGTACCAGTAGCTTGCACAACTCTGCAGCACTTGAACCAATTAGTCAACCTTAGCATTTTTCAGAGAGCAGATATCTCCATAATCTGATCAGGAATCCAGAGATTCTCTGCTTGTTTTGATTTTGAAAGTCGCTGGCAGTGGTCCTAACAGGCTCCTGCACCTCCCCTCTCCCCCTACTGCTGTTTTCCTCTAATCTGTCACTTTGTGCACATGCATGCTGACACAAGAGCGTTTACTGTAGTCTACAAGAAAGACAGTTGGACTATAAGTCAATGGTGTCAATTTACTCATTTTTCTGACAACAACAAGCTTTAGTCAATGGGGTAAAGTAACTACGTATATTTACTGTAGTACTGCAGTTATGTACAAGTACAAACTTGAGACCCTTGTATTGAACTTTACATGAGGATTTCCATTAATTGAGACTTTCTGCTTTTTGTTTCCCTACATTTGTCTGACAGTTTAAGTTATTTGTGACATAAACTAAAATTGTACATGGAAAATTTCACTGGAGGACTTTTAAAATAAGATGCACTATAAAAGACCCAATAATGTATGAAATTGGAGCTCCACTGATTTGTTAATAAATAACAAAAAGTCACATTTATGTACAGGACATTTACTTGTAGGGAGTATTTTTTTTTACCTTAGTAAAGGATCTGAGCACTGCTGCACCACTGGTGTCAGTAAACACCCCACGTTGTTCACAGTTCAACGGAGTTCCTGCTAAATTATAATATGAATTGTCCTATGAGAGGTAACAATAAGGCATTGTGAATGTTTAGAGGTGTACCCTCCTATTCTTCTGACTTTAACTGGCTAAATATTCCCCCAAAACGCTGTGGGATGGCCAGTTGAGTGTATGTTTGGCCTGTGGAGGATATTGGTGTGACAGCAAGTTTGTTTTCCCAGCTGTGGAAAAAATGTGGCGAAGATCATTACTGTTGTTTGTACAAGGACAAACAAAGTGTTGTTGAGTGCATAGTTGCAGATTGCAAGAGAGAGCCTATGAACACAAGGCTTGCAGATAAACTTTGCTAAACAGCGACCCAATGGCACACTGACAAAGACAAGAATCAGAGGACGTGCGGCACAATTGTTTTGCTTCCAGTGGGTCACCACAGTGTCCAAAATTGAGATAATATAGGATGTTTTTCTGGTTAGTTTCAAACCACATGCCTGAAGGTGTCAAAGCGGTAGTCCACCAATTGAAGTTGTTGAAGTTCGTGAAATTCAGTTGAAATAGGGTTTGGCGAATGTAAAACTCTTGAACACAGGACCGAAATGGTTTATAGGAGTTTACCACAAGGTGTCACTCTTGACTCAGCAGCCGCTCCCATTAAGCCCATAAATGGGACTGTCACTCCTGTCAAACAGGAGTGGATCAAAATGAAGCTTTATACTGAAGTATTATGGAGTGTAAACTTAAGACAATAAAACCAGCAGCACTTATTCACTGATTAGAGATCTCTCTGGCCCTGAGCTATTTGGCTGTCCTATGGGTCCTGGTCAACATGTTGGGCATTGTTTGGATTTTAAGGATTCTGATTCCAACTTCAATTCTTCTTTTCTGTTCTGGTTCTTAACAATTTCCCGATTCCGGTTCTTTGAGGGTCAGGGTCAAAACACGCCACATGCTTATTTCACAGAAAAATTCATTTAAAAAAAGCCTTTATACAAGCCAGGGGTCAGGGCAAAATAAAGACACATACCTCGTTGGTGCCCAGCTCGAAGTACCCATCCAACCTGTGAGGCGGAAACTACGGAAGCTGCATGCCACCACCACGGAAACTGAAACTTAACTTGAGCACAAGTGAAATTTATTTAGGAACTGATAAGCAGAATTGAAATTAAAATTTCTTAGCTATTTTGATGGAATTGTGGGTTTTGGAACCGGTTCTCGATGCCCAACCCTACTGCTAATTCACTGTATGCTGCAAGCTGTCTCCACCTGCACCTGAAAAATGCTGGTTCAGTCAATTTAAGCTCATACACTGGACCTGAATGGAAAGAATAGATCCAACCTTACATTGGAAAGGACTGGAATTTTTATTCTTTTCTCTATTATTAATAGAAATCCTCCTTTTGCAAACAAGAGGTGTGAGTTTTGAATAAAAGTGTGAATTTAGGAGTCATGGGTCTTATAAAATATGTGCTAAAGCCAGGATATCTCTACAATTACTACAGTTTTTGATTATTCTTTTAAAAATCCAAATGTCATAGACATGAAGTAATGAGAAGAAACACTGGTCCAGAATGCTCCACTGGTATTATTTCTTCTCTTTCTTCCTTTTGTTATATTTGACAGTCTTTATTAGCAAATGAAAACTACAAGTTCAGATGTGGACTCACTATGGAGAGCGCATTAATGATTGTTTAAACTGTACTGGCAGGTGTGTGAGATAGAGGTCAGATCATTTGGGATCTGGTTTAAATCACAAACAGATTCCCTGACCTGACATGATTTTGCTCCATATAAACACTTCATACACACACACACAGGCAGTACACACATTTGTATATTTGCTCAAGCAGCGTCTTGTGTCTGCTGTCATGAAGTTGTTATGAGGCAGAGAAGAAAAAGAGGGAGATGTTATTAAAACAATGGAGAGAGTTAGTCATGCACTTTTTTTCGTTTCCTCTATCATTTTCTGGAGTGCAGATGATTTTAAAAAGTCAGTTAGTTTGTTTGGAAAAGAACAAAGCGTGCTGTAAAGCTAGAAATACCAGCTGCTGCTTATTACAGTGAGCCAGTGACACAATACCACACACACTCACACACATGTAACAAATCTGAGTAGAACAGACAAAGAAGCCTGGATATAATGTTTGGTTTCTGCAAATTAAAATGATGATGTTGATTCTTAACTAATTGTTTTAACAGAATAAAGCAAGCAGGCTAATCTGCGGCCACCAGTTAACCTGTGGCATGTTGGATATGATGCAGAATGTTTGATGAGATATCACTTCAGTATCACTTCACTTCACTTCAGTATCAACTAATCCTCTAGAAACATGCTGTTCCAATATCCCACATGTACAAATTAATCTGAAGTTCAGTTTTTTTCCCCCCCCAGGTTCTGTGCATCAATCCTTTTTGCAGAGGCATGCCTAATTACTAAAACAAACGCATTTCCAAGTCTTTTTTTTGTTCATTTTATGTGCAAAAAAAAAAAATCCAGGAGATTTTTGGTTTCAAATCCTGAAAATCTGTTTTGTTTATCTTTAGCCTTATGTTTGGTACTTGTGTGATGTTTCAAATATATGGTCTACAGATCAATTAATAATAATAATAAATAAGGCTCTATTAACTAACAAAACTAAAAGATTATTCAGAGGACAGTACCTGCCAAACTGAATGGAAAAAATAAAAATAATGAAACGAAACTGGAAAAATATAAATCATGAATGCATTAATTGATCATGCATGTATTTTTCAGATTACTTAATCATGTTTTTTTTTTTTTTTTTGCAAATCTGGTAATGACCTCATAGTATATCCAGTAGTCATTCGAAGGTTTCTGATATGTTATTTATGTTTGTCCCTCTCTTCTCTCTCTCTCTCTCTTTCTCTCCCTCCTTCCAGGTGTGCTGTATGTTTGCTAGTGCAGAGTATTCCCGCTGTGGAGAGTACGAATTCTTCAACCAAACCAGTAACAGCTGCCAAGCCTGCCCTCAGTGCCAGCCAGGACAAGAGCCGCATATGGTGACACACACACACACACACACACACACACACACACACACACACACACACACACACACACACACACACACACACACGTTACCATCCAAAATCGATAAATTACTTGGAAGCAGCCCTTATGAGCCTATGTCTCAGTTTTCGTTCAGACCACCCACAACACAAGCATCACAGCAGACACATAGCTGCATAGTGAAGAGGGTCTAAATTCAAATGAACAATTTCTTCTGGTTTATTGCTTTCATTGACAAGGTATGCATTACAGTGAATCGCTCGGAGTCGTCATGTAGTGATTTAGCCTCCGTCTGCCAGTCTGCTGACAGCCAAAGCAAACAGAGCCAAGGTAAACACCTCAGTTGGCACCCCGGGGTGCCACACCCACTTAAGAGAGGCAGACGCACTCAAGGGTGAACTGAATGAATTATAGCCATTGTAATTTATTTGGATGCTGCAGATGTTTTATATTTTGAGTCTTCTTTTGATTTTACTATTATCATGTATTGATTTAAGTATGATACTGAAGGACATATTTTCATGGCTCCATATACTGAATACATCAATTTTAGAGTTGAGTCAACCTGTACAAACACGGAGAAATTCTTATTATCAAAACTCCCGCTTCATCTGGCTGGTTTCCAGTTTATGATTCTTGAAAGTTCAATTGGGAAGGTTGAATAAGAATGAAAGACATTAGTAAAAAAAAAAGAAAAAAATAAGTTAAATAATGTTGGCAGGCATTTGAAGTTTTGCTTCCAGAATGAGACACGCACATTTAAAAATCCTCTGATTTTATGAAACCTCTGGCTCTGTGAGGCTGTACTGACCTCTAACATCAGCACGCTGACATGTTCACAATGATGATGCTAACACGGTGATGTTTAGTAGATATGTTCACGACATGCTAACCTCTCAATAGTTACAACAAAGTGCAGCTGAGGCTGATGTTTTCTCATCAAACATAGAATTGGACAAATTGAAACTTTAACCTAATGGTGGCACAAATGAAAATGAAGGGATAAGTAATGTTATCACAGTTCATCCTGAGAGGGGCGTGACCGTCAAACCTTTAAACACATAGATGCAAACATGATGGTGGGACTAGAGGAAAAAGTCGGGGGATCTCCGGCGTCAGTAGTCCTCGTCTCTTCTAACCTCTAAACATGTCATCATTGCGGGGCCCGCCAGTGGAGTCCTCTAGTGGTGGCCACGTGCTCCATACTGCCCATGGGCCTCTGCTGCATGTCTTCCCCCTCACTCTCTCCCACATTTCCTTTCTACGGAAATATAACTTCATTGCACCAGCTCTGTGTTTGCACCTTTCTTCCTCCCTTTTTGCCCTGTGTTCAATGTGTTGCACTTCCTGCAAGCGTCCTCAACAACGCGCTGTGTTTGAAGTGATCCACTGTCAGAGACGGGGGCGGCGACGAGAAGCTCAGTCTGATAAGCGAAGCGCTCAGTCATAAAGATTCATCTGGCCTTTTGTGAGCAATAGAAACATGAGAGAAGAAAGACGTAATCAGGGAGTCGAGAGTCCTCTTTGCACTTTCTCCTGTCTGTGTGATCCTCGGAGCCACGGTCTGTAATTCATGTGCTATTTTTTTCCCCTGAGCTTTTCTGTATGTGTGTTTGTTGATACCCTTTTAATCAAGGGATAACCATAGGGTTCCCCCTCACAACAGAGACTTCAGAAAGTACATGCTCACACACACATAATGATAAAGACACCCAAGGATGCTTTTAAAATCTATCCTGTGTCCATATTCTGTGAGATATATCTGTACAGGTTAGACTGAAATCTGATTTATATTTCTGATTTGTCTAATTGAGTGATGCACGTGAAGGTGTGGTGAGGAAAACACTCGTTTAAGATGTGTAACATGTACGGCAACCTCCCTGGTTTGATTGTGCTTTGGACTTTTAGTTGCATTTCCCATGCGCAGTCAACTTTCAAAGTAAAGGCAGAAATGCCCTCCATCTCCTTACCTCCTAGATTTATGACAAATTTGCTTTGAAAGGAAGGAAGCTTTCAATCTGAGCAGCTTTGAGTCACGGTGAACCAAAGCGGGCCTTAACCCAAAGTGACAAGATGTTGCTGATAGCTCAGCGCAGTTTTCTATAAAACAATCACACTGATCCTTATGGATGTCAAACAGAAGGGAAGGAATATCGGATTCCTTTTGCAGTCGTTCTATTTTAGCCCAAAGCTAAGAGGCTCTGGCTTGCTTCAATTGACAGATGAAAGAAGGAGGGAAACGAAAGATGAAAGAGAGTGAGAGAGAAAGAAAGACACACACACACCTCTACCTCTGTGACTAATCAGATTCCTCTTTTGTCATCTCTAAACAGTACAGCCAGATTTGCTAATGACAGGGATGGAAGTTTGAGTGGTGCTCTTTATTTGAATGTGGGTGTCCGCATTTAAGCTGTCAATCATCAGGGAGAAGTTTGTCTTTACATATTCCTGTTTATGTGTTTTGCAGACCTGTGGCTACGGCGTGAAGGATGAGGACTTTGCCTGTGTACCGTGCCCACAGGGGAAATACTCCAAAGGGAAATATGAGATCTGCAGACGGCATAAAGACTGTGACGCCTTCTACAAAGCTACTGTCAGAGTAGCAGGAACTCCAGACAGCGATGCTGAGTGTGGACCCTGTTTACCGGGGTGAATAACACAGATACAGAAACACAAGATTCAAAACCCAAACAGGCAGCACAACACTCACCATCTTTACAATATTAAAATGACCACACAAAGAGCTGCACCTGAAGCAGCTTGCAGCTTCAGTGCCTTGATTAAATGGAGCCATAAACAGCAGCCGTGCTCTGTGTGCATGTAGCACCTGAGGCAGCAGTCATGAGCTTTGGGTCCTGAACCTCCACGATGTTCTATGAGGCACTCAAAAAGGAAACGGTAACTTAGTGATCATGATTACAAAACATTTACTTCATCCAACTCCCCCTCAGAAAACAAACCGATACTGTTAAGTTCAGGTTTTTATTGAACAAAGAATAAAATATTAAAAGTGTTGCAGTAACATGCATTTGGCAAACATATAAAGTAATTAATAAACTCAGGCAATTAATAAACAGGTAAAAATACAGTGCCTATACAGAATTAATATGGAAAACAAAATGCAATAAACTCGTCATCTCTAAATTTGAATTGTAAAAAAAAAATCCTTTCAGTCCATTAAAACATAAAATCCTCAAAATAAAACTTCATAAAGTCTCTTTTAGGCTGAACTGAGCTTAACAATCACTTAAAGATGGAAGCACAAACATCTTATCTTCAAAAAGAAATCAAACATCATAACTCAGATTCATCTGTTCATTCATATGCATCGTTTCTCCTTCCAAAGTTCAGCAGGAAAAAAATCCACGTTGCTCTCTCTAGGCCACGTTCTCGTGCAGATCAATAATTTCCATCTGTAGAAATCCAGTATCTGCGCACAGGTAGAAAATGTGAAAATGTGGTGATGTTTCTGACCACAAAGGGATTTTTTTCTCTCTCTCTTTTTTCAAATCTGTCTGCATAAATATTTATGTTTTATGCCAGGATTGGTAAAAACCATTATTTTAAAATTATATGCAGTTTGATCTTGCAGCATATAAGTGTTATTTCTGTGCGTACAAAGGGATTCTGAAGGAAAAAAGGAGAAGCTGCTCTTCAAGGCTGAAGTTTTTCTTTTTGGTATTGATTGCTGTGTGCACTGACACACTCCTTATGGCTGCTGTGGATGAAATCACTTAAATTATAAAGTCAATGAGGGACGTTTAAACATCACCAGACCTTCCTCTCCTCTTCTTCCTCACTCACACTCCCCATCATCCATCGCTCCTCCTTTTCTTCCCTCCTCATAGAAATTGGCTGATGGGCTGTGTTGATGCTGAGCTGTTTCTGCGTTCTGAGTGCTGTTTTGAATCTCCTGCTGAGTGTTAGATATTTTATATATGCTTGTTTTACTAAGGGAGTCCATGATTATTTTTCCTGCATCATATTTGATCCGACTTCTACGATTGAATGTTGGCAGTATAGAATGCATGTGTACATCTTGAGTGAATCAGCATAAACTAGAGAGATGCATGATTTGGAGGCTATTGGATAATCCTCCCACTCCAACAGAGACTGTTTAATGCCGAATTCTCCTCTTGTCATCAATCTGGATGCTGTCCTTCCACCTTCCACTTTTAGCTCTTAGTCTCCTTTCACAGGATGTTTTTGTTTTTGAATAGTGGGATTGTTGCAGGAATGAATTCGCTCAGGAACTCAGAGTTTTGTTATGTCTGTGTCCGCATCCGCACTGTGAATGTCATACCACATGCATGGGTCTTGGTACGCTGCTGCGGTAAACATTGTCCACACATGTTTCATGCAGAACAAAACAGGCCTGAACAGTTTTTAAAAAGTTCATTGAAAGTAAAAGCCTGTGTCTCAGATCTTGAGGAATGAGCATCAATCTGGTTTTATAGATGTGATTATCTGCTTGCCTCCCTGTCATCAACTTCAGTAGCGCTTCAAAGTAATTAGTTTATATGCCATTATTAAGGAATGAGTTCATGTGGACTTAATTTGTTATTAACTATGATTTGTCAGTCATAAATCAATAATGTGTAACAGTACATACAATAACATAAAAAAATCCCTAAAATATTAGCTGCAGGATTGAATTTGTGATAATTCTAATAATATTCAAAAACATGGTTAACAATTAGTGTGTGGTTTATCTGAACTTAGGATAAAGGATGACTCCGACTCTTATGTATGTATTATTTCTTTGGTTACAATGCTGTTTACATAGTGTGACAGACTTTTGTGTGGCTGTCTTCTAGTGAATCAATTAATTAATTTCTTTCCTGCATGTGATTGAATACACATACAACCCCTTTTCCAAAAAACTGTAAATAAAAAAAAAGTAAATAAAAACAGTATGCAATGATTTGCAAATCGTTAAAACCCCATATGTAAAAAAAAAAGCCAATATTTCAAATGTTGAAACAGAAAAATGTTATTATTTATGAAAATGATATCCTCTTTAAGAATTTGATGCCAGCAACACAAAAAGTTGGGACAGGGTCATTTTTACCATTGTGTTGCATCACCTGTTCTTTTAACAACACTCTGTAAGCCTTTGGGAACTGAGGAGACCAACTGATGTCATTTTGAAAGAGGAATATTTTCCCATTCTTGCCTGATGGAGGATTTCATCTGCTCAAGAGTTCAGGGTCTCCTTTGTCCTATTTTACGTTTCATAATGCGCCAAACATTTTCAATGGGTGACAAGTCGTGACTGCAAGCAGACCAGTTTAGCACCCGGACTCTTTTACTAAGGAGCCATGCTGTTGTAATACGTGCAGAATGTGGTTTGGCGTTGTGTTGCTGAAATAAGCAAGGCCTTCCCTGAAAAAGACGTTGTCTACTTGGCAGAATATGTTGCTCCAAAACCTGCATATATGGTTCAGCATTAATGGTGCCTTCCCAAATGTGCAGGTTACCTATGCCATGTGCATTCATGCACCCCCATACCATCACGGATGCTGGCTTTTTTGAACTGTGAGCTCATAACAAGCCAGATGATCCCTCTCCTCTTCAGCCTGGAGGATTTCCAAAAAGAATTTCAAATTTTGACTCGTCAAATCATCACTTTCTATTTCTATTTACATTTTACACACCGTCCCAACCTGTTTGGAAACGGGGTTGTACAATTCAGTCTGATGAAAGCTTTACATACATTGTTTTAGTGGTGTTAAAGCCATTTGGTCATCATAAAGGAGTCAGAAGTAAAGGAGCTCATCTTCATGAACTTAAAAAAAATGCGTTCAACACGTTCAGTCGTGTTTTTGTAATTCAATACAGTTGTAAGGTCTAATGGTAGAAATACAAAATAAATCAGTAGCGCTGACGTCCGACATTCCCTAAACTGTCTCTTGTGCTCAAGATTGAAGCAGTTGTACTGACTATCTCACACAGCATGCATTATGTGCTCGTACTGTCATGTCAAAATGATTTAATACCAATCCCAGTCATCGACAATACTCCTTGTTGCCTGCCTCGCTCACCTCTAATAGACACTTCATGACACAGGGCGATAATATGTACAAAGCCATGGTTTGTGCCTTCAGGGCATCAATTATCACATTTCTTCACTCATTCAAACTTTTCACCTCCACTGCCTCTCCTCTCTGAGGCACCATGTAGGTATGGTGGTCAGAAAGTGTTTACACACCTGCTATACTTACACTTTTAAAAACACGTTGTATTCAAACATCTTCTCCAAGTGATTTTTCTCTTCTGTTTTTTTTGTAGTTCTCTTTCTAATGGCAGGAATCTCTTATGAGGGATCTCTGTCTCTCAGTTACCAGTCAGCTTAACCAGGTCTAATGTAGTCAAATTATATGGCCTGGGAAGATTCTGGTTTATATGCATCTATTCTATGTCTCCTAGGTATTACATGCTGGAGAACAAGCCAAGGAGCATCTATACGATGGTCTGCCACTCCTGCCAGAACGCACCGCGCAACACCAAAGAATGTAAGACAAACCTTTATGCAGTTTCATTCCCTCTTCCAACACCCTCATTACCTCCACCATAGAGGTCATGTTTTCACCTGTGTCCATTTATCTGTTGGCTGTTTGGTTTGTCAGCAGGATTTCGTAAAAACTGCTAAACAGATTTCCGTGAAACTTGGTGGGAGGATGGGTCTTGGGCCAGAATAAGCCTCATTTCCACTGAGTAGTACCGGCTCTACTCGACTCGACTCGCCTTTTCTGCAAGGTGTTTTCCATTACGGGATAGTACCTCCTCAGGGTAGATTGACGCTGCGCGAAACTGCTGTGTCATATAGTCTTCCACGCAACCTCCCCCTCTTTTCTACCTGTCATGATCCTCTCATCAGCTGTTTAAGACAGGAACGTCTGCACATCCTCAATATAGCGGCTGCAATAAAAAAAAAGTTACAGTCGCTAAAGTAGCTTGGCTGTTTGAGTGTGGCGGCCATTGATATGTGCTGTGCAGGATAATCCGTGCGTGTCGGGCATTGACCAATCAGTGGTCTGTAACATTTCACGTGGCCTTTCAGTACCTGCTCGGCTCGCTTGGAACTGCAACTGAGGTGGTATTAAAGAGTAGTACCAGGTACCAGGTACCAGGTACTTTTTATCTAATGGAAATGCAAAAAAGGCGGGTAGAGTTGAGTCATGTAGAGCCGGTACTATGTAGTGGAAATGCGGCTATAGACCCCGTTTTGGTTGATTTTTTTTCCACTTTCATTAACACTGCGAGGGTGTTTATCAACATTTTCTTTAATTTCTCAGGGAACAATGCACGGATCCTGATCAGAAAACTCATCCACATTTCAGTGATTGGTGTCTGTGAGTGTGTGGAATTTGGTGCAGATCCAAATGAAATCCGAATCTGCAAGATTTAAATGTTTGGCTGTTACAAATCCAGTATCCTAAAATTATGGTTACAGCACTATGAGTTTGATTTTGGATGAGGCTTGATTGAATTAAAGGGGACTGTTGGGCTTTGGCGGAGGTCTGCGCTCTAATGAGTGCCATAGTTTTATTTCAACCATGAATCCCCCCATTTTGTCTTTGTCAACATTTATCTTCACAGCTTTCTCTGTCTTAACACTGACCTGGTTTCCATTGTACTGAAAGACACCAAACCTTCCGTGTAAATGAACGGAAATACAAAGACAGATGTCAAAAGCCTGAACTTAGTTTCAGTGACATGTGGGGGTTGGATGTTGGTCACTGCCTTCCCTTATCAGCGGGCCTCAAAGATGAACACAAAGGAGTCAAACACCCTACATCCACCCCCTGCATCGCATCTGGATCTCTTCTGGGTCTGGAGGAGTGTTTTGAAGCTCATCCATAACCTCACTGCCTCACTGATAACCCTGCAATGTGGCGCGCATCAGTATGTGTAAAAATTTACCAGAGGTTGTCTCTGTTTTTCAGTTTCCCATGGACTATCAGCATCCATCTTTCATTAACTGAGATCTTTATCTTTTGTTTGTAGATTCCTTTCAAAACCCCAATAGATGGCAGTCAAGCAGAAAATAAGTTAGTGTGATATTTTGCGGATATTGCAACCATACAGTGGGCTTGTTTGTTCTGTATCTCACTAAGTGGCAGAAAGTCAGATGATTACAACCCAGCCTTTGTGATTGTTACAATACATTATTGAAATGATCATTCAGGACTTTACTTCATTATTCAGTATATTATTCAGTGTATTGCATTTTCTGTGGGTCTTCTGTGGGTTGTCTTACTCATGTTAATGTGTGTAAGCGTGATTACAAATAGCCCCCACCTTTTTTTTCCTTAATTGTAAATGGCATTGATAACCTTTATTTTATATTCATCAGTTTAAAAAGGAGTCATCATGCATCGGTCTGTCAGCTCCTGCTGTCTACTTTCCAATTGGACATTGCATGACCTCTTTGTTCTATTCTCTTTGAACGGGGCTTGAGCGATTGAATGATGCGATTGTAATTGTAGTTTCGGTTCTTTAAGTTGAAACTTACTTTAAATCTGTTTAAGAAACTTTTGAAAAGTAAAAGATAAGGTAAAAGATAATTGTCATTTATATAAGAAAGCCTCTTATATAGGTAAAATGCCATGAAAATGAGACTAGACTTCATCCATTACAACATTGTTACATACCGGACATGACTTTTTTCTGAGACAGAAAATATCTGTCTTTGCTATCAGTTATTTTTGAAAATTGATTCTTTGTCAGAGTAATTAAAATCAGCCTTTTATTACCAATTAGATTAATAAACTTCCACTATTCTAGCACATTCACTTTCTGTAATTGATGAAATTTACAAGTCAGAAAAAGGATAATTGTCAATAAGGTGAGTTTTCACTGCAGAGCTGAACATTAGTGCCATTCTGCGGTTCCATGCCTGACAAACAGATCACATTGATCTAAAAATGAGAAAATGTCAATGGGATGTATGCGGTGTTTTCACTCCTCATTGATAAATACTGCTATGGGAATATTCAGGGGCCCATAATTGCTCCAAACTCTCTTTGGGTGTAATTAAAGAACCACACAAAGAATGTTATTGAGATTGTGTCATATTTAATGAGTGTTTTGAGGATGAAAACCTCTAAAAGCAGCCCAGGCCTGCAGCGGAGACGGTGTGAAAGAGTAGCAGGAAACTGTGTGTGTGTGAATAAACACTGGCTTTTCAACAGCACCCTAATTGTATCTCCCAGGCATTGAAATGAGTGAGTGAATGATGCAGTGAAGAAGCACAAATAGAAATAGAACAATGTGACACAACAGAACAAACAAGAGTGTATCTTTTATTTATTATCATTTTTCAAGCTTTCATTGCAACATTTATTATTATTATTATTATTATTATTATTATTACCTCCGCCAAGGGAGGAGGTTATGTTTTTGCCGGCGTTGGTTGGTTGGTTTGTTGGTTTGTTAACATGTTGTCATTGTTGTTATTGTTCAAATGGAAATGTTCTCATCATTGTTATTGTTCAAATGGGAATGTTGTCGTCATTGTTATTGTTCAAACAGGAATGTTGTTGTCGATGTTATTGTTCAAATGGGAATGTTGTCGTCGTTGTTATTGTTCAAATGGAAATGGTGTCGTTTTTATTGTTCAAATGGGAATGTTGTCGATTTTATTGTTCAAATGGGACTGTAGTCGTTTTTATTGTTCAAATGGGAATGTTGTTGTCGTTGTTGTTGTTCAAATGGGAATGTTGTCGTCGTTGTTGTTGTTCAAATGGGAATGGTGTCGTCGTTGTTATTGTTCAAATAGGAATGTTGTCGTTGTTGTTATTGTTCGTTGTATATGTTCCCTGTATGGTTTTCTGAAATAATTCTAAATTTTAAAAAAAAAATCAGCTCACAGTGCCTTCTCTATTTCCCCAATATGTGAAGTCAGGCTGCGTTACGTTCTAATTAAACCCTCTTTAGATGAGAACTCATAAATAATGCACCGGCACCAGTAAATAAACAAAGGAGCTGAAAGTGGGGAGTTATTCTTCCTCGGTGTGAAGGCATGCTGATGCTTGCCATGTAATCTGTAAATTACCCTGACTCCTGCCCAGCTCTCTGTGTGTGTGATAATTAAAACTTCAGTGGGAATGAGAAAAAAAAAAAGATGATTAGCGTGTTACTGCTTGCGCTGATAAAACTCTTTTGCCAACAGACGTTACGAGGGCATAAGCAGCACATCATTTCCACTGTCGCCTTTTGTTGTTTTAGTGACTTCTGCTGGCATCTTCCAAGTGGGCACCGAAAATACCTCAATACTTCAAAAGATGGCAGCAACATAGACCACAAATTGTACTAACTGGAAGACATATTATGAGTCTCAGAAGTTAACCCTCACTTTATCCCTGCTTTTGGAGGCATTAAGATTTTTGCCTCCGATAAAAAATGCTTTGATTTTTATTTGTCTGCTGCTCTGTAATTCTGTGCCTCTCAGTTTGTTTGAACCTGAGTACCCAGAATGCCCTGCAGAATCCTGGTTACTGTTGCAGTGGGTGTTCAGTCTTCGAGAGGTGATTAAGAGATGAAACCGCACGGCGCTAAACAGAATTCCAGTTCAGGCTCATATCCTTATCCAGAGTGTAAACACATACCCCGAGTTCATGTCTGCAGCCACGGGGTACACGTCTGTGCGTGTGTGTGTGTGTGTGTGTGTGTGTGTGTGTGTGTGTGTGTGTGTGTGTGTGTCTGTTGACATTAGGCTCTGAGACCACGGGAAGTGCCAGGCCACAAGCCAGAGAGGTCTACACTATATCAATTTGGGGAAATAAAAGACTGATTAAAAGAGTTGATTTATTAGCTGCCAGGAGTTTACAGCTCCATTAGGAAAGAGGAAAACTCAAGATGAATAATCCTGACAGAGACAGAGGGGAAAAATGTGTGAGGGGTGGGCTTCGGGGGTGATTGTAAGTGATGGGAAGTGAACTGAGATAAATAAAATAAATCTGAACAGAGGGCTGCCTCCTTCTAGACACATTTCCCTAGTAAATCAGATTGATTGTAACTTATGGCGGGAGTGATGAACTTTAGGACAGGCTGCAGTTACTGCAGAAAATTTGCTTTTTGAGAAACGTTTTGCTTGCAAAAAGATATCATTTTGCAACTCTATTTGGGGGGAAAAAAGTAATAAATGCAAGGTCAAAGCTATAATGTTCAAGCCACACAGTATTTATGGCTCTTTCTTGTGTAACATTTTATCTCTGGAAGAAGAAAATGCTTCATTCATCCAACTTTAAAGAATGAGTTCAACACTTTTTGGTTTTTATTCAACCTTTATTTAACCAGGAAACAAGTCCCATTGAGAAAAAAAAAGGAGTCTCTTCTACAAGAGCTTCCTGGCCAAGAGGAGGCAGCAGTACGAATAAACAGGGTTGCAGACTTCCAATGAGAATAAATTACCAAACAAAAAAAACAAAAAGCTGTAGCTTTAAACGCAGCCGGTGAGACCAGCTCTATGAGATCCAGGCAGTTTTACAACTGATTCCAGGCAGAGGCAGCAGCATACTTAAATAACCTTTTTTTCCAAATTCAGTACGGACTTTAGGGACGGGAAGGAATAAGTCCTGGGGGTGACTGTCGAAGGACGCAGATCAGGAGTTGAGATAGAAGCAGATCAAGAATAGCCTTGTGAATAAAAATATGCCATTGGTTAAGTATATGGGTAGACCAAGAGATTGATACCACTGTCATGTATGTGTGGTGAATATGTACTTATTACTTCAGACAAAGGGTCTGTTTCCAGACTTTACAAAAAGCTGAGGCAGCTTAACGTTTACTAAACGTGCATCGATCCTCTTATTGTACTCTCTGAAAGAAAAAGAGCATTCCCCAAAATGTCACACTAATCCTTGAATCAATATTGGCTCAGTTTTGCACTCTCCTTTGTGGAAATTTGTCTGTTCCATTCAAAGACATGCACATGAATTGAATTAGAGCCTCTAATTTGACCACAGGTATGAATATGTGTGTTTTATCCTAGTGATACTAGGTGGGACTTTGCTTGTAATGGATATGAGCACATGTAAAACCATTTTCATTATAACCACAGTTAATTAACTAGGATTCAAAGTACGTTACTGTGTTTGAGCTTCACAGGCATGTCAAGAGAAAAACCAATAATTGACCCTGGCAGCACTACTGTGTTCCCTCACCCACATAAAGGTAAACACAAATACACACAGGCAAAAATATGCAGACAAGCTTCATCCATTTATTATATGCTGTCTCTGTTCTCTCTCATACACACTCACACACATAAATCATTAATACTACAACGCATCATTTCCTCCTTGTTTCAGATTCCACCGGACAAGGTCACCTCGCAACGGCTCTCATCATCGCCATGTCAAC
Source organism: Chaunax sp. Z400 (assembly GCA_037577475.1). Classification (NCBI taxonomy): domain Eukaryota; kingdom Metazoa; phylum Chordata; class Actinopteri; order Lophiiformes; family Chaunacidae; genus Chaunax; species Chaunax sp. Z400. Next base: position 16,074,005 of record CM075196.1, on the reverse strand, counting down.
CATTTTCATCATGGCCATCGCCATCGTCCTCATCATCATGTTCTACATCCTGAAGGCCAAACCAAGTGGGCAGGGTGAGAGAGAAAGGCGCACACGTTTGATCTCATGAAGTTGGCTTGTATGTTTTTCGGTGTTCCTCATGCACGCGTGTGTTTGTGCGTCTGCAGCATGTTGTTCCGGACAAGTCGTGAAGGCCGTGGAAGCTCAGACCAACAAACAGGAAGACAAGAAAGACGTCCCCGGTGAGATATGACTGACACACACACACATAAGCACTCATATGATATGTGTGTCAGGGACAGGACTAAAATAACGATCGAACAGTGTAACATGCTAATAAATATACGATTTAACAATAAGGAAATCACAGCCGATAAATTAAGCAAATCATAAAACTGCTTTCATTGACTTAACAAGCACAGCTTTTACACACTCCAATACAAAAGGTTGTCTGCACCTTTTATGTTGGTTTCTGACCCGTCATTAAACACAGAGAAGAAGAAGAAGTGCCCTCATGGCGTGACACTGCTGCAGCTGAGTGTAGGATAGAGAGCCAGACATGTTTTCTACAGTTTCAGAGGAAGACAACACAAATATGTACATTTGAGTCAGAGACGAGGGAAAAGTCGAGTTTGAGCACAACTAATCTTATTAGAGGTATGGGATATTAAATCATCCATCTTTGCTCACTGCATATTTGTCTTTCTTAACACAACTTTCTTACCTTATTTTTTAAAATACAAAAATATAAGTTATCTTATAGTTATTGGCCATTAAAACTGAAAAAAAAAATCCATATCTCGCAGCCATTCTTCTTAAAGAGCTTTGTGTCCCTGCAGACCAGAGACTTTGAGCCCAGTATGAAACTTACTTATGAGTCTGTATGATCATATTTATTTATCACTTTTCAGAGAAATGTACAGCTTCCATACAAGCTGAATAGAAATAGAATTATAGCGTTACACAATTGGAGTTAGCTGGTTCACCTGAATGATGAATATTTATGTCCTTTAACAGATACCCTGCCTCCTCCACTCCTTGGGAGAATTGAAGCCACAAAGCAATAATGTCTCCAAACCGAATCAAAATCCCTGTAGTATAGGCCTAAACGAGTAACTGCTGTCGTCTCTGAAAAGTTAGAAATGTGATCCTACAGACTCATAACTCATTTCTGCTGCAGATGCAGGTGGCTAAATGAGTTTCCTATATGGGGGTGGGGGGGTCGGCTGGGCTCAGGTAGGGTGAGGAGCTCAGAGTAGAGACGCTTTTACGGCCATGTGGTTCGGCCATCTGATTAGGTTTGACTCCTGGGAGAACACAAAATCTAAATCTCATCTAAAAAAGCATTAAAACTTAATAAAGTGACATATGACAGTCATACAGCAAGAGAAAATTACAACAGCCAGTGAAATGTGAAGCGATTCAATGGATTAAAAAAAATGATAGACAACTGGTTAAGTGGGTGTATTGGTGACATTTTTTGATTGAAAGAGGATTTTCACCCTCTGGCTGAGTTAAAAAATGACAGTCGACAGTTACCCCAACAATTCGATGTCTCTGGTCTGCAGACACACCCTAACTCCTCTTACTGGCTTCACATTTGGTGCTGCTCACAAACAGACTGAACTCCAATCTGTATTCTGGCTTCATAATTTGGAGTCTCTGGCAGGAAAAGCGAGTGTGTTTATTAACACACCCACCCACACACACACACACTAGTATCCTGGTTTAGGAGCCGTGACCTGGTTTTTATTATATTCTGGATATTATGTTTACATGAAACCTCTGGAATCATGTTATTTAATTCCTGATTCTAATATTATCCACATTTTTGGCCATATGCGCGTGTGCAGCCACTTGCAGGCCTTTGACTCAGTGCTCCATTCAACATGCTCAGTTTTCTCAAACCTAGGATAAGGACTTTCATGCAGGTTTCTGAAATCAAGTTATATTTAAATGCAAAAATAAACAGAGAATTCTTCAAAAGTTACTCAAATAAACTCCAGACTAAGTGTAGCAATAGTGTTTTTTCATCGAGTCAACTACTTCAGAATAAAAGTAATTACTGTGCAGTATTTATTCAAATGATACAGAGCCTGTAGTGGATGATAATTCTTGTGTAATTCAAGAAGGCACAAGAGGATACAGTATATTGAAATAGGAAAACAAATGCAGAAACAAAGAAAGATACAATTGATTGATATCTTAAATTATAGACTGATTATGTGCAGCAGAGATTCAGTTTAATATTTGTATATATTTGTAAAAATAAACGGGCACCAATCGAGCATTACTGTGTTCCTGTAAAACCTTTTTCACAAATTGTACGATTCCTTAATGAGAGCCTATAAAGTACACGTTCAATAGTAGACGGGTTTAAAACTTAAACGACTTAAAAATACACTCCGAACACAACAGAACCACAGCTATATAATTATAGTAAAAAGACATATAATTAGCATTTTTGTCTGCACTTAGATTTAAAGATTATAAAGTGACTCCAAAATAGTCTCAGTGACACACTACACAATTTGCTCTTTCAATCGGTAGAGGCATGAACAGATACCAGCCAGCAGTAATTAGACGCTGCGTATGATTTTACTCAATCCTGCAGCAAAATCCTCTCTAACCTGATCTTATCTGTTAAGCCCAAAAACACTGGATGTTATCAAGCTTGTATCCGCAAAAGTATTACGCAGAACTCTGCTGTGGTGCTCAGGGCTCAGCTGATAATGTTTTTTTTTTTCCTTTTCTTTTTTTCCAAACTGAAGCTGCAGATTGCAGATACGTTTGTGACTTTTTCCACACTGACTTTCATTGGAGATGCATGTGCAGTATGTCGCAGGTCATGTTACAATCTTCCCCTTACACAACCATCACAATGCTGGTGAAGTCTATATTAAAATACGTAACCAAACCATTTGTGATATCGCATAAAAAGGGGGCGGAATCAAATTTGAATGTTAATACAGCGTTGGGTCTGTTTGTGCATATTTATGATTTGTAGCATACTGTGTGCAAATACAAGTGTGTGCTTGTGACAGACCTGCAGTGCGATGAGGACACCACGGTGGAATGTGGAACCTCCGACGTTAAAGCCATTTGTCGCTTTAGGCACCATTTCTCCTGATGATGTTGACTGATGTTCAACTTTACTTCCAGGCTGACTTACATGTGGTGTGAATGAGGAGACACAAAGCGACTGCATCTGTGGCCACAGACGCATTATGTGGTCCAACGGTGCCGCTAACTCAATAAAGTTGTCACGGTGTGATTAAAAAATGTCTGCATTGTTACTTAATGTTTGGTTACTATGACTGTGTGTGTGTGTGTGTGTGTGTTTGTGTATGTGGGAGAGAAGCCCATAGCTCGGAGCGCTACCGGAGCTAGCTGTCATTCATGTAGACACCGAGTTAATGAGGCTGTGAGATGAATCATTTATTTTATGTGCTCCTCGTAACAAAACACTGATGCCTGGACCTCGGTGACCTCAATGCTGTGTACGGCCATGCCTGCAGAGTTCGGGGAAAGAAACTGACGTGTTGTGATGACCATCTCTTGAGATTTTAACCTATTTGCAGAGTCATTACTGCTTCCTTCTCCCACTGTCTTTTTGTGAGAAAAAAAAAACACCAATAAACCTTTATATGCTCTCTCTTTCCCTTCTAGACAATGTGGTGATCTACTCAGAGAAAGACGAGTTTGACAAACTAAAAGCTCCTCCTCAGAAAACGGTGAAAAGGTGAGACACAAATAATTTCTCAAACATTTCAACATTTTTCATAACATTTTTTTAGTTTATCCGCTCAGGGTTGAAAGGGATTTACACTGAAGGTTTTTTTGTCTCATCATACAACTCTACATTAAACCACAGTTTCTGTCCTGTAAAACAAACATCAGTGTCTTTCCTTCAACAGTATTTTAACGCCATGGAAATTCTCAAATTGATTCTATGAATTAGATCTATCTACATTTCTAATGTACATTAATAGATCATTTCGTGCCAAGCCTTTGGTGAATCGTGTGTGTGTGTTATGCTTCATACTGTAGAATATATGCACAACTGTGTCCTCATCTTTCAATCTGCATCATGAGTGTGAGTGTGTTTGTGTGTTTGCATGTGACGTCACAGAGACTTTGCACAACAGAAAGCAGCTTTTGGCAGTTTTTCCAGCATCTGCTTATAATTATGCCATCACAGAACAAGTCACAGCAGAGGCAGTATCATTACTGCTGACCTCTTAATTTGGCTGTATTTACGTTTATGTGTATATCTGTCTGAGGCTTCTTTTTTTTTTTTTTGCTTTTAATGGAGCAGAAAGCCATTATGTGGCTTTGGAGCAGGCAGAAGAGGTGGAGTGGAGGGTAGCAGAGATGAGCCCTGAGGCCGAACAAAACTCTGACAGTCTGATGACTGACAAAGGGGGTAGTTGTTGTGGATAGGGGTATTTATTCCAGGTTTCACCTAAAAGCACTGTGAGGTGAAAGCACGTCCAGGCAGACAACAAAAGAAAAGTTTTCTCACCTTTTTTTGCATACATCTCATCCTTCATGTGCAGACAATGCTGCTTTATAGGCTCAAGTGGTTAATGTGTAGGGAGGTAGGGTGGAAATACATAATAGCATACGCAAAGCAGCGAGCCATTGTGCTCAAATGTTACAGTACCTGTACTTAGATTGATATGCTGTTCCACTTTACGGGAGTGGGTGTACATTAGAAGAGAATAATTCCATACACACAGTCCGAGGAATCAACAGGAGTAAACAGTGTGGTATGAAACAGCATGCCAAACGATGTGCTAAGTCACTGCTTTTCGCTGCCAGTGTCGGTGTTGGATGTCTGGGAAACAATGCCATTTTGTGTGTAGTGTTCAGGAAAAGTCCGTAGCAAACAATGGCATTCTGTCAGCATCTCTGTCAACAAGGTGCTTTTTGGAGAAAACCTAGAGCAGGCATAGGAATACAGTCTGTAATAAAATGATATGACATGGTATCATGTGGCGAAACAGGGCGATTTCAATCAATCACAGGAACAGCTTAGGAACATCGGCAGCCATGGCAACAACAAAAATAACAACATTCCTCTTCTGCTCATTATCATTTCAACTTCGTGTGTGCATTCACACAGCATTAAATGATGTACAGCAGCAACACTGTATATACTGAACAGTGATGTAGATTACAAAAGAAAAAGAAAAATACATATGGATACATCTATTTGTATATATAATTTATGCAAATCAGTACAGTGACATATAAAACTACACATAAAAACCTCTGAGGTAAAGGCTCAGTTATCAGTTTATTACACTCACCTAATGTATTCTAGTAAAACAAACATGTAAGAAATCTTTCCCCTGTGAAGGTAAAATATAATGTTCAGTTTTTACCTCCAACATGGAGATTAAGTGATTAATTTAGTCTCTTTTTTTACTCGTCTGTCGGATTTTCATAAGGAAGAACTCATTAAATCTCTGAGTGGATCCGGATAAATAATTATTATATAATAATTATTTATCCGGATCCACTCATTATATTATTATATAATAATTATTTCTGTTTTTTTTTAACACTGCAAGATGGGGCTTTTTGAACCATTTTTGTCAATGAAAACTATTAGAGTACCATGAAACTGGGTTGAAGAGTGGGCATTGTCCCAAAGACAACACCACCAGTGCTGTTTACAGCCTTTTAAAAATGAGCTGCTATGTGTGCTCTTGTACATGTTCAACCATACATGTATCCTTTGTGTGCAGTGAAAATGACGCATCATCGGAGAATGAGCAACTGCTGAGTCGAAGCATTGACAGCGATGAAGAGGCAGCATCTGAGAAGCAAGGATCAGCCGAGTCCAACAACCCCAACCTGTGCCTCGTCAACCTGGGGAACAAGCCCGACCTTTGCCTGCTCTCTCTGGGTCTCTTGGACCGCGACCGAGCCTGCAACGGGACGCCCACTATTCCAGCTGGCCAGGACAATAACATCCCGAGTCCCAACCATATTGCCAGCACCAACCACGTCAGCAGTGTGAACGCAATCAACAACAACAACAACAATAAAACCCCAGGGGTAGGAAGACGGGATATTTTAAAGATGTTACTGGAATAAAACATATGATTGTGAACAGATCCTCATGTCAGATTCATCTGGAAATCATAGTTTGTGTGGTTATTTTTTTATTTTTTTTTTTTTATCACACAGATGCTGCAGAGCAGAAGGAAAAAGATCCTGGATTTGTATGCCAGAACCTGCAATGTAACAGAGGGTAAGTGTCTCTCACAGATGAAAACATCCATCATACCAAGCCTTGTAATTGCTTTCTGACAACACTGCGGGGGCATATTACTTCTTTGTGGTGAAGATGAACTCCTGTGAAGTGTTATGTCTTTGTTGATGTGAGAATACCGACTGGCATTTTCAAGAAAATTGCTTAAGAAATTGAAACTGCATCAGAAAGAAGTTGGAGGCATATTTTTACACAAGCAAACAAAAATCAGACACAATAATTGACTATGTCATTAAAGAAGTTAAGGTGTGCTTTTTGGTTTAGTGTGTTGGCATGCAAATGTTTCATAACCAGCGCTGCAGCATTGCATAGAGGAAATGTAGAACCTTTAGGAAATCTTCTGATCTTCTGCTGACATTTCACTGAAATCCATCCAACACTGTTTTTTAGTTTGGACCAAAGTGATGGAGCGACCAGCATTTTCTTTAAATCTTGATGTAGTTTAACTATATTTATGAAATAATCAGCTCTAACAACTCCTGTCCATCTCCAGGTCTTAGCCCCACAGAGCTTCCTTTTGACTGCCTGGAGAAGGCCAGCCGAATGCTGAGCTCCTCCTACAGCAGCGAGGCGGCCGTGGTGAAGACGTGGAGGCATCTGGCAGAGAGCTTCGGGCTGAAGCGCGATGAGATCGGCGGCATGAGCGACGGCCTGCAGCTCTTCGAGAGAGTCAGCACAGCAGGCTACAGCATCCCCGATCTCCTAACCCGCCTCGTGCAGATCGAGCGGCTGGACGCCGTGGAGTCGCTCTGCTCCGACGTCCTGGGCACAAGTGAGATGGCTGTGGCTGCCGGACGGCAGGGCATCAGCAGCTTTCACGGCCAGTTGGTCTGTCCATCCCCATGCTCCTCTCCATCGCAGCGCTGCGCCAGTGTCTAAATGTATGGTGGAGCAGAGACTTGGGTGCCTTACAGTGTATGTATGTAAGGACATATGCTGCTCTAAGAAGGAGGATAGCACAGTCACAGTATAGCCCTATCACATGAAGAACGCCAGTGGACTTCCTAATGCACAGTCCTTTGTTATTATAGGTTTTCTGTCAGGAAGCAACTGATCTAAAACACTTTGTGTGGCCTTCACTTTCTGTTCCTCTAAAGTGCTACAGAGTTTGAGAAAGATGGAAATCAGATGGAGAAGATTAAGATTACTTTTTACTTTGCTTGCTCAGAATTTTTTTTTCCTCACCAAGAATGAAACGATAATGAAATAATTCTTTTATTACATTTTTGTCTAGCAAGATTAACTTAGCGCTGGACGCCGCTCAAAACAATAAAAGCTTCTTTTTTTTCTCCAAAGGTTTTGATAGAAAATTTAGAATGCAGTTTGAAAAAAAAAAAAAATCACATGAAAATGTTCCATGATGTGATGACAGAAAAGGTCACTGAGCAGACCCACTGCAGCCGCACAAAGGGGGTGCCACTCTTCTTGGCACACCTTTGTTACAGTGCTTTATAAATGGGAGGACTGAGGATGCTTTTTCCTAGTTGTCCTCTCACTGAACCTTTGTGATGAGGACCCGAACCTTCTGGTTTAACCTCCAGCTGACACAAATAGATGTTTTGTGTCCTTATAAAGAGAGCAATCTGGTTTGACCGCAGCATCAGAGTTAACGTTCATATCTTTGGCTGTGTTCGTCATACGGGAAAGACAGCAGCCATAAGCTCCCTACTTAAGAAGCTGGATATATTAAACTCAGATCAGCATTCATCTGGTAAACATTGCTTTGGCATTTGGAGACACTTATATGTTTCAATATCACCAGCATACAGTACACACAATTGTAGTCAACATTAAAGAACAGTATTTTCATTTCAATCAGGAATTACCTAGAGACAATAAGTTGGTACTTCTATCTAAACGCTTAAAAAATATTTTTTTTTATGTCAATATCGGGCGTTTGCCGCAGTGTTGTTTCCTTTAATACTCCGATTAGCTCTATTAACCAATCACCATAAAGTCTATGGAACAGTTCATCTAATTATTTTTAATAAAAACCTCTAAACATATTGGAACATTTTAGGGGTCCCTTCTCCCTTTAGGCCCCCCTTCAAATCCTCTCCTCTAAAATACACAAAGGCACGCTGCTTGACTTCACTGACGGCCCCATAGCTCCAGCTCGTTGATGTGTGTGAACAGCGAGGTTGCCACGTTCAAAAAGCAATCTTACGCTTACTTTTTAGTCTAATAAATAGATAATCAAGAAATGTGCTCAGTGCACACCTCTGTCAAGGCCGGACAATACTGTATGCTTGTTGCCTGCCCAGCATTGTGGAAGACTTGTCATGTGCAGTGAGGCCATGGGCCGAGTGTGTGCAAGTATGCAGGCATAGGTAGAGTAGTTATCGTTAATTACAGGCCTGCGACAGCCACCGATACTGATTTCTATTCTTTTGTTTTCATCGTAGCATTTGATTTATCGGTTGCTGTTAGGATGTTAAAACATTTTCTGCAAATATAACATCGTGTTATTAAAATGACAAACCTAGCCTTTAGCCTTTAATCCCGCACAATACATAAACACGGCATTACTCCGCTGCTCCTGTTCTGCCTGAACACATGTAAACTACTCTCCCCAACTTTTACATACACACAGACCAACACACCCTCTTACTGCAACGACTTCCTCAGCAGTGACCCACTCTGTGACCCCTTCCTCATAATTCTTCCTCTCCCCACTTATTCCCCTTTTACCCCAATGCTGCCGCCACCCCTAATTATTTGGCGTGTGGCTTCCCGGGCCCCTAATAGGGCCCCTAATAGGCTGAAGTGTTGCGGTTAACAGAGGGGGTGCAAAGTGCCTGTGATTTCCAGCACCTAATTAAGCATTTAGGGCCACTTAACCAATGTAATACCCTGCATTAAAACGAGAGATGCCACGGTAGAGGCATGAATAACTGCCCCATTGACCGTACTCAGCTTTTGTGGTCCGCTCAGTCATGCTCAGACAGGATTTTAAACTTGCCTCTCCCCTATGGGACCTATAGGACAAATGAGAACAATATGCAGTTGTTTTTGTTGGTCGTCCTTTTCCAAAAAGCAGCTGAAGCTGTTGGTGTTTATTGTACAGAGAATGTAAGACGCTCCGATATGCATCAAGTGAAACTTTGTGAAGGGCGTCACGTCAGTGTCCATCTAATAGATGTGAATAGATAAGATGCTGCAGGTTAACGTCCTGCAAGAATAAGACTGACATTATTTGAAGTATGTCGTCAGCGTACTACTCTGTGCATAATCAACCACATCACTCACTGCCGAGCTCTTCTTCTAATGCTTTTTACATTTCAAACTCTGGGGCAGGACTCCAGCACTTTAACTTAATTAACGTGCATGTTTATCAAGCATGTATTCAGAATTTCTTTATTCCTTATAACGCTCCTGTCCAGGCAAATAAAAAGCTCACATTTAAATATAAAACCTTGTTAGCATGGTGTTGTCCTCATCTTATCAGTTCATACCAATCCAAGTCCTGTTCAGTTCGTAACCGATTTATCTAGTTACTTTTATGTTTTATACTGTTGATTTTTTTTGTAAATAATCGAATTGGTGGACTGAATTGAAATGGACTCGAGCCCTGTTTTCACACAGGCAGGATCTTGTCTGACATATATTATGCTGATGGAACGATGCGCTGAAGCCAAACATAAATTACTTACCTCAGGAGCACACACAGTATAGTAGAAACACACACAAACTCATCACCGAATCAAAGTATAACTGTATATATAACTTATTATTGTACATAATGTATACATTAATAAAGATGTATGGAAAAAAATGTCCTGATGTTTGATTTGTATCATGTGATAACTGGCCGATAAAGTATAAAAATATTAAGGATCACAGTTTATCTTGGAAGGTATCTTAATTAATTGAACTTTGTTTGAGAAACTGAGTCTAGATTGAAGTGTCAGGATTGTTTTAAGTACTTATATACTTAAATACACAATATGTTCAGCTTGTTAACATGCTGACATTTGTTTATATAGGACAAACATAAATGTACATCTCAGGATGAAGTCAAGTCATTTGTTTTCCAGGTGTTTTAAGTATTGGAAAAATTGAAACATTGACCTGTTCAGATGTTCGACAAACGGAGCCTTCCTATGTCTTCTGCGTTCATTCTGTACGCAATCGGGTACGTTTTCAGAGAGCTTACAGATCTGGACGAGACCGATGAAATTGAGCAATACCACTGGAATTGGTTTAGGGCATTGTAGCTACAATTCATGCAAGGCACGACAAATATGTACGAACCCAACGAAGAAGAAAAAAGCTATGTGAAAAAGTGAAAAAAACTCTCCTTGCTCGAGTCTCGATGTGCTTAATGACCACCAAGCACATCGTTACCTCCGCTTTTGCTGCTTTGTATTTACTAAGCACATAATCACAATAGTTGTTGTCGAAACGCTCGACATTTCACTGCCCTCCTGCAGTTTGTATCAATGTCGACGTAAAGGACATATAGAAGTATGAGGGCATTGATGGACAGACGTCTCCATTTACGTATGTGGAGGCAGCATAAATAGCCCTTTAATGTCGATTGAAAAGTCAAGTCCATCCCAAGAACGGCATGAAAGCCTGTGCCAAACTTCATGATACTGCACGATAACAACAGATTCACTCAGAATCACAGAGGTCAAGCCTCACGGTGGCGCTAAAGGCTGTCAGGAGGTCAGCTCTTGCTCATGATCCCTTGAATATGAATGTCTGGAAAACATTTCATGACAATCCATCCAAAATATATTTTACTTTGGACCACAGTGGTCGACCAAGTCGCACATATAGCATGATTTAAAAAAGTATCTTTATTTAGCCAATACTTAAAAACACACAGGACGTGGGACAAAATCATTTGAATTTACTTGTATTACAAAATCAAATCTAAGTTTTTTAAATGTATACATCCCCCACCCACCCACACAAAGGTTTACAGACATACAGCATCTACTATAAAAACACTGCTACAGTGTAATAAATGACTCCACATATGCTCCAGCCTAGCTTGTAGTGATATTGCAGCCGACACTGACAGGGTCTGTTAATGGATTAGAGGCACTGAATGGAAAATTACTATCATAACATTTAATTATAGATCATTAACTCTGACAATATATTAACTACATGGTTCATCGAGTGTGAAATGATCTCTTTGGAAAAAGACTAGGACAAGATCAACAGACCCGCTCTTCAGTCAGGTGTAGGTTCTCAACCTCAATTGCACATTTATCTCGTTCACTGACTTTCTACTGCAAGTTGAGGAGCCAAACTATTCCTCTTTCAAAGATGACTTTTTTTTTTTAGATTATTAATGATCATTGCATTTTTCTTTTAAGGGTTCATCTTAGGGTTGAGAACCAAAATCTGTTATAACAGCATCTAAAATTCAAAGAATCAGGTACTCATAAAAAAAAAAAATTGCATTTCAGTTATGCTTATTAGTTCTTAAGCACATTAACCCTTTGCTATACCAAACAAATGCTACATATCTCTGTCTACTTCCATGTCAGCTAGTTTAGATCAGTGGTTCCCAAATTTTACAAACAATGATGCTCTCTCTGAGACACTCTACTACTTTTTATAATGTGTCTTTGTTCATAATTCTGTCGCATTAACAAAAAGTAAGCACACACATTTATAGCAAACATAACATGTAAAATATATGAGATAGAATATGGCAAGGCCGGCTGGTAGACAGAAAAGACAGTGGGACCACATGAGCTGAAGAGAGAGAATACTTCCATTATTATAAATCTAATTATTCTCTGTGGCTGATGGAAAGAAAAGAGCAAGGTTACTGTGAAGCATACTGTGAAATCACATGCACGGCCTATTATTTCATTATTTAGTATTTCCAAATGAATAATAAAGCATAACCTTTGTGACACACACTTTCTAGATATTTGATTTCTGCATCATACGTACTATTTCAGAGAATTGGTAAATGATTCAGTCTGACCTGCACCAGCATAAAAACTGTTTTCTCAACCTGGGGGGGATTTTATTTTGGACAGCACTTAAGTAAATCCCTGTGCACACCCACTCATCTTTCCTTTTTTTTAACTGAAGAAATCCACCAACAAGTCATTAGCCATGACAGTGGTGGCTGTCACCTCTGCACACCACCCTGTCATCAGGCTTTCACTGTGTGTGGGTGTGCGTTTGTGCCAAGATTCCCGAGGCCTGAGCTAAACGATGAGGTGTGTGTGTGCTGGCAGGGGATCACAGTGGTTCACAGTGATGCTGCTGTGGGGCATCAGGGCACTATTGAGGTCTTTCTCTTCTCATGTTTCCAACAGTCAAAATTGCTCACAGATAATCCATCCCTAAGTGAAGAGCCCTGAGCCCTAAAAAACAAACTCATTGAGTGGATCCACACATGTATGCAGAAAAGTATGTGTTTGTCTTAAGCACTTGGCTTGACTTTAAATGAGGAGAATGAAACGATACAGACACACCTCAGGGCAAGGAGTGCCAACTATGAGATTACCTAAACCTCTGCCAGCCAGCAACACCTTCACCCTCCACACAACAACTGGATGCACACAGCCATCCAACCCTGTCAGTCACCAAACACATTAAAAAAAAGCAGGATTTCACTGCACAGACCTCACACAGGTGTATTTTCTATGACTTGTTGGGATCAGGACATGTCTGTCTAGACACTGCAGGATGCACTGTGTTTGCACAATTAAATTGCTTTTAACACCATAGTCAAGTACCACCATATTTGGCTGCTAAACTGCAATTTAGCAGCCAAATATGAACAGAAACACTGTGACACTAGTTATAAATAAAATATAGTACCTGTTTACAATGCATTTTGCTTTTATAATACTTATTTTAAAGCATGCAGATAGTCAGCTGTGAAAAGAGGGAAGAGCTACTTTGTGCAGCTGCAGAATCCTTTGTAAAAGAGGAGTTAGGATGGAGTATTCCCCTAAAATGGAAGAGTAGAAGACAAGCACTGAGGCTGTGTAATTAGCAACCATTTAGAACCATTATGCCATTCCGACAGACAGCAAAGAAGTCAAATATGCAGGAGTGGTTCAAGAAGTTTCTATCAACCTGTGGGGTGGACTGATTTACTGTTCTCCCTACAGCAGCAGTCAAAGATGGGTGGGTATGTGATGTTTCAGGTTAAAGCATTGAATGGGAAGACTAACACCACTGTCATGTGTGTGCATTCAGTACAAACCTGGAGGCTGCGTGTGAATAGCACAAAGCTTAGCTTAGCCTAAAGCCCTGAAGCAGGGGGACACAGCTGGTCTGTACTGGGAGGATGGATGAACATTTGCAAAGAAAAATACATTAGCTAACTTCTGCTCATAATGACGATAGTCGATCAAAAATGAAAAAAAACTATCAAAATGTACACGTTTCACAGAGGGAAAATAACAAATACACACAAGTAAAAAATTAACAAATAAACAATTTTAAGACATTATAAAAATAATAAAATAAAAATAAACCAAGAACATCGCAGTCAGAAAGAGGGAGCTCAGATAAAATCAGGATATGCTTTACAATAAAATATGTTTTAAGATGAGATTTAAAAGACGACTCTGACTCAAACGACCTCATCTCCTCAGGCTGGTCATTCCAGAGCTTTGGAGTCCTGTCACCTTGTTTTTCTTTTCTTTCTTCAACCTGGACTTAGGAACAGACAGAAGACAACCGTCTGAGGAGATCTAACTATGCTGAGGTAAAACATTTAGAGGTTTAGAAATGCATTCAGGGACTATAGGTCATGAGGAGCCTTCGACAAAATCTTAAAATCAATTTGAAAAGAAACTGGGAGCCAATGTTACGACGCTAAAACAGGTGTTATATGGTTGCACTTACTGGCTCTGGTGAAAAGACTAGCAGCTGAAGTCTGCACAGTCTGAGGTCTTTTCAAAGTTTTCCGGTCGAGACAAGAGAAGCGGCTGCTGTAATAATCAAAGCGAGAGGAAATAAAAGCATGAACGACAAGTTATGGTGTGATCAATGGTGTCAAAGACGGCAACTTTGAGAAGGACTGTCTCCGTACTGTGATGCTGATGAAAACCAGAAACTTTTCAAAGATGTTACTGTTTTCCACTTTGTGAGAAACTGCTTTGACACAGTTTTTTCAACAATCTTGGAGATAAATGGCAATTTAGAAACTGGCTGATAGGCATCCAGCAGTTTAGGATTGAGCACAGGTTTTTGTTTTTTTGAGGGAATGGTTTGATGCAAGCAGCCTTAAAATAACCTGGCACACAGCCAGAGGACAGTGAACTGTTCACAATAGAAAGTAAATGGGGGCCCAATACAATCCAGAACTTTAAAAAAAAAACGTTGTTGGAATAATGTCAAAGAGGCTGGAGGATACTTTCATATGAATCATAATGCCCACGGGTTCAGACAGAGTAACAGGAGAAAAGTGGCTCAAAGAAATCTATGTGTGAGGGATCAACATCTAAAGGGGCAGAGTTCGGGATAATACTCCATCTTTTTAACTTTTTCCATCAAAGGAGGATAAAAACTTTTCACAGTCACCCTCAGAGTCAGAAGAGGCACAAGCAGAGGCTGGATTTACTAACTGATCAATTGTCAAATGGTGGGCAGATAGAAATTCAGAGGTAAGGCAAGATCTTGCATCCTATTATAGAGGAAAATCAGTCATTTCATGGCTGCAAACTGTGTCTGGAGGCCAGATTTGATCCACCTTCTTTGAGCTTTTGCCACATTACCTTTTGCAATGATGAATGCTCTCATTCGACCAGGGCTGTTTACTCATCTTATAGATAGCTGTGTTCTTCAAAGGAGCTATGATGCCTTAGACTGAGGTACAAAAAGAATCAACCAGATCATTTGTGTGAGAGAAAACAGGAAATACACCGTTAAAAAGAATTATAGTGTGCTGAATTTAGAGTGCACTTAAAGCAGGGAGAATCTAACAGCCAGTTAAAAACAATGCATTGATGATCAGATATGTCTTTGATTTACACAGATGATATTTTCAAACTGAAGACAAGGTCTAAAGATGTGGCCCCAGTTGTGAATAAGGCCAGAAACATGTTGTTGAAAATGAAAGATTTTGCAGTCCAAAAAAAAGTCAATAAAAAAATCAATAGCAAGGCTGTTAGATGGCTGATCCACGTGGATATTAAGTTCAACACAGAGAACAATTCTGTCTGGTTTAGTGTGTGTGTGTGTGTGTGGGGGGGGATGCATGGTACAACGGTACAGCATGATGCAGGTTATCTAATAACTAAATATAATTTTATATTACATAGAAATAACAACTATTATATAAAGTTGAACCATGCAGTCACATAAAAAAAACTAATAAAAATACAAAGACCAAAAAATAAAATCTTGTGTATAAAATCTTTTATACACATAAGACTTATTCCTCTCAAAATTTAAGCCCAAATCTATCACACAACACGGTGCCACAGATGTTGAAAGTTTTGAGGGGGTGTGCAACGGGCTGCAGGGACGTCCACAACAGCTGTTGCTTGTGAATTGAACGTTCATTTCACTACCTAATACCATCTCCAATGCTGTTCCAGAGAATGTGAGAATATGGCAGTACGTCCATCTGGCTGCATAACTGCAGACCACTTGGAACCACATCAGGCCAGAACCTCCACATCAAGTGTCTTCACCTGTATGATCCTCTGGAACCAGCCAACTGATGCAATTAATGGGGTTTGCCCCAAGGAATTTCTGCAAAACCTGTCAGAATCGATCTCGGTGAAGCTCATGCATGCATGCTGCATGTTTGCCTTCCTCACTGCAGTCTTGAATGACTTGAGTGGGCACAATCTCAGCTTCAATGGCGTCTGGCACTTTGGAGAAGTGTGATGGATGAATTCCGGTTTTCACAGTACCAAACAGACGCGGACTGTGTGTACGGCGTCTTGTGGGTGGGCAGTTTGCTGATGTCAGTGTTGGTCTGCCATGAGGAACGGCCAACTAACACGGGTGCATTTTACCGATGGCAATTTGAATGCACAGAGATACTGTGACGATACCCTAAGGCCCATTGTCTTGTAACCATCTGCCGCCATCACCTCATGATGCCGCCTTAAAATGCACGGCCCCATTTTGTAAGGATCTGTACACAGTTCTTGCATGGCCTACATCCTCACCAGACATACCACCAAAGAGGTAACTTTAACCGAAAACAAACAAACAAATGCACATCCCCCCCTAGACCTCCCAACCCTAGTCATGTACACATAGTTCATGGCCCCATAATTGTCTTCTTTCATAATAAACCTGCACATATTAGTGTGCCCTTTTATTGTGACCAGTCAAGAACAAACCTGTGCAGTAATCACCTTAAAATGCCAAACTCTACTTGTAGGGTGGATGCATTATCTTGGCGAAGGATAAGAGCTCACTAACATGGACAGTTTTTATTATTTTACTTCAACTTGTGAAAAATGTGGCCAAAGACAAAAGCGTTGTGTTTATCATTTTGTTGAGCGTCCATGATTGCAGGAGTGCAAAAGTTCAAACAATAATGAGGTTGAACCTCGTCCAGATGCTCCGTAACGATGCCCTGACCCAGGTGCTCTGCTTGTGGCGACGGCTGCATTCAATCTGACTTTATTATTATTATCATTATCATATTACGATTCCATTGTTTATTTTAAGAATCTCCCTTCCAATGTTTTGTCCTACGTGTCTTCCTTTCATCCAGCAGACTGACTGTAAGGTTGCTGAATCTAACACCACAATTAACACACAGACATGAGGGCTATAAATATTATCTCTCGGTAAGAAATGGAATGAGTTCATTACCTTTAAGCTATAGAATACGGTTCAAATTGTCTTATCTCCACAAACTGACATACATGCATTTTCACGATGATAAAACTAGTAGATAGAACAAAACTATTTCCTATCAAGTATAGGCATCGACCATAAAAGATAATGAATTCTGAAAAGAAAAAAAAAAGTGACAGAATTTTGGAGACGCAGAGACGCATCAAGCTTATCAGATGTATGCCACAGCAAATTAAAATTCATTAACACAAACTGATCTCTTCCAACTCCTTCACACACTACTTCATTTAAAGTCAGGTATATATTACCACACCTTAAATGTGCCTATTGCATTTCTCAAGACACATATTTGTGCATATTGCGACTGGTGCAAAGGTTGTCTGCCATGCCACTTCGCTGATTGGTCGTGCTGAGGGCGTTTCCCCCCCCCCACCTACAAAATAACATTTTAATGAGGTTTACCAGCCAGACCGGAGCAGGATTACTCCTTTAGGGTCATTTCTTGAATATTTGGTCCTCTGAAAAAGCACAAACATAAGTTAAGTCATGTGGGTGATGCTGTGCAGGGTAGATTGGCAGAGTCAAGCGTGTTAGGTAACACAGACCAGACACCACTATCCCGACTGCAGTGCAGACCAGACTTAAGTGAAGTAATGAAAGTTAATAAATCTGCTGTTGGCAATTCCTGGAGTAGGCGAATGGGAAATAAGGACGTTTTAAAGTGATTCTCCACCCAAATCTGAGTAGGAAACACAACGTTTAGGCTTGAAATTTAGCCATAAGAGGTTTGTATCATTTAAAATTAATTTTAAAAAAATCCATAGAAATCCTATTCTCCATCTTTACTGTTCTTTCACATACTTTTGTGTTTTCTCTATGTCCTGACATACATCCTGATATTGAAGACAACATGTTTACCATAAACATTACCTTTAAAAAGCTCATTAAGTTTTAGGTAGAAAAATGTTAATTCAGCCTTGTTTATTTAAAGGGAGACAAGGAGGATATTATTAGATGATGTTTAAATTCTCCTTTTCGTTGTACTATAATTACAGTATGCAGCTTAGTGAAAGACTGTGGTGCAGTTCAATAAAAGGTGGAGAATCATCCAGTATGAACAGAACAGAAAACAAACAGGTTCTGGGCTGGAGGTTCAGTCTTAACCAAAGCTCACCGACTAGCTTTTTCCAGACCTTCCAACTGTATTCTACAGCCGCCTGAGCTAATCAATTAAAGGCCATAGAATAAGCTGAACAATTCAGGAAGTGATCTTTGAGTTTACAATATTTTTAGCAGAAAATGTTTATTATTTTATGTACCAATTTCCAAGAAACATGGCGGACAGATGGGGCATGGGCCAGGGGGAGAACTCATTAAAGTTAGTGTATATCCATATGTTGAGTATACAGTTTAATCAGCATATGATCTGACGAGAATGAAGTGAATTATCCTGCAGGGGTGATTTGAAGCGTTTTATCTGTTTTTAACGGTGAAAATTTATCACTCACTGTAGAAATCTCTGTAACTGACAGTCAGATTGAGCGCAGCTTTCCCTGAATGAGAAATGGCACAAACAGTCTTTAAAACTATTCTTAAAAGCCCGCAGAGGCCATAAAGCCAGAGTGTCACTGAACTCATCGACCAATTTATCAGGGAAAGTGTGGACAAAAAAAAATTGAGAATAGGACAATCTTATTTGCCACATCTGCCAAACAGGGATGAGATCGCAAGCCTTCGCAGTGAGCTCCAGCATTCACTTAATCTGCACGCAATCACCAGGGCAGACATGCTCCAAGGCGGAAGAGATGGATGCTGACATGAAGCACGACAGAGTGTTGCATCTGCCTTGATGTGACAGGATACAATTTCAGGGTCAGGCTTGCACACGCGCCCTGGGTGGCTTGATGGTGGTCGCTGGTACAGTGTTCTGCTGTTGATCATAAAACCTGATATCTTCAATTGGTAAACAGATGCAACAGAATTCATGACAGCCACAACGGGAAAGCAACATATTCTATACTCTCCTCCTCTGTGATAGAACCAACAAACAATGACCTGTTTTAAGTACAACATAATCGCCTCTGCTTACAGCGGTTGGTGGAGTTGTTCAAATCTAAGCAAGAAAAGAATTCAAATAAGGATAACACTTAAATGGGGTGATTTGCTCATTAAGATCGAGGGAGATTTCCTCTTTCTGGGTTCTGTATACCCGCGCCCCGGGAAATTAGTTGAATTCCCTGCGGGGATTAAAATTATACTACGTATTTACAACGATGCAAGCATTTTTTTTTAAAGGGCAATAAAAATAAAGTGCTTTCCAGAACTTTTAACATTCTTCTTGAATGCGCTCTGGTGCCGGTCACGTAATAACACCAGTGGTTAGAAAGCTAATTTGACCAAAGCTATTTGAGGTGATGGCATTAAATGTGTTGAAGTATAAGACACAGCTCACTCCTGAACCTTTGTTACGGCTAAATATAGGAAGTATGATGCAGACTCCAGTACCACTGCCTGTCTCCTCTTCCACCGCAATGGAACCCCGATAACTGCAACCATTGGGGCAATTATTTTAACTCCAATATCTAAAACTAATTAGATTCGTTTTGGAAAAACATTTCATTTCAAACATCATTGCTCTTGAATGCTTTCCTCAGCAGGCTGTTCAAAGCCTCCAGGTTGACAGTCAAACTGTTCTTTTAATTTCGATGGGTGATTCGAAAGACCCTCGTCAACTATTTTGATAACCAATTAACCATTTTAGTCATTTTTTCAGCAAAAATGAACTATTTTTTGGTTCCAGCTTGTTAAATTTATGTTTCCTTTGTGATTCAGTGATGTATGATCATTTTAAAGTGTTTGGGCTTTGGACTCTTGGTCAGAAAAAAGTAAGTTTCAGAAGGCACTGTGGGGCTCTGAGAAATTGTGATGAGCATTTTCCACAGTTTTGACATTTTATAGAAAAATTCAATCAATTAATGAAAATAATTGGCAGATTAATCTATAATGAAAATAATTTTACATACATCCCTGATTACCTGAGGTAAAAAAAAAATAGTTTTTTTATTTATTTGATTTGTTGCTAAATGCTATATTTTGTTTCAAAACTTTTTTTCTGACATTAGTAAAACCAACTTTTCATTGATTAATCAATTGATCGTGACAATATTTGCAGCAAATAAAACACTAAGCTATTTTAATATGGAACCTGAGTAAAATGGTGCAACCTAAAATATTAGGCAGCTTTGTCTCTTCTAAGAGCTCCTTTTCTCATCTGAAATCAATTCTATTATGCCTTCTATGTTCACTTTTCATAATGAACATTCTTTTGCAGTACGTGCTACCCAGCAGTTGGTAAAATGATCAGATCAGATCCCTCTTGAACATGAGATGTTGTCTTGTTATCAGTAAATTTCCTCAAATCATGTATCGACTCATTAATTCAAATCAAGGGCCTCACATAGCCACCAAGTACATACTGTATTCTATATTTTCCAATAAATATCTGGTCCAAGGACATAATATCCAGCACATTTGTCATTAAACTCACTATCTTTGACTCCTAACCTGAACAATGTTTCATAATAACTAACATGCTGTTACTTAAGGAATTTGGATGCTGAAATGAAATGCTGAAAAATCAAATTCAGAAAAGCCAAACATTTCTGGGTGGTTTTCAACAAGTGCGTTTTAAAAAGCAGCTGTAATTTTTCCAGTCCATCCTATCTCTTCCATCAACCAACAGTGTGTCCCATACTGAGGCCATTAGTTCCATCCATGCTCTGAAACAAATAAATGATAGAAATTTATACAAAACATATGGATGTCTGTCAGCATTTCATACGCAATACAATCTTAACGTCCTTCAGTTCTTTCTGTTTATTGTTGTTAAAAAGCTCCGTCACAGCTTCTCTTTCTCTGAGCACATCAGACACCCATTAAGGCCACTTGGCACATGACACTCATTACACAAAGGACAAAAACAGAAAGGGGGTGGGGGGGTGGTCTATAAAAGAGATAACAGAAGAGATCAAATTGACAATGTGAAACAAAAAAGCAGATGTTTCACAAAGTGCAAAACATACAGAACACTAAAAAAAGTACCTCTGACAGACAAAAGTCAGCGGATGGATAAAAAACATGTCCATGTTGTTTGGGTTAGGATGGAGCCGTAGAGCGCTGTACAGTTGGAAATGTGGTAATCACAGCGTGAGCGCACATTAAAGTCGGCAACGTTCTGAAGCACTTAAATACAAGGCAAGTCACCTCGATTGTAACCGGGAAGTCTGATTTTCCAAGAAATCCAGCACGAGGCAGGGAAATACGAGAGTGTGTTACTTGAGGTTGTGCAGGATGGATCTGAGGTTGAGGCAGAGGAAGCTGTGTGTGTGGTCGGTTTTGTGATTAAGGTCTTGGATCTGGAGATGGAGGGAGGACGCTTCAAACAGACGACGGTTCTTCCTGGACAGAAATGAAACAAATGCAACACGACGGTCCGTGAGACATTCACTGAAACATACCCCCCGTGAGTCGGCCACTCCACTACCTGACCAGTTTACTGCAGCTGTAGAACTGGTTATGTTTCGCTACTTGGATGAACTGTCCACAGGCGTGAAGTTAAAAATTTAGACCTGACAAATATAACTCAAACACAACTTTTGATTTTGTTCATAAAGAACAACAACACTCGATGAACAGCTGAGTTAAGAACATACACTTGTGCTTAGATAAGATGAGATAAGATGCACCTTTATTGTTTGAGGAAACAACAGGGATCAATCCAATTCATTAAGATCCATCACCTGAGAAACGTTTGTGCGAATCGATGCAATAGTTGAGATATCAAAACCGTATCAAAGTGGTCGACCACACAACCAATGTTCCATCCCTGCAGCTGCTAAAGTTGTACATTTAATATAAACTTTATTTAGCCAAACTATAGCTATGATAATGATCCTGTGGTTCCCAAAGTGGGGGTCGTGATGCTCCCAAGGATCCATAAGATAAATTTGAGGGGTCACGAGATGATCAACGGGATAGGAAATGGGAAATATAAAAACTTCATGCTAATCAAAACTACATTTTCAGGCGTTCTTTTAATCTTCGCTTATTCTCTCGTGCACTTATGTAAATTTTTACTCACATAAACTCACACAGACACATTAAAATAAATTATATCCAGGCAGGTACTGCATACCTGTATTCAGTGTGTGATTATTAATCACCTGATACTGGAGAGCTTCTGCAGAAGGATGGAGAGCTTCTCTAGAGACGGGGCCTCCAGACGAGGGTTTTTAAGGAGCTGGGAGGCTGTTCGGAAAAATTCCTCACAGCTGCATGCATCCAGGAACGGATTTAGGTAGCCTACAAGCACACAATGCACAAACAGAGCAAAGAAGGGAGGATAATTATCAAAACAATCTCTGTAATGAACAACACATTTACCCAAATGTTAAAACAATTTAAGAGATTATCGACTTCATTTTGCCATTCTTTCCAGATTTGCATGGAGATGAAAACTCCATGGGCGAACAACCAAACGATAAAAAAACCCTTTCACAATCATACTGGAGTTAGACAAGGACACAGATGCAGGTCAAAGTGACCCACACAGGCAGATGAAACAGAAAAAAAGACGACATCTATACACACATGGGAGCTGCACTTTTTTAAATGAGTAAAAGCAAATGTGGAGCTTATTAAGTCCTAAAACTAGTCAGTTGCTAGAAAAGAAAATTAGCCTCTCCTAAAGACACATTCCTACTCCTTCAAAAAGTTATTCTCCACAGTGTTATACCACACACAAAGGTGAGGGAACACAATCTCAACCGCAGAGGGACTGTTTTGTCTGGCACAGAAGTTCTGCTGGCATTAAATCACGGCAGCCGATTGGATGGGAAAGAATAGGATCAAGTTCGGATAAGAAAGGATAAGACGGGCAGAATCTGATAATAATTTTTTTCATCTCTAAAGGATATAAAACTACAAGATATAATTCATGGTATTTTTTTTTCCTTTTACATTGAATGATTTTTCTTGCAGATTTGCATGTTTCAAACACAAGTGTTTTTGCAAATTAAACTTCCTGACTGGTGGATCTTGTGTGTAATGTCTGCCGATTGTGGCTGAACATAATCCTTTGGCCCAACACAGCTGTGAGGCGATAACAAGGTGCCATGGTTTTGTCAGACCTGTGCACCCGTTTTCGACTGAAAAACTAAAAAACTCACTTAGTTTTACTTTTGGATGTGCAAAAAAAGAGAAAAGGGTCAAGGGTGTTTATTGTTATATAGATCTGTTGCACCGGTTTTCTTTTGGCAAAAAAACTTGTTAGATTAAGTGGGATATTATACACTGCATCATTACCAGCTGGATTTTATTTGTACAAAAAAGCTGTGCAGTAAACCTGAAGTGCTTTATTCTGAGTTTGAAATTTGTCTGAGTGAGACAAGGTCATACCTCTGCGGGGCAGTTTGAGAAAAAAGTTATTCATTTTAAATGTTATGAACAACGTTTCTATTTTCAGTTAAAGAAAAGTTACACAAATGTTGGTGTATGCTGTCAATTATTAATTTTGAAAAATTGGAATTGGCCAAAATTGGTATCGGCAGGTCAGACTTGATAAAAATCGGAATCAGGAAAGAAAATTGCAATCGGTACCCGTCTTATGCAAACCACTGCTAACCGTTTTCACTCTAGAATATTAAGCCTGATCCATTTGTGCATTCTCCCATAAACTCTTCAGCGATGAGTCCCATTTTGAGCTGTGTACTGATGCTCCACAACACAGTCTTCATAGATTAGGTGATAATTCAACCCAGCATGCCTCGCCACCACTGAGAAACACAGAAGAGGTGGCATTATGGTAAGGGAGGGTGTTTTCTGCATCTGCTGTTGGTGAGCTGGTGCAATGAATAAAAGCCCATTAATGCGAATGAGAACTAACAGGTATTACAAAAAAGGGTCACCTCCAAGCCTGAAGAGGCTGTGTAGTGGAAATAAAAGACAAAAGGCCATTGAGTGGCGTTCTCTGTCGCTGATGGTCCGGCCTGGTCAGTCACCAGATCTTAAAAACCAAAGAGAATACACATATCAAGGCCAGACTGATTAGCAGCAACACTTTGGGGCCACTGACCAGTTGTGGGAAGCGGTCAGAGATGAGTGGAACAGCATTCATGCAGCACACTGTGAAAGACTTTCGGACAGCAAACAGCTGTGTTTTCTGCAGAAAAACAAAGGGAAAGCTATCCCATACGGAAACGTACCCTGAACACGGACAACGCTACAATATTGTACAACATTGCCGCTTATAATTGCATTTGTTAAAATAAAAGAATAATTCAAAAACAGAAATATGATAAATCCTGTTTGCCTCGTTCTTTTTATATGCAGCACCTCAGCTCACACCGGGCTATCTTCTCCTGGGTCTTTATACTTTTAATGCTTGCTACATTCTACACATATGTGGCTACCTTCACACAGATGGAGAGAGACACAGAAATAGACACATTCCATTCATGGGTTTGATGATGGACAACACAGACGCTGTAGTCAAATAGAAAGAAACACGGGGTAAGAAGTCCTCATCTAAAGTAATTTATCAAGGTCGGAAAGACTGTAACAACAAAACAAAAACATCTTTACTGTGGCGAGCATAGAAAGAATGCAAACACACACAATAGTGAGTCCATATGTGACCATGGAAGTTAAATCTATTGAATGAAGCAGTTTGATAGTTAACATACCCGCTGTTTCGAGACATCAGTCAACACCAGTAAAACAGTTACTGACTGTTTTGGTGTGTGTTAAAGTGGCCAACTGCATTTTTGTGATCCGAGTATGTGCTATTAACAAAATGTGTTTTGTAACTGGGAAAGTATGTGACTTCAGAAAAGCAGTCAAGTTGTCACAGTATGACCACAAACATGCTGTATGTGTGTATGTACATGTTTTGGGTAAAACCAGACTTTTTTTGTGTGTTTGTTTTACTGGCAACCTTCTGGTATTCTCCCACTTTTTCATTCGTCCCTAATTACTTGCTTTTAAAACACTATTATTAGCAAGTCTTGTTAGACTTGAACACACACACACACACACACACACACACACACACACACACACACACACACACACACACACAGAGCGCTGGCCCTAACCCTGCTGAACCTGCCCTTCCATGAAAACACACTGCAGCTGGTCTGTCTTCCCAGTCCAGCTCCGTCAATTCTCTTCTCTCTCCATAAAAAGACGAGGAGGTGCTGAAGGTCCAAGGTTTTATGAGCAGAACTTCCAAATCTATTGCCTAACTATAGCGCTTGTGATTGATGTGAGCGCGGACAAACCATTACTTCACATGTGTTGTAGATGATATGGAGTGATATTGCAGGACGAGGTGGTATAAATCAAAGTAAATACAGTTAGTAAAGAAGTCTATACATTTGTGCTGGGAGACTGATCACAACGGCTTTCGGGGCGACATCAAACACAAACCGTTTCCTGAGCATAGCGAACTGTATAATTTCAAAAATGAGTCTTGAGGTCAGAGCGATGTGCTGGGGCAGGCTGGATATTCAGCCATACATATTATATATTGGTGTGCTGTCCACTGATGCTTCCAATGCGACAAAATACCAAATTAATTGCTGAAATAGTGTTTCTAAAGACCAAAAAGCACTGCTTCTGGTGTTCTCAAACATACCTTGACTTCGTCAGGTTTCTGTACCTGAAATGTGTTCAGGGGGTCTGGAGATACGATGGAGGTTCAACACAAGCTTTTTGGAGCACATGATACAGAAACAGGAACCAGATTCTGCAAGTTTCTGGCACCGAGTGCCGATCTGCTTTTGGTTTCACCAGTTTCCTCTATCCAAGCCCATCTCCAATTACTTTTGACAGATCCGTCAACTACAATTGTGTTTCCACAACTGGTGGAATGTCATCTAAGTATATTTACTCAAGGACTGTACTTTAAAACAAATTAAAGGTAACTGTACTTAACCTGAGTATTTATATTTATGCTACTTCAGACTTCTACTCTCCTCCATGACATCTCAGAGGCAAATATTGTACTTTTCACATTTTTGCTAATAAGACTTTTACTTGCGGTGAAGAATTTAAGTGTGGTATTAGTACTTTAACTCAAGTAAACGATCATGCGAATACTTCTTTGACCAGACATTACATTCTCTTTGTGTGACTTGAAGAGTTGATGATGACTGAACCTGACTGGATACCAAGGGTTCTGTTATACGCTCAAAACTGTCCCAGAATACACAAGCAAACACACACAAATGGAAGATATTAGTGATACTTTGATGGTATAAGACGCTAAAATCTTAGCCTAGCAAGCTGTAGGCGACAAGCCAGTTGAATGATGGCTGTGGTGCATATTGCAAGAAAGGCAAGAACACCAAATCTAATCATTTGTAAATTTAAATCATCACATTAACTTGAAAGGTCCAAATGGAAGAAATATGAATTATCAACTTGGTCTTTCTCAGAATTGTAAACAGCAGTCCTGTAATTGTCTCCAGGTCCAAGTAGAACTTTCAAAGCCTTTAAGAACCTCTAACACGCCTATCAACGCTCGTTCTTTTGTTGGTCTCGTGTGTAGCACATTGGGGCTACTGTTGTCAAACAATTACCAAAGTAGTCAAAAAGATTGCATCAATTATATGAATATAAAATTAATAGCCTATTTATTGTAGCGGTTTTATGGCCACGCGCATTATTGAGCTGACATGAACTGAGCCACAATGTTAAGACGAAGAAGTTTTTATTAATAAAGTCGGGTCTACTTCATCACTACAAAACATAGGGTTGCTTATGACTGTATATATACAAGTCTGTATTCTCGCTACGAGATCAAAAAAAATCATATACATGTCCACATTCAGATCTAAAACCACCCCAGCCCCGTGACACAATTCCTTAACTATGTTGGAGGACTAGAAACCGCTTTTGAAGTATGCTACAAAAACTTGTGCCTTAGCCAGTGTACTAAAAGATTTACTGGTAAACATGATTATTTTATTGATTAATCAAACAGGATGAAAACCTCTAAACAGTAAAACTAATGGACTGAAAGTGTAGTGGTGGTTTGTTAGCCATAGCTAATCGTCCATGAAACCCTCTGTGGAAATTTTCTCTTCTTATTGCGTCTTAAAACAAAAGTTTCCGTCCTCCAAATCAATGTGCATGAACCACCGCGCCTGGGTGCAGTTTGCAGAGTGTCTAGTAAAAAATCCCATGTAAATTACAGATGTTACAGAGATTACAGCTATTTTCATTGAACGAACGTATGAAACTGCAAAATAACTTTGTCTATTTTGACACAATAAACGACGACAATTCTTCAAGAAAAGATTCGCTCTTTAAAGCTGCAGTCGGCAGGACTGCGTTCCAGCCCTGCCTCCAAAGCACCTCCCTGCAGAAGAGGCTGCTGTGCTTGACCGAGTGAGAGAACGCGGGGGAAGAGGGTGACTGACACTCCGTCAGACACTCCTCCTGGCTCTGATTGGTGGTTTAAATGCTGGATTCTTGCAAATGGCATTAGGAGCACTAGGTGGGGCTGTAGAAGTTATCTAATGTACCACTATGAGGAGTAGGATGTTATAACAGTGGCACTTTTAAACCTACTGCAGCTTTAACACATTAACTATTTAAGTATGAGAAAAACTGTCAACTTATGATAAACACAAACTGACAGACTACATCATTATTATCGAAAATTCACTCTATGCATTATTTTTTTTAACTTTCAAACTGCAGTTGAATATTAAATGTATATGATACGGATTCTCAATGTAAATAATTGTGGAATATGAAGAAGGAATTGCCAACATACCAAAGAACCTGCTGCTCAGCGTGCTGGGTGCAGTCTCAGAATTATAAACGGGAGATTGGCTCACACTGTAGTCATGTGACACATTCCTACTTACGGGACTGTTCGGTTAGCTGCATCAGGATGTCTATAGGTGTGTTCAGACCTCCGCGGCCGGCCCAAAGCATTGAGAGCAGCACACGTACTCCTCCATAGCGGATGAACAGGCCTCGGCTCTCTACTGTCATCAGCTCAGTGTGGAGACCGTCCAGAGCCTGGGCTAGCACATCAGCTGCAGAAACAACAGCCAGAGAGACGTAGACATTACATGCAGGGATACTTTATCCTGTTTTATTGAGTGTTTGAGTCATTTTAGTCTTTCAGTTGAAACTAAAACCATTTCAAATATGACACTCTCATCAAGCCCACTAAACATAAAACATACCAAATTGTATTCAGAGGTTCTAGATACTGTAGCCCCATGCCTGCTATTAATCATCAACAGTTGTTTATTTTCTGGATGTGTTTGAGATTATTTTAAAACAGTTTGTGTCGGCCACTTTTGAAAAACCTGGTTCTGATCTCTCTCTCTCTCTCTCTCTCTCTGTGTGAGTGTGTGTAGCAACTATAGACAAATTTCTAAGCTTCCCTTTGTGTCAAATTCTAGTCTCAGTCTATCAACTGCTGGAAGTTTAATAGTATTTTTGAGAAATTTAAATCAGGTTTCTGACAGCAACGCAGCACAGAGACTGCCTTTATAAGTTATCAGTGATACCCTGATGAGGGATGATGCAGGTGAATGTTTTCCACTCATTCCGCTTGACCTTAGTGCTGCATTTGATACAGTAGATCAAAACATTATTATTGAAAGGTTGAGTTTCTGTCGACTGCTGAACATTGTGCAGGTACGGGGTGCCACAGGGCTCCATCTCAAGACAGATTGTATTCTCTCTTTATTTACTCCCTTTGGGCCATTTCAATTCATTGCTAGGAAGATGATACTCCGCTGTATTTGTCCTGCAAACCATCTGAATCAGCCAAGTTATCTTCCAGACAAAACTGCTAGGTATGACGGAGGGCAGCAAACTCCTCCAAAACAGAAATCCTTACTATAGGCCCTAAGCTCACTCATGGCCTTGTTCTGCCTAGTCTTGGATCTTTAACCCAACATGTGGTACGCACTGTTAAAAAATCTAAACTCCTTAATCATTCTAAATCATTACTCACCAACCCATAGTTTTAAGATCTTCTGGTAAGGCCCTGTTAGTGATCCCCCTGTCAAAGCTGAAGACCACGGGTGACAGAGATTTTGCTCTTAGGGTCCCAACCCCCTGGAATAGCTTGCCTGAGGAACTTGGACTAGAAAGTTCACTGCCAACTTTTAAATTGTCTCTCAAAACTCACATTGCCTATAGCCTTGGATTAATTTATAATAATGAATTCATTTTTATCTGTAACTCATTTTACATGTTAATTTTACGTGCTGCTGTTATCCATTATTTTTACGACTCATTTTTATTAATTATATCATTTTTTTTATTAATGGCTTTTATGTTTTTCTAGCATAAGATTAATAGCTAAATTATGTCATCACGCAAACTGACATGAAAATTCCCAAAGTTCAAATGTGGCTAAAAATGTAACAAATAAGCAAATTGAAGAAACCAATTATGAGATGCACAACTTCAGGGCCCCTACAAAGCATGTGTGAAATTTTTATTGAACTCTGTCCATTGGTTTTTGAGGAGATGTGGATAAACCATACTCCATTATAGGTACGGACACGTATGGACAAGGGTAACCATGTCTGCCCCTTTATGTGCAGCTTAATGTAACGGAAGAGAAGAAGTGGGGAGCTCTCACTGACTAAAACAGGTTAAAAACAATTTATGATTAATTTCCCTTTGGTCTAATAATCGATCGATCAACTAATCTTTGTAGCTCTAATCTTGAACTACACATTCTAACTAGTCTTTATACTGTCAGGTAACAAGAAGCTTGTCCTCCATCTACCCTTTCCCATCTGATCCCCTCTACTGAAGCTGCGTTTCCCTTCTTTATTGAGCTCCACCACTGTTACTTTTTTTTTCTACTTAATGCCTGCCATTCTTCTGCTGCCATTGTTCATCCAAAATTCAGTTCATGACAAATTCAAACATATGATCTATAGCCCTCTCAAATACTGAAGAATTTAAAATAGCTCAGAGAAAATACTTCTCAAATGTCCAAAAGTGGTGGATTTATACAAACTGACATGGGATAAAAGCTTCTTTTATTAATATTTTGGACTTATTTTGGTTAGTTCGTCTCAGAATGGTAACTATTAGGTATGTGTAATACCACAGGAGAAATGTGGGGGAGCAAACATCTTTCCATTATACACAATCTGGTTTCACGTCAATGCAGAGAAAGTGAGAAAGCAAACCTGGTGAGCAGATTGACAGAAAGTCAGTCTATACAGAGACATACTGAGGGAAAACCCGAGAATTATGAGCAGATGGAAGCTCAGTTCAAAGGAGAGCTCAATAAATTATGCCAGCATACGTAGACTCCATCCACCGAATGCACTAAAACTGATGGTGTCCAAGGTCAGGGAGCAAATTTGGATGTAGCTATTGCCCTTGACCTTTTCGAATATTTGAATCAGAATAAGACTAAGAGCCTAAGGGCATGCTAGTAGCTATGTGAGGCTAATGCTTTTTGTAAAGAAAGCAAAATTCTACAAAAGTAGAGGTCTGAAGATTTGCAGCGCAGCAGCTTTTTCCTACACATCAGCTCCCAATTGTGACAGTTTGTCTCAACTTTTGCCAACTTGTAAAAACGTATTTTTTCACTGACCTCGCAACATGCTACTCTGATGTATTACTGTGAAGCTCCTGATTCCTCTTCTCTTGTTATTCTAGTTACTAGATTACTAAATAACGGTGTCATTCATTAAATGCATGGCGTTTGCTGTCTGATGGACCTCAAATGCATGTTTTTCCATGAGGCTTAATAAGCCAAATACATTCCATAAAGAAATCTGATGTTACTCTATTTCAGGTGAAGTGGGACATCAGAAAATACAGCTGAGCTGGATGGGAGTTTAGAGGTATTTGATTATATAAACTAAAACACTGGAAATGTTTTAAATTTTAACCTGATGATAGCAGTTGATAAGTCATAAATCACAAAGGATATTGCAATTCATCCCCTAGGGATTTATGAAATGTCAGTCCAAGTTTCAAGCAAAGAATCTCAAGGAGGCTCATCTGCATGCTGTAGTCCTCACCGGGTCCTTTCTTGAGTGCAGTTTGTCGTCATAACCAACTTCAGTGCTTATAGCTTATCTTCCATGGTGTCTGGCATGTTGGAGAAGAGTTCTCTTCACGGATCAAACCCAAGTTAACACTGCATTGAGCGGATGGCATACATCATGGCGTATGGCGTCGTGTGGGTGAGCGAATTGCTGGTGCCAATGTTGTGAGCAGAGTGGCCCATGGTGGAGCAGGGACAAGCTATGTTGATGGAAATTTGAATGCAGGTCCTGGGTTCAAATCCACCTGAGGACCTGGGGCTTTTCTGTGTGGAGTTTGCATGTTCTCCCCGTGTCTGCGTGGGTTCCCTTTGGGTTCTCCGGCTTCCTCCCACCACCAAAAACACCAAAAACTCACAATATAGGTGAGTTGGTGACTCTACATTGACCTTAGACGTGAATGTGAGTGTGAGTGGTTGTTTGTCTTTCCATGTGGCCCTGCGACGAACTGGCGACTTGTCCAGGATGTACCCTGCCTCACACCCAAAGTCAGCTGGGATAGGCTCCATGAATTGAATGCACAGAGGTACTGTGACGAGATCCTGAGGCCCGCTGTCGTTCCATTCGGTCACCACCATTACCTCAGCATAATGAAGTGATAATGCACGGCCCCATGTTGCAAGGATCTGTACACAATTCTTGGAAGCTGAACACATCCCTGTTCTTGAATGGCCTGCATAATCACCAGACATGTCACCCATTGAGCATCTTTGGGATTCTCTGGATCAGCGAGTACGACAACGTGTTCCAGCTCCTGTAATGTCCAGCAACTTCACGCAGCCATTGAAGAGGAGTGGACCAACGTTCAACAGGCGTCGTGTTGTGTGATTAAACTGTACATTTTAGAGTGGCCTTTTAATATGACCATTCCAACACAAACTTGTGCAATAATAATGTTTTCAAATCAGCATCTTGATATGGTACATCTGTCAGATGGATGGATTATCTCGATCAATGGCAAATGCTCACCGACACAGACTTAAAACCTTTTGTTTGCATTGAGAAAGTTGTAGATCTTTTACTTCAACTCATGAGAAATGGGAGCAAAGACAAAAGTGTTGCGTTTATATTTTTGTTGAATATACCTTTGCCAGGAGTGTTTCATCTACTATAATAGATGTAGTACACAAATAGTGTAGTCTCTGTAATAGCAGTCTCTGCTTTGCACTCAGACTGAAGTATTAGCAAAGGTGTGTACATTTTAATTGAAATGGGAAGTAAGTAAGTTTATACAGCATGCTAAGCATGTGAACGATCACCACACTGCATACCCTGCTGTTTCTGTGGATTCACACCTACACACATGGTGTGGTGGTGTGGTGGCATGGTGCGAAGTGATAAGTAACAACAGATGTACTGTTTACACTTCCCGGGTCTAATTACGATTGTGACCAGTAACTTCAGTTAGGTTGCTGTGACATTGTCTTGTACTTTTCTTTGTTGAAAATCAGATTGTGGAGAATCAAGGTATTATTTTTAAGCATGTTTTCAGTCCAATGATCTTCTTCCTTTGTGAAGTCAATTTGGCTTGGTGATAACCATTTTTTCCCCAAAATTCCTCTTTTCCCCTTCTTTGAAAAATGAATTCAGTTAAAAATGAAAAAAAACTGCGTATCAATCGGACACAAAGATATAATTGTTCTAATTTCTGCTTAATGTCTGCTGTCTTCTTTTCAGAAAAACAAAACATTTTCTATCACTCTATCATTCAGCCTGTAATGTTGCCCAGCAAAGACTGCTCTGTCAGCGCTCTAGTGGGCAGCAACCGTAGCGCCAAATAGGATTATGGTATCATAAGCAAGTCGACAGTATTTGTTTAATTACATCAACTCCCAGTAGGTGGGGGCGAATTTCCACTCTGCAGGTTTAGCATCTGTTTGCATATTCAAAACATGATGTGATCTATGTGAGTAACTAAATATGTGTGTAAATTAGGGCTGTCAATATTAACGCGCTAACGCACGGGATTAATTTGGAAATTTTAATCCAAGGGCTTTTTCATGCAAATTAATGACATCACCAAGTTTGACCCGAACTCCCTCTCATAACTCCTGCACTGATGACGGAGTAGACAATCAGCACAGTGATGCTGTGTCCCGCCCTACTCTACCTCTGATTGGCTTACTCTGATACTCTTACCCTGACCCTAACCAATCATCATCCCTCATGGCTGAACCTGACCAACCCAAATCCACCAAGGCAAGAAAATACTGGTCAACTGACGCCACTAGTGCAAATACATGTGAGTTTAGTGTTGTTACCTTGTGTGACCGTACGGAGCATGATGAGGGTGGACAGGATGCGTGTGTGAGGACAGGGGCTGCGGTGAAGGGGCCAGATCCTGCAGGCTCCGCCTACAGCCCCATTGGAGGACTTGGGCAGGTCTGGATCTTCAGACTGAGGTGCCGTTAAATGGACGGGGGTCTTTGATACTCCCTCTCCTATCCGCCGCAGAGTGGAAGATAGTGCTACATGCTGTGCAAACACACACAAGCACTGGTCATTGAATTTAAAAAAACCCTCTTGACTGTGCCTGCATTCAGTTACTTTTGTTATATGACAATAACACATTAGAATAATATGCCTACAGTGATCCTCATCAAATGCCAGTGACAGGGAGCCAGAAGGCTCCTTCTCTGACTTCTCTGAACAGACTGACACAATAAATCAGCACAGTAAATTACAGCCACTATCCAAGATTTATGTGTTTCCAAAGCAGCGAAGAGCTGATGGTTTTCAGACTCTCTACATTCCTATCGCTGTCTCCTATTCTCTATCCCTAAAGTCTTCATCAGCTCCATAGGGATCCCCAGGTTTCGAATTATTCTGCTTCCATTCATGCATTGTGGCTCATTGGTGGTTGGTTTATGCCTTAAAAGAACACATATTGCAGCAATAACAAACTTATCACAGGGCCGATATGAAAAACAAACATTGGGTGGCTGGAGAATTTGGGGCCCAGGGAAAGCACTAGAGGGCTGGGTTCTTCCTCATTGTCATCTTGCAAGGTTGGGCAATAAACTCAACATAAGGGTGTGGTAAGGGCGGGGCAGTGGGGTTTTTTTTTCTTTAGAGCTCAGTGGCAGGAGAGAGCGAGTGGGAGCAGTTCAAGGAATGGTGTCAGGGAGACGCTGGAGATGCCCGACAGATTGCCGACCGAAAGAGTCGAAGATGCTGTCAAGCTGAAAAGCTTGCATTCATGTCGATTATTTTGTGTGTTGTTCGAATACAGATTGTTCTGGAAGCATCATCATTGCTGTACTCACTGAGAGGACCCATGGAGGAGCAGAGTCGGCTGCTACAAAGGGTTAAGGGCTGGAGGCTGGTATTTGGCCTTCAGAAAAAGATAAGCCTACAATGTGCAGGGCAACAGAGCAAGATTGTTCTATCGCCTCAAGGGGCTCATGGCTACATTGTGGAGCGCAACACACATTCTCATCAAAGCTACAAAGACAGGGCCAGCCTCTTCTAATGCCTCTACTCTGTCCAGCACACAGAGGCAGGCAGGAGACTTCAGATATCCACCCCTCTCATTTGATCGAAGACGGAACTCGACAGGACCTCCAAACCCTGGAATAAAAAAAACCTGGACACCCCTTGATTGAAGTGAATGTGTACTTCTCTGATCTGCAGCTCTTTGGGAACGCCGTGTGTCATGTTTGATTTCAGCTGCATAACATCGCAGCAGCTCTCTGTAGAATGACACTCATATCTTGCAAGGCCAAACACCAATAACTACGGAGGCTGTAGGTCACGGAATTAACAGCATTTTGTTAAAGACTGTAATCTCACTCGCTTGTGTTCTTACAAAAGAAGATGGAATCTTCTGAAAAGGGTAGCCAGTCAAAAACTATTTTTAATGGATACATTTGCTTTACTTTTGACCAAGGCTCCCTTTGAAAACATATTTTTGCAATATTTAACTAAAAAATAACGTATAAATTTACCTGTGTACTGCTGTCCATGTGTCTCAAAGCCTGGTGGATGAGGTGAAGAAGGTTGAGGAGGAGGTCAGGTTCTGACATAGGACTGTGATGAAGCTGATCTGCTAATAATGGCAGAACCTAAAGAACCAAAAATAACTTTATTTCAACTTTGACAGCAAGAGAATTGAGTTTATGCATCTTATCCATCTGTTGCCCTTTTGTTGTTACAACATCAAAATCTGCATTTAAATAAAGATGTAATAAAGTCCAGTGATCACAGTGAAAGCACAGCGAGCACCTTAAGGCACCTCTCGTTGAGTACGACCTCTGGAGGTAGACACTGGGTGGCACCTTTCCTCTCGTTTCCTGCCACGGATGAGAAGGTTTGTCCATCGATTATCCAGTCCATCAGAAAGGCCAGCAGTTTTAGTGGAGTGGAACTGGAGCCGCCCTGAAGAAATGAATGTGAAAAAGCAAAGGATTAATTATACTACTAAAGACATCTACAACTTAATTTGCCACAAAATGTGAACTATAGTTGTAGACGTTCTTTTTAAGTTATTTTTTGGGGGCATTTTAGAGACAGCCAAAGAGGTGACAGGACATGAAGGGGAGGGATGACATGCGGCAAATGGCTACAGGCTGAATCGAACCTGCGGCGACCGCTAGAGGACAATAGCCTCGGTATATGGGGCGCGCACTTTACCCACTGCACTATCTGTGCCCTGATATAGATGGTTTTTTTCATTGGACATTTATCATCTGTTAGATTCACATCTCAGTCTGAATCATGCGCTTGATGTATGGAAGTCCAGATTTAAAGAAATCTGGCAAGACTTCATAGCTTTGTCTATTTGAAGTGTAGCTGTAGGACATACAGATGTATTCGGAAAAAGCGTGAAAATAACCTTAAGACTGATTTCAATCGGGAGCCTGAAAGTTTTGGCGAAACTGTATGCATGATAAATGAGATGATAGTTTGGCTACATCAATGTTCTCCAAAGGGGGAAAGGAAAAAAGTAATCTTTGAAATGACAGATGCCTCTGTATCCACTGAGCATAGAGCTAAACTGCAGCCCGCATCGGTGATATTTTACCTTCTCCAACAACAGTATATAACACAACAAATTCACAATCACAAACCAAAGAATTGCATCATTAATGCGGTGGAGGGGTTTGTGTGTCCCTTTGTGTGTCCTGATCCTGTGACCCATTATTTTACCACAAGCTGGTTACAGTGACGTGGCCTCAACAATGCAATCGGATGTAAAGCTATCGCTGGCGAATTTCACCTTCACTGACCAATTAAAAACCACTGGCTGTTCTTGTACACACCAGCTGTGCATGCAGACCAACAAACTCCCTGTATCCAAGAACCCTTCGATCGGAGTTATTATGCTCAATCAGACAGTTTTCTTCAGTAGATTAGTCATGGGAAATGAGAACCATGACAGTTTTCCTTTTGTATAAATCAACAAAAAAAAAAGTTGTAATATGGTGTGTTTGAATTAATTGCCTTACTTGACGTTGTACATCCTATTGTGATGAGCACTTTGCCACTGATACAAGTGGCTGAAATGAGTTTCCTCTGTAGGATGGCTTGGCTCAGCCTTAGAGAAAGAGTGAGGAGCTTCAACATCCAGAAGGAGCTTTGAGTAGAGCTGCTCGTTCGATTCAAAAGGAGCCAGCTGAGGTGACAGGGGGAACAATCCAGTGTAGACCCAAAAATTGCGAGAGGGATTATTACTACCTGGATGATAAACACCATGGGATCCCATGGGTGGAGCTGGCAAACGTTGCTGGGAAGAGGTACGTCTGGAAAACCCTGCTTAGCCCACTATCAACACGACTCAAACCCGGATAAGCAGAAGATAATTTCTCATGTCATCTGGCACCATGAATGTAGTTTAATCTATACTACTCACGGCTTGGATAAGCATAAATGTGTTAGTGTGCCTAACCATGCTAATTCGATGTGCACAATGTTTTTTTCATTAAATACAAAATAACAAATAATAATAATTAATAAATAAGTAATCTGGCCTTAATTTGAGTACATACTATGGATCTACAGAACATTCAACTGTAAAACCAACACACACAACATGACACACACTCATGGTTGGTGAATTACCTTGTGGCTGGGTTTTCCAGTGGCAGCAGTTATTTCCTTCTTGGGTGGTTTAATACATTCAGAGCTCTTAACACAGCCTCTCGATGCTATGCTGTGCTCATATTTCCTCTAAAAACAATCAATTTATAAGTCAGTTCATGAATAATGAAAGAACATTTACTTTAACCAAACACATATAGATAGTAAAAATAGCTACATCCATGCAAGAGGAGATTATTTTTAGGGCGGGACTTCAGGGCTTTCCATAGAAAAATAGCTCCCCCCCCCCAGTGATAAAAGAACATGACCATCTGCGTATTTGTCAATATTTTCTTACCTGTAGGTTCTCAAGTCGAGCCTGCACCCTCTTGGACTGGCTCTCCAACTTCTTATTCTGTTCACTGATCTCATTCAACTGTTGATTTAAAAAAAAGTGAACGTCAATCTGCTTTGTATAGAAACTCATTCCCCCGATTTGTTTCGTTCGATGCAAACCATATTTATCGGGCCAGAATTTTCAATAAACTGAAAAACACATTCCTAAAATAAATGTGAGTATACTGAGCACCAGCAGTGTATTAAAATCCAAACAGATGAGCATTATGTTATAGCGCCCTCCTGTGGTCCAAGCTACTGCCTGTACTACTGTGTGGCTCTTCAAATCAAGGCCTAAAAATAAAATAAAAAAAACCTGCACATTAAACACATTAATGAAAACGAGTGATTTGAGCAAACTGAGCTTTAAATCTCACGGAATAATGTCTGAAAGAGAAATCTGTAGAATTGGTGGTTAAAAATAAAAGTTTTCAGGAGTTGGCCAACTTTTCCTCGAAACAATTCTTCATTTAAGAACTTTGAAATATTTCAGCCCTTGTGCTAATATAACTTTAGAATGTTGAAGGGCTTTATCAATGAAAACACCCACAAAATGGAAACAGAGAATCACAGCTTGCATGTGAGAACTTCGAACCTGTTTCTTCATGTTGTCATTCAGCTCCTTGATGGTGTCGAAACTAGACTTGAGCCTCCTATTCTCCTTGCTCCTTTCTCGAAGAAGATCCTGCAGCTGGCTCACCTCTTGCTGGTGTTTCTGGTGACACATTTTATGTTCACATTCACACAAAGCGAACTGTGTAAACAGACAAACGATGCTTGAATGCTTCAGTGACACGTTACAATGAGTCAGTCCATTACATAAACCCCTCATGTGATGGGAAGCCCTCACTGACCAGGACAGACATGATACTGGCATAATTTGATTTGTTTAATTGGTCTAATTAATTGATTTCAACAGCATCTATTATGCAACAGAAATCAATATTCTCACAGATCAAGCTTAATTGTTGCATTTCAAGGTAGTCCTGAATTTAAAGAAAACATGTCCGATGTTCATTCAAACGTACTTGAAATGTTTTAACTTTAAAATCTATTAGTTTACACCTGTTACCCTTCCTCTAAAAAGTCCATTCAGATTAACATAATGGAGGCTGAATGTTGATTTAACACTGTACAATGTTGTTATAATACAATAAAACAGTGTGCCTCTTTAAGGAATTCAGTCATGGGATCCAAAGTCACGCATGAGGTTGGTGTTATGCCACTGTTGGTTTGATCAGTGTAAATAAACAACGGCGCCATAGAGGAGGGTCTTCTGTGTAAAAAGGGCTTATGTGTGCCTGACCTCCTCTATGGCTAATATATGAGCGTGTAGCATCTCCTCCAGGCCGGCCAGCCTCCCAAAAGTCTCCCTCTGTTGCTTCAGCCTCCTCTCTTGCTCTTGAAGCTCCTTCTCCCACTGCTGCTGGCTTTGTCTCTCTGCCTGATTGGACACATTTATGAAGACATGTGCACTGATGTTACTATACATAGCATACTATACATCTTTAACCTCTAACTTCAGAACCAGTCTTCACAATCACAAAATTCAAGCAGGACAAATCATAATTTTATATGCATTTACATTGGTGTACAATACTGGACACATCTGCAAGATCTGGAACCATAAACCAAGTCACTTTTTTCTGTTTTGCATTTCCTCCATCTGGATATAATGATGAACCATCGTTATAAAGGTTCTGCTCTCTCACCTTAAGTTGTTCATAGATTGTCATCATCTCCTGATACACGTTTGCTAGGGCAAAGGAAGATGATTGGCAAGAGTCAGAAAGTTGGTGAGCTCTCTGCAACTTCCTATCAGTCTCTGTGGACCCAGGGCTAGCATTCAAACAGGAAGGCAAGGTCACATCTAGACAAATAGAAATAGAAAATTATTAGAAATAAAGTAGAATGGCACTCAGTAGAGAGCATACCTCCGCCAAGGCCGAACAGTCCCCTTTAATTCAACAAAGCCTTATCCAAAATCAAACTCAACCTGTAACCATCATTTAAGGTTACTGGTTTTGTAACAGCCAAACATTCAAACCTGGTGGATCTGAAGCTTCATTTGGATCCACACCAAATTACACAGATAAATTAACTATGACTATCCTTCATAAGATTTTCTTCAGGAAGTAGCAACCCTGAAATAATTTCAGCATCTGCTACTGTATGTTTGCTGTAAGGTGATTAGTTGGGACATCTTCTACCTGAAAAAAAACACAGGTAGCTGGTTTATTGATTTGACACACGCACACACACACACAAACACAGACACACACACCTGTCTCGGTGAACAGTCCCTGAGAGTCCTGAAGAAGAGGAGCAGCTGCAGACTCCCGACTCAGGTCCTGATTACCATCCAGACTACAATCACTGCTAAACCATAAAAAAGACAGCAATAGGATTTAATCGAGGCATCGTATTGATCACAAACATGACGAAAATGTGTTTGCATCTTATTAGACTTACTGCTCAGGATGGTTGGTAACAGCTTTGAGCAGCTCATGTAAAGCTTTGTTATAACATTCCAACTCTTTGCTTGGTCGCTTGGATCTGTTGGCCAAAATACGTGTTGGTACTGCCCCGAAAACAGTGAACATAAAGCAATGTTAGGAATAATGGACCAATGTGTCTCAATTTTACCATAGAAAGGATCAGCAATTAATGTTATTGAACTGGTTTTATACTGCAGAGGAGGGTAAAGAGAGGGAAGCTATATCCATTTCAACGTTCACACACCTCTACCTCTTTACAAGTGAAATATATTTAAGAGTAAATATACACAGAAGGGATTTAAAAACGCACCACTTTTTTGTTTTTGTTTTTTTGGGGCCCAATCTGAGAAAACATTTTCTTTATTTTATAAAAAGGTTGTACATCCATATAGAGAATACTGACTATATCAGTGGGCGACTATTCCACAGGATGACATCTGGAGGCTGTGGCAGGTATTTTCATATGACACAAACTATCCAAGGAAAATTGCTAATAAACACAGAGGTGTGTTTCTAAATCCCTTGTGTTTCGCTGTCTTGGCATATGGAAACATTATGTGACGCACTCTTACCATCACTGGGTCCTGCGGTCATGTCTTCCGATGGTGGGAACTACAAATCAGACAAGCATGTCACTCGTACAATACGATATTATTCTATTCAGTTAACATTAGGCGTGCATTCAACGTGACGCTACCATTTTGGCAACAAGCTTACTTGACCACTTTTTAGCTATGAAGTCGGAATTGTGTTGTTTTATTACAGGGTAAACAAGACACCAACGAGTTAGCTTTGTTGCCATTAAGTTAACAGACAAGTCGTTAAAATTCAAACCTGTTTCTTCCTCTCCGAGTATTTCTGCTTAAGCTTCCCGACGGTGTCTTCCACATCAGTGTCTTTAACCTGCAGGTTCATAACTACTGTAACATTAATGCTAGCTATAGTGTCAAGAAGCTTTTGCAGGCTAGTGTGAAGAATGACAACATAAAATTAACTTCCGGTTTAAACTTTCCAATTAAAAGCAACTTCTATAAATATGGGTACGTTTTTGCCATTTGATATGCATTATTTTGAAATTCCAAAACACAATTTCCTGTAACACTTTATTTAACTACATTTACTTGACTTCATTGCCTGTTGGTTGGCTGGAAACAAAACGTGGAAACTAAACACAATCCAAACTTGGCGGATGAACGATCACATGATTTTGTAGCATTTTATTCCCAGAGTGCAGCGCCCCTCCATATGTGGAGGACTGAATCTTGGGTCCGATCGGGGAGGCCGATAATAGAACTATTCATAAACTTTAGTATAATCTATATCAATATATCAAATTTAATTTAATTTAAGGACAAACCCTTGGAGATGGACCATCTCCTTTTCAATAAGAACACATAGGGGTTTTGCACATCAAAAACCACAAACACACACTGCATCTGTAACAAGTTTCATCTGAAGGTAATCAACAAGAAATAAAATATATTAACTAGTATTATGTCAAATTACTGAGTCTACCTATGAACTGAAAATGAGTGTGAAATTGTAAAACAAGTACAATTGTACTTAACAAGCAATGAAGTAATGAAAACAAGTAATCATTTTGAGTGTGCTAGGGAAATTATTCCTTTCTTTAAAGTGTATCTGCCAATTCCTTTGAAGATTGTAGGCACAATAAAAAGGTTAATGACTGTACTAATGGTGTTTGTTGAAAAAAATGAGCTGATTATCCTCACGGAGCTACAGTATATTGCATTTCTTTACATTAAAAAAAGGGAACAAAGGTTTTCATTT
This sequence comes from Chaunax sp. Z400, assembly GCA_037577475.1. Taxonomy (NCBI): domain Eukaryota; kingdom Metazoa; phylum Chordata; class Actinopteri; order Lophiiformes; family Chaunacidae; genus Chaunax; species Chaunax sp. Z400. Next base: position 16,032,138 of record CM075196.1, on the reverse strand, counting down.
GGTCTAAACCTGCATTAGGCTGAGTTTTATAAATGAACAAATTTCATCTAATTTCAGTTTGAGATGTCTTGAGGCATACTACTTTTTCTTGAGGCTGGTAAATGGACTGATTTTCCCATTCAGTTAAAATGTAGTTCCACCAATATGCCAGAGAGTGTCAGTGCTTCACCAGAGACTCTCACTGTATCTGCATGGATAGACTGGTTTTCATGCAGCAGCACCAGTCTTCAGCTAAGCATTGGAATCATTCTCAAATTCATCAAGACCAATCTACATGTTTGTTTTCTACAAGTAAACCTGTCCTCGTGTATTGGATATTTGGTCAAGTGTGTATCACATCAATAATAATATTAACAATAATATTAGTATGAAGGCATAATTATGTTGTAAATATACCATAAAGGGCAAAAAGGTTATTAAACACATTCCACCAATGAATAACAATAATAATTTTGTATAGTCTCGACATTTTCTTAATAATTAAATTGGAATATTCTAATAACACAATTATTCATTATAAATTATGGTACAACAAGCTCATGGTCGGTAACACTTTCCAATTAATAATATAAAGGTATTAATAATAAGAGAGTTACTCTCCAGCCCACAGCATAGTATATAGCTATTATGTATGACAAGCAGTGCCAAGTCTGCTCTACACTTGAATAGTCTACAAATAGACTGTAAGATTAATGTCCCCTCTCTCTGTTTGGCTAATTAGCAGCTAATGCCAATGATACACATTCTTATGATTCAATCATTTTGTCCCTGCAGGCTTTTGCTAAGAATGAGAGAAATTAGCCAAGAAGCATATGTACTAACACTGATCTTCATTAGAGGGCTATTTGCTTTGTCCACTTTATATGGAAATTAGTATTCTGCTGTGTTGATTGGCCAGATATTGTAAGTTCCTCACACAAAGCATTGGTGTACTGTATGTGAATGTGCATGGGTGTAACCGATTTTTGTAATTATGATCAGGTCAGAGGCAAGGGTAAGGGTTAATGTATGGTCAGGGTTAAGATTAAAGGCCATGCAGTCAATATTAAGTTGCTAGTTTGAAGATACACCCCTGTTTTTATGTGGAAAATACACCCTTTTTCATCCAAAGCGAGGCAATTTGATTCTTGCAAAATCACAAGCAGCAATAAGTACAGATAAATACAGAGAGTAAGAAATGAACAGGTCTGTAAAAATAAAATAAGAATAGAATGAAAAGTAGAAATTACACAAGTGCATTTTCCAGACAAAAATTCCGAAGTAAAGTGACAATAGTGGGATTAATAACAGCAGAGTCAGTAAAAAAAGTGCATACCAAATATATGATATTATTAATTAGTATTTAGTGTTTATTTACATTAAAATACAGATATAATACAAATCCAATATAGAATATGATGAAAAATCAGTGTGACATGTTATCATAACATGGTATAATATTATAAATCATTAAATTGTATGGAATATGAGTTAGCGAATAACATGAAAGGCATTACTATAGTATAAGATAATATATAGCTGGTGCAGCACTGCAGTGTGACATGGAATTGCATAGATTATCTCTTTGTATACATATTGCATTATATTTCTTAATTTATTATGGGTATGGCATGCAATGGGCATAGTATTTTACTCATACCATATATATTATGAGTATACTGTATATAGTATAATGTGTGTATAGCATAATATAATATGATAAAGTATATATAGTATTATAATATACAACAGAATACATCAACATACATAGATATTTATGTAACCAGTCCAACAGTGCAGCATAGAGATAATGGAGAGTGTGAGTAGTTTGAGTGTCTCGAGTGTAGCAGACACTGTGTTACTGTATGTACGTTGTATCTCACCTGAAACATCCATTTTGCACCTGGGTGGGATGATTCTGTGACTGAATGAGCTGCTATGATCCGCCACAGCTCTGAGGGGGCTTTTCTGGGATGGTTTTGATTTGCCCTTCATCCTTTTCACTGGCACTGCCTCCAGACGTTCCATTTCCAGTGTGACTGCACAGCTGACCTTCCTTACCAGCTTGTTAAGTCTGCAGGCCTCGCCAGCCTTGATACCACCACCCCAACACACCACAGCAAAGAACAATGCACTGGTACAACACACTACAGGTGCCTGTTGACTGGAGAGTTTCATCAGAAAGTCTGCTCTGTCTGGTCCTTAGTGGTATGAGACCAGTCCATTTATTTGTTGTTGATTTTTTTGGTGAACTTTTTCACCAAAGGCTTATCCCTTAGAAGTCAATGCTGGTTGGTGTTGAAAGCACAATATAAGTTGAAAAACGGTGCTTCCCTCCTCAGGTTAGTTGTCTGGTTCAGGGAGATGGTGGCATCCATTCCTCCAATGATTGGATGGTATGCAAACTGCAGTGGGTCCACAGTTAGCAGGGAGGGTCCTCAGGTGATGTGGGATCAGCCTCTCAGAGATCTTCATGACATGTGACCTATGTGAGAAGATATAAGACTTTATACTTCTGCATGTGATCTCCGTCCTCTTACTCTACAATCCCATACAGTGACTCAAACCTTTCCAAGGGATGGTAGAGATGTAAAGAGCAGAAAGGCCATTCTTGACTTCTACAGCCATGTCTCATGTTTTTCAGCGTTGTTATTTGACAAAAGCAATCCATAGAAAATGATAAGATAATTGGTGTTAGTTACTGAACAGCATGGCATTCATAAAGGACACATTTTCTCTTTCATTCGTCTTCTATTTTTGTCGTGTGTTTTGTGTGTCTGTACTGTATGTGCAGAAACTGGTACAGATACAGTGCAGACAGTCTATAGGGATGTGACCAGCAGTTATCCTCTGCACCCTCTGTTTTCTGACAAACATCATAAACACATGAGGCAGCCCAGGGGATGTAACCAAACAAAAGCAATCAAGTCCTATCATTGAATTAACAACATGTTGCTATGTCGTATTGCAAAAGCAATTATCCCATGCACATACACATTTAGTGTCTCTCATACTCAATTAAAGTGTTGATGGCGGTGCTCTGCTGTGAAAAGGATTGCATTTCAATTGGCATGACTCTTTGAGTTCACAGAGCAGTATTATATATGCAAATGCAAGCTGTAAAGACGGATCTGGGGTTCAGGGGGGGCCCGGGAGCAATTACCCTGCCTCAGAGCCAGGACAAGAAACTGTGTCTCAGGGCAGGCGGGGCACTTTTAAGGGCTTTTCCATATTAAAATTATATTTTGAAACACTGTAGGGAAAAGCCTTAAAAATGTGTACCTGCCTTAGAGTTGAATTGATGCATTATTATAATGGGTCTATAAATGACCTTTGTTGATAAGGCCTTATAATAAGGCTTTTGTTTTATCTCTGAGACACTTAACTATGTTCATTTTTTAGCAGAATCAAAAAGGCACATTATCTTCATCTGATAGATAAATATGATAGTGATCATTATTATAATTGATCACTACCAAAGCAATTCCCTATGAAAAGCTTTTAGAGACACAATCCATCATCCAAATATAAAACATGTGTTGCCCCACCAACAAATAAAAGGTAAATACACCCAAATCAGAAAAAAAACATATTTTTTCACCTTCTCCCCCTATGCAGATAGTTTTATGTGTTTTAATAGTTGTGTAACTGTGCTGCCACCCCAATACAGTGATGGTGAAAGAATTTTGTTTATGATGATGACAGTGATAAAAAAAAAGAAAAGCTGAAATGTTCTTGTTGCTGTCAATGGCGTAGCAGAAAGCAGCTCCTGTAAAATTCATAATTTGGGTGAACTAACTATTTAAAAACACAGGACAGGACCCTTGTGCTCTGAAAATGGTCTTAATAGGAGCAATGTTACCACTAAATTCATAATATATATACACCGTGGAATATTATTTTAGACTGGATTTTCAAAATAAATATTTTTTAGGTGGATTTATTTAGAAAACAAATCTTTAAATCAACTTCTTCCACTTCAGATTATATGTAAAAAATGTTATTTAGGGTAAGTGGTCAGGTTGCCAAAAATTGCTATACCACACTATAATATATCACGAGGCCTAATACATCTGGATTTAATTTCATGATGGCATCATTAACATTTGAAAGGTATTTCCAGTGTTGCTCATGAAGGTATAATAAGATAAATTGAAAGATCACCGGATAATTATTGTAATCAGAATATAACACACATTGAAAGAAAATCAATACTTAACAGTACACCTGTAAATCAGATTAAATCACATTTGACCATCAAATAATCGGTTATGTTGTTTCTAATTTAATTTATAGTTGCGTTCACTTGTGTTCATTCATCACAGAGCATTTAATTTAAAGAGTTACTGCTATCGTTCTCCAGCACTACCGATTTGTCAGAAGTCAGAAGTACTCATGCAATCAGGTTTTCCACCAAAGCCCTGCAGAATTTATCCTCATAATAACGTCTTGAATTTAATAGCTTTGTCTGGTTATATTTATTAGATTAATTTCTACCGATTTAATTGATACATGAATATTTTAATGTTTATGCCTTACATATTGTCCAAGGGGAACTGGGAGGAGGAGGAGGAGGAGGAGTTAAGTGCTGTTCCTGGGAAGCCCCTGCAAACCCACTTTTTTGTAATAGAAACATATGAAAATGTTTTAATTATTCAAGTGATTCATGGTTTAATCAGACTTTTAGATGAGTCTAATTGTTCTGCTGTTGAAATATAATGGGATTTAGTGAATATAGTAAAGTAGGTGTGAATAGCACTAGATATAGGGTGGCAGAGCTTTTAGAAAGGATTGTATTAAGTGACTGTAATTTGTAATTCTCCTGGTAATATGCTATTAAAGGTTAACCATTGTTGGATAAATGGGGATCAGAGTTCTCAGTTGTTGGATTTTGTCTTCTTTTCACTCTGTACCTCTATTTCTGATCTCTCTTTGGGCACAAATACAGTACAAAGAAAATAACACTGAAGCTTAGGCAATTCAAACAAGTCAATCAGTTTCATTCATGCTTTTCTGTCTATGTGAATAGATTGTTTTCATATGATCAGTTTTTATCCATACAAATTATTGTTTTATTATTGTATTATTTCAAGTTGTTTCAAAAATATATCTGTATCTCTCCTTCCCTCTTTTTGCCCTGAGGATATTTGATCCAGATTCAAACATTGCTTGGAAAACTAAATGCAACACTTTCAGAATATAATCAATTAAAATCATCTCAAGCACAAGAAATCGATCATAGAGATGGACTCTTGAGTCTTTATGGCCATATTTATTTACCTACCATTCTTTTCCTGACTTTTCTCACACATGTTAAAATGCAAAGAGGCCCAAAATACATTTAACATCTAGTTGGTGTTTTTAATCTTAGAATATACTTAAATTGGCCAACATTATATATGCATTAGATGACATTCATGTACTGTAAGAGGTATGGTTCATGTAAAAAATATTTTAGGAAGTTCTTTTCGTTCTCATTTAGTTCACCTATGGTATCAATCCAGAAAAAGGACATTGAGTCATACTCATTTTGCCTTGTTGAATCCAAATCACACAGAGGGAATCGAGTTAGTTGGCCACTTGCTGCTGAATATGAAGAAGAAGGATTTAATAATACATGAATGAAATGATACTTTGTATTATAAAATAGTATTTGGAAGGCCTTTACTGAACACTATATTTAAACCCGATTCCAATCTGATACAGTGCATTATATACAGGTAAGCTAAGAGTTCTTCTCAGCCTGTAACCCTTCAGAGGCTCTGGAAGCGGATTTGTACAAATCTGAAAAGAGACATCTTTTTTTTTTTTCTTTTTTTTTAAAAACAGAAAGCCTGCATTTGAAAGGGAGTGGCCTGCAGCTTTACAGACATGAGCAATTATCACTGGGTCGAACAAACAAAACATTCTAGCTGCAATATGGAGTTTTAATCATATTTGGGATGAGGATATCTCAACCTCTGCATACATTTGAACTTATTTTTACTTTTAACTTTAACTTCTTTTTTCATTCTGTCTCTCAAAAGATTAAAAGGTGGCGGACTTTATGGAAGAGCAACACTGATACTGAATTATCCTTTTAATACCTGGGGATGCTTCAAACACTATGATCATTTTGATTGTTTCTAATCCGTCATTCTTTGAGATGATGTGGCCTCCTGCTGTATATTTTGTTTTAATTTCTTTAGTAAATGGCCAGATAGTATAGATCTACTGCTTCTGATATTACCTGTTTTTTTCTTCTTATTGTGGTACTTTTGATGAACCCTAACACAAAATGATGTATGTGCAACCCCTGGAGGAAACACCGGACATGACTCGATGTTGATCATCCCCTTTAAAACTTTGACACGGTCACTTCAGTGGCGTCAAAGCCCCCATTTTTGATGCTAGTGGCGCTCTTTGCTCGCAGGATGAATTGACCCACTGTTGAGTGGACAGCCGCCTGAGTCAGCCTCTATAGGAGTTGAATACATTAACACAGTCCCTGATAGTGACGTTTGACCTCAACTCCCACTCACAACACACATAGCATTCCTCCCACTGTGCGCATATGTGTGTGTATGTGTGTGCAGTAAGATTTGTGACAGTCGATATGAACACCGATATTTTTCGGCCTGATGTTAAATATCTTTAAATTTGACCATTTTTCCAGGAAGGGGTCTAAAATGATTGAATGCATTTATTGCTGAATTTAGGGGAGCATCAGAATTAGGTTCTGTCATACTTTATATTAGATAGATAGTATATTGCATCAGATCACATATCTGAAGCATGATGTCAGTGCATAAGGCATTCTATATGACACACACAGTTAAACATTATTCAAACATGTGTGGTCTTTGCATATGTATACTATATAAACAGTTTACTAGCATTGGACAGCAGTTATCTGAAGGTCATAGGCCACTAGAATAATCTAGGTTGGGAGTTGGTAGAGCAACATTTGCCCCTCCCCCTCCGCCGTTACCACTGTCGACGTGCCCTTGAGCAAGGCCCCGAAAGCTTACCAGAATAAACCAAACCCAGAGACATTACAGTTAAGGATGTTCTAAGACAACGTGACGACAGAGAGGCCGAAGGACAGAAATAGAGGGATAAGAAGGGTAATAGAGAGACTGTATCTATGAGAGGACCTTCATTGGTGACCCTGACGGTGCTGTCATTCCTGCAGCATTGAGTCATGTGGGATGTTTCTGGGTAGTCTCTGGGCCCAGCAGCCCTTTTTTGGGAATGTCATGTTTTAACAAATCCAAATGCCTTTTAATTCCTGCTTCTGAAAGTCTGTCTGGAAGTATTGGAATGTGTGTGAGGCAGCAGGCCAGACGCTAGTGTTTGGAAATAAACTGTCTGTCCAATCTGATTGGCCTCATTCTCAAGAACGTGGGAGCAGCAAGTCTGCGAATACACAACGCACTCACACATGTATGCACAGACATGGACGGGCGGGCTTCCAAACACACCTAACAAAACTTACTCTCTGTTTCCTGGATTCACTGCATTCCAATTACTCTTATGCCTTAACGCATGTACATGCAGCCTAATGTCACACACACATGAGTATAGATGAAACATCTTGCTAAAAACACATAACTCATGTACACTACCAATGCAAGTGAGCACCGTATGACCTACACACTGAGCTGAGATCTTGCATGTGTCTTGAGATGCAGAAAGAGGCCGATGGAAAGACTAATTCTTTTTTGTTAATATTATTCCCACAGCAGTGCTGATGGGTCTGATGGGATGGTCGTGATTCAACTGCAGGAGGCTCCTGGGAGACTGGTAGAGTTAATGGACCATGTGTGTTCATATCATCATCCGTTTGTGTGCAAGTGTGTGTGTGTCTGTGTGTGCCTGTGTGCATGTGTGTGAGTGTATTTTACAATCTGAAAAGAAGAACCAGTGGAGGAGTGTGATGAAATAAGCTACAACAACATAAAAGGAACCTAATTGTTCCCTAAAGGCACAGTGTTTGGAAAGTGACAAGAATAACTCAAACCTCCCACATACCAGTGAAAGACTGGCAGCAACTTAGAATGGCTCTAGATTGTATGTTTGTTAAACAATATGGAATGCAGAAAAGTTGCTTGAGAGAAAGGATGTTTGGAAGAGGGGCATCTGATCTCTAGATGGGAACTGTCATATCGTTTTTGAATTATGATATTTTATTTTGCAATTGAAGGGCCGCAAACCTTGACATGTCACCCTGTGATTTCAGAATCAGATGAAAAATGTGATAAATCCCTGACATATGTTTGGTTAAGACTATAATAACAGCAGTAAATGATTACATTCTGATATGTAAATGCACCCGTTTTCTTTTTAGGACTGCAGTTCAAACTTGACTCTGTGAGCTCTGTGAGTTTAACACAACACTGAGGTGCAGTTCATGGACGTTAGTATTTCACACCATTCCAGATATCCCAGTTATTTATGTAAGCAAGATGTCTCCGAATGGGGAGAACAACATGAAAGCTTAAGTTCTACAATTTTATTTTTCACCTACAGGATAAAAATCTAAGTATAAATTATAGATCTAATATGCCTTTGAAGATAATATTGAACAAACTGATATTGGTTGGGACACAGTACCTCAAAATGTAGTGGATTACTGCATACAAATTAGATGGAAAACTTTTTTCACAATAAATGTAGCCCATTGGATTACAAAAACAATGTAATCTAATCAGAATACTTTTGAAATACCTCAAAATCAAACATTGGAAAAAATGATCTTACATTGAAAAAAGTGGACGTGTGACAGAGGAATCTGATTTGCACAAATACTCTTTATTCACTTTAAACATTTCAATATTTTCAACACAAATACATTTATAATATTCAACATTTACAGTTGTTCAAATCTAATTATGCTTACCAAAACAAACTAGTACAAACTAAAGGGGAACTCTGTGTATTGTAACAAATGATTCTCTTTGTTTAAGATGTTGTTGCTGCTGTTTTTTAATAAAAGTCAACATGTAGGACTTTGGTCTTGTAACACAAGAGGAGTACTTACTCAAAATGTTCATCTTCCATTTTCAATTTAAATAGAAATGAAAAAAAACAACAACAAAAAACCCTGCATTACCATCATTAAAAAATCAAGACAAATATTAGTTAAGTCGCTATTAGAATAAACTTAAGAGCCTGAGAGGAGTAACTTCCTTTAATATAGAATATGTTCATCATCTTCATATTCAATTAAAAGGTTAAATTGCTATATTTCAAAGAGGTAATCAAAAATGTAATCAAGAAATCCCTGACTGTATTACTATAATCTAATTCTACATTATCTGGGATGATTACTGGTATAGTTATTTGTTGTAATACAATTATTTGATCCTGATTACATGTAATTAGTTATTACTCAGCCCTGGTTGCTGCTGCCAAGCCTCTGAAAGGCCCACAAAGCCCACATAAACACATCAAATACATTACAACACTGGCATCAAAAACAAAGGGAAACTGCTGTGTTTAAGTGTGTGTGTGTGTGTGTGCATGAATTGATGTGTATTGAATTCCTACTTTGCTCACATGTGGTCACCATACCCACTTTAATTCGGGTATCGGGCCTCTTGGCAAATACCGTGTTCGTGTGAAAGCTGGATGGACCTGTACGATTACTGAGACCGGAGAGAAGAATGAGCTTCTCACCAGCATACAAGTTTACAGTGTTACTATGACATAAAGAGAATGATGAGAGAGGAGGATTAGAAAATAGAAAAGAGTATGGCCTGGAATAACCTGCCTGAGGGTCTTGGGCTTGCACAATCCATAGCTTATCTCAAAACAAGATGATGCTTTGCTTGGTTTGGCCAAAAAAAACAGCAGCAGCCACAGCCGTCCACTAGCTCTAAAGGTCGGTGACTGACAAGACTGTTAACAGCAGGCACGATGGACAAAAGTTTGCTTGTCTGACCGGATTTCTGTGAAGAGAACAGGAAAAAAGTCCCTCCAAACCACACTCCAGTCAAGTTGAACCAGAGGTAACCTCATCCAGACAGCAAGGATATGCAGTACGTTAATTTTGGATGATTTTGCGCCTTAGAATTTAAGGTAATGCAAAGTGTGTTCCTTAAGTGGTGGCAATGTGAAAAGTAGAAGTATAGAGGTCAGGATGGTGGATGTACTTAACGTCAGACTTACATTCAGAGGAGTCTCCCAAAATCTAAACCCATCCTTAACCCGACGGTTGCCATTAAAAGATATGGTTTAATTTAACAAAGGTTTTCATACAGTTGGAAGCAAAATTATTCAACCCCAATTGTACATTAGGGTTTATTGGTAAAATATACTATTTATGTATCAGCTGTTTGTGATAACTAAATAAAACAGGAGCAGTTTAAATAGTTCAATACAACAGATATTAAAAATGTTTTTACCCCAAATATAACATAAAATTCTACTTTTACTGACAGCTGCAGCCTCAAAATTATTCAAGCCCTTAATGACAAGTGTCTGGTATTTTGTAGAGACGCTTTTGCTGCTATGACCCGCTGCAGATGTTATGCATAGCCAGTCACCAGCTCCTGGCAGCTTTCTTGAGGAATCTTAGCCTATTTGTCATGGGCAAAGACCTCCAGTTCTGGAATATTCCTGGGTCTATGTGCTGCAATCGCCTTCTTCAAATCCCATCAGAGATTTCTTTTATGGGATGCAAGTCAGTATACTGTCGCGGCAACTCTAGAATGTTCAATCAAACCTTGGTGGACTTTGACGTTTACTTGAGATCAATATCCTTTAGGAATGTCCAAAGACGTTCAAGCTTCAGCTTGCTCACAGATGATGAGATGTTTTCCTCTAGGATTTCCTGATACGTAATGGAATCCATCTTACCCTCTACATGCAGCAGGTTTTTCACCGCCATGCTTCACTGTAGGTATAGGGTGTTCTTTTCAGCACATGCTTCATCTTTTCCTCCTACACACATACCGCTGATCCATAGGCCCTGAAAATTGCAGTTTTGTTTGATCGCTCCACAGAATCAAACACACCCTGATGTTACATAAGCAAAAGGTGACGCTATAGGTTTGGCAAAATACTACTGAATATGCTAAAATGCACATAGTGGATCATCCAATTTCATTGATACATTGCTTAACTTCTGCTTTCAGTGCACTGTAGCAGAAGAGGGGTGTGTGGCCTTCCTGATGTTTCTGAACCTTTCTATCAGGGCTGTGAGAGCAGAGCCTCTTTCAAAATGTTTGCAAAATTTGAGGAGCGCCATGCACAAAAAGGCTAAGTGGAATGGTTCTACAGGACAGAGAGGCTATTGGAGTGCTACATGTGAGACAAACACAAGTACTTGTATTTCAATTAAATTCCTGTAAAGTCATGTCAAGTAATTTTACTTGATTATAATATTCCAGTATTCTGGAAATCATCAAGTTTCTTTTATTATGTTTATTGTTACACGATAAATGTCTTCATTTAAGGATCAAAATCAAATGCAATCCATGTTAGCCAGCCACTTGAGATTTTTTTTTCTCCACTAATGTGGCAGCCAAAGTGGTCCACTTTTGGAGAGAGATGTAACCAAACAGAGGTTCTATTCTCCTCCAGAGCTCATTTACATTTTCCTTGGAGTTAGCAACTGTGCTTCACAAACTCTTTTCCTCACTTACACATACAGACACACACACATGCATACACACAAACGCACACAGTGAGGGGTGTGCGTGGGCAGATAGAAAGGAGAGGAATCCCTGATAAGCCAGTAGCCTGGCGGAGGGCATAGAGAGAGGAATGGCAGCTATGCCGGGCATTCACAACACTGTGTGGTGTCACCAAACAAAGCCTTCCCTTCTCCCGCCTGTCAAAGACACCATTGTGGTGTGAGGAGAGAGCCTTTATATCACACACACATTCCACACATGCTCCCCCACCACCACACACACACACACACGCACACACACAGACACGCACACACACACACAAATAAAAAATCATGTTAATCTACATATATATGCATTGACAGAAGAACATGAGAATAATATATCATTCTGTTACAATACTAACAACATAAAGTAAATCTATGCACAATACATTCATATGAACAGATACAAACACAACTAGACAGCACTGAGGGAGCCAAAACCTCCACCAGGGCAGCTCAGGTTCCCCATTACGTCATTGCAATAGTCCCATGATAGTTTGACCCTTATAATATGACTCCTTGACCATGAAAACCTGCCCCAAAAATTTGGAATCACAGTATTATTATTAGTGTGACCGTCCATTTATCAGAATTTGTTGATTTCTTTCTCAGCACATAACTCACCCCTCACAGTCAAAAAAGCCTTACCTTGTAATGTTCAAAAAAGGAGCAAAATACAACTGACTTTTCCCCTTTATCTGGATCCACTCCACAATTTAATGGGTTTGTTCCTGTTATGTGACAAACCTTTCTACCAAATTTCATCAAGATCTATCTGGTGCTTTATGCATAAAAGAGGTGAACAAAGCCCTACCTTGTAATGTTAACAAAAGTTTAAAAAAAAATATTCCTGCATCCACCTCTTTTTCTGGATCCACTTCAAAATGTAATAGGTTCTTCCCTGTCATGTGCCTGACCCTCCCACCAAGTTACATAAAAATCCATCAAGTAATTTTGTGTAAAAGACAAACAGACAAATGGACAACCAGATAGACAAACACCGGCGAACAAATAACCTACTTATAGTTAAACACAAAAAGAAAAAGAAAAAAACAACATTGATATGCATCCATACATATTTAGTATGCGATGTGTAACATCCATATATACAAATTCTCTTTTTAGCTTTTGTTTCTCTGGCCTCTGCCCAGTTGTATTGACAGGATGGAGATGGAGGCTCCCTGTAGATAGGCTGGCATTCCCAGCATGGAGCACCCAGTGAGAGTCACCTGTGAGGGGGGCAGGAGTGAGGGGAAACTCTACTCCTCACTGGAAGTCTGGGAAGTTAATGACAGCTGACACACTCACTGGGGGGTTGACAGCGAGAGTGTATGAGGGTTGTTCCTGCAAGAGGGTTGGGGTTGCCTGTGTTTGTGTGTGAGAGAGAGAGAGAGAGAGAGAGAGAGTGTGTTAGCCTCTTCCTGTTGCTCTGACAAGCTCCTGACTGCTCCTGCCACCTCCACCTCCTCCACAAAGGACTCATGGGAAGGCAGACATGACAGGAGGGCGGGGCCTCCATATGTCTTGTGTCTGACTTTGGCGAGTGACTCTGCAAACACCTGTCAATCACTGTCGGGGAAGGACGAGAGCTACAGTACAGCTGGAGTGTGTGTGTTTGTATGTTTGACAGTGGCTAAAAAAGAATGAGAATGAGCTTTGAGTGCTGAACATTTGGGGTTTAAGTGCATTTAAGTTTGTGGTATGACGGTGAAGAAGAAAAGCCTGTGTGTGATTTAATATCACAAGGAGAAGACATTTGTTTTTTGGTGATTAGCAGATGGTGCTCATTTGATTTTCATATCGTTTCCGAATTCTGTGCATCATTTATTAGTGTCATGACAATTCAAAGCCATACTAACATTGTTTTAAGCTATTGTGACGCATGAAAGAAGGATCATATTATTATCCACATTACGTTATGTAAGTTCAGAGATGTGTGTGGAAAGGGGTGGGTGGGCAGCAGATGCTGAGAGGTTGAGATCATTTGGGGCCGGCTCTCCTGTCAGCCTCGTAGAGAGCCGCCCAGCATGGGGGTCACCAATACAGAGGAAGTTCCCAACTTCACTTCCCCAGGTTACAGTGACAGGACCTACCAGGAGTCTGGGCCTGGACAAGAAGTCCTGCTGAGGTGCTTACTGGCTGCAGGGTGCCTGGTTAGATTGTTGGATAAAGACCTAGACAGTAGGGGCTTAGTACAAGGACAATACAGAGACAGTAGATGGACAGCAGGGGAGAAGGGAATTACCTGCCAATTAGGCAAAGTTAATGTGAAGAATGATGGGTGTCAACCTGTCAGAACACGGGGAGCTGGGGGGATCAGATGGATAAGCACCACGTTATCCCTCAGATTACACTCATTACTGACATGATCGCATACACACTCACACAAACACACACACGGATGCACAGGCAGACTTTAAGGATACACAAATACATTGCAATTCTATTAGTAATCTGCTTTACATTAGTAATGCCATTCATTTGAAAAGAACAGTTTCTAATCTGCATTAAAATTAAGTTAGAACTGGACAACAAATGTGTTTTTTTCTCCCTGTCTCCTCAGAGTGGTGTTTGATATGATTGAAAATACAAACTAGAATAGTCACCTCCTTTCATTTTGATATTTTTTGTTCGTAAAATGGTTTTGGAAATGTGGAGAGTAGGTTTGCTTCGTCTTAGCCTGTGCCACAGCTGATGGAAAATTATTTCATTATGCCATTTAGGTTGATGGACTAAACCTGAGGCAGACTGATGACACAAACAGGATGTGCATTCAAAGGTGCTGAAGCTGAATTGTGCATATAGGGACTGGAAAATCAAATTTACCACTTGGGGCCAATTTTTGATCTTATCTCTCGATGCTGATTGTTTTCCTGCCTGTCACTTAAATCACAGACATCAAAATCAAAGCAAATCTGTGAGGGTCTTTCTGCATTTTGTATTGTGGCACAGCTTGTGGCTCCACTCTGCCTCAGGAAACCATCCTTTAGTTGTTTTAGTCCTCAGTGGAAACCTGGTCTTTGTAACAGCATTAATGTAAAACAACGATCTGGGTCAATGCTTCAGGAATTCCTCTCTGTGGCTCTGGTATGTGTGGTATGGTCATTATGGGCAGCATGGGACAGTAGCAGCAGGTAGGGTCATGTAATGCAGACAGGAATGATTGACAAGCAGGTGGCAGACTAATGGATTCCCTACTGCTGAGTAAAGTGTGTTTTCAGTCCCTTTTCAACTGATTTAGCACTATAATAATCACAATACAGTTTTATGGGAACATTCTCGGCATTTTACAGATTCCTATTAAAATTGTAATTTTAATAGGAATCTGTATTGACTTCAGTCATCTACACTGAAAAATCATTTTCCTTCAGATTTGTTTCCATTGTTTGGACATTTTACAGCCATCAATATCTGCCCCATAGTTGTTTGAAATATAGTCCACATGTTTTTATTCATGTCACTGCAACAGCATCACAATAGCACTTACTGTAGTACCATCCTTCTCCTATACCCTGATAAAATGCCTACAATAAATTCGCAACAAGACAGGACAGTTATAGATTATTTTCTCCATCAGTATTTGGACCATTTACCAGGTAAAGTATGTGTGAGAGTCTCTGTTGTCCTCTGACTTCCCTATGGGTTGAATGAGGAAACATTCAAAACGCATATGTTGTGCATCCTGCAGTTGGTATTCAGCACACTGTCAATGACTTTTAAGGCTCAGAAAACCCCCCACTGTCATGCATTGAGCGTACACATAGTGGGCATGTTTTCATTGGGTTAACATTAGTTGATGTGATCCATTAAATCCATAAAAGTTTGAAATGTTGAATTTTTTTGTTGTCATAATTTAGAGCGACCAACTACTGCTTGCTGATGAAATAGTCCATTAGCAACATTCCAGAAATACTGGGATTGGTGTATATAAAAGTCGTAAGAGTTTAATCCCTGCTCTTCCAGATGCAGGCAGAGCTGTAGTGGAACAGCTCAGTGGAGACAGAGCAGGGGAAACAGGTGTTGGTTGCTTAATGTGCTTTCAGTGAGCAGAGGAATGACAGCTATGTACTGGCCGCTGTGGTTACTGGCACATTACCCAGAGTGGAGCTGACAGCAACAACCTAGCGCTGCTGCTGCTGCAACTCTGGCCTTTATGAATGGAGTGCCTTTCCCTCTGATGGGAGAAAGTTCAGGGAATGTACTTGACAAAAGCAAGGAAAAAGACTGATGTTATTGAATGCTGTGTGCATTCATCTTTAATTCCCCAACCTAAATGGGTGACTTCCTACTGACTCCATGCTCTTTTCTAGCAGATACTCTGTGGTGATGTGAGGAGTCAGACCTTTTCCTGACCCTTGATCTTCCAAAGCATAAATTTATTGCTGGAATTTGTTTTGTATTTCTTATTTTGAAAGACTCAGTGATGACGGAAAAAATTCAAAAAGCTTCATCCTCTGAAATCTGGCAAAGGGAGACATCATCATGCATCCTGGCTACACTGTGTGTGGGCAGGCAGAGGAATGTGGCTGGCCTGTGTTATGGGTGGATGTTCTTGCTGTACATTGTAAACAGGCATAAATGTTGATCCTTTCCTGTGGTGTGATTGTGTATTGAATTTTGATTTAACAGCCTACCCTCAGCTGTTGGAGCTCCAACAGACCTCATGCTTGCCCCGCTCAGGATCATGGACCTGTGCAACTATTCCCTCCTTCTTGCCATATGGGACGACACATATAAACACCAGCCCCTGTTGTGAATAACTAACAAAAGCCTGCTTTTTTTAACTTCACATTCTAATTAAACATCCTGAAGTGATAAAAGTGAAACAATAGAGGGAATAGTTCAGTGCATTCCTTTGTCAGTGAGAGAACAACACAGTGGTAAACCATGTTGGTCTGATCCAAACCAGTACAGTGTCATACCACTTAGTGCTGCAGCTAGAAAAATGTAAACATCAACAAAGAAATGCCATCAATATATTTATTTCTTCTTTTTTCCCCTCCATGGATCAAATGGCTACACGTAATGAGCATAAAGTAGCTCACAGCAGCAAAAACACACAAACGCTACTAACCACTACTAAGACCTGATGGAGAAAACTCCCTGAAAATGAATTTGATTTTGGAGGGAATGGCTTGAAAAAAGGTATATTACATTAGAAACATCAGCATATACAAATCCTGGTTACATATTTTGCAGATTGCAGCTCTAACTAACTATTTAATTTAGTAGTCTAAGTCCACAGAACAGCTGCCAGGAATAAAACGTTAGCAAATTCTGCACACCACTGATGTTACTTTGTATGTTTCATAAAAATCATATCAAAGTTTGCACATATGTGTCATATAACATTCAGATTACATGTACTGTATATAAGATGATTTTTTCATGTGTAGGTAGACGGTCGCTTCTGGCGTACCACTTAAGTGTGATGGATGTCAGGCAAGAGACGACATTTTTAGACCACTTTATCCAACTATGTTGGCTCATTTTTCTATTGTTTACTATATTACTATATATATAGATATATATACAGTATATATACTATATATTGTTTACTGTTGCCATTTTGTAGCTGTTTGTTGCAACAAAAACTGATATTTTCAATGAGATGTTGGGAGTTTCCAGCCATCTTAGTGGCAATTTATACAGATATTTTCAGCGAGACAGTGGTAGAGTTCCCAGCCATATTTGGGGTGAGATTGTAAGGCAAAAATATGATCTTTTCCTAACTGTAACAAAGTATTTTTTGTGGCCAAACTTGAGCATCCTGCATTTATTTTGTCTGACAAACCATTTAAAACTATTTAAATTAGTTCTTTTTAAAGCTAACCAGAAATTAGCACATTAGCACATGCATATTGGCACATTTATCACATCCTTTTAAATGTTGTTGTATTATTTTCTTCTTTCCTCTTGTTGTATTGTTTTCTTGTCCTCTCTTGTAAGCCACCATGTTGTATTTTTCTCCACTGTATCATTTTTACTTCATAAAATCTAAATCAAATTAGATTAAACTATAATGATGTAATATAATCTAAATTTGATTAGAGTGGTTATAGAGATTTAATGTTGGTCCCACTTGAACTTCTATTGCACAATTGCTTCATTGAATTTGCAGCTTTAGTTATATAATTGATAGTTTAAAATATAAAAGTGTAACACTCCTCTAATAACACTCGCCTTGAGAACCTAAACATCAAAATAATCTGCTGCTTTGATTTTCCTAGTAGTTCATAAATGAGCAGGCAGGTATCATTTAAAACAAAGAGGACTTGGCAAATCAGGCCTAATCAGCAGGACAAGTGTTCTGTGACACTCCCATCATGCTTCATTAGTCTGCCCTGTTGACACAAACAAAGTGGTGAAAGCTGAGCCTTTCACTAATACCCCTAAAACCCCCCAATTCTCGCACAAGGAGGGCAAATTAGCTCTAATTACCCCAATGATTTGTTGGCGTGGAGCAGGTTCATGGAAATGAGAAAAAAGGTTTGAAGGGAGAGGGAGTGAGGGGGATGTGACAAGAGATTAGGTTGGTGTATGCTTATTATACTCACCTTTATTGTTTACTGTGTCTCCTCTCCTCTCCTCTCCTCTCCTCTCCTCTCCTCTCCTCTCCTCACCTCTCCTCTCCTCTCCCTGATCTCTGTATTTTCATAGTTTTGGATTCAGACAGCTGGTGTGTTGCTGACTGTGAGACTAATCATCTGCTCAATTACTCTGGAATGTGTATCTGGGACGTGTTATGACTGATCAGCTTTCTCTCGCGCTGAGCCTCTTTTCATCTCTTTTGGTGGACTCTCAAGTTTGCTACTCTCTTTCACCATCTGCTCTCTGCTCCCTTTCTCTCTTGCTGTTTCTTCAGCACTCAGTTCAATTCAGTGACTGGTTATAGATACACTGGATATTCCCTTGTTACTTAACCAAAGCAAAATCTAAAAAAAAATTAATCCCATTAACAACAGGATAAGCTGCCTGCTATGTAATCCCTTAGTCACTTTGTCAGGAGTGACAGCAAGATATCTTTACTTCTTTTTACAGTTATAAAAGGTCATTTGAAAACTACCCACAGTAGTTTTGCTCTGTAATTTGAGGTCGCTGAAGAAGTCAAGAAGCACCTCAAGGGCAAAGTACCAAGTATGGTCGAGACTCGCCCTGAGATGCTTAAGACTTTGGGCATTGTTGGGCTATGTTGGCAGATTCCGTCATAGTCATGAAACAGTAGACCAAGTCTTTACCCATGCAGGTTTGCTGGAGAGGGCCTATGACCGAGTACCCTGGGGAGTCCTCTGGGGGCTATTTTGGAAGTATGGGGTACCAGGACTGTTGCAACAAGCCACTTAGTCCCTTTAGACCAAAGTGAGTGTTGTATCCTGTTTGTGATATTCGTGGGTAGGATCTCAAGGCGCAGTCGAGGTGAGGAGAGTGTCTGGTTCGAGAAGCTCAGGATGTTGTTTCTGTTGCCTTCATCAGTCTGTGATCTTCAGCACATAATAGAGCGGTTTGTGGGTGAGTGTGAAGCAGCAGGCAAGAGAACACTTCCAAATCTTAGTCCATGTTTCTCCGCTGGAAATCAGAAAACCTGAAAACCTTCTGGGTTGGGGATGAGTTACTGCCTCTTGTGAGGGAGTTTAAGTATCTTGGGGTCTTGTTTACGAGCGATGGGACAATGGACCGTGAAATGGACAGGCAATTTGATGGGGCAGCAGCATTAATACGGGAACTGTTTCGGTCTGTCGTGGTGAAGAGAGAGCAGAGCAGTAAGGCAAAGCTCTCGATTTACGAGTCGAGCTATGTTCTAACCCTCAACCTACGGTCATGAGCTCTATAGGCAGGGACCGAGACAATGAGATTGCAGATACAAGCGGCCCGAAATGAGCTTCCTTCTTAGGGTGTCTGGGCTCAACCTCGGACAAAGGGTGAGGAGTTTGGAAATTTGGAGGGAGCTCGGAGTAGAGCGGCTGCTGCTTCGGATTGAAAATAGTCATTTGATCTGATTAGGATACCTCCAAGGCAAATTGATGTTTTTTCCCCCCTTTCTCAGATATTCAACTTCTGACTTAATGTTCATGAAATGTTAAATATTAGTAAATTAAACTGTGGGTATATTTTTACATGAGAGAAAATAGTCAAACAACACATATTTAGCTATTAAATTCAGGCTCCGTTACCTCACCCCTCAGCTCTACTACACGTCTTGCTTGTTGTTTTTCTTAACAAGTGTTCAACGTAGCTCCACCCTACTGTGCCATGATTGGGTCGTATTCCTGTGTTGTTATTGGCTTGTGCAGATTACCTCTGCATGGTTGTGATTAGATTGAGGGGTGTGACTGCAAATCCTTCCTGACTGTGCAATGAGCATAAGTGTAAGTATTGACCATTGGAAGTGTTGATTTGTGAAGTTGGTGGATGACTGCGCCAGACAAAGGACCTTCACACAGGACACCGGGACAGCAAAACTTCAGTTTTAGGCAAGAAAACAAGAATAAACATGAAGAATAAAAGGATAAGAACCTGACTGGGGTTTAAAGGGCAGAATGTACATGAAATTCAGACAGAACTCAAACAGGGCTCACCAGGACAGAAGAAAATGTGAATTACAAAAAGTAAGAGAGGAAATACAAACCATATTTTCTAATTTCTGAAACTTAATGCAATGTTCTGATACAAAGAGGAAATAGATGTTGGTTATAAAAGAGGCAATCATGAGAAATGATGAGGATCCAATGCCCCATATTGGATCTGGGTTCATCCTTTTCTCATTTGCTGTCTTTTGTGCATGGAAACATGTTTTTAGTGTGTGTGTTGGTTCCTGTGTATTTGTGTGTGTGGTGGGATAACAGAAAGAAAAATCCATTTGATAAAGACATGCCAGATTGTGTTTTTGAACAACTAAGGATTAGCATAGTTTGGATTGTATTGATATTGATATTGATATTGCTAATCAATGCTGATACCTATCAATTCTCTTATTGATTTGCACGAAAAAATAAAGATAATGCATGAAAAGATACGGAAAGTTCTGTGGTTATCTCCTTACTGTTAAAGATTTCTATCCCTGGTTGTTCGGACAGCTCACACTGTTAAAAATTAAGGCCCATGTATGCTCCCTCTATATACGTTAATAGATGCATCCATCCATAAACCATATCCATCAATAAGAACTTACAGAGGGATTCCCGCACACTGTCTTAACTTGCAGAATCACGTTTATTGCATTGCGAAGTTTCGGTACTATGTAATAAATGTGATTGTGCAATTTAAGACAGTGATCGGGAATCCCTTTTTAACTGCTTTAGGAATTTTAAGATGCCAGCTATGTTAGGATGAATAACGTTACATAAATACTGACATCAGCACCATTCGTTCAGGAGCTGAGTCCCGATCCTCGATACCCATTCCTCATAACAACACATATAAATGCTGTCATGAAGAAAACAGTACCTGAATCTCTAAATTAGTGCACAGTAAGACAGTATCATCAATTATTGCTTTGAAAATCTTAAATATCAGCACAAAGCCTTAGCTATTTAAATTTTAATCAAACGCTACACATTAAACATTTCCTAAATCTCTGACTGCACCACTTGTTTAATAATCGACATATTAATTCACTTTTATGTATAGCTTCCAGCTTCATCGCTGTATCTTGGTGTTCTTCCTGTAGTGGAAGTGCCTGTGGTGATTCTCCAAGGCTGCCAGTGGGATGCCTGTTAGCATATAAGTACACTACATGCTGATGTAGAAGCTAGATGTTAATGCTAATTAAGCGCTCTGAGAAGAGGAGAGTAGCGGGCATGCTTTCCTTGAAAATCTTACATCTCTCCACCTTTTCCCATTTTCTTCCTCTTATATAGCTTTGTTTTACTCTCTCTCTCTCTCTCTCTCGTCCTTTGCGAGCTCTGGGAATCCCAGCAGTCTGACGTAATAAATGATGGATAACAGAGGACAAATATTTTCATGCATCATGATAAAAATATGTGTGTTGCAGAAACATTTTTTGCAAATGTAAAGTGCAGATTATTGTAATATGGCTGAAATGAACCCAAACAAGAAAAATATGACAGTATTTTCACAGGAGTATATTTTAGGAAGGGTGTGATGCTTGTTAGCATCATTGCATTCTGTGTGGCCTGAGCCTGTATATGACATTTTTTTGGAACAGTAATAGAAAAGAATCAAAACTCAAAAATCCCTGACATCTAACATTTTAATAACATGATAAACACGAGTGAACAATTCATTCAATGCTTTAGCGTAAATTTTCCCAGGTTATTTCTTTACTTCTGCTGTCCATCCATTCATACAGAACATGTGGGCAGTTATGTGGTTGTCAAAAAATATCAAAATGTAGTCTCTGAGTTGATTGTATTATTGTACATTAAGTCTCATGATCAAGTCAGCCTCGTCAATTCTTTGAATGAGGAATATATTTTTGGATAATGCACAAATATATCCAACTCTGATTGTTGAATTGTCCTTTTCCTTTGTTGATGCTTTGGATTGAAATGCAGTTGATGAGATCCAGATTTGACGTTTGCTGGTTAGAGGAGGCTGGAATGTTCGTTGGCTGCTACTGTTGATGAAAATCTCAATTCTCTTATGGTTGTAGTTAGAGTTCTGTCTCCATGCCATCTGGTCTACGTAGAACAGTACAAAACTATTTCTGTGGAATTCAAAGGATATAATGTATTATCATGACCTTTACCTACTAGCATACAGTATCAGTAACACTGATAAATATTTTAGTATATGATCACTTTTAACAGGCTACTGCAATGCAATATAAAACTCCGCCCAACCACTGTGTCATACCAGGGAGCTACAGTATATGCACCACTGTTGTGCAACACAGTAGAACGTTAACATTCTCCATGGTGGCATCAAGCATGGGAGCAAATGAAGATGAATGTTATGTACTGTAACAGTGCAGCGAGGAGTGCACAAACAAATATCATTCACCCTCACTAAATACTCAGTACAGATGGAGCTGTATTGAAAAATGAGAGATCCTGCAGATAAAAGTGAATGAAAGAGCGAGAAGACCAACAAGTAAGGCAAAAAAAAAAAAAACACTCACTCATCCTTTAAAAATATTTAGCAAATACCAATACAATCAAGTTATCCTCCTTAACTACAAAGCTAGTAGCAGGCTAACTTTACATGGCTGATACTGAGCTATCTTTGCGAACAGTCCATAGAAGATTTAGCTTTGACATTACCAACTCACCTATTAGATGCTTTGGATACGTGTGAAGTTATTATCTCAGGGGGTTATGACAAATGTCTCCGCAGCTGCAGGTGTGCTCGTCATGTTGTTGTTACTGCAGCATCATCTGCGGCCATGTACGCCAGATGCATAATGATTGTATATTGGAGGAAATGACATTCAGCTCGCACACGCACCCAAACACACACGCAAAGCAGCTGTTGATTATGTCGGGATGGGTTCAAATAATGCTGGTCCTGGCACCGGACCAGCTTGAATTTTTAAGAAAGCAGATCAGCTCAGACTGTCTTTCTAAATCTGATACCCTGGGTGTTACAGTGAAGGTGATTTTAAGTTTAATTTCATGGCAAAGATGTTTAACAGAATAGAACCAAACCTACATTAACTGTGGTACCTCAACCTTTTTCTTTTGCGTGTGTCTTACAGTAGAATGTAGCCTGCTGCCCTAATGGTCTGCTGCCCTTACAAGCTTCCTGTCCAGACAGGAAATCCATTCTTTGGTGTGTGTTTGTCAGTCTGGGTGTGTGTGTGTGTGAGTGTGAGTGTGTGTGTGTGTGTGTGTGTGTGCATATTTATGAAAGCGTTTGTGTGGAGACAGACAACAGTCACGTCATGGTATCTTACAATAACTGTCTGTGGAATGTAACCCACTTCCCTCGGTACAGGGGCTCAGCTCCTGTCTGGTCCATGATGCAGCCTACAGTATTCAGTTTAGCAGTGTTCATTTGAGAAACATTAAAGTTACTGAATCGCCTTATTTTTGAGCAACAGCCCAGATCAGGTGGATTAATGTTTATGAAGATAGGGTGTTGAAATAAAGCCACCAGATATTGAAGGATATCTGTAAAGTCAGTAAATAGTATATAGTAATAACAAATGGCTCTGTCCTCAGTTAACAATTTTCTGGCTTGATCGTCATGAATTGGTTTGCTTCTGGCTATCTCGATTAGTTCTATTAGTTAGTGTACACTAACAATATGAAGGCTTTAGAAAAGAGATGTTGGAACATCTGATTGTAAATTTCTATAACCGCTTCTCCTCTGCAGGGTTGCTGAGTCAACACTGAGTGAGAGGCGGGGGACGCCCTGGACAGGTTGCTGGTTCATCACAGGACCAACATTAAGAGAGACACCGAGAGAACATGCAATCTCCACACAAACAGCCCAAGGTCTGGATTTGAACACAGAACCCTCTTGGTATGAGGCAACACTGCTCACTGTTCTGCACACGACAGGAAATATTCAGCCAGTTTGATTTTAGAATGACAAGGGTCATTAACGCTGAGGTTAATTTACTTAAATGACTTTACAAGACAAGGGCTACAATCATTTAATGGGATGTAATGGGAAAGTAAAGTGCCATGAGTTGCACAACAGATTTATAGCATTTGAGAGCAGGATTTTTTATCCATAAGCTCAACAATGACCAGATTTTGATGTGCTATATATATATATAGAATAAAAAAAGATTTGGTGTGAAATTGAGTATGCCTAAGTTCCACATATTTTGGAATTTATAAAATGATACCTAAAAAAAAATCCCCATTTGCAAATACAATTCAGCAATTTATTATTTACACATACAGCATCAATATTTATACCACACAACAAACCAAAGGCAAAAAAGAGTAAGGTAGCATTCAGGCAAACATTTTAGCAAACAGTATCCAGCAAACAACAACCTAGCATAGCAGAACTATATATACACACACACACATGCACACGCGCGCACACACACACCATTTACAGTTGTAAACAAACATTTACTGTACAAAACAAAATGTGGATCATAATGAAGCTCTTGAAACAGAACCACTTGGTCTCACATTGCATGAAAAGGAAATGGTGCTTTGTGCTGACGGAGAAAAGAGCACTCCCCTTTTTAAAGCTAGTAGTCTGTATCGTTCTGCAAAGACCTGCAGCCACAGCATCAGATCGCTGTCATTTAAGTCCAAGGCCTGAGTTCATATCCATGATGGGTCGAGACAGAGCAGGATTCATAGTCTGAGCTACAGTAAGCCTTCTATCTGCATCGTACATTACAGTGCTGGTGTTGTGCCCATACAGTGATAGAGCCATATAGTAGGTCCTTTTTTGGTGTGAAATGATATTCCCTCTCAGTGCATCAGTTAGAACCAAACTGACGTCTTTGCTTTGGTCTGATCAAGAGCTGCAGGAGAGAAAGAAACAAGGTGAAAATAGAAACAAGGTGAAATTACTATTGTGCACTGTGTGAGAGTACATGTGAGGTTTGACAGGTGTTCTGTGGTATCTACCTGAGTCATACACCTCCAAAGATCCATGGAGGGCTGAGGGGGTCCAGGTGACAGAGGTAGCCGTGACGGGGCTGTTGCTGCTGGGGTCCATCTCCGTCTTCACCACCTCGCTGTGTGGGGAACTCCCTGTGCTGGCAGTCGGCTGGTTGTGGTTCCTAACCCCGGGCCGCAGCAGAGGATTAAACCTAGCATCCAATGCTGGGCTGTGCGTTGGGTATGAATGAAGCATTGGGTGATGGTGCCGGGTGTGGATGTGGGGGTGAGGATGGTAGATGTTGTGGACGTTAGGGTAGCCACTTGTGCTCTGCGGGTTCAGGCTATAGGTCCAGTTATCGGGGAGGGTAGCTGGAGGTGGGAGGCTTCCCTGGGAGAGCATGTGGTCGGCCCACAGACCTCCATCGGGATGGTTGAAGGAAACGGGGCTTGAGGAAAAGTCTGGGTGGACCGAGACAGACACAGATGGGAGGCAAGAACTGGACTGGGCTGGATAGGTGCTGCTCCACACTGAGCTGCTCTGACCCTCAGAGAGCAACCCGCCATCTGAAACAAACACATCACCAACACTTTATCCTTCAACACACTGCCACAAACCAACTTCCGTGTCTAGTAAATGGGGATAAAAATCATCAGCTATAACTTTCACCCAAATCAAAAGATTCACCAAAGCAAATGAAAAAGTTCAGTAATCATATAATTTATTTAGAGTGTTTTGCTCTCAGATGCTCACCTTTCCATAAGCCGGTGGGGGCTGAGGCCGATGGTTGAGTCACTCTGATCGGTTTGATCTCGCTGTTGAAGGTGCTGGACTGACTGAGAGCCCGGGAGAAGTGCTCATCGACAACATCGCTGATATCACCTTGGAAGTAGGTGAACAAAACACAGCGGGAGCTCAAGTACTCTGCCTCTGCTGGTTGAGTACTATCCTTCAGCTCTGAATCAGACGTTGATCGCCGTCCTGATTCGGCTCCCGGCGCTGCAGGACCCTGATGGTGGCCATGATCCCTGGAAAGCATCCCTCTTCCTCCTCCTTGCTGCTGGTGCTCCATAGACTCCTGCATTTTACTATACACATTCAGCCTTCTCTGGAAGAAGAGACAGAAATAGAATAACAATCCAATAGATTTGAATAGAATAGCAAAAAAAAAATTGACATTTTACTGGCTTTAGAAGGAGCAATTTCTACATGGTGGTTATAGATGTTGGTGGAGCTCACATTTATCAAAAAATAATATTTCCATTCACACCAGTTATTATTTTCCCTGATGCAGTTTAGGAGTTGTGTGAGAATAATTGTCTCTTTCCTATTCTGCATTCCACCTATGTGAAAAGCTCTATAGCCCTCCACATTCCTGAGTGACTGACTGGCTGTCATTACATCACCATTTGACCGCAGGATTAATAGTTCCGTGTCATTACGCCTGACCTGCGGTGAATAACGAGACGCAGACTGGAATTTCATCATTCTAAACTGAAATTGAAGTTAAGAGGTGTTTGTTTTGGTGTTTGAGGCGTAAAGAATGAGGTGCTGCCCCGCAACCTCAGAAGTCGGGCAATATGGAAAAAACTTTTTTTTTAAGTCAAGAAATTATTACCACGGTAACTTTGAGATTTACTGTATGGTCAAATAGCCCCAAGTCAGCGAATTACAATTAATATTATTAGATACTTATTTTATTTGAGCACTTTTGTTATAATAAAAATGCTGTATAAACTCTGAAAAACATTTAATCTCAAACTACAGGTTCTTAAGGATATATCCCCTTTAAAAAAAGAAAAAAGAAAACAAAAAAAAGAAACTAATTATCTCCCAAAAACGTAGTATGATGAATATCTCACCTGTTGCTGCTGGTTATGGTATGTCGCTTTGTACGCAGGGAGGTAGTGCGCTCCATAGCTTTGGTGGTACATCACATCCAGGCAACTCATAGCGACGGACCAGAGCGGGTAATGAAATAGTCGGAGGAGAGAAACGCGCACAACACAGGCAAGGGCGACTCTCCACTCCTGAGACTTCAAACGGGCTGTACCCTCCGAGCCATCGGTTCCTCCATATATGCCCAAACGCATACAATGGCCATGTCGTCCTGATTGCATACAGACAATACGCCTCCCGCTGTGTGCTCCACCAGCACAAAATGGATCAAAACGGTGTGAGACAAACACACTGTATCTTGTAAAAGTAGAAGAAAAAACTCTTCTCTGACAAGTTTGCAGTCCTCCTCTGATTGGGTGAGTATTGAATATTACTGGAGGGGAGTTATATTTAGAGAGGGTTGGGGCCATTTACGCACGCCCACTGGGGAAGGGCCTGAACGTTGCAGTGGAGTTCAGTGAGGTACTAAGGCTATAGAGCCACGAGTCTAAGGTTATATTCCCACTGCTGGAACTCATTCATTAAAGTTAAATGCATTTAAGCTGCAGTGGGTCATATTTGGTGTTTATAGTCCAGACACACACCTTCAGGACTTTGTGTCAGAGCGCAAGGACTTTGGAGATGCACAAGAGAACAGAAGATTTTGACCAGACTCTCACAAGTATATTTTTTTGTGCCATTTTATTTTTGAATAGGTTATTTTACTTTTTCAGTTAGCTGTTCAATTCCATTGCCTATAAATTTTATATCCGTGAAGGTTCTGTTTCAGAAATTTCTTCATACCTTCAGTAACAATATGAAGCCTTTATCAATGACTGGTTTTGTGCATCTAAAAATAACTCGGACTTCGAAATACCAAGTCCAAAAATATTGGACTCACTATTTAAAACATTTACACCCCCCGAATAAGGGGGTAAACGCTTATCTAGTCAGACCGACCACTCAACGCGCTTCCCCCTTTCATAAGCTGGTCATCAGGAGGGATAACCATTCACATTTACATGCACGGATGGGAAATCAGCAGTGATTTAAGGTTCAATATCTTGCCCAAGGAGACTTCGACGTGTAGACTGCAGGGGCCGTCATCAATGGCGTCATCTATGAGCAACAGGTTCGACTCAAAGATGAAAGTTTGTCAGAATAATCCTTACGATAAGTTTTACCTTTGAGGCGAAGATTGATGAAAAATAAAAATAAAAAAACATATGAAAGACACCATGTTGCCCCTCCTCTGTGTTATAATGTTAACCTATGGCTTCTTACTCTGTCTCAGCTTTCGAACTTGCTTGAATAAGAAATAAAGTT
The DNA here is from genome assembly GCA_037577475.1 of Chaunax sp. Z400. Classification (NCBI taxonomy): domain Eukaryota; kingdom Metazoa; phylum Chordata; class Actinopteri; order Lophiiformes; family Chaunacidae; genus Chaunax; species Chaunax sp. Z400. The sequence goes on along the minus strand of CM075196.1, from coordinate 16,003,814 downwards.
GCTCAAATCACCGATTGTTGTAATATCTTTCCTCCAGATTCTGTATTGCTGTCTATATTGGCGAGGACACTCTTGTAAAAGAGATTTTTATAATCTCAATGAGACTTTTTCCTGGTTAAATACATGTTAAATAAAAAAGAATATAGCAGACAGTAAAAAGTCAGACAGGAAAGGAGGAGAGAGAAATGGGTAATAAATCAAAACATGGATGTTGTGGTGTTGTGTCCCTTAACCATTCAGTCTAATTCCTGCCATACTGTGACAGTTGATTATCAATTTCCCCTCTTTGAAAGAGGCTCGCTGATTGACTGAGTTGAGCTGTTTGCTGCCACCTGTTGACGAGACCCTTGACATGACATTTCAACATGCCCTACACAACCTCTGCAATAAAAGCAGATAAGTGGGACATATTGATCTTAGTGAAGTGTAATGAAGTCTAGTGAAGTGAACAGATTACACATCGAAGTGGACAAATAGAAAATAAGGACCGTTTACTGAAGATGATGTCTCAGTTGAACAAAATTTAATGTTGAAAAAATCTTGAGAAAGCAATTAAATTGTTCTAACAATTTAGAAAAGGACACCATTGTCAAACAATGAACAGTGGGAAACGAAACTACTTAGAACCTGATAAAAAAATAAAAAATAAAACATAAAACATCATAAACAATACAAGAGTACCTTGAAATATGTGTCTCTTTGAGTTTCTGGATTGTAGGAATAGCAGTAACTTTCCAAGTTTGCAGCTCAATTATCATTTGATAATACACATATGTGTAATTTCCTGCAAGGAGAGCACATTGAATTGAATATGCCAGTTGTATAAATAGCATTCAGGACTTTTTAGCCATGTTACTGACATAGATGGCAATATGGATGTGTCTGTAGGTCAGTCCACTGCTTTGGTCTAAATTGAAATATCTCAAAAACCTTTTAATTGCCAGGTATTACAGAGATTGGTCCAGAGACAATGAATCATTAAGCCCTAAATTTACACCTAGCTCCAGCATCAGGTGAAAATTTCAATTTGTTTAATCCATAATCAGCTCAGTCTCCCGAATAAAACGCTGGTATTGTGTGTTTCTGCAAACCACAGATATGCTTAGTTTGTATGTTTCAACATTTGCACCATATGTATCATATTATGTTCTGATTACATGTATATGAGCTGCCTATCTTGTCAGACAAGGAAGTGGTGGCCTGACCTGAGTTAGTACAGCTGCCTGGCATGAGACCACTGGTAAAGAGCACTTTCAGGAAACATTTCAACATTTTTAATTAGCTGTGCGGACATTTTTCAGACATCTTTGAATCAACAAAGGCGGATATTTTTAAAGACACATGGGGACATTTTGAAGTCCCTGCATCAGTAAAACCAGATACGAGGAGACATCAGGACATTTTGCAACTATGTTTATTCAAGAAAACAAGGCATTTCAATCCAAAACATGAACCCATCCTAACATGAGCAGGTGAGTGTTTGTGCCTAAACCTAACCAGACCTAAAGAAGTCTAAAGAAACCTAACATTTCAACAATTCCACATGGTAAATTATGGAAATGGTGATATGGATTGACAAATTTAGCAACATACAACTCCAACATTTTTTCAAGTGACGGGTTTGACTAAGATCATGCAAATGCGTGCAAAATTATGACATTCACAACAACCTTAGCTGTAGTTTGGGTTTATTGCTAATTCGTAAATGTTAAACTAAGATTATACAGTACCTGCTGAAAACCAGCTAGGATTTAGCACCTGTGCCAAAGTACAACCTGCTACCCCAGCTGCAGACTCTTAATTGGCATCCACACTCAGAACACTAATTCTAATGATATTGTGACTATAATGGTAACAATGTCAACATCCACACTTATGAATGTTGACATTTTGTAAACAATGGCGCCATAAACACGCTACATGCTCCAGCTGTGTCAGCAGCTTACCAGTAGTTAAATGGATATTTATGACCTGTTTCGGCTGTTTGATGCACCGAGAAACAAAAAGAAAATCACAAAGATCTTCAAAGATATGAGAAGGCAGGTGAATTCAATATGCATGAGAGTTGTCATCTTTTTAGGACAAATTTTCTTCATATTTTTGTGGGAGTCATGATCAACTTAATGGTATCCTGGCAATCATGAGAGAGGACATCAGTAAGGACTCAGTGAACTCCAGTGACCCCATCAGTGCCTAAGACTCTTTGCCAGATATGTCTCAGGTAAAATGAGGTTGTTTTAAGTGTAATTTGCTGTCTAATGTTATTTTAGCCTGTATCTCACCAGAACTGAGAAATATGGGTAAATAGTTTTTCCTTAGGGTTCCATTTAAGTGAAAGAGACTGTTGGGTCTTGGTGGAGGTGTGCTCTACTGATTGCCCTTCTAGTTATCATTCTTGGTGTGGATGGCCTATTTTTGCAAGTTATTACCATATTTGCCACTCAGACATATCTGTGCTATGAACACGTACATACAAAACAAACAAGGCAATTTCAAAATGCACTCTAGAGCTCTTTAGCATCTTTTTTTGTGTACCATTAGAATGCTTCCAGTGTTCACCTGCCTTCCCTGTTCAGTGGGCCTATAATAAAGTACTTGGTTTCAATAGCAAACCTCATTTCATCCACAGATTAATCAATACCACTTACCATTCAACTCTCCTCAGTGTTTATTTAGTGTTCTTTGACATTAAACCCTTTATTTTCAAATGTGTAAGAGCTCTGCATTGACAATACCTTGAGTTAAGGTTGGACTGTATGGTGACATCACTTCACCCTGTCCACTTCACCCTATCTGATTGCAAGCAAGATGGTGATGTGCAGCTTCATGTTATCGTGGTGTTTGCTTCAAGCTCCAGGACTTTAGTGCAGATGAACTCCCCCAACAGCCTCCAGGTGCACTGAAACACTAGGATCACTGGCTCATCATAATTTCTGTCCCTGAGCGGCTGATGGTTGCAGCCCTTTGAGAAAGTGTTCCCATTGCCCATCCTGTCTTCAGTCAGACTGAGTCAAGATGGAAAAAACAGATTGACATATGAAAAAAAAAGTGATCCATAAACACGCAGGATAATTCCAGTTAACTACAGTCACCAATTGCACAAATTCACATTTGAAACCAAAGAAGGGCAGGCAAAGGTTGACTTTTAAGTATTTAAGCATTTGAGCCATCTTATAATAGATGATTTTACAAACTGAAATTATCCAACCCTATTATTCCCATCAAGTTTTCATACCAAATTGTATTTACAGTCCCCATTGTGTAATAGTTCTGTCAGTTTAAATCAAGACACCAGGGTACCACAGAGGCATTAAGAGGCAGTAATTAAACTGATGAGACCTGCCGCATTTACTGCATGGAGTTTTTCACTAAATCTAAATGGTTTTCGGTATCACATGCAGTAAATTGTAGTGAGTAAAGTGCAAGTGGAGACTTATGTCTCCTCTGACAGGAAGGAATTTGTTACATACAGATACAATAATTATTAGCTCAAACATGAACTCAGTGCTGTTGTGCTTTGGACTGAGTAGCTCTTGTGTGTCTTTGGTTCTGTTGAAGCTTCACAAAACACATACACACACTCTCACATACTGTAAAATGATTATATGAACACAGTCCACCAATTTCCATCCCCACTCTCTCTCACCATACATCAAATTACAAGAAGGCTGTGTTCACACTGCAGTTGAAACTGACCTGATTCTATTTTCTTCTCAAATCTGATCTTTTTTCCTTCACTGTTTACATTCATCTATAGTATGTGACACGTATCTGATATCAGTGTGAACATATCTGTGCCACGATCCCATATTTACAACAAGCATGCCGATGAACAACAGAAAATGTCATTGGTATGACAGCTCATCATTAAAATAAATAGAATAGTGGGGCAGGCATTCACTTCACTTTGTGCAGCAATAATGTGTTGACAGTTCGCCAGCTAAAAAAGATAAAAAAGGGTTTTGAGGCATTCCCATTTATCTCTTAAAATTTGCAACCTCCTGTCTCCGAATCATCATTAGTGCAAAGTAAATGTTTAGGAAAGACAACAGGAAGATTTATAATTTATTTCCTGGACCAGCCCTACATGCTGGTTGCCATATCTGACGGGACCCCAGAGACTATGCCAAATGAATAAGAGTCTCATCATTTTCACTCATGTTTCATTCACTTTGATTTCACAAAGGTAGTGAATTATTCAGTCACAAGCCGATGATGCAATTAGACACCATGGAACTGGGGCAGCCTATTGAGAGAAAAGAACTACAGGAAAAAAACGCAAAAACATGCGGAATTTTCCTTATTTGGAAGAGCTCGGACAATATTTCATTTAATAACGCTGCATCTGAAAGAGGAATTTAATTGTAATACCTTAATTGTCAAAAATAAAGAGCTTTTTGTGTCCTCCAGAGCAAAGGTGCAGCAAGTGAGAAAGATGGTTGATCTTGTTCGTAGGTCTTCTGTATTTCGTGACTTGAGAATGATACTCAACAATCAAGTATCTGTCTCCGATCTCTACAGCAAAACGTTAAGAAAATACGAAAATACAGGCGGAGGGCGAAGTATCTTCAGATACAGATCTTCCACGTCATAGGTGATGAGAGCGATTACTTTTGTATGAGTCTATACATTATTCTTTTTTAAGGAAAGTCTGCATCGTCTTCCTTTAAAGAATAGTAACAGCCAATGTGCTGTCAATTCACTGATCAATTCCCCAATGAATGAGCCATTAGAAATATTAAGTTGAGCAGGTTTTAATTGATTCAGTACAGTCTTAGGTGACTAATTTTTAGACAGTGTCAGCCCCATAAATCATTCAAATCCTGCTGCCACCTGCATGTCTTGACCTGACAGATCACTCACTGTGACAACAGAAGACAAAGAGAATGATTCTGAAATTTTGCAGAGTTGACAAAGTTAGTCCGCATCTCCATCTAGTGTTCTCATAGAGGAATCCTGATCCCATAGTTGCCTTCGCTCGCGTTGAAAGTGGGGCAGTGGGGCACTCAGAGTGATGCCTAGAGACAGTGCAGGAAGTATCAAAACACACCAAAATACACATTAACACACTCGTACAATCACGAACACTTGATAGCGCCTATTACCAGAGACAGATACACAGAAGTTCTCTGACACAGACGCTGGACCTCAGGGGGTTTCCACCAAACATCTGGAGCAGCCTATGCCTCTACTCCTCTGCTCCTTAATGAGCCACTGAGATGATTATTAGTGGATGTTTTAGAGGGGAAAACAGAGGGAGGGGAAAGGAAGGGACAGAAATGAAAGTGGAGTTGGAGAATTGTTTGCTTTTCCTGCTGCTAAAGCCCCTTAAAGAAAGAGGGGCACCTCCAGAGTTTTAGATGTAAAGAAATTTTACATGCCTAATAGACTTTCACTACTTTAGATCCCTGACACATTTCAGAGGAAGTACATTCTTCAGAGGGAGCAGGTTTTGGCGATACATCCCAAGAAACCGAAAAACAGGTCACAAGTGTGTGTGCCGCAGGTTTGAATATCAGCAGTAAAAGAAAACAAAAATGATGAAAAAGTTCAACCCTCTAAATTTGGAGACATTGGCTCCGACAATTAAAACCTATTTTTCCACCGTAAGGAAAATAATTATTTTTCCACTCATCAGCAAAATTGACAAATTGAAAGATCTGTCTTTTCAGCCTTACACTGCACTCCTGAGGCAGGTGTTGGATAACGCTGGGCGTTGATGATGATATCTCACATTAGGCAGACTGCAGCATCATGAGTTTTGTGGTGCAGTTGCTATCATTCTTTTGCTCCAGAGAGCGTATAGGAACACACACCTGCCTGAGCTGACTCTCTAGACGACCTGAAGATGATAACAATAATGATGGTGATGATGATGTCATAAATCTCTGACACATCGCATTAAAGAAAGCCAGTATTTGCCCAGTGACAAAACAAACTCTAACTCCAGTATTTCTCATATGTGTCTCTGTCTGTACATTCAGTGGATGATTTCATGCAGTTTAGTACACTTTAGTGTAGAGTGTGTGAGAGGTGGGGGAGGAGCGCAAACAAAGAGCCTAATTAAAGAACCATTAGTGGATCTTCAAGTGAATGAAGTGATGCAATATGAATATTTTTTTAAATTTACTCCTATATTCAGAAAAAAAATCCCTTCCTACTGCATACACAACAAGATATGCCTCTATTTTCAAACTAGAACAAGAATCGCGATTAATTCATTTTTAGTGAGACACAAAACAATGTGGTGGGATCATTTTCATTGTCGCACCAGTGTGTTTCTAATGAGAAAAAGACAGTCATTTGTAAGTTAATAGAATTGGTTTTTCCATGTTAAACCAAATGGAAAAATAATGGTTACAAGGGCTTTTTTGTCAAACAAAAGCTTTGTCATTATCTCAGCTCATCTCAAATGTTCTGTTTTAATTGTTCTTACTGCACATCTTAAAAATGGAAATTAGAGTTTTAATTGCAAGTCCTAGACAAAGCAAAGCACTTCCTGAACAGTGTGAGTGCTTGTGTGTCTGACAGTGACCAGTGGATATTGGGTTCCCTCAGAGTCACCATGCTGACCTTGCTTAAAAAGCAGATAATTACTTGGTCCATCCTCCAGTTTTAACTCATATTCTGCATGCATAAAGATAAATGAAACTGTCGTGCGGTTGCTCGGCAGGAATTAATGAGATGATGGAGACTCACAGACCTGGTCATGTTGATGGAAAGAATGGTAATGTGTATCCCCTCTGGAAGGTCAAAGGAGAGGAATTTTCCTTTTAAACAAAAGCTGGCCATAAGCTTAAATGTCCAAACTGAAAATCCACAGTAAATTGGACAAAAATAAACTGTTTACGCGTTGGGTTCATACTTTTAATATGTGTGGAAATTAAGCATACAAAATCTATTCTGTAACATTTTGCTCTATTACTTTTCGGCGTAAAGTTTCAACGTCTGGTTTAAACAATGACATGTGGAGGAATGTAGATAACTTTCATATTATCTGTGACAGCAATAAAATACTCTTGAGCAGAAGTAAGACATAGCATGACTGGAAAAACACAAAGGAATAAATAAAGACACAGAAAGTTTCTTTTCCTGTGTCTGTAGCTGTGGTGAAAATGAGAGACAGGGCCAGTCTGAACCTTTTTGGGGCCCTGATATATATTTTACTTTCCATATCTTGGCCATCTATGCTTTTTTCCCCACTTTAAAACATTACTATCATTCCTATAATAGTTATTGCTAAAAAACGGAATGTCTTTTTAAAAAAACTATTTAAAGCGATGAGTATTAAATTCCTATAAATCTAAGAAACCTCCTGTATATTCAGAATCTGAACCATCCACAACATCTATATTTAAATATGTGGTATCATTGTTAATACATCCATTACATTTTGGATGCATGTTTCTTAACTACTTGATTAATAAAGCTTCCCACTTTGTCTGTCTCCTCCATCACATAACTTCTCAAACCTCTTCCCTCCTCTGCAGTGCGAAGGACTTGTCCTACGTTGCCCTTCCAAGTGTAATGACTCTAATTCCCTCATGCTAATGGTGTGTCTGAGCCTCAGCCCCTGCTGGGACCACCAGCCTACTTCTGGTGGCCACAACCTGGCTCCAGGGCGAGGAGGACCGTGGACTGCAGAGACATAAGAGAGAGAGAGAGAAAATAGAGAGAAAGGGTGAAAGAGTGTTCTGCATGCATGATGCATGTAGGATCTCCCTCAGACAGATTGGCCTCCTCAGGCAAAAAAGACCTGTGGATAAAAGAGGGTATCATCGAACCGTGTGTGTGCCTCACTGAGTGTGACATCCAAAATTGGTGCCAGCAGCAGATTTAAACAATAACACCTCACTGTTTGACCTTACTCACAAAACCATGTCTGTAAGATGCGTATGTCCCTGCCTGCATATGTGTGTCTGCACGTGTTCATATTAATAACCCCACACCTGCATCTAAATGCTAAATCTGCCTGCTTGTCTTCAGGGGCTGTGTGTACTTTGTGGGAGGCTGGCGAGGTTGTGAGTGACAATGATGATGAGCAAACACTACAGGGGAGAATAATCTCTCATTACCCACAATTCCCCCTTGCTGCACTGTGCTGGTAAGCGCGACAAGATTTGTCCCATGGGCAGAAATGAGTGGAGTCACTCACTCGATTTATTAGACCATCCCAAACTCCCTGCCCCCTGCCTCCCCCGCTGCTGTCTTCTGCTTTCTACCATCCCTCCGTCTCTCCCCCGATCGCGCAGCCACCTGCTTTCTTCCATGTGTCCTAAATCCTCTTCACTACCTAGAAAAACATATCATGTTTGGAAACGGATCAAAATGTATATTCCTATTCCTATTTCCCGTTGATACACTGTGGCATATCTGCTATGATGCGGAGAAACTCCAAATGTTAAAAGTGGATGTGTTTTTGTAATTTTGGAAAATGATTTGTTTGTTGTAAGAGTCTGATGAGCAGATCAATAACACTCTGATTTCTGCTACAGCCAGCAGCTGCTGGCTGTTGAGCATTAAGACTTAAAAGGGTGGAAGGAAGAGAGGTAAGGGAGAGAGAGGGAGAGAGAAAGGTGAGGTAAAAAAAAAGGAAACAGCCTGGCTCTGTCCAAAGGCAACAAAATATGCCCACCAGCACCTCTAAATCATTCACACATTAACATATCCTGTTAATCTGCACAAAAAAAGTGGAAAAGTTCTGCCTGTCCCTGCTCTATCTTTGATTCTTCTACTCTTCCTCTTTGTGAATTTGTCCTCTATTCTACTCTTCCTCTAATCCCCCTGGTAGTCATTGTGTCCTCCCTGCTTCCTCCTATCTGTCTCTCTCCATTTGGGTCGCAGTGAAGTATCCATCCATCAGAGAGAAGAAGTACTGTTGTATTCCCGTGCATCCCATCACCACCACTTGCCTCATTCTGTGTTTGCATACAAACATATTTCAGCCTACTTGCATGTCAGTGGTATAGGGAAGACGGTAGCATACAGTCACATCTTACATCCTATTATGATTCAGGATTTATGCTCAATAAATATGGGGAAAGAGATTTACATCTGGAGGAGGCCAGAGGGAGCTTTGTTGAAATTCTATTGCAAATGAAAAAGTAAAAAATAAAATAGTGGAATCTGTGGGTTTGCAAACTTATGGGGCAGATATCAGTCATAAATTACCATAAAATGAAAATGTCTAATAAAACATTCTGCAATTTCAAGCTAAAGTAGAGTAAAGAAGTTTTTGTGTTACTCTAAGTTGAGTCAAAACTACAGTATATTAATGTTACAAGAATAAAATGTGGTTGGAAACACAGATGATGATCAATATTTGTGCAGCTGTTAGGAATAAAAATGGCCAAGTAGTTTTTTGATATAAAATATATGTCAGCTCTTGTCTGTTTCAAGCAATAAAATCCCGTCACTGCTGGACTCAACACTTTGTGTCATTATGGGATGTCCATGAATGGGTTTATCTGTGAAGAGAAGAGAAAACGCAGTTGTTACACTAATAACAACATACAGTCATCAGATGAAAGGATTCGTGCCATTTGTTGGATGATACCTTAAAGCTGAAAAGCTTGATGTCCTTTATGGCTGCGACTCCCACTGATTGTGCAGAGATCTCATTTCACACATGAACGTCTCCCACTCTGCTGTGTGTGTGTGTGTGTGTGTGTGTGCGTGTCCATATATTCAGTAGTTAGTGCCTTAACATTACAAGTCTGCTTGCCCCGGGCTAAATTACAGAGAGGAGGAGAGTGAGAGGGATAGATAGTAAAAAAAAAAGTGGAGGTAAAAAGAGGAGAAAGTGATGCAGATAAACAGAAAAAAATGAATAAAGAGAGTAGACTATTTCTTTTGCATTTTAATTATTTGTTGTTTCATTTTGTTTCAATTTATACAAGCCAAATATTTAGAAATATATTTGGTGTTTCCTCAACATTTTTGCAATATAAAAAAGATGTACCCATATTGAATCTAGCCAGCGTCTCATTAGAACAAATTCAGGTTAAAACTTCCCATGGTGTTCAATTGATCAATTCTACAAAGCATATATTCAGATTTCCATCACAGGGTTAAAAAAAACTCACATTTGATCTTCAGTTATTGGTTTACATGGTCCAGCTGTGTAGCAGCGAAACCAGAGACAGACATGGGCTTAATACCTGCAGGCCCTCTGGGTGCTTGGGGCTAGATTTATCACCACTGGGGCCCTCTGATGATGAGGCCGTTTAGTGGAGGTCCCTGTAGTCCGCCACTGATTAGCACCGAACATCTTCCCTAATAACCTTAACAAGAACAACGCCTCAGGACGACATGCTGATGCGCACAGGCAAGTGCAAGTGCACAAGCGCCCAGTGCACACACGCACACACATACACACACACACACATACACACACACACACACACACACACACACACACACAAACACACCCTTGGAGATAGAGAAAAGAGCTATGGGCGACTCATCCTCCTCTCCTTCTCCTCAAAGTCACCCCTCTCTCCTTTGCTCCAGCCATAACTTGGCATCTCTCACTATTTCTGGGATGAGACCCCCCCCATCTTCCATCTTCGGTATTACCTCCCACCGCCAATTCCAACACAGACACACATATGCACCAAATTGAGTTGGTTATGGTTCAAGAGTCCCACCACTGTTGCATCAATATGAAATAAGAAAATATGACTACACGAATACACACTGGAGTGTATAAAAACCATCGCCTCTTGGGATAAAGAGATGATGAGAGAAATTGCAAATAACAGAATTTATGACACTGTGAGAAGCTGTGGGCATTATTTTATAGACAGTAACCCCCTCAATGGATTGTTTTCCTACAGCAGTCTGAGTATGTACTTGCTATAACCAGTGAATATACTCATAACATACAACAGATACATAGACTGCTCGCAGACACTACATGCATGAAGACTCTTACAAGACTGAAAGGCAGGGAGAGCCAATTAAGACATGAGGTGGAGTAAATATACATTATTGCATAATAAAATAAATATGTAAAAAAACACACTATAGGGGACTAACATGTTAGTGTGACTTCATTTGCTTGCTTAATGCTATCATTTAGTAGTAAGAAGAAATATCTTCTTTGTTGTACGCAAGTGTATCAGCAGTTCTTATGCTTTTATGCTGCCTTCAATGTCTGCATGGAATATTGATGTCACTCTTCGACGGACGTGATTAAACTAAAGAGTGTGATAAAAAAGAATGATGTTTAATATCTCTCTATATATATATCTCTCTCTATATAGACAAACTGAATTGCTTTTTGTCTGAGGAGATGCCACTGTATTGGTAATGACAGCAGGGCTACAATTGTCTGGCTTTACCTGCTCCAATCCATTATAAAATATAAATAAATACTTATCTTAAACGTGCACGCGGGCATTCGGGTGATATAGTTTTGTAGTCCATACATCCGTAGTATTCACAGTCAAAAAGAAAATAGACAGGTGACAATGACACCGCGTATTGTAAAGTTTCGACGTGGGACACACGCTTTTCTACTGATTTTGATATATTTTACGAGGCACTTGAAAGCAGCATAATAGCCCCGCCGTGACGTCATGTGGAGCAATTGAGTCAGTCAGCTGAGGGAGGAACTCCGACAACAGAAAGTCAACCAGGAAACTGAAGCTGCAAATCTGACCCACCGCCCCGGTGTGACGGCAAAACAGTGGTAGTACCAGCAGGAATAACGAAGTGTATCGGTAGAGGTCTCGTATTTGGTATTTAGGTTTATACGAAGCAGCGACATGGCTTCCCTTTTCAAGAAGAAGACTGCCGATGGTAAGTTTGCTCTGTGTAAAAAGCTAGCCAACTTGTTTTTAGCCTGGGTCACAGGCTGCTGTGTTCCCATCTTAAATTAGCTGTCCCCATTCAACGATAACTTGTTTAACCTGTTCTGGGTAAGTGTTGAGTCACCACCAATCACATTACTGACTGAAATGTAAAAGTAGTGAAACGTTGCCAAACTTTATGTATTAGCTTAGATTAAAATGCTAATATGTACCATAAAAATGTGTCTGAACGACAATACGTGTTGTTAGGTCACAAACTTTAGTTCCATCGTAGCGTTATTGATGAAATTCAAATCGTTAGCTCTCTGCTAACATATAATCTATAGAGGAACAAGGTGTCTGTATGGCTAAACTATAGTTGAGGTTAAATTAAGTATTTATTTACCATGACCAACCCAAGCATATGCCAGAACTATCATATCATGTTTGTAAAAATGTTGAAGGTATAATATCACATACATATAATCAGATAAAATGATGTATCACTAGTTTTTACATTAATTGAACAACTATTCTATGTCGTCTCATCTTGTGCTGTCAAAATAACTCCAGGTTTATCTAAAACAGTGACAAAAACATCTGTAATGTAAAGGAAAGGCTGCTAAAATATGACAATACCTGTATTATGACTTATCTTTGTAGTCCAAAATGGTAATTTTAATCAGTAATATACAGTGATGTCAAAATTCTGGAAAGCCTTTTCGATCTAAATATTTTTGTATGTTTCTTCAGGCAAGGCAATCTGCTTCTCGAGGTCAAAAAGAAAGAAATTTATGGAAACAATCATTCCATTTAAAATACTGATTATATTTACGCATACGACTGGATTTTAAGTAGGAGAGCAAGAATAAATGCCACCTCTTCTAGAACTTATTTTTGTTGGAATAAGTAACACAGTATATTATCTGCAAGCTTAAAAGTAGGCTTTGTCAGTCAATGCAAATCTTTCCACAGCACTACTTGGCTTCTCTTCCCATCACTGTCATTCCAGTTTCACCCATGCGATCATCTGCGTACTGTACTTACCGTGCTGTGTTATCTCTACTCCATTTGAAACCATAGTCAGAATTTCCCCCCGGCTGTGACATTTCGCAGTCTCCAACTTGTGTTCTTAATTTCTCTAATCCCTTGCTCTCTGGACACAGTGTCCTCAGTTTGTTGCCCTGGGTACAGTGGTTGCAGAGGTTTCTGGTTATTTGGCGAATGGAGATGGGGGTTAGATCACACATATTTGTAGGACGATATCCCTCCCACTCTGAGACATCGGCGAAACGTCAGCTCATACGTATACCTGCATCGTGTCTTCAAGTGGTTCAGTTCACTGACGTGTCTTGGCCATGTTCATAATTTGTGAATTATATTTTTTAGAAAGAATAAGCATTTTTTTGGCATTGCTAGTGGTTTGCCTTTTCCACAAAGTGACATTTCCTTTAATGTCAATTAGTACCTTATGAATGTATACAAGTGGTTATTTAGAAATGTAATATTTGGTTCTTTATGATCTTTTTTTCTTCTTCTTTTTCCCCCCAATATACTGTAATGTCCAAGCTCTACATGTTCCCCAGATAAATTATTATTGTTGTGTAGTTTGAACAGCCTTCTTCTTTTTGAGGGTTTTATCCACAAATATTAGATTTTAAATGCCCATAATATATTTTGTTTGTGCATTGCAAGATCCAGAAGCACCCCAGAAGCTGATTTAGGTTTTAAAGCAGCAAACTTTACATAAATCTCAAAACTTCATTTTGTTTCTGCAGTCAGTACAGTAGTCTTGTCAGGCCCTGTGTGCACACGTGTGTGTGTGAAACTGATTGTTTGGGTCGCCCCTGACTCCTAAGTCATACATTATCTCACATGATGCCACTTTGTGTGGGTAATTTACAGCTGACTCAATGTTGGTGTGAGCTGTCCTAGCACCTCCACAGTAGGCAGTGTCAGTTGCACTGCATTCTCAATGTGCTGCTTTGGTATTTCTCATGCATGTCGGGAGCACACTTGCACATGCTCACCATTAAGTCACAGATTTTTTTTTAGATTTCTTACAAAGCCAGCTGAATGAGACCCTTCCCTTTTCTAACTGCATCACAGAAGTCACACAGTGATGTCCAAATTGAGAGTTCATAATGAAACCACACAGATTATTCCTTATTCTGGCTTCAGGTTGTTATATATACTTTCTAGTCAGCTGTCAGCTTCTGGTTACAGTTTCGCCATGCGAGTCATGATTCATGTCAGATTTGTAGACTGGAGGTATCTTATCTTCACCACATGGAGCACAGAGTTGTATTTTATTTATCAGAAGGGTCACTTCAGGGGAGGGTTCTGACCAAGTCAGAATGAATTTGCTTGACATTATTATTTAAATACAACTGCTGTGAAATCATATTTGTAAAAGTTCATACATGTCATCACAGAAATCCAGAGAGGGTTTTTTTTTGTTGCATTTTTGGTCTGAAAAATGTTCCTGAGTGTCCTAAATGTTCAGGTATAGTAGCTTTTCCAAAGAATGGACTGATTTTCTTTTCTTTTGTCTCTCACCAAAGACCTAATCAAGGAACAGGGAAGGGAGATGCGTGGCGTTCAGAGAAACATCGCCAGAGACAGAGCTGCACTGGAGAAACAAGAGAAACAAATGGTGGGACACACACACACACACACACACACACACACACACACACACACACACACACACACACACACACACACACACACATACATATTACATCCACTTCCTACCATCTGGGATTGAGTCTGATTGGCTAATAGGTGTAAATGAATAGACAAGCGTGAATCTGGTTATGGTGCTTCAGGCAAGTGAAAACTCTCTCTCTCTCTCTCTCTCTCTCTCTCTCTCTCTCTCTCTCTCTCTCTCTCTCTCTCACTCTCACACACACACACACAGACACACACAATGACATGGTAAGGCTATATTCACAGTCATATTTTCTGCCTTAAAGATGAAAGAAGGTGGATGCGTCCTCTACCCTCTTTTGTATTAAGTAAATATCATACAGGACATAATTGCCTCCCTGGGGAACCAGATTTTTATTCCTCATTAATGCTTTCCGCTAATGAGTCTGTTTTTTTTTAAAAGCTTTGTAGCATGTTTTGGATAAAAGAGACTGTTGTTAAGAAATGACCTATATATGCTGACTGCCCCACCAAGGCACACTAGTCCATAAGTTTTACAAGTGTGCAAAACATAATTGTCTGAAATTTGGCTTCCTGAAACAAAAACTCCCAATTGATGCTTTTTTCTGTCTTTGGATTGAATCTGCCGTTGCAGTGCGTCGTCGATCTTTCTTGCAGAAAAATAGTTGTCTTTTGTTTATTCATAAAGATTCCTGCCAGTGTGAGTTTTACTGCATCGCATTTGTCTGCAGCATTCCTTCACACCCAATCACCTTCTCCCTTTATGTCTGACAGACCAGTAAATAAGACATTATAGGCTTCACATCAGCAGGGCTTTTGTCTGTGTCTTTTCACAGTTAAAGCATTGATAGTTTTTCATGACAGTGCAGTTGACAGTATTATTGTCACTATATGCTTCTTGTCTCACACAGCTATGCATTTTTCTCTGTGGCCTAATATTATTTTCCAGCTCACAATCACATACGCACTCAGCCTAATGCACCTGTTCTGCATGCGAGTAAGAAATAGAGGTAGTGAGCTGAGTAGCGATGGCTTCTTGCTTCAACAAACGTTAATAATTGATTGTTGTTTCCTGAAGATGCTTTTAGCTCACACACAAAAAAAAAAATGAACAGCACATGGTCTTGCTGTTGTACGTAGCAGCGCCGAGAGGCCTGGCTAGCTTACTGTAACCTGCAGCTCCACTCTTGTCTCCTGGGATGCTCCTACACACTTGTGCCCACACACAGGATCCCTGTGGGCATCAGTGTGTTTTTTTTATTTATTTTTATATTTACCAAAGCTAATAGCACATATCTGCTTGCTAGTGTGAAAGGCCTGATCCAGATGACTTTATTTACTATGTCTATATTCGCAAACACTTTGGTCTCTTGGGAACTTTGTAGAAAAGGTTCTGTTTGTATATCAATACATAGGGTGTGTATGCATGTACAAGTACTTGGCTGTGTCTTTGTATATGTGTTGTATTAAACCATTCATTCATTCATTTTCTGGAACTGCGTATCCTGTGTAAGGTCGCAGGGGGGCTGAAGCCTATCCCAGCTGACTTTGGGCGTGAGGTGGGGTTCACCCTGGACAAGTCGCCAGTTCATCACAGAGCCACATAGAAAGACAAACAACCATTCACACTCACATTCGCACCTTCTGTCAATTTAGAGTCACCAATTCACCTATATTGCATGCTTTTGGTGGTGGGAGGAAGCCCGGAGAACCCAGAGGGAACCCATGCAGACACTGGGAGATTTGGGAAACTATGTGTAATTAATGTACATTTTTAGTTCAGGTCATAAGATCAAGTAGTAGCACAATTATTTACTTCTTAATAATAAGAATTACTCAATAAAAAGACCTCTGGATTCTTTAGATGTCACTTAAGATGACAATAACAGGTGATGGACATCTGAAGTTTTAAGACGTTACTTGAAAAATGTTCTGAGTGTGGGTCCCCCATTCAGAACCCTCCATGGCACAGACTCTGGCCATCTGGGCTACCATTGATCTCCTTTGCAGTTCAAAGTGTGCAGTGTGGCTTTTGACATGGTTAAGCATGCTTTATTGCTGAAATGGATAGGAAAAAAATTGTTGTGCTCACAGACACAATGACGCTTATGAACATTCATTTGAAACGAAATGTACAGTATCTGTTGTGTAAAGTAGCTGCTCCACTCCCCTGATCTCTTGCTTAATTTCACTGTTAAGCAAATGAATACATTCCCCATAAAACCAGGATACAGTTGGACTCAATGCGTTTAGCCCAGATATCATAATACAGCTGAATTAGAATTTGGAGCTATTAATGGCTGTTCCATCTGCTTCCTTTAGACTCCGTCATTACAGTTTACCCTCCATATGTTGTGCACATTTAATTTGCATACTGACGTTGCATGTGCAAATTTTACACACTAGTAGTGTGGACGACTTGTTAGCATCCAGTCCTTATATCCCAGCTTCTCCTCTTCACCCCACAGGAGGCAGAAATCAAGAAAATGGCTAAGAGTGGGAACAAGGAGGCGTGTAAGATTCTCGCCAAGCAGCTGATCCAGCTGAGGAGGCAGAAGACCCGCACATACGCCGTCAGCTCCAAAGTCACCTCCATGTCGACACAGACAAAGGTCATGAACTCCCAAATGAAGATGGCTGGTGCCATGTCTACCACAGCCAAGGTAAGATCCTGGACCTGTACTTCAGTTCTGATCCAAGGTCAGCTTTTAAAAACTCCAGTATGAAGCAATGAAGGACAGCAAAACAGCTAAATATCAAACATGGACATAGCGTACTTACAAACCAAAATATGCTCTTTTCAAATAATGTATTAAAAGTAGACATCTAGGACTCTATTGTTGCATTAGTTTGCCCGTACTTCAACTAAATACATAAATGGCCATTGAGACATTTGATCTCCACTGTATTCAACTCATTGTGAAAAGTTAGGTGTGTCTCTGTTTTGCATACGATCTGTTTTCAGTGCATACGGGGTATCAATATTTTAGTATTGTAATTAAAGTCCTAATGTGGGATCTGTCCACGTGTTAGCGTTTTAAATGAAGTGTGAGAGGGACTAATTGGCCAGGAGCGATGTACAATAAAGAGTCGGGCTTAACAAACAAAGACGGGTCAAATATAATTAGGCTCCAGATTAATGGAGTGTAATGAGGAGAGTGTGGCTATTTCAGAGAGCGTGTTAATTATTTTGTATCAGACGTACTCAAAGTTTGCGGATGATGCACACACAAGCTTTCCAAGAAAACGGCAGCTTCCGTCCATTGTTTTTAGGAAATAGTGCAGCACTTTCCTCCAACGCAGCATGTCGATGACAGTAAAGTGAAGACGGGGATATATTTTATCTGTCGTGTTGGGCTCAGCTGTGAAAGTAAGGCACGCTTGTGCTCATCTTTCACAGAAAGTTAGATGCCAAATTTGCAGGTCTTCTGAAGCTCTATTTTAACCAGATGTTTTCTTGGTACACACTGATTTGTAATAAGTTTGGATATTGCTCCGTGGGAAACTGCCTTGTCAGTAATATGAAATGTATTGTTTGTGAGAGTATATATATACAGTATATACAAAGGCCATGTAAATCAAACTTAATTTAATTTAAATTTCACTTCAATTTCTTACGTCTCACCATGATGAATGGTAAAACACGTACAGTGTGATGTTTTCCAGTGATGAAAAACAAGGCAGTGTAAGAATTAACACAGGAAATTCCAGCCTGATGGCCGTGCATTTTTCCTGCATCCATTTACTGCAGTTTTGTTTCTTACGGTACCATCTTTAAAAAAAAATCTGGATTCATTTCCTAATATGTACAGACGATGCAAGCAGTGAATAAAAAGATGGATCCACAGAAGACCCTGAAGACCATGCAAGACTTCCAGAAAGAGAACATGAAGATGGACATGACCGAGGACATGAGTAAGGACGCATAATTAACACATGCACACAAGCGCTCTGGTATTTGCAGACTCGCCAAAACCAGATTGTCAGGCTACATGTGAATGGTATGAGGTGTGGCAGGCTGTGTTTTGTCAAGATAATAACACAGAGTGATTGTAACATGTGCTGCACATACAGACGTATTTTAATTTCCTGTGCAAATGCCCACACATTCACATCCATCCTTGTACTCAGTTGACCCCTGTATCCTTATCTTCCCCTTCCCTGTCTCACTCTTTGTCCAGTCAACGACACTTTGGATGACATCTTTGATGCGTCTGGGGACGAAGAGGAATCTCAGGACATTGTCAACCAGGTTCTGGATGAGATCGGCATTGAGATCTCAGGAAAGGTGAGAAATTCAAAATGAGAGAGATATCGCCACTGGCATTTACATATTTGACCTAGAATAACTTAACACAGCTTAACATTGTGAGAAAACTGAGAAACAATCTAACTCTGTTTTGTTATATAGAAGTCAAAACATTGTTAACAAACATTTTACACATTTAACTCATCTTAATGGATTGCAGATCCCTCAGCAACATGCACTGAACCATTACTGTTCCACATGGCTCTTACTTGACTCAATGCATTCCAGCTGCCACATGGTGGGGCTACCCCTCAGCTCTTCTTGCTCTAATGCACTGTAGTCTGTAGAACTGCCTGGCTGCCCATCTGCTGTGTTTGTGGCTCCCCCTGGGGGCCTCATGAGTTATTATCCCTCATAACACAATGTACAAAACAAACAAATTGTCCAATAAACAAGCCCACAGCTGGAGAGACCAAACATGAATGTTTCCACAGTGTTTTTCAGTTAAGGGAGGGGTAATTATTTATTGCTCAATCACAATAAAAGACGGAGCAGATGATTCTCTAAATGATCTTCCGTCATGCGTTTTCTTTGGAAAAGGAAAACAATAAAAGCTGTCTCAATCAAGTCTTAAGCCAAAGGGAAGTTAGAAAACTCATAAACTAGCTAATTTGGGAGAAAGTACTATGAGGAGAACAGACGTCTTATTGTCATACTGTATTCAGTGGAATTCAATTATTCTGTGTACAATAGAAAACACACAATGCAGGAAAAGGGCTTCAGATCTGGGCACCAGATTGTTCAACACTTGTAAAGCACCAGTTAAACAGCCTCAAGAATGTAGCAGCACAAATCATTTTTAATATTAACCAACCAACCTGAAAACCATACATTCATAGGAGACATTGAACAGAGCTGAAAAAGGATTTCTTCCCACCTCACCCTGTTTGTCTCTTTTTTTTAATTTCTTTTTTTTTTAAATGTAGGACAGCTGATGTTGTAAAAAAATAAGGCATGTGTAAGCTGTAATTTAAATGGACATCACAAAGTGTCTATGTAACATGAATTATTCTGTATTCTGTGAGTTAATAATGTCCAAATATAGTTAATAAGAATTCTTTACACTAATGGTGGTCAAATTTGAAGCAGCCTTTTACAATGGGCTTTGGAAGCAGCTGCACATGGCGGCAAATCTTAGAACAAGCACCGCGCTCTGGGATTTTGCGTGTGTTTGAAACACGTGTGTTTGCTAATAGTGTTTTTCTGCCCATGTGTGTTGCCAGATGGTTAAAGCTCCAGCTGCAGGGAAGAGCCTCCCTGGCGCCGCCTCATCCAAAAAAGCCACCATCTCTGATGACGAGATCGAGAGACAGCTCCGAGCTCTGGGAATGGACTAAATGTGTTTTTTTGTTGTTTTTTTTGCATTAATGCTCTCGTTGTAAAGCTGTACGACATGAATACTGATCGATACAGACTCTTTTGGACTCATTGGTTTTGTTCAAATGCTACAGGTGTGGCAAAGAGTGCACACTGACGCACTCGCACACATTAATCTGAAGGCATGCAGACAAATTCTATTAACACATACATTATTCACATGTTCCTCTGCAGGTCATTAGCGCAGAACATCTGATCTGTTTATGCAAAAAAAAATATTTATTATCATCTTTGAGTGGCCACAGCCTGAAGGTGGACCAGTAATAGATGCTTGACCTGAAGAGTTCTCAGCCACCTACACTGTTATTTACCACCCATCGCTGTTTAATAAGGGCTACAGAAGATGTTAACGGCCTTTTCCCATCTGATGTTTTGATCCACCGTGATTTAGTCATAAAATCTAACAGCTTTTATGCGACTGAAGATGGATGGTCTTTCTCCAGCAAGTTTTAATGAGTACAACATGGTGATTAAAAAGAGCTAAGGGGTTGTCACTAGCCAGATGGAACTTGTATTTTTCCTACTCACACTATTTGCCTGCCGTTATTGTTGCTGCTGGTTTATTTAACACCCATCTGATTCACTTCCTCTGAGGCAAACTATCCATATCCTATGATAATATCCCAGGGTCGTCAGAGATGGGACACGGTTACAGTAGAATTGTCACCGCCGCTGCACAAATGAAGCAAATGGTCAGCTAGCCAACGAATGATCATGTTTTTTTACAATCCTTAGGTACGCTACCATGCATGTTAAACATTTAAATGATACTGATGCCTTTAGGTGTCACTTTACCTCAAAATAATACATGAGACGGTGAGACGGCATTTAAAGAGCCCCACTGAAGTTGGGATGCTGTGCACATTGGGTGAGAAAACAGAAACAAACACAAATGAGGCCTAATGAAAGTCTGGCATATCAAAGAGTTTTGAATCGATCGTTGGATACTACTGAGTAATCAAATTATTTTCTTCTTTTTGGGATTCTTGGCTGATGTTTGCTATCAGATTGTGTATGGTAAATTGGACATAGGATTTACACAGTGATTGTAGGACGGCACTGGTCCTGCAGTCCCTCTTCTCTTTCAGCTGCTGTGCAGTTACTGTCATTTGTTATTTTCAGCTGCCTGGCTCACAAACATGAACACACACACACACACACACACACACATCACAGCAGCAAACTGATGGAAGTGATAGTTGCTAAAATGACACTGTGATCCAAGAGGTGCTTTTTCCTTCCTCAGAGCTGAACCCGGATTCTTTCTGTCAGTGATTTATTCATGTCAGCCAGCTTCGTGGCGCTGACAGAGACTTCGTCCTCCTTTTTCTCTGCCTTTTTGTTCCCATTTTAATTCCCATTGCCAACACAAATTGAAAATGTTTTCATTCTTGTATGTATCTGACATTCTTTATATGTCATCTGTTCGTCTACCATTCATTAGTCTATTGTGATTGTGAGTGGAAACAATGTTTTAACAGATATTAACATTAAGTGCAATTCCATGAGAAGGAAATTTCCACACTTTTTAAAAGGTGTATACTCCTCTTTTTTTTTCTTTAGTCATTGTAAAGTGTTTCTGCAAAAGGGTTTATGGCTTTTATAAGGAATAAAATTTCTTCAGGTACAGTTTGGTGAGCCTCCATCATGTCTTTCATATCAGCATTTTAACTACAAATCATGCACACTTAACATTTCTAATGACCATGTTTCAATGTTTATAGTTCTTTGAATGTGTTGATTATTTTTAGATATTCACACGGATTGAAACTCTGTAATAATCTGAAATCGGTTTTCAAATCATGTAGAAATAGAAGCCAATAGATGCTGGAATGACATAAAGAACTTAAACCATTAGGGATGTAAAGTTGTGATCTGTAATGTAATGAATGGAGGAAAAACATGCAAAGGCACTGGAGGACAAACTGACATAGGTGAATATTCTGCATTTACTTCCTTTAGAAAGTCCTCCAAGCATTTATTAAATTAAACCAATTGACTTCTTTAATACGTAACTACGTTTTGTTGCAAGGCATGACAATAATATAAATGTGTGGATGTACACTGAAGGCCATTGGGCTGCATCCCAAAATAATATGTCACCAGAGAGCTGCAGCATAAACTGAAAGGGATTGATCCGTCTTTTTAAGTCTAGAGAGCATGATAAATGCTTTGTGCAGTATTTTCTATTTTATTGCCCAATAAATTCTACACATTTGGACAATGATATTATCTGCCTTCGATTCTGTCCCACTCGTGGGTTGAGTGAGATACCCAGGTCCTGCTTCCATCTTTCCTTGTCTGAGTTTTGTTATTGGGAAGGACAGGAGAAGAAACTTACAAACAGTATATCTGACACCATTCCCCTCTCATTTGCATTTGTTTTTTAGGGCTGTAATCCAGATAGTAATGGCCTCTATAGATCTACCCTCTGGGGTTATTTTCCTGATAATGGCTTTCAGCTGAAGGCAAATGTCGTACTGTTTACTCCCCGACTATTATTTGACAGCTTTAGTTATAAGTCACTTTGCAAGTTAAGATTTTTGTATATGACACGACCCATGTCAACACATGCTGCTGTGTTTTAAATTGAACTACCTGACAGTGTATGCGAGTATAGCTGGAGGATTGATACATTTGATCAATGCAGTCAGTTGAGAGAAAATCAATAATAGCTGTTTCAATAATCATGGAATTATTTGCATTTTCCAATGCTGAACATTTCATGGTTCTGTCTTCACAGATATGTGGATTTTCCTGCTTTTTCTTTGAATGGCTTAAATAGTTAAATCTATTTTTTAAACATGTTGACCTTTGGACTATTGATCGGACAAAACCAGCATGGTGATAGTGTCACTTTGGACTCTGAGTATTTCTGACAGCATTTCTCACTTAATTCTTAATTTTTACAGAACAAAAAAATCAACCGTGAAAATGATCAGTAGATTAATCCGTTATAAAAACAATAAACAATCATTAGTTGCGGTCTCACCTCAACCAATTGTGACAATAAAATCCTGATTTTACAATAATGCATGAGTAATAATATTCTAATGCTATATAAAGGGATCACGGGACATCTTTCCACAGTATTTTTACTTTTAATACCTTTAAGTATATTTTCCCTGCATATTTATTTTTAAGTATCATTTTCAATATGAGTATTTTTACAGTGTTAAATCAGTACATTTATTTAAATAAAAGATCTGAATATTCCATCCACCATTTAGGCATCTGTGACACCCACACTAAGCAGTTCCTTAGTAGTTTTATTCCATTCTGCATACAGGGCCTTTACTTCCCACCGGTGGTGAAAGCTTCCCGCCTCAGACGTGTTTCGCCAGTGATTGAACCTTCTGCAGTTATTCAGTTATTTCCCCTGAAAGCACTCCAGTTAGACAGCTGTACATGAATCACAGTGGGTACTGCTTGTTTCTGAATTAAGATGTCTTGCAGCCTTATTCATGAAACCCTAGCGACACACCCGTGAATTGTAGAGCTCATGCTGCTCACAGTGCCAGGCTCTCTGTGCTTATGTACACTCATATATACTGTACATGGCGTAACAGGAGATAAAAATTGAGAGATGGTACATGTGCTCCTTGATTTTCAGAAATGAGTTGAAATGATTTATCTTTCAGTACCTGGGAAATGAAAGTCTATTGCTCACATTTTTGTGCTAAGCACCTGTCTTTGGCATATTTACTGGATTTTCAATCACGCTGAATGAAGGCACTTCTTATCCATCTGTCAACAATCCATTCATACACGGCCTTTCATTGCTGCCCTGCATTATTGTGACACTCTCATTTCTGTCCCCCTCCTTTGATGTAAGTTGAATATAAAGGCCCTAGACTTTGTCGGGAAAGGGAGTTATGTGTGTTGGCTCGCTTCTTCACAGGAGATGAGTCACATCAGTCACTCCAACGAGGTCAGAGTCGTGACTGGCTGATGTTCTTCTTTGTGTAACATTTTGTCGAGGAAGCAACAGCAAAAGCATGACATCAACAAATATGAAAAATTACAGCAGGGAAACTGCAGACCTCAGATCCGTTTATTAACAGGAAACGTCAAAGATTCCACATACCTCTGACATCAAACCATAAATCAAAGGGGTTGTACTCTGAAAGTAGACCGACATACGGTAATATATTAGATTTCAAATAAATAGGTTGTTGTGGAACTTTAAATATATTACAGTTTTGACTACGGCTATATTAAATTAAACATTCTTGCAATTGATGAGAGGACGCAGAGGCATCAGCTCTAATCACAAATACACAAACAAATACAACAACAACACAGAGTCCTTCCTAACAATAAAGTTTCCCTTCTGTCTTAAAAAAAGAACAGGTTCAAGGACAAATGGTCAGCTTTAAAAAAAAAAGGCACAGGGCTGATCTATGTGAGTCTCTTCTGCCCTCTAGTGCTGATGAATTAAATTAAATCTGGTCTAATAGACTTTTAGCACAAACTACAGCTAAGATTCAGTGCATTCAAATATCAGGTCTGGTGGCTGCAGCGTCAAACCAGCAGATTCCTTATGGTTAATGAAAACGTTTTATCTTCACAGCTTCAACGTCAAAAATGAAAAATCACTACCTGGTGGATTTTTGATGTTTATATTTTTGGAAAAAATATTCTTTTCTGGGATATGGGGAGATTCAAATACTGTAGAGAAATATTTCTATATCAGCAGTGGCTTAATGCAGTGTGAGGGTAATTTTTAGTATTATTTTTTTCTGTTTCCTGTTGAGTGAAAATCTGCTACGTCATGGTGAAATGATGTCCGTTAGATATTTGATTTAAAAAATGACACCTTTTCACCCTCCATCAGACTAAAGATGAACAGATTCTCTAGCTGAAGTTTAAATTACGTCATTGGTCTTTGTGTTTTACTCATCTGTGCGATGCAGTTTGGATTGATTTTGGTCAAACAGGAGCTGAGGGTGAGGCTGGTCTTCACCCGTTTCTCTCTTTGGCGTCTGTTGCAGAACCAGACTCTGACCACCTCCTTCTCCAGATGGAGGCTTTTAGCTATCCGTGCTATTTCCTGGGAGGATGGCTTACTTTTTTCCATGAAGCTGCGCTCCAGAGCTTCCTTAGCTCCCAGGCTGCAGGGGGGGACAAGGGAGTGAGAGGATGAACTGTATGAAACTTAACATTATATGGCATGCTTTACATCTTCCTCTCTAACATTTGATACCTGATAGTTGTTCTCCTTTTCCTCTTCCGCTCATTCATTCCTATTTTATCATTGTACAGCGCTGCAAGGAAGGAAGAGAAGTAATATGAATAATTAGGCACGCTTGAGGTTTTCAGTAATGATAACATTTTAATTTTCACAAAATTGCATTTTTCAGGAATTATACAGCAAAAAGGTTTAGAAACACTGTTTTAAATGATGTCCAAGCCAGTTTTAAAACTTCATAATCATGCAAAGAAGGCAGGTCTTTAAGACAACTTAAATTAACTCAAGTTTTACCTCACCGAGATGAGACATCCAGGTAAAGATTTGTTGATATAAGGGCTCTAAATGGAAATTGCTGGAGTGAGATGGATGTGTGTGACTTGCCTCCTGCCAGCTCAGCTTCGTCCAGCCATTTAGCCAGAATGGCCTTGAGTTTGCAGGCGTTCTTAAAGCTTAGCTGCAGATTTTCAAAGCGGCAGATCGTGGTCTGGCTGAACTCTGAGCCGTGCACTGCAGCAAGGGCCTCACCTACATTAGTCTGTGTGTATCCTGGCAGTAAAATGAAACAAACAGAGATACTTTATACAACAAGAGTATTCCTTGGGGTCCTTTCTCCCCGTAAGTTGCATCTCTATTCTTATGCAACAACTGGATTTAGAATCCATCCAATTTAAACAACTGTTCCCATCCTCAAAGCCTTTCTCAGATCATTTTTTCATGCAAATCTGTAAATGGTTGCCTTCAGGTTTATAATTGCAATGTGAAATAAGGTAAAACAAAACAAAAAAATAAAAGAAGATGGATCCACTCCTCTATCCCAATTCAGTGGTTCCGTCTTTGGGACAATACACATTCTTCAGCCCAGTTTCACGGTAATACGTCAAGTAGTTTAAGCACGATAGACAAAAACGTTCAAAAAAGTCCTGTCTTGCAATGATCAAAAAAGTGGAAAAAATTCCCAAAGCTGTCCCTTTATCCGGATCCACTCCAGAATTGAATGGGTTATTCCCTGCTACCTGCCCAACCCTCCCAATGAAAGTTGGATAAAGTTTTTGTGTAATCCTGCTAACAGACGGACAAACAAACGGAGTTGATCATGAACCTCCTTGTTGAAGGTAGTAGTTATCATGAGCAGAGAAAGAGTAAGGCAAGTGCTAACAACAGAAGCAGTCATGATAGGGTATCTAATTGGATAGTGTGAAGACACCCCGAGGAGGCCTCTCCCTCCAGGAGTTATGCTGGAGTATTTCAGCTCACCTGGTTTTGTATTAAGACTCTACATAAATAAGTGGATGAATGAGACAGCCAGCCTGTCTCTCCACACTGTTTGGTTTTGGTGCATTCAGTTTGTCTTTACCTTAAGTTACTTTTTAGTAAAATGAGCCGGGGTCAGATAATAGTGGGGTAAGTTTCAGCTACTATCATTGGTGTCGTAATAAAGCTCACCGAGTTTGATCCTCCGTATTTTGAAGTCATTGGCAAACATCTCCAGCTCCCGAATCTGTGGGGAGTCCATGGCTGGAGCATCTTCTGCGTCGCGCATGTTCTTCCTTTGGGCGTCAGTTTTCAACTCTCCCACACTGGGGCCCCCGGGGGCCTCATCAGTCGAGAGGAAGGCCGAGGGCAATGAAGAGAAACCGTGGCTTAATGCACAGGAACCACTACTTAAACCATGATCCGGAAACTTGTACAAGCAAGGAGTGAGAGACCCTAGAGAAACAAAGGCAGAGCCGAGCAGATACACAGAAAGGGAAATTCGTTGGCAGGAGTCACAAGAGAGTCAGACTGTCAGAAGGGTAGTGAAAGCAGCGTGGCCATTATTCCCACATGCATGTTGAGAGCCTTTATTTCGACAGCAACAAAAAGTTTTGACATGCCCTCATGAGACGCGTTGAACTCCTAAGAATAAAATCTGCTCAAACCTCCAGGATAAGATTTTTGTTTTTTGTTCGTTCATCATTTTGCCATGATAGTCAAGTATTTTTGAAATAAATGTGACAACGTCCATCCCCTCCAGTAACAAAGGGGCAGGTCTAGTGAGAACTTTCTCTACAATTTCAAGTGAGAAAACCACTTGCAGAACCTCATATAGACCATGCATCTCAACCCTGAGCCTGAGCCAGATCCATTTACATTCTGACATCAGTGCTCAAACAATATGAATGTATTTTCATGAATATTTATTATATACATATATATTTTTTTTAGTTTTTTTCTTTAGATACTGTATTAATACCCACAGGGGGAAATTCTTTCTCTGCATTTTGATCCATCCCTGAGCAGCAGCTGGGAGAAAACTGGGGTTCGGTATCTTGCTCAAGGATACTTCGACTTGTAGACTTGCAGGGGCTGGGGATCGAACCACCGACCTTTCGTTCCATGAACGAGTGCTCTACCTCCTGCATTTGACAATTTAACTATACTGTACTTTATACTACACAGGTAATATGTAATTACTAATCTGAAAATAAATTCTGACAGCAGTGAAATGTTGGCTTCCATCTGCTGTGAGTGATTCCATTAAGATTGCCTGTTTTGATAGTAAATATTGCTTAAACTGTATGTATAATGAACAATGCAACACTCCCCTCTTGTGTTAGTGGGATTGTAATGCAGCACAAACTATGTTCCACAACTGCAATATCTGATTTAGCAGATGAAGATACAGATTTAAGATTTTTACCTTTCTATTTTATTTACCAGAGATAAGGAGGATGTAACCTAGGGGGGCATACACTTCTGGTTTATGTCAGGCCTGATGCAACACCTTTGTAATAAAACCTTCATGAAGGTTATAAGGTTCAGCTTTTAAAATGTATGAAGACACTGAGAGTAAACTAAATATTTACAACCCTGATTCCAAAAAATTGGGATGCTGCGTAAAACATACATTTCAGATCTCATCTCATCTCATCTCATCTCATCTCATTTCATTTTATCTCATCTCATCTCATCTCATCTCATCTCAGGAATAAGATAACATTGGATAATTCTTGAACCTTTTTTGACACATACTCAACTGAAAACAGCACAAAGACAATATATTTATTGTTTCATCTGATTAACTTCTTTGATTTTTCAAACGTTCACTGGTTTGTTTCAAGCGAGCTGGGACAAGGGTTAAATGCTCCATATATACCTGATTGGAACATTCCACAGGTTAATTAGTGACAGGTGATTATATCATGGTCGGGTATGAAAGGGGCTTCCTAGAAAGACTCAATCGTTCACAAGCAAGGATGGAGTGAGGTCCACCACTTTGTGAAACACATGATTGTTCAAAGGATATTAAAACATGGCGCTCGAGAACGCTTCGTAAAACCATTGATGGTAAACAAAGTTTGCTTCAAAATGATTGCATTCTCTTTTTCATGTTTATACAGCATGCAGACAGTTTGGAATCAGGGAATCATTTATACAATAAATGCAGTGCACATTTTTCACAGTGTAGTGGTGAAAAAGATGCTGTGATTGACTTGCCGAAATGTTTGGGTACTCCAGCTGGAGACCAATGTGCCAGACTCCGTACTAGAACTGTATGCATCAGTGATTTTCTCTTATCCTTAAGGTGTCAGGGAGAAGTTGGACTCATTCTCTCCTTTTAAATGTTGGGAGTTATAGGTACAGTGCTCACTGTCTTCTTGCAACTGCCTTGACATCAGCATCAGGAAAGAGAGTGAGCATCATGGAGAAAAAAATTCCTGCACCTTATTTTTTTTAT
The DNA here is from genome assembly GCA_037577475.1 of Chaunax sp. Z400. Classification (NCBI taxonomy): domain Eukaryota; kingdom Metazoa; phylum Chordata; class Actinopteri; order Lophiiformes; family Chaunacidae; genus Chaunax; species Chaunax sp. Z400. The sequence continues at coordinate 15,974,748 of CM075196.1, read as the reverse complement.
TATTATTTGGATAAAACTCTTTATACTGAGAACCTCAACTGTTCTCTTAGGGCCTGGGGTTTTTAAGCTAGAGGCGTCCATCTCTCCTTACAATGCTGGAGGAAGAGGAAAGACTAAGTTGTTTCATTAATGCTGCACTAAAGCTCTCTGGGGAGTGCACACATGCAGTTGCGTGTGTGCTGTGGAGACAACCTGGACAGCTAAACCCTTTCAAAAGACAGGTGGGCTCAGCGGGTTCATGAAAACACTTCATAAGCCGACGTGCACGTGTGCATCACCTTCTGACCGCATCAGCAGTGTTATTTCTGAGCAAAGAGAGAACGCAAACAAACTGACGAACACACTAACTTCACGCTGTAGTCATTCTGTTTTTGTTTTTTCCTGAATAAACTGAAGCCACAACAACCTTTTAATCTCCCTGACCTCGTCTCATCCAGTTCACAGAACTGCAGAGTGTGTTTAATGCTATTAACTCTGCCCGTTCCTCCCAGTAGTTCTGCTGTGGTTTACCGTTTTCAATTTGTTTCACTTTGAGGTTTTGTCACATCGATTCCATCACATAATTTTGATAGATTTGGTCTGTCTTCAGTCTTCTGTTTAACTGTCTCCTCATTTATATCCAACTAATTTGCAAAAGCAAATGTGTGGTGAGGGAACTGTAATTGCTGCCTGGATTATGTTCACAGACAATTATTTGACTGAATGAAACAGGATATATTTTATGGGTGGATGGCGGCCTACAAAGTGTAAGCCTTTGACACCAGAAGCCACAGTATAAGTACATATTCCAATTTGTGGTTAGTTTTAGGCGACAAATGCACTTTAAGGGTTCCTGAAAACAAATAAAACACATGAATAATGTCCATGAATATTTTGATGCTATGTTCTGTATCAACATTTGTCCTACTTGCCTATATTAATTAATTTCCTCACTATGTGAATAAAAACCATGATTAGTCAACATTATGTTTTCCCTTATGAATGCATTTTCTGTTGCCAATTAGTTTTATGTAAATAATAATTTGTAGATTACAAGTCTGAATACTTTGCCTATTTCAAGCACAGTGACATCCTTTTGTCCTTTATAGCTCTCTTTCAGTATATCCATTTACTGTTTCTGTTTAATTCGTAGACACTGACTGGCAGTACAGAAACTGTTCATTTAAAGTTCATTAAAGTGACAAAAAAACGCCCTGATGGGAATAAATCTGGCAAGCTATTTAATTTGAATCCAAATATATTTCAGGACGGCCTTTGACACGGCAGACCAGACAATTCTATTAGACCTTTTAAAAGAGCGGGTCAGTGTTGCCGGGTCTGCACTCAAGTGGTTAAAATCCTACAATCATCGTGTCACAGTCGAGTCTGTTCAAAGACGCAATTTTATTTCCTCTGCAAATGTTAATTGTTCTGTGCCACCTGGGTTACAGGCTAGGTCACAGGCTACTCTTTTTGACCTGTATTTGCTCCCACTTGATTATATACTCGAAATTGCAACTGTTCAATCACACTTTCTTTGACAATAAAACACATCTTAAATTATTTTTATCTACTTCAGAGTTTGAGTGGTTTCTTTGACCTTTTTCTTTCTTTTTTTTTCTGCCCCTGATTCACTCACTGTCTGCATGGTAACACTTACCTACATTTAAGTGTTTTCAGAGGAGGAGGGACATTGGAGTGATGCTCGTGTCAAGAGTAATTTCACCGACATCGTATAATGTCTTTTGAGAGGCTTAATCAAAACTAGTCCTTCATTATAGTAATTATGTTTGTCCTGAGAAATAATGATCTGTGGCAAAATGTGCAGAACTTCAACTCACTGAAAATTTGATTATAAATATTAAAATATTCACAGAAAAATCGAAAATTCATGATTTAATAAGCAATGAGTTTTAATTAGAAAAAATCATCCTTTGTCATTACTCAGCCAATATTTATTTATCTTTTTTAGAATATTTCATTCCTATATTTTAAGTGCTGCAATATTTTAGGACTTTGATTTTAATTATATTGTGCTTATGTATTTTTCTGTAGCCTACATATTTGTATGAGCGTTTGTTGTGCATGTGGCAAGAGCCTGATTACTACTGCTACAAGTTTAACACTGAAAACCTCAGATGATGTGTTTTAGGATTGCGTGGGTTTGATGTGATTAGATTAGATTGATTTATCAACCTTAGCAAATGACCAAACAACTCTCATCACATTTTGATTCAAATGCTGCTAATTCCTGTTGGTGCCTGACACAACCTTTTCACAACTCCCACCCACTTCATTTTGAAAGAACCTGATGTGTTTGTCAGTTTTATTTGCGACACAGTTTTGTATGATACAGGATCACAGCTAGGTTGGCAATATGAATGTTATTGATCGGGCATGTTGGCTTTAATATGAAATGTTGCAAACCTTGAAAGTCTATAATACCACTATAAGTACACGGCTCCTTTGTTTGATTTAGTTACCTGTCATATAACAACTGATGCTGCATCAATCTATTTGGAGCTAAATGTCGACAAATCGTGTACCATAAAAAAAACAGAAAATCTCAACACCAATGTTTATGAACAGGTGCCCTAAAGAGCTCAAGAGCGAGGAGAACTAATCACGTCTGAAATTGATTCTAACTGGTTGCAATTTTTAAATTAAATGGGAGTAAACAAATTGTTTGCTCAATTTATTGGGTTTAAATTGCAGGCTGAGAGGCAGAATAATTGTGGGCGCGTGTTGATACTGAGAGAGTATATATGATCATTACCTTGCAATGGGTTTGCAGCGCTCACCATGTTAGGGTGAGGGACACCACACGTCTGCAGGATGCGTGTCTGAGAAATACTGGCAGAGAGCATCTCCTGAGCTAGAGAATGAGAGAGAGATCATAATCATCATTTCTACAACATTGTGATGTCACCGTGACTCAGTGAATTTGTGATCCAATTTTTTTGATGAGTCCAGTTTTGTGACCTTATCTGACTTTACTAGATGTTAAAGAAATGCCATACTTTCAGTATGCTCATTAAAAACAGACAAGGTCCACAACAGCATTATAATTGTAGCTAAGTAACATTTTCATTATAAATGCTTTGATTTTATTCACGGTTGTAATTAACAATTATTTCCAACTAGCATCAATTGACAGTTTAATCTATAGGATGTCAGAAAACAGTGAAAAACAATTCATTCTCCTCAGTGACGTCCATAAATTACTTGTTTCATTCAATTAAAAAAAACAGATACTCCCAAAGTTGAAGTGAAACAAATTTGGCATGTTTGCTTAATAAATGAAATGAATAATCAGAATTGTTCATTTGCTCATTGCTTAGCAGTGCGAGAATAACTACAGCCCTGCAGCAGTTCACACAAATACCATCATCACCACTCACCAGCCATCATCCCATAGGTTGCCTGCTGATTGCTGTAATGACAGGGTGTGACAGGGTAATGTAGGCTCGGAGGGCCGTTGCCAAGAGCGTTACCGAGGGTCGAGGTGGATAGGTGCATATGGGAGCGCTTGGAGGACTGCAGGGACAGCCCAGATGATACTGATGGAGAAAAAATGTTATTACAATCAGACCAGAGAACAAAAAAAGATCAGCAAACTAAGATCTGATTTCAGGGGTCTGCAGGTCAACTAATTCAGACTAAAGTTGGATTAGTATGGGAATCTGAAAACATTACATTTTCAAATTGAAACAACTGCTGTGTGTGCCTCAAGCATTAAAACCATAGGCGTGCAATTCAATATAACTTTCCACTGAACATATTCTTTTAAATGATAATTAAAATCCTTTGAGCTAAATCATACTTGCTAGCTTAGCTCACAAAGAAGCCATCATGATATTAGGCCAAGAAAGAGAGAGAGAAAGATGAGGATGATGATTTTACCACAGGCCAAAATAAGACTGATCTGTTATGATTACAGTCTGAGTTGAGCACATTTGTTCTTTAAACTAGACACTGGAGGCAAATATCAACTACAATATAACTGAAGGCTAATACAGCTTTAAACTGGTCTTTAAAAACATGTGACAGATATGATGCCTCTAAAAAATACATCGACATAGTGGTGGGCCAAAAGATGCCTACAAAGCCAAGGATGCTAACATAAAAATGTTTTTAATTGCTACATTTATTTATGACACTGACTCCCAGATTGATTGACATGCACTATTAGTCGATTCAATGTTGTTACCTTTGCTAGTCAGCACCAGAAATAATAGTCGATTAAACTTATTATTATTATTCTGTTAATGTGCAGGTTGGAGCCATTTCTAGAGCTAAGTGTATGTAGGACACCACATTTATCCAACAGGTGTCACCTTTATTCTTTGGGTCACATAAAATATAGGTAGAAACTTTCACTCAAGATTTTACAGAAGAATGTGTTTAAGAGTTTCAAATGGTTCTTATAAAATGTATAGTGTTTGTTTTTTTTGGACAACCTTGTAGCTCAAATTATAAGTGTTGTCTGCTGTTGAACTAGGAGACTAGACTAGATTTATACTTCTGTTTAAACATCAGGGAAATTCATCGCTAGGTTCATCCCATTTAAATAGACATGGATATTTCTCTGGTCATGTCCTCTGCTAATTACCTAAGGAGGTTATGTCTTCACATGCATTTTTCAATATTTCATTTCATTTCTCATGGAATAATGCATAGGTCTTGATGAAATAAATCATGCATATTTAGCGGGTTGGTATCTCTGAATGTGTGCTACTTGGTTTGGATCCAAATCAAAATCCCGATCCTCCAGATTTGAATGATTTCATAGCTGGTACTCTGCCCTGTAAATAATGATTACATGGCTATGGTTTTTGGATGAGCCGATTGAATTATGCACTCTACTTAAATTATTGATGAATTAATTTTTTATGCAGCTTTAAATACTAATGCATGTATCAACGCTAATGTAAGACCATTTCTGTGTTCTCCTGTGTCATGTATGACGATTCGACTAAAGCCAACGAGGCTGTGATCAATAGAAATATTTTTCCACTGAAGACAATCCTGCAATGTATTGCAACTTTTACTACATTTGACATTAGTGTGTCATCACCTTTCACCTTTCATTAATTGTAAGGGAAAATATATACATATAGATATGGTCAACATTTTGCTGCAGCAAAGCAAAGTCCACAGAAATCCACAAGCACAGTACACAGTATTGTATGAGCAGAAAAATCCATGCTTGACCTGCTGCGAATGAAATGTTTTGCATGATTAATATTCTGCATGGTCTAATTCAATCTATTTTAACCTATAGCGATCAGCAGCCACTAAAACTGCCAGGAAGTTTGCTTCATAATCATCTAATATATAACATACATCCTCAAAGCAATTATCCACTAAGTAGAGAATCCTTGCCAATCCAACTGATTAGAAACATTCACATAATTTGCATTGACTTTGAATAAATGCGCCTTTCAATCCAATTAATCCTCCCTACTGCCTGAGAACACATCTGTATGAAAGACATCAATGGGGGGAGTGGTGTGGTCGGGTCAATGAGAGATCTATAGGAGCAATTTGTTGCCCGACATGAGATATAGCTCACCTGGAGCACCCATGGGACGTCCTATGAAATCAATAGTGTAATCACTGTCAACACAAAAAAATCCCCGAATATGGCTAAACCCATTCTTTGTATCATTTCACAAAGCTGAAGTGGAAGATTGAAGTGGTTGCTCGAAGCCTACTTTCTGCCTGCCTGTAGCTGTGATTTAACAACATGAAAACACTATCAGGGTAATGGTCCGTCATTGAGGTACTACAAACTTCCACTCTACTCTTAGTTTGTGATTTTGCAAAACACATTAGACAAGGGTAAAGCACACAAGAAGAGAATGAGGCAAAATAAAATATGGCTAACATTACAGAACCGAAGACCATTTGAGGCCAGTTTACCTGGAGACACCATGCTGTGAGTGTGAGAGGAGGCTGGCAGGCCATCACTGGTAGAGGCGTGGTGCATGAGGATTGGCAGTGGTGAATCTACTGCAAGTGGGGTGAAAGAATCAGCACTGAATGCCTGGCAGGCCATTCTTCTCTGGCCCCTTTCAAAAGGACCCAATGGCTTACTACAGTTTGATCCTCTGTTGCTCTATTTGGTCGGGTCTTGTTGCGTTCCCGTGTCTTTGCCCTCCTGTGTTGCCTTGTCTTTGTCTTGCTGTCTTCTCCTCTTGTCCTTTTATTCCTGCTTCAGTCACACATAGTTCTAACTTAGCATGAAGGTAGAAAACTAACAGGTTACCTTCTTTTTCTCAGAGATAAATGGATGACAGAACTTCAGCCAGTCCTCTTCACAGTTTCAGGCACATCTATGCCCTCAGCCAAAACTATCGAAGATAAATAGTGATGAGTTTCAGGTTCAGGTCACTATCACTTTCTGCTCAAAGGTGTTTCTCAGCTACTCTCATTAAGGCCTCTGCCATATACGTCCCTGTCACTCTTTCTGTATCAAATGGAGTTAAATCTGTCTGTCATACCTTCAGCATTTTGCCGTACTCGTGTACTGCAGGTATTTATATCCCATCCACCCACAAGTAACCACCCTCTCGACCTGTGAGGCCCCCTATTTCATATCAAGCTGCTCGCCCCCACCTACCAATCCCATGTCAGTGCTGTTATTACTTGTGTTTGTCTTTACCTGCTTTCTCCTCATCCCGTTTCCAAATCCAGGATTAGGGTACAGAGCGGCTGAGAAACCCGATCCCCTCCTCTCCTCTTCCCCCTCTTGCCATCTCTCTGTCTCTCTCCATGATTACAGGGATATGTTTTGGCTGCAATGGGAGAGTAAATTGAACACTTAGAACGTTCATTAAACAAAAGATTCCATTTTATGTGGTAACAGATAATGTTTTGTTTGTGTAATGCATGCTAAAAGCTACTCAGACAAACAGGCTTGTTTTCACCACAGACATTGATTTACCTTGCAGGAGCTTTTAAGGGTAAATTGGATGTTTTTTCTTTGTTGGATAGACCCGGCTTGACCTGGAGGTCAGGAGCTCTGCTTTAGCCCTACCGCTTTAGCCCGCAACAAAACACACATGTAGCATTATGTCCGAGTGAGTGGAAGGAAAAGTTAGCATTGTTTCGCTATAGTGTCCATCTTGTGTTGAATGCAGAGCCCTCCAGGTAAAGACAACAGGTCTCATCAGAGAGAATAAAGGTTAATCTGAGGATCGTAGCCACCATGCGTACTCTGTTGTGTCTGCTCGTGTTAGTGTTTATCCTGGACTGTGATTCACTATTTGGTGATGTAGGTGGGCAGCAGGTGGAATATAGCTGGTGGGTGGCAGGCACGATTCAACTTGTTTCAGCACGCAGTGCAAATTTGGACTGGATGCACTTGGTCCTTTTGCTCGAAAGACATTTTAAACAAAATATTTCCAGTTGTTGAATTTATTAATTCACTGAACTGAAGGCTAATGAAATGCACGTATTAATTGTGCCTGAAAGCACATTTAATTCCTTATGGACTATGAAATGTATTGAATGAATCTTAAAAGAAATTTCTGGGGTTTTCTTTAGGAAAATATGTAGGAATTAAAATCCCCATTAAAATCCAACCACTGATGACACAGATTCACTTTTTCCATCTCCCATTTGACATGTTACCTTAATGGATGTGAATCTTCCATCAGTCGTTCGATAATGCAAAAAAACCGTGACACAAGTTCTAATTAAGAAAGGCTGTGTGACAAATAGCCAAGCAAACCAAAAAGGACTTTGACATGTCTCATTTCCCCCCCGAGCTGGATTGAAATAAACATAAACTGAATCCTCAATATGAAGAAGACTGGATGCAATACTGTGTGACAACAGAAAATAATAATCTCACCAACAGCAGTATCAGCCTTAAATACTTCTCTCTCTTCTTCCATGTGAGCCAACAACTCCCACTCAGGCTAAAGACCATCTTCCCTGTTGGCGAATGCAGCCTTAAAATTTTTTCCTTTTTAATACTACCTACTCTACCATGTAATAACTGCAAACTAATTTCTTAACTTTATTCTTAAGCTCAATTTTTTCATATTGTTTGATCTAAGCATCTTTTGTCTGCACTTTTGTTCATTTTAATGCTGAATTTTAAATTGTAAATCATTTCATTTAATTGTAAATCTGTGTCCTTTATTCTGTAAAGCACTTTGAATGCCCCTGTGTATGAAACGTAATTTACAAATAACGCTGTCTTGCTTTGTCTATTTTTAGACATTGACCCTGAACCACCTCTAATTTGTATCAGTCTGTACCCTAGTGTACACCCCCCCCCCAAAAAAAAAGAAAAGAAAAAGCAATTTTGAATTAATATGAAAATCACTCCTTTAAATATTAACATTAGTTTTTATTTTGGAATCATTGATCCGACGTCGTTGGTTTGCACATGTTGGGTATGTGTAATGGGTTGGTTATCATCACTAACATTGTCCTCACATTTAGTAGAGCGATTGTCCCATGATTCTGTAAACTGTTTCAGAGATGAGTCTGCAAAAATGAAGGAATAAATGCAAAAAAAAAATGCATGTATTGGAGCGGCACTATCTTTGAAGAAAATGGAAATTTCATCATCTATTAGATTTTGATATTTGAAAACATCAGCAAACTGAACCTTCAGAGTGCCTGACTGAACCTGAACTGATCATTTAAGGGTGAGGGTGTGGAAATGGCAAACCGTTCCCATGGGCAGACACACACGCACATACAGAGCCTAAACTTAATTAGTGTAGAGACCATGAGTAAAAGGAGTTCCCTTAAAGCACCTGGCCTAGATGACCCCCCCCCTCCAAACCCACACACACACACACACACATAAATACAATGTTCCGATGTTGATGGTCTGCTGCTCTAATCTCTTATACAGACATGTTGAAACAAGCACGAAACAGAAGTAGGCAAACACAGATATATTCCCCCTACACACACACACACACACACACACACACACACACACACACACACACACACACACACACACACACACACACACACACATGAAGCAGTGGGAACAGAGTGTGGTGACTCATTCTCACAGGTATCACATCCTTGCATACAGTGTACCAGGTGGACTGTTTGCATGTGTGAAAATGAGAAGGTGATATGTGACTAGGCAGCACTAAGCGAGCGCAAACCTCCACCAAGGCCGCTCAGTTTCCAGATTATGTCATTGCACCTAAAAGCAAAAGTCCAATGATAGTTTGAGCCTCATAATGTGACTCATTGACCATGAAAACCTGCCTCTACAAATAGGAATCACATTGGTATCATTATTTGTTTGGTAGTTCCTCAAAAGAAACAATGTTTCACTAATGGTGATTTTCTTCAGAATGTACCTCAAAAATGTCATAATTTCTTCCATGGCACATGCCCCACCCTTCGACCAAGTTTCACGATAATCCCTCAAGTTGTTTGTGTAATACACAAAACCAATCTTGAAATAAATTCGGACTCCGCCCCTTTATCCAGATCCACTTCACAAAATCTGTCAGGTAATTTATGCATAATAGATTGAAATTTTGAAAAAAAAAACACACAATGTCAGATAAAGTGAAACCGAATTCCTGAATTCTTCCCGAGTTCTTCCTTGTCTTTGCCCAAAAATCTAACCACGTTCCATGAAAATCTTCCAAGTCATTTTCTGTGTAATCCTGCTAACATACAGACAAACAAACAAACAAACAAACAAACAAACAGACAAACGCAGATGAAAACGCTACCTCCTTGGAGGTAATACAAATGCAAGTGTGTGTGTGTGTGTGTGTGCTCACCCTGTTTGACAGAAATGTCATGACCCTTTCCTTCACAAAAGGCTGCAATAAACACCAACAACATGACACGTTTTGTAGAAAACTTAATTGCCTGCTCATTAGCAATATAGGCACAGAATGTGTGTGTATGTGTGTGTGTGTGTGTGCTCATTTCCACACATCATAGTAGAGCACCATGCATTGAAACATTGAACAATGTCAGTCTTAACCATTTTAAAAGTCAGAACATAAAGTATTCATAGCAAAAACAGTAAATTGTCAAACACATTCATTTCTGTGACAAAAGAATTCCCTGTTGCCAAAGCTAAAAAGGTCAATTATGTGCACTAATATTATTTGTTATATTATTTTCAGTTTTATGAAGCATTAGCACATCATGTCAAATAAAATGATCACAAGTAACGATGCAGTCATTTTTCAAATTACCTTTCATGTCCCCGATGCTGTTTGAGGCGAAAAGTGACTGCAGCTGAGTACTGCTGCACATTTTCTGACGTTTTCACTTTTAATCAAGACTTTGAAAGAGTGAGAGTGGGTGTGTGTATTTTCTTCTCACACTGTAATACAGTGTACATTCTGAACTTTGTTGACTGACTGTCCTTGAACAAAGTTTTTTTTTTGTTCTCCAAAACTGCATTCATATTTAAACTGTATTTTGTCAGAATATCCCTGTTTTCACCCAACTAAACCATAAGAGAAGGGCAGTGGGAGCGAAACTGAGCGCTGAAAATGACTTTTGTCCTGTTTTTGAAATGATGCATTCATTATGCAGTGATGAACTCTGAGTGTGGTTTGTTGGATGCTTGAATACATCATGGCAGAGGTCAGCTCTCCTGATGAATATCAAGTGTAACTTATGCATCAATCTGACCACCATCTGCGCCTGACTCACCAGCCTCAGCACAAACACCGCCCAGGCCCATCCAGGAGGGCTAATTTCATCAACATATTCAGCAAACCTTGTTCAAACAGCAAAGGTTAACAGTCCATAGGAGGAAACAAGAGCAGGTTCTGCATCTCCTCTCCTCGTCTCTCGCAGATTACTATCTCTCCTCATTTAGTAAATGTCAGCGGTTTGCTGATTAAATGAAATTACCCCTACGTTAATTTACAGCTCTCAGCTTAGTGGTGTAACCTAGTTAAATTTGTTGTCTAATTGTTGTGGTGACATTCTGAGACGCTGTTTTTGATTATTTGTGTATTTTTCTCATCAGATGATATCTGTTTGTCATAGAAAAGATACAGTGGAGCCTCAGGATTTTATTACGTTCCATCTAGCTCTGTTCAACAGGACGAAATAAGACAGGAAGCGATTTCAGTCGCACAAAGTCATCATTAAGAAAAATGGTAAAACATGCATTTTAGCGACTAGTCTTCGATTCACAATGAGGGCTCCAAATCTACGATACTTAGAGTGTTAAAATGTAATTAAAACTGAATAAACCATCCAGTTTAGTATTATAAATGTTCAAATTTCCTGTAAGCAGCACCATGCAAGAGCAAAACAAAATATAGGCATCACCTAAAATCTAAGACTCACTGTAGAGATAGCATTGCGGTCAAAACAGAATAAAATGATAGTATAAACCTACGGTGAAATTCCAGCAGGAAACTCCTTTTTCCATCTCTCTTGAACCCAACAGCCGCTTTTCACCCACTGAGCCTCAGCTATGAGTGAGCACTGATCATTGTTCCTTCTGGAAAACACACAGACATTATGGACGTGCTAAATATATTTATTGCATGGCGTGCTGAATGTTTAAAGAGACTTTTATTTTACAATCCATATACAATTGTGTCAGTGGATGAGGTTAGCCCTCTGTCTTTACATAGTCAACACTGCTGCTGGCATACAGCTCTTTGTGACTTTGTTGTGATTGTTCTCCTCTGCTCTTCGCTGCACTCATGGTTTGAAGGACAAATCAACTGAATAGCGAAATGCTGCAAAAGGATAAGTAAATCAACAGACGACTTTGTGGGATAGCACTGAAATGAAAAAAAAGAAAAAAAGATTGACCAAATATTCTAAAGTAATAAAAGGAAGAAAAAAAATCACATTGAAGTGCTGGCTTAATGTACGACTGCTTTAGATTTATGGTATACTTGAAAGTAGCACTTACTGTATAGATGTGTCAACTCTGACTTGGCATTTCACACCTTATGAAATGTGTATTGTCAGGGTGATGTGTACTTGGATTGTTTTTGTTTTTTTGGAGACAGCTGTCTCAGTACATAAAGTTCAGCATCAATAGCCTCGTGTGCTTTGTACCATGCCGTATTCATTAAAAAGAGCCTGTTCCTGATGCAAAGTGTCATTTTGCATTACAACCCTTAGGATGGCTGCGATGCAAAATGTTCATTTAAGTGTGAAATAAATGGGAGAGAGAAGAACAAAGAGTTGAGAGAGTAAAACGTGTGAAAGCAGTGGCACAATAAAACAATGAGATGTAAAGACAAGTCAATACACAATGTACACATGCACACATGCATGTTATGTAATCACCTTCATTCAAGTCTTCTCTTTACTTGAGCAAAAAATAAATAAATTACAAAGAAATGGAATAAGAATTATACAGGATGGATGTAGGCAGTAGCTAGGCAACAGGCACCAAGGCAGGGCCGTTTGTTCATGTGCCCCGCAAGTCTTACAAGCTTTATGAGTTTCCATCTATTTCCTCATTTGCTGAATAAGGGCTGTGCCCTACAAGTGTCCATAAATGAAACTTGTAAGTAGTGGCAAACCAGTTTTTTCTGTATATCATGCTCAGCTATTGCAAGTAGAGTCTGCATGAAAAAAAAAAGTATTTCTGTTCAAATGAAACAACTGTTTTTGGTAACTTGAGTAAATCATGACACACTGAAAAAATGCACAATCAAATTCCAAAGCTGTATTTTGCGCACTGAAGCCAATTTTCAGGTTGCAAACGATGTCGACTGGATCTGCATCTCAATTTTAATTAGTGCGTCTACCACTTGGTCCAAATTGAAACAACTCATCAACTCCTGAATGGATTGGGATTGCCATGAGATGTTGAACAGACTTTCATGCTCCCTAGATGATGTCTCCAAATAACTTTGGCAATCCATGGATTTACCTCTACAGCCACCATGAGGTTGACTTCTTTGGTTTGAAATGTTTTGCCAACTTATGGATGGATTGCCATGGAAATTGCTAAAGATATTCATGGTCCCCAGATGATGAATCGTAATGACTTTGGTGACTCTCTGAGCTTGAATCTAGCGCCACCAACAGGAAAAAGTTTTCACTTATCAATTGAAATATCTCAAATTCAATAATACACTATAAAACCTTGTTGTAAATTTACACTGACATCTGAACAGTATTCTGCCATGTTAATGTCATACAGTGACATACTGAAAACTGCAAAGCAATATCCGAGAAATAATATGTGATTACAGCAGTTTAAGAGAATGTTTGACAAACTGGAATGTTGTCGTGTTTGTTAGTTTGTTAAGAAGCTAACACAAAAAGTTATTGATGGATTTTGATGAAATTTTCAGGAGAGTTCGAAAGTGGCCCAAGGAACAATTGATTAGTGGTAGTGAACCGGATCACAGTCCTTTTTTTGGTTTATTAGTTATACCACAAGATGGGGCTGTCTGCAAGAAAATGACTGTAGTTTTGCTTTGGAGTGAAATGGCAACATGGGGAAACTGAGCTGCCTTGGCAGAGGTCTGCGCTGTCCGAGCGCTTTCTAGTTCTTCTTCTTCTTCTTCTTCTTCTTCTTATTATTATTATTATTATTAATAGTTTTATAGTTTAGCAGACCAAATTATATAATTTAAACTCTAATCTTACATTAGCCAAATCTATTCTGCTCTACTCATTACAGTGAGTACCTAAAATATTTGTTTGTTCTTGAAAATTGTAGTGTGTGTAGACTTTTACAATCTATTACTTAAGATTTGACTTTATAACTCTTGAGACTCATTTAGCCAATGATATGGTAAATTTCATGACATGACAAAATGCGTTTTGAATTGAATTTAGCTCAAATTTTAACATATGCCTCCCTCTTGTGTACATTGTGCTTTTGCCTCACCTGACCACCAGGAGGCTACAGGGCTGCAATGGAGAGAAGGAGAGAGAGAGAGAGAGAGAGAGAGAGAGAGAGACAGAGAGAGAGAGAGAGAGAGAGTCTGACTACTCTACAAACCAGATTGTTTTCCTGTTTGTAACCACAGCTGCAGTTTTAGCAGGGACCCCACTCTGACTGCTGTCACTCTTGTTGACAGGCTTTTCTTTGAGCAGTTCTTTACACAGAGAAATTCAAGGTTGTGTTAGGGGGAAAATCATTACATGGGATCAGGGTATTTACTGCTGCAGGCACAAGCAAAACGTATTCAGATTATGACAGGCTCCTGACGGTCTGACTGATAAGATGGTTGTGTTGGGTTTACTATTTATCTGGACCCACAAAGGCTTGTAACTTACTGACAGCTGTTCACATACAATAAAAGTCAATGCAATATGTGCAGTTACAAGCATTAATGTTAGCATGTAGAATAAAGCTCGACAAGCTCACAGGCATACTTATCCCTGACTGAGTGGAGTGTCTGACGCAGTTTAAATTGTTTACCTGTTCCAGTCTGCTGAGCTACAAAGCTATGGGCGGATGTGTGGAATACAGTGCTGTAGTACCAAGTGTGTTACAAAGCTTGGATAAAACTCTCTAAAAATGAAAGAACATCTTGCTCTTTGAGTGCAGTATACACTGCAGGCAGTGAATAAATATTTGGCAAGATCAGCTTCAAAAGCATGGATTCATCCTTTTTGTTGTTGTGATTTTTATAAATTCTCAGTAACTGACAAGTTGGCACCATCACCTTTTAAATATTAAATTCTGGTATTTATTTAATTTTTTTTTTTTACCCGAGCCCTATTTTTCATATATTTTAGTGTGTAAAAGAATACTTGAGTTTGTTAGTCCGACTGTCCAAAAACATTACGGAAAGGATCCCTACAGAGATAGATGTTTTTCTTAAAGGGGAACGTGTGAAAGAAAAGTTACTTTGTTTACCATTCATCTATTTTGGTTCTCCTCTGAAAAGAATATGACAAATGTACTGATGGTACGAAATGTGCCATATAAATAAATTTGCTTTGCTTTGCTTTATTCTTAGTGGAGACCACAAGCCTATACATATTCTTGTGCCATAGAAAATATCAGTTTCCTGAAGAATGTTCTAGATGCATATGTAACCACTCAAATGTATGGTCAGTGTGTAAATGACCTATGGGTCTCTATCCCAATGGATGATATGTTTAGTCCAAAAAGTGAAATTAGCCGATTGAAACTAAGTACTTTGTCATAGAACCACTATAAAAAGCTAAATGTTAAGTTATCTCTTTAAGACACTCATTGCTGACTCCTTGAACTGAGGCTTGTTTGTATGCTGTATTTACTATGTTTGTAATTACAATATATTCACTTTAACCCTACCAGTGTTTTGGTGTGTCTATCCAAATTGGTTCAGAGCGCTTTACAGACAATCTTCCACAAAAAAAGCAAAGAGAAAAGAGTGAAGTAAAAGTTTAACCAGAAACACAAGCCCCTTTCATGGAAGAGGTAGCGGCGAGTTACTGCAAGAAGATGCTGGTATAAAAGTAGGAGGGAGGACTTTACCTTGAGGGACTGGGAGCAAAAATTTACGTCCAATGTTATGCTGACAATTTTGCTGATTTTGACAATCTAGATGAGCAACTATACAGTACTACTACAGCAGGACACTCCTTCTGTTTATGGTTAAACAAAACAAGATTTTACTCTTTGACAAAAAGATCTATATCTGTGGAGATTATTTTGGTAATGTTGTCAGGTGCTCAATCTCAACCTGTCAGTCAAGTCAAGTCAAGTCAGTTTATTTATAGGCTATAGCACATTTAAAATTCAGCAAAGTGCTGAACAAATATGGCGAAAACCAGGGGAACAAGATAAAAACAAATTAAAGTAAATAAAAAGAGGTAAGGCATAAAAACAGTGACAAAAACACTTTTAGTGAACAAAAACACTCTCAGTGACCTTCACTTTTCTGGCAAGGGTTGTCCCAAAGGATTACTTTGGAGCCACTGCAGTGCATTGTGGCTGCTGACTGAGGTCACCCACTCTACTAATTCCAAGGATTTTACTAAGTATGAGTCATTTACACACCAAAATATGGAGATATGGACCCCAGTTTTAAAAATCCTGGAATTCCACTTTAAGTCAATATAATGGACTTGTTAGCAAACACTGACTGGAAGAAACATAATCAATAATTTGGAGTCATGTTTCTATACTCACCTTGCAAATTTAAGTCCAATATTACCTCTCCTTTTATTTCTGTTTTGGTCTCCACACATTCCTTAGGGAAATATTGCACTCTCTAGCTTTTAAATACTCTACTATATTCATCGCCTAGTTGCTTTTTGGCCTACAACTTCCTAGTTATGGTTCAGTCGTCCTGCTCCCATCAACCCTGTTCCCACTGCAGCAGCAGTTTTCAGCAAAACAGCTTTACAAACTCAATGCATGTAGCCACTACATGATGCACATAAAGAGCCAGGTTTTTCCATCAGGAATTTGTGTGAAGCAATACAAAAGAGCTAAACAGAGAAAATATATTGCACAGGTGGGAGGAAACATGATTTCAACTGAATGCTAATGCTGCTGTGTGTCTCCTAGGTGTATAAATAGTCAACTAATTAAAAAGCTCTCCAATATTGCCAATATTGTGTTTAGCCTATAGCTTGTTATGCTTTCCCCAGGTGACAGAAAATATACAGTATAGTGCTTTATCTTCATCGTTTAGTGCAATACACTTTACATATATGTAACCAGTTTTAAGTCCTTTAAACGCCCAACTTAATCTCTATAGAGCAAGTTCCTTAAACTTTTCTGAGTTTCAAGCTTTTGAAGTGACGGTGTCAAATAAACAGAAAAGAATGGAGAAGAAACTGTCACTCAGACTAGGCTCATTCTGGCCACATGGCATCAACTGATCCAGTGGGCCTTTCAGCCATCCCTGTCCCTCTTTGATGGTGCCATGAGGGCGGATTAAACACCAGAGGATGTCAGGCTCAGGGCCTGTCACTGGTACACTGAAAAGCACCAAACAAGGCAGAGTCATAGGACAGCTCTGGTTTTAATATGCAGGCCAGGTCTCGTCTGGAGTAACAGGAAGGCTGGAAGCATGAGAAAGCATTGCACATTTCAGTTTGCCTGAGGCTTTTCACTACTAGATTCAAAGAGCTGATATGATAAAAGCAACACAGCAAGTAAATTAGAAATTAGAAGGAGTGATAATTAAACAGATGATAACACAATTATCAGTAAAAAAAGAAAAAGAAAAAGAAGAAAGAAAAAGGAGCAGCACAGTAAAATTTGGAAACAATGAGTCTTCTCTTTGTGAGTCTCTGTCTGTGTAGTAAAGACCAGAACCCATAGTCTCAGATCAAACAGTCTTGGTGATGAAAAGAGCAGGTCTCTGAGGGCTGATAGAAAAAGGAAGGGACGAGAGACAGAGATCAGAGAGAGGGACCAAATGAAGGCTAATTTGCTCTGATGATCCAGACTGTAACCAAACAGCTTCAAAGAGTATAGCAGCATGAACTCAGGCTCATTGGTCAGATTGTGTGACACAGATCACCTCAACACACCACACAAAGCTCTGTACAGTGAAATACATCTTTTCCTAATCAGATTACCATTGAAAATATGTTCATATTAGGCACCGTCTTACATATTCCACTTCAGCTTCTTTCTATTGCTTTTGCTTTGTACAAGCTGCACAAGCTGCTGGCGACGTACTGTTTGATGTTTATGAGGACTCTTCAAAACTTCAGTATAACAAATATGCCGCTGCGTGAACAGTATGATTTAACTTTAATTAAAAGCCTTCATTATCTTTACCCTCATAGCAGCCTTCATCTCCACATTTTGCACATGTTTTTTTTTTTGTTAAGCTTAATGGCAGAGCTTGGCTAAAACTATTTAAGTGAAAGGTCCAGTTTGCATGTTCTCCCCATGTCTGCGGGGGTTCCCTCCGGGTGGTCTGACTTCCTCCCACAGTCCACACACATGCAGTAATAATATATATATATCTATATAGATATAGACTATATATATATATAGACTGTCTATATATATAGATATATATCTATATAGATATATAGATATATATCTATATATATGATCTATTTTACATGGAAAAGGCAATTGGTTGCCTGACCTTTTCAAACTAGTGTGTATGTGTCGATCCTGTGATTACCTGTCCACCTGACAAGGTGTACCCCGCCTCTCACCTAATGTCACCTGGGACAACCCTGCACAGGATGAGCCGTTATAGGAAATGGATGGATGGTTGGGAACAAGTTATAGAAAATATGTTTACAGGCTGTAACTTGTTCTATGTCTTTGAAAAAGGTTAAACGCTAAGAACATCAGATCTCAAACTAACAGCTGCATTGTTAGTGTAGTAGCTGTTTTACTTTTATTCAGGCATCCGTAGTTACATTTCCGACTTCTGCAGTAACTGTTCCTGTGGACAAGCACTATATGGCTCCTATGCACACATTTGTGCATGTTAGATAATACACTGGATTGGGATTTTGAGACACATCAAAAGAAACAATAGAGGTCTGATGTCTTCCAAATTCACATTTCTTCTTTTCTGGTAATTGTTTTGCAAACCCAAACTTAAGTTTATTGACACTTTAAGTGATTAGTTTGTAGGCAAAACAACATCATAAACCAAAATTATGATGCAAATTTAAAATATTTCTCACCACTGCATGCACATTCTACTAAGATTTTGTTTTACTAGTGTCCATAAAAAGTCTATTACTGTTTGTGCAAGCCCAAAATGAATGTTTTTTTTAAACTGCTTCCTCTATAATTAAAGCTTTTCTACTTCATAGTTCTACATTTACAATAAATGCACAAGTTAATTATTACAGGCGTAACTGTTGAACCCAGAGAAAATGATTCATTAAAATGATTAATTATGTGTTTATGGTTCACTCTCAAGGCTATGATTTGCATTTCCAGACGCAGCAGACACGACCAACATGACATGAAAAAAACTTTGTGCACAGGAAATTACTGAGCAATTTTTTAAGGGAGTTTGGGAACTCTCTCCAATGGTGATAAAGACATAGCCTCCATTGTTTAGTGTTTACTGTTTCAAAAAAGTGACATGTTTATATTCAAATGAATGTCATTTTCTTTAAAACATTTAATGCTAAAGGCATAAATGATTTAGAGTTTGTTGTGACCATTTCACAAAGTTTCTCCTGACTCCTGACTCAACAACCTGACACATGCAAATTTTTAAGGGAGTCTGGGATTATTGCAGTAACTAGTTACAGGAAGTGGTGAAGTCATCTGAAAAAAAAGTTTTTTTATTCACAGACATCTGGTGCTTACCTTGGCAGGGAAGAGAGCCAAAACACATATTTGCATGACGGAGTGTAAAAAAACACATATTTGCATGACGGAGTGTAAATGCATTACACCTGTTATTGTGGCTTTATTTTGTTTAGCAGAAGAGGTCATTTGAATTGATGGTACTTCACTGTTGGCCAAGGACACCTATCCCATAAACACAGCTGAAAGAATATGGCCTTATTCAAACCACATCACCTTAGAAAGTGGTCCGAATGATCGGATCTCAAAACCATCCATCAATGCGTCTTGCGTGCACAACATCTGTGCACACAAGCTGTCACTAGTGACTGGATCACTCTGACCAGGGGATTCAACAATGTTAATTCTAATGTTACTGCATGTATACTTAAAGTGTTTGCTACTACATGCCAGTGTTTTGTTCTCACATGCTGCCACAAGCAGCCAAAAAAACATACAAACAAACAAACAAAATTTGGTCATGTCATAGTCATACCTCCAACACCTAACCATCTCATTTGATCATCCCCTTAAAATGTTTTGCAGTAAAAGCTCAGTTGTCAGGAATACATGTTATATATGACTGCTGTCCATGTATGACTCCGTCCAACGTGAGCTCAGCTTATTAGCTTTGAATAGCTGCTCCTGTTGTGCTCTCACTCCTCTGTATGGGCGCTTCCCTGTTGTCTCATAACATTTTCCACATTGACTCATAAAATGTTTCAAAATAAAATAAGACCTGCTTGCCTTAAGGAAAAAAGGAAGCAAACAAAAACACACACATTTTATGTAGCGTGCCAAAAGTTACTGAGTCACCATGGCAACAACAGACTGCACAGCAGCAGACCACTTGTCAATCAAAACATCTGATGGCCTGTGGATCTGAAGGAAAGCTCTCGGAGCCTCTGTACACTAAAACGATGAATAAATGGTGCGATAAAATGAACTCACGCAAATACATTAGATTGCCGTGCTTCTAGGAAGAATCATCTGGATGTAAACCAAGGATAAATAAGATAATTCACATCTACTCAACATGCAGTGTTTCGATTTATAACAGTAGCACAGTGGCGTTCATCCACATGGCAACGAGACCAGTCGATTGTTGCAACAACGGCGCTCAGTCGGTACGCTATGCTGCAGTACAATGCTGCCAAGACCTGACACCAGAGCCCCAAGGCTGCACTTACATGAGCGATGTTCTGAGCTGCACTTTGGCTTGGGTGCAGAGTCAGTGTCAAGACCTCAGTGAACACATGAGATCATCATTTCATGTATGGACAACTTTTAAATTCAAACTAAAGAAAAGACATTACACTCATTTCAAAATTACACACACATATTGCAACTGGGGAAAATGTGATGGGATAAAAAGCTTTTATCACGAGTGGTATAGTAATAGTAAAATCAGAGCTGTGTTTATCATGCAAGCCCTCTCCTGCATGGTTTGGTGTCAATGCTCTTTCAACAAGAAAAAAGTGGCTCAAAACAACACAAAGTGATTCTGCTGGTGATCAAGTGTTTGAAGTGTTTATGGGTTTACTGACCTAATATCGTCATCATGCTAATCTCGGGTGTTTGGTGCCATTTTGAACTAATACAAATGTTCCAATTTTCCGTCCATAGGTCGAAATTGATGAAATTCACAAAGTTAAAATTGGGATTATGAGTTGACTAAACAACCATATTTCTCCCACTTTTCCTGGCTCCAGTTGGAGACAGCTGTCACTGACAACTCTGCTGGGCTTGATCCGCAGTTACTGCACACAAATAATTCATACGGTATCTATGATATTTATGATACCACAGCCGACATTGGGCGAGAGGCAGGGTACACGCTGGACTGTTCGCCAGTTCATCACAGAGCTGACACATAGAGAGACAAACTACCACTCACACTCACACCCAAGGGTGATTTAGAGTCACCGGTTCTATGCTGCATGTTTGTGGACTGTGGGAGGAAGCCGGGGCACTTGGAGGTCTTGCTGTGAAGTGATACGTGCTACATTATTTTACATTATATAAAACATTCTACTATATAGTATACTATAGACTCTATTATACATCTACCTTTAATATCATCTTATGTGCTATATTGCTGAACCATATTTGTGCTTTATCACTCCATTTATCATAGTAGATTCCAAGAATATTATCCTTAAGTAAAAGTACTGTTACTTTACAAACATTTTATCTGAGTACAAGTAAAAGTATAACATTTTGGTCATTTTGGTCAAATTTTTATTTTGACCAAAGTGATGTTGGTTGGCAGTTTAAGCAGACATACAGTACATTGGGGGTAATTGTGCACTGTCATTGTACGTTTTCTTTGTCAATACTGGATCAAAAAGAAAAATTGTTACAGTCACTAAGAGACAAAATGTTACCCTTGAAGCATCTAAATATGGTCAACACAATACAGAAATGTCTACATGCCCAAAGGTTCATTTGATTTTTTGATCCTTTAAAATGAAACAGAATATGTCCAAGCACAGTGAAGAGCACTTGAATTCCAAAATGAGAATCAGCTCATAGCTAAAAAAAAAAAAAAAAGTGCCTTCGAAGTTAAATTGAGGAGTGAGAGAGGAAGAGGAAAGATATTTTGAAGTTGTACTAAATTGGAAGAGAAAAGGAACGACAGGAGGAGAGCTGATGTAATGTCGAGAGGAAGTGAGCCAGGCTAAGCATTAAAATAAATTTAAAAACAAACAAATTTAAATGAACACTAAACAAATAATATGAAGGGTTAGTAATCACTCACATTTGTACTTTGGTCAAGAGGCTAATAGCCATGTCCAATATATAGCACACTGGTGCTTCAGTGATAACAATACTGGAGGACATATTATTTCACTAAAACCTTCAATAACGGATTTTTCATCACCTTGGCCAGGAGGGACAAACTGCAAAGACAAAAATAATGTTCTGGCCACTTGATGAACATAACTTCAAAATGTACTTTTAGCTCTGTTTTGGTCTCCGCCAACTCCTGTAACATGAGTATAGTCTCACTGTGATACAAATAACTATGATGATTGATAATCGTTTCTGTCTGCAGCGTACGATGGGGTAATGAGATCTTTTTTTTGCATAAAGTAGCCAAAGGTCAAAGGACCTTTCATAATGCCAGGTAATTTGATACAATGTTAACATAGAGATATTGATTGACGCAGCTTTGAGGAAAAGTAGCAGGTAAGGCACAGGTGAACTTAATGATAGTAACGATGCTTCAGTTCCAGTAAACATTTCAGTAACAGTCCCAATTAACCTGCATAATAGCAGGAGGTCCTCCAAGGAGAATGGAGCAATCATTAATACACCCGTGAGTTTCCTGCGTTGACATGTCATTGTTTGCTGTGCAGCTCTTCCACCAGGACTATCCCCTCCCCTCCAGCAGCCACCACA
Organism: Chaunax sp. Z400; assembly: GCA_037577475.1. Classification (NCBI taxonomy): domain Eukaryota; kingdom Metazoa; phylum Chordata; class Actinopteri; order Lophiiformes; family Chaunacidae; genus Chaunax; species Chaunax sp. Z400. The sequence continues at coordinate 15,952,172 of CM075196.1, read as the reverse complement.
GTATGTGTAATACTGCTGTATTTCCTGAGGTGCTGCTGGTATAATGGTTAAATACATCAGCAAGGGAAAGAAATGAGAAACTAGCTGTCACTCTGCAAGTGTAGGGGATTCTCCATCAGATCTGAAGTCAAGATGTGACATGTCTGCCATTGTGCTTTGACAGAATGTCACTCATTCCCCCTGGTTATCATCTTTTAAGTGAAAAAAAAGGAGGCACACGGGTGGACAGACAGGGATCAAGATTTATCAATGCTTTTGTTATCTAGTGCTGCTGTGAAGAGCCTCAAGTATTAAAAGAAAGACATAAGAAAGATGTTCTTGTCTTATTGTGTGCAAAATACTGAATTCTGTCATTTTTAAGACAGATACTTTAACTCTGCTTGATTTTGCAAGTGGCACCTTCGAAAACATTAGACTGACAATGCATGTACAGTTGTTACAAGTTGTTGTTGTGTGGATTCCAGAGGAAATTACAAATTGTAACCTGTTTGGTCTGGCAGTATCTATTTCTTTGAATTCAGTCAAAGTCAGAAAATTAATATATTTTTATTTTAATTCAAATCCCTGCTTGTCACCACTCACCAGTCTTTGGCCAGTGCGCAGCTACAAACAATTTAGCATGTTGTAATCATGTAATCATGGAAGGTATTGATTTGCATTTAAATACTTGGGACAAATACTTGGACAACCATCTTGTTGGTAAACCTACATCTACCATTGCAGTATGCAATGAGTTTTTGATTCCTGGATTGATTTTACATATGTAGCCACAACTAGCAGTCTGTTAGCTTGATGCTAACACATAATGGGAATCACCATTAACACACTAGCATAAATATTTGCCATCATGATAATACTATCTTAACAAATAATCTCTTTTACTGTACTTCAAATGTTTAACACTAACACACTGGTGGTGGTGGTGGTGGTGGCTGATGACTCTGTTGAGGCTGAATGGCATGATGAAATGATGAAGTTGGATGATGAAGTTGGTGAATGTGTGAAGACTGGGGGGAAGAGATGGTGGGTGTACATGCCAACAGCATAAATGAACATAATGTACAGAGACAACAGCAAGTTGATCAGCTAATAATGTAGCTTTGTCGCTACACTTTTAATAGTGGTATGAGAAAAATAAATTACAGGCCTAAGCACGAGCTTTCACCAGAGCATCATTAGTAGTCTATTCTATTTCATTTACCACTTTTATATGCAGTCCAGGGTTTTGATAAGAGTTTTCATGTTCAAAGGATAGCAGTTAAAACGGTGCATTTGTATTGTGTAGAGCAGAGGGAAAAAAGCAGATTTCAGATGATTAAATTCATTGCTAGTATTTTAATAGTATTAGTATATATAGTATAGTATAGTACACAACAACTGTATAATCAATAACTGCAGCTTCTCGATTTTACACAGCCATTAATGAGGTCTTGTCCTTTCCTACTATATGATCAACACAATTATGTTTACATTCAGTATTTCGGAACTAACCCAGTTGTGAGTCTCCCTCTGGCCAAACAAATTTGCCATCAATTTAAAATTCACAGGTAAGGGGAACATAATTAAAGGAAATAGATTCTTTGTCTGGTGGATTGATCTCTGATTACAATCAGTTTTAATTTTGAGCTCCAAGAGTGCAGATACACAGCAACGTGTCTGTATTCCTGGTCCAGCTTTATGATGAATACATACACAAACTGTTGTTTCTTGCTACTACAAACAGATTGAGGAAAAAAACAACTTGGTAAATCTGAAGCAGATTCACTTTTCGCATGCATCAGTGTCTCCTCCTTCCACCATTTATGCATCTTTTTCTCTCTGTGTCATATGATCATAATCTTCCACCATCTGCTTGAAGCCATCTGCATAAGCCTGGATCACAAGAGCATTCACACATCTTACTCACATTGGGAGTGAAGTCATCCATATTAATCCTGATTATCCTAAAGAGACACTCCTTATATCTCCTTATGTTAAATTGAGAAAAAAATCAGCATCTTTTCCATTCTTAATGACAGAATATAGGCTTAAAATGTATCTGCTTGTTTTAACACTTTATTTAAGCTGTATCACTGTTTGATTGTGGCGGCCATTGATTTGTGCTGTGCAGGATACTCCGTGTGTGCCGGGCATTGACCAATCAGCTGTTTGTAATGTTTCACGTGACCTTTTAATTCCTGCTTGGCTGCTTGGAACAGAGCAGGTACTAAAAAAGTAGTACCAGGTACCAGGTACTTTTTACATAGTGGAAAGGCAAAAAAGGAGAAGTGAGGCGAGGCGAGTCGAGCTGGCACTATGCAGTGGAAAAGGGGCTTGTGCCTAGACATTTTGCAGTCACCAACTGGAGGGGACTCTGAGAGTGCCAATAAGCTTCAATTAGCCTGAATTAACCTCAAATCTAATCACATGTTCTGCTCCACAGGGCCCACATTCCCATAACATTCATCCAACAATTCTTACTGGTGGAAGTAATGAGACAAAATGAAACATATCCTGTGGTAGGACATTAAGAAGACCTGCTTCAGATGAAGGCACCGTTGGCTGGTCTTGAATACGCTAACACTGCCTGGCCTTCTGTCTCGGGGACTAACATAAGCATTAGCATAATAAGCATTCCCATACAATCGTTCATGCTGAGGATTCACTGAGAATGGTAAAGCAAAAAGTTGAACCAAAAGTGCATTCAAACAAGCGAGTGCAACAAATCAACTTAGCATTGTGTGTGGGCGTTACTGCGTGCGGCTCCAAGTTCTTCCGCATCCGCATAAATATTCTACCAGCCACCCAAATGAATTGTTTTCTCTGACCCCACGGTGCACCTCTCTATGCACCTCTACCTCCACTGATCCCTGTTGTCTATACTGCCTTTAAAAAAATGTGTTAAGCAGCACAAACAGCAGCACAGTCCAGGTGATTTCTTTATTAAATGCTGTTTTGATGAAGCAATAAGCAGCAACACAGAGGTATAGTTACAAACATGACACAGGCTGGAAATTTCACAGTGTGAATCTGCATACTATGTGTGGGATATTTTGGATCTGTAGAAGAACACATAATCAGTGAAGTCGTGCTGCTGTGCCTCGTATATAAAGTGAACACATCATCTTTCCTGCACATATCGTTTCTGCAGCAGTGGGTAACGTAATTATTATTTTCATCATTAATAATATATTAACTGACCCAGCTGCAACGCCATTAATCAAAAAGTTCATTTTTATGATCCAGCTTGCCCAGTGTTGTGCCTGCAGATATAAGTGCGATCCTTGCATCACCAGCGTGTTGGTGTTAAAAACCTGTGCAATTCTCTCTGCTTTAATATGTGTGTTTGTGGCATCAGACACTGTTGGAGTTTATATTATTTATACATCCCTGTGCTTTCCCCTTTGGTGATGTTTTATTCTGCTGTTGAAGATGCACTTATCTCATTTCTGTAGCCCAATACCGTTTGTTGCACCCGTCATTATATATGTCCATATAACTTTTTTTTTATTATTGTTGGACATTTGTGTTTAATTGTCTGAGTTTTGTCCTCCTTCCTGGTTGAATGTCGTGAGGCCATAGAGAGGAAGACCCTTTTAATTCTTAAGACATGTTTTAGTGTGATCCTCCTAAACTAAAACAAAACAAGCAAGCATCTCTGACTGGTAGAGATAAATTGACATCAACATAAATTCACTTCAGTGAAGAATAGTGATGTAAGGGAAATTGATTATAATTTTTGGTTGAATGCTCAAAGTTGAATTAGGTTCATTGAGTCCTATTTTTACGAAATGAAGACTTTCTTTAACTCATTAAGTTAGAGTTGCCCCCGCACCCCCGCACGCACTCATATCTAGTATAGCCTTCCACTAAGCCCTGTTTTAATTTCATGTCTTTATTATTACATTTTTACAGATATTTCATATCACCTTATACACATTCTTGCTAAAATCCATCCAACATAGATGGCAACATTAGAAACCCTACACCGCTGTGTTTTGGATTGAAAGTGAAGTTAATCTTGAATAACCATCTGTCTGGTGATTACTTTATCAGACGGGTGCCCTCCCCTCTGCTGTTACGGCGAATCAGGTCATTTAGTGTCCCACGAAGCGCAACCCTGCACTACTGCTTGCAACATTGAGTTCACCTGCAAAATTCATTGTGACATTTTATATTATTGATTCCTTCTGTACAACTTCTAATATTGACTCATGTTGTTATTAAGGGTGTGGTGTTCTTGTATTTTTTTTTCTTTCAATACAAAATGCCACCTGGTAACATATGAACTTCTAACATACAGTACATGTATTGCATGTTTAGGATTTTAAATAGAAATAGATCCTAAACAGAAAGACCTTTTAGAATTGGTTCCAAATGAATTCTTTCACTGATGTTATGACGCAAGTTTGATTTATGAGCAATACAAAACAACAAAGGGCACACAGGGAATTCATATACCTCCGCAAAGGCTGCAAAAGATTTCCTGGACCTGCAGATTGATCCAGATCTGCCTCAGAATCTAATCACCTCTTTCCAAGTCCAAGGGCCACCTCTCAAAATTTTATTGAAATGTGTTAAGAACCTTTTGAGATATTCTGCTATCTTATTAACTAACATCAGACTATTGTCTCCTTGGTGGCAACAACATACAACAACAACAATACTACTACTAATAATAAAGCCCTGTTCCTGCTATTAGATTTTAGTAAATGTTTTTGCATTTAAACTGTGAACTACTAGTATTCTGTATATGCAGAATTTGGTATCTGGGCTCCAATCTGGGGAGTGATGAGCAAACATTTGGAATACTCTTAGCCAGAGCCTACAGGTGGATGCTGTGGTAATGTTGTCAGGGCTGAAAGTGCAGTGCACTTTACTGTGCATGCACACAGGGCAGCTGAGGGATTGACAGACCAACAAACCGGGAGGGTGTACTGGATGCTGAATGAGGAGAATGGGGCATGTTGTGTGTTTATGTGTGTGTACAGCAGTGCAGCTCAAGCTGTCTGCCTGAACGAGCTTAGAGGCTTCACTCCGTTTATGTGCATACGTAACACAAGTTACGTAATTACGTTAGCTATAAGTTAATACCAGCAAGATCTTTTCCTGGATCTAACCGAACGACACTGGTGCCCAAACCTAACCAAACTATAACGATTCAAAATGTTTGTCAGGAAGCTATATCTTGAAAGTCTAAACAGCTAATGCATATTTATTATTGCTAACTTGACAGTGCAGTCCTGTGCATGCAAAAGTGATGATAGAGGGGTAAGTAGAGCATCACAGTTTGAAGCTTAAGGCCTCTGACAGAGCTGCTATTTGACGGGTTGGGAGTGAGAACATGTTGGATACACAAGTACATACATGCATACCAACATTGATGCTGTACAGAAGCAGTTCAAAGTGCTTTATATAGAAACATCAGAACATGTAGTCAGAGGGATTCTTGAGTAATTTCACACCAGGCTACAAAGCAGTTAAAATTAAGCTGTATTCTCTTCTTTGTTGAAAGTTTCAAGGCCATTGCCTTTGCAACCCCTTCCAAAAGTGATGTCCACTGGAGCAACATGAAAAGTGAAACCACTGGAGGACAGCAAAGACAAGGTATTTAGGAGCTGTTAAGAGTTCAGAGGTTGGTTTGTAAAATGAATAAATGATGTGTTCATCATCTCTAATGAAGATGCCATTGCACCGATATCTGAGAAACTTTTACTTTGAAAGCATAGCTTTGCAAGCTACCAATTATTTCACACATGAAAAAGTTGAACTACAGCAAAGCCACCAAGAGAACGAAATCTAGTTTGGTTAAAGAAAGCTATAGTACTTACAAAAGGAAGTTTAAATAAACTACTTTGAAAAAAATAAAAAGATAACTTCACAATATACATGTGAGACAAAAAAAGAGCAAAATATGACACAAAAAACCAGAAACCAGCAAGGAAATGGTACTCAACTGAGTTTACTGTAAAATGTGCAAATTTGTTAACAGATTATACTTAAACAAAGTATATATAATAAAATAAATAGCTGACTATTCATGGAAAATTGCCAGTAATGTCAGCTTTGGTTTTATATACTGTATATCATCAGTCAGACACCTTCCAGAAACTAATGTCCAGGTTAGTGACACTTTAATTTCCTGGGCATGCCTTTACAATGGTCACGATGAAAGAAAAAGGTGATGGGGTGGATAAAGGTCCCTTAATAACAGTAGAGACAAAATAGTAAGGTAAAAAAATGGTCCTTTACATTCCTGACCAAAAACTGTTTGTACTTTCAGTAGATAGCTGCCATGAAAATCAGGAAAAAAGTCATTGAACTACTTGAATCACCATGCAAATGTGAATTTATTTGAGCTACAGTACCAGCATGCTACTCCAAACATGTCAAACTATACTAGTTTTATTAATTTCATCTAGTTCACCTCCTCCCAACTCTGACCACGGCTTCTTGTGGAGTTCAGGGCCAGTTTGTGTACAGGAAGCGGGGAATGAAGACATTCAAACAGCAAATTTTAGGAACAAATATTACGAGGAACATATGTTAACTCAAGCTTTTTTGGTGATTTGGTGTCATGGCGACCCACCAGCAACCTCACCTTTCTAATAATGTCCACATACGAACACAGCAATCAGAACTTTAACTTAACTCGAGGGTTGAACAATAGGATTATTGCTTTCTTTGTGAGTGACATAAGAACATATGAATGTGATGTCTTCAGTACAGTGCAGCTCGTGTTCGGTAGAGAGCTGTATGTTGTGAATATTAGAAAACAAAGTTAAACGTTCATACTTAACCCTGAAAGCCAAACTAAACTGGCAAGAATTGACTTTGAAAAATGTCATTGTGGCCGAGCTCACACACCTCTGGTTCACCAGGTAAAACAAATCTATTTTAAAAACAATGGTGAATGTATATGCTTTCAAAACACACCAAGGACACCAATTTGTTCCCAACCAGCAAGCCAGAGCAGCTCTTTGTCAAGAAGGGATAACTCTTGGAAACACTGTCAAGGATATACCATTGTTAGTAAAGAACAGTGTTGGGTTTGACTTTTTTGAGTTCCAGCTTTCTTTAATCTCTCTCTTAAATCTATTTACATCATTATAAATCCATAAATACATTAAAAAAGGTCAGAAAAACATTAGTATTTGATCAATTCATCATCTTCACATGGTCTTAAAATGACACGCAAACATTAAAATACAAGAGCATGATTCATGGTTCAGGTTTGTTCATGCTGTGTTGACGCTCATAGACTATATACAGACTTAACATTATGTTCTGTTCATCAGCACCATCTCTTGTCACAGTCCTACTGACAGCACATGAGGCTCAGGGAGATCAAATTCTGCCCAGCAGCTGTCCTGGTTATTATTTCCTGGAGTTTATTGGTGCAGGTCGCTGTGGTCAAGTGGCCAGATGCCAAAATGTGGCGACAAAAGAGACAGTGACCATGAAGATCCTCAAGGACGCAGACTATAACAATAGAGGAAGAGGGGGATTTCTGGACTCAGATTGGTTCTAATGGCAATTCTCTTCAATTTTTTATGCTCCACCAGGGTATGTACCGTGAACTGTGCCATGTCTCCTCCTTTCTCCTCTGGTATCTATGTTAGAGGTCATCAGGGTCCAGAGTCAAGACCACACTAACATGGTCAAGTTCTTCAAGTGGTTTGAACATAAGAGACAGTCCTGTGTAGCTCTTGAGATGCTGAGAGTCTGTATGAGCAAGACCGGCAAACACTGTCTTTACATGAGATCAGGCTGATCACAAAACAGGTCTGTATTATTGTAATATGGAATCAATTATGTATTGTATTGCTGGTCAACTAGTCATCAATGAGAAAACCTTGATCTAAACCATTGTCCTAAACCAGTGGTCTTCAGTTAAAATGGGGGTCCAGTAAGTCAGCGCTCCTCCCCTGTTAATGTCCCAACAGTTAGATACCTACTAATGCAGGCTCATGCTTTTTGCCAGACAGAAGGAATCAGTTTAGTTCACATTTTTATTGACCAAAGTGTGAAATGTTAACAGTTAAATGATTGTGGCATTACTAATATTTGACAAAATTTGTCTGTTTTTGAGCACTTCTACAAAATTATTAATACATATAACAGACAAAAATACAGTGCCTATACAGAACAAATATTGAAAACAAAGTGCAATAAACTCTAAATAAATTCCTGTCAGAATGTAAAAACATAGCACCGTGTGAGGCGGCTACAGATACACCTCTTGATCTGCTCGTGGACACATCAGGGCCGCACCGATTATTTTCAGTTATTTTATTGATATTTAGAAGTTAAAATCTGGATGTTTATGTGAGAACTTACCCAGTGAGACCTCTACAACCAATAGGGTGACCAGACGTCCCACTTTATGTGGAACTGAACAGCACTTTTATCTGTTATCCTGCATGCTGGATAAGTGTGTGTGTTTGAATCTTGTAGTGTGTGTATGTTTGAGGTTGGAGAGAGGATAATCTGCGGAGATTCCCGTTGTGTGTGTGATGAAACCCGATTTCAAAAGCATTTAGGATTTTAAAACTCCTGTGGTGTGAGCCTGGCTTGAGCACCAAAGACTCTCTGACAGACTAATTATCTCATATCATTTGCTGCAATAAACAATTATCTTTACTTAATTCACTTGGCTCTCCTGATTGAATTAACATAAAAAAAAAAGCCATTCCAACCTCCAATGTCAAGCCTAGGATGGAGCTTCAGCCAGCTGGATGCAGGTGTCTTCATCTTTCATGGCTCAGCTGTTAATTTAAAAGAGCTTATATCGTTCTTTAAATCGTTCACATTGTTATCTAGGTCCTCACAACTCGCCAACGCATTTGTCATCTTTGGCCGTTTCTCCTCAGGGCTCCAGAAAGTGCTCTCGGCCTGCCCTTCACTGGTATGATATGTTGCGAGTCAGCTGCATCCTGGCCCTCGTCTATCTTTCATGGGTTGACTTTGACTATCAGGTGGTAGGTCAGATATCTTAGAAAAATTTGCACATCCAAGTGGAGACTTCATCTAGAATATCAAATGTGATGTCTAAAGATGGAGAGCTCTGTGCTGGGAAATATACCCAGTAGTGAGAAGGAAGGCTGCTGATGGGCCAACTTGGAGGCTGATGGTTGAGAAACCATGTTCTTCTATGTTGTAGCTGATTAAATAATTACCTCCACCAAAGAGGTTATGTTTTCATCAGCATCTGTTTGTTCGTTACCTGTCTGTCTGTTATTAGGATTACACAAAAACTACAGTTTTTCCCAGTATGCTGGGTCGGCATGTGGCGGGGAAGACCGTTAAATCTTTAAGTGGATTAAGATAAAGGGGTGGATCTGGGGGTTTTTTTTGTTTGTTTTTTAAATTTTCTTTAATATTGCGAGATAGCAATTTTTTTTAAAACCATTTCTGTCTATTACGCATAAGGCTTGGACATGCAGGAACAAAGAAACATTTGGATTTTGGAATTTCTTTCCGCTTTATTTATTCATTATTTATTTATTTTTGTCAATTATAAATAAATAATTACTCAGGGGAACCATGAAACTGTATATGGACGGCTGAGGCATGTGCCAAGGAAGAAACCATCAAATGTTGGACTAGATGCAGAAAGGAAGAAAGTGATGAACATGATCTTTATCAGCTTCCTTTAATATTGTGAGATTTTTGATAAAAATACTTTTTTTTCAGTATCAGTATTATAAATTATTTATAAATGATCATAGACTACTTGATAGATGTATTCATGTTGATGGTTAGTTATGACATACTGTGGTCATTGTTGCCTATGTTCTTGTGTGCGCACAAAATGGTTTACAGTCTCCAAGGTGAAAAGCAGCAGGGTCCTGCAGACATCAGATGGTATCTGAATGCCTGATGATCTGCCAGCCTGCTGAAGATCGCCAAGGACATCAAAGAAACTGCCATCCAGATGCCCTCGTAGCTGATACTATTCCCTGCCAGCTTTGGATTTACACGCCAAAATGACAGCCATCTGAGTTGGATATGTGACAAATTGGGTATGCGACTATCGTCTCATATTATGCTCTGACGCTTATTTCATTGTGCCACAAATCACACTCCACAGCAATGTTCTGGCAAGCAGCACAGAATGAGAGACAGGAAGCAGCTCTTAGCAATGTCACCCTTTTAATGACATCTAAGACAAAACAAGACAAATGCACTGATTGTGGTGGGACATCTTCAGTTTAATGTAGGCCTTCTTATGCGACTGGCTTGTAAAAGCTTCTAAGTGCCCCTGGTAGCTGCTGTCATTCGGTTCCATGTTGTTTCAGGTCGTTTCAGGCTGTTTCAGTTTGGCCACTTCTATAACAAATGAGCCTTCTTCACACGCAGCTCACCTGCTGCTGTGAAAATGGGAATCGCAGGAGAAAAAACTCGGTGTGAGTTGTGTTTCCTGGTCAACTTTATTGAACATAATGTTGAGGAAGGAAGCAAACAGAGCGGACACAGAGAAAGAGACACAGAAAGCAAGCCAGTGTGTTCAGCAGAGGTGTGTGCATACTGTATGTGTGTATGTGTGTGTGTGTGTGTGTGTGGGACACTGTCATACTATACTCTATGGTAAACTCTGTGAAGACTCAAACATCACTAACCTACACAGGAATCATTGTTTTCTATTTACCTTTTTATAATTTCTATGCTAAAACTTCTGTTATATGATTATTTGAACATTTGCAAATAGTTCTAAATAGAGGGACGAAAATAATCAAATACAGTTAAGTACCTTTTGCTTATCGAGTATACTGTATATTCAAAGAGTAATTAGAAATATGCCTTTCTATGTGGGCATTTTATATTCACTTATTTTGCTAAACAAAATACTATTCTATTATATGTAGCCTATAATAAGGAGAGAATGTGAAGGGACCTGAGAGGGACCTGAAGTCCTCCAAGGTAGTGACAATATCTTTTTACAAAACACTCAGTATGTCTGTACTAGTATGTCTGTAAAGTAACATCCCACTGATAAACTAGAGCCATCTAAGGCTGCTAAAAACACTTCTTTAGGACTTGGAGCAGCGATCCTCTGAGATAACATCTTCCCCATTTTTCAACTCTTTCTCCAAGACATCTATGTTCATTCCACTGCATCACTGGACTCCTGCTTTATGGATCCAGATTGTGATCCAACCATTAGTTGGTCAAACAATAGATTCAACTCACTCTTCAGTTTCACCTTCATCCCACTATTCGGAGTTAGTTCGTTCAGTCAAGCAACCATATCTCCATTGGCCTGTTGTTTACAATACATGCCTTCACTGAGGTCAATGGTCCACTCTTCTGTGACATAAATCTGCAAGCAGTATACAGTATGTGTGGTTATGTTTCTAAAAGTATTACAAATATGTCAAAATATTGTTCTGTGAAGCATCATCATCACCTCTCAATCACCCACTAAAGGTCTGTGATGAGATCTGCAGAGACCCTGTGTGTGCATCTTCTTATTAATATTATTTTTGCTGTGTTGGGAACGTTTAGGTGCATCAGCCTTTGGGTAGTGCGCTTTCCCCCCAGCCAACACTGCTCAAATAATATTAATAAGAAGATGCACACACAGGGTCTCTGCAGATCTCATCACAGACCTTTAGTGGGTGATTGAGAGGTGATGATGATGCTTCACAAAATCCATCAATGTGGCACCTTCCCTCCGGGAGATGTGTGTTTATTTGTGCTTTAGAAGGTAACCACTGTGGAACAATCAGAAAATTACTTTTTATTTCTCTAATTCAACCAGCCAACCAACCAACCAACCAACCAACCAATCACCCAACCAACCAACCAGCCAGCCAACCAACCAACCAATCACCCAACCAACCAACCAACCAACCAGCCAGCCAACCAACTAACCAACCAACCAACCAACCAGCCAACCAACCAACCAACCAACCAACCAACCAGCCAGCCAGCCAACCAACCTACTAACCAACCAACCAACCAACCAGCCAACCAACCAGCCAACCAACCAACTAACCAACCAGCCAGCCAGCCAGCCAGCCAACCAACCAACCAACCAACCAGCCAACCAACCAACCAACCAGCCAACCAACGGAAATCACAACCTCTTTGGCGGCGGTAAAAATAAGCCTGCAGCTGTGCTTTAGTGGCTGGTTTGATTTGCAGCTTTTATAAAAAATCGAGTCCTTTACATCAAGTGTTTATTACTGTCCTTTTCCACTGCATAGTACCGGCTCAACTGGACTCTACTCGCCTTTTTGGCCTGATGAGAAGGTCATGAGAGCGGGACAAGAGGTGTTTGTCACATTAAAGACTACGCCACGGGGCACCAATCTACCCTAAGGAGGTACCATCCCATAGCGGAAAACAACCAGCAGAAAATCAAGCCGAGTCGAGTCGAGTAGAGTCGGTACTGTGCAGTGGAAATGCGGCTTAAGTCAACTTGCTGCTATTCATTCAGTTCTCGTCCCTCCAGCATGACTTCCCCAACAGAGCTGCATTCTACAAATTTTGCTTTTTGTCATAACAGACTGTTGTGTTATGGGTGAGTGAGTTCTACCCTGCTGCTCCGGGTCCACTTTTAACAGAAGAGTTAGTATCCTGTCAAGTGTTTCCCTATTTCAAAACACAAAGGTATATCCACTCTAATGAAAAATGTACCGCTACTGGAGAGCTTAAAGTAATTTATAAAAATCTAAAATATCCAAATTAAAAATGCTGCAAAGATAAATTAAATTCAAGGCTGCCACCGGGAAAATAAATGGCTAAGAGCCAGAAAAGACTGGGAAACTGTTCAGGTTTTAGTGTGGAGTCTTGAGGCCAGCATCTTCTGAGAGATTTTGATGTTTATGTGACACTTGAAGACCCTGCAACAGCCTGTGGGTGGGAAACTAAAGTGCAAAAAGCTCAGTTCTCTATCCAGATAATAAATAAAATTAAAAACAACGTATACTGTAGTTACCCCGTGTTTCAGGAAGTATAACTTAAAAGGCTCATGACTTATAACAACCTACAATATTTGTTTTTGTCTTTTTAAATGTATTTTTCATATTTGGATGTTGCAATGCTGACCATGAACCCCAAAACGTCTCTGAATACAATTATAGTGCAGCAGTGGAAGCTACAAATCCATGGCAACGAGCTTCCACAGTGTTTACACAAGCAGCCCTCTGCCATGACTGCTGTGTGCATTTTCACTGCTTATGTCTGATTTACTGCATCTTCCACAGACACAATTACTTAGAAATAGTAATCAGTCCATTGGGCACTGCATAACATTACCACATCAGGTGAGAGTGGTTCTGATTTTCTCTGACAGGAGTTGCATTTTTCAAGCCCAGATTCACCAACAACATAAAGGTTTTCCTTTAAGAACTGTGGTGTTGAATGTAATGTGTAATAAGAAACAGACTGTACAAGACCGACTGGGAGCCAAGCTACAATTGCATCAAAACTGGTGTCTCAGATAGTACAGCCCAATTACGTTGGATAGTTAATAGTTGTATCTCCAAGTAACTGATTTTCATCTTGAAATTATAGAGCTGCACAACCAGATGGACTTTCTTCAGCAAGCTCGGTACGGTAGGCTGACAGGTATTAACAGCCAACATTTCATACTTCTCCACCTTCTTTTTAACACACGTTACACGAGTTTTTGATTTCAGCTTCCCAAGTGCAAAAAGGGCAAACAGACAGATACACTGTAGTCATTTGAAGTTTCCCAGCTGTCTCCAACTTTTATTTGAAAGGCAAGAAAACGTCTTAGAAAGTGGTATAAAACACAGCATTTGATCTTGACAAATTATTATTGTTGTTGTTGTTGTTGTTGCTATTATTATTATTTTGATTCATGCTAAATTATTTGCATTCCAAGAAGCAGGGTTAACAAAATTACTTTCCGGAATATCCCCCATGCAGGTAGTCTTTGGTGGGTTAATTTTGACCCCTTCCATATTGTCACATTATTTGCCCGTTGTTTTGTGATGTATTTTTTAAACATAAAAATATTGATTATAGCTGATTTAATTAATATTGCAGCAATTAAGAAACTGTCTGATTCATTTCAAGAAATTGCTTGTTTTACTTGCAACGTCACAGAAACCATTTTTTTTTCTATTAAAAAGTTTTGATCAAAGACAAGTTTTGGATGACTGAGCCTGATACTTGCTTATGTTCAACTGTTAAGCAAATGCTGGTCCATACGATTTGCCTGAAATATTATGCACTGTGGCTTTTTAATGAGCTCAGAAGAGTCACCACAGGCATTGCTAATGCTCACTGCTGCAACACACAGCGTGTTTGGCTAATTAGAGAAAGTGTTTTCTGTGGAGAAACGAACACCATTTGGACATACCATTACGAACCTGCACCCAAAAAAAACTTCCCTTTTATGTGGCAATAATGATACTTAAAGAAATGCATTATGCAAATTTTAAACTGATGTAATCTGTGTTGTGTTTTGTGTGTATGTGTGTAGTGAGTATCTGCATATTTTTTGTCATGCATAAAAAGCTAAATTGCCTGACTCTTCCAGCGATGGAAATTTGTGTTCCCCTACTTCCTCTCATCATCCTGACAGCATGAAATACCATCCAACGTCTGCGCCTCTCACTTGACATTTAGACCAACCACAGACCGATGAGTGTATACGTTAATCCGCTTTTGTTACTGAAGGACTGATATGATCTGATAAAAAGAAAAAGAGCTTGATTCTAATAATGTAAGTTAACCTCCACTCCGACACACAAACAAAATGCAAAAACAAAACCTTGACCAAACACTGGAATCTCCCAGATAGCAGCACTTTAAAATAAATATTGTTGATTTACAGCAAGTACAACTACTGCTACTGGTGCAACTGTGCAGCATTAGAGGGAGAGTTGTGTTACCATACTATAAATGGGATAGACTTGTAATATTTTGATGACAAGAGTCATGATGTTAATTTGAATTTCCATAGAATAATTTTTAAAAAAGCACAATTCCTTAGAGAAGGTTACTTCTTTGCTTTTGTAAGCTTCATTTCTATAATTGCTAGTTGTTTCATTCCCTCTCTGGATAAAAGGTGCTGTGGAAATTAATACAGGTCCTTCTGGACTGGCTTTGGAGCAGAGAGTCAGTCAGGCAGAGGTAATCCTGCACTGACATGAATAAAGAAATACTCCCTCACTCTGAGTTTGGGCACAGAGACAAATCAGAGCTCAGTGGATCCCCAGGACATCTTCGAGAAAGATCATTGTTTTCATCGCCTGTGCCCTCTGGACATCTTAAACCTCCAGCAATGAAAATGTTTTCCAGGCAGTATTCAAGGTAGCAGCTTGCTTTTCATCAAACAGTTTCCCCTTGTGTGTGCACATGCTGCTTTGTCTATTGTGAGCACCTCGACAAAAGCAGTTGTCTCCTCTCCCATAAAGAGGCTGTCATTTCCTTTTTTCTTTTTTTTTCAGGAAGTTAATCTAACAACATGTGGTTCTTGCACTCAGAATGCAGTCTGACAGTGATGGCAGAATTGTGGCCCACAGAGACAGGATAGCAGTTCTGACAGATTCACGCCCCCTGCACACACTGGCGTTTGAGAGCTAGGTGTTTCCTGTAGCTTGAGCAGAGATAGTCATCATGGATGAATAAAGTCAAATACAAGGAAAAAAGATGTCATGATACAAACTTTCTGAGATAAGCATTGTGTCAAAATACAGCTCTAGTAAAAGCTCTAAAAAAGACCCGTGGCAGATATTTGGACTGAAATATAGAGACATTAAGTAACAAAGAAGCAACGAGTCTTGAAGATGACGGAAAAACAATCTCAATTTGGAACTTTTTATGTCTCCTAGCGTCACTAAGCATCTTATCCACATCCTGTAATGACAAATTAAATCACAACGGGTTTATTTCACTCCCTAAAAGCACAGTCACTTTGTGGCATTGGGACAAAGTTGGAGATGTTATTCACATTCTTAGCAATGCTTTCACACCCTCTAGATGACGTCATACGGCTGCTGACTCACTTATTTGTCAAGACGCATCCTTCTCTTGTCCAGCCGCTCACGCAAAAACCCCAGCAGATCCCTTCTATTAAAATGACAAACCTACTATCTACACACACATATTGTGCTTCTCCAGGGATGACAATGTTGGTGGGTCAGTCAGTCAGTCCATTGCAAACTGAAGTATCTCAAATTCTAGTGTTTGTATTATACTCATAATCATGGTCCCTAGATGATGCATGTGAAGGATCCGATTGTGTCACCTTCGGGTTAAGGTTTTCACTTATCATGTCATTTAGGGCTGAGGATGGGCATGGGAAATTCCTGATCCATAGAAAATACGCATTTTTATTCCCTGACCATACATCATACAGTGACATCATTGGGTCGAGTTTATCCAAAAGTTTGGTTTATGGTTAATGAGCCAAATACCCGCAAAATGACTTGTGCTTTGTTTTTAGTGCAAATTAGCAAATGTTAGCTTGCAAAAACAAAATGACCAAAAGTAAACATGCTAGCATTATCATTGTGGGTTTGTTAGCATGCTGATGTGAGCGATGGACTCTTCATATTGTTTAAATGTGTCAATCTCTACATTTCAGGCAGTACAAAAATTTACTTGCAGAATTTGCTTGACGTCGGCAATTTATTATACTGAATTTCTGCTGGTCCTGTGTGGTAATGGAAGCTCATATAAAAGTAGACTTGAGCTCACCGTTACCTTCTTCAACCAAATCTCTGAATTAATTGAAAGAGACACTGCTTGAAAAGTGACAGAAGTACATTAAACCATGTACAATTATAGGTTATTCCTCACCAAGAAAGAATTTTCATTCAATAAGTTTATTAATTACTTTTTCTTTGAATTAGTCTATATTCTCTTATTTAGTAATTAGCATAGGGACAGCATAGGGCTAACCAGAGGAGATGCATGTCTTCTATCCAGTGTAGACCATGTGAAAGGATGAAGGTTATACTCAGCACTAAGTGCCTCACAGTCTGGGACACAGAGCAGATGGCCTTGTTTTTACAGCTTGACTGGGGTGAAGTATGTATTCCATGTTTAATTTTAAGTACCCACAAGAGTAGGGACACAGGTGATATTCATAATGCAAGAACTTGGTCTGATTCCTTGTCAGGATGACAGTTCAGACTTGGGGGTGATATAGCACAGTTTCACTTGATGGCATTTGTACTGTTCATCTTTGATTCTTCTTAATGCATCAACCTGCAAATCCTTCTGCTTAATGCATCGTCTGTCTCATGAGTCCTCCTCGTATCGGCTTACTGAATTTTCTGCACAGTCTGTAGTAACCTAATGGCCTGAGTAAATATAGGCCTACATTAAACAAGTGAACCAGCTGGTCCCTGCCCATCTTGTCTCACAGTCCTGCTTTGTATCTCAAGAGGTGAGTGCCAATGCTACAGCTCAAGCCTCTGTAGGTGGACTCTGAATGATGCCCAACCTCTCTTTCTGTCTCCCCTCTCTTGCTTCATGCCCCTGCCGGCTATGCCTTTGTCTGCCCTGGTATCGGAGCCCTGGTAAATCACTGTACTATATTCCTTGTCCTAAAACTGGCTCCTGTCTAGTCTTCCCTCCTCACCAGAGTATGTAATCTGTGTGTTCCCTCCCTTCTGTGCCAGTTCAGTCCATGTCTCACATCCCAGCCTTTATCTCAATGTCAAATGCGTCAAATTTCCTGAGTGGCTCCAGTTTTTTAACAGTTCCTCACTGGAGATAACTCTTTTGTCCCACAATCACACATAGAAGATGACATTTTCATGACTATTCTTTATTGTCAAGCATGATGCTCACTGCCATAAATGCATGTTGCATTGAACATACAGTAATCAATGCATTTTGCCGTGAGACTTTGATCCCTCTTGTCTTTTACATTTGATGTCTGAAAACTCTTTTTGTGTAAAAATTGGCTCTGAGGAGGGAAATGCAATGTAATTAAGCAGAGATGAAGTGAGCTTACTAATCCAAGTGGAACAAAACACAAAGCAGCAAAAGGGGAAAAAAATCTAGATTTATAATTATTTAGCATCAAAATGAAGCAGAGATAATCAGACGAGATATATTAACTCGATGTGCGAGAGTCCACAGACACATACACCTACATTCCTTAAATGCCTTTACTCGTGTGAGAAAACGTGAGTATCAGAGATGCTGCAATTTTCTGAATCATGGTTACTTTGTAATGAACAATGGAAGGAGGCTTGACCACCCACTCTGTAGCTGTACAATGAAAATCCTTGAAATTAAAGCATTCAGTCAGACGGTGTTACAGGTAATAAGGAAAGAGTTCTCTTTCTTGTCCAATTTGATCCATTTCCCAACCACTGCACAGATAAAATTTGCAATGCAAGATAAATAAAAAAGAATTGCAAACCTTCAAGCTGCATCCCTTCATGCTCTCCAGTTTGTCTGGAAACCTACAAATTAGATACCAGGGGATAAAAGCTAACAATGACAATGAGAAAAACATATAAGCTACAAGGTGTATTAGCATGAATGTTGATAGGTTTGCTCTTACAACAACCAGCTGTATTTGTAAAGGTCTTATAATAAAGCCTGGTATCTGATAAAGGGAGAAAAACATCACACAACAATTGCAACACAAACAATAAACAAATATGTTTGTCCTTCATCACAACATGTTCCATAAGGAATGTACAGAAATGACCTAAATTCGATTTATGCAGACATCTTTGTCCGTCTGAACACAATCCTCATTAACTGCAAATAGTTTATAAATAATTTGAGGAGGGATCGACACAACTACTGAATTAGCATTATATTCAGACTTTAGCACATCTGTGTAAATGTAACAAGTACATGGCTGCATTATCCCACAACTGAATTACAATGATTTTACAGAGCATTGCTTTTGAACACGAAAGGGATTGGGTGATAATTATAATATACATTTACATTTATTCTAGCATTGGCATTACCATCTGGTTATAACAAGGTTTTCAATTTTTTTGCATTTTTGCAAAAGTCGAGTAATTCTCTCCCTTGGCCTTAGGCTGTACTTTTGCTCTACATAAACTAATTATTTAACAACTCTACCAGCGATCCCTCAATAATTATGCATATCATAAAAGCCGAGGGCAGTTGCTACTCCTGATTTGGCAGATCAGGGGAATTGGAGCAAAGCTACTGAATGTCCACTTGTTAGAAACAACCACAGTACAGCTGAATTGTTGGCACATCATAAAGAAAGGTTCCTCCAGGCTTTGGGGTTGGCTAAGACATCTGAATTGAGCTTTAAATAGTCTTCTGCTTTAATTATTAAAAAACATGACAGACCAAAAACCCCTAAGGAAAAAAGACGACTTTGAAATTTAACTACTGGAATGAGAGTTTCACAAATTCGGCATTTCAGAATGGACGTCAAAATCCTATATGGTGTAATTGCAATGCTTTATGTTTTATGTAAAGGGTTCTTCTACATATGTAAAGAACCATTTTAGCAAAGGATGTACTCAGCATCAGAAATGAAGGCAGCTTCAAAGAAACAAAGCAAACAAACTATACCTGCAAGTCCCCCCCCCGGGTTTCATCAGACATTATCTGTGCCTCTTTTGTTTGATAGCATATGATCTAAATAAAGGTGGACAGAGAAATTATTTTTGGTGCAGCTTTGCAAAGACCCAGCCTCTGTTTACAGATCAGTACAAACAGAGGTTAGGCAAAGGTACAAGATAAGCAAAGGCCTCTTAAGGAAATCAAAACTATGCTGGGACGTTGCCATTTGATTCCATTTGTAAACAGAGTGAGTGGCACTAGTCTGGCAGGCAAACTTAATTAAGATTTTCTTCAGGCATTAACTCGTTCAACCACAGCTGAACCTTAAAACAATAGTTTGGGGAATGCACTTCTTTACTGTGTTGACAGTAAGTAGAATTACCTGACAAAACTCCAGGATGACACTAGACACATTCAATAAATAGTTTAACACATAACTCCTTGCTTTTGTTTTTTGAATGTAATGAGATATAACTTCTTAATTAGAGAATATAAAGGTACATTTTATTATCTTCATTCAGAGCTAGGCTGTTTCCACTCGTGATGCCGAGCTCATAGCTAATGGTCCTCTGGCCACAGGTTCATATTCCAGACGTTCAGAATGAAAGAACATGAGCATACAGTGTTTCCCCAAATGTCCATAAATGCTTAGAAACTAGTGTTCTTATTTTTACAAGAGCAAAGCTGCTGCAATTACAACTATATAAAATCAGATCTTGTCTTCTTCCATTTTAAATGTGTTTGCCCAACTCTGCACTATGGTCAGCGTGTCTGCATTATCCTCTGTCAATAACGCGATGATGATGATGATGATGATGGTCATGATTTGAAGCCCAATGACTGTCATCGTCATTGTTTTTATGTATCATGGCTTATAACAGAAATCCGTAATATGACAGACATCACTCATCAGCACAGAAGAACCATATGGCTCACACAGGTGGAAGAAGAGGAGTAAAAGCTGGCATCCACGGGTATCGTTTGAAAGGAAATGCCATCGGTCTCCCATCCAATCCTCAGCCACCATGTGCAACTTGGAACAGGGAAAAAACACACAACAGGGTGACAGTCTCACCCCCAGGGAGAAAAAAAACATCACAATTATACTCAAATTCAGATCATTACTCAGATTCCTAACACTCTGGAGCAGCTCTGTGAGGCTATACTTAGGCACAACGGTACACTGAGCACCTTAACATGCTCATAATGACAATGCTAGCATGCTAATGTTAAGAATTCACCATCTTAGTGTCAGCTGGTTGGAATTAATATGCAGGTGTTTAGTCATAAACCAAAGTATTTATTGAACATTTAAAATTTCAACCGATGGTAGCACGAAAGGAAATGTTCAGTTCATGAATGAAGTTATGACGAATCATCCTAAAGGGAGCTTTACTGTATGTTTCATATTTCATGGCAATCTATTCAGTAGTTGTTGAGGCATTTCATTTTTGACCTGCTGGTTGAGCAAGAGGAAAAGTTACAGCAACGGATCGAGTATTCATCCTCTGTGAGTCATGAACAACCGTGCAAAATGTCATGGCAATACATCGCATAGATCAGGGGTCATCAATTGGGGCCACCGGGCCAAATCTGGACCGCGAGAGGCTTCATCTGTACTGCAAGGTTTTTTTTGGCATAAGGGAAAAAATAGAACTAATATTAGGCCTATTATTAACTTCTGTCATCAAAGGGATTAGCTAGATTACACTTTACTGGATGCAGGGTCCGCCCACGTTGAAGGTAAAGTATAAAACATTATTTTAGGCAAAGAATGGTATCAAACTCAGAGATTGCTCTTTTCTTTCATGTTTTTATGTTTTAATGAATGTATTAGTATTATTATTATTATCATTGTTGTTGTTGCTGTTAAGGGTTAAAGTTAGGGCAAGTGGAGGTTGACTTACTGAACAATTGTAATTTTATTTGAATACCCCTGTCATAGATGTTGGGATATTTCAGTCTGCACCAACTGAATCTTATAAAAACCCTCGCGCAGGGCCGCCTGAGCGTGCCAAAAAATATTGTTGGCACCAAACATTATATTGCTATTTGTCTAAAAAAAACAAAAAAAACATTTTAAACCCCACAACAGTATAGCGAAACATCTTGTGTGTCCATAAATAGTAAAAATGCTCTGAGCCAAGCCAACATCTCTCTGCCAGTGGAAGGTAAGTAAAGCTGCCGTGAGCATTGTGCCTAGAGATAATGCCAACACATGCTGGCAGTCAATCCAAGCATTGTCTAAATTGCATAAATACTGTAGATGCAGTAATTGAAGTAGCAATCTAGCTGTACTTCAAATAATCTATCCTCTAAATAACAGTCTGCATGTTCTTACAAACTACGACTAATTGTGTGGGAGGTTTTAATGAGACCTGTGTCACTCTGCCGTATGGAGCTGCAAAACCCATGCCTTCATTCGTCTGGCTTCCACGGCCATGTTGAAGTGTCCTTTGGTGGCCCGAAAGCTGTTTCAGAGGATTTGTTTTTACATGCATCACTTTAATTCAGGGGAGCTTTTGGAATACAGATAGTAAAACCCAAGTACACTGTGTATCAGCTCTAAAATTTCTGGTGGCATTTGTCTAAAAATTGACACGAGTATCGGACATTGTAAAGCACTTATCGGTTCGGCCCTGTAAAGTTCCATGCCAGTGGACACATTACCGCTGATTGCAGTGGGTTTGGCCTCTGCTCAGTGCTTCCTCGGTTCAACCAAATTACATGAAGGCAGGGACAGAAAGTGTTGCATCTGAGTTTGGGTTGACAAAGGATAATAGAGGTTTCCGGCACACTTGAAGACCACACACACATGCAAACACAGATGCACAAAAGCCCTTGTTAACACACCACAAACCTACATCTTCAGCTGACAAGAGATGAGTCACTCGCTGAATATCGGTCACTCTCACATCTCAGCAATAATTGAGGTAGTTAGAGAAGCTAAAAACAGAGTCAGATGCAGACAATACCGGTCCAATCTTTTTCTTCTGGTCCAATCTGATAAACAGCGATGACAATGAACACTGCCTTTAAACACACTTCATCGTTGATATTTTGCAATGGGCACAGGAACACACAGGGTTGATTTGAGAGCACTGTCTCTGAGAGTGGTGGGTGTGCTCTCATTTTTTCTTCTCTGAAGAAAAAGAGAGAAAGAAATAATTATTTTTATAGGCTGTTGCAACCATATGGTACCACCTGGTATTCTTTGTTTCCGAGTCATGGCTTGAATGTTTTTTTTTAAAAAAGTTTTATTCCCACCTGCTCCATATCCTTAAGGTCTCAGCCAAACTTCTGTTGGCTTTAGGACAATCTCATTATGCAGCCAGCTCAGTCTCATGGAAATAATTTTTGCAGTCTTGTGTTGTCGTTACGTTTTGGTTAAACATAATCAACATCTGCATAGAGATGTGAATAAACATGAAATTTATGGGCAAAGTCCAGATCTGTGGCACCAGCATCCAGGGTTTGCACACTTCTGTCTGTGGTCAGGTTTAGGCAGCAAAAGCACTTTGGGTAATATGATATTTTGGTTAAATATAAATATGAAATCTCATGTCTTAAATGAATGAAGGAATATAATAGTCCTAATTATTTTTTCATTCACTTTTTTATCCACTGAGGGAGTGGGTTCTCTTACGCGGAGTCTTCCTCGTTGCACCTCCATGTTTCTACAGTGGCCCAGAACAGACAAACCAAACTGTTTCCTGTTAATCATGATTTTACTGGACATATAGGGAAGAGTGAGATGAGGGCTATTCATTTAGATGCAATCTGCAACCATACCTCTAGATGATACTAAATTGTACACAATGGGTCTTTATGTCACTGTTGACCTTTCTGCATTGAAGCAGACCGTGATCTTTCTTACTGAAGTCACTTTGAGTGGTTGGTAAGATTGCCTTTTTTATTTCTAACAAATGCAATATGTTGTCAGTGAACACTTTTGCCAACTGGTGTGTACATGAAATGATCATTTCCTCATCATGTTAAAAGAAATGGTCATTCTGTCAATTACTTAATCATAATTTATATTTACATCTTTACAAATCATATTTTCCGTACCAAAGCATTTCTTAGAGTTACTTCAGTCACTCTTTTTTTTTTTAAGATAATGTTACCTTAGGTCAAATTTGAATTGCTGCCCTCAAGTAGCATATAGCTACATCATAGCGTGGTATTTTGCAGTTGACAGACACATGGCAATATTCATCCTGAAGCTGAAAAATTGATCCCAGTATTAACAGAATGTCAGCTCTTTTTGAACGATGGTGTAGAGTGATGTGAGCAATCGTTTTTATATTTGCAGATTTGTCGTTGGCTCTAACTCCAAAATAATGTTCCTACAAAGATAAAACGGTGAGTAAACTTTTCACCTCAATAAATTTCATTGACTGGTGTTTGCTAGGACAACAAGCAGTCGCTCTGTGTGACAGCTCAGACAGTCTGGTTCCCAAACATAGCAGAAACTCCAGTTTCTCCTATTTTTCTTCAGAAGCGATTTCTCAATTCCCTCAGCTCTTCTCTTTCAGCTCATTATTTGAGGTTTTCTGTAACGATTTTATTGTTTGGCTCTGTCACTGCACCCATAGAATTTTTTTTTCCAGCAGTTGTAGACAATAAAAAAGACCCATCAACAGACGAATCTAGTGACTACCTGGTGAGTGTAGTGGAGCATTTAGTAGTTAAAGAACCACATGTGTCCCTTAGGAGTCTGTGGAGACCAACAGGAGTTGTGTAAATAGACAATAGCCTGACAAGTTCATTATATACTGTACTTTGGAAGATCTATTTCAGCAGCGTACATAATTAATATTTCACTTTTTGGTAAAAATCGCTATGGGACAGTGTTTACATCAATACTTCTTTTTTTTTTGCAGCTTACATAAAGTGTCAGATGTGTGTCAGATTTTTAAGGGCAGTAAAGCCTTTACTGCCTGATAGACTTGAGGAATATTCAGCTCTGTTGACAGTCTACAATTTGGCACCAAGTCCAGGCACAATATTCATGTGCAGTGTAGTCATATAAAACAATGTAGAATTAAAACAGTACGGATATCTATAGGGGTAAGAAGTGTTTCATGCATCTTCTATGTTTTGGTTAACGCCTAAGCCTTATTACACCAGTATTTCACTTCTTTAAGCTATTTACATAACTTAGATATCCTGGCAAAATCTAAAGTGTTGTAGCTATAAATAATAATGCAATCTGTGAGGGTACATGTCTTAAAACTATGGCAGCAATAATTTTTCTTGCCAGTGGAGTGGAACGTGTTTTTCATGCTAGTTCAAATCTGCAACTTTAAAATGTCATTGGTGCTGCTTGTTGTTTGTGTCAGAAGAGGTGACTCAGATTGGACTGGAACTGCCAACAAGTCCTCACAATCTAAATGACAAACTAAGTATTTGCCTTCCAAAACACAAGCTCGCCAAAGATGATTAATGTAAGCCCAGAGGTCACTTATTTTTGAACACAAGCCACCCATAAAAAGTAATCTGCAGAGATTGCTCATGCATCTCCATATTCTACAGTTACATCCAAATATATTGGGTAGGGCATCCTTCCTTGAAATCAATGATTCGCCATCTAGGCTATTATTAATGCGGAAAAGAGAAAAATCTGATCTTCAGCGTTATACTGTAGGAAAAAAATATTTTTTACTCATTCACTTAATTTCATTTAACTGTTTTGTTTGTGGCACCTTTTCATTGTAGAAATAAACCTTAGAAGATAATTGATAATATAATTAGAAGTGTAATGGCACACAGCAGAGCGCCTACCTCCGCTACGGCCCCACAGTTCCATTTAATTCAATCAAACCTTATCCAAACTCAATCCCATAGCCTTGTAATCATTTAAGATAACTGGATTATAACAGTTTAACATTTAAATCTGATGGATTTGAATTTTTATTTGGATCACCACAAACATTTCTGCTTTGGTCCTGAACATAAATAACCCAAGCTGTCATATTCCTGAGAAAGCGCTATTAAAAAACACTGTTGCACTGGGTAACAGTTTCAGTCATTTGAGTCAGTTCAAAATACACCATGCTACTGTAAATACTCACAGTACCAAATGTGTGTTCATCCACAGTTAAAAAGACTTGCTAAAAAGTATACTTATAGTTTAATAAAGTAGAATTATACTACTACAGCACTGTAAGGGCTGCTGTGGCTCAGAGGTTAGAGCGGTCGTCCACTTAGAAGGTCGGTGTCGAAATATCCCTTGCAAGATACTGAACCCCAGTTTGCTCCCCAGGCACCATAAGTGCTGCCCACTGCTCCTCAGGGATGGGTCAAAAGCAGAGAACAAATTCCACTACATATGTACTGTGTATGATTGTGACAAATAAAGCTTCTTCTTCCAAGTATTTGTGACAATCTTATTTATTTACCTTTAAAACTAATGGGCTTGCGGCAGCCACAGACATTGAAGGGAAGGTAGGAAGTAAGAGAATTTGGTCTTTTCTGCAAAAAAAGAAAGAAAAGGTAAATAAGGAATGATTCAAGTCTTGTTCTCCAAGTACCTCAAAATAGCTCACCTCAGTACACCAACGACAACTTAATCTCATTTTAAACAAAGTTATGGTGTGTAGCAACAAAATGTGAGTGGCACATGTTCACCTTTGAGCTGCAGAAGAACAAAGACAGTGCAAAGCATTGTTGTTGCTCAGCCTTCAGATTGAGATGTGTGTTGTGGGCCAACTCTGAGAATGTCTTCATCCATATCTCCTAGAATTTGTTTATGCATGCAACTAATGTGCAACAGCAAATGCATTTATAAGGGAAACATAACCCCAGTCTGGATTATGTTCAGAGATGTTTATTTGCCTGAATGAAACATCACATTTCTTTGCTGCGCTGGAGTCACAGTTAGGTGGGTGGGGATGATGGTGGCCATTCAAAGTGAGTTAGTGTCAGGCATCAAAAACAAAGAGACAGACATCAATTTTATGGTTTAAAATTTTGGAAAACAAGTGAAGCATGTTGTAAGTTAATATTTTGCTGATATGTTCTTTATCTATATTTTTGTGACTTGCCACATATGATTATAAACATCCATCCATCCGTCCATTTTCTTCCACTTATACAGGATCTAGTTGTGGTGTCAGGAGTCCTTAAAGTGAAAAAGTTTGGGGACCATTTTCCAGACGGAAGAGCTGGTTTTATTGCAAACCAAAGGCGTAAAACTCATTAAGTAGTCCTGATGACATTAAAGAACCAACCATCTGCCTCTCTCAGTGACTAATAGCTGATGGTGGAGAACACAATACTGCCATGTTATACAAGTGTGACCTGAAGTTGTTAGTGCTGTCTACTTTCACCACTGTTCCCACACTCAGGGTAGAACATTTGGTTCAAATTATTTGTGTTGCTCTTGATATGCAATTGTGTAGGTGGTGAAAATAGCTGGTTTGTTTTGGAAATAATGGACTGCAATTCAGTGAAACAGAAAAAAAATGGCATTGAATGCTCTTTTACCAAGTGATCCTTCATCCTAAAATCTCTAATTTATCGCTCTTCTAGAGGAACGGTTCAAGTCATTGAAGTGACGCAGAGGGACTTTCAGAGTGTGCATATAAAAGAAGGAAAGAATTGAAGTGATTCTAAGTTCAGAGAATGAACGTTCCTCTTTTTAAAAATCACATTCTGACACACTTGCAGACACTCTGAGCCCTAATCACAACTAGCGCCGTGTTGTGACACATGATAGGCTGGCATCTCCGCAGGGGTGTCATCACAACTCATCTTTTACTGATCCGATACTATTCATCCACCCAACTCCAGCTTTACATGAATTACCTACAAAGCTAGAGGAAAAAAAGAGATCTCACCATTGATGAAAGCAGAGTATTGTCTTACAGTTCTCTCAGCTCTTCTTAGAGCTGGCCTGGAATCTACACCTGTGAGACGCATCGTGACAGTAGTTCAAACTTTTTTTTAATTCAACGCCAATGAGTTTCTGAGTCCTAATGTTCGGCCTGATTCCTCCTGTGTTTATGCTGTCATTGTAAATTAATTCTGCTGTAATCCAAAGGTATGTGCATTAGAGAGAATGGGAAATATTAGCATAGGTCTAGTCTTAGCAGTACAATTTGCCAATCCTTTCATTTACATTCTTCAGTGTCAACCTTTAATTTACACTGAAGGATAAAGAACGGAGAATGTGCTGTATGCAGCGTGCGGATATGGGTTGACAAAATCAATGCATTTCAATTAATCTGGATAATATTAGTATTGGAATTTAATATATCGGTTTTTAATAATATTTATAAATATGCTTTAATATTGTATACAGGAAAATATAAATTGATAAAATTGATCCAATTTGGATATTTTTAAACTCTCCTGTATTTTGAAACCTGACAAATGAAGCCATTACATGCTTAAACAGTGCAGGGTGGACTTAAACCGTCCACAGTGTGATGAATGCAAAGTTATATTTGAATTCTTTTCTCTCCACTGGAAGAATAGATTAGAACGTATTTTACTTACATTCAACAAGGCTGACCAGTGGGAGTTTTTGTTATCTCTTATAGAAGTTGGTATTGTGTGATTATATCTTAATTAGCTAAAACATTCCCAGCATTCTCTTAAATACCAAGCAGCTCCATTCCTCTGTTTTTTGGGGGTTTTTTTTGTCTCCTTGAGCTTAAAATCTTTGCAACAAGACAGACGCGTTTTGTGGCCACAAAAACAACACTGAATAAAACATAGGTTTCTCAGCGAGGGAGCCATACTGATGTAAACCCCTGTAATTCTAAGCTAAATGAATAGCAGACAACACACCACCAGTGTATAGATTTGTAGAACACCTGCATAGTTTGAGTGGCAAATCGGCTGTTACATAACTTGTATGAGGATATAGACGAGTGAGAAAATAGGTTGCTAGAGTAGTAGGAGTAAACAAGCAAATACTGTGTTTTCATTTTACTACAAGCTTAAAATAATAAGAAGCCTTGTCCTTTAACACAGGTCCCCATTGAAAGAAACACAGGGATACCGGATCAATCACAAATGGAATGAACGTTTTATACTTGAGGGATCATTGCTAAAAAAAGGTAATCTACTACTCAACATTGAATATTTAGAAATCACTTGTGTTTTACATGCACTTTATAATCATTTACAACAACGAAAGGTGGGTAAACTGGCTGATTTTGTGGAGTTCAAGACAGTGACGTGCCCAAACGAATGCCCAAACAATGATGATAGTTTAATGTCTGTTATCTGTTTAAACAAGATGAGATAAAAACTCATTGCTAATTAGCAATGGCTGTCTGCAATTTCTCTAATAATGGTTCCAAAGTGTGTCTCTTTGTATTACAGAATGGAAATGAAACCCTTGGTGTGACTACAAACATTTAGTATTTAAAAACAATGAAAACTATGAAGATGATTAGAGTTTTGATACTTTGTAGGAAAGAATGGAACTGCAGTTTTTGAGGTGATAAGAAGATCAATAACACTTCTTAATAACAATAACACGTCATGAATATGTCGACAGACAGACACCCCTCTCCAGACTAGGTTGAACTTCTGCCCACTAGCAGGGAGCTCAAACTGATCTCCAGCACTGCCTGGACAAAATTCAATTGATTGATATTGCTGTCTATTTTGACCAACTGCATGTCCATGACTTTGGAGGAGAGGTTGCCGAACCATGCTAGTTACATTTACTTAACATTTTAATAAATTTGGTCCTTTTAGAATCAGAATCAGAATGATCTCTTAGTCATTATACACAAGTACAATGATATTTTGTGTGGCTTCTCTCCAATGCAGAAAAAAAGAATAGAACAGGTAACAGCAGTGAAAAAGAAAATCTGTGCAATTAGAAAAACCAAAATAATCAGTGCAAGATAAACATAAGGTTCTTGGTAAAGTGAGCGTATGCATTGCTGTACAGAAACATCAATTAAATAAACATATTTACAGATATGGAATGAGGTAACAGTTGTTAGTTATTTAGGCATTTGGCTGAACTACATTGTTCAAACAGCCAACAGAGAGTGACAGATATCCGTCCTTGTGAGAATATTAGATCTAGAATCGGTCCATAAATCTTTCACACTGTAGAGTCTTTTACTGCGAATATCTGTATTTCCCAGACAGAGGAACTCAATTTGTTAATGTGAGCATGACACACATTTGAATAGTAACCAACTTTAAAATTCAAGGCTTTCTTCATTTTGCATTATCTCATTATCATACTGACAATCTTTTAGAAGAGACCTGCCATATTGTTGCAGTTCAATAAAAGTTTGTTTATTTAAATCATTTAAAAAAAATGTACTATCATGAATGCAAAATGTTGGATTTCTGTAAAAATTCTGGTTGTAGTTGTAGTTATTTCGATGAAAATGCCAGTGCTTCTTTTTCAATAAATAATATAAGTATTTGTAACTTGACATTTTCATGCATGCGAACAAATGACAGATGAAGAAATGCCCGGTGCTTCACTGCTTCCCTGCAGTTTGAATATACAGTAGTAATGTTATTCATTGCAGTTTATTATAATGGAGAAACCCAGACAACTGAGACCATTTGGTTTGACTGACTAAAAACATGTTGGTTTGAAAATAGCTATTATCTTCACTCCTCACTTTTTGCTTTTCTCTTGGTGTAATGGAGATAGTGTCCCCTGCATGTCTATGTGAGGCTCAGTCTTCTCTAATTGCCTATGAGAAGACTTAGCTGCCATTTCATGTTGATGTGTTTCATTCTACTAACATTAAATATGACACGCACTGCAAAATTGTCGTCTAATTCAAAGACAAATAAGATATATTACAGGTTATACCTTTAAATGCCACATGTGTTATCATAATTGTCATTTTAAGCAATTACTTGCTTTGTGTCATATCATTTAATTCCAATATCACATTAATGGTGCAAACCTTGTTTGAAATAATTACATTCCCAGCAAACAAAATGTTCCTAATGAGAAGACACAGATTTGACAAGAAAGCTTGTGAAGCAAAACACTTTGGGGGGGATTATTTCCTGGCAGAGTCCATAAATCCTAAAACTTTTAAATGGGCTTCAAAAACAGAAGCAATACTATCCATGTTTAAGTTTTCTAATTTTATAGCTGTGGCAGCAATATTACTGATTTTTTTAATATTTTGTTTAATATAGTATAAGCACATGTTACAAAAACAATTTCATAGAGCATTAATGCCACTCACAAAACAATATTTGCTCCCAGCCACCGCTGTAATACATGCTAAACAAAAAGGTAATGACTCCTTGAATCAACAAAAAAATCAATAATTGAATTAAATCATTTTCTGTTGGGTTTTTCATAAAGAAAATTTATTTTCCCTCATGAAAGTGTTTTGACTTCCCAGAGTTACTCACGCACAGTTCTCCCAGGGAACATAAGGGCTCTTACCGCCCACTGTACAGCTACTAGACAAGGAGCCGGAGAGCAACTGGAGAGTAGCAGATGTATTTCAGGAAGTAGGACTTATTTCTGATGTTTGTTAAAAGCTGCACTGCTGCAATGTTGCTGTGTGGCTGCAGGCATTTGTTTTGAGAGACAGTCCTGTCCTTCTATAAAGTTGGCTTTAAGACTTTGCTAACCTTGTTTTGAATGTTGTACGACCACAGTCCTCAGACCCACTTACACTTTTCATTTTCATATTAAAGCTCATTTCTATATGGAAACTGAGCATTTTATCCATGTCACTCCATATCCTGGTATGACATTTCTTCGGTCAATACTTGATTACATGGGGGATTTCTGTTATTTGGCAGCAGACATTACTATGAAGTATGTTAAACTTCAGTGGAATGCTGCTGTAGGCAGCAACCATCATACTGCTTCATCACTGCAGCTAAGATATGTGACTGCAATGCAGAAGATGTCCGGATTATTAACCTATTTTTTTCTTTCTTAACCTTGCAATTAAACATATTTTCATTGAAATGATTAAATTAAAATCTCCAAAACAATTATAAACATTCCCTATCATGGTTTAAGTGTTTCAAAAAATGGGAACAAGATTTTAGCAAGGATGAATATAAATTCACCATCCACCTGTCAAACACACCATCACACAGTTATTGCCTGTTGGATTAGTTTTGCCTTCTCTCTTGTCAATCCAAATTGCAATCATCCCACACATCACATCCGCCTGTCCACATTTTTTTATCCCCACAGCATGCAAAAACCTATCCTTACAGCCAGTCAAGAGAATTTGAACATCAATCAGAGATTTCTTGCAGGAAGCAAAGTGACTGCACATTTACATAACACCCAGCTAAATAAACAGCAGAGAGCAGCAGTCCTCACAGGGAGGTGAGTGAGAGATTGATGGAAAATGCAACACAACACCTCCAGCTCCGGTTCAGTTGCCAGCTCATGTTATAACCGGTGTTTGCCAAGTCCTTAATTATGACCATCATCCAAACCAAAACTACATCTAACTGAGTTTCTGCTACCTACTTGCTCCTCTGCATAAAACCTGCACAGATTTCCTGCATCCCACCTGTCGTACTACACATGCACATCAGATGAGGACAGGGGTTCGTCAAAAGACCTGGTCAGACCGAGTGGAGCACTTGTGAAAGGTTTGGAGTGTTTAATTCTCCTCTACATTGTGAGCCATCATGCAAAAGTAGTCTAATTTATCCTCCTCATAAATGCTTCAGGATAATCCTTCAGGATAATCAGCTAATCATAACCTCAATTAAAAAAAAACACAGTATTGTCTAATTAGCTTACTGTAATACACTTTATATTCATGACACATCAGTTTCACATTTAAATACTCAATAGATTAATGACAAAGAAGTATTAAGTGAGATTATAGGAATCATGAAAATGATTAGTTTTCAATATAGATAAAATATTGACTTACTATAGGAAACACTTGTCTCCTTATTAGCCCTGGTTACAGGAGGACTGCTATTACTCTTGTCTTCACACCTCCTCCTTACTGACGCACCTCTCTTAGCTCTGTCTATGTGTCTACGGCCAAAAGGCGCGCTCCCGTGTGCGCGCTTCCCCTTACTTCGACACAGCAAACTGGTGTCGGCGTGAACGTCGCATAGCTGTGAATGGACATAAATAGGGAATGTAATATTCTTCTGCCACTGTCCGCTTTCCTCTGTCTTCCGTTGATTCCTCCAACGGAAGCTGGGTGAGTTAATATTTTGGAAGGTTGTACATTCATTGAAAGACATGCTGTCATGCAGTTTCCAAATTAATGCGCCGAATTCGGGAAATAGTTTCTAGACATGCGCTCTGCCTGATATGTGCACATTGGCTTTAATTACTATGGCAAGGTTGTTTTCATCTTAATTGGCTTTTAGATATGGCGTTCATTAACGTCTTCTCTGTGGATTTATAAACCTCAGAAGAGCGCCCACTTTGCCTCCACCTTTGCGCTTAACATAACTATTTTCATATGATGCGATAAGGTCAGGGCTGAATCATGACATTTACTTTATATGCACGCATCTGTGTCTTTCTAAAACATCTATTAATGTGTCTGCGGAGTTGGAGGTATTTTTTTTCTCTCTCTCTCTCTCTCAAATCTAAGACTGCAATCACTGCACATGATAATCAGAGGGTCAATTTAATTATGTAAGAGTGAAAAAAAAATTTGTACACCTGCTATTGGTATAGAGTGATTTGTATTGACTACCTGCTGCTCACCAAGAGAAAAGATGAGAAGATTCCTCTTCTTCTAAAAGGATTATCTGAAAGCAAAGGTTCTCCAATGGTTGCATGTGTGTATGTCCACATACATGTATTGCACCTGTTTAGAATTAACATCACATCTGATGTAGACATAATTAAATGTAAGTAACATGCACAATTCACTTGGGAATAGGCTTTCCTGCAGTATAAGGGATCTTTGACCAGCAGCAGGTCGACTTGGGTATCTTTCCTGAGGCAGCCAATGGAATGTCAATCCCATCACGTTATATGACTCTCTGTGTGTGTGTGTGTGTCTTAGACATAATATGAAAAACGGAGAGCACTGAACAGGAGAGTGTGTTTGTTTGAGAGCATCTGTGCAGGTTTGTTTCACTGTCGCACTGGTTTGGTGTGATATAGAGACGGTGAGGGAATCACAGGGTGAGTGACTTGCAGGTGTTTTCATGTATGTAAATTAGGGCCATGCATATGATGCACACATCTAACTGTGGGCAACCCTAATACCTGATGAGAAGTCAAGATTGGTTCATTGGCAACGTCTTCTTCCGGTATTTGACCATCACATCTATAGTATGGTTCAGGTTGCAGATCACCCCCCCAATCTCCACTCCATTTCTTATAACCTTAATAAAGGACACACCACCCCCTGCAGTGACACTGAAGTCCAATATTGGTTGTAAATAAGGAAATGATTCCCACCATACGTCGCTGGTCCATAAATGGCTACATGCAAAGTCCTAATGATGTTTTTGTTTTTAAATTTATAAACAATAAGGCCAACTATGTCCTTGCAGTGGAGTACAGTTTTTAGGGCCCTTTCATTTCATATATTAAGTATTGAAGAAGGTTACCACATTGGGCTCTTTTTTGCCAAGGAGACACATTCATTTATGTTGCTTAATTACATTGGGGGAGTTATCTTGGAAAGAAAAGTAATGGACATCATTGATGAGTAGCAGAGTCAAACCAAGGACACGTTTCAGCTGCTGATCATATGAGACCATTGGGCGTAACTCATCCTGTAGCAACCTGCCAAGAGGGCTTTTATATGGGGATACACTAATTTCACTTTTTCTCCACTGACTAATGCTGGTCCTGGATCTCAGGCTGTAGACTGATGTCAAGTACCTATCTGATACCAGAGGTCTTTTTATTCTGTTTGAGTGGAACTGTTTCGTACAATTCTTCTAGGAGCGACACATGACATGTTATCTATAAGTGGAGACATCAGACTGGTACCAATACCAATTTAATTTGTATTCGAGACACATTTGAAGACAGGATTAGATTAGACAGAACGTTAACTGCTGGTTGTATAATGGTAAATGCACCATTTACCTCATTCTTATTTGTATTCAAATGTCCTTGAATTCATTCTTTGCTTCTGCAAGCACTGTATTTCCCTTAGGGGATGAATACACCATAATAATTCTTAAGATGACACATTGGATGTCAACCACATGCAAAAAAAACAAAACAATATTAGTGGGTATTTTATAGAGGGAAATTTGCATTGTTATATTTTAAAACTGTCGTACTTTCACAGCTTTTATAGTAACAATATTTTTATTCATATAGTAGGCCCACTTAAAAAGGTTAGAAAGTGCTTAACAGGGTAAAAAAAAAAAAGCACAAGCAATAAAGTAGAGGTAAAAGGAAAAACAATAACCCTCATCAAGCATGAGGATAAAAAACTATTTAGCAACAGTAAGGGGAAACACATGCACTCCACTAAGTCTACCAGAGTGCATTATGGGTGACGAAGATAAAAGCATTTTGACAGCTATATGTAAATTTGCATGTGACATCTACATTTGCAAATCAGTGACCCCAAAAATGAGAGCTACAAGGTGAAAACGTGAGAAATCCTGAGAGGTGATTTCAGGGAGGGTTAGACAACATGCTTTTTACGAGGATATGCACAATGGATAAGAGAGGCAGAAAAACTCTATGCATCTACGGACTCACCTGTTAACTGGGTGTTTTTGGCACCGTGCTATGAATATTTCAAGAACTTCAACCAGTAAATGAATAACCTGTGACAGCCAAATGGTATACAGAATACTGCACATGGACCAATTTGAAGGTGTAGAATAGATTGCTTATTTTTACAGTGATATTTAATCATTGTTTCCCCTCTGTCTTTATTGTGCATGAGTTGGCACGCTTGGGTATATGTGTTTTGTTTATAGCCTGTTGGATCTCAGTGGTGAGCTAAAAGTATACTTATCTGCCATCACTAGAGTTCCAGCTCTTTTTTGTGAGCCAGATCATTTGGCTCGGCTTAGCAATAAGAACAGACTCTTTCGGCTCCCAAACAGCTCTTTAATGAGTTCTTCTGGCTTTTGTGTTTCAGGCCAAATTATTAATATTTTGACCTATGATTGATATCCGTGCATGTACAGTATATGACTTAAATTATTCAATATCATTATGCTAAACCTTGATATCCAGAGTACCATAATCTTCGGCATAAAAACATCAAACACTAGCCTACTATGCATGTGGTTTGAATGTTTTATTGACATTGAATGCTGTAAATTAGATTAATAATAAATAATCTATTAAACAAATATGAACTTGTGGCCGAGCAGTCATGAAGATTCAATTCCTCTGTCTTGCATTGATTTGTAGGTCGCATAAGTCCACCTTGATGTAAGACATGTGGGGATCTTAGAACAGGTTGTTTGTGTTTTGTTTTCTCTCACTATTTAAAATTCTGAATGTGTAGAATGTCTATCAGCTGAGATTTAGGGATGGACTTTTATGGCATATTTAAATGGGGAAGGGGAAGACGCTGTGCGGTCAGATGACCAGACAGTATTTAAAGGCCCTCAACACAGGGTTTCCAATAAACTGAGGATCTACATTCTTTTTGTGTATTACACTTTAAAACCTCATTGGATTAGTACAAGTCATAAACGTTTTTTTCTAACAAGATGAGTGTGTTTTTTTTTGTGCTTTTTTTTTGCTGTTTTTTGTGATCGTCACGCTTTAAGCTATTACTTCTGAGGATTTTTCCTTCATTGGGGACTTCATTCACGTTTAAGCTATGTAGTTATGTGCTCTGGGAATAAAGCCTAGGTTCTTATTTGCTTACATTGTTGGTTCGTAAATACTGGCCTCCCAATGCTCTCCTGTTACTGCTCCAAGGTAATATTTGGTTGTTTGAGCAGTGATCGCTGTCTCTTTCGTTAGTACAGTATATATAACTTTAACTTTGTTGCTGTCAGTCATTTAGCCATGGCCCAGCAGCTTCTGTTGGCTGCTATATCATATCCACCTGTTTCCTTAAATTTTGAGTATGTGCCTTTGGCTTTAAGCAAGCCAATTGTTAGAAATTAGTTTAAAAATGAAAGAAAAAGTAGAGGCGGCTCATAGATCCGACTCGTTCACAAACGACACATCACTAGCAGTAATGCTTATTTTTGATGTTAAAGGTGTATAATATCTGTCGTTTATATGGCTGGAACATGGACAACCTACACAGCTCAATTATTCGTTTTTTACAGCTGATGTTAGGTTTTTAACATCAAGTAATGCCACCACCCTCAGAGTAGAGGGCCTCATGTTCTAGATTGAAAGAGTAAGGCAGAATGTTTGCTGCTGCCAACTATATCATAATTTGATTGATTAGATTAGTACATTTGTCATTAAAATTATAGTAATGATAACACCAAGACAGACATCTCAGACAAGGAATCTTTTCACTGACATATCAGGCGAGGCAAGAACCACAGTCAAAATCCCTCTGGATACATCTTACCTATTCCTGTCAGACAATGAAAAGCTCTCTGTTTCCCTCGTGTATCTGCTAGCGCTGCCTATTGTAAAAGTAACTGTATAAATGCTTCTCAGCTACACACAGGCCCACAGCAATCAGGAATCAATGTTTAATTAATTGTCAGCCGTCCATGACAGATGAGAATTGAAATTAGAAGCTCTCATTCCAAAATCAGCTGCCAAAAATATGCAAATGCTACACAGCTCTTATTGTTTTTTCATGGATCTTTGAAGACATTCAGGAGGTCTTCAAAAGCCAAGACAGCATAGAGCAAACATACCAACTCCAGCGTAGGGATTCTTGTTTGTTTGCGTTTCTATGTGATGGGAGAGAGCTCACTCAGTAACAGAATAAATACAGATTGAGGGAGCACCAGTTAGCTTGCTCTGGGAATATACAGTAGAAGACTTTGTAAAGGTTAACTACAACTTAACTCTGAATAACCTTTAGGGGTTAAAGTTGACATGAAGGGACCATCCATCAGCTGGCCACATCTAATAAAGGGGTCACTGTCTGAGAGATGGTACCCTCCATATGGCCCCTTACAGTAAATTGACTCGTAATGGAACAAGACTAAAAGCCTAAAAAGCCACTGGCGGTGCCTAGAGGCTGCAATGTCCATTACATTCTGCAACAGTGTTGGATAGAATGTGCAACATATTGTGCTTTCTTGTTGCTTGTCTTGCAGCTTTAGTGAGGCTTACATTGAACAAGTGCACCCAGGTGGGTCACACGTCAGCGGTGAGGCCCTTTGAGGACCTGAAGGCCAGAGGGAACTCCCGTAAGAATGCAGTCCAAACCCTTTTTTTTTTTTTTGTCATGCATCTCCTCTGGAAGACAAAAGCATTTAGAGCATCTCTACCTTTACCATGTACAAGTCTGCAGAATGTTTTATTAACTGGTAATCATGAGGGTGAACATGTTATAAAAGGCATCAAGTCAATAGATTATATTTTATAAAGTTAAACTTAACACAAACCATTATATTCTGTACTTAACATTGAATGTTGCATTACAAATGTTCTTGCTAACCTGAGGCCTGTTTTACCAAATTTGCAAGATGCAATATGCAGTTTTGATGCATATCACCTACTTGTAAGCCAAACATGAGCATTTCAGAGCCCCGTAAGATTCACACATGTATCTGCATTTTGTGAACGTTTGAAAACATTTGAAAAGAGTTATTTCTACCATTTGCAATCTGCATGTAAACAGTGTTTTGTGACACGGCTCGCTGAATCTTGATAGCCTCTTTAACACAGCAGTGTTGTTTGTGTTTTGTTCCCAAGTGGATCGGATTCAATTTACTTTTCCCCCCTTGTCATGTACACCGGCCCTATAATGGCTCTACAATCCTCCTGTTTGGGAACACATTACGAAAACTAAAGTTGTCTTCCGGCTCTCCTTATCAACCTCTTAAAATCAAGCATTGTCAGTCAACGACAAGCATATGTTGTTAATCCCTGCTGTCAGGAGCAACACATTTAAAAGTGTGATGCTCCTATCTGAAAATCACTGTTGTGAAATACGTCTGTTTAATATGTCACATGCTGTGGGTAAGGATTGCTTCCATTTAGGGCACCAAAACAACGCAGTTAAGTTTATCGAAATATCATGTTTTGGGTCAGAAATATAAGAATAAGTATAATGAGTACAAAAAAGTACAATCATAAAGACTTGATTGTAGTTATTTATTGATGGACACCATTTAAAAAAAAAAATTTCTTAAAAAGGCAGTGTATTCATCTCCAGAGAGCATACCCTCTACTTGCATTATTTCTACATCACTTTCTCTTTTGCTCTCTGTCTCTGTTGGATGTATATATATAAAAAAAAAAAGCTGCAGGTCTGTGTGTCTGTTTGACCAAGGACAGGGCTCATCTACATACACACACGCCCTCACCCACACACCTGAAGCAGAGAAACAGTGAACAGCATGAAGCAATATGGATCCATTTACACTAAATTCTGCAACACCGCACATTGCTGCAGGGTTGTGTGGAGGTGTTTATTTGATCCTGAAAGATCAGAAAATATGTTATATATCTGATTCACCGCTTTGTTCTAGTCTGAGCTGATCCCTGTCTTCATTCACTTTCTAGCTCACATGACCTCTCTCTCTCTCTCTCTCTCTCTCTGATGACATTCTTTTTGGGAGGATGGTTCCTTCCAATGTACCAACAGAGAGTGTTTCTCCATAAGATCAGGCTATTTTATCTCATCCCATAGCAGTCTTAATGTCCAGTCTAACACCACGTGATTAACACATAAGCTCTGAAAAAGAACAAAATGTTGACTTTATGTTTTGCTTCCATTTTTACATTCAGCAATTGGTTCCCCATCTGTCAGGTTCTGATAGATTTATTGATAAAAGATGACTATCAGATCATAGGCACACCTCGAAACCAAAATAAATAAACAAACACGTTGACTCTTACCTGTTGTGCCATCTATCCACATGGATTATTTCAGTTTGAGTTGCCCGGTTTTGGAGATATCCGCCACAGAGATACCTGCCTTCTCTTGAATATAATAACATGAGATAGCACTTTGTGCTGTCCAATGCATTTGAAAAACTCAACAGCAATGTCAGGCAGAACAGTGGTGTAGTGCTGCACTGTTGCTTCAAGACATGAAGGCTCTGGGTTGAATCTTTGCATGTTCTCCTAGAGTCAAGGTGTTTTCCTATACCTCCTTCCTCCCACACTCCAAAGATATGCTATAAAAGTGAATGGGTGACTCTAATTTATAGGTATGAGTGTGAGCAGGAATGATCCTGCGGATCCTGTTGTGAGCTGCAAACCTGTCCTGGGTGCGCCCCACCTCTCACCCACTGTCAGCTTGGATAGGCTCTGACCCCGCAAAGGATAACTGGTTATGGATGGATGGATGGATGGATGGAAAGGCAATGGTTGTTTCCAGAAATCGTCACATAGTTACTCAGGACAATCCACAGGCCTTGTTGCGAGCAGTTTCATGTCAGAACTATTTTCTTTCCATATCACAGCACAGAAAAAAAAGTGTGCATCTACTTATAGAGGCAAGCTAACGAAGCTAACAAAGCTAGCAAACATTACAGTTCACTTGAGGAGGGCGCCATAATGTTTACATCCTGCCCTGTCACAAGCATGAGCCTTGAGTTTTTACAGGGTGATATCATGCAGTACGATAGAAAGAAAATAGGGCATGAAACTGCTAAACAACAATGGCATAACAAAGCACTTTGAGCACCACAAGCGAAGCCATCTAGTTCCATTATATTTGAGAGAAATCAGACAACTCATATCTCCCAATATCAACTCACAGAAAAACAATCTATATATTATATATAGTATGATAAACTGGAGACCACTACAGATAATGGATTTATATGGATTTTTCATTTTTAAGTGAACTGTCCCTTTAAAGCTGTGTTGCTATGGCAAAAAAAAATGTATTTGTTAGAATGAAATTAGCAGCAGAGCAATGTACATCACTCACTCTGCCTACAACATAAGCTGTTATATAAAAATAGCCATTAAAAAGCATCCACACAAAGGAGTCTGTGAACGCTGATGGTTGAATTCCCACTCTTTTTCCAACACTAAATCGTCTGTGCTCGTGTTTTTCCCTCAAAATCTTAGGCTGTTGTTTGAAACACAGATCGAAAGGTCAATTGTTCCTTCTTTGTTTGTGCTATCGGCGCCATTTCCACAAACACAAAACACCGAACTGAATTTTATTCTTCAATGCTTGTCAGATATCTGAGCTAATATGTCGGGTTATTGCTATTGCTTTGGATCCAAACAGGACTCAGGCGTGCATTTCTGAGAGTCCAGCCTTGAGGGGTAGCTGGTGTAAGTGATCCACGCCAAGAGGGAGTTTAGTGCTCTCACATTAAAAGGGCAACAGCTCTGAATACAGATTTCCATAGAAGCTTTTCCCTTTTCCTTCCTGCAGTTTGGGTTGGGAATTACTTCCAATTAGTAACTCCCTCTTGTAGTTCCATTTCTGCTTAGTTTCAGCTGAGGACCGACTCTCAATTCTTGTGCCAATTCAGGATTTCCTCATCGACCATTGAGGGTAAATCTGTCGAATCAATTCTGAATTCTTGATAAACAAGTAGTGCTTGATCTGATGTTGCGAAAGAGTTAGTGCTTCATCTATTTTACCTATGTAGAGGTGTTGATTTGGAAGCACTTGTACATTACTCATCCCGTGAGAAATTGCAGTGACCTTAAGGACTCGTTCCAATTACCTTCAAAGCTGTTCACTCTTGTATGTGTGGGAGGGCTGCAGATGCAGGTAGGATAATGCTTGCATGAGTGTGTTTATGTGTTGTCGATGGCACATTTTATGAACTTGTTACTACTATGTGCGCCTCATCACTCTCTCTCTACCTCTAATTGTTATTGTGTGGGTTTAGAGATATAGATAAAAATGTGTCAGTTGGATTTAATTGCTTTCTTATTCTATATTATAATAGAGTCACATTCATTCAATGTATCCTC
Organism: Chaunax sp. Z400; assembly: GCA_037577475.1. Classification (NCBI taxonomy): domain Eukaryota; kingdom Metazoa; phylum Chordata; class Actinopteri; order Lophiiformes; family Chaunacidae; genus Chaunax; species Chaunax sp. Z400. The sequence goes on along the minus strand of CM075196.1, from coordinate 15,910,729 downwards.
AGTGTGATGTCAAAATGTGTATGTGACAGAGAAGTGTCTGGAAGCCCACTGACTCAATAGCAAATTATTGTGAGTATTGTTGCGGTATGGCTTATAATGGCAAGACATATTTATTATATACAGCAGTGAATGCATGTATGTTTTTGCCACACCCTAATGACAATTGATTAAACACATCTAGTGAATAACTACTCCACATCCAGTTTATGATCTGATTTCTTATAAACCCAGTGATTCATAAAAGTTTGACTCCGGTTGAGTTATTGGAAAAAAACTGATGAGACATAACACGGCATTGAATTAGGGAACCAGTCAAGGGTTTTATTTGATGAGCTGGGAATCATTTAACAACAGTAAAATTACATTTCTGACTAGGAAGGACTGGGTTGGCCAGGGTTGGATTTGAAAGAACACTCCATTAATGGACCTCCTGTTTGTCTTGTTTTGTATTATTATCCCACCTGACTGCACCACTGCAGATATTGACTGTTGTTAAAGGTTTATGGGTGAAGATGTGGTGGATGAATCAGTCAGACTCAGCACCTTCGCACAGGAGACGGGGGTTTATCTGTTCTGCCCGAAGCCTAAAACTGATGTTTATAACTATTAGAATTAGTGACTTATTTTCAGGGGTATTCATTATCTGGTTCTGCTTGGTTGGAGTGTAAATGGCCTTAATGATTTAGACCCTGGGTGCAGATAGAATTATTGGCCATTGACACTGGGGGGAAATAGCATACACCCCAAATTACTATATGATCTGACTGACTAAAGACCATTTATTCATAACTATGGATGGGATGTGCATTTGTTTATTTTATCTCACAAAAGGAATCATGACCCTACCTGGTTAACACTGCTCAACATTTGAAAAACAAACCTGACATATAGCATAATAGCTGAGCCCCTCTGCATCAACATGGCTTTTAATGTATGTTCAGAATGTTTTCAGACTATATCGTCAGCTGCCAGTGGTGAGCTGAGCAAAGGCTAATGGACAGGGTTAGTCCCTGATCTCAATACCTGCTGAAAAAATTAGGTTTAAAAGCTGGAAATCTCAACACATAATAATTTAATTCAGGTGGTGGTTTGTCATGTATTCAACCCCTGCAGCTGTATTAAAGTCGTTCTCAAGCATTTTTCAGCTCCGATGCTGCAGGCTGCTTCACTCAAAGCATTTTCTCTCACCTTGCAGGTTTTAATCACCCATCTGTCTCTAGCAGTGGAGAGCATGCAGTGTGAGTCAGCAGCATATCAAAAGAAAATTCAGTTATTTAATTTACCTCTTATGGAGGTTTTATCTTTTTTTTTCTATGAACATGTTACTAATACATGCTCCGAAGCAACGTCCCTTTCCATCACATTCTCCTTGGCATTTCTCTCACGCACGTAGATCCACCGAGAACAATCATATACAGAATGTGTGCCAAGAAAGGGCTTATTCTCTTTTTTTATTGCCCGGTTTTTATCTTGCAGATGTACATTTTCCTGCATCCCTTTAATTAAAATGTTTCTCAGAAGAATGAGGTTGTGACCAGTATAACCTTGATCTACACCAAACAACTGCAAGATGTACTAAAAAAAGGTGCATTTCCATGTAAACCTTCAACTCTTCCTGTTGATGCATTCAAGGACAACTGTTCATCTGAGATGGCACAATTCAATGCTAAACAGCAGCCTTATTAATTCAAAGGAACTTTGAAATTCTCTTTCTCATTGTGTGGTTATTTGCTTGTTGCTGGTATAAGACGGAACAAGAGTGTGATATTAAAGGATGCTAAACACTTCATTTCCACATGAACACTGTTTTTTCCCATGTACCTCCCATCAGTTTATAATCCATTTGTGTCATTGCCTCCACACAGTCCATTTGCACTAAGCCAACCTCATTGAAGGGTAACTCTTGTGGAAATAAGTGGGCATTGCGGGATATTAGCTCATGCTGGTTTGAGGAACTATGCATGAAGTGCAATTAAATGAAATTTGTGTCGCTAATTATGCTAGATTTGGCTAATTTTGTGTGTGTGTGCGTGTGTTTGTTCAATTCACTGCACTTACAGATACGTTATTTGGACAAGCATGATGTATTTTTTATCCTCCACTGCCAGACCTCTTCAATATCAGAGTGATCCAAGTGATTGGTGTCACTACAGAGCAAACAGGAACTACAAACAGCCAAAGCAGCCTGACTCTCCGTGATGCAGATGTACTAAAAAGTTAACATATATAGGCTAGACTAGAAACACACTCATGTGTTCAGAGCTCAGACATTCATCAACATTTCTCTTCAAAAACTGTGGATGAAAGTGTGGCTGGTGTTATTTTTTTAACTCGGGTTCCAACATTGAAGCCTGACTTGATGATAGACGGGACCAGATGGACTGATGTTAGGAACTGTCTCAGACGTTCATGCAGTTGACCTGTGTGTATCCATGATCCTCCAGCTCTTCCACGACTACATGCCTCCTGTTCTTACATTCAGTCACTAAACACCTGTTTAAGATTTGGGAAAGATCGTGATTTTGGGTCGATGATGAAAAAGTCCATTTGTCAGTTCTAGTGTTTCTAGACTTTTAAGTATTTAATCAAACGCTGAAGTGCTTCATGTCACCTCAGCCATAGAATTGCTAAGATAAGATAAGATAAGATAAGATATCCCTTTATTAGTCCCATAGTGGGGAAATTTACAGCATTGCAGCAGCACAGTGTACAAAAAACACAGCAGGAGGAGGGGAAATAATATTTTTTGCACAATTTGCAATACTATTTGCAATTTGCAATAAAATCTATTTTGCAATATTAAGCACTTGCTAATCGTTGATGTGGTTGGAAAGCAAATGGAATCAGTGAGAGTTTTGTAGAGAAAATGTGTGAGAGAATTTGTATCTGAAGATAATTCTGATGGGACAGAATAGCTCATAGCTGTTTTCGGCAACAGGATCTTACAATCCTACGGGCCTGCACTGTATGCAACCAGCCCAGTCATGAACAGCAGACAGACAATGTTTGCCAGTAGTTGGTGAAGCATCTGGCATACTAAAGATACGTTTTCTAAGAGATTGTGGATCGTAACTAAAAGAAATATGATTATCACATCTCATTCATTATGTACACACAGGCATATTTTGCCAGCACATTATCCGAAACAAGTATATTAGCTGGTGATATGCGACTGCCGTACATCAACAGTCACAGCTTGTGTTGATGTTTATGAGTGTTTAGGGGCCATGTCGTTTAGAGAGACAAACAATTTGCTCATTTAGTGTGTTTGGCTGCTGATATCTTATTCAGGGTTCTCTAATCTGGCTTCTTCTCCAGGGAAGTTACAATATTAATTCATGAAGATGACACCTTTTCACTCCAACAACATCAGTAGTGACCCTAATCACTTTACACACCCACTATCTTAAACATTTAAATACATCTTCTATATCATGGGGCTCTCTATCCCTAATTTGGTGAGAGATAACAACCTCTTAATAACTTCACTAATCCCACGACTCCCAGATGAATATATTATCTCCTGTCATGCCCATTTTTAATTTCTGGATTTGTTTCTTTCTTTCATATAATGACAGCACTGTAAACACTGTGTAAATACATCTTATGCTGCAGAAGAGTATGGCATGTAAATTCTAGAAGAAATCATATAAATATAAGGCTAAATTAAATAATAAAATATATCCTTAAGCTACATTATGTGCTAACGGCACAGCTATGTCTGATCAACCTTTCTGGTTTTAGCCCAAGATACAGATTTTGTAGATTTGCAAAAATATTTATGTTCCATTTCACAGTAATTACTGACAAAAGTCTTTTTACCTTTCGGTAATCAATTTTGCATAGATTAGGGAATTCTACAAGTGATACATTTTGATAAATAACACACGATTGCATGTATGAATAAACAGGTGTAGTAATTAATTGTAAAATATCTTTATAAGTCATTTAAATTCCACTTGAAGTTACATAAACACACAGACCTCCAGCTCTTTATTACATTGATGTGACCTGATCGCTTTGTTTTTAAAGAGTCTCGACCTCGTTCTGTTAAAAGCTGGGGGCTACACACCACTGCTCAAAGGTTAACATGCAAAGATGTTCTGAAGACAGCAAAAATAGTAAGAAAATGTCAGGGTCTCTTCAGAAGCTTACATTGCCACACACTTTTAGTGGCTCATTGCAAAAGATTAATCTTATACATAAATTGAGGAAAAATCCTGCATATTATGCCTGTGAAGTCCTTGTTTGTTTGTGCTGATAAAATCTGCTTTGAAATAGGCTAATTAATCTCCATTAACCTGAGTTATTCCTGGATGGCAGCAGAAGTTTGTTGAAGTCTATATTTGCTTCCCAAAGTAACTGTGTTGATTTGGATGAGAACACTGAGTTTATTTGTGGACCTGGACAGTTGTGTTGTCAGGATGTTCAGTGATGTAGAGAAGAAAGCAATTTTTCATGCAGTGCCTACCCACACTGTCACCGTCTCCCAAATGATGGCTTGCACAGTAGAAAAATGGAGAATATAGAACACCAAGTATTAACTGACCAACTTTATGTGTACCTTGTGATTGTTTTGATTTAAAGAAACGTATATATCTATCACCATCTGTCACTAAGTAAAATATTTTAATTATCGATTGGATTAATCAAGGTAAGCAGTGAATCAGCATGTTTAATGGCATTGTGCTTTGGTACACCACAAATTAAAGAGTGTAGATCAAACATAGAAGCAGTCATGTAGCCTTCAGAGGGACTCAATCAGTCGAAATGCAACGCCTTCATAAAATCTGAGAGAAGTTGTTGCTGACATGCCCATTAATATTAATAAGACCATTAATTTTAAACTCAGCACAGACTTATTTTGGCATCTATTGTTATAGTTGCATTACTTGCTGATGTGGATCCAAATATATGCAATGGTTGGAAAATCTCTCTAATTCAGCTGCTCACCAGATAAAAGCCGGAGCGGATGCTTTTTCCTGTAATTATGGCGAATGAGAGTGTTTTTTCACATCTGTTTGCAGTATGCTGCAGTATTTGTGCTCGCTGATGAAACCACCAAAGTACGAGCTGTAGTTACTTCAAAGATATTGCTATAGAGTTTTAATGAGAATACTGCATTTATTACTCAATGTGGAAATCAATACCATTACGTAACATCACTTTGCAGAAGTCCTGCAAACCCTGAGATGACATTTATGCTGTTCAGAATTGTCTGACAGATGGTGATTGCACTGTAGAGACTAAAACATCACCTCCTCTCTGCAGTTTCAGAAAAAGCCTTGTCATTCCTCCCTGTGTTACTGCTGCGCAACTCTACTAAAACTAATCTCATCCCATTTGTCAGTGATTGATTGATTTTGCACAATTCTTCCATTATATTTTGCATTGTCATGCAGGGCCTTTGATAGAGCGCTTTGTCAAGTTGCCTGCTTTTGACTGGTAATTCTGACCCAGACACAACTTATTTCTAACTCGTGTCTTTTGAGACATAAGCTCAAAAGAATATGTCTCACCCCTTCTCGCTTAAAGCATTCAGTATCCTCTGTATATTTGATTTTTACCCTCTTTCCTTCCAGACTCACACATGATCTGACAGCAGCAGAAAAGGATTACAGGTGCTGTACATAAACTGTATTATAACATTTCACCAGCTTTCCAGGAGGAGGTCAATCATAATGGCGATGCTTATAATGGCTGCCTTGTACAGTTGCATGTGGCTTCATTCCAAGTACTCCGTTCAAGCTAATGTATACAGTAGATGTAGCTATATCTCAGCCTCAGCATAAAAGTGCAGAAGACTGAAGTTAAGTGCACAATCCTTTGAATTCCAGGAAGCTTCCACTTTTAAAAAATCAGTCACGTCTGAGGTTGAGCATAGGTACCGACATACAACAGCTGCACAAGAGCTGCAGGGGATAATGTTCAGACTTACAGATGCTTATATGAAGGATCATAGATCTTGTTCAGTGCAGTATGCTACTGGTTGATAATTAAAAGTTTTTGCTAACACAACACCACCACCACCTCCACTCAGAAATCGTCTTGTTGTTCCTTCATTACCTCCACCAAGGAGGATCTTTTCACCCATATCCGTTTGTTGGTTGGTTGGTTTGCCAGCAGGACTACGCAAAAGCTGCTGAAAAGATTTCCATGACACTTGGTGGAAAGACGGGTCTTCAGCTAGAATAGACCTCATTTAACTTGCAGATTCAGATAAAGGAGCTGATCCAGTATTTTTTCACATTGTGAGAGGCATTTCTCAGCACTTTCTTTGATTTCTAAGGGAATAATGCATGGATCTGATGTATGTGAAGAGTTTAAAGTACAGCTGTTTTCACGAAGCTGAAAGGTTGAAAGTTTAAACACGAGTTTGTGGCCTTTATGTACAAGGATGATTTTCTTTTTTTACATCATACATTGTTTTGGTCAGTTATGGTCCATATTGTAACTTGACATCTCTGATGATGGGCTTTTCAGTGAAGTGGAAAAACATCTTGTGTTCAGCTACACAAGTTTACAAGTTACACAACAATATTCATAGTGTCGGAAGTTTTCGATGACAGAGAAGGAGTAGATGTAATTTTAAAAATTTGAAACATAGTTAAATACCACACCACAAAATGCGTGTTTGATGCACTGATGAGTAATAAAAACATTTCAATCAGGAGAGACTAGTGGTTGAAGTAAATAAGAATGTTTATTACATCAAATGATATGTGATAATTCGTATGTTTGAAAGTCTTTGGTGTCAGAAAGTCTTTGGTTCTTAGACTCTTCAGGGAGATTGAGATAGAAGGGCATCTGTCCTGAGCAGCAGCAAGATATATATCCCCCTTGGAGTCCAGACACTGGTAGTGGTGGCTTATGACCCTGGTGAAACTTATGAATGATGAAGTTGGTGAATCTTTGAAGACTGGGCAGTGATGGGGAGGTGGAGGATGTGCACACAACGGCAGCACAAAAGACCTAGAGGAAGGTGTGTCACTGTGCAATTGGATAGATGTGACCGGCTGATGAGAACAGCTGATAACAATTGACGGCCCAGACCGTGATGCAGGAAAATAAGATTGAGCACGCATGAGAGGTGAATAACAGAACAGCATGAGAAATAATGCATAGCCCAAGTGTGCAAAGCTTTAGCTTCATATCATTCAAGTAGATATTACTGGTAGCAACACAGTTCAGCAAACAAGTATACATGGAAACATGTACATTTCACCCATAGCAATCAGTGTGGTTAACACACAAACACAATATTGACAGCAATAAACTAAAGTTAAACTAAAATGAACCTCATTGATTTTTTCTGCATAAAATCAATCTTTATTTCAATGAGTGAGCTTCCCACTTTATTTCACCAACCACACCTGTGTATATTGTACCCAGCATTAGTTTACCTGTATTGCATAGCATGAACATGAACAAACAAGCATCATGCTGTACCTTTGCCTTTTTAATCTGGTGAGTGCTTGAGCTAGCTCCATCATACGGAGCCCTCGGGGGGCCATCTTAGCAGGTAATACTTCTATCTGCATGAAGCAGGTAGTGAGAGCTGACTGGTGTGTGTTCGCTTGTGCAGTGAAACCCCAGCTGTGACATGCATGATGTGATCCAGTCAAGCTTGAAACGAGGACACAGGTCAATGAGCAAAAACAGTGACTGCAGCAAAGTGGACATGACAGCGCTTTGGCCCACTCAGTGTAATGGGAATAATATCGTCCCTTTGTGAATGCAGGGCTGTGAGTGTGAGTCACGGAAAATTAAAAACACCTCAGCAATTAGACCAATGTTGTATTTAGTCACAAGTACTTGTCACGGTTTTTTGTCGTTAAAAAACCATTGATATAGAGCTATATTTTCTTGCTAGTGTTGTCCTCTTTAAAATGGGATTTAAACAGAAAAGGGTAGAAAGAACACAGAACACTGCAATATTAAGGAAATGTTTAATGCAAATAATGAGGACGGCTTATTATGTCACTTTATCATGATCGTATTTTAATATTGGATGTTTTCCTGTCCTAGAATGGTAGGATTAATCTTTTACTTACTGTATGTATGACTCTTATTGACTATTTAATTTGAAGAGAAAACAAGACATTTCCTGATATCACAGGAGCCCTGTGCAGTGCTTCTTCTGTCCATTTACTTCCATCACCAAATGAGATAAATATAGCAGATGATAATACTGTACATAAACGGACAGGTAGATCGGCACATGAATGGGAGTTGCTGGGTCTTCTGATGGTGTTATAGTTTGACATACATTTAGCATCTTTCCAGAGCTGTCAGTCACACTATCAACATTTCACAACTCCCCTCCTTCGCAACAACACTTGGCAGCTTGGTGTCCTTGCTGGGGCCAAACGGTTTGTGTTTCAGAGATTGTACTGCGTGTGACAGATGCAGCTTTGCGGTTCTTGAAAGAGGAGCGAGAGAGAGTGAAGTGTGAGTGAAGTTGGTGTGTGGAGATAGTATAGATGAGTTGGTCCGAGTGTGCTTGCACATTTGCATGTGTTAGAGCTGTGACTGAAAGCCTAAGATTGGAGTAAACTAATCTCTATTTATATCTCTGAATGTTGAGGACATATTTTTATTTTAACGTGTTGACTGCAGCAGCATCATCAAGCTGTATTTATCTGCTAAATAAATCTACTAATATTTCAGATCATGGAGCCAATTGAAAATGACTGAATGGTCCTTATCTGTTTTCACACTATCCATAATGAGTAGGTAATTACTGGAAAAAAAAATAAAGCAACACCATAAAAAAACTTGACAGTTGCTGTATAATTTTAAAACAATGTGGTTATCAGTCAGTGAATGAAACTGTTCTCTCTGCTGGCTGAATTCATACAAGGGTACTGGGTTGTGTCCTGAATAAGCAGTGAGCAGATTCACTGAGGCTTGCTGAAGCTTATCCTCGGATGGCCTTGAACGGAAAGCCTGTATTTTAGAGCATTTCAAGACAAAAGCGGATTATTTCTTTGTTGCACATAATGACCACTGTTAACGCACACTGTCCACATGCGTGCAGAAAAGCACGCCCCACTGTGCTCCCAACCGTATATCTAAATAAGCATTTGTCCACTGAAACGCTGAAAAAGTAACTATTTTCAGATGCACAGCTGAGAATACATCTGTGCAGTGACATAGAGCACAACTGAAGTACAACAGTAGTAATTATCATCTATCAACTATCATCTATCTGCAAAAAGTAATCTGCATATTAAGTACTGTTGGGTTTTCTTCCAAATACATTCAAGGGTTTATGGGACGGAGTGTATAATTGCATCGTAACACAGAGGAAGGTAATTTTATTGTCCTTAAAGTCTCAAATCACAGGTATATAGCAACTCTCCACTGGTCCATTTCACAGTAGCGAAGCAATTTGTTCTGGAATAGCTGTGAAAGCATTTGTATTTTTTGAATTTATTTTTACAGCCAGTGCAGCATAATCTTCTAAGCACAGAGTTTTGTTAACCTGTTTGGAAAAAAACCACAGCTTAGGAAGGAAAATCAATTTTAAAACCTTTTCTAATGGGCCAGAATTTCTGTTTTCAACACTACGTCTGGCACTGTTAATAGTGGGGTGATGAAGCAAACGGTACTTTTAGCTCTTACAAAATGCCTGTTAAATACGAAGTAAACATCATTTGTAGTTAAAGAAATAAAACTTATAAATGCACCAGAATAGTTCTTCAGTAATCCACAGGGCTCAGCATCCTTTATAAATATACTATACTATAAATACAGAGGTGACTCAGTCTGACATTTATACTATATTTATATTTATCAATATTGTTACGATGATGAACATGATGTAATTTCACATAGGTTTGAATCTGATGTACTTATAGAGACTTTATATAAAAGGTAACTATACTGTGCCAGGTAGGGTTAGTTACTCTTTTTTCTCTATATAATATAGAACCCCTTTAGTCAAGGCAGGTCTTGGGAGGTTTTCATGGTAAATTATATTAGCAGGCATTTTGCCTCGTGTTACAGTCAAGTGAACTGAATTCTCTTATCTAATTCAGTTGTCATGTAACCTTAGCACCCAGCTGACCCACCCACCTACTCCTAAAACAGACTGGGAATCGAACAGTTTCAGTAGAGACCTGACACTCAGGAGTTTATCTGCTTGTGCTCCATCACCACATTAAGTAAAAGTACTGTAGTTCTTGTGTTTCTATAGCAACAGTTCCCACTCATGTCTTCAGGATACTGAGCAATGCGGAGAGTGAAGGAGAGCTGCAATGACAGTCATACCTGCACGTTTTACTTTGATCAAAGTCGATGCTGGTAAATTAAAACTTGTCCAGTATCTATACTCTCCCTATACAAACAATGGTATTTTTGGATTGGAGCGACCAACAAAGAATATTTCTGTCTGATGTTGCATTAGTTCAACGTAACTAATGACAATTATTCAAAAAAGTGATCCACAATATGTTAATCTTGTAGTTTGAAAATCCTGTGAAACAGCATTTAGACACTCGTGTTATAATAAAAAAAAATTGAGGGTAATCAAATTAATAACCAAATTAATGAAATATTTTCCTGACACTGGTTCCTGACCCTTTCAGGGATGCAAACTTTAGCTTCTGAAAAATCTTGCATTGCATTTGCGGAGATTTCTACTGCTGTGTCAGTGTTCTTGTCCTTGGCTCTGCTATATTGCTTTTAAGTAAGTCTTTTCATTCTTCAATCTTCCATCCCTCTCTATTCCTCTCTCTCTTTTACATTTTCTCTCTTTTGTTCCATCACCGTCTCTCTTCCCCAGGTGTTGATAAGTGACAGAGGTGATGTGATGGCAGAGCTGGCACGCAGAACAGGTCAGAGCAAACAGTCTGCTGCTCACTGAGCTTACTGGATGCATCGCGTTGTAACTTAGACAGGTAGGATTCCTACATTTTTTTTTTCACATTCTTTTTAAATTCACATGTTCTTTTTCGAGTTTTGTCACACTTGTGTGGGCAAGACCTTGAACACAGTCCTTTAAATTAATTATATTTAAAAGCACAATTCAAATGAAGCATTTCTTTTTATCTAGTTCCATCCATCCACATGTTTTATGGATGAAGTGCAGAAAGCGAAATTATTGGCAATGACTGAAAAGTATAGTACAATTCTTGCAACAAGGGAATTTAATAGGACTAAAATTCTGACAATTTCTCTCCATAACAAATAAATAAAAATAATATACAAATAGTCACAAAACAAGGTTAACTCTCGATTGGTTGTCTTTATCTGAAAAGGAAATTTGGATTTCCCTCAGCTCTCTTTATCTCTAATGCACAACTCTCTTTCAGAATGGATTTCCCCAATTGCACTGAAGGGGTGTTTGGCACGAGAAGCAGTGGTAACGACTCACTGGAGACCACTAAACTCCCTCCCAGCAAGATCCTGCTTACAGTGACCCTCTCTGTGGTGGCGATCCTGACTACATTCTTCAACTGCCTGGTGATCACAGCTATCGCAGTCACCCGCAAGTTGCACCACCCGGCCAACTACCTCATTTGCTCATTAGCAGTGACCGATCTGCTAGTGGCTGTGCTGGTAATGCCCTTCAGTATCATGTACATCCAAAAAGAGACCTGGGTCATGGGTCAGGTCGTGTGTACCATCTGGTTAAGTGTGGATATCACTTGTTGCACATGCTCCATCCTGCACCTTGCTACAATTGCCATTGACCGTTATAGGGCCATTACTGATGCCGTGGAGTACTCTCGCAAACGCACGGGGGCCAGGGCTGGGGCGATGGTGGCAGTGGTGTGGCTCTTATCCATCCTCATCTCACTTCCACCTCTTCTGTGGCGGCACTACAACAAGGATGCAGAGCAGGAAGACCAGTGCATCATCATCCACCATCACATGGCTTTCACGCTGTACTCCACCCTTGGAGCGTTTTACATACCCCTGCTGCTCATCCTCATCCTCTACTATAAAATCTACCGGGCCGCTCAAACCCTCTACATGCGCAGGGAGGCCAGCCGAGCAAGCCGGTACTCATGTATGACCAATGGGAGCATGATTCCGTCATCCTACCCTGTTGGAGATGGCGACATCGATGGGGGACCTCGCAGTCCAGAGCCAGTAAGCCCACCAGAAAAATCCACTTCTGAACCCTCGACTGAGGAACCTCCACGTGAACGGGTGCGTGTGTCGGCAAAGGCTTTCCAGTGCAGGTCACGTCGCCATGAGTCACGCAGTGAGTCACGTCGGAGCCAGCTTTACCAAGGGCCACGCATCTCAGGCTCACGGGAACGCAAAGCAGCATCCACACTGGGGTTGATTATAGGCGCCTTTGTGATCTGTTGGTTGCCATTTTTTGTCAAGGAGGTCATCGTCAACACGTGCAGCTCTTGCAGTATTTCAGTGGAGATGAGTGACTTTCTGACATGGTTGGGCTACCTCAACTCGCTGATCAACCCCCTCATCTACACCATCTTTAATGAAGACTTCAAAAAAGCTTTCCAAAGAATTGTTAGGTGCAGTCATTACCTCTGATGTTTGCAATTATGCACGATCATACCCATATACTGCCACACATGTACCCAGGAGGGGACAAACTAAAGGCTTTTGAGAGAACACTAACTGACTACTGACTCAATGTGCCTCAGAGAGAATACTATCAAGAGGAAAAGGGTTGACACCCATTTTCAGACACTTCACCAGGCACTCCAACAGACTAAATGGCAGCAGCTCAGAAATGGGCTTTGAGCAAAGTTCCATATTGAAAACCATCCAAGTCCTGCTATTAATAGAACAGCCTGAGATTTCCTTGATGTTAATTGGTGTGTTTGAGGGGACACTGACATGTTGGTTTTTACAAAATGGTCCATCTCTGACCTTTTTGAGGTCTGAGTTCTGTGCATTAGTGATCAGCCCCATTTAAAGGTCTTGAAATAGCTGATCATTATGTCTCTTCCATCCAATAACCTCCCCGCTATCTAGTCTAAGCTGCTGGCTGAAATACAGAACATGTGTAAAATACCACAGTATACCAAGTTGTGACTCTCTTTTGCCATGACATGACACATCTGATTGACTGCTGCAGTGATGAACAGAAATGGTTGTTGAATGTGGTATATATTCAGCCATGCAAAATATTCCAACAAATACAAAATAATATGAGCTTCTTGTCAGCTGCTGATAGTGGCTTGATTCCTTTTACAACCCAAAAGTGGGGAGTTATTGTCTGTCTTTCATAAATTCCACAACACTGAACTTATCATACCATGTTTTAAATGTTTAGAATTGACATCAAAGAATGCCTTCATTTGTGAAGATGTTATACCACCAAGGACCAAATCTTACTGTTTATAACACATTCAGAATTATATATATAAAAAAGGGGGACCAATGTAAAAATGGAGCTTGTTCCAACTTTGACTACAATTAACTTTTGGAGGAGGTTTAAGAAAAAGGGGTCACAGGTTCTAAAACACTGCCACTTTAACCGATGCTTTTGCACAGCCTTTTATGTTCTTTTCAGCCATTTTGTACTGTATTTATTTTCTTTATTTATCAATTTATTAATTTATTTTATCCTGTAGCCGTTAAATATCCCATCACATCTCACTCCCACACCATAGCCATTAGGTTGTAATGAATGTGAGAACCATTGGTGGAGAAATCCTCATTACATTAATCCCACTCAAGTACTAGGAATAGAGCTACTATTTCTTTACTGCCTCCGAGAGGGCACATGTTGATGGAAGTATTGTGGATGAGTCAAGTGTGAGGGTGTACTGTATGCCAGAGAGATGCAGTAATACAAGTTATGTCATATACATACATACATGATACATACATCTCTTATAGTATGAACGGTATTTGTATACTGTTTCCTTTTTTGTCTCTCACTGTCTCAATAATCAATAATAAACAGTCCACATATGGTTGATGTTCCCCTGTTCTTTTCCAATTTAAAGATACTTTTGTGAGTGAAGGTTTGTTGGTTGATTGAGTAAGGTATATCCCTTATGTGTATAGAGAGAATGGTATCAGGAATAACAGAAATGATGAGTAAATCATGATCTGTAAGTATATATGAATGTTGATATGACTTAACTAAACCCCATATTTCAATATGTTGCCTGAAGTTGAACAGACAGGATATTCTGATGTGATTGTGCCCCCTTGTGGCTAATAGGAAGACCTCACACTTTCCATTTGGCTGTAATAAACTACATCACAGCTGCAACAAAGAGATTCATGAATCTGGAAATATAATGTTGTTCATTTGGTCTCATAAATCAAACAAATAAAACTAAGAAAAAAACGCATTGATGTGCAAGCCACCTCTATCTCACAGGTTGTTTTTCATGGAAAAGATTGGTTTATGGACTTGTGCAGACAGCAAAGTGCTCCCTAAGATAAATCTAATACTTTTTCACCTGTCAGTCAGGAGCTTCACTTAAGACAGATTGTAATTGTGGAAGGACAAGCTATCCATTCTTCATATTGTGCAGGAAAACCATACAATCAATGTTGTAGCCATGTTCCTTGTAACAAACAACTCCCAGAGAGTTACCACTGCCAGGAATGGTGTGGGTCTCAGCAGTGGTTTGCAAGTGTTTTGCCCCTGCACAACACATTAGAGCCAAAACTAAAAACTGCAATTTGTTTTCAAAGTTTTCAAAACTTACAGGCTATAATGGCATAGGGTCTGTGTTCATGTACGCTGCTTGTGAAGGGCATTCACAAACCCACTACGCAGACATCTGTTATGAAATCTGTCTCCATAATTAAGCATACAAACAACTGTAACAGTATATGTGTATGTACACTCCCCAGGGACTGTCAGTGCAGATATCAGGCACAAATGAGCCAACATCTTTCCTCTTTCTCCTACATGGTGAGGAGAAAGGAATGCCTGTAGCTGACTGGCCCTAAAAGAACTGCTGATATTCCCAGGGGTAAATAAATCCCTCCTCACCAACTGTAAGCAACTTCAAGGCACTTGGATACTGTGTACAGGGATCTCATTTCCAATTACCATTTTATTTAAATCACTGCAATTTAGGAGACCTATTAGAATAAAATTCACACCTTGGAGTTGGCTTTGAAAAAGATGTGTAATTTTGCCATGTCATACGAGGAAAATTTAGCTGCTTCACTTTCTGAGGCCTGGTCCTTATGAACTTCAAAGTCTCTGTCACACTGTCACAGCTTTCTGGGAAACATGTAGAGAATGGAGCCATTGTTACTGTACTGAGAACCACCTGTGCTTTTCCTTCTATAATTGCTCTGATGTGAAAATGGTTATTATGGGTGATTATTAATTTCACCATGAAAGTCCTAAAAATTGATTCTACATTTTATCTGTAAAATTAGGCTTTTCTATTTTCTGTACATGTGATGATATTTAGACCAGACGCAACCAGTTCTGTAAATCTTATTTTGAATTCTTCCTAGTTAGGCAACAGGGCTCAAAAGGCTGTTTTCTGTATTTTTTGTTTTTCTTAAAATGAAAATACAAAATACTTCCCTTCTCTTTTTCTACCCTTGTTCCTATAAAACTGCCTTTCTACTGCCTCAGTCAACATTCTGGTCTCAAGTGACATAGTGTATATTAAAATATGTGGATGTTTTTGTGAATGTAACACCATTGCGGCATCTAAAGATTAAAAAAAAAATCTTGTTTTTATTTTTAGTTCCATGAAATAGATCCACCTGAAAAGAATCTGTCATACTCTGCAATTCACAGGGAAATGATTCATGTTAAATATTTCAGATTCAGATAAAATTTTCAGATTTTATCCCAATTGCTGTGCACCTTACAGTTTACAATGTTACTATTCCACTTCCTTGTAATAGTCAAAACTAATCACTCAAAAAACACCTGATCACAAATTCTACTATTTGCTTCATATATAAAGCAAAATCAAACTGATCTGCATCGAATTAACTCACAGGATGATAATTTGTTAGAATAGATGATGAGGTAAATAGCAACATTTTTTGTGACAGATGAACTGCCATCCCATAATTATAATGGAACAAAATTTCAATAATGGTCATGTCCTTGTAAAGTCTGGGACTCTAAAGGGGTCCCCAGCAAAAAAGGGTATCATTTATTTTCACCTTTATACCATCCATAAGTGATACAATGAAACAATATATGACTTTTTTGGTCATGGATCCTCATTGATTTTCTATGACAAAAGCATGGATAGATAGATAGATAGATAGATAGATAGATAGATAGATAGATAGATAGATATAATGTTGTAATTATGTTAACCTCTTGGCTTTATGGGCAACAAGGAAGCTTACGGTTATTTTCTCAATGTAATTCTGTCAATCAGCCCATTTGTCAAATACATGTATTTTAATAAGCATACCATCTTGATTTTAACCTTTTGAGATGTTACGACGAGGCCATTGTTTGTTGTAGATTGTTAATAATTTAAAAAACTTTATTAGTACCTTTGTAATATTAGTTGCCAGGTTGGTATTGTTTTGTCGCAGGAGCCATTCATAATGATAGAAGGATGCTGCTTTACAAACCTGGCAACTGACTATGCGCTGGATACAGCAGACAGTATGGCGGACAGCGAAAGTGATTTGGAAACAGACGGGCTTGATATAGCTCTGGACACATTGTGTAGAAGACACTGCAGCAACGAGTCTTCTCTGAGGAGTAAAAGTTATTGCTCCGAGTTTTGTGAGGTACGTCAAACTCTATTTTAAATGCTCTACAATTGTCGGTCAGTGTCTGTTTATTGCTAACGCTACTAGCAATACTAGCTAACATTAGCTTTCATATTCCAAATACCTCTATTTATGCAGTAGTGTGACATAGCCCGTCGGAAACACAACAAAAACTATTAAAAAAGATGTAGATGAATGATGCTCTAACCCAGGTAACTTCATGCAACCTTGTTTTTCAAGATATCTGCCATACATTCGATATTGCCTAGCGTTACAGCTAGTTAAGCTAAGCTAACGGAATGATGGTGGCGTCGGTCTTCTGAAGGGCTGTGTTTCGCCAAACTATCAATTATTAACATTGTACCATCAACAACGTTACACAGTCTGTTCTCAAATACCAAGATGAAATGACATTTTTAAGAAAATCAATAAGGTTTAACCATAAGTGAGTCACCAATGGAAAACTTGATTGCTAACGATCATGTATGGATACAGACGGTAGTGAACTTACTTGACACCACAAATGTAAACTAATTGGATGTGCCAAAAATCATGCATTAATCCGATGTCAGGCTTGTTTATGATATATAATTGAAGTGATAAATGGTAGTTCCTTATTTCATCGTAACTACTGCACTATGTATTATCGTTGTTCTGGGGAGCTCTCCGTTGCCACTGAGATGTCAGTAAGAACAAAGTTAGTTACTGCTAACTTAAACTTCTCTTTATATCAAGTACTAGATATTAACGTGATTAAATATTATTAAAGTTCCAATGTCATCAAAGAAAGTTAATAACTTCAAATTTGTCTCCATTGAAAACCCCGACCCCTCTGTACGTACAAATAACCACAATGACATCATGAAATACATTGAAATAATGTCTGAATATGTTGAATTTTTTAATCAAATGTTTAACTTTTAATTTGAAAAAATAATTATGCTGATCACTAATAGTCAATTTTTCGAGTAGAAGAATACCGTTTTGTTATAAGAATCTGTAAGATTAACTAATTACTTATTGATATTGCCAAATTCTTCGTATCTGTTTTCATCCTGCACAGTTGGTTGAGGAGTACACGGGTCACTGGCAAGTTCCTCTCCCTCAACTGAAGGTGCTGTGGACTGCACTCTGCAGCTTCACTAAAGCAACTATTGCCTTCCCTGATGACTGTCAACACATTCACTATGTTCTCAGCAGTCTGGCCTTGTAAGTGGTTTATTACTTGGAAATGATTAACAGCTTTTGTATTTTTCACTCTTTAAGTAACTGTTAACAGGAATGCATGACGTGTCATCTTAAGTTTAGAACTAGATGATATTAGTTGATGTTTCAATGGGCAAATAAACCTTAAGCAGTGAGTTTTGCTGAATAGCCTACTCCTTGAATATGTTCAACCTAATACTAAAACACGTGCTATAATGGAATATTCCTTTTTGTTGTTATGGTAATTGGTGCAACTTTTTCTTTGTATGTTGTCCCACAGGAATAGCATAACATAATATAACATAATGTTACCTTTTCTGCTTCTGTTTTTTGGCAAACTAATGCTCATCTCATTGTCTTGCAGGAGCTTCTTTGAGCTGATGCTGTTTTTTAGCAAAGAAGAATTTGTTGAAAAGCCTTTAAAAGACATCCTTGATTCCTTTCAGGTAACAAAAACTGCCTCACTCTCTCAATCCTTAGTTTTCTTATTGACGCAACACACTTTTATAATACCCAACTGCTGTACCTGTTATTAGCTGCGAGTATTGAACAGGATGATTGGTTACAGAAAATGGATGAATCACTTAGCTGAAACTACAACACCATCATTGGTTCACGATCAACATAACTACTACTTCTGTGGTTGCAGCTGCTTCTCCTTCCATTGTAATCTGATTATGACCTTCACCAACAAGAGTATGAGGAGGTTATGTGTTCAGTGCCATTTTGTCTTTGTGTGCGTGTGTGTTTGTAAGCAAAATAACTCATAATGTTTCGTTCAGATGAAATCATGTGAAAAGGTGGGCCCTGAGGAGGTGAACAGATGACTAGATTTTGAGGCTTAGCTGGAAGATGGAAAGGATTCAAGCATTTAAATTTATTTTTTTTATTATAAATCCTACTATGGCGATGCCATGTCCCACCCTACTCTGCCTCTGATTGCCTTGGTATGATGATAACCTTTCTCATTTAGTTGAACTTCTTTCAGTGAGGGGCTACTTGAGACCTTTAATGCCAAGTAAGGCAGGAGTACAATAGGTCATTGCGCTATCACAGTAGGATTAGCAAATTTTCTTTGCATAGGGATGCTTTCTCTAAGTGCCTTCTTTTTTATGTAGTTTTAGTTGGCAATTATGAACCCACACGTTGTAAAAGTCATTGCTGTGACTTGCCATTTTCACAACAAAAAGATGTGTCAAGAAAATCTGAATGAACCTGTTCTTCCCTTTTTGAAGGAGTGCCACTCTCAGCTCCTGCGACACAGGAACATCTACCTTCAGCATGTGAAGCAGATCATCAAAACGGGAGGCCCATGGGAGAATCCAGTGCTGCAAGGAATCCTGAAAGAGGCAGACTTGCCACCGAAACAAGGTATATTAATGACCACATTTAACAGCTGATAGAGCATGCACACACAGAGAGCACTGCATTGAGTGATTGTGACAGGTTGTATTCAAGACTTCCTCCTGTCTGACACACAGATTACTATCACCGTGTCAAATGGAGCTCAGCTGCTTCTGCTTCTATCAATTAAATAATATAAATATAATATGATATTATAACATCGTACTCTCTTTTGTAACAGCTTATCTATCTTATTATAATAATGTTAGAGCCAAAATGTTTTGTGTTATTGTGGTTATATAAATGGAAATTATGGTGCTAAACCAATCTGTTGGTGGAGTAAGCAAGTTTGGAGAAAGATACTTAATTGTTTAGTCTCATTCTCAGGTGCTTTGGGTTGGTCAGTTAGCCACCATCAGTATTTGAGGACCTGGGAATGAGACTCTACAATCTTTCTCCAGAATCAATCACTCCACCTTTAATACAGGTGCATGCCTCATTTTATGAGAGAGCAAGCAGCTTTTTACCCCAGTAAAAATGTTGATTTTGAAAGCAACAATTGCATGGATTGAAAGAGAGTAATTTGTAAAAACATGATGTGAATTTTGGAAATAATCATGTGTATTTTTGGTCAAAGATTGACTTTCTGGACTTTATAATGCTCTGGATTTACCGGAAATGTTTGCATGAGTCAGAAGCAATACTATGTGGCCACCACTGGAATCAGATTTTACAAATGATATATTAAAAACTATATTAATGTGTTTAAACAGAACAGGGGGAAAATGTGCGCAGTATTCTGATGTTGACTTAGAATTTGAATGTGAGCATTATGGAGGTTTGAAATCTTGTGTACAGCCTTAGCGTTTGGTAAAATCTACAGCAAAATTTCAGATTCTATGTCCAGTGTCTCCCAAAAATGTATTGACCTCATCAGCAGCTGACAAACGTTGACGGCAAAACTAAATCAAATCAAATCAAAGATTATATGCTATTTTTGAAATGTTGTTTGTTATTCCTAAATAAAATACCTAATATTTTAAAATATCTGAAACATTTTGCTATCATATCAGTTAAAAATTCGAGTGACACCATCATTAAAATGTTAGTCTATGTAACATTATCCTTGCCCACGCTTGTATGTAAATACTCCCTTATCATATAAACTAACACATTTACTTCCCCTCTCATGCAGTTGAGAACTACTTAAGCTCAGAGTTGCCAGTGTTCTTTGAGCTTCGGGTCCGCTATCTACAGGCTTGTGAACGAATGCAAGAAGCAAAGGCTCTGGCTAAATGCTGCCTGGAGAACTGTGTGGCCGGAAAGCATCTGTACTTCCATCAGGCCTACCTGACCTGCCTTTACAAGGCCTCACTCCATGAACACCTTCACAAGGAGGTAAGAGACAAAGAGAGGAAAGGGGGAGAGTATTGCGACTGTGTGGCATCATGGGGCAAGAGGGGTTGCTGTAAAGTCCTCAAAGTGGAAACATAACTTTTCAACTTTTCCCCCACCCCAGTGTACAGTATAGCATAATGAATGCAAGACATATAGGGAACCAATACAAACATGAAGAGTGTCATTTTCCTTTGGCCATCACTGTGTGGATAATGATATGTTTAATGACAACATTGTCTTTTTCCACGTTAAAAACAAGAAACAGAATATGGTTACAGCAGTCGAAGTGAGAAAGAGAAATTTGCATTAAATTATGGACTATCATATTAATAAATAGTCAGATACATAAATTAGCCTGTAATAACTTAATAATTGAAACTCCACTCTTGTTATTATGCCATAACAAACCAAATTATATCACATTGTAAATGGAACCTGTCATTATGAGCAGCCATTTGAACAGATGACCCTAATATCTTTTGCACCACTAAATTATTGTAATGCATTTTGATGTCTTTTGTTTTCAGTGTATTTTCTTAATGCATGTGTGTGCTCCTATATATCTTCTTCCTCAGATGGCAGAGATAGATGGCCGTAATGCAGTGGAGATCATCTGCAACACAGAGTGTGTTGAAAAAGATGAGCTTCTGCTGTCACTGTGTAAAGCTTTCCTCACCCAGCAGATACACAATGGAGACATGTACTATATTTGGTAAGACTGACTTCCAAACATGTACATCACACTAATACTACTCTGGACTGTTAATCTCGGCGTTCACAGTTGATGTTACTTTCAGATTCTGTGAATTTCTCAGTGTTTGTTTAATATATGATGAAATTTATAGTAAGGAGAGCTGTTGACAGGATGCACAGGGTTTTAAAAAATATCTGATTCAGTACCTCATCTGTTTACTAACATGGGAACGAGAACAGTTGTTCCCTTAATTAACATACAGTACAGCTGAGCCTGAGGTCTTTGACTCATCATCTGCTGCCTCCTGCAGGGACCTTGTATTCATCTGGAGCAGATTGCATCTTAGGGCTCATCCCTCCAGACAAGGCTTCTTGGCTGAGTGCTTACAGTTTGCTTCGTCTGCTACCAACGTCAGAGCCATCTTCCCCTTCATCAAACTGGTCACCACAGAGGTATGACTGAAAACATCATCTTTTACCAGAGGATAAACAATAATTAACAATCAGACTCCTGCTACTCTGTGCTCCATCTCTGCTGCTTCTGTATGGAGCCGACACTTACAGGTTATAATTGTATTGTTGGTCTTTCAGCAAGACTTCTCATCACTTTAGAGTTTTTTTATTAGTTGAATGTGGGCACTGATACACAAAGAGCCACTAAATGAGCTTTATTTATTTACATAAACATTAAATGGCAGTGGGCAAGCGATGTTATTGCCGTATGTGAGTAGGCCATGTTACACTTGTACTACCGAGGACCGTGGCAAGCCTACATCATACCAAAGGAAGTTGTTTGTCAGATCAAAATATCTTTTGCACTGTAAAAAACATGTATTGCTATTATGATTCTGATCTGCCAGTGATCACATACAGAGGAAAAAGTTCAACCCAAAATTACAGCTTTATTTCAGGATTGATATGTATCCTTCCCTTATATCATGCAAATAAAATGTATGCAATGCAGACATCTAAACAAAAATTAGATTCTCCCATCCAGCGTTTGACCTTGTTTTAATCACTAGTATGTTTTTGCACAGTTGGGGAGTGAAGGAGTCCATGTCTGCGTGGAGCTCTGTGCCAGGGCCTTGCAGCTGTGTGACATACAGGCTGACATTGTGACCCGCTCCCTGGTCTGCAAGACCATCGCCTTCCTGTTGCCTCAAGACCTGGAGATCTGTCGTGCCTGTGCCCTGATGGTCTTCTGCCAGGAACGCAGCCTGGAAGCTTACCGAACCGTCTGCTTGCTTTACATGCACCCTGATGAGGAACCGCATCCCCACAACAGCCCCGTCCGGACCAGTGTTCGCTTCCATATTCTGCAGGTTGGAATGGGTGATAAGGGGGATATATTATATGCTACAATAATATATTATCATTATGACTTGTGCCTAACGTTTTTTGCACATGTTGGTTTTCCAAGATGCTCAAGCAGCGCCTGTGTTTTGATCCTGAGTTTTGGAACCTCCTGACCCTCAGGACCCGATGCTTGGAGCTGATGAGTGACAAGGTCATGAAGGCTGCTGTTCTTAGTGAGATGGAGGTTGAAGAGGAAAAGGAAGACAGTGAAGTGCTATTAGTAAATAATTGTGTAAATGACTCATGCACTCACGGTTTCAATTCCTGCAAGTGCACTGAAGCTGCATTTGTAAATCAAAACCCTCCTGAAGTACAGACTGTGGCCGCAGAGACAGAGAAGTGTGTCTCCCAATCAAATGATGGTCTTTTGAAGAGAAGAAAATGGAGGAGAAGGTTGCGAAGGAGAAAACAACCTAAGTCTGATGATGAGGCAGACCTGGGTGATGATCCAGACATCAGATACAATCTGACATCCACCTCTTTAGGGAATAAGCCTAAGTATTCACTAAGACGTAATCACACAAACATGGAAAAGTCCCCCTCTGTAAAACTCCCTCTAAACCGCAAGAGAGAATACTTGTCTAGATGTGTCAAGAGCCAAATTCTGAAAAGGAAAGGTAGGAAGAAAAGATGGTTGCAGGGTCTTCCGAGGCTGGAGCAGCTGCCGACTGTTAAAGAGAAGAAGATAAAAGGTAAAGGACTAAAACGGGGACGGAAGCCGTTAATCAAACTCGAACTCTCCTACCCCAATAATGAAATTGTCCTCACAGAGGAGGAGTTTGGCTTTGAGGAGATAACTGACACAGATGACAAAAGGCCAGATATGCCTCACCTGGAGAATGAACTTAAACAGGAGCAGTGCCTCCTTGAGCAGATGATAACTGACACAGGGGATAGAAAGACTGATATGCCTCACCTGGAGAATGAACTTACAGAGGAGAGTGAAAAGATAGCGAACCAATTACAGCAGATCAATGATCTTGAGAAGGAAGAAGAATTTGAAAAACTTGTTAGTGCACAGAATCAAGAGGAATCTCAAACACAGCTTGGTGAAGGTCCTCCTGGTGAGCCTGCTCCAGCTGTTGAAGGTGACCATGAGCTTGATGGTCCACCTTTAGACTTATTCGATTGTCCAGTAGAACAGTTTCACTGCTACTGTCTTAGACTCAAAACGCCTGACAGTGAGACGCTGCAGCCTTCTCAATCTACAGCGACAGAAGTGCCTAATGGTGACACAGAACAGGAGCCCCAGCCTACAGTGGAAACAGACGTATCAAACGCAGAGGTCAGTTTGACTATAGTTACCCTCCCTGGATTTTCGTGATGTTGGCTAAAAATTAGTGGACACGTGTATTCCTTACTGGTTATATGATGTATTAGCAATATTTTTGCTTTGAATAATCTAAACTGCTTTGTGTTTGTTCAAACAATGTGAAAAGGGTTATTTGTTTTTCTGCTGATTTTGTTTTATTTCTGTTGAACTTGTAGCAATGATTTTAATTGTTTGCGTGTCTGTTCCCCAGGTGACAGGCAAAAGAACATGGAAAGATAGAGCACTCCGTACTCAACAATATGCTCACTTGATGCACCACTGCAGCTTGTGCCACAAAGACTACAAAGGCTTGAATGTTATGAGGCATGCTCTCTCACACTTGAAGTGTGGCAAACTAAGATGTATACTCTGTGGAAAAAGCTTTAAAGAGCTTCCTTTTGCCAAAAAGCACATTCTAGACCACATTGATGAAATGGGCAAGCAGAAACCCCCTGATGAGCCATGCACTGTGGATATGCAAGCTGCTAATGGAAAAGTAGATAATGGGGGGAATAAGGGCGAGCCTCTGGATGAAAATCAGACTCCAATTTCCAGTGAGAAAACTAATCAAAAACCCCGGAGGAAAAAGAAAGTGCTAAACCTCAAGCGGGAACATCGAATCATTAGGAACCTCCGCACCCTCATCAAAAAGACTTCTGTGCTTCACGCCAAGTGCAAGAACCCTGAAGCAAATATATTCAAGGATTTAGACTTCAAGGATGAGCAGGTAGTCATTAAAGATGGCCTGGTGATAGTAAGAGATTCTTCAGTGGTTGAGAACAAGGGAGACGCAGAGGGAAAAGAGATGCCAGCAGCAGAGAACGGCCATGGTGTGGACATCACATATCACTTGTGTCCCTCCGAGTCCTGTGATAGAGTTTTCTTGAAGATCAGCACCACACTAACAAAGCATGCTATCAAATGCCACGTTAAAGAGGATAAGGTGCTGGAGAAGACTTTTGTTTGGGCCAAACGCAAGTGCTCTCTGTGCAGCAGGTAAGATATAAAGTATGTCTGGCTTCACAGGCTTCCTTACATAGAGTTTAACGTGAACATCTTGACATCTGATGGCGTGTGCATCATCTGTTCTATTAATGTCCAGTAGAGCTGGCCATATTGATAAAGATTCCAACTCTATATCTAGTGCCTGAATCAGGAATGATGATGTCATTCGGTAGAAATACATGTTTTGGTGCGTCATCGTTTGAGACAGACATTTTTCAACAAACAAATTATGAATTCAACAAACCTAAAACATAATTTGACTTAACGAAATGCACTTGTTTTTGGAAATGTGCAACAACTGTTTTCAAAATTCACTGAGTCATTATTATTTTATTATCCAGTCATGCTAAAGACTTGATGCTTCAAGTTAATTTTTGATGGAGGGCTCATTGTGCTGACTGTTTTCCTCCAACAGGCAGATGCAGTTTCTCCAGCATTATAAGGACCACATGAAGCTCCACGATGCTCCTCTCCAGCACTTCTGTTACAATTTGGAGTGTGACCAGCGCTTCATGACACAGCAGGAATTAAAGGACCATGTCAGTACCCACCAACCCTTCAGACCTCAGTGTCCATTCACAGACTGTGAGAAGCTGTTCTCTAGCCTTCAAGGTCTCTATGACCACGAGTGGAGACACTATATCCCAGTACCTCAAAGAGATGAACTAGAGTTGAGAGCCAACAGACAGAATAAGCAAACTACTGAAGCTCCGTGGAAGAAGAAAGTTAAGGTTGAGGAGATATGGCTGAACAATAGAAGGGAGGTTCCTGCTATTGCTCATGTCGAGACTTCTAATGAACTCAAAACCAAAATCGAAGACCAACCTTTTGAAACAAATGATCTTGTCGAGGCCTCTAGTCTTGAGGATTTCATAGAAATTAAACCTGGAGACCAGCCGTGTGAAGCAAATGTCCCAGACAATAGTCAAGACCTATCTAAATCCGATCATTGTTCAGAGAAAACGATCAAACATGAGCCCACGGACAAAAGCAAAGCCGTCATCAATGGACATGAGAATGAGACAAGAAAGCAAATGTTACAAAGAAAGATCTCTACTTCCCAAACTGGTGCTGCAGCAACTTCAAGTAAGAAATGTCGAAAAAAGGTGCCAGTTCTGTTGGACCCCTTGAATGTCCGAGACCTTGAGGATTTGTCCACATTGTCTGAGGGAGTCCAGCAGACACTGGGAGAGCCACACATCACTGAGCACAAAACCTTCCAACCTGAGGATCCCGCCTATGCGACTTTTGTCAAAGCGCCCTTCATCCGGCCGCCACCTTCCACCTACCTGGATGAATCTGTGCTGTCAATGCGCAAGAGGAGGTCTATGGAAGAGGTCGCTCCAAAGAAAACTGGTTACTGGACCTATAAGAAAAAGGATCCGGTGACAGAAAAGGAGCAGCAGACGGAAACTGAAGCCCCAGAGCAGAAGATCAGGTTTCGCTGTGACAAGTGTCTTTCCTCCTTTAGCAGCTCAGAAGAACTACAAAAACACCAAACCCTTAACACCTGCTCTGCACTCTTTGGCTTTGATTCTGATGATGAAAGTAAGTAGTTTAATTCACTCATTTTAAAGTGTATCAAGCACTTATTGTCTGAGTATTTCTATCCAAACTGAACCAATGGATAATCTTTGTTTTTTGTTTTTTTTAAGGTTAGCTGTAGAAGAAGAGCTGTACCTGGAGCAACCATTTTTCTCTGCCACCTGGCTCAGGGCAAGGAATCAAATGAACACTGGAACCCTTTCTTAGCACTTGGTTACATTTCTTATTTAATTCTTGGATACCAGTTTGCCAAAATGTTTTGTCTCTTAAAGTAATTGATAGAATCTATTTGAAGCAATAATCTTGACAGTTAAAACTACTTCTGAACATGTTTTTCTTCAAAACACCATCAGTGTGCGTTTTCGAGTAAAACCATACAAATCTGTGATATTATTATATATTTGTAGTATACATTTCAGACAACATTGGTTACAAGAAACAAGTTTTGTTTTTGAGCAAAAGTAAAAGTAATGTTCCTGAAGTAGTTTGACAGAGGCTGAGGGGAGAACTGCATCCCCATTAGAACGAATGACATGTCAAGAAATATTTCCCTTACATGGTTACAGAGTTTATTTATTTTTGTGTGTTTTTCATCGACCTGTTAACACTATGAAGTACACGTCTTTTGGCTCATATACTAAAGCCGTTAACAGTCCGATGAAAGGAGCCTGAATTAACATTTTTTAATTATTCTGTTAAACAATATCATTGTCGTGTGACCAATTTATGCCGCTGATTTGAAATATTTGCATACTAACACAAGTATACCGTTTTAACTTTTAATTAAGACATAATTGGAATGTGAAAAAAAACTTAAGATAAACACAACCGAAACAAATAAAATGGATTTGTTGGTTTTGTTAACTAAAATTGCACTAAAATAACTATTAAACATTTGGCACAAAGTTTTAGCCATACATTCCTTTAAAGTTGATAAACCGCCAGCCCGTTTTTGTTTTTGTAGAGGATGTATAAAGTGTCACTAGATAAGACAAGTGGACGTGTGGTGGTCGTGTCCTCTTTCCACGTCTCCATACTGTCAAACTGTGTTTTGAGCTGGTATGTGTGACCTGCTGTTCTGGAGGTAACAGGATTTGAATTGCCTTTGTTAACTAGTCTTCTAATCAGTGTATGAAAATGGTCACGACATTATTCTGGACAGGTTTATTAAATCACAATTTTACTAGTGCCAAGACATAATGACGTGTTAAACAGTATGTTAACATTAAAATCAGTAATACAGAACCAGTTTGCTTTGAATCTTAGGTTGTTTTTTTTGTGTATTACTTCCATCACCACAATGTATTTCATCATGTAAAATATTTCATTGGTTGTTTGCTGTATATACTTATGAGATGGGTGATCTGTTGATTAGCTTTTTGTTTTTTATGGGAGTGTGCACTGAAGCCTGCTTATTTATATGTAAAAATGTGAATAGATTGGATTTGTAAAAGTAATGATTCATTTATTTTTCATAAAGAAAGTGATAAAATTTGTTTGAATAAACAAATTAAGTCTTTTTGGTTTGTAAAATGTCATTATTCACATGAAGACAAGTTTTATCTGCTTTAATCATATATGTTACATGAAATGAGAAAATACAGTAAAAGACAGCAGATGGACTTAAATTATTTATTTTTTTAGTTTCGCATTGCATATTTACTATTTATTAATATATTGCTTCAATATTAACTCCAAGAGAGGAAAATAGAATGATTAGATTTGCTAGTTTAAAAAAGTTTTTGCATCACATTTTCCTGATACATGAGGTCATATGAAAAAGGACATCATAAATACAGACTCATCCTTTTTGTTTTACCCTCAAACACAATGAGTTAAGTGTAGTAAAGTCAGCAGTGCACTTGTCACTGAAGAAATGAATTCTCATAAAAAAGTGCATTCTATTGTTAAAACTGGGCGATGCACATTTTTAGCTGACAGTTAAATGATGATGATCTATTATATTCTGGGTTTAAATGGCAATTAAAACAAAAAGTGTTGCAAAGGTCTAGACCAGCATTCAAGATTGGACAGTTTTACAATATCTCATGCCAAAAATGCATTCCAGTTTTAGAACATGCAAAATGTATGCTCTGGTGCTTATAGCTAAAGCAAAGAAGCTGGCAGTTATAGTACTGTGCACGAAAATGTCTTTGCAAAGGAGTAAGGACTGCAGAGTGATCTGAAATTTTAAGACTATACACGACATGCAACACACAATGCATTGATTCTAACAAACTACTTAATATTGTTTTAACTCACAATTTCCTTTGACTTGAGAAACAAAAATCTTTAAATTATGGCAACAGAGAAAGTTGCCTAAAAAGACTTGTTTTTCGGTCACTCCATACAATCATGTATGCAGTAATTAAAACATTAAGGCCAAGTAAAATGGAAAACCAGTGAAGGTGAATTTCAATGTTGACAAAAACCAAAAGGATGAAGTACAGTACAGATTCATAGGCAGAAAAATCATGCAATACTCTAATCATACTGATTAGAGTAATGAAATAGATTTTTAAGACTGAGAATTCTTATACCCCGCTATAAATAGCCATATAAACACGGACACATCCTAAGTACACATTTGCCCAATAGTGAACATTTTTCTTTGTGCAAAAAGTACAAATATGACTCAACAGCATTCAAAGCTGGTGCTAAACATGCAAAGTGTCAGAGTGCATCCTAAATGGATGTAGCTTGGTAAAAACAGCAGTAGCACTTTTCCAATTAAAAATGGAAGACCTGGATCAAAAAGTGGTGAACATACATTTAGATTCACATGAAGGAAGGGGGGAACAAAATGTCTAGCCGCTAGTAATAAATATATGCAAAAGATTACTACACCCATCTATGACAAGGAGGCAGTCACTGTTTTTTAAACACAGAGACTGGATCTTACTAAGGGATGCTGTCCACAAAGAGGGATGATACAATCCCTTCAAAGTGCCTGCACAACAGTTCCAGTCCAACCTGTGCCAATCTACTAACTGGGAGGACGTGTTAGTGGCAGCGCCTGACAACATCTTGTATTGTTCTTGTATTGTCCACTGTAAAAGAGATTAATATCTGGATCGCAGATGTTTAGACAATGAAATCTCATAAATATCGCAAAATCTTTAAAAGGTTAACATCTGGTGTTTTACAGCTACACATGGAGTTTGTGTTTATTTTAATATCCACTGTAGTACCCACTATATTCCCAAGTCTCAGAACTGCAATGGTTATTACTGTGCTTCATTACAACGTTAAATTGTTAACATCTGCAGGTTAAAAAATGGCGCTGAAGTGATAGAGCGGCTATGTGGAGAATCAGAATCTGCTAAAGCAGAATGAGTGGGCTTGTAACTTGAAATGTTTTGATATGGCTTGTCAAGTGTGCGTCAGGGTCAGCCAAGTTATCGTCTCCATCTGCTCTGATTAAAAGCAATGCATAAATAGCCTGATTAGTGCTGTATTGGAAAGAACATCAAGATCAGACATTAAGATATGACTCCTGAGTTGCACATATAGTGTTGAGGAAAAAAAACAACTAGGACTAATGGAAGCCATATTGATAATTATTATTATTATACCTCTGTGGTAAATTATTGGAAGTGTCGATAATGCATTTAACGAGCATCACACACTTCCTATTAATCATGCTGCTGCAGTTTCTCTGAGGAATTTTGAAAGTAAGCTCTCCGTTATTAAAACCTACAAAATTTGAATGTACAACTCACATGCCTTCCATGAGGGACTTTATAATAAGACCTTAAAGCGAGGATAAGCCTACAGCAGAAGTATGATTCTATGGTACGGTGCCCCTTTTCACCTCATGTGTTAACAGTTTGCATAAAAAGATTTGCATGGTGGACTGCATGTAGCGAGAACATCGTCACCGACTGAGTTTTTAAGTATGTGCAGCTCAGTATGAAGTGGACAGACTCAAAGAGACGTGAGGGCACATAGCTGGATGTGTACTGCATTTGCGTGTGCATGCTCAGTGGGAACTGTTTGTGCTCCAGTCGTAAGGGAGGAAGGTGACTTTGGTCTTCCCAGCAGAAAGGACACCCTGCAGGCTGGTCTTCTTTGGAGAGTCGCCCATGTGCTCCACCACCCACTTCAGTACCTACAAGATAAAACACATAGTGGCTCATGGCTGGGTTCACTGGGGTGATATCCAGATCACCAATTCTTTTGACATGTATTTTAAGAAAAGATTGTGACCGACCCAAGTACAGATGCAAACTGTTCGCATATTACTTTTACTGAATTTTGAAAGATGTTTGTGAATAGGGCTGCAAGCCTGGATAAAACTAGATCAAACTAGAAGGTTTTTGTCCAAAGACACAGATGCCTCCGCTACAAGAAAAACTCAATTTGTGCTGATGTTGATAGACCATAATCTCTATCATAGCAGAATAAAAGTTCAAATGTGCCTAAAGATGTAAATATCAGCAAAAGAAATAAATCACTCATCTTTACTTGGTTCTCAAACAAGACAGAAACAATCAATCATGTTATCAGCATCACAGTTCAGCACTTATATTTTCCACTTTGCACATAAAGTTGTGAGAAAATGTTGTTTCAGTGGCTCTCCATATACACATAAGGCAGCCGAGAGTCAAAACTACCTTTTCATCAGTGCCTCCAAAGTCTGCCTTGTACCACTTGAATATCTGACTGAGTCGCACTTCTCCTTTCCCAGAATCCACCACACAGCCATCGTCGTTCTCCAGGAAGGCCTCAGCTGCTGTGCGGAGCTGGCTGTCAATGTCCTGATAGATCACAATTGATTTCAGACCATTTAAGTGCTTAGTATTTACCAGATACATTGTACAATTACTGAAGATAAACCCCTGATACTTTCCCATCAATAATTAGTCATTACATTTTACCTTCATAATTGACTATCAATAATTGTGGAACACTGTTATTGAATTCAACAGCTTAAAAAATAAACCAAGACGACTAATACTAATACTATAATACAAGAGATAAATATTGTCTCATGTCCATCTGCTTACCTGTGGAGTGTATGTTTTGATTGGTGGGCAGCCCTTCGCCCCACAGTTCAAGGCAAAGTGAATGAGGGGTTCAGCATCAGGAAGAGCCACCTAGTGGACACAGTGGGACACGACATTCACCGTAACGAGAATGAATCCACATAAAAATCACTGTGACATTAGGGACGTGTTCAGCTGTGCCGTACTTGGAGTCGTGGGTCTGTTTTGGAGAAGGGCTTCAGGAGCTGTGAGAGACCTTTTCTGTTCCCTCTCAGAACACCGTTCTCAATGTCCTGTAATGTGAACACGTCTCCTCCAATCAGGTAGCTCACGTAGTTGAAGAACTACAAAACGGGACAGAGACAAACGAATCTTGAAATTCTAAGGTAACGAGACTATTCGTGTTTACTCTGCAGATGCTTCATCTTCATTTAAGTCTGGGTTTAAAATTAAATGTTATAATATAGAAGATGGAGATATGGGCATGAGTCTTAATGATTTCTTAACATACCTTTTACAGCATTTCTACATAAACTTAATGATTTCTTATAAAGATACCTTTTGTAATAATGCATAACAGCGATACATACAAATACCAGGAAACGTTGTTGCTAGGTTCACCTGTAAGGAAACGCCTCTGAAAAATGTGGTAAGGACTACAAATATGAGGGATTTTAAAAACACACGTAGCCCTTTTTCAGTGCAGCTATGTGATCCTGATCTTACTTTGTATCGTTGCCACATGTTGGTGGGGGCCCCCAGGCGGAGGTTCCCATGGATGACCAAGGCATTGTAGATGTTAATGAAGAAGGCCAGCTTCTCCTCCCGACTCAGCGAAAGCAGCTCCACCCTCTGCAGCTGAACGGCTAGCTCACAGTAACGCTCAAAGGCCGGGTTCACAGACATGCCCTTGTAGTCCACGGACTGTAGGAGCAAGGACAACACATACAGTACATACACTCTCTTTCTTCTTATATACAAGGGAAGAGGAACCACAGAATCACTCATGCATGGTCTGTCTTGTTACCTGGGTTATCAATGCTAATGTGCCGCAAGGTCATGCTAAAAACAACCAAACGTATACTACTCATCAAAAGCCACGAGGTAATAAGGACATTACCTTGCCGTCAGCAGACAGATGCTCGGAAAACAATTTCAGAATCATCTCCCGTAAAAGCAAAGACAGCTCAGCAGCTGAGAGACAGAGAGGGAGAGAGAGAGAGAGAGATGAAAAATGTTTTGATACGTTCAATAGCGTTTTTTCTGGATGTCACAAACCAATATCTGAATGGTAACTGTGTTAGCATAGACCCAGAATCTTGACAAATATTGGACATTTTAAAGTCACAGTCCATGTTATGTTGTAATGTGAAATTTAAAACATTTTAGGAGGCGTTACTGGCTACTACAATATAATCATTAAGTGTATACAGCATTTTAAGTAGCTGTGAAACTCATGGAAAACAAATAATGAACAAATTGCATAAAGATCATGCTAATCTTGATGCTGCACAAATGAGAACATTATTAGCAAACACTACCTGTGAGGGGGGGAAAAAAAGCAAGGCAGATAAATTCAAGAGAAAAAAAAAAAAAGGTCAAGCATAACAACACGTAGAGAAGCAGTGATTATAATCCCCAATGTGTTGTACGACGAGGATTAGCTTGTTAGTTAGCCTCTTGAGGTGAGTAAAGAACTTCTCACAAGTATTAATCCACCAAAAGACGACAAACCCACAGAAAAGCAGAACGTGGTTTTGAAATAGGATTTCAATGATATATTTCAGCACAGTTGTGTTTTCTTCAGGTCGTCTCTGAGTTACGTCAGACTTTCTCAGGTTACTGATGAACTTTATAACAGAATTATTGAGCTGAATTTACCACAAAATGTATTATACAATATATTATCATTTCTACAAGTATCTCTTGATCGAGAATAGACGTTCATGCCCGTACAGCATCATAGCTATTACATAAGAGGTGAAAGTCACTGATGCAACGATATTTTTTATGAGACATATCATTAATCCCTACTTCAGTTCTCGCCGCCACAAGGCTCACTGACATAATACACAACCCCCCAGAAACCCAAAAGGATCACAAGCCAGCACCAAAGAAAGGAGAGGAGTTACAGAGTAGCAGTCAGTGTGAGCCCGTGATGCGATGTGTTTATGCCCCAAATCCAGGTCCAGACATTACCTACCCTTGATGGGAGTGCAGAGAGCAGTCTGGCCTGCGTTGAGGGCAGAATTGGGGTCATCCTGCAGCAGCCTGTACAGTGCCTCCATGGTGTCTTTCCCTTTTCCAAAACTGCCATCCTGCTGGCCACAGCCATGCACCCTGACCATGTACTTCTTCTGCAACAATGCTTGGCCAGTACTACAGGCCTCAGCCCTAGCTGGCACAAACATGGCCGCAGTCAAGGGTTGGAAGATCTGGATTTGACTATACTTTGAGATCATTCAATTACTTTCCAATTAGTTTGAATAAACAGCGAAAGCCTGTTTCGCTGCAGGTCTGCAGCCTTACTTACCCATGCCCTTCTCTTTCTGCAGCCAGTCAACCAGCTGATCCCCTGAGAAGCTCTTTCTGTATAATGTCAATCCCCTCCTATGACTGCCAATCACACTGCCATGTTTGAGGTCCTCTACCAGGTCCGCCAACTCATCTCTCTCACATATAAACTCTGTGAGGGCAGGAATATGCCAAGCCACACATGTACAAACATATGAAAATACACAGATTCACACCCACATGTATGTGATAACATTAAGTGGAGTGGAGACGACTAATGGAATGAACGTTTTAACAAAATGACACAAATATGAAGAGATACATTTGCAGAAACCTTTCGACTAAAATATAGATGCTAGCTTTATGCTAACTACCTGGAGATGATGCTGTGACTTTATGTACTTAGGAGCTTAATAATCACATATAATGAGATACTGTGAGACAGCATGATGCTGAAAAATACCACTATGTCCAAGGCAGCTCTACTTGTTAACTATAGTTCTAACTATAGTTCTTCAGAGTCAATATCTCACATTAAGGAGGTTTTTCCCCTCTGTGTCGTTCATCTTACCATTTGACAACTCTGAGCAGATCAAATCAATCTGTTACTGAACTGATTTTCAAATAAACACTTGAACATTAAGCAATTAATCCACACCAAAGTCTGAGAACTGTACAATACTAGCTCAGCACATCATGAAGAGTGCTTTAAGGACAGGTTCAGGCATTATGGGCTGCAGGATTTAGTCTTCCTCCTCCTTGAATTTCTCACCTGTCATATAAGTGGCTGTTCCTTCATGTGAAGGCAACATAATAATTTGAAAAAAATAAACAAAAGTGAACTTTTTGCCAGATCGATAAATCTCTCACCTCCATCTGTCTCTCTGATCATGTCCCCTGATTGGTTCTCCTCTGGGAGAGGTGGAGCATCTGCTGAAAGAGGTTCTTCCTTGACGAGATTCACCAACCTCTGAAGCTCCTCAGGAGCCTGAGGAAGTCAAATAGATCAACACATACAAGTTTAATACAATTTTGAATAAAGTAAATGCAATCAGGATTATTTTACACTGTTCAAAGATGTCCTCACCACTTTCTGGAGGTCATCGTTGCCCCCAACATAAACGCTGTTGAAGAAGATCTGAGGGACTGTGCTGCGTCCTGACAGCTCCTTCACTCTGGCTATTATCTCTGGATGCCTCCCCACATCCACGTCACATACCGGTACTCCCAAACGCCCAAGGGTGGCCTTGGCCTGCACACAGTGAGGGCAGCCCTGGATGGAGTATATTGTTATCCGACCTAGAGGACTTCTCTCAAACTCCTCCATCTGCAGCAATAATGGAAAGATAAGAGAGCAAAGAATGAGATAACAGGTTGATTTTTATGATTGTTCCAGACACATTATATTTTATATTAGTACAACCTTATGCAAAAACAGATCATCCCTAGTCCTTCCCTAGCTGCTCTTGGCTACTGAGCAAGTGGGGATCACACAGTATGTGCTTCACCCATCTTACCATTACAATGTTTAGTCCCTATTTAACATGATGCATACTGGATACAACTTTTGGCCTGAAACTAGAGCAATTTTTTAAGTGTTTCCACATGTTCTTCAGTCTTTGTTCTTTATGTATGTGTGTGGATGTTCATGTACGTACTGCATGCCCTGTATTTTTATGAATATATATATTCTGTATAAACATGGGGCGGCTGTGGCTCAGGAGGTAGAGCGGTCGTCACGGAACTAAAGGTTGCTGGTTTGATCCCCAGCCCCTGCAAGTCTACAAGTTGAAGTATCCTTGAGCAAAGATACTGAACCCCAATTTGCTCCCTGGGCGCCACATGTAGTGGCAGCCCACTGCTCCTCAGGGATGGGTCAAATGCAGAGAAAGAATTTCCCCCTGTGGGATGAATACAGTATCTCAATATTTAAGATCATGTGCATACCTGTGAGATTATCTTTGTGTATATACAGTATACATCTTTGTGCATGTGAAAACATTCTCTTTTTTTCTACATGAGGTTGATAGTTTGGAAAAGCTTGAGGTTGAAAGTTCGGGATTTATCCTAACTCCCTCATTTGACAAGTTTGAATAAGCTTAAATATCAAGTTTATTTCTCTATAATAGGGATTGTTTTCTGTCTCCCACACACAATGGTGAAACTGTCAGTCTGGTCTAGATGAAGTGTTTCCAGTATAAACAAGGATCATGAGATTAGTAAAGTTGTGGTTTATGTTCTTTGCAGAAGGAGACAATCCTCCAAATACTTTTGGACAATATTAAAGGAACCAAGTTGATGTCTTCAAATTTCTGTAATGTCAGAGAGATATTTAAACAGTAGTTTACAGCGATGGCCTCCTTGCCAGCTGGGGGAATATAAACCAACAATGTCACAGACCTTTATACATTATTGAGAGGATTATGAAAATTAAGAAACTCTATGATTTAGTAAATGATTGGCGCATTGTTCCAATTTCCACTAATCTAATAGATCCGTGGATTTTTAAACCCTGCTGTGTGGAGCTGTTTGTTTATTTCGCAATATCCTCCCGGATAATACTGAACAGTTCCTTGTTTTGAAATCATGTCAGTAGGATATTCATTTCAACGATGTGAAATTTTAGTGGCTTACTTTGTATAAAGTTAGCCAATGCCACAGTTACTCTTTTTGACGCAACTTTAGGCTAACAGTTCCTCAATATTTATCTTATCAATATGCCTTGGTGAACACATCGTTTTAGTTTCATTTTGTATAAAATAGCTTTAAGGTCCAAAGTTTTGATCGGATTTCAAAACAGCTGTGCTTTCTTTCTAAGATAAAACAAAAAACCTATCAACAACGAGTCCGTGAATAGTTTTACTACTGTTGCTATTTTAGTGTTATATGAGTGACTTCTTAATACGAGCTAGCTAACGCTAAATAATGAGATAGTTAATAGATGTATTAACCAATGATAACAACCGCACTAACCTTTCAGTGATTGACTTCCTTGCTTGATTCTGTAGTACAATCTCAATTTGGTCCGTGTACGACCTAAATAGCACAGCTGCTTCCCTTAGTCCTGAAAATTACAACATATTAGTTGGTACATATGTTAGGTGTAACACCAGCTGAGAGCTTGCTTGCTTGCTTGCAGGTAAATTACCCAGCTGCTCTGACAAATCATCTTCCCTGCGTAAGCTAGCCCATGTTAGCTACCTTGCCTTATGATACCTTAAAGTACCCCTCGTAAACTAAAGATTCTAGGGCACTTTTCTGTCAATCATTAAATCTTATTAATCATTACAAACCAAATATCTTTTGACAGCATCAGTGAAATGCCTAAACTGTTCACCTTTTATAAATTGTTATTAAGTTATTATTATAAAACATATTTTTAACCAATGAGCTTGAACGGGCGTTCAGTTACTCTTTGCATTATTATTATTATTATTATTATTATTATTATTATTATTATTATTACTGGTGGCTTGCTCCAGTAAAAAAAACGTTTTGGAAACACAGATAAAAAGGCTTTTTTACTCTGGTTTTGGTTTGTAAACTAGGGTTTGAATTTTCTAAATAAAAACAGATGGGAATCGAACACAATTGTTGCTGCAAACATTGGTGATGACCGGGAACTTTAATTAATATGAAATTATTTCAATTTATTATTATTATTTATCCTTTTGAAATAAAAATCTAAGTCTTGCTAGGTGGATACACCAAAGATAAATGCAACGTTTCTTAAACATAAAAATCCATAAAAGAGGCAGCAGAAAGCAACGAGATAGATAGATAGAATAGATATCTTAACCTTACAAACTCCGATAAATTCTATAGCAGTAAAGGCACCATAGGTACCGTGGCAACCATAGCTGTGCGCGGAACCTTTTCCGATTGATACTTGTTCCCGTCCGGGCCATTTCCTGGTAGGACACAAATGGTGGATTTGTTGTTTTTTTTCGTTGAGGATGTCGGGGCTGTCAGACACAGAGCGCGTTGGATGTGCAAAGATATTAAATTTAATACCAAAACGCGACTTACTCTCTCTTAGCGATACGGTCACGAATAAGTTGATAGTTGTGGAAAATATTACAGGTATGCCCCCAATCTGTATCACTTATAAGGAGTTAGCTAGCATAACATTAACAGGTTACACTACACTTTGTCGTGTCTCAACAGGCTTAACAAGACGTTAACATAGCTAAATTCCGTATTGCAGTCTTAAAACGCTCTCATCTTTTTCCATCAAAACAGACAAGGAGGCTGCGTGAACCAAGATTGAGTAAAATATTTTCTGGTGTTATTTTTCTTTTGTCGAATGAATATTATGATCAGATAACAAAATCCTCAAATTGTTTTTCACCATATGTTCATCTGTTTGTATAGAGGCAACGGAAACAATTCTCTCCTTCACTAAAAATGCCGAGGAACTCCTAAAAAGGAAGAAAGTTCATCGCGACCTCATATTCAAGTACCTGGCCAAAGAGGGTGTGGTGATGCCCACTAACAGCGAGAAACACCAGCTGGTGAAAAGGACTCTGGAGCTTTGGTCGTCTGGGAAGGTAGGCACTAGAGATCCTGCACTAATATGTTAACATGGTGATATCCATGGAGGCGTTGCTTGGGTAAGATGATGACGCCTAAGCTGGTAATAGATAGGCAGTAAGTCTACTGAAAAGTACTTGCACGACTTGGATATTTATTTGATAACACTAATAACACCTAATACCTTTTAGGCTGTGTTTGATGAAAAACTTCAAGCAGAGACAGGTGAGTCCAGACAGAGGCTGGCCACAGAGACAGCGTCAGATTCCACAAACGTGAATGCTGTGGTGGGCTCTGACCCACTGGTCCTTGGCCACCAGTTCTGCCAGTGGTTCTTCCAACTCTTAAACAGTCAGAACCCCTCGACTGGCCAGCAGCCTGAGGACTGGGGACCACAACACTTCTGGCCAGATGTGAGGCTACGGCTCCTCTCCAGGTGAGCTTACCATTAACACTAAGGGAACTGAAATCGAGATACTGGTTCTGTCTGGTTTGTTAGCTTCTCAGTGTTCACCACAGTTATGGGGAAATATGTTGCAGCCCACTTGACAGAATAAAAATGTTAGAACTTTAAATTTCTGCAAACCACAGATAGTTTATGTACATTTAGTGCTTATGACATCAACATTTTTCTACAATATGTGTCATATCACATGCACATTACATGCATATCAGCTGACTTTCTTATTGGATGGTGGATGGGTCAGTGGTGGCCCGACACCTTGGTGAGATCACTGTTCGAGATTGCTTCAGCTAACAGACCTGGTCGTTTTTGTGATATTTGAGATGTTTTATCCTTTAGCTGTTTTTGTGGCACCGAAAGTGGTTATTTTTAATAACACTAGGAAGGTTTCCAGCAGACGGGTTTTCCTGACAGCGTGAATGACTTGAAATATCTAAAAGCTGCATCAGCTAAACCCAGTTGTTGTGAATAAAGGAATTGTAGCCTAATGCATGTTTTTCTAACCAATTGTGTTTGGGGGTGTGGGAGAAGAATCAATTGCCCAGTTGCCCTCACTTACATTTGAAATTAACTTTAAAGATGCAATGAAAAATCAATGCATGGAGGCTTGATCTTAACCCGTATTTTACAGTAGTTACAGTTAACTAGGGGAAAACAGCCTAAATAGTAAATCATGATGACAGAGGTGTGTCCTTTTTCAGAACTGGCAGCGAACAGATGGAAGAGTTCTTGGGTGCTGAAATGGTTAATCTGCGTCTCCTGGCCCTGACCAGGGAGGAACGCCTCCTCCTCAGTCCCAATCTGGAGCCTCATGGCCTCAAAGTCCTCGTCTCCCCCCATGGCCTGGTACTGGTGGCTGTAGCTGGGACCATTCACAGAGATGGAGCCTGTCTGGGCATCTTTGAGCAAATCTTTGGTCTCATTCCCTCCCCACTGGAGAAGAACAGCTGGAAGATCAAGTTCGTCAATCTGAAGATTAGAGGGGAGGATGCTCTGGGCGGGTCGGAAGTGGCAGCACCTGCCTTGAGTTACAACTCAACTGACTTGCAGCTTCTCTGGAGTTGGTGACACTCTTTCTTTTGCATCATTTGACTGAGCATACCTTCTCTCATCTAACTTGCCCAAATAAGTTTGCCCAGGCATTTATTTCCAGAGATTGAATCAGGCATCTTTACTGGCACAAAACCCTCTACCAGTTTATGTCATGGTATATAAGTAAGTGGAAACTGTGGCATCTAAGTTTACTTGGTAATTACATCATTGATGTAACATAAAACCATGACAGACTTGAAAAGATCTGGAAGTCTCTGCTGCCGCTAGTTGTGGAAACACGAGGCTTCAAATATACTATAACTTGATGCAAAGCACATTTTTCTTATGCATCCTGTACCTTGTGTAAGATGGCTTTATAAATACAGATATGGATGTGTTTTTGTAAATATGTATCATATCAAATATAAAGATTATATCAACACTTGTGTGTGTGTGTGCTATATAATGACAATTGTGTCACTACATGCAGACAGAAGTATTTTGTGTGTGAGTTCATCTGATAATTGTCAAGTAGAATGGACTTTGACCATCATCTAAAATCCCTGTGCTTTCCTGGGATGATTACATATCAACCCATAATGTGTAGACGTGTATTTGATTGTTAGCTTGTCAGATAATACTAACGGAAGTGAAACATGCAAAGGCCTGTGATTGATACATCTACAGTTGTAAAAAGTTCC
This sequence comes from Chaunax sp. Z400, assembly GCA_037577475.1. NCBI lineage: Eukaryota > Metazoa > Chordata > Actinopteri > Lophiiformes > Chaunacidae > Chaunax > Chaunax sp. Z400. The sequence continues at coordinate 15,869,971 of CM075196.1, read as the reverse complement.
TGAGTGTATGTCTTCATCTCTTGGCCTTGACAAAAGAAGAGCACATCTTCCTCAGCCACAATTTGGAGAACTATGCCTGGTGATGGTGGTGATGTCAAATAATCTAAAATGTAATATACAGTATCCTTTCTGTACTGCAGCATTTAATAATTGAGTTGTTCTCCCTAGCATTATAGCTTTATCGCTGTGCAGATAGCACAGTGGGTAAACTGTGCCTTACATACAGAGGCTGCAGTCCTCCTGCGGTGGCCGTGGGCTCGGTTCCCACTCGCAGCCCTTTGCCGCGTGTCTCCCCCTTCACTCTTTCTCCCCATTTCCTGTCCCAAATTCTTCAGCTATCCTATGCAATTAAAGCCATGAATGCCCACAGAACATAAATGCCATGTAGTTGTATTAACACCTGCGCACTTTGGTGTATATTTGAAAAATTGAAAGCTCTATGAACCAAATATTCTGTGCTTAATTTGTGCTTTTTAACGTTATTTTATTCAGTCACACTGATAGCTTTGTGCTGCTTCTCTGACGATGACTTTATTGCATTCTGCTGAATCACTTGTGTTGTGGCACCACTGTTATTGTTGCGGGCAAAATATTGTGACAGGCTATTTTTACACTGATACTGTACTTCGATTCCCAACAGTGGTGTAGAATGTCTCCATAAAGAATATCATTTTCCACATTTTGATAGAATAGCACACAGTTGTACGGAGAAGGACAGCTTATTTGTATACATGTGTTTGTTTTCTGTGTGTTCTATTTATCCTGGGACACAGTGCAATTTGGTACACATTGTGCATGGTGGATGTAAAACTTATTCACTCTCAACCACTTTGAGGACCTGTGCAGTCCCATGGCTCAGAGTGACTCACATATTAACTGATGCTGCACTGAAAGCTCAAGAAATCACAGCATTCAGGAAAGTGTTGATAAGTTCCCTTTTTTCTTACCCACAAAGTCCAAGCCCTTCTCCTGAGCTCATCGGTTTGTCAAGTCAAAGAAAAAGAGAGGGATTTTCTGAGAAAGTTTTAGTTAGAATGCATTTCTATCATGTTTATGTGTGGGGTTTTTTTGGTGACATCCACCCCTCATACCCCAGTCAAGGGCAAATGTGTGTTCTCTATGGAAATACCATGGCTTGGTAGCTTTGTCATTGGCTCTCGAAATGTATGAAGACATAGTTTTTAATGCCAAAACTGTCTTTTATTTGGGATCAATTCAACTAATTTGTCCATGTACTGTTTTCAGTATCCACAAATTTGACCATTTCAATTCCGTTAATACAGGTATTACCACTGCCTGACAGCACTGTGCCACACTGGAATTTTGTCTCTGGATGATCAGACATCTGATGTAAAACTAAAGAAATTCATTCATATATCATTTGTGAATATTTGCCCATTTTTAACTGGCCAAAATGGCATATGAGGGGAAGATTGGTACAGCCATTCTGGACATCAGTCCTAGAGGACAAATATTAGGAGATCATGAGGATATGATGATGAGGGTAAGGATCAGAAAGCAAGAGAGGATCATTACTAATAATAAAGGACCTCAGCATACTAAAAAAAAAAGTAACAACCAATGAGAGACCTTAGCAGACTCCATCAGCATTAAAAAATTTTTGGTTGATATTTTTAGCTATAAAATACTGCTTTTTGCCTGATATGCTATATTAGATGCCCCGATAATTGGACGAAACTATCAAATGAATCTACAATACGTTTCACAAGCTCCAAATGGACAATTTTCCATTGATTCTACTCGGTCGCCTTAGTTGGGCCATATTGGGTTTGGTGGGGCGTAGATTATGCTAGTATGATTGTGGTTTTGTTTGGAAATTGTACATGTGGGAAATTATTCTTGGCAGCTGTTTTCAAAGGCCCTTGGAATAGTTAATATCTGTGACTGAATGGGTCGGAGCCACATGGCCCTTTGTGCTTTACTGGGCCATAGTTGTGGTGTGAGGAAACCACTGCCGTCATTGATCTCAGCCTGTTCACCTCTCAGAAAGAATAATAACAAGCTGTTTGCCTTCTGTCTTTATAGCACTTGGCTTCTCTGCATTTTAATAAGCGGTTTGGCCACAGGCGCAGCTCTGACGCACGTTTTAAAAAAAATACCGCTGCAGTGGCGTCTGGTGATGGTTTTCACTCTGAGTCTTTTTTTCTTCTTTTTCTTTCCCCTCCTCTAATAGGAAAGTGTGTTTCTCATAAAGGAACATGCTAAAACCTAGATCCATGGCTCTTTGAAATAGCTTAAGGGTGGGGAACAATGGTGTCTTGCTTTAATTGTCAGTAATTTTTTCCACACTTTGATTGTGACTCATTGGCCTCATTATTCATCAAAGATACTTTATTAAACACTTCATGCGGCAGTCATTTGTCATTTTCTAGAAACTTGATGGCTTTAAATGCATTTTTACATTTTCAGCGTTAATTCCTAAAGTGGGGCCTTGGGTCACCAAAGGTTTTCAAGGAATTCCAGGAATCCTTGCTTGTAGTAACGTCCATATGTACTCCTCGACAATATGATTTTGATTTACACATATGTGTCTTTAAAATAATGTCTCCATATTTCTTGTCTGCCAGTGATGGTTCAGTATGAATTGACCATATGACAATATGAGGCCAGAAGAGGGCAGACAAGCTACATCAGAGAGAGGACAGGTTTTGATCCCTGGCCAAGAGAAGAGTGGGGAAAAATCCTTTTAACACTATTACATGAGGAAACTCATCAATTCCTAGGAGCAATATGAGTGAGCTGATGTTACCAGGCAATTTCTATCTGGCCACAGCCATGAGGCAAACTGTAAATTTTTCGAGTTTGAATTGTCCTCCATTACAGTAATGGGGTTCTAAAAGAGAGACACGTTAAACTGTTGCCTTTCATAGACACGGGAGCGCGTATATCACAAGTTATTGAAGTGTCAGTAATTTATCAGTACCCATGAAGGTGTCAGAGACGGTGTTAACACAATACTCTCTGCAATCTGCACTCTGTGGACAATAAAGGACACGATTTATGAAATGGTCAGAGAATCAATCAATTGGCAATGATATTTCTCCTGCTGACAAAACATATTAGAGGAGAATTCAATCAAAGTTTGACAGACTTGCTCTGTCTTTTTGTTGGACTTGCCCTCCAACCTAGCAGTGTTTCATAAACCAGTGCTCACTAAAACTGCACAGAAACAACCACATAACTCGTGCAGGGGGGGGAATGAGGTCGCAAGTGTTTGGCATTGGTGTTAAACCCCCAATCCACAGTTCTTCAACCTTATACTTTATCTTTTGCTGAGAGGGTTGCATTTTTTCTATGTGTTTGTGCTATGGAGCTGACAGTCTGCTATGTCCTCTTATAAGGTTTTAATCAAGACTTAGATTATTGCACTGCCATCCTTTTACACGCGTCAATTATCCTTATATATGAAGTTCATCTTATAAACAATAGTAATGTTTTGAGTGTCCCCCACTTATATTTTATTTGGTACCAAATAAGAAAAACATTACAACATTTTGTCAATTCAGTTCTTGCCACAAAGAGGTGGAAATTTCCTGGAATGGTATTTAGACTCCATATGCAAGCAAAGTAATAACATTTACATCTTAAGGACATTACACAAAGGGGGAATGCCATTGTGGCATCTGTAAAATCAGCTTTGGTTTCATGTTTGTTTGACTTCACATGACCTTTAAACCAATGTTTGAGTATGCGCTTGAGCTCTTTATTTTCTGTGTGCATCACAATTTGCCCCTATTGCATATCTCTCTTCGTTACATCCCCTGTTGTCTGAGCTGACATCATTCTTCCGTTTCAACACAAATTAGCTTGGACCTGCGAGGCAGTCGTCAAAGTTCATATCAGCCCCTTCTTTTGGCTTGGTGGTGTATCCTTACACATGCATCATTATCTCACGTAAACAGTGGAAATGCAAGACCACCGGGGGAATCAGCGCCATTCAAGGCAACAAGGCGAGGGCTGAGTGAAAAGATCCTGGGCGGTGACGCTCTCGTTTAGCGTCAATTAGAGAAAACATCAAGCAGAGTGGTTTCTGAAGGCAGCTGGATCCAATGTGGTTATTTGTACTGAAGCAAATATGTATGCTTGAAGGAATGCATGCAGCCATGGATGTTTCAATCAGAAATGTCCCTCACGTTGAGATGTACTTCAGTTGAGCTTGCACACATTTCCTTCCCCCCTTTCTCTCTTATATCTCCTCATGTTCCTTTGTCTCTATCTGTCTCTCACACACAGAAGCTCCACTGTGCAGCTTTGCACTGTGGTCCCTGTGTGCAGTACAGGGACCACAGTGAGGGCCTTCCCTTGGCTCTTGAACTAAACAGACGATCTGTTATCAGAGTGCTGCCAAGAGGTTGTGAGCTCGTTTTGGGCCTGGCTGACCGAGTGGCCGGTTGGCGGATGTGTGTTGATGCCAGGCTCCCAGCGCCTTTCCTCCACGGACATCTGCTGTGTGCGGAAAAGCTGTGGGGTTTGTCTGTGGTTGCATCTTAATCCTCCATCTCATAGGTTCCAGCCATGCCTGCCCGAGCAAACCAGCAGCTCTGCTCGCCTTGCTTGTATTAATTGCCCTTGCCTGGATCGCTGTTTGCTTCTGATTACACTCATTAATTTCAATTCCCCAGGAAGCCACCACCACCGTAGCTGCTTTTAGGCACACACACACACACGCACGCACAAAGACAGTCTCATTCCCACATGTATGCATGGACAGGCATGAATATATATTTGTTTGGACACAACCTTGCATTTCCTGTTCAATGTGAAATAGTCAACATTCTTAAAATAGATACTTTGTCTCACTGTGTTCTTCTCATTTGGCCACGCCCACATTTTATTACCATAATGGTTTAAGATAAGGGTGAGGTATCTATAGAAGTAAGTTAGTTGTGTTTTATTTTAATATTTTTGAAATAATGAAACTGCATTGGTAAATTGTGCACTACTTGTCTTTGGGTCTGTTCAGGAGAGTCATTATGCACATAGTGTATATTAAAGCTTATGAATTTCATGTTGCCATTTTCCTATGGTAAACACAGCCTCTGTATCATCAGTGGCTGGCCATTTGTGTCATCAGCAGCTGTGAGCTGTGTCTGCTCTCTACTTCGACTGGTCTCTGTAATAAAAGGGGCAAGAAGAGAGTTGTGATCTGCTGGTCGTAAGTTAGAGTCATTATCCCAGCAGGTGGATCACATCTGGTAAAATCCCAACGTCTGGGCCAATGGGATGGCCTTCTAATTATAGCAGTCCTACAAACTTTGATCATAAACGCTCAGAAAAATCTGACCATATTATTAGCTGTGACTCATTGGATTTTTAAGCTAATCTGCACATTCCGTCCTCAGACCAAATGCTTAGTGGCAGCATAGTAGCATGAACAAACATATCTGTGTGTATCTTCTGCTCCCTATCAGGGTTTGCCTTAGTTTTCTATCCACATTGTTGAACTGGCACAGGTTTTACATTGTATGCACTTCCTAACATGACCCCGCCCCATTTTTCTGGGCTTGGCACCGGCACCAAGAGAACACCGGCTTGTGCACCCCCAGTGGCTGGGTTTTAAACATATCTGTGTGTATATTTATTTATGTAATATACAATTAAACATCATGGAAATGCATATTCTAAATGTGTGGCTGTGTGCAGGTGTGTGTTTCTGTTTTCACAGATGTCCACAAGGTGCATGATCCACAGTGCAGCCATCAGCTTGTGCAGTTTTGTTCTTTTAAAGCTGAGAGTGATGTACGGAATGTGGCTGCTACCTCTTCCCACTAACTATAAGGTGACCTGAGGAGCAGTAAAAACCTCCTATAATATCAAGCTGTGTGGCCTCTTGACTTCTGTCACCCTGTCACCTCGGACCCTGGGATTTTCTGGGAACACAGGGCTTCTGGACTAACTCATTAGACAGCTGTACCTTAAAGGGCCTCATGGGGGCATCACCCAGAGGTTCACTACCCTGGAATGTGATTTGATGACCAGGCACAAATAAAAACCCCTGAAGCTTGACAACTTCCTCACTGAGCCCATGTAACCCAATTAGCGGACCATTCCTTGGTCGGAGAAAATGAAAACATTCCGGACTCAAATTCCCGAGATGGCTGTAGTCATTTATTAAATTCATTTTTTTCTTTCACCCTCTTCCTGGGATTTTCTCAAACCGATTTTAATGGCTCACCGAGGAGTGACTCAACAATTCAGTGTCATGACAGCGAGTTGGAAATGTACTGTACTCCTGTGCTGATTTCTGCAGACAAGCCAGAGAACCTCTGATCACTATGTTAACCCATTGCCATATTGTCTCTAAAGGACACCGGATAATGAGCACAGATTGCTTCAGCTCTGTGGGTGCTAAAGGCCTACATTACCCAGTGGACAGTGCAGTCTGCTGAAGATGCTGGAGGGTGAAGGCAAAGATGAGGGGAAGAATCAGTGCTCTCACAGAAGGTCATATTGATTGATAGAGCACCCTGTGGACTGGCCTGTGGATTGCTCACCCCCTATTGTGTGTTTTTTGTGGGATGCCAGACTGATGGCCTGAAGGCGCTCAAGAACAAAGACAGGCAGAGAAAGACAGTGAAATCAATGACTGTCTCACATGGGGCGGTTATATGTTCTTCCCAATCATCCAAAGTGGCTCTCTTGGCACTTCTACTTGTGCCTACCTCCACTGAAAAAAGAACGTGATTTGTTTAAGACACTAGAGTTCAGAGAGGAAGCACTTTCTTCACATAAGCAGCAATCGATAACTGAGAAAAAGATTTATTTCCCCTTAAAAATAAAAGCATCCTGGCTTTCTAAAGCAACAAAAACAAAGATTCCACAGTTCCAGCATGTGAAACATGAGTAAGAGGAGGAGTGCGTGTGAGGAAGGCTACATTTACCTAGTCAGATGAGGCCTCTGGTGTCTTCTCTCTCCCTTGTGGATTTCTGACAAAGCTGGATTGGCCTCCTCACTGCTGACAGCCAAATGTCCTCATCCATCCTCATGCGAGAGGCCCACAGGTGTCATCAACCTCATCTAGATTTCCCCCAACGAAACCCCAATGCAGACATCTCCAGCCCTAAGCTCGGCAGAGCAATGGAGCTGAGAGCGTCCCTGTGGAGACTCTGTCAATATGTCATCATCGTCATAGCTGCCAGTTGGCAGCATAGTAACCCGCTGCAGATGTGTCAGCAAAACAGTCTCCATTTTGTTTTATTTTTCCCCCCCCCACTGAATATCTATTGCAGGAAATGGGATACATGGATCTCTGGATTCAAAGGATGGGCCATAACTCAGGCAGCTCATGATGTGCGCCTCATTCCTGTGACGGAGGGGTATTTGTGATGATGAACAGACACACGAGGGAGCGTTTGATTTGTGCAAGTGGGAGAGGGAACTTAGCCGGGTGGCACTATACGAGCAAACGTAAGCACTTACGATCCAAGCTGGCTTTGCTGACAACACAATTTTAGCCGGTTTTGAGGCTAAACCAACCGTTTCATAGAGTGATACGGCCCAGTACGAATGTAGCATATGAATTATTTAGCTTTATCTTTTGTGTGTGGAGCTACAATTGAAAATGTGAGGCTTTGGCCATTAAGAAATACTAAAGAAGTCTCCTCTATGCAACAGGAATGACAGCATGCATAAAACAATCTTTAAAAAGAGCCTGTATAGAAGTGTTGAGCTCCTGCCTTTCCAAACAGAGACAAGTGTGCCTTTGGACAATGTTCTAACTCTGCTCGCTACATACTAGCTGTTCTTTTGTAATGTCACCATTCATCCTCCACAGCAAGCTACTGCGAAGTGCAATTATAGTCCACAACAGTAGCATCACACAGAAATGAACAATATATTTATTCATTGAGACAAGAAAGTGCACTGTAAATTTGAAGCATTTCGCTAAAAGCCAGGAAATTACAGCACTATCACAGCCATTTGGAGAACAGAATCATACTCAGTGGAACATTTCTGGGCTTCATATCATCAGACTTGAGACCGTAATTGTTTATACTGCATTTAGTGAGGGTCATAGAGAAAATGACGGGAACAAGGGGACAAATAAAGAAGGCGGAGAGGCAGCAGGAGAGTAAGTAAGGTCGCTTTCTATATACAGAGTCTCTTGCAGCATGTCCCTTACTAGCAAATTAAAGGACATTGCACAGCCCGTCCCCATCAGATAAACAGTCGTATAGGTCGTCTGTGCAACAGCCCATATTCACATTTATTGTTAGGCGGCAGCCTCTAGTGGGCGTTGTAATTGTGATAGCAAAGGATGATGTCAGGTGATCTTTTTTTTTCCTGTGACTCTAGCCCATTAAAATAAAGGCTGCAAGGGCCATTGGTTTGCGTTTTGTTTGTGTTGACCTCCCACCACTAGGGGGAGAAGAAGGCCGTCAAAGTTGGTGGTAATCAGAGGTAATCAGAGGTCATTAAATGCACCGGTGTAATATGATTTGTTTGTTGGAAGGATGACAGAATCACACAGGTTTTTTTTTGACCGTGCAAATGTGTCGTGCAAATTATGGAAGTATTGTAGGATAGAGCCTTGTTGGCCCATTGTTTTGTTTTGGAGAGGAATCAAAATAAATTACTTGCATGCATGGAACAGTGGACATCCTCATTTGTAGGCGTCTGGACTATATGCTTACCTCCAACCGTAGTGGTGACCTTTTTTTTAGAATAGCGAAATGGTCAGTACAATAAGTCAAAAAAACTCGCTTCATTGAGGACAGCGATGGATTTTGCTGCAGTTTTTCATTGAGGACAGCGTTGGATTTTGCAGTCGTTGTCACCGTGAAATTCCCGCTTGCTGTATTCAAATAAGCAGTTTCGTACCGGAGCTGTTGGAGCTGTGTGTGTCGTCACCGGAACGTCTAAACAGCTGTAAGCCGGCCAACGCCAAGGTACGTGTGTAGCGCTACACAAAGGAATGGCTATTGTTGTTACTGTGTGCACACACACGTTTAAGTAAAATCCAATGCATTGGTGGTTAACTGTTATACAGAACTAACGTTTTTACAAGACTGTGCAAATTTGCATATTGCGGACTGTTAAACTGACAGCAAAAGCACTTATGGAAAAAAAAAATCACCAACTTAGAACAAGAAAGAGAAATAAAATCAGAAAGAGCTCACAACCTCACAGACATAATTGTTGATTTGATGGCTGATGAAAGCTATATGAAAGAGGTGAAAGGTACATATAATATTCTGTGTCGAAGCAAAAGAAAAACATGACATGTTGATGGGTTTATTGCCTAAAGAAGAGGTGGAAAAACAAGAGAGGTGGTATAAGGTAAAAATGCTCAGCGTCGATGAATTTATTTCTGATGTAAACAAATGGTTGGTGCACAATGTAAGTGATTTTCATGCTGATGATGAAAGTGCTGGGGTTAACGTGGACCCCCAGGTAAGTGGCGAAATGGTCAGTACAAAGGCCTTTTGACTCTTGAACTACCTTGAGTGCCTGGATCTGGATTTTTTTTGTGCCTTTTTTGGTCATGATTCTTCCACATACTTTTGTTTTATTTTTTTGTTGGTATCCAACAATCACATATGCAATTTTGAGAACTGCCATACTGTATTTGTCGTTTTGAGAGTCATCAGACAAGAGTAATCAACCTTTTATTTAGATATAAATGACTTCTGTGTGTCAAGGAGGAGAGTTGAACAAGTCTGCACATTTCACCTTGACCTTTCCCAGACTGTGATGTAATGCTCAGATAATACTGGACAAGATGACTTGGGAGATTTCATTTCTGGATACAGCAGCGGTAATGGCAGAGATGATGATCATGACTGCATTACATGCAATTGGATTTAAAACATTCGAGTTGTTTTGTTTACTTCCTCTTAATAAAGAAAAACTTTACTTGTTCATTAGTATGTTTCACTTCTGGCTCTATTCATTGCTGTATTTTTGGTTAATATTCATCGAAGTAAAAAAAAAAAAAAGAAGAGTTTCCCACATTGACTTGTTATGGGATTGTGTATGTGTTGAGTCTGGCAAAGTAGGATTATGGTTTGAGAGAGTCAGAGGCTGCATGTGAGGTGATAGGTGACCCTTGACCAAGGAATGTTTTTCATGGACGGGTCATCCGTCTTCATTTTCTCTGGGTGGTTACCGTGCTGTACAGCAATAATTGAAATAGCTCGAGGTGTTTGGATAGCTTGCTCCATTGGACTAAACACCACCCAAATTGCCTGAAATGACATCCATCAGTCAAACTTTGTTTCAATAAAGGATCAGGTTAACTTCATGTTATCACTTACCGTAACTGAACGTTCAGGAATCCCATTCTTTAGTGACATAAAATATGGAGACAGACACTTCAGGAATGACTCTAGAGATCTGCATAAACCGCAGAAAACAATACTGAAGCCATATTTTTTCTGAAACAATGTGCTTTGGCAAATATGGCATTTAGTCCCTATACAATCTTTATTAGGCTACTTTAGACTGTGTAAAGGTTTCCCATTTTATTTTAATACCTGCTAATATGCTAATATTATTTGTATTTAAATGCAATGTAAACTTTGAATGACATTAACGTCCATTGTAAATAAGACAAATCTGAATATCTGAAGCAACATCAGTGGGATGAATGCAAGAGTTTCCTTAAGGGTGAGATCAAACTAACAGACATGGTGGATCAACCATGCATTTTTATTACATGAAAAATGAAAAAAATAAAAATGCATTAGCAGGCCAACTACAAAATATCGAAAGTGTGAATTTTGCTGTCAGTTATTGAGTGAAAAGATATCCAGTGTGACACGGAGGCCCTTAAAAATGATACTTCTAGAAAAGAGCCCATTTTTTTGAAGTGTTTTTTTCTTTCTTTCAATTTGTCTGAAATAAAGTCGACTGTCCTTCCTGCCTCTATAAATCCTGAGACACTAATAAAGTGAAGGAGCATTCAAATCAGCTCATTCCAGCAGCAGTCGATGACCAGCCTCTCAAGGACTCTGATTGACGTTTTATACAGCGCCCGCAGTTTAGTAGTATTGATGGGATTTAATCTAACTGTATATTCTTTTAATAACGGTGCTGCCCGATGCCTGGGGCTTTCAAAGTGCTCTTTAAGAGACAGTGAGCTGCTGGGAAACTAAGGTAGATACACCGAAGGTCAGAATTAAGTGATGTGCTTTCTCTAAAGCAAATTTTAAAATGCTTTTGGTCATTATGTAGTGTAAACACAGTGTTTGGACAGGGACACCATTTCATTATTTGACACTGTACTCCAGGACCATTATTATGAAACAGTGACCTTAAGTGCTGACTGTCAGCCAGATAGAACTGATATAATTGACATAACTGGGAGATAACATAATACTACAGGCGAAAATGTACATCCAAAAAATATCAGCAAAGACATCATGATGGTCTGCCAGTCTTTTACCTTCAGCTTGTTTCAGGAACTTTGTGTCTTCAGCAGGCTAAAAATGTAAAGACTAAGGTCATGTGAAAGATTTGGTCCGTCAAATATGAATGAGAACAGCTCAGGCAGTCTTAAACCTGTAACCTAACCTTGTAATTATTGCTTCATTTGAATTCTGATGTGTCTGAGCAGAGCCAAAATGATAAGGAAATATCTTTGTAATGATAACCATTGTTTGCATTACATCACATTTGCAAACAGAAATTAAGAATTTAGTCAGGGAAGTAAATGTAGGCTAACCTCACATCAGCACATTTATGTTATGGAAATATCGTAAAAAGTAATTTAGTTTATGAAAGTCCCTGTCTCTTATGAGCCAATGTGCTTACATTGGATGGTCTATTGTATCAATATGTCCTGAGCCAAAACATTACAAGTGTGTTGACAGACTTTGTCCTCCTCTGACTCTCCAATCAGTTTCTGGTGTACAACATTTATTCCCAGCCATGTTTTATTAATCCATCTGCATCCCCAAAAAACTAGGCCAGTTACTCAGAGCCCACTTGTCCTTTGTACGGATGGATTTATTATTTCAGATTTTATGCTTGGGTCAAATGAACAGAAGAGTACTTTTTCATTTTTTGTACCATTTTTTTCATTTTATATATTATATATATATATATATTTAATATAATATATATATAATATATATTATTTTGTATATATATATATTATATATATTATATATAAAATACATTTTAACAATGACTATGCACTTGGAGTTTTGGACACAACAGTGAGCATTAGAGTTTGCAATGAGAGTGACAGCCTCATGTGTCCGACAGTGAAAGGCTTTCCCTTTATAAATGCCACGGGGCATCCACTTAGTCTAGACGCTCGACCACACAAGACAGCACTGGTTGCCCTCAGTATTAGACACTGCCATCTCTGTGTGTCGACAAAGCTACTTACACAAAAGGAGGAGGAAAACTGATTCATGTGGCACATATGTGTCCCACGTGGCTCTGACAGAAAGAGAGTGTGACCCCCCCCCCCGCTCCCCTTTGGGGTAAATGAAATCTGTAGCAGACAGTGTCACCCGCCTGGCTACTGCTTTAATTAAAGCCCTAATGATAGGCTTTCAACTGAGAAGCAACTTATCATCACACATAATCGCTCAGCGCTAGTTAGCGCTGGCACAATTGCAACCATCTGCTCTGCTAAGAACACATTCTGATCATTCTTTATATAGCACTAGTGGCTCACGTACAGTATTTATTTTAGGAGACCCCTATTATGCGAGAGTCTGTTTAAACATTGTACATTAATGTGGCACATCTGTGTCAGAGGCACTTGGATCTGCAACATGGATGAATAGCCAAATGATCTGTTTTAAGGTTATTCATCACGATAATTGGAATACTGTTGGCGGTTGCTGATTAGTTTTATTATGTGAGGTTTTCTTAACTTTTTAAGTTGCTTATTTGCTCACCAGCTGTCATCATGTGGATTTAAAAGTCCTGCATTTAGAGCTGATTACCTGGGCACATCAATCAGGACTCTTTGAAACACAGAATGTAGTTTGAATTTTAAAGTATGAATCTTTAATAGTGTTGGCACATTTCCACCCTCTCTGGCAGTGAGATGTAAGTCAAATGGTTAGCTTCAAAGCAAATATGGCCTAGAGGTCTTGTAAGACTTCGTGTGCAGGACTTGTTTATTTGAAATAGCCAGCCCTCTCAAGATGCACCAGCTGATGACAAGACATGGACATGTGCAACTCAAGGTGTAGGACTGGGGGCTGACGACATGTGTCAGGCGTTTGCTCTATGTGTATCAGTCTTGTTTGTGCTTGTTTGTATGTTGGGCCTGTGTGTATAAAATAATATCAACAACAAAAATTGGATTTCCTCTAGAGGCTTTCTTTGTGTTCCATGTTTTAATCCGGGATAAATTAGCCAACAGCTGGTGGTTGCTTTATTTGTACTGCACAGACGCTAAAGTCCTATCAATCTACTCATTCAACTCAAGGAAGTGAAAATATGTTCTCTGAAAATATCAAACTTTTCTTTAAAGCTATATTACATTTGAACTCTTCACATTCACTTAGATGTAATGTGTCTGCACAATGTGAACCAAAACAAGATAATTGATATTGACAGAATTAACGGATGATGGATAAACTGGGGGATGCTTGATTGGATGGATTGTATTCTTTTCAGTTATAAAATTTAAAGACTTAAAAAAAACCTGATAAGATATACTTAAAGCAATATGTAGAATTGTGAAGAAGGTTTCATGAATACATTTTTTTGTGCATTTTTTAAATTGTTTTTTCCAGATTAACAAAACATATACCCATACCTCAACACAAATTATGAATAAATAAATAAATTTAGAGAAAAAAACTCTCTCTCTCTCTCTCTCTCTCTCTCTCTATATATATATATATATAAATAATGTTGACCTAGGACAGTTGTATTTAGTGGTTATTCATTTGCAATAAATGGAGTAAGTAATAAAATTTTTATGACTAGTTTATTACTGAACCCATCTATCACACGCTGTGCTGCACCACCCACCACCACAAATAAATTTAAAATTTAACTACTAAATATGTTTTGAAAGAATTGTGGCTTGAATGTCATCTCATTCATTACATTTTATTTGATTTCTGGAAATCATCTCCTGACCCCACCATTGGCATCTTGCGACCCCCCCTTTTCACCCACACACAATGCCTGCACCCCCCAGGGGGGGTCATGTGACAGGTGTGGACCAATCACAAAAGCTCACCTTTCGCTGGCCCGCCTACTGCTACAAAGTCTTTTCTCCTCAACTTTTATTATGACGACATTATTTTGTATCCATGGATACACTTTGATCTTGATATCATTGCGTATCCATGGATACACTTTGATCTTGATATCATTGCGTATCCGATATCATTGTGTATCCATGGATACACTTTGATCTTGATATTAAGGACATCAAAGAAAATCGTTTCTATAAGACCAGCTCAAATCGTAGTTCAATAAATTTCATCAGTATTAATATACTGTATTCATTTGAATCCACTGAACACAATGGGTAGAAAAAAGGACAGAAGACAGGGCCAGATTTATGCCGATATTGATCCGGACTCTGGGCCCTCTGATGATGAGCCAAATGGTGATGCACCACAAACAGGAAGAGCCAGAGGCAAGAAGAAGGGTGTCCGCGATGACCCGATGGAAAAGCCATTATACAACAGGTTTATGTTACTGGCTGAGGTCTCTGATGATGAGCCAAATGGTAATGCCACTCATTAGCACTGTTAGCTCCTAAGCTTTTTGCAAATTATTTGCTCTTATGTACACTTAAATACCTTGGTTTTTTTGCTAAATAGATTTTGTAGGTATGTGTTATACTCTGTACTATTATTGTAGAGCCTGTAGATTTTACCTGGGTGTTGGGAGTAAAACATCTCCTTTGGTATTGAGAGGCGACATGGACTGGCAAAGTTGTTTTTATAAGTAGCAACTTGAAATGCTATGTTTTTGAAGCAAGTTGCAAGCTTTTAAAAAATATTTTCCAGTGGTCCTCAGATATCCCCAAATCTTGCTTAAGTTGTAAGCAAAGTGTGACACCTTTATGAAATCATTTGTCTCTTCTTATTCACTATCGCTGACGTTCGGTTTACAGCTACGCCCCCAAAGAGTGTCTCTCCTCCAGAGGTGAACAACGGACCAAAAGTCGCTAAGAAAGCGCGACAAAAAGTCCAACCGAAGCCTCCAGTGGTGAGTGACCATATAATAGGAGATGTTATATATAATATTTATTTTATCTGTAACTTATTTGACCTGTTACTTTTATGTGCCACATAACTCTTACAACTACTAACTATTGTTTTATATGTTATCTTGTTTTGCTCCTCTTCACCAGAGCCCCCAGTCTCAGACAGAGGAGCGGGAGAACATACTGCAGGAAGAAGTCATCCGGCTTGAAAAACTCCTGGAAAAGAAGGACAAACTCCTGGAAAAGAAGGACAAACTCCTGGAAAAGAAGGACAAAGAGTTCAGCAAGGACAACAAGCAAGCCAGAAAACACAAGGAGACTCTGGAACAGCTGAGTGAAACTCAGACAATTCTAGAAGTGAATCAGCTTAAATGCAAAGCTCTGGAAAAAGAACTGGAGCAGAAAGACCTGCGCTCCGAGCAGAAGGGGTTTCTGAAGGAGATCGCTGACATGGAGGAGAAATTGAGGCTGTACCTTCTCCAGAAAGACGAGACCTACAGGACAAAGCTCTCTGAGCTGGAGGAGAGATTCGAGGAGATGGTTGCTGAAATTGAAGAGACTCAGAAACAGCAGCTCCTCAAGGCTGACAAGAGCTCCAAGAAGGAGACCTCTGAGCAGGACAAGAGATTCGAGGAGCTTACTGAAAGAGAAGAGACTCTGAAACAGCAGCTCCTCGAGAAGGAGGAGAGCTACAGGAAGTCACTCTCTAAGCAGGACAAGAGATTCGAGAAGAAGGTTGCTGGAATTGAAAAGACTCAGAAAGAGCAGCTCCTCGACAGGGACGAGAGCTACAGGAAGGAGCTCTCTGAGCAGGACAAGAGATTCGAGAAGCTTGCTGAAAGAGAAGAGACTCTGACACAGCAGCTCCTCGAGAAGGACGAGAGCTACAGGAAGGAGCTCTGTGACCTGGAGAACAGATTCGAGAAGCTTGCTGAAAGAGAAGAGACTCTGAAACAGCAGCTACTCGAGAAGGACGAGAGCTATAGGAAGGAGCTCATTGACAGGAGAGAAATGGCTGTCATGTGTGCTAGCTGGGAGACAAAGGCACAGCTTTTTGAGAAGGAAAAGAGGAGTCTGGAAGAGGTGACACTGATGAAGGAGAAGAACTGGAAATCTGAAGAGGCTCAGAGGAATGAGGAGCTCCAAGGTCTCAGACAGGAAAACACCCGGCTACAGGTAAGCTGCCTCATATTTTGATTTTAATGACTTCTTATAGAAGTTTTCGCATCATACGTGCAGTTTGAAACTGAAGGTTGGGGATTCAAAACAAAAATCATGACTAAATTTAATGTGTAATTTTCAATGACGTCAAAATTCCTAATCAGGATACCTGTAACTGTTCTGTGTTTTAAAATACTGACATTTAGTCCCTACATGTTTTGTTGCTACGGCCACTAGGGGTTTAGTGAGCCTTTGAACCAACAGCAACACCTTTAGAAATGAAATCAAACATGCTGTCTTTTTCTTTTCAGGAGCTCCAAGAGGAAAATATGAAGAAGAAGAAGAAAAAGTGCTTCTTGCTGCGTTTATTTCAACGCAAAAAGTAGACGGACCATGATCTGGACCTAGCCCACCGACCACGATCCGTTTCCTTCCTTTAAAAAAATTTAATAAATAACAGAAATCTCAGTTTGTGAAATATTGTTTTACTCATTTTATATGTTGTTGACTACCAGCATTCAAAACATTAAAAGCAAAGGGATACTAGGAGTGCAACAGGTTTGCATTGGTTATTAACAGGGGTGCACGCAAGATTTTTGGTCTGGTTCTCAAATGAGTACCTGAAGATGTTGCTTGGTGCTCATCTTTTTTGCTGCATGAAGCAGACATGTTTTAGGTCAGGAGTTCCCAAAACCAAAACCAAGTCAGGACTCTGTCCTACAAAAATAATGAAAACTCATTGCCAGCTGGTCTTACTTCAGAGGTGCAACACTTGAATATGGAGCTGCACAGTTTAGCCCTTTAATCCAAGAGATAGTACAAATCATAGATATTTTTGAACATAATAGAAAGAGAGCTGATGAGAGTTATTGAGTATAAAAAACCTGCAAAAATGTTCACCAAAAGATTGTTTACAACACTTGTTCATGAAACCATTTTAGGTCCTAATAATGTTATAGCTGATCGTTATACATTCTTGGATGTATTTCCTACTCCTAACAGGATTGATCAAGACTACATCAACTTGCTGAATGTGGAAATTGAAAATGGCTGACTTCCTGTTAGTTTCAGGTCATGACAACAGAAATGTTTTTGGAGATCTTGATATGATTCACACGTTCACATGAAACATATGACAGGGGCTGTAGAGCTATTTTACCACTGTTGACACTGATATTTAGTTGGATCCAGGTCGTGTAAATTCAGCATCAAGGCAACATTTTCTAAACATCTAACGCCAATGTCAGGAATACCAACATTTTGTTGCATTTCGTTGAGAGATTGTTACCTTTATGGCATGTTTATCAAGTATATTTGCAGACAGCAGCAAAACACACCAATTGGCTTCTGCATAACAGAGCTAATACTCTCTGAGCTAGTATAAACATATTGATGCAGTATAAACTTCCACATAAAACAAAATAAAATAACAGTTACCAGAATCTATTCGCAATAATCTTTCCATCTTTCTGTCTGTTCTGATGAAATTATATGTGTGTATATATATATATTTATGTTGACCTAGCACAGTTGTATTTAGTGGTTATTCATTTGCAATCAATGGAGTAAGTAATAAAATTTTTATGACTAGTTTATTACTGAACCCATCTATCACACGCTGTGCTGCACCACCCACCACCACAAATAAATTTAAAATGTAACTACTAAATATGTTTTGAAAGAATTGTGGCTTGAATGTCATCTCATTCATTACATTTTATTTGATTTCTGGAAATCATCTCCTGACCCCACCATTGGCATCTTGCGACCCCCCCCTTTTCACCCACACACAATGCCTACACCCCCCAGGGGGGGGTCATGTGACAGGTGTGGACCAATCACAAAAGCTCACCTTTCGCTGGCCCGCCTACTGCTACAAAGTCTTTTCTCCTCAACTTTTATTATGACATCATTTTGTATCCATGGATACACTTTGATCTTGATATTAAGGACATCAAAGAAAATCGTTTCTATAAGACCAGCTCAAATCGTAGTTCAATAAATTTCATCAGTATTAATATACTGTATTCATTTGAATCCACGGAACACAATGGGTAGAAAAAAGGACAGAAGACAGGGCCAGATTTATGCCGATATTGATCCGGACTCTGGGCCCTCTGATGATGAGCCAAATGGTGACGCACCACAAACAGGAAGAGCCAGAGGCAAGAAGAAGGGTGTCCGCGATGACCCGATGGAAAAGCCAGTATACAACAGGTTTATGTTACTGGCTGAGGTCTCTGATGATGAGCCAAATGGTAATGCCACTCATTAGCACTGTTAGCTCCTAAGCTTTTTGCAAATTATTTGCTCTTATGTACACTTAAATACCTTGGTTTTTTTGCTAAATAGATTTTGTAGGTATGTGTTATACTCTGTACTATTATTGTAGAGCCTGTAGATTTTACCTGGGTGTTGGGAGTAAAACATCTCCTTTGGTATTGAGAGGCGACATGGACTGGCAAAGTTGTTTTTATAAGTAGCAACTTGAAATGCTATGTTTTTGAAGCAAGTTGCAAGCTTTTAAAAAATATTTTCCAGTGGTCCTCAGATATCCCCAAATCTTGCTTAAGTTGTAAGCAAAGTGTGACACCTTTATGAAATCATTTGTCTCTTCTTATTCACTATCGCTGACGTTCTGTTTACAGCTACGCCCCCAAAGAGTGTCTCTCCTCCAGAGGTGAACAACGGACCAAAAGTCGCTAAGAAAGCGCGACAAAAAGTCCAACCGAAGCCTCCAGTGGTGAGTGACCATATAATAGGAGATGTTATATATAATATTTATTTTATCTGTAACTTATTTGACCTGTTACTTTTATGTGCCACATAACTCTTACAACTACTAACTATTGTTTTATATGTTATCTTGTTTTGCTCCTCTTCACCAGAGCCCCCAGTCTCAGACAGAGGAGCGGGAGAACATACTGCAGGAAGAAGTCATCCGGCTTGAAAAACTCCTGGAAAAGAAGGACAAACTCCTGGAAAAGAAGGACAAACTCCTGGAAAAGAAGGACAAAGAGTTCAGCAAGGACAACAAGCAAGCCAGAAAACACAAGGAGACTCTGGAACAGCTGAGTGAAACTCAGACAATTCTAGAAGTGAATCAGCTTAAATGCAAAGCTCTGGAAAAAGAACTGGAGCAGAAAGACCTGCGCTCCGAGCAGAAGGGGTTTCTGAAGGAGATCGCTGACATGGAGGAGAAATTGAGGCTGTACCTTCTCCAGAAAGACGAGACCTACAGGACGAAGCTCTCTGAGCTGGAGGAGAGATTCGAGGAGATGGTTGCTGAAATTGAAGAGACTCAGAAACAGCAGCTCCTCAAGGCTGACAAGAGCTCCAAGAAGGAGACCTCTGAGCAGGACAAGAGATTCGAGGAGCTTACTGAAAGAGAAGAGACTCTGAAACAGCAGCTCCTCGAGAAGGAGGAGAGCTACAGGAAGTCGCTCTCTAAGCAGGACAAGAGATTCGAGAAGAAGGTTGCTGGAATTGAAAAGACTCAGAAAGAGCAGCTCCTCGACAGGGACGAGAGCTACAGGAAGGAGCTCGCTGAGCAGGACAAGAGATTCGAGAAGCTTGCTGAAAGAGAAGAGACTCTGACACAGCAGCTCCTCGAGAAGGACGAGAGCTACAGGAAGGAGCTCTGTGACCTGGAGAACAGATTCGAGAAGCTTGCTGAAAGAGAAGAGACTCTGAAACAGCAGCTACTCGAGAAGGACGAGAGCTATAGGAAGGAGCTCATTGACAGGAGAGAAATGGCTGTCATGTGTGCTAGCTGGGAGACAAAGGCACAGCTTTTTGAGAAGGAAAAGAGGAGTCTGGAAGAGGTGACACTGATGAAGGAGAAGAACTGGAAATCTGAAGAGGCTCAGAGGAATGAGGAGCTCCAAGGTCTCAGACAGGAAAACACCCGGCTACAGGTAAGCTGCCTCATATTTTGATTTTAATGACTTCTTATAGAAGTTTTCGCATCATACGTGCAGTTTGAAACTGAAGGTTGGGGATTCAAAACAAAAATCATGACTAAATTTAATGTGTAATTTTCAATGACGTCAAAATTCCTAATCAGGATACCTGTAACTGTTCTGTGTTTTAAAATACTGACATTTAGTCCCTACATGTTTTGTTGCTACGGCCACTAGGGGTTTAGTGAGCCTTTGAACCAACAGCAACACCTTTAGAAATGAAATCAAACATGCTGTCTTTTTCTTTTCAGGAGCTCCAAGAGGAAAATATGAAGAAGAAGAAGAAAAAGTGCTTCTTGCTGCGTTTATTTCAACGCAAAAAGTAGACGGACCATGATCTGGACCTAGCCCACCGACCACGATCCGTTTCCTTCCTTTAAAAAAATTTAATAAATAACAGAAATCTCAGTTTGTGAAATATTGTTTTACTCATTTTATATGTTGTTGACTACCAGCATTCAAAACATTAAAAGCAAAGGGATACTAGGAGTGCAACAGGTTTGCATTGGTTATTAACAGGGGTGCACGCAAGATTTTTGGTCTGGTTCTCAAATGAGTTCCTGAAGATGTTGCTTGGTGCTCATCTTTTTTGCTGCATGAAGCAGACATGTTTTAGGTCAGGAGTTCCCAAAACCAAAACCAAGTCAGGACTCTGTCCTACAAAAATAATGAAAACTCATTGCCAGCTGGTCTTACTTCAGAGGTGCAACACTTGAATATGGAGCTGCACAGTTTAGCCCTTTAATCCAAGAGATAGTACAAATCATAGATATTTTTGAACATAATAGAAAGAGAGCTGATGAGAGTTATTGAGTATAAAAAACCTGCAAAAATGTTCACCAAAAGATTGTTTACAACACTTGTTCATGAAACCATTTTAGGTCCTAATAATGTTATAGCTGATCGTTATACATTCTTGGATGTATTTCCTACTCCTAACAGGATTGATCAAGACTACATCAACTTGCTGAATGTGGAAATTGAAAATGGCTGACTTCCTGTTAGTTTCAGGTCATGACAACAGAAACGTTTTTGGAGATCTTGATATGATTCACACGTTCACATGAAACATATGACAGGGGCTGTAGAGCTATTTTACCACTGTTGACACTGATATTTAGTTGGATCCAGGTCGTGTAAATTCAGCATCAAGGCAACATTTTCTAAACATCTAACGCCAATGTCAGGAATACCAACATTTTGTTGCATTTCGTTGAGAGATTGTTACCTTTATGGCATGTTTATCAAGTATATTTGCAGACAGCAGCAAAACACACCAATTGGCTTCTGCATAACAGAGCTAATACTCTCTGAGCTAGTATAAACATATTGATGCAGTATAAACTTCCACATAAAACAAAATAAAATAACAGTTACCAGAATCTATTCGCAATAATCTTTCCATCTTTCTGTCTGTTCTGATGAAATTATATGTGTGTATATATATATATATTTATGTTGACCTAGCACAGTTGTATTTAGTGGTTATTCATTTGCAATCAATGGAGTAAGTAATAAAATTTTTATGACTAGTTTATTACTGAACCCATCTATCACACGCTGTGCTGCACCACCCACCACCACAAATAAATTTAAAATGTAACTACTAAATATGTTTTGAAAGAATTGTGGCTTGAATGTCATCTCATTCATTACATTTTATTTGATTTCTGGAAATCATCTCCTGACCCCACCATTGGCATCTTGCGACCCCCCCCTTTTCACCCACACACAATGCCTACACCCCCCCGGGGGGGGGTCATGTGACAGGTGTGGACCAATCACAAAAGCTCACCTTTCGCTGGCCCGCCTACTGCTACAAAGTCTTTTCTCCTCAACTTTTATTATGACATCATTTTGTATCCATGGATACACTTTGATCTTGATATTAAGGACATCAAAGAAAATCGTTTCTATAAGACCAGCTCAAATCGTAGTTCAATAAATTTCATCAGTATTAATATACTGTATTCATTTGAATCCACTGAACACAATGGGTAGAAAAAAGGACAGAAGACAGGGCCAGATTTATGCCGATATTGATCCGGACTCTGGGCCCTCTGATGATGAGCCAAATGGTGACGCACCACAAACAGGAAGAGCCAGAGGCAAGAAGAAGGGTGTCCGCGATGACCCGATGGAAAAGCCAGTATACAACAGGTTTATGTTACTGGCTGAGGTCTCTGATGATGAGCCAAATGGTAATGCCACTCATTAGCACTGTTAGCTCCTAAGCTTTTTGCAAATTATTTGCTCTTATGTACACTTAAATACCTTGGTTTTTTTGCTAAATAGATTTTGTAGGTATGTGTTATACTCTGTACTATTATTGTAGAGCCTGTAGATTTTACCTGGGTGTTGGGAGTAAAACATCTCCTTTGGTATTGAGAGGCGACATGGACTGGCAAAGTTGTTTTTATAAGTAGCAACTTGAAATGCTATGTTTTTGAAGCAAGTTGCAAGCTTTTAAAAAATATTTTCCAGTGGTCCTCAGATATCCCCAAATCTTGCTTAAGTTGTAAGCAAAGTGTGACACCTTTATGAAATCATTTGTCTCTTCTTATTCACTATCGCTGACGTTCTGTTTACAGCTACGCCCCCAAAGAGTGTCTCTCCTCCAGAGGTGAACAACGGACCAAAAGTCGCTAAGAAAGCGCGACAAAAAGTCCAACCGAAGCCTCCAGTGGTGAGTGACCATATAATAGGAGATGTTATATATAATATTTATTTTATCTGTAACTTATTTGACCTGTTACTTTTATGTGCCACATAACTCTTACAACTACTAACTATTGTTTTATATGTTATCTTGTTTTGCTCCTCTTCACCAGAGCCCCCAGTCTCAGACAGAGGAGCGGGAGAACATACTGCAGGAAGAAGTCATCCGGCTTGAAAAACTCCTGGAAAAGAAGGACAAACTCCTGGAAAAGAAGGACAAACTCCTGGAAAAGAAGGACAAAGAGTTCAGCAAGGACAACAAGCAAGCCAGAAAACACAAGGAGACTCTGGAACAGCTGAGTGAAACTCAGACAATTCTAGAAGTGAATCAGCTTAAATGCAAAGCTCTGGAAAAAGAACTGGAGCAGAAAGACCTGCGCTCCGAGCAGAAGGGGTTTCTGAAGGAGATCGCTGACATGGAGGAGAAATTGAGGCTGTACCTTCTCCAGAAAGACGAGACCTACAGGACGAAGCTCTCTGAGCTGGAGGAGAGATTCGAGGAGATGGTTGCTGAAATTGAAGAGACTCAGAAACAGCAGCTCCTCAAGGCTGACAAGAGCTCCAAGAAGGAGACCTCTGAGCAGGACAAGAGATTCGAGGAGCTTACTGAAAGAGAAGAGACTCTGAAACAGCAGCTCCTCGAGAAGGAGGAGAGCTACAGGAAGTCGCTCTCTAAGCAGGACAAGAGATTCGAGAAGAAGGTTGCTGGAATTGAAAAGACTCAGAAAGAGCAGCTCCTCGACAGGGACGAGAGCTACAGGAAGGAGCTCTCTGAGCAGGACAAGAGATTCGAGAAGCTTGCTGAAAGAGAAGAGACTCTGACACAGCAGCTCCTCGAGAAGGACGAGAGCTACAGGAAGGAGCTCTGTGACCTGGAGAACAGATTCGAGAAGCTTGCTGAAAGAGAAGAGACTCTGAAACAGCAGCTACTCGAGAAGGACGAGAGCTATAGGAAGGAGCTCATTGACAGGAGAGAAATGGCTGTCATGTGTGCTAGCTGGGAGACAAAGGCACAGCTTTTTGAGAAGGAAAAGAGGAGTCTGGAAGAGGTGACACTGATGAAGGAGAAGAACTGGAAATCTGAAGAGGCTCAGAGGAATGAGGAGCTCCAAGGTCTCAGACAGGAAAACACCCGGCTACAGGTAAGCTGCCTCATATTTTGATTTTAATGACTTCTTATAGAAGTTTTCGCATCATACGTGCAGTTTGAAACTGAAGGTTGGGGATTCAAAACAAAAATCATGACTAAATTTAATGTGTAATTTTCAATGACGTCAAAATTCCTAATCAGGATACCTGTAACTGTTCTGTGTTTTAAAATACTGACATTTAGTCCCTACATGTTTTGTTGCTACGGCCACTAGGGGTTTAGTGAGCCTTTGAACCAACAGCAACACCTTTAGAAATGAAATCAAACATGCTGTCTTTTTCTTTTCAGGAGCTCCAAGAGGAAAATATGAAGAAGAAGAAGAAAAAGTGCTTCTTGCTGCGTTTATTTCAACGCAAAAAGTAGACGGACCATGATCTGGACCTAGCCCACCGACCACGATCTGTTTCCTTCCTTTAAAAAAATTTAATAAATAACAGAAATCTCAGTTTGTGAAATATTGTTTTACTCATTTTATATGTTGTTGACTACCAGCATTCAAAACATTAAAAGCAAAGGGATACTAGGAGTGCAACAGGTTTGCATTGGTTATTAACAGGGGTGCACGCAAGATTTTTGGTCTGGTTCTCAAATGAGTACCTGAAGATGTTGCTTGGTGCTCATCTTTTTTGCTGCATGAAGCAGACATGTTTTAGGTCAGGAGTTCCCAAAACCAAAACCAAGTCAGGACTCTGTCCTACAAAAATAATGAAAACTCATTGCCAGCTGGTCTTACTTCAGAGGTGCAACACTTGAATATGGAGCTGCACAGTTTAGCCCTTTAATCCAAGAGATAGTACAAATCATAGATATTTTTGAACATAATAGAAAGAGAGCTGATGAGAGTTATTGAGTATAAAAAACCTGCAAAAATGTTCACCAAAAGATTGTTTACAACACTTGTTCATGAAACCATTTTAGGTCCTAATAATGTTATAGCTGATCGTTATACATTCTTGGATGTATTTCCTACTCCTAACAGGATTGATCAAGACTACATCAACTTGCTGAATGTGGAAATTGAAAATGGCTGACTTCCTGTTAGTTTCAGGTCATGACAACAGAAACGTTTTTGGAGATCTTGATATGATTCACACGTTCACATGAAACATATGACAGGGGCTGTAGAGCTATTTTACCACTGTTGACACTGATATTTAGTTGGATCCAGGTCGTGTAAATTCAGCATCAAGGCAACATTTTCTAAACATCTAACGCCAATGTCAGGAATACCAACATTTTGTTGCATTTCGTTGAGAGATTGTTACCTTTATGGCATGTTTATCAAGTATATTTGCAGACAGCAGCAAAACACACCAATTGGCTTCTGCATAACAGAGCTAATACTCTCTGAGCTAGTATAAACATATTGATGCAGTATAAACTTCCACATAAAACAAAATAAAATAACAGTTACCAGAATCTATTCGCAATAATCTTTCCATCTTTCTGTCTGTTCTGATGAAATTATATGTGTGTATATATATATATATTTATGTTGACCTAGCACAGTTGTATTTAGTGGTTATTCATTTGCAATCAATGGAGTAAGTAATAAAATTTTTATGACTAGTTTATTACTGAACCCATCTATCACACGCTGTGCTGCACCACCCACCACCACAAATAAATTTAAAATGTAACTACTAAATATGTTTTGAAAGAATTGTGGCTTGAATGTCATCTCATTCATTACATTTTATTTGATTTCTGGAAATCATCTCCTGACCCCACCATTGGCATCTTGCGATCCCCCCCTTTTCACCCACACACAATGCCTACACCCCCCAGGGGGGGGTCATGTGACAGGTGTGGACCAATCACAAAAGCTCACCTTTCGCTGGCCCGCCTACTGCTACAAAGTCTTTTCTCCTCAACTTTTATTATGACATCATTTTGTATCCATGGATACACTTTGATCTTGATATTAAGGACATCAAAGAAAATCGTTTCTATAAGACCAGCTCAAATCGTAGTTCAATAAATTTCATCAGTATTAATATACTGTATTCATTTGAATCCACTGAACACAATGGGTAGAAAAAAGGACAGAAGACAGGGCCAGATTTATGCCGATATTGATCCGGACTCTGGGCCCTCTGATGATGAGCCAAATGGTGACGCACCACAAACAGGAAGAGCCAGAGGCAAGAAGAAGGGTGTCCGCGATGACCCGATGGAAAAGCCAGTATACAACAGGTTTATGTTACTGGCTGAGGTCTCTGATGATGAGCCAAATGGTAATGCCACTCATTAGCACTGTTAGCTCCTAAGCTTTTTGCAAATTATTTGCTCTTATGTACACTTAAATACCTTGGTTTTTTTGCTAAATAGATTTTGTAGGTATGTGTTATACTCTGTACTATTATTGTAGAGCCTGTAGATTTTACCTGGGTGTTGGGAGTAAAACATCTCCTTTGGTATTGAGAGGCGACATGGACTGGCAAAGTTGTTTTTATAAGTAGCAACTTGAAATGCTATGTTTTTGAAGCAAGTTGCAAGCTTTTAAAAAATATTTTCCAGTGGTCCTCAGATATCCCCAAATCTTGCTTAAGTTGTAAGCAAAGTGTGACACCTTTATGAAATCATTTGTCTCTTCTTATTCACTATCGCTGACGTTCTGTTTACAGCTACGCCCCCAAAGAGTGTCTCTCCTCCAGAGGTGAACAACGGACCAAAAGTCGCTAAGAAAGCGCGACAAAAAGTCCAACCGAAGCCTCCAGTGGTGAGTGACCATATAATAGGAGATGTTATATATAATATTTATTTTATCTGTAACTTATTTGACCTGTTACTTTTATGTGCCACATAACTCTTACAACTACTAACTATTGTTTTATATGTTATCTTGTTTTGCTCCTCTTCACCAGAGCCCCCAGTCTCAGACAGAGGAGCGGGAGAACATACTGCAGGAAGAAGTCATCCGGCTTGAAAAACTCCTGGAAAAGAAGGACAAACTCCTGGAAAAGAAGGACAAACTCCTGGAAAAGAAGGACAAAGAGTTCAGCAAGGACAACAAGCAAGCCAGAAAACACAAGGAGACTCTGGAACAGCTGAGTGAAACTCAGACAATTCTAGAAGTGAATCAGCTTAAATGCAAAGCTCTGGAAAAAGAACTGGAGCAGAAAGACCTGTGCTCCGAGCAGAAGGGGTTTCTGAAGGAGATCGCTGACATGGAGGAGAAATTGAGGCTGTACCTTCTCCAGAAAGACGAGACCTACAGGACGAAGCTCTCTGAGCTGGAGGAGAGATTCGAGGAGATGGTTGCTGAAATTGAAGAGACTCAGAAACAGCAGCTCCTCAAGGCTGACAAGAGCTCCAAGAAGGAGACCTCTGAGCAGGACAAGAGATTCGAGGAGCTTACTGAAAGAGAAGAGACTCTGAAACAGCAGCTCCTCGAGAAGGAGGAGAGCTACAGGAAGTCGCTCTCTAAGCAGGACAAGAGATTCGAGAAGAAGGTTGCTGGAATTGAAAAGACTCAGAAAGAGCAGCTCCTCGACAGGGACGAGAGCTACAGGAAGGAGCTCTCTGAGCAGGACAAGAGATTCGAGAAGCTTGCTGAAAGAGAAGAGACTCTGACACAGCAGCTCCTCGAGAAGGACGAGAGCTACAGGAAGGAGCTCTGTGACCTGGAGAACAGATTCGAGAAGCTTGCTGAAAGAGAAGAGACTCTGAAACAGCAGCTACTCGAGAAGGACGAGAGCTATAGGAAGGAGCTCATTGACAGGAGAGAAATGGCTGTCATGTGTGCTAGCTGGGAGACAAAGGCACAGCTTTTTGAGAAGGAAAAGAGGAGTCTGGAAGAGGTGACACTGATGAAGGAGAAGAACTGGAAATCTGAAGAGGCTCAGAGGAATGAGGAGCTCCAAGGTCTCAGACAGGAAAACACCCGGCTACAGGTAAGCTGCCTCATATTTTGATTTTAATGACTTCTTATAGAAGTTTTCGCATCATACGTGCAGTTTGAAACTGAAGGTTGGGGATTCAAAACAAAAATCATGACTAAATTTAATGTGTAATTTTCAATGACGTCAAAATTCCTAATCAGGATACCTGTAACTGTTCTGTGTTTTAAAATACTGACATTTAGTCCCTACATGTTTTGTTGCTACGGCCACTAGGGGTTTAGTGAGCCTTTGAACCAACAGCAACACCTTTAGAAATGAAATCAAACATGCTGTCTTTTTCTTTTCAGGAGCTCCAAGAGGAAAATATGAAGAAGAAGAAGAAAAAGTGCTTCTTGCTGCGTTTATTTCAACGCAAAAAGTAGACGGACCATGATCTGGACCTAGCCCACCGACCACGATCTGTTTCCTTCCTTTAAAAAAATTTAATAAATAACAGAAATCTCAGTTTGTGAAATATTGTTTTACTCATTTTATATGTTGTTGACTACCAGCATTCAAAACATTAAAAGCAAAGGGATACTAGGAGTGCAACAGGTTTGCATTGGTTATTAACAGGGGTGCACGCAAGATTTTTGGTCTGGTTCTCAAATGAGTACCTGAAGATGTTGCTTGGTGCTCATCTTTTTTGCTGCATGAAGCAGACATGTTTTAGGTCAGGAGTTCCCAAAACCAAAACCAAGTCAGGACTCTGTCCTACAAAAATAATGAAAACTCATTGCCAGCTGGTCTTACTTCAGAGGTGCAACACTTGAATATGGAGCTGCACAGTTTAGCCCTTTAATCCAAGAGATAGTACAAATCATAGATATTTTTGAACATAATAGAAAGAGAGCTGATGAGAGTTATTGAGTATAAAAAACCTGCAAAAATGTTCACCAAAAGATTGTTTACAACACTTGTTCATGAAACCATTTTAGGTCCTAATAATGTTATAGCTGATCGTTATACATTCTTGGATGTATTTCCTACTCCTAACAGGATTGATCAAGACTACATCAACTTGCTGAATGTGGAAATTGAAAATGGCTGACTTCCTGTTAGTTTCAGGTCATGACAACAGAAACGTTTTTGGAGATCTTGATATGATTCACACGTTCACATGAAACATATGACAGGGGCTGTAGAGCTATTTTACCACTGTTGACACTGATATTTAGTTGGATCCAGGTCGTGTAAATTCAGCATCAAGGCAACATTTTCTAAACATCTAACGCCAATGTCAGGAATACCAACATTTTGTTGCATTTCGTTGAGAGATTGTTACCTTTATGGCATGTTTATCAAGTATATTTGCAGACAGCAGCAAAACACACCAATTGGCTTCTGCATAACAGAGCTAATACTCTCTGAGCTAGTATAAACATATTGATGCAGTATAAACTTCCACATAAAACAAAATAAAATAACAGTTACCAGAATCTATTCGCAATAATCTTTCCATCTTTCTGTCTGTTCTGATGAAATTATATGTGTGTATATATATATATATTTATGTTGACCTAGCACAGTTGTATTTAGTGGTTATTCATTTGCAATCAATGGAGTAAGTAATAAAATTTTTATGACTAGTTTATTACTGAACCCATCTATCACACGCTGTGCTGCACCACCCACCACCACAAATAAATTTAAAATGTAACTACTAAATATGTTTTGAAAGAATTGTGGCTTGAATGTCATCTCATTCATTACATTTTATTTGATTTCTGGAAATCATCTCCTGACCCCACCATTGGCATCTTGCGACCCCCCCCCCTTTTCATCCACACACAATGCCTACACCCCCCAGGGGGGGGTCATGTGACAGGTGTGGACCAATCACAAAAGCTCACCTTTCGCTGGCCCGCCTACTGCTACAAAGTCTTTTCTCCTCAACTTTTATTATGACATCATTTTGTATCCATGGATACACTTTGATCTTGATATTAAGGACATCAAAGAAAATCGTTTATATAAGACCAGCTCAAATCGTAGTTCAATAAATTTCATCAGTATTAATATACTGTATTCATTTGAATCCACTGAACACAATGGGTAGAAAAAAGGACAGAAGACAGGGCCAGATTTATGCCGATATTGATCCGGACTCTGGGCCCTCTGATGATGAGCCAAATGGTGACGCACCACAAACAGGAAGAGCCAGAGGCAAGAAGAAGGGTGTCCGCGATGACCCGATGGAAAAGCCAGTATACAACAGGTTTATGTTACTGGCTGAGGTCTCTGATGATGAGCCAAATGGTAATGCCACTCATTAGCACTGTTAGCTCCTAAGCTTTTTGCAAATTATTTGCTCTTATGTACACTTAAATACCTTGGTTTTTTTGCTAAATAGATTTTGTAGGTATGTGTTATACTCTGTACTATTATTGTAGAGCCTGTAGATTTTACCTGGGTGTTGGGAGTAAAACATCTCCTTTGGTATTGAGAGGCGACATGGACTGGCAAAGTTGTTTTTATAAGTAGCAACTTGAAATGCTATGTTTTTGAAGCAAGTTGCAAGCTTTTAAAAAATATTTTCCAGTGGTCCTCAGATATCCCCAAATCTTGCTTAAGTTGTAAGCAAAGTGTGACACCTTTATGAAATCATTTGTCTCTTCTTATTCACTATCGCTGACGTTCTGTTTACAGCTACGCCCCCAAAGAGTGTCTCTCCTCCAGAGGTGAACAACGGACCAAAAGTCGCTAAGAAAGCGCGACAAAAAGTCCAACCGAAGCCTCCAGTGGTGAGTGACCATATAATAGGAGATGTTATATATAATATTTATTTTATCTGTAACTTATTTGACCTGTTACTTTTATGTGCCACATAACTCTTACAACTACTAACTATTGTTTTATATGTTATCTTGTTTTGCTCCTCTTCACCAGAGCCCCCAGTCTCAGACAGAGGAGCGGGAGAACATACTGCAGGAAGAAGTCATCCGGCTTGAAAAACTCCTGGAAAAGAAGGACAAACTCCTGGAAAAGAAGGACAAACTCCTGGAAAAGAAGGACAAAGAGTTCAGCAAGGACAACAAGCAAGCCAGAAAACACAAGGAGACTCTGGAACAGCTGAGTGAAACTCAGACAATTCTAGAAGTGAATCAGCTTAAATGCAAAGCTCTGGAAAAAGAACTGGAGCAGAAAGACCTGTGCTCCGAGCAGAAGGGGTTTCTGAAGGAGATCGCTGACATGGAGGAGAAATTGAGGCTGTACCTTCTCCAGAAAGACGAGACCTACAGGACGAAGCTCTCTGAGCTGGAGGAGAGATTCGAGGAGATGGTTGCTGAAATTGAAGAGACTCAGAAACAGCAGCTCCTCAAGGCTGACAAGAGCTCCAAGAAGGAGACCTCTGAGCAGGACAAGAGATTCGAGGAGCTTACTGAAAGAGAAGAGACTCTGAAACAGCAGCTCCTCGAGAAGGAGGAGAGCTACAGGAAGTCGCTCTCTAAGCAGGACAAGAGATTCGAGAAGAAGGTTGCTGGAATTGAAAAGACTCAGAAAGAGCAGCTCCTCGACAGGGACGAGAGCTACAGGAAGGAGCTCTCTGAGCAGGACAAGAGATTCGAGAAGCTTGCTGAAAGAGAAGAGACTCTGACACAGCAGCTCCTCGAGAAGGACGAGAGCTACAGGAAGGAGCTCTGTGACCTGGAGAACAGATTCGAGAAGCTTGCTGAAAGAGAAGAGACTCTGAAACAGCAGCTACTCGAGAAGGACGAGAGCTATAGGAAGGAGCTCATTGACAGGAGAGAAATGGCTGTCATGTGTGCTAGCTGGGAGACAAAGGCACAGCTTTTTGAGAAGGAAAAGAGGAGTCTGGAAGAGGTGACACTGATGAAGGAGAAGAACTGGAAATCTGAAGAGGCTCAGAGGAATGAGGAGCTCCAAGGTCTCAGACAGGAAAACACCCGGCTACAGGTAAGCTGCCTCATATTTTGATTTTAATGACTTCTTATAGAAGTTTTCGCATCATACGTGCAGTTTGAAACTGAAGGTTGGGGATTCAAAACAAAAATCATGACTAAATTTAATGTGTAATTTTCAATGACGTCAAAATTCCTAATCAGGATACCTGTAACTGTTCTGTGTTTTAAAATACTGACATTTAGTCCCTACATGTTTTGTTGCTACGGCCACTAGGGGTTTAGTGAGCCTTTGAACCAACAGCAACACCTTTAGAAATGAAATCAAACATGCTGTCTTTTTCTTTTCAGGAGCTCCAAGAGGAAAATATGAAGAAGAAGAAGAAAAAGTGCTTCTTGCTGCGTTTATTTCAACGCAAAAAGTAGACGGACCATGATCTGGACCTAGCCCACCGACCACGATCCGTTTCCTTCCTTTAAAAAAATTTAATAAATAACAGAAATCTCAGTTTGTGAAATATTGTTTTACTCATTTTATATGTTGTTGACTACCAGCATTCAAAACATTAAAAGCAAAGGGATACTAGGAGTGCAACAGGTTTGCATTGGTTATTAACAGGGGTGCACGCAAGATTTTTGGTCTGGTTCTCAAATGAGTACCTGAAGATGTTGCTTGGTGCTCATCTTTTTTGCTGCATGAAGCAGACATGTTTTAGGTCAGGAGTTCCCAAAACCAAAACCAAGTCAGGACTCTGTCCTACAAAAATAATGAAAACTCATTGCCAGCTGGTCTTACTTCAGAGGTGCAACACTTGAATATGGAGCTGCACAGTTTAGCCCTTTAATCCAAGAGATAGTACAAATCATAGATATTTTTGAACATAATAGAAAGAGAGCTGATGAGAGTTATTGAGTATAAAAAACCTGCAAAAATGTTCACCAAAAGATTGTTTACAACACTTGTTCATGAAACCATTTTAGGTCCTAATAATGTTATAGCTGATCGTTATACATTCTTGGATGTATTTCCTACTCCTAACAGGATTGATCAAGACTACATCAACTTGCTGAATGTGGAAATTGAAAATGGCTGACTTCCTGTTAGTTTCAGGTCATGACAACAGAAACGTTTTTGGAGATCTTGATATGATTCACACGTTCACATGAAACATATGACAGGAGCTGTAGAGCTATTTTACCACTGTTGACACTGATATTTAGTTGGATCCAGGTCGTGTAAATTCAGCATCAAGGCAACATTTTCTAAACATCTAACGCCAATGTCAGGAATACCAACATTTTGTTGCATTTCGTTGAGAGATTGTTACCTTTATGGCATGTTTATCAAGTATATTTGCAGACAGCAGCAAAACACACCAATTGGCTTCTGCATAACAGAGCTAATACTCTCTGAGCTAGTATAAACATATTGATGCAGTATAAACTTCCACATAAAACAAAATAAAATAACAGTTACCAGAATCTATTCGCAATAATCTTTCCATCTTTCTGTCTGTTCTGATGAAATTATATATGTGTATATATATATATATTTATGTTGACCTAGCACAGTTGTATTTAGTGGTTATTCATTTTCAATCAATGGAGTAAGTAATAAAATTTTTATGACTATTTTATTACTGAACCCATCTATCACACGCTGTGCTGCACCACCCACCACCACAAATAAATTTAAAATGTAACTACTAAATATGTTTTGAAAGAATTGTGGCTTGAATGTCATCTCATTCATTACATTTTATTTGATTTCTGGAAATCATCTCCTGACCCCACCATTGGCATCTTGCGACCCCCCCCTTTTCACCCACACACAATGCCTACACCCCCCGGGGGGGGGGTCATGTGACAGGTGTGGACCAATCACAAAAGCTCACCTTTCGCTGGCCCGCCTACTGCTACAAAGTCTTTTCTCCTCAACTTTTATTATGACATCATTTTGTATCCATGGATACACTTTGATCTTGATATTAAGGACATCAAAGAAAATCGTTTCTATAAGACCAGCTCAAATCGTAGTTCAATAAATTTCATCAGTATTAATATACTGTATTCATTTGAATCCACTGAACACAATGGGTAGAAAAAAGGACAGAAGACAGGGCCAGATTTATGCCGATATTGATCCGGACTCTGGGCCCTCTGATGATGAGCCAAATGGTGACGCACCACAAACAGGAAGAGCCAGAGGCAAGAAGAAGGGTGTCCGCGATGACCCGATGGAAAAGCCAGTATACAACAGGTTTATGTTACTGGCTGAGGTCTCTGATGATGAGCCAAATGGTAATGCCACTCATTAGCACTGTTAGCTCCTAAGCTTTTTGCAAATTATTTGCTCTTATGTACACTTAAATACCTTGGTTTTTTTGCTAAATAGATTTTGTAGGTATGTGTTATACTCTGTACTATTATTGTAGAGCCTGTAGATTTTACCTGGGTGTTGGGAGTAAAACATCTCCTTTGGTATTGAGAGGCGACATGGACTGGCAAAGTTGTTTTTATAAGTAGCAACTTGAAATGCTATGTTTTTGAAGCAAGTTGCAAGCTTTTAAAAAATATTTTCCAGTGGTCCTCAGATATCCCCAAATCTTGCTTAAGTTGTAAGCAAAGTGTGACACCTTTATGAAATCATTTGTCTCTTCTTATTCACTATCGCTGACGTTCTGTTTACAGCTACGCCCCCAAAGAGTGTCTCTCCTCCAGAGGTGAACAACGGACCAAAAGTCGCTAAGAAAGCGCGACAAAAAGTCCAACCGAAGCCTCCAGTGGTGAGTGACCATATAATAGGAGATGTTATATATAATATTTATTTTATCTGTAACTTATTTGACCTGTTACTTTTATGTGCCACATAACTCTTACAACTACTAACTATTGTTTTATATGTTATCTTGTTTTGCTCCTCTTCACCAGAGCCCCCAGTCTCAGACAGAGGAGCGGGAGAACATACTGCAGGAAGAAGTCATCCGGCTTGAAAAACTCCTGGAAAAGAAGGACAAACTCCTGGAAAAGAAGGACAAACTCCTGGAAAAGAAGGACAAAGAGTTCAGCAAGGACAACAAGCAAGCCAGAAAACACAAGGAGACTCTGGAACATCTGAGTGAAACTCAGACAATTCTAGAAGTGAATCAGCTTAAATGCAAAGCTCTGGAAAAAGAACTGGAGCAGAAAGACCTGTGCTCCGAGCAGAAGGGGTTTCTGAAGGAGATCGCTGACATGGAGGAGAAATTGAGGCTGTACCTTCTCCAGAAAGACGAGACCTACAGGACGAAGCTCTCTGAGCTGGAGGAGAGATTCGAGGAGATGGTTGCTGAAATTGAAGAGACTCAGAAACAGCAGCTCCTCAAGGCTGACAAGAGCTCCAAGAAGGAGACCTCTGAGCAGGACAAGAGATTCGAGGAGCTTACTGAAAGAGAAGAGACTCTGAAACAGCAGCTCCTCGAGAAGGAGGAGAGCTACAGGAAGTCGCTCTCTAAGCAGGACAAGAGATTCGAGAAGAAGGTTGCTGGAATTGAAAAGACTCAGAAAGAGCAGCTCCTCGACAGGGACGAGAGCTACAGGAAGGAGCTCTCTGAGCAGGACAAGAGATTCGAGAAGCTTGCTGAAAGAGAAGAGACTCTGACACAGCAGCTCCTCGAGAAGGACGAGAGCTACAGGAAGGAGCTCTGTGACCTGGAGAACAGATTCGAGAAGCTTGCTGAAAGAGAAGAGACTCTGAAACAGCAGCTACTCGAGAAGGACGAGAGCTATAGGAAGGAGCTCATTGACAGGAGAGAAATGGCTGTCATGTGTGCTAGCTGGGAGACAAAGGCACAGCTTTTTGAGAAGGAAAAGAGGAGTCTGGAAGAGGTGACACTGATGAAGGAGAAGAACTGGAAATCTGAAGAGGCTCAGAGGAATGAGGAGCTCCAAGGTCTCAGACAGGAAAACACCCGGCTACAGGTAAGCTGCCTCATATTTTGATTTTAATGACTTCTTATAGAAGTTTTCGCATCATACGTGCAGTTTGAAACTGAAGGTTGGGGATTCAAAACAAAAATCATGACTAAATTTAATGTGTAATTTTCAATGACGTCAAAATTCCTAATCAGGATACCTGTAACTGTTCTGTGTTTTAAAATACTGACATTTAGTCCCTACATGTTTTGTTGCTACGGCCACTAGGGGTTTAGTGAGCCTTTGAACCAACAGCAACACCTTTAGAAATGAAATCAAACATGCTGTCTTTTTCTTTTCAGGAGCTCCAAGAGGAAAATATGAAGAAGAAGAAGAAAAAGTGCTTCTTGCTGCGTTTATTTCAACGCAAAAAGTAGACGGACCATGATCTGGACCTAGCCCACCGACCACGATCCGTTTCCTTCCTTTAAAAAAATTTAATAAATAACAGAAATCTCAGTTTGTGAAATATTGTTTTACTCATTTTATATGTTGTTGACTACCAGCATTCAAAACATTAAAAGCAAAGGGATACTAGGAGTGCAACAGGTTTGCATTGGTTATTAACAGGGGTGCACGCAAGATTTTTGGTCTGGTTCTCAAATGAGTACCTGAAGATGTTGCTTGGTGCTCATCTTTTTTGCTGCATGAAGCAGACATGTTTTAGGTCAGGAGTTCCCAAAACCAAAACCAAGTCAGGACTCTGTCCTACAAAAATAATGAAAACTCATTGCCAGCTGGTCTTACTTCAGAGGTGCAACACTTGAATATGGAGCTGCACAGTTTAGCCCTTTAATCCAAGAGATAGTACAAATCATAGATATTTTTGAACATAATAGAAAGAGAGCTGATGAGAGTTATTGAGTATAAAAAACCTGCAAAAATGTTCACCAAAAGATTGTTTACAACACTTGTTCATGAAACCATTTTAGGTCCTAATAATGTTATAGCTGATCGTTATACATTCTTGGATGTATTTCCTACTCCTAACAGGATTGATCAAGACTACATCAACTTGCTGAATGTGGAAATTGAAAATGGCTGACTTCCTGTTAGTTTCAGGTCATGACAACAGAAACGTTTTTGGAGATCTTGATATGATTCACACGTTCACATGAAACATATGACAGGGGCTGTAGAGCTATTTTACCACTGTTGACACTGATATTTAGTTGGATCCAGGTCGTGTAAATTCAGCATCAAGGCAACATTTTCTAAACATCTAACGCCAATGTCAGGAATACCAACATTTTGTTGCATTTCGTTGAGAGATTGTTACCTTTATGGCATGTTTATCAAGTATATTTGCAGACAGCAGCAAAACACACCAATTGGCTTCTGCATAACAGAGCTAATACTCTCTGAGCTAGTATAAACATATTGATGCAGTATAAACTTCCACATAAAACAAAATAAAATAACAGTTACCAGAATCCATTCGCAATAATCTTTCCATCTTTCTGTCTGTTCTGATGAAATTATATGTGTGTATATATATATATATTTATGTTGACCTAGCACAGTTGTATTTAGTGGTTATTCATTTGCAATCAATGGAGTAAGTAATAAAATTTTTATGACTAGTTTATTACTGAACCCATCTATCACACGCTGTGCTGCACCACCCACCACCACAAATAAATTTAAAATGTAACTACTAAATATGTTTTGAAAGAATTGTGGCTTGAATGTCATCTCATTCATTACATTTTATTTGATTTCTGGAAATCATCTCCTGACCCCACCATTGGCATCTTGCGACCCCCCCCTTTTCACCCACACACAATGCCTACACCCCCCAGGGGGGGGTCATGTGACAGGTGTGGACCAATCACAAAAGCTCACCTTTCGCTGGCCCGCCTACTGCTACAAAGTCTTTTCTCCTCAACTTTTATTATGACATCATTTTGTATCCATGGATACACTTTGATCTTGATATTAAGGACATCAAAGAAAATCGTTTCTATAAGACCAGCTCAAATCGTAGTTCAATAAATTTCATCAGTATTAATATACTGTATTCATTTGAATCCACTGAACACAATGGGTAGAAAAAAGGACAGAAGACAGGGCCAGATTTATGCCGATATTGATCCGGACTCTGGGCCCTCTGATGATGAGCCAAATGGTGACGCACCACAAACAGGAAGAGCCAGAGGCAAGAAGAAGGGTGTCCGCGATGACCCGATGGAAAAGCCAGTATACAA
Source organism: Chaunax sp. Z400 (assembly GCA_037577475.1). Taxonomy (NCBI): domain Eukaryota; kingdom Metazoa; phylum Chordata; class Actinopteri; order Lophiiformes; family Chaunacidae; genus Chaunax; species Chaunax sp. Z400. The sequence goes on along the minus strand of CM075196.1, from coordinate 15,831,908 downwards.
CAGGTTTATGTTACTGGCTGAGGTCTCTGATGATGAGCCAAATGGTAATGCCACTCATTAGCACTGTTAGCTCCTAAGCTTTTTGCAAATTATTTGCTCTTATGTACACTTAAATACCTTGGTTTTTTTGCTAAATAGATTTTGTAGGTATGTGTTATACTCTGTACTATTATTGTAGAGCCTGTAGATTTTACCTGGGTGTTGGGAGTAAAACATCTCCTTTGGTATTGAGAGGCGACATGGACTGGCAAAGTTGTTTTTATAAGTAGCAACTTGAAATGCTATGTTTTTGAAGCAAGTTGCAAGCTTTTAAAAAATATTTTCCAGTGGTCCTCAGATATCCCCAAATCTTGCTTAAGTTGTAAGCAAAGTGTGACACCTTTATGAAATCATTTGTCTCTTCTTATTCACTATCGCTGACGTTCTGTTTACAGCTACGCCCCCAAAGAGTGTCTCTCCTCCAGAGGTGAACAACGGACCAAAAGTCGCTAAGAAAGCGCGACAAAAAGTCCAACCGAAGCCTCCAGTGGTGAGTGACCATATAATAGGAGATGTTATATATAATATTTATTTTATCTGTAACTTATTTGACCTGTTACTTTTATGTGCCACATAACTCTTACAACTACTAACTATTGTTTTATATGTTATCTTGTTTTGCTCCTCTTCACCAGAGCCCCCAGTCTCAGACAGAGGAGCGGGAGAACATACTGCAGGAAGAAGTCATCCGGCTTGAAAAACTCCTGGAAAAGAAGGACAAACTCCTGGAAAAGAAGGACAAACTCCTGGAAAAGAAGGACAAAGAGTTCAGCAAGGACAACAAGCAAGCCAGAAAACACAAGGAGACTCTGGAACAGCTGAGTGAAACTCAGACAATTCTAGAAGTGAATCAGCTTAAATGCAAAGCTCTGGAAAAAGAACTGGAGCAGAAAGACCTGCGCTCCGAGCAGAAGGGGTTTCTGAAGGAGATCGCTGACATGGAGGAGAAATTGAGGCTGTACCTTCTCCAGAAAGACGAGACCTACAGGACGAAGCTCTCTGAGCTGGAGGAGAGATTCGAGGAGATGGTTGCTGAAATTGAAGAGACTCAGAAACAGCAGCTCCTCAAGGCTGACAAGAGCTCCAAGAAGGAGACCTCTGAGCAGGACAAGAGATTCGAGGAGCTTACTGAAAGAGAAGAGACTCTGAAACAGCAGCTCCTCGAGAAGGAGGAGAGCTACAGGAAGTCGCTCTCTAAGCAGGACAAGAGATTCGAGAAGAAGGTTGCTGGAATTGAAAAGACTCAGAAAGAGCAGCTCCTCGACAGGGACGAGAGCTACAGGAAGGAGCTCTCTGAGCAGGACAAGAGATTCGAGAAGCTTGCTGAAAGAGAAGAGACTCTGACACAGCAGCTCCTCGAGAAGGACGAGAGCTACAGGAAGGAGCTCTGTGACCTGGAGAACAGATTCGAGAAGCTTGCTGAAAGAGAAGAGACTCTGAAACAGCAGCTACTCGAGAAGGACGAGAGCTATAGGAAGGAGCTCATTGACAGGAGAGAAATGGCTGTCATGTGTGCTAGCTGGGAGACAAAGGCACAGCTTTTTGAGAAGGAAAAGAGGAGTCTGGAAGAGGTGACACTGATGAAGGAGAAGAACTGGAAATCTGAAGAGGCTCAGAGGAATGAGGAGCTCCAAGGTCTCAGACAGGAAAACACCCGGCTACAGGTAAGCTGCCTCATATTTTGATTTTAATGACTTCTTATAGAAGTTTTCGCATCATACGTGCAGTTTGAAACTGAAGGTTGGGGATTCAAAACAAAAATCATGACTAAATTTAATGTGTAATTTTCAATGACGTCAAAATTCCTAATCAGGATACCTGTAACTGTTCTGTGTTTTAAAATACTGACATTTAGTCCCTACATGTTTTGTTGCTACGGCCACTAGGGGTTTAGTGAGCCTTTGAACCAACAGCAACACCTTTAGAAATGAAATCAAACATGCTGTCTTTTTCTTTTCAGGAGCTCCAAGAGGAAAATATGAAGAAGAAGAAGAAAAAGTGCTTCTTGCTGCGTTTATTTCAACGCAAAAAGTAGACGGACCATGATCTGGACCTAGCCCACCGACCACGATCCGTTTCCTTCCTTTAAAAAAATTTAATAAATAACAGAAATCTCAGTTTGTGAAATATTGTTTTACTCATTTTATATGTTGTTGACTACCAGCATTCAAAACATTAAAAGCAAAGGGATACTAGGAGTGCAACAGGTTTGCATTGGTTATTAACAGGGGTGCACGCAAGATTTTTGGTCTGGTTCTCAAATGAGTACCTGAAGATGTTGCTTGGTGCTCATCTCTTTTGCTGCATGAAGCAGACATGTTTTAGGTCAGGAGTTCCCAAAACCAAAACCAAGTCAGGACTCTGTCCTACAAAAATAATGAAAACTCATTGCCAGCTGGTCTTACTTCAGAGGTGCAACACTTGAATATGGAGCTGCACAGTTTAGCCCTTTAATCCAAGAGATAGTACAAATCATAGATATTTTTGAACATAATAGAAAGAGAGCTGATGAGAGTTATTGAGTATAAAAAACCTGCAAAAATGTTCACCAAAAGATTGTTTACAACACTTGTTCATGAAACCATTTTAGGTCCTAATAATGTTATAGCTGATCGTTATACATTCTTGGATGTATTTCCTACTCCTAACAGGATTGATCAAGACTACATCAACTTGCTGAATGTGGAAATTGAAAATGGCTGACTTCCTGTTAGTTTCAGGTCATGACAACAGAAACGTTTTTGGAGATCTTGATATGATTCACACGTTCACATGAAACATATGACAGGGGCAGTAGAGCTATTTTACCACTGTTGACACTGATATTTAGTTGGATCCAGGTCGTGTAAATTCAGCATCAAGGCAACATTTTCTAAACATCTAACGCCAATGTCAGGAATACCAACATTTTGTTGCATTTCGTTGAGAGATTGTTACCTTTATGGCATGTTTATCAAGTATATTTGCAGACAGCAGCAAAACACACCAATTGGCTTCTGCATAACAGAGCTAATACTCTCTGAGCTAGTATAAACATATTGATGCAGTATAAACTTCCACATAAAACAAAATAAAATAACAGTTACCAGAATCTATTCGCAATAATCTTTCCATCTTTCTGTCTGTTCTGATGAAATTATATGTGTGTATATATATATATATTTATGTTGACCTAGCACAGTTGTATTTAGTGGTTATTCATTTGCAATCAATGGAGTAAGTAATAAAATTTTTATGACTAGTTTATTACTGAACCCATCTATCACACGCTGTGCTGCACCACCCACCACCACAAATAAATTTAAAATGTAACTACTAAATATGTTTTGAAAGAATTGTGGCTTGAATGTCATCTCATTCATTACATTTTATTTGATTTCTGGAAATCATCTCCTGACCCCACCATTGGCATCTTGCGACCCCCCCCCTTTTCACCCACACACAATGCCTACACCCCCCAGGGGGGGGTCATGTGACAGGTGTGGACCAATCACAAAAGCTCACCTTTCGCTGGCCCGCCTACTGCTACAAAGTCTTTTCTCCTCAACTTTTATTATGACATCATTTTGTATCCATGGATACACTTTGATCTTGATATTAAGGACATCAAAGAAAATCGTTTCTATAAGACCAGCTCAAATCGTAGTTCAATAAATTTCATCAGTATTAATATACTGTATTCATTTGAATCCACTGAACACAATGGGTAGAAAAAAGGACAGAAGACAGGGCCAGATTTATGCCGATATTGATCCGGACTCTGGGCCCTCTGATGATGAGCCAAATGGTGACGCACCACAAACAGGAAGAGCCAGAGGCAAGAAGAAGGGTGTCCGCGATGACCCGATGGAAAAGCCAGTATACAACAGGTTTATGTTACTGGCTGAGGTCTCTGATGATGAGCCAAATGGTAATGCCACTCATTAGCACTGTTAGCTCCTAAGCTTTTTGCAAATTATTTGCTCTTATGTACACTTAAATACCTTGGTTTTTTTGCTAAATAGATTTTGTAGGTATGTGTTATACTCTGTACTATTATTGTAGAGCCTGTAGATTTTACCTGGGTGTTGGGAGTAAAACATCTCCTTTGGTATTGAGAGGCGACATGGACTGGCAAAGTTGTTTTTATAAGTAGCAACTTGAAATGCTATGTTTTTGAAGCAAGTTGCAAGCTTTTAAAAAATATTTTCCAGTGGTCCTCAGATATCCCCAAATCTTGCTTAAGTTGTAAGCAAAGTGTGACACCTTTATGAAATCATTTGTCTCTTCTTATTCACTATCGCTGACGTTCTGTTTACAGCTACGCCCCCAAAGAGTGTCTCTCCTCCAGAGGTGAACAACGGACCAAAAGTCGCTAAGAAAGCGCGACAAAAAGTCCAACCGAAGCCTCCAGTGGTGAGTGACCATATAATAGATGTTATATATAATATTTATTTTATCTGTAACTTATTTGACCTGTTACTTTTATGTGCCACATAACTCTTACAACTACTAACTATTGTTTTATATGTTATCTTGTTTTGCTCCTCTTCACCAGAGCCCCCAGTCTCAGACAGAGGAGCGGGAGAACATACTGCAGGAAGAAGTCATCCGGCTTGAAAAACTCCTGGAAAAGAAGGACAAACTCCTGGAAAAGAAGGACAAACTCCTGGAAAAGAAGGACAAAGAGTTCAGCAAGGACAACAAGCAAGCCAGAAAACACAAGGAGACTCTGGAACATCTGAGTGAAACTCAGACAATTCTAGAAGTGAATCAGCTTAAATGCAAAGCTCTGGAAAAAGAACTGGAGCAGAAAGACCTGTGCTCCGAGCAGAAGGGGTTTCTGAAGGAGATCGCTGACATGGAGGAGAAATTGAGGCTGTACCTTCTCCAGAAAGACGAGACCTACAGGACGAAGCTCTCTGAGCTGGAGGAGAGATTCGAGGAGATGGTTGCTGAAATTGAAGAGACTCAGAAACAGCAGCTCCTCAAGGCTGACAAGAGCTCCAAGAAGGAGACCTCTGAGCAGGACAAGAGATTCGAGGAGCTTACTGAAAGAGAAGAGACTCTGAAACAGCAGCTCCTCGAGAAGGAGGAGAGCTACAGGAAGTCGCTCTCTAAGCAGGACAAGAGATTCGAGAAGAAGGTTGCTGGAATTGAAAAGACTCAGAAAGAGCAGCTCCTCGACAGGGACGAGAGCTACAGGAAGGAGCTCTCTGAGCAGGACAAGAGATTCGAGAAGCTTGCTGAAAGAGAAGAGACTCTGACACAGCAGCTCCTCGAGAAGGACGAGAGCTACAGGAAGGAGCTCTGTGACCTGGAGAACAGATTCGAGAAGCTTGCTGAAAGAGAAGAGACTCTGAAACAGCAGCTACTCGAGAAGGACGAGAGCTATAGGAAGGAGCTCATTGACAGGAGAGAAATGGCTGTCATGTGTGCTAGCTGGGAGACAAAGGCACAGCTTTTTGAGAAGGAAAAGAGGAGTCTGGAAGAGGTGACACTGATGAAGGAGAAGAACTGGAAATCTGAAGAGGCTCAGAGGAATGAGGAGCTCCAAGGTCTCAGACAGGAAAACACCCGGCTACAGGTAAGCTGCCTCATATTTTGATTTTAATGACTTCTTATAGAAGTTTTCGCATCATACGTGCAGTTTGAAACTGAAGGTTGGGGATTCAAAACAAAAATCATGACTAAATTTAATGTGTAATTTTCAATGACGTCAAAATTCCTAATCAGGATACCTGTAACTGTTCTGTGTTTTAAAATACTGACATTTAGTCCCTACATGTTTTGTTGCTACGGCCACTAGGGGTTTAGTGAGCCTTTGAACCAACAGCAACACCTTTAGAAATGAAATCAAACATGCTGTCTTTTTCTTTTCAGGAGCTCCAAGAGGAAAATATGAAGAAGAAGAAGAAAAAGTGCTTCTTGCTGTGTTTATTTCAACGCAAAAAGTAGACGGACCATGATCTGGACCTAGCCCACCGACCACGATCCGTTTCCTTCCTTTAAAAAAATTTAATAAATAACAGAAATCTCAGTTTGTGAAATATTGTTTTACTCATTTTATATGTTGTTGACTACCAGCATTCAAAACATTAAAAGCAAAGGGATACTAGGAGTGCAACAGGTTTGCATTGGTTATTAACAGGGGTGCACGCAAGATTTTTGGTCTGGTTCTCAAATGAGTACCTGAAGATGTTGCTTGGTGCTCATCTTTTTTGCTGCATGAAGCAGACATGTTTTAGGTCAGGAGTTCCCAAAACCAAAACCAAGTCAGGACTCTGTCCTACAAAAATAATGAAAACTCATTGCCAGCTGGTCTTACTTCAGAGGTGCAACACTTGAATATGGAGCTGCACAGTTTAGCCCTTTAATCCAAGAGATAGTACAAATCATAGATATTTTTGAACATAATAGAAAGAGAGCTGATGAGAGTTATTGAGTATAAAAAACCTGCAAAAATGTTCACCAAAAGATTGTTTACAACACTTGTTCATGAAACCATTTTAGGTCCTAATAATGTTATAGCTGATCGTTATACATTCTTGGATGTATTTCCTACTCCTAACAGGATTGATCAAGACTACATCAACTTGCTGAATGTGGAAATTGAAAATGGCTGACTTCCTGTTAGTTTCAGGTCATGACAACAGAAACGTTTTTGGAGATCTTGATATGATTCACACGTTCACATGAAACATATGACAGGGGCTGTAGAGCTATTTTACCACTGTTGACACTGATATTTAGTTGGATCCAGGTCGTGTAAATTCAGCATCAAGGCAACATTTTCTAAACATCTAACGCCAATGTCAGGAATACCAACATTTTGTTGCATTTCGTTGAGAGATTGTTACCTTTATGGCATGTTTATCAAGTATATTTGCAGACAGCAGCAAAACACACCAATTGGCTTCTGCATAACAGAGCTAATACTCTCTGAGCTAGTATAAACATATTGATGCAGTATAAACTTCCACATAAAACAAAATAAAATAACAGTTATCAGAATCTATTCGCAATAATCTTTCCATCTTTCTGTCTGTTCTGATGAAATTATATGTGTGTATATATATATATTTATGTTGACCTAGCACAGTTGTATTTAGTGGTTATTCATTTGCAATCAATGGAGTAAGTAATAAAATTTTTATGACTAGTTTATTACTGAACCCATCTATCACACGCTGTGCTGCACCACCCACCACCACAAATAAATTTAAAATGTAACTACTAAATATGTTTTGAAAGAATTGTGGCTTGAATGTCATCTCATTCATTACATTTTATTTGAATTCTGGAAATCATCTCCTGACCCCACCATTGGCATCTTGCGACCCCCCCTTTTCACCCACACACAATGCCTACACCCCCCAGGGGGGGGTCATGTGACACGTGTGGACCAATCACAAAAGCTCACCTTTCGCTGGCCCGCCTACTGCTACAAAGTCTTTTCTCCTCAACTTTTATTATGACATCATTTTGTATCCATGGATACACTTTGATCTTGATATTAAGGACATCAAAGAAAATCGTTTCTATAAGACCAGCTCAAATCGTAGTTCAATAAATTTCATCAGTATTAATATACTGTATTCATTTGAATCCACTGAACACAATGGGTAGAAAAAAGGACAGAAGACAGGGCCAGATTTATGCCGATATTGATCCGGACTCTGGGCCCTCTGATGATGAGCCAAATGGTGACGCACCACAAACAGGAAGAGCCAGAGGCAAGAAGAAAGGTGTCCGCGATGACCCGATGGAAAAGCCAGTATACAACAGGTTTATGTTACTGGCTGAGGTCTCTGATGATGAGCCAAATGGTAATGCCACTCATTAGCACTGTTAGCTCCTAAGCTTTTTGCAAATTATTTGCTCTTATGTACACTTAAATACCTTGGTTTTTTTGCTAAATAGATTTTGTAGGTATGTGTTATACTCTGTACTATTATTGTAGAGCCTGTAGATTTTACCTGGGTGTTGGGAGTAAAACATCTCCTTTGGTATTGAGAGGCGACATGGACTGGCAAAGTTGTTTTTATAAGTAGCAACTTGAAATGCTATGTTTTTGAAGCAAGTTGCAAGCTTTTAAAAAATATTTTCCAGTGGTCCTCAGATATCCCCAAATCTTGCTTAAGTTGTAAGCAAAGTGTGACACCTTTATGAAATCATTTGTCTCTTCTTATTCACTATCGCTGACGTTCGGTTTACAGCTACGCCCCCAAAGAGTGTCTCTCCTCCAGAGGTGAACAACGGACCAAAAGTCGCTAAGAAAGCGCGACAAAAAGTCCAACCGAAGCCTCCAGTGGTGAGTGACCATATAATAGGAGATGTTATATATAATATTTATTTTATCTGTAACTTATTTGACCTGTTACTTTTATGTGCCACATAACTCTTACAACTACTAACTATTGTTTTATATGTTATCTTGTTTTGCTCCTCTTCACCAGAGCCCCCAGTCTCAGACAGAGGAGCGGGAGAACATACTGCAGGAAGAAGTCATCCGGCTTGAAAAACTCCTGGAAAAGAAGGACAAACTCCTGGAAAAGAAGGACAAACTCCTGGAAAAGAAGGACAAAGAGTTCAGCAAGGACAACAAGCAAGCCAGAAAACACAAGGAGACTCTGGAACATCTGAGTGAAACTCAGACAATTCTAGAAGTGAATCAGCTTAAATGCAAAGCTCTGGAAAAAGAACTGGAGCAGAAAGACCTGTGCTCCGAGCAGAAGGGGTTTCTGAAGGAGATCGCTGACATGGAGGAGAAATTGAGGCTGTACCTTCTCCAGAAAGACGAGACCTACAGGACGAAGCTCTCTGAGCTGGAGGAGAGATTCGAGGAGATGGTTGCTGAAATTGAAGAGACTCAGAAACAGCAGCTCCTCAAGGCTGACAAGAGCTCCAAGAAGGAGACCTCTGAGCAGGACAAGAGATTCGAGGAGCTTACTGAAAGAGAAGAGACTCTGAAACAGCAGCTCCTCGAGAAGGAGGAGAGCTACAGGAAGTCGCTCTCTAAGCAGGACAAGAGATTCGAGAAGAAGGTTGCTGGAATTGAAAAGACTCAGAAAGAGCAGCTCCTCGACAGGGACGAGAGCTACAGGAAGGAGCTCTCTGAGCAGGACAAGAGATTCGAGAAGCTTGCTGAAAGAGAAGAGACTCTGACACAGCAGCTCCTCGAGAAGGACGAGAGCTACAGGAAGGAGCTCTGTGACCTGGAGAACAGATTCGAGAAGCTTGCTGAAAGAGAAGAGACTCTGAAACAGCAGCTACTCGAGAAGGACGAGAGCTATAGGAAGGAGCTCATTGACAGGAGAGAAATGGCTGTCATGTGTGCTAGCTGGGAGACAAAGGCACAGCTTTTTGAGAAGGAAAAGAGGAGTCTGGAAGAGGTGACACTGATGAAGGAGAAGAACTGGAAATCTGAAGAGGCTCAGAGGAATGAGGAGCTCCAAGGTCTCAGACAGGAAAACACCCGGCTACAGGTAAGCTGCCTCATATTTTGATTTTAATGACTTCTTATAGAAGTTTTCGCATCATACGTGCAGTTTGAAACTGAAGGTTGGGGATTCAAAACAAAAATCATGACTAAATTTAATGTGTAATTTTCAATGACGTCAAAATTCCTAATCAGGATACCTGTAACTGTTCTGTGTTTTAAAATACTGACATTTAGTCCCTACATGTTTTGTTGCTACGGCCACTAGGGGTTTAGTGAGCCTTTGAACCAACAGCAACACCTTTAGAAATGAAATCAAACATGCTGTCTTTTTCTTTTCAGGAGCTCCAAGAGGAAAATATGAAGAAGAAGAAGAAAAAGTGCTTCTTGCTGCGTTTATTTCAACGCAAAAAGTAGACGGACCATGATCTGGACCTAGCCCACCGACCACGATCCGTTTCCTTCCTTTAAAAAAATTTAATAAATAACAGAAATCTCAGTTTGTGAAATATTGTTTTACTCATTTTATATGTTGTTGACTACCAGCATTCAAAACATTAAAAGCAAAGGGATACTAGGAGTGCAACAGGTTTGCATTGGTTATTAACAGGGGTGCACGCAAGATTTTTGGTCTGGTTCTCAAATGAGTACCTGAAGATGTTGCTTGGTGCTCATCTTTTTTGCTGCATGAAGCAGACATGTTTTAGGTCAGGAGTTCCCAAAACCAAAACCAAGTCAGGACTCTGTCCTACAAAAATAATGAAAACTCATTGCCAGCTGGTCTTACTTCAGAGGTGCAACACTTGAATATGGAGCTGCACAGTTTAGCCCTTTAATCCAAGAGATAGTACAAATCATAGATATTTTTGAACATAATAGAAAGAGAGCTGATGAGAGTTATTGAGTATAAAAAACCTGCAAAAATGTTCACCAAAAGATTGTTTACAACACTTGTTCATGAAACCATTTTAGGTCCTAATAATGTTATAGCTGATCGTTATACATTCTTGGATGTATTTCCTACTCCTAACAGGATTGATCAAGACTACATCAACTTGCTGAATGTGGAAATTGAAAATGGCTGACTTCCTGTTAGTTTCAGGTCATGACAACAGAAACGTTTTTGGAGATCTTGATATGATTCACACGTTCACATGAAACATATGACAGGGGCTGTAGAGCTATTTTACCACTGTTGACACTGATATTTAGTTGGATCCAGGTCGTGTAAATTCAGCATCAAGGCAACATTTTCTAAACATCTAACGCCAATGTCAGGAATACCAACATTTTGTTGCATTTCGTTGAGAGATTGTTACCTTTATGGCATGTTTATCAAGTATATTTGCAGACAGCAGCAAAACACACCAATTGGCTTCTGCATAACAGAGCTAATACTCTCTGAGCTAGTATAAACATATTGATGCAGTATAAACTTCCACATAAAACAAAATAAAATAACAGTTATCAGAATCTATTCGCAATAATCTTTCCATCTTTCTGTCTGTTCTGATGAAATTATATGTGTGTATATATATATATTTATGTTGACCTAGCACAGTTGTATTTAGTGGTTATTCATTTGCAATCAATGGAGTAAGTAATAAAATTTTTATGACTAGTTTATTACTGAACCCATCTATCACACGCTGTGCTGCACCACCCACCACCACAAATAAATTTAAAATGTAACTACTAAATATGTTTTGAAAGAATTGTGGCTTGAATGTCATCTCATTCATTACATTTTATTTGAATTCTGGAAATCATCTCCTGACCCCACCATTGGCATCTTGCGACCCCCCCTTTTCACCCACACACAATGCCTACACCCCCCAGGGGGGGGTCATGTGACACGTGTGGACCAATCACAAAAGCTCACCTTTCGCTGGCCCGCCTACTGCTACAAAGTCTTTTCTCCTCAACTTTTATTATGACATCATTTTGTATCCATGGATACACTTTGATCTTGATATTAAGGACATCAAAGAAAATCGTTTCTATAAGACCAGCTCAAATCGTAGTTCAATAAATTTCATCAGTATTAATATACTGTATTCATTTGAATCCACTGAACACAATGGGTAGAAAAAAGGACAGAAGACAGGGCCAGATTTATGCCGATATTGATCCGGACTCTGGGCCCTCTGATGATGAGCCAAATGGTGACGCACCACAAACAGGAAGAGCCAGAGGCAAGAAGAAAGGTGTCCGCGATGACCCGATGGAAAAGCCAGTATACAACAGGTTTATGTTACTGGCTGAGGTCTCTGATGATGAGCCAAATGGTAATGCCACTCATTAGCACTGTTAGCTCCTAAGCTTTTTGCAAATTATTTGCTCTTATGTACACTTAAATACCTTGGTTTTTTTGCTAAATAGATTTTGTAGGTATGTGTTATACTCTGTACTATTATTGTAGAGCCTGTAGATTTTACCTGGGTGTTGGGAGTAAAACATCTCCTTTGGTATTGAGAGGCGACATGGACTGGCAAAGTTGTTTTTATAAGTAGCAACTTGAAATGCTATGTTTTTGAAGCAAGTTGCAAGCTTTTAAAAAATATTTTCCAGTGGTCCTCAGATATCCCCAAATCTTGCTTAAGTTGTAAGCAAAGTGTGACACCTTTATGAAATCATTTGTCTCTTCTTATTCACTATCGCTGACGTTCGGTTTACAGCTACGCCCCCAAAGAGTGTCTCTCCTCCAGAGGTGAACAACGGACCAAAAGTCGCTAAGAAAGCGCGACAAAAAGTCCAACCGAAGCCTCCAGTGGTGAGTGACCATATAATAGGAGATGTTATATATAATATTTATTTTATCTGTAACTTATTTGACCTGTTACTTTTATGTGCCACATAACTCTTACAACTACTAACTATTGTTTTATATGTTATCTTGTTTTGCTCCTCTTCACCAGAGCCCCCAGTCTCAGACAGAGGAGCGGGAGAACATACTGCAGGAAGAAGTCATCCGGCTTGAAAAACTCCTGGAAAAGAAGGACAAACTCCTGGAAAAGAAGGACAAACTCCTGGAAAAGAAGGACAAAGAGTTCAGCAAGGACAACAAGCAAGCCAGAAAACACAAGGAGACTCTGGAACATCTGAGTGAAACTCAGACAATTCTAGAAGTGAATCAGCTTAAATGCAAAGCTCTGGAAAAAGAACTGGAGCAGAAAGACCTGTGCTCCGAGCAGAAGGGGTTTCTGAAGGAGATCGCTGACATGGAGGAGAAATTGAGGCTGTACCTTCTCCAGAAAGACGAGACCTACAGGACGAAGCTCTCTGAGCTGGAGGAGAGATTCGAGGAGATGGTTGCTGAAATTGAAGAGACTCAGAAACAGCAGCTCCTCAAGGCTGACAAGAGCTCCAAGAAGGAGACCTCTGAGCAGGACAAGAGATTCGAGGAGCTTACTGAAAGAGAAGAGACTCTGAAACAGCAGCTCCTCGAGAAGGAGGAGAGCTACAGGAAGTCGCTCTCTAAGCAGGACAAGAGATTCGAGAAGAAGGTTGCTGGAATTGAAAAGACTCAGAAAGAGCAGCTCCTCGACAGGGACGAGAGCTACAGGAAGGAGCTCTCTGAGCAGGACAAGAGATTCGAGAAGCTTGCTGAAAGAGAAGAGACTCTGACACAGCAGCTCCTCGAGAAGGACGAGAGCTACAGGAAGGAGCTCTGTGACCTGGAGAACAGATTCGAGAAGCTTGCTGAAAGAGAAGAGACTCTGAAACAGCAGCTACTCGAGAAGGACGAGAGCTATAGGAAGGAGCTCATTGACAGGAGAGAAATGGCTGTCATGTGTGCTAGCTGGGAGACAAAGGCACAGCTTTTTGAGAAGGAAAAGAGGAGTCTGGAAGAGGTGACACTGATGAAGGAGAAGAACTGGAAATCTGAAGAGGCTCAGAGGAATGAGGAGCTCCAAGGTCTCAGACAGGAAAACACCCGGCTACAGGTAAGCTGCCTCATATTTTGATTTTAATGACTTCTTATAGAAGTTTTCGCATCATACGTGCAGTTTGAAACTGAAGGTTGGGGATTCAAAACAAAAATCATGACTAAATTTAATGTGTAATTTTCAATGACGTCAAAATTCCTAATCAGGATACCTGTAACTGTTCTGTGTTTTAAAATACTGACATTTAGTCCCTACATGTTTTGTTGCTACGGCCACTAGGGGTTTAGTGAGCCTTTGAACCAACAGCAACACCTTTAGAAATGAAATCAAACATGCTGTCTTTTTCTTTTCAGGAGCTCCAAGAGGAAAATATGAAGAAGAAGAAGAAAAAGTGCTTCTTGCTGCGTTTATTTCAACGCAAAAAGTAGACGGACCATGATCTGGACCTAGCCCACCGACCACGATCCGTTTCCTTCCTTTAAAAAAATTTAATAAATAACAGAAATCTCAGTTTGTGAAATATTGTTTTACTCATTTTATATGTTGTTGACTACCAGCATTCAAAACATTAAAAGCAAAGGGATACTAGGAGTGCAACAGGTTTGCATTGGTTATTAACAGGGGTGCACGCAAGATTTTTGGTCTGGTTCTCAAATGAGTACCTGAAGATGTTGCTTGGTGCTCATCTTTTTTGCTGCATGAAGCAGACATGTTTTAGGTCAGGAGTTCCCAAAACCAAAACCAAGTCAGGACTCTGTCCTACAAAAATAATGAAAACTCATTGCCAGCTGGTCTTACTTCAGAGGTGCAACACTTGAATATGGAGCTGCACAGTTTAGCCCTTTAATCCAAGAGATAGTACAAATCATAGATATTTTTGAACATAATAGAAAGAGAGCTGATGAGAGTTATTGAGTATAAAAAACCTGCAAAAATGTTCACCAAAAGATTGTTTACAACACTTGTTCATGAAACCATTTTAGGTCCTAATAATGTTATAGCTGATCGTTATACATTCTTGGATGTATTTCCTACTCCTAACAGGATTGATCAAGACTACATCAACTTGCTGAATGTGGAAATTGAAAATGGCTGACTTCCTGTTAGTTTCAGGTCATGACAACAGAAACGTTTTTGGAGATCTTGATATGATTCACACGTTCACATGAAACATATGACAGGGGCTGTAGAGCTATTTTACCACTGTTGACACTGATATTTAGTTGGATCCAGGTCGTGTAAATTCAGCATCAAGGCAACATTTTCTAAACATCTAACGCCAATGTCAGGAATACCAACATTTTGTTGCATTTCGTTGAGAGATTGTTACCTTTATGGCATGTTTATCAAGTATATTTGCAGACAGCAGCAAAACACACCAATTGGCTTCTGCATAACAGAGCTAATACTCTCTGAGCTAGTATAAACATATTGATGCAGTATAAACTTCCACATAAAACAAAATAAAATAACAGTTACCAGAATCTATTCGCAATAATCTTTCCATCTTTCTGTCTGTTCTGATGAAATTATATGTGTGTATATATATATATTTATGTTGACCTAGCACAGTTGTATTTAGTGGTTATTCATTTGCAATCAATGGAGTAAGTAATACAATTTTTATGACTAGTTTATTACTGAACCCATCTATCACACGCTGTGCTGCACCACCCACCACCACAAATAAATTTAAAATGTAACTACTAAATATGTTTTGAAAGAATTGTGGCTTGAATGTCATCTCATTCATTACATTTTATTTGAATTCTGGAAATCATCTCCTGACCCCACCATTGGCATCTTGCGACCCCCCCTTTTCACCCACACACAATGCCTACACCCCCCAGGGGGGGGTCATGTGACACGTGTGGACCAATCACAAAAGCTCACCTTTCGCTGGCCCGCCTACTGCTACAAAGTCTTTTCTCCTCAACTTTTATTATGACATCATTTTGTATCCATGGATACACTTTGATCTTGATATTAAGGACATCAAAGAAAATCGTTTCTATAAGACCAGCTCAAATCGTAGTTCAATAAATTTCATCAGTATTAATATACTGTATTCATTTGAATCCACTGAACACAATGGGTAGAAAAAAGGACAGAAGACAGGGCCAGATTTATGCCGATATTGATCCGGACTCTGGGCCCTCTGATGATGAGCCAAATGGTGACGCACCACAAACAGGAAGAGCCAGAGGCAAGAAGAAAGGTGTCCGCGATGACCCGATGGAAAAGCCAGTATACAACAGGTTTATGTTACTGGCTGAGGTCTCTGATGATGAGCCAAATGGTAATGCCACTCATTAGCACTGTTAGCTCCTAAGCTTTTTGCAAATTATTTGCTCTTATGTACACTTAAATACCTTGGTTTTTTTGCTAAATAGATTTTGTAGGTATGTGTTATACTCTGTACTATTATTGTAGAGCCTGTAGATTTTACCTGGGTGTTGGGAGTAAAACATCTCCTTTGGTATTGAGAGGCGACATGGACTGGCAAAGTTGTTTTTATAAGTAGCAACTTGAAATGCTATGTTTTTGAAGCAAGTTGCAAGCTTTTAAAAAATATTTTCCAGTGGTCCTCAGATATCCCCAAATCTTGCTTAAGTTGTAAGCAAAGTGTGACACCTTTATGAAATCATTTGTCTCTTCTTATTCACTATCGCTGACGTTCGGTTTACAGCTACGCCCCCAAAGAGTGTCTCTCCTCCAGAGGTGAACAACGGACCAAAAGTCGCTAAGAAAGCGCGACAAAAAGTCCAACCGAAGCCTCCAGTGGTGAGTGACCATATAATAGGAGATGTTATATATAATATTTATTTTATCTGTAACTTATTTGACCTGTTACTTTTATGTGTCACATAACTCTTACAACTACTAACTATTGTTTTATATGTTATCTTGTTTTGCTCCTCTTCACCAGAGCCCCCAGTCTCAGACAGAGGAGCGGGAGAACATACTGCAGGAAGAAGTCATCCGGCTTGAAAAACTCCTGGAAAAGAAGGACAAACTCCTGGAAAAGAAGGACAAACTCCTGGAAAAGAAGGACAAAGAGTTCAGCAAGGACAACAAGCAAGCCAGAAAACACAAGGAGACTCTGGAACAGCTGAGTGAAACTCAGACAATTCTAGAAGTGAATCAGCTTAAATGCAAAGCTCTGGAAAAAGAACTGGAGCAGAAAGACCTGCGCTCCGAGCAGAAGGGGTTTCTGAAGGAGATCGCTGACATGGAGGAGAAATTGAGGCTGTACCTTCTCCAGAAAGACGAGACCTACAGGACGAAGCTCTCTGAGCTGGAGGAGAGATTCGAGGAGATGGTTGCTGAAATTGAAGAGACTCAGAAACAGCAGCTCCTCAAGGCTGACAAGAGCTCCAAGAAGGAGACCTCTGAGCAGGACAAGAGATTCGAGGAGCTTACTGAAAGAGAAGAGACTCTGAAACAGCAGCTCCTCGAGAAGGAGGAGAGCTACAGGAAGTCGCTCTCTAAGCAGGACAAGAGATTCGAGAAGAAGGTTGCTGGAATTGAAAAGACTCAGAAAGAGCAGCTCCTCGACAGGGACGAGAGCTACAGGAAGGAGCTCTCTGAGCAGGACAAGAGATTCGAGAAGCTTGCTGAAAGAGAAGAGACTCTGACACAGCAGCTCCTCGAGAAGGACGAGAGCTACAGGAAGGAGCTCTGTGACCTGGAGAACAGATTCGAGAAGCTTGCTGAAAGAGAAGAGACTCTGAAACAGCAGCTACTCGAGAAGGACGAGAGCTATAGGAAGGAGCTCATTGACAGGAGAGAAATGGCTGTCATGTGTGCTAGCTGGGAGACAAAGGCACAGCTTTTTGAGAAGGAAAAGAGGAGTCTGGAAGAGGTGACACTGATGAAGGAGAAGAACTGGAAATCTGAAGAGGCTCAGAGGAATGAGGAGCTCCAAGGCCTCAGACAGGAAAACACCCGGCTACAGGTAAGCTGCCTCATATTTTGATTTTAATGACTTCTTATAGAAGTTTTCGCATCATACGTGCAGTTTGAAACTGAAGGTTGGGGATTCAAAACAAAAATCATGACTAAATTTAATATGTAATTTTCAATGACGTCAAAATTCCTAATCAGGATACCTGTAACTGTTCTGTGTTTTAAAATACTGACATTTAGTCCCTACATGTTTTGTTGCTACGGCCACTAGGGGTTTAGTGAGCCTTTGAACCAACAGCAACACCTTTAGAAATGAAATCAAACATGCTGTCTTTTTCTTTTCAGGAGCTCCAAGAGGAAAATATGAAGAAGAAGAAGAAAAAGTGCTTCTTGCTGCGTTTATTTCAACGCAAAAAGTAGACGGACCATGATCTGGACCTAGCCCACCGACCACGATCCGTTTCCTTCCTTTAAAAAAATTTAATAAATAACAGAAATCTCAGTTTGTGAAATATTGTTTTACTCATTTTATATGTTGTTGACTACCAGCATTCAAAACATTAAAAGCAAAGGGATACTAGGAGTGCAACAGGTTTGCATTGGTTATTAACAGGAGTGCACGCAAGATTTTTGGTCTGGTTCTCAAATGAGTACCTGAAGATGTTGCTTGGTGCTCATCTTTTTTGCTGCATGAAGCAGACATGTTTTAGGTCAGGAGTTCCCAAAACCAAGTCAGGACTCTGTCCTACAAAAATAATGAAAACTCATTGCCAGCTGGTCTTACTTCAGAGGTGCAACACTTGAATATGGAGCTGCACAGTTTAGCCCTTTAATCCAAGAGATAGTACAAATCATAGATATTTTTGAACATGATAGAAAGAGAGCTGATGAGAGTTATTGAGTATAAAAAACCTGCAAAAATGTTCACCAAAAGATTGTTTACAACACTTGTTCATGAAACCATTTTAGGTCCTAATAATGTTATAGCTGATCGTTATACATTCTTGGATGTATTTCCTACTCCTAACAGGATTGATCAAGACTACATCAACTTGCTGAATGTGGAAATTGAAAATGGCTGACTTCCTGTTAGTTTCAGGTCATGACAACAGAAACGTTTTTGGAGATCTTGATATGATTCACACGTTCACATGAAACATATGACAGGGGCTGTAGAGCTATTTTACCACTGTTGACACTGATATTTAGTTGGATCCAGGTCGTGTAAATTCAGCATCAAGGCAACATTTTCTAAACATCTAACGCCAATGTCAGGAATACCAACATTTTGTTGCATTTCGTTGAGAGATTGTTACCTTTATGGCATGTTTATCAAGTATATTTGCAGACAGCAGCAAAACACACCAATTGGCTTCTGCATAACAGAGCTAATACTCTCTGAGCTAGTATAAACATATTGATGCAGTATAAACTTCCACATAAAACAAAATAAAATAACAGTTACCAGAATCTATTTGCAATAATCTTTCCATCTTTCTGTCTGTTCTGATGAAATTATATGTGTGTATATATATATATATTTATGTTGACCTAGCACAGTTGTATTTAGTGGTTATTCATTTGCAATCAATGGAGTAAGTAATAAAATTTTTATGACTAGTTTATTACTGAACCCATCTATCACACGCTGTGCTGCACCACCCACCACCACAAATAAATTTAAAATGTAACTACTAAATATGTTTTGAAAGAATTGTGGCTTGAATGTCATCTCATTCATTACATTTTATTTGATTTCTGGAAATCATCTCCTGACCCCACCATTGGCATCTTGCGACCCCCCCTTTTCACCCACACACAATGCCTACACCCCCCAGGGGGGGTCATGTGACAGGTGTGGACCAATCACAAAAGCTCACCTTTCGCTGGCCCGCCTACTGCTACAAAGTCTTTTCTCCTCAACTTTTATTATGATGACATCATTTTGTATCCATGGACACACTTTGATCTTGATATCATTGCGTATCCATGGATACACTTTGATCTTGATATCATTGCGTATCCGATATCATTGTGTATCCATGGATACACTTTGATCTTGATATTAAGGACATCAAAGAAAATCGTTTCTATAAGACCAGCTCAAATCGTAGTTCAATAAATTTCATCAGTATTAATATACTGTATTCATTTGAATCCACTGAACACAATGGGTAGAAAAAAGGACAGAAGACAGGGCCAGATTTATGCCGATATTGATCCGGACTCTGGGCCCTCTGATGATGAGCCAAATGGTGACGCACCACAAACAGGAAGAGCCAGAGGCAAGAAGAAGGGTGTCCGCGATGATCCGATGGAAAAGCCAGTATACAACAGGTTTATGTTACTGG
This sequence comes from Chaunax sp. Z400, assembly GCA_037577475.1. Classification (NCBI taxonomy): domain Eukaryota; kingdom Metazoa; phylum Chordata; class Actinopteri; order Lophiiformes; family Chaunacidae; genus Chaunax; species Chaunax sp. Z400. Next base: position 15,812,298 of record CM075196.1, on the reverse strand, counting down.
CTGAGGTCTCTGATGATGAGCCAAATGGTAATGCCACTCATTAGCACTGTTAGCTCCTAAGCTTTTTGCAAATTATTTGCTCTTATGTACACTTAAATACCTTGGTTTTTTTGCTAAATAGATTTTGTAGGTATGTGTTATACTCTGTACTATTATTGTAGAGCCTGTAGATTTTACCTGGGTGTTGGGAGTAAAACATCTCCTTTGGTATTGAGAGGCGACATGGACTGCCAAAGTTGTTTTTATAAGTAGCAACTTGAAATGCTATGTTTTTGAAGCAAGTTGCAAGCTTTTAAAAAATATTTTCCAGTGGTCCTCAGATATCCCCAAATCTTGCTTAAGTTGTAAGCAAAGTGTGACACCTTTATGAAATCATTTGTCTCTTCTTATTCACTATCGCTGACGTTCGGTTTACAGCTACGCCCCCAAAGAGTGTCTCTCCTCCAGAGGTGAACAACGGACCAAAAGTCGCTAAGAAAGCGCGACAAAAAGTCCAACCGAAGCCTCCAGTGGTGAGTGACCATATAATAGGAGATGTTATATATAATATTTATTTTATCTGTAACTTATTTGACCTGTTACTTTTATGTGTCACATAACTCTTACAACTACTAACTATTGTTTTATATGTTATCTTGTTTTGCTCCTCTTCACCAGAGCCCCCAGTCTCAGACAGAGGAGCGGGAGAACATACTGCAGGAAGAAGTCATCCGGCTTGAAAAACTCCTGGAAAAGAAGGACAAACTCCTGGAAAAGAAGGACAAACTCCTGGAAAAGAAGGACAAAGAGTTCAGCAAGGACAACAAGCAAGCCAGAAAACACAAGGAGACTCTGGAACAGCTGAGTGAAACTCAGACAATTCTAGAAGTGAATCAGCTTAAATGCAAAGCTCTGGAAAAAGAACTGGAGCAGAAAGACCTGCGCTCCGAGCAGAAGGGGTTTCTGAAGGAGATCGCTGACATGGAGGAGAAATTGAGGCTGTACCTTCTCCAGAAAGACGAGACCTACAGGACGAAGCTCTCTGAGCTGGAGGAGAGATTCGAGGAGATGGTTGCTGAAATTGAAGAGACTCAGAAACAGCAGCTCCTCAAGGCTGACAAGAGCTCCAAGAAGGAGACCTCTGAGCAGGACAAGAGATTCGAGGAGCTTACTGAAAGAGAAGAGACTCTGAAACAGCAGCTCCTCGAGAAGGAGGAGAGCTACAGGAAGTCGCTCTCTAAGCAGGACAAGAGATTCGAGAAGAAGGTTGCTGGAATTGAAAAGACTCAGAAAGAGCAGCTCCTCGACAGGGACGAGAGCTACAGGAAGGAGCTCTCTGAGCAGGACAAGAGATTCGAGAAGCTTGCTGAAAGAGAAGAGACTCTGACACAGCAGCTCCTCGAGAAGGACGAGAGCTACAGGAAGGAGCTCTGTGACCTGGAGAACAGATTCGAGAAGCTTGCTGAAAGAGAAGAGACTCTGAAACAGCAGCTACTCGAGAAGGACGAGAGCTATAGGAAGGAGCTCATTGACAGGAGAGAAATGGCTGTCATGTGTGCTAGCTGGGAGACAAAGGCACAGCTTTTTGAGAAGGAAAAGAGGAGTCTGGAAGAGGTGACACTGATGAAGGAGAAGAACTGGAAATCTGAAGAGGCTCAGAGGAATGAGGAGCTCCAAGGCCTCAGACAGGAAAACACCCGGCTACAGGTAAGCTGCCTCATATTTTGATTTTAATGACTTCTTATAGAAGTTTTCACATCATACGTGCAGTTTGAAACTGAAGGTTGGGGATTCAAAATAAAATCATGACTAAATTTAATGTGTAATTTTCAATGACGTCAAAATTCCTAATCAGGATACCTGTAACTGTTCTGTGTTTTAAAATACTGACATTTAGTCCCTACATGTTTTGTTGCTACGGCCACTAGGGGGTTTAGTGAGCCTTTGAACCAACAGCAACACCTTTAGAAATGAAATCAAACATGCTGTCTTTTTCTTTTCAGGAGCTCCAAGAGGAAAATATGAAGAAGAAGAAGAAAAAGTGCTTCTTGCTGCGTTTATTTCAACGCAAAAAGTAGACGGACCATGATCCCTCCGGACCTAGCCCACCGACCACGATCCGTTTCCTTCCTTTAAAAAAATTTAATAAATAACAGAAATCTCAGTTTGTGAAATATTGTTTTTCATTTTATATGTTGTTGACTACCATTCTTCCTCATAACTGCATTCAAAACATTAAAAGCAAAGGGATACTAGGAGTGAAACAGGTTTGCATTGGTTATTAACAGGGGTGCACGCAAGATTTTTGGTCTGGTTGTCAAATGTTGTCTTTCTGTCTGTTCTGATGAAATTATATATATATATATATATATATATATATATATATATATATATATATATATATATATATATATATAGTTTGAAAATCTCTTTTTCACAGGGGATTCCAATAATTTCCCTAAACACCATTAACAAAGCAAATTGTAATTTATTGCTTAATGTTTTATTTGTTGACAGAAACTGAATTAACAAGGTACAACAGACTGCTTTCACACTTTCATTAGAGCCTTTTAGTTTTCATACATACAGCAATAAGATTTACGTCCGGTGAATCAATCCGAGATCAAATAAGGAGCACTTAGGGATTATTTACTGTCTAAGACACAGTCAAAAGCTGCACCTCGACGGCTGATGTAATTCTCCTCTGTGATGGTTGCCTCAAATGCTATGCTAATACAAAAGGCTTTGGCATTGCAAAGTGAGCAGCTTGCCTCCACTGATGTAAATCCTGCCGCTGTTTACTGAAGGCTCCTGATCAAAGGAAGGATGGAGGGATGGAGGGTCGCAGGTAGAGACATGAAATGAAGAGGTGCAAAGCTGAGTCACTGTTTATAAACCGCTCTTTTATCCCATTCCTTATTCTCTTTATCACATATATATATTTTAAATTTGTCTGTCCTTCAGGTTCACCCTTGGAACATCATCCCTCCCTTTCGTCTCTCTCTCTGTTTATCTCAGGCCCCCAGCTGAAAGTGAGCAGAGGATGACACAAACAAAAAAGTTGCACTGTACTGCAGTGACAACCTCTCCCTGCGGGGCCCTTTAATCATTCATGCTCCATTAACTGGCTATTTGTTATCATTTTGCATCTCTCTTTTGAAGAGGATGAGGAAGGTGGAGGGCTTTGTGGCGATAATCAATTTCCCTGTAACACAGCAGTGGTGATTTTATCAAGCCGAGCAATATAATATTCAATAAAGCAAACTTTTGGGCCTCCGAGCAGGTCAGCGGGTTCCTGCGGTCTTAAAGGGTGCCTGCCTATTTTATGTTTCAGCACATCTATACTGTCCATACTGTAACTATACTGTTAATATTTTTACTTAAAAGATGTTGGACTATTGTCACTTTCCTTGGTATAAAGTCTGTTGTTATGAAAAACTTAGTGAAGCACCTTTACACTGAAGTTAGCATTTGTGTGGACAGCAAGCCAGTCAAATGTGTCACAAATTTGTAACAAGAGAATCAGGATCAAATGTTCATCATCAGCAAACAGCAGGACACATCAGCTTTCTACACTTTGTCTCTAAATACATCTAAACGTGATTCCAGCTCCCTTTCATATCTTTTTCATGCAGACCACTTTAAGAGCCTAAACAGCTTCCTAATGCTTTTTATAGCTGAAATCCTCGGCTATGTTGCAATAACATCAAGTGTCCCCACTCCAAAAACAGCCTGATAATTTATTCATATATCATGCAACTGGTTTGATTAAATCATTTTAATTTCCTAAAATCTTAAATTAGGTGCTTATTGGTATACAGCCCATAACCTCAGGACTTATTTGACACACAGAAGCTAACAGACTGCAATAAAACAACAGCAACAAACAAAAAATCAGTTTATTACATATTATCTCATAATATCAGGCCTTCAGCCTTCCTCCTGTATTATTAGGACTTTTTTTCTAGTAAAGTTTTGACTGTTCTCCCAACATATTTCTAATTTATTCAGGCAAACATTCTGAACAGTGGATGTTTTATTGGCACAGCAAATATACTTGCAGTGTTTTCATACATTATGTATGGCTGTGCGAGCTTTATTCATTTCAGTAATTTCTTTTTCATAAATGATCTAAACCGACTTGAAGAAATGTTTGTGCCTTTCTTGCTCAGATTTCTGCTGATTATTTACCAATGTCAAGCTCAGATACAAATGCTGCTGCTTATTAGCCACGACACACACTACAACCATCTGTCTTTACGGCTGGATTCAATCAATGTATCGTGGCGGGCAATTGACTGTGTGATCTCTCAGAGATATGATCGGAGCTGGGGTGCAGATGTAAGGTTGGGAATCGGTGGCAGTTCACTGGAGTTGAATTGTGCCCTAGAGAGGAGGAAGTTTAATTTTTCTATCAGATGGAAAGATCAGAGGAGACGGATAATTCAGTTATCGCATCTGCAGTGATTAAGGGGGACAGGACGCGGTTTGGAGATAAGGATCTGCAGGCTTCTTGTACTTTGGTTATTAGTGTTTTTTGGGTTTTTTTTTCTGCGTCATTTGTCTCGTTTAGTTGTCTGGCGTCTTGGATATTTGTTTGTCATCTATTTCAAGATTTTCTGCATATCAGCAGCCACCTTTTCAAAAAAAAAAAACTTTGACTCCTTGCACCCTCAAATCTTCATTCATTCATAAAATATCAGAGGACAACGAATACCAGGGCTGCATCTGACAGGCACCTGATCTATTTGCCGTTTTCTCATGTTTCTTGTTTACTCATCTTGCCTCGTTCTATCTCACCTTCTCCATATTTTCTTTATTTCATTATCATTTCTTATTTGAATTGTCCTTTCTTAATATCTGCCAAGGAGGTTAAGTGTTCTGTTTGTTTGGTTGTCTGTTTGTTAGCAGCATTACACAAAAAGTGCTGGATGAATTTTCATGAAACTTGGGAGGGTTGCAAAGAGGCCATTTAAGTTTTAAATGCATCTGTATTAAGGGGAGGATTGTTTAACCAGCTTCTTCCCCACTATTTCTGTCTAAGATGCCCCACAGATTTTGGTGAAATTTGGTAGATGTGCTTGGCATGTTGCAAAGAAGAACCCATTACATTTTGGAGAGGATCTGGATTTTTTTTCTCCACTTTTTTTAAACATTGCAAAACTTTTTTGATCGTTCTTATCAATTACGGTTTAACTACTTGATGGATCACCTTGAAACTGGTGAAAGAGTGAACATTGTCCCAAAGGAACCATTGGACATTTGGAGTACGTCCAGATAAAGGAGTGCATCCATGACTTTTTAAAATTTCTTTCACTGTCTTTGACTTTGTGAGAACTGTATGGCGTACATGTCTTGTTGGGCTTCGGTGGAAGTACAGTTTGCATCCTACTGAGTTCCTTTCTTGTTCCTCCAAGTGCATATTAGGACTTCTTTCCATTTGTTTTTTAAAACTAATTATTTATTCCAAGTTTATCTACATTTCTTTCTGATATGGAGACTTTCAGTCAGACCTCAAAAACTTTCACCAAATAACATTCGAAACATTGGCTCTCTTTGTTCCTTAGTTTGGTTAGATAACATTTTTCAATGAAAATGTAAGTTGTTTCAGCCCATGTTTTCCATGTGACACAGTTTCAAAGACAGGTTAAAATTAAGTGATGCACAAACTACTTTTTTAGGCAATAATCATCCTATCTGATGAGCCATCTCTATCCATTATATCCTTTATGTAAATCACTTTCTATTGTCATTACTACCTGGGGGATAACATGGCAATCCTTCTCACTATATCATAGTAATTAACAGCATCCTCTCTCTGCCTGTGCATAAACACGTACAAAAACAGACCCTGAAAAGAGCAAAATCCCATTCTTCTTTCTTTTTTTTTTTATTACCCATTTCTGTTTCTTGTACTGTTCACACTTGTCAGCCTAGTCATTATCCTGTCATGTCGGCCTGCAAGATCTCATCACAGACTGCTAAATTACTGCTGAGAACAGAAGACACAATGTGAGTGTGTGGTCATATGCCTGTGTCTGTGTGTGATTGTGTGTGTGGTGGTGGTGGTGGTGGGGGGTTGCATCCATGGGCGTTATGTGCATACTGCCTGCTGTCAGTGTCGTTTGAATGGGGAACTTTCAGGACTCGAGTCATCTCTCAACAGTGATGAACGGACTGGTTGCACAGCGGACATTTTGACATGCCCTAGCAGAGAACTCTCTAGTGTGTTAATGATTACTGCATTACAGCTACAGAACATCCTGCTATCGTGCTTAATGCCACACTTATCTGAATCACATACAGTATGAGCCATCAATACAGTCATTGAGTTCAGCTGCTGTGACAAGTCAAAATGAGGCGTTGGTGCAAATATCCTCTTGTTGTTACAACACCAAAAGCTATTTATGTGTACAAAGAAATACAGTGTTACTATTTACATCAAATATTTACTCTCATTTTACTTTTTAAATAAAATACACAGTTTTTAAGATTGGGGCACTCATCAGAAATTAGGGGCTCTGTAATAAGTCAATACAGTATATAATGGGATTTTGATTTAATGGCTCATAATTAAACTATACAGCATGTTCGAAAGGTCAGGTTTGTTTGAGAGCATGTAACCTACTGAAGTGGTTTGACACTAAATCCCCACCGGTTGCAGGAAAACTGACACGCAGCATATCTTGACCTTTGCAAGGCACAAGAGAAGGTTTCCCCCAAGGCGATACAATTTGATTTAATTATTATCATAGCCATCAGAAACATAATGATGTCATATTTTGAATCATTGCATTTCTCATCCTCCCTGTAACAAATTCAAAACACACCACAGCTGTGTGGATGTGTGCGGTGTCCCAAACTAATCAGTGAAATGTTTAGAATTAGCTTGCATTCAGACCTTTTTTTCAGTTAGGAGCTTGTGTTGTGTTGGCAATGTGGATTTAAAAAAAAAATCCAGCACTCATCACCTATAAGGTAAATGTAGTTGTTGCTAAGGTAACGCCTACTGAAGATCCAAATAAAAAACAAGTCAAATTTATAAGTAACACAGCTGCTTTAATTAAAACTCCCTGGGAGCTCAGATTTGTGCATTCATCCTGTTTATGTTGCTCTGTGCATTGGTATGAATGATCAGGGAATTTATATGGAAATGTATGCTCCAAATTATTTTTCACACCAAACACAAACCTCTTTTTTTCACATGCTCTATTTACACATTGCACTGCAATACAAATGCACCCATGAAGCACACAGCAGCTCTCTTCCAGGAATATAAGTTCATTATAACACTTTCCTCTGGTCTTAACTCAGGTTGAACTAAGTCTTTTCTTGTCTTTCCTTTTTATTTTGTTCCCTCACACTGAGAGGGTTTCACTTTTACCTGGCCTACACTGAAGTAGGAGAGCCTTTGTTGCTTGAAATGCTGAGCCATGTCAGTGTGAGCGTGACATTCCTGCAACAGTGAGCCTGGTTATCTGTGAAACTCCCATAGATAGAAAAAAAAAAAAAGGTTATGTGCCAAATAGTCCAACTGGTGGCATTGAAATGGTGCCAGTGGACACAGATGAGGAAAAAAGAACAATGACCAAACATATGGTCTGGGTCTGACTTAGTACTACAGATGGGGGGCTGCAAGCACAGATGGTGCACCTACTGTCCAGTAGGTTGATGGTCAAATGCAGGGTGTTAGGATACTGTGCCAAAGAGAGCAAAACTAATCGGTGCACACAAATTAATCATTTGAGGTCATGAATAACTTATTTGTGCTATCAAAAATATTTATTATTAACTGTACATATAGCATTTAACATATTAATTGAGATTGTCCCTTCTTCTCTCTACATTCTTTTTCATACACTTGTGATACGACTACAACACACTGTTTCTATACGGGCCATCTTTGGCTGCTAACAGTTAGCTCCATATAGTAGCCTAATGCTGTGCAAAATAAACAGTGAAAATTGTTAGACTTTCAAACCATTAATCTAAATGCCACTTAGATGAATGCAGTATTATTGAATTTCGCACAAAGATTTATACTCACAGTTAACTGAATTTAGCTTGTTCAGCTATAATATGAAGGATTTCTGCATTAAAATGTAACAAACATGCCTTTGCTATAATTTTACTGAGTTGTGTACTCCATTTATACTTGCTTGTCGCTGTAGCTGCAGAGAGAGTCCGAGTGAGGAAGGAAGTCCGTGAACGCGACTAAACGGGATAGAACATTTAAACATTAACTCGTACGTGAACATTTCTGCCTGAAACCCATCAGAGACATTTTCATAAGCAATGTTGGATGTTTCACAATGAAGACAACAACATCCATGATGTCATGCTCTTTATCTTTTATTTTTGTTTTTATGGAAAGACCCAAAGCGCCAGAAGCCACATACTGTGCGTTTAACAGCATTGTTTATCTCTGACATCCTGTATGTTAAAACATCTAATATATTATTTTTTTATTAATTCCAGAGAACAAATTAGCTTTATTTTTCTGCATGCCATCTGGACTCCATTGTACCAATACTACAACGTTGCAGTACAACTACTGTACATTTTGAATATCATATGTTTCATTTGATGATTAGCGTAACTATATTGTTTCAGAGTTGTTGGGTTTGGCAAGATATTTTTTTCCCTGTCGGGATGCTTTAGGCTCCCTGAGCAAATCAACGAGCTTATTTCTATCAACCCCCTGCTCATTTTCTATTTGCGAGGTTAAATCCTCACACCACTGATCGAAACATCTCATTCAGATCATGACACAACTTGGAAACATTTCACAAAGCTGATGATGTATAATTATTTCCACACTTGACATTATACGTCAGGGCAGGGGCTCGGAGCTGTGCCTGTTTCAGTTGGCACTACTTACCGATTTTTGTAGATCAATGACTGGAAGAATTAGTAAAGATCATGTTAGTTTTGTTGCCTAACAGACACTTTTACATTGCCATCTTGATTCACTTGTTGATCATGCATGTCTCATTCTGATTGCAGCTGTGATGGGTGGAAATAACTATACATCAAAGTAAAATGTTAATGACCTGCAAGTCAGTAGAGTTGTTGGTGTAAGGATTAAAAAATGCTGATATAACACAACATCCATTCTGGTTGGTTTTAATCACCTTTTAAACAATGACTCATGTGATGCATCTCTTCGGTTTGTTTTTATGCACTTCTGTGTTAATTATGCACCAAGTTGGACATGTCAGAGGTTTCCCGGGAATAATTAAGACAGATGTTGATTTCATTGCCTTTACTGGTCAGAATTTCCAAGACTGTTGTACTTCTGATTACATCTAGCATCAATGATGGGCGTTTGTATGCTGAACTGCAGCAAAAAGAGAAGTTAAACTACTCCATGATAAAAAAAAAGGTCATTTTTTAAAACTCTTTTACGCTTTAAAAACTGGCAATGGTCACAGTCTTGTCTGACCACCATGTCCAAAAGAAGTAAGCGCTGTACACTCTAGGAAACAAAATTTAAATTTAGGTCAAGCTGAATAGTTGAATTGTTGGGCGTGGTTGTGGTGGGGCGAGTGAGTATGGGGTGGGGTTAGAGGTGGTGTGGTGTACTGTAAGTAGCTGGAGCTGCAGGGCCGCTCACCTGCACATTGGCTGCACAGATTTGGGCTGTGCTGCTCGCTAAGTAAGTATTTGCACGCAAACTGGCGTTATTTGATCCACCTCAGTGTCAAGCGCTTCCATAACTTTAAAAATTGAAGAGGAGGTGGTTCTCTCCTGGCTCTCAGCCGGCAGTTTGATTCAGATTTTATTATCCGTGCCTGGGTCTATAATAAGCAGAAACTGTCCTGTCTGATTAGGCACGCTCTGCGGCGCTCTCCGTCCCGCCGACTCGCTCCACCCCCCATCTGACTCCATTCTTAGTGAGAGGAGGAGGAGGAGGAGGAGGAGGAGGAGGAGGACGAAGCTCCCAGCATTCTCTAGCCTCTCTCTTTGTCACTTTCTCTCTGTCTGCTCAGCTAGAACACAGGAGGGGAGTCCCTCCATTAACTTCCTCTTCTTCACAACTTATTGAGATGTCCTCCTGTTACTTAAACACAATATTTTTTTGTCCACGGAAACAATTTAAGTGTGTTATGAGATGACTTTATAACAGTCTGAAAAACCTCTAATCAACCCTTCTTGGTTTAATGTGTATTACCTCTACTTTGTACTACTTTCAACCATGGTTTAACACCCTTGTAGTTCTGTGTTGACTCTTTTACAGGATGGTGTACTGGGATCAACTTCAAATGAATTACAGTGCCCACGTTCATCTTTAATGTAGGGACCTGACACCCAGTGCAACAGTCTGACTCATGTTTGTTTGGTCGGAACAGTTGTTGGTTTTGGACTTTTCATTCCTGATCCTTTATGGAGCTGTTAACCCAACGAAAGTGAGCTTGGTCAACATCCCATAGTAGTCAAGTTCAGCCTGAAAGCAGCCAAAATCAAAAATAATAATTACATTGGTGTGTAGAGATGTCATCAACCATCAATCTGCAGCTGACAGTGTGTGTGTGTGTGTGTGTGTCTATTATCAATGTACAAACCTCTAACCAATTTTGGTCAGTGTTTTATATTTGAAACTTCTACAAAAGTTAATAAGGCCTGAGAAGAATAATTAATGAAATAATATCAGATGAATATTTTTTTGTTTATTTTGAAAACAACATTTCTCTTCTCATTTAGAACTTTAAAAGTAAACTACATTTTTTAAACTCTGTATATGATTAAGCAGAAATGTAGCAGCTTTTCAAATCTGCTGTTACGCTCGTGAATTACATTTAAATGTGTGTTTTTGGGGATTTTATGTCTTTATTGGACAGGACAGCTGAAGAGGTGACAGGAAATGTGGGAGAGGGAGTGAGGGGGAAGACATGTGGCAAATGGCCACGGGTCGGAGGCGAACCCGCGCCGACCGCTATAGAGGACTATAGCCTAGTCAGGCAAACATTGTTTTTGGGTTAAATGTCCAAGGAAACAAATGATATGTGTTGTCCATGAATATGTTACTGCATTACGTTTCCTTTGCAAACACAATCTTTCCTTTACTGTTTCGATCTAGTTGCCTGTAATTGTCATTTCTAGAAGACGGTGTGACTGAATAGTAACAGAGCATATTAAATATCCTTTCTAGCATCGTTTCAGATTCATCATTCTGTCGTCGGTGAAGCAACAAGAAACATATCAGTTGAATGTTTAATAATCAATTAAGACTAGATTGTCTTTAATGTATTAAAATGATAACTCTGGATAAATTACCAGCACTTTCAAAGCGGTGATAGCCTATATGCCTTTTTGTTTTTTTCTCCATGCAGCTGGGATGTCAGTGTGTTTACTGTTGACACTCAGTCCAGTCAGCAGCTCAGCTATTGGCTGCAGGGCTATGGTCAAACCTCTGGGGACAGACTGTCTCCACACCAGCACTGTGAATGTGTCTCTAGAAGAATGCTGCTATATATTAACAGTGGGTCACTTCATGAAGGAGGATGCTTTACTGTTGGAAATGAGAGAAGAGTAAAAGAAATACAAAGACAAACCTGTTAACAACCATTCAAAAATAGTCAGCGCCATAGCTGACAATATCTTTATATATTTTATCGTCATAAAGCTCTCCGATACCATTAGATGGCATTTTTGATGCATGACTTTGGTCAATTCACAGCTGTAGTCAGTTTTGATGTAAACTCTTCCTTTTTCATGACCTCCTTTTGCTGCATAAGCCTGAAAATTTAAAGGCATTCATCATATATTTCAAATATGCTCTTTCAAAATTTTTTTCCAGGTTTATAAATCAGACTTCTACAAAGTGTTATCTGATTAAAATGCCGGTGGTGTCCAGAGCTGTGTCAGTGATGAGTGTTTGGTACTATGGAGACTCAAGAAAATGTGCTATATATATATAAAGTAGCCTCGTGAAATAACTGTTAGCTTCTACCATCTGCAGTGCGAGGCTGTATAGCCTGAGGCAGCCAGGCTGACAGACAGACAGGCAGGCGGGATGCTGATGCGAAGGATAGACACTGGGATGCATATCTGTAAGCTGCTCACCAATTTCTCACATCTCACAAACTTAAATTAAAAGTAAGTCAAAATCTGTTTTGCAAAAAAGAGACAAGAAGAAAGACGAAGTTACCGTCTGAACGGTTTATTTATGTAATTTTTTTTCCCCCAGCACCAGAAAATTGACCCAGGACTCATTTCCAGTAAATAGGACAAGCATTGCATATGCTGTCTGAACATTTTGTCGCTTTCTGAGAGGGTGGGTTATGCAAGCCCTCTTTCACTGCTAATTCCATCAAAGCTTTGGGAGCAGTTCTAATTGGGCGTCTCTATTTTTGGTTGTCTTCCAGCCCTGTTTTGCTGCCTTTGAGTAAAGGCAGCGCGGCGAATGTAAAGCTGTGTGATAACAGGGCCATTCGCCACAGCACTGAGTTTGACCCTGCAACCAGCCTCCATGACGGATGTGAGATGATTCCTAGCCCTCCAGCTCAGCACGATACACTCAACACAACTCAAAAACACTCTCCCAATTTCTCTCTCACTTTCTGTGTTGCGTGTCTTAGTCTCCATCTCTCTTGCTCTGTCTCTCAGAGTCAGTCTCTGTTACTCCACAGATTGACTCTGTGCTGTGTCTATTCAAAGCTGATGCCATAACCAACCACGGCTTCTTTAAGAAGTGGTGACTCACCTCAACAGAGCAGAGACTCTCTCGCTCTCGCTCTCTCTCTCTCGCTCTCGCTCTCTCTCTCTCTCTCTCTCTCTGTGTGTGTGTATGTGTTTGGCTTTAGCTCTACTTTGTTTGGGCCTTCTCTGTTTGGTGACAGCTGTATTCTGACGATAGCACTTGTCTGTGTGTCAACCCTGTATCTGCAGGATCCCCATATTAATGCAAACACACACACACACACACACACACACACACACACACACACACACACACACACACACACACACACACACACACACACACACACACACACAAAAACAATCTGTGCACTTACTGTCACTGGGTTACGTGCTGTTCTGGATGCATCCAGGGGACTTCCTGCTTATCGGAAAAGCAAATGAGCAAATTTGCATTTCCTCTACTTTGCTCAGTAATGGGATATATTTAGGGACTATATATGTGCTAAATGAAGTGCAGATGAAGGTTGTGTGTCTGAGAAGAGTATAGATATGATTGCCAATTAGAAACAAACAGGGCAGCACATATGGCGTGTTCTGTATCTGCGGAAAGAGCTTCCAGGCAGCCAGTCGGAGCAGTTTTCACTGCCACGGTTTTGAGTCTCCCCCTCAATTCTTTGCATTATTAAATAATCCCTGAATAATTCACTGCCTTTCATATGAAACAAATATTTTTGCAACTTGCACCTACAAATAGGTGAGGTTAGGCCCGCTGTACCATACTGCAATTTGTCCAAAGTAAGCATATAATCTGAGTACCCGGTCCAGCTTCAGGCAGAGCCGAATGTCATGGGTCATGCAGAGAAGTTCATATCTCTCCTAAATACAGAGTACAGTATGACTGTGCTGAGCATACCGGCATGCTATACTTCTCTTAAGCTGACTCCTGGGAACTCTATCAAGCTACATGGTGCCCATGTGCCTGTGTATATATATATAATTCATTGTTTCTAAGCTTGGTATTTATGTGTATTGTCCCTATTTCATTTAAACATATAATGTCTATGAAATATATTTAAAATCTATACAGGATATAACATTTTTTGTGTTCTAAAGGGTTCTTTACATTACTTTTTATGCTATATTTCCTAGTTTTTATGCTAAGATTTTTTTTTGTACTTGGAAATGAGACACAAAGAGTTTGTCTTAAGTTTACCAGTAATTCTCATGCAGCATATCACCCCACTATAGTATAATGTACAGCATATGTCTGGACTGCATGTAATGCATTGCTACAGTATGTTACTATGCAAACTCTGTGTGGTGAAGATTGTGAGACTCTGTCTGAGCGATGATAGGCGACGTCTAAATCCCTGCGATGACGCTGCGATGTCATGGCGGTCAAAGACTGACTCGTGTGCTGACTCGTTAGTCATGCTTTGGTGCACAGTTTAAACAGGGCTCCAGGAGGCCAGCCCAATGCGCATGTGCACTTCACACACTCAAACATGCACAGTCACACATGCTAAAAACAGACTCTTTGCACATTTGCACTAAAGAACACACAGTCACTGAGTGCTTAAAAGGAAACTGGCTGCATCCTTTGGCAGTCAGACATGGAACCTTGGTCATGTGTTTGTATGAGCTGACCTCTGAACAGTTTCCTTGTACAATTACAGGATTCATAAACACTGCTAAATGCCAGCATTTAAAAAAAAATAGCACCAAAAAATCAGAAGACTTTCTGTAAAAATGGAAAATTACAGTCTTCAAAATAAAGATAAATAGTACATGTTTTATTCTATTATATTATAGCCCACTGTTTTATTCACGACTCTGCTTGTAAACTAAAACCTGATGGTTGACACAATTACTGGTATAACCCTAAAAAGCTTATGGAAATTCTTCACTTTCAGGTTATAAACATTTGAATTTTATATTTTACAAAATTGTACATGTCTGGATAATGATAGATAATAGATAGATAATAATGATAATGAAAAAAATAGGCCTCCCTCTGAACCACACTTAAGTCTGAACCATGATTGTTTACCCTACAGCAAGAGTTTAGCAAGAGATTATATATAATTAACAATTGTATTTTATTTTTAATTTGAATAATTATTTGGTACTAAAACAATTAATAATTGAAGTAATGGCAGTCCAAAACAGTTATACCAATGACGATTTCAAGATATAACCTTTTTAATGTATAATGATGAAATCATTGATCAACACTGCGCAAATAAAGTTGAAAAAATAAAAAAAATATGCTGTGCTCACATATAAAAAAAAAAAAAATAATACTAACATAGGTCTACAATTCTGTTCTTTCCTTGGAAGGAAACAAAGAATTATTTAAATCTTTTAATGACACTTTTTAAAAAACTTTTCTGTTTAAATATAACTTTGTGGTGTGATGTTTACCTTGCTTATCAAAATTAATAATCATAAATGAATGAGACAATAAATTACGTTATTACATTTTGGCATCAGAGATATTCACACTCTAAATATGATTCTAATATGAGCATAATTGTGAACATAAAATACATGAAATACAACATGGACACATTTGATTACATATATGAAAAATACATGCTACATTTTATTCTGCATGTTTTTCTCATAACATGTATTGCTTTTATATTTTTAAACTTATTGCAAATAATTTCTTATTTGTACAATGGTTGATTATTTGACCACATTGTTCATTTACTGTGGTTTGTGCTGTGCGATTTCAACACAAAACAATGCATGAGCGATCATAAAACCTTTAAATTTGCTTTTAAATATCTCTTAATAAATGAAAGCAAAGTGGAAATAGCTTTGGAACACTAGATTTTTGGATGGCCAACCTGTAGGTGAACCATTCTGGCTTAATGCCTAATATGTGACAGCAGCGCTCTACATGGTCCATTTATTAGAATGCTGCTAGCTCATTATTTAGCAAGATGGAGTGGAGTAAGTCAGCAGCTGCAGCCACTCCTCACATGCAATAAAGTTTGTTGCCTCATGTGGGGGATCTCTCCCTCTTTTTAAAGCAGACTTTTTTGGTCCATAATTTATACATTTACCTTACTTGCTTCTGCGTGCATTGGCCTCCTGCATTTTTTAAAGGCCGGGTATTGAGGGATTTTCTGTCATGCTCTCTTACTTTGTTCGGATCACGCAAGCTGCTGCTATCCCATATACGGGAACACTGGCAAACGCAAAGGCCCAACTCATGCCACCTAGCCGGAACAGAAACACACATGCACAGAAGCACAGGCGCAGTGTCATACAAACAGTCAACACACACACACACAGGGTGGAGGCTTGACTCCCTTCAGCTAAGACTCTGGGACAAACTTGTTCCTTTGCGTGAGGGTTTTTCACACAAACACAAACCACACTGAGCCACCCATGTGTGTCTCACCAAGTGAGCGGGTGTTGAATCTTCCTCTCACACCCATGCATGCAGAAGCAGTCTACCTCCCCAGCTCCCTGTGGTGGACACATGGCAGACAGAAATAGAGGAAGAGGGAGAGCCCAAGAAAAATAGATTAAAAAACAACTGAAAGACAGTTCCCGGATAAAGTTCTAAAGCTGAATTCCTCTGTTCACACAACAGTACCTCACACTAAAAAAGGAAACAGCAGACAAACTAAATTCAACTCATTATTATTTCAATAATGTGTGTGTGTGTAAGAGATTTAATGTGATAACATATGTATAAAATTCCACAACATAAATGCCTTTATTAATTGTAGTGGATTAGTTTCCCCCATCAATTAATCTGTCTCCAAATCAGAATTAAATCCATTACTTTATACTACCAGGTATACGTAATATGTAACACATTCATTGGTTGCAGACTATGAAAATGATTACAAGCTGATTAATTTCAGATAGTTTACACTAATTAACAAAGCTCTGTATTTCAAGCAAATTGATGTTAAACTTCTGATCGATAGATCATATGATATACTGTCTGGAACTGTATTATGACGGACAGATCAGGAAATGCTAAAATCACACGATGGTTTAATTATAAAGTCGCTTCTTTTTTCAAATTCAATTTTTCCAAAATAAAGTATCACCTGAAATTTTTAAACATTCTGGGGCTATTTTCTTTATTTTAATGGAGACACACAATGCATCACTGTCAATCTCAAAAATATAAATCTTACAATTATGCAACGTTATATTAAAATGTTATATTTCGATTGCACCATTACACATTATCCATATTATTTGGGGTCCAAAAAAGACTTCAAAATTCAATACTAATGTTCCTGTTATTGAACGGCCAGCGTATAAATCTTGAGCATTGTGTACTCATTCCTTGCATGAAAAAGAAATAAACAAACAAGAATTAAAAAATAACTATTAAAATTACGCTTATTCCTATATTTATATTTTGGAGTAGAAAATAATAGGTTACGGTGTTATTAATTGACAACCTCAAAATAAAAAAGGAATAAGCAACATCTCAGCTGTGCTTGTTCAAAACTGATTTGTGTTTCCGATTGAAACCCCCCCCCAAAAACCTCACAATCCCTTCCAACTATCCTCATATTTATATTTTGGTTTTTAATGTAAATACTTTGCTTTTGGATCCCAATAAATGTGTAAAAAAAAGAAAAACAAATTCTGTAAATTGCCAGAGACAAATCTTCAGCATCTCCAAACAACTACAGTACTGTGTGCGAGTGATAAAGTACAGAGAACAGATTTAAAGAGCTTTTCTTAATGTTAGTGTGGAAAAATTACATTCTCATATTTTCAGTAAGGTTCTGTACAACAAGTAACGGATATTTTCCTTTGTCAAACTTATTTCAATTTGTTGATTTTTCTATGCTTTTGCGCAGATTTATTACTATTCCGTTACAATATGATATACATGCTAATATTGTGATCATCTATTAATTTTGTAAGACACCAACCAATTTATACTTCTTATTTTTGTGATCTTAATTTTATTTTTTTTTTAAATATCAATTATTTAGTATTAATGAATTTACATTATTCAGCTCCACAGTTACGCAGAGGCAGTGGCTCAGAGTTATTATCTAAAAAGACATAAAATTAAATTAGAGCCATAACTCAGAAACTTCATCTGAACGGAAGCATAGATTAGTTTTTTCTTACTGTTCAAAGAAAGTCCCTGATAGACAGAGATGCCTCCTCCTCATCTCCTGGTCTGTCTCTCTCTCTCTCTCCCTCCTCCATGTGCTGTCATCTAGATTCCCTCTCTAACATGTAAATTTAGGTCAGGCCACAGTCTCCACTCTGGGCTTCACAGCAAAATGTGGAAATGGATTGTTTCACACCACTTAATCTCATTGGGAGAGAGGGAAGGGAAAACGAAAACAACAGGGACTAATGTGGAGGGCAAGGGAGAGGAGAGGAGAAGAGAGGAGAGGAAGTAAATGGAAGAAGAGGAGTAAAAATGAGGGGCAGATGGGCAGAAGACAAAAGAAAGTATACGTGAGCAGGGGGAGGAGAGGCAAGGGGAGGCTAAGTGAGGAAAGAGGGATGGGGAGAAGACAACAGGAGGCAGGAGGAGGAGCAGAGAGCAAAAGAAAACACAGGCCAGAGAAGAAGAAGAAAGGAGATGAGAGGAGAAAAGAGAATAAGAAAGGAGTATGCCACTCACGTCTCATCGCAGCACTCTTTGCCAGCGTCACAGCTCCCAGTGCTGGCAGCTTGCATACCAACAGACAGGCCATATGGCTTCATTATGAGACACACACAAACAAACCCACACACACACAGCATGCACGTGTGCACGTACATGCACACGAACCACACATTACATACCCAGGTGCAAACACTTGCGGGGAGAAGAGGAGGTGTGTGACGAATTGAATGAAGGGAGCGAGGAGGAGGATGCAATAGCACCGTTGAGTTTTTCTTCCTCCGGGGCTCCGAGGGAGAGCAGTGCTATAGCCCAATTACTGAAGCTTACATGGACGGACACACACACACATATGTGTCTTACACTCTCAGTCACGCACATCTATCCTCAGCAATCTGAGAAAACTAGGAAAACATCATCTTCATTACCAGAAACAGGGAAACATTTGGAATACAGACGTGCAAACCACACAACTCAGACATAATAACTCCTGCAGGTGATGCACACACACATACTGTATACACACATACTGTATACACACATACTGTACACACACATCAAGTGGACAGCAGGGAGGACGAGCCATACTTAAGTGGTGGACGTATTGGGGAAGAAAGGACTGGCTAAAGAGATTCCAGTCACTGCTGTGTATACTGCTTGACACACATTGCAGTCATTAATGTCATAATTCAGATGATCCTGGTGATGAGTCCTAAGGGGCGTGGCCTGGTGCTTGGTTGGGGGGCCTTCTCTTAAGGTCTATGGAGGTGTCCTGAAATGCTCTCTCTGGACTCTGTCAACCAAAACCTGCAACATTGTGGGGACAACTGTAGTTTGTGGGATGTTTTAACTTGTACAGCTGACGTGCTGCCAGGTATGAAGTTCTCTACTACAGTGGATGCATTGTTGCGGTTGTGAAAATTACAACATGGGGAAACATTGATTGCCAAAAAAAGCAAGCATTTGAGTGCCTGACTTCCGTGTTTACTACCTTCCATTTCCCACCACCGCCTTCACTATATGGCAGCTAACTCAACTCAAAGTGGGTGCCACTGTGTTGATTGCAGAGTGAAACCTGCTGCGACTAATATTATGGGTTGTGTTTCATCAGGAGGGCCTGGATGCTGCATAATTCCTCATCCAACACACACACACTACTGGTTTGATTGTACTTTGTGTTCTGTGTATGATAATGACATTGAATGTTGACATAAGATAATAGTCATTGTGTGTAGAGTAAAAACCTTTGCATCCTCTGCTGGCTTTTACTGATGGTCTTTGTTTATGTTATTTGAGACAGTAAACTGTACCACTGTTATGTGCATCTCTTCAAGACTGGTTGAGCAGAATCAATGCCATTGATTGTCCATAGTTAGCAGGCCATTTTTATTTATCACCAGAAATTTCAATTCATTTTGTCATTTATTTTCTGTATTAAGCTACATATTTATCTTGTTTTTGTCATTTTTAAGTTTGTTTTTGAAAATGTTTTTGTTAAGACTAATGTATTTAAATATATAGCTTGCTAATTGGTATAACTCAACCCATAAACTTAAGCATTTGATAATACTGCTAACAGCAAATTGCTGCTTCCACTACTTCTACATCGAGGCTTCTTAAGACCCATTTTTATAAATGGGCACATCTGTGCATCATGACCTGTTAAACCAGAGTTATCCATGTTTTATCAATTTTTTTGTCAGGCCTGAGAATGTAAAATTATACAGTAAATTACAAGAAAATAATGAATATTAGAGGAATGTCTTTAAATAAATAGCTTTGTGATCTCTGGGTTATTTGGTGACCCTTTCCTTTGACAACTTTGAGCGTCCTAAACCCAAGGCTGGGAATCACTGCAACAGACCAGATACAAAGTATATAAAACATGCTGACTCCATGTAAACTACTTGTATACTGCACAAACAGCATGTTTCAGACTTGTGTTGATTTCTTCCAAAAATAACTCCTCTGTTCTGAAGGCTTCAGCAGAGAATGCCTGAAATAAAACATCACATTTAAAGCAAAACGTTTGACAAATTAATAACCATCAAACACATAATATCTAAAATTGAAAAAAAAATAGCATACTATCCGGCTGAGTTTAGCATAATTAGATGTATTTTTACAGTTTCAAAATTGCTGAAGACGCTAAATTGGTCCTAAGTAACACCAAACTGCTGGTAATATTTCCACAACTCCCTCTTGAGTAAGAGATGACTTTAAAATGCCTTTTTCAAAATGTAACTCATATAAATGTGAAGTTCCCCTTGAAGCCCTAAATTTACCTCCCTCTGACTTTAACAGCCGTCGGTATGGAAAGATCATTGTTACAAATGCATTTAATCATCAATCATTTCATTGCTTTGTCCCCACTGACACACAATGTTAACGATGCATAGTGCGTGGTGTTTTTAATAACTATTGATGATTTACCACTGGTGTCTGTTATTGCTCATTTACAATCAGCATATTATTTTGAAATTAGCAGGAGAACCAAGCGTTTTTGATAGATTTAGCAGAGTCCTGCAGAGCAGCAAGCAGACATTTTTATCAGATGATGTGGTGAGTATGGATTTTTCTGTGGTTTCCTATTACAGCATGCACCGGCTTATTGAATTCAACTAAGCATATAATCCGGGAATCGCTGACTCCTCTTCATTGCAAATCACTTTGTAATACACTTGACATTATTTGACACCGAGTCATATTTTATTGTACATAATGACTTATTTGAATAGCTTGAAAACATATCAGCGGGACGTTTTGATGCTGCTTTGAATTTACTTAGTGCTCATGTCTGTGAATGTACCGGCCTGTGATAAAATAAGGTCACATTAAGTTCAGTGACATTTAAGCTGTAAATTACAGAGTAGACACGCAAACAAACACACACACACACACTTCATCCAAGGTCGAACTGTTTATTATCAGAGCTTTCTAACTACATGGTCATTATTTTAAGGGACAATGTTCTTTGTGTGAATAAAACACTGTATGCAGGGGTGGGGTGGGTATAAGTGGATGGCTGACATACAGAGTGCGGGACTGCGACACTGTCTGTGGTTATGTTTACATAAAAAAAGAAATGTTAAATCTTGTCTCAAGTCACTACAGTACTGATCTTTCTAAACCTTTAACCAAGTGCTTCCAGTGTTCAAATGTGAATAATGCTGTTGTCCCTATGAGCGGATTGTGTTTTGCAAAATTGCCCATTTTGGTTAAGAATTAATAAAGTATGTTGTCAGTGAAGCATCTGTCAGTGATTTTCTTATATGTTCAATGTCAACATTTTTGTGACTTGCCAGGTACATTAATCACCTACATTCCTCATTATGTCAATAGAAAACACATTTTGGCCAGCATTACACTTCTCTCAAAATATATTTGCTGTTGCGAATGCATCATATTTCTAGGAGACAGGGCTGGTATTAGGCAATGTTCATATTTGCTTGTGAGGAAAATGGAACATAAATATAGTCTACTGTCCATTTGTGTGTGGTGTATATAGAAAGAGAACATTTTCTGTGCATACACATCATTTTCAATTCATATTGGAACTCAGATTTTCAATTAAAAAAGAAAGGACCCAGATTTCCATTGCTTTCTCGCCACAGTAGGGGCACAAATTATTTGGCATTAAAAGTGTTTTCACCCCAAAACATCGATAACTGGAAATTCTGTTTAATTGCTTTCCATGTTGACAATGGCAAATGCTTTACTGACCCTCTGTTTCTATTGTTCAGGTTAAATCATCTGGGCCAGATTTTAGGAACAGATGAATTGAAGCTGATGAAAAGAGAATGGGGTCCTTCAGTCTCAATCACCACTGAAACGGGTGCTCTCATGGTTCGGGGTGGGGGGGCGGTGCCTGTTTCCGGGATACTGGCCGAATCCAGGCTGGAAATCCCGCTGCTTTATTGGACAACATGCTTGACCCTTAGGTGACCTCAAATTTGCCCCCGACCTGAGTAGTCACACCTAATCAATGCAGCCATGCACACGCTGACTCAGGGAAAGGTTGCTGCGGCCTACCTGCTGGTAGAGACACAGAGCACCAAGCCGCACCGCAGATCAATATCATACAAAGTGACATCTGCAACAGTTTAAAATCACATTTAGTATAATTACTCTTTGATATGTTGTCATCAACGTGACATATGGCATCTTGAAAATGTGTTTTAAGTTCTCTGCGTTCGGAACCTGCAAAATAAATGGGAAAAGGTGTCAGATATGCTCAGTGTGTGTGTATATGTTCCAGTACTGTGTGCGCACATATTTGCAACCATACTAAAATGATTAATTACAAGCAAATAAAGCAACAAGCAAGACCTTAGAGTATACACTAATTCTGGTTTGTTTGTTTTTTCATTTTAGGGTATCCTGCAATCCTAGTTAACCTAGAAGTTAACATGTTTAGCACATGACTACAACTTATTTTATTTATTATACACTGTAGTTTGTACAATGCCAAAAAGAAACTTTTTCAAAAATCACCAACCAACTATTCATTACAGAACAAAATGCCAAAACGCTAAATAAAAATAAAACCCCTCCCTTGTGAGAGGTGAAACGATTCAGTGACAGTCTGCGATGTAAGGTCAGCGACTCATAACGTTACGTATTCCTATCTCACTATTTTACTTATTTATTTACTAATTTACTTATTGTTCACTGAAACCCACAATAACTGAGAATTATAGGGGTTCTAAAAAATTAGACAAGACAAATGAAAAAGTTTTATGATTTAAAAGACTAAATACTGTGCATATGACTGCTGGGCGTGGATCTACACTGAATATGAAAATCTTGATCTAACCTGTTAGACATTTTGACAGGAAAATACACACCATGCACTAATCTCATGGATTTCTTCATTGTGTGGTCTGACGTAAATTGAAACAATAAGACACGCCCTGTGATCTCTCAGATAGCTTATACGACACACTTTTTAGAAAAATAGCAAAGCAACAATCACCTATAGATTTAAACCTCTGGGGTCCGAGGACATTCTCTCAATTTTTAACATCTTTTCTTAAATTCACATTTTAAAGGTATGTTTATACAGCATAATACCCAAGTGTTTTAGATTAAAATTGACAGTATCAGCTCTCTGTGATCCACACGGATAAAGAACCACCAAAAACAAAACAAAAAAACAAACAAACAAAAAACAAAACCCTTCAATGAAATGTAGCTACAATGAATAAAACTAAATCCAGAAACAAAAAAAGCTGAAATAATATTCCCACTAAATTAGACCGGGGCAAGCGAACATAAAATCATCTTCAAAATATGTTATTGTTCTTTTCGAGGGCTTGCAGATTCTCATTCGTTCAGGTCATGATAATCCTTGAGGTTCTGATTCAACCTTGGAGTGTTTGGTTCTGCCCTACCCAGTCCCTGTTGGTCTGACTCAGCCCGGCTTCTCTCCATATACAGCTGGAACTCTGACATTTTTACATATTTTCTTTTGTACAAATGAAACTTCAGGACAGGACTTTTGAGTCTCTATAGCTTGATATTTATTATATTTTTGTAAACTAAAGATTTGGAGTTTGTCAATGATTCTGATTTTATATTAATGAATAAAAAAAATCACAATAAATATCTAAAAACAGTTTTAATCGCTGCCAGTTCAGAATGTTAAAAGTAATGTATTTACCAAATTCATTAGTGTATGGTTTTATAGAGAACCATTTATGTGCTCACTACGATTGTTCAGTTATGGCTCAGACTTAAAGATTAAGTGCTGCACTGGAGAACCTTTGTGTTGAGGCTCTGCACTGATTGTGGGAACCTTCCTGAGTTGGACGGGATAGTTTACTGCACAAATATGTTTCCAGTTATTGAGGCTGAAAAAGAGTGTGAGTGTGAGTCCAGACTGTGGAGTAAGAGGAGAGGAGCTGGCAGGGATCCTTGGGTTGAAATATAATCTATTTGGATAAACACAACATGCACCCAGCGTGGACAATGCCAAGTGCTCCTCCATATTGATTCCACACTCAATAACACAGCTTTTAGAGACCCTGATCAACATCCAACTTATTTTTGCCACGTCTTAAACATTCAGTAACAGCTGACTACATGTTTAAAATCACATTCCTTTTTACCACGTCAAGTTGTAAAATAAATGAAAACGCAAGAATAGACAGCTCTGTTTTCAGACCAGTTCTAAACGCAGTAAGCTCTCCTTCTTGTTGCTTTTGGGGTGACAAAAGCAAAAGCTCGAATACAATTAATTCTCTACTATCGTTTGTCTCCTGATGTAATTGCACACACGTCGGCACTAAATCACTGACTGAAAAAACACTCACTCACTCTTTTTTTTATTTTATTTTTTATCGGTAATTTACTCAACTTCAATACCTCTGTTAAAAAGTACGTAAGTAAAGACACAGATGAATGAGGTAAAGTTAGCCGAGACGGCCTTGTTTCGCACTCGCATGAAAACACCATCAATCTCAGATGGGCTGATTTTTTTTTGACACAAAAACTGCTTTTTGCAGCCAACTTATTAAAGATTATTTGAGATTTGAAACCTCACTGTTGACGTAGTCTGGTTGGGAAGAACTGCTATTGTGGATTTTTGTTTCAGATATAATTCATCAGCATAAATCAGTCAGTTTATAGGAATGATTGGAAGGTTTCACTTGGCCACTGAGGCCCACCCACCTTGCCAGCGAACCAATCTATTCACCTGACCACAGCCTCTCTGTTCACATAAATCTATTGAACTGCTCTGCGTTTGCCCATCGGCTCTTTTTACAGTGTATGGACCTCTCTGTGCAGTTTTGTTGTGTTTATGTGTGTGGAAATGAGTTGTACGACCCAGCCCGGTGTGTCCGTATTGAAACATCTCTTCTTGAGACGGATTGGAGGTTTCCTGATCCGGGGCGTGTCACACACATCCATCAAAGCCGCGGTCTGGTTTCTTGATGATTTAGGACTTACCAAAGCTGTACTTTGACCACAGGCACCCTCCCACTTTATATCACTTCAGAGGAACTCTCTTACTCCCTCTCTAAGTGTGTGTGGTTGTGTGTGTTTGTTTTATCAGCAATACCAATAAATCCGAATGTCTGAAGTAAGAATAAACTAACCCATATTTGCCAAAATTGAATTTGGTCCAGTTTGTTTTGGAGAATATAACACAGTTTAAAAATATATTTACTCTGGTACGTTTCAATTTTAGAGATGGTTTCCATGGATACTTTTTAAATGAATTCTAAAATGAAATTTTTAATAGCTTTATGTTTCATGTAATTAGATTCAATCGCTCCCATCCTGCTTTCTGCATAATGTCCCAAGACAGACTTACAAATATTCCAGACGATCCTTTGCAACAAGCAAAGAAGCTTCACCAACAGCAGCAAAACTATTTAACTAATTATTATGAAATAATTGCTTTTTGAAACTTTAACCCCACATAATCAGTACTGGCATTGAGGAAATGTGTGTGTGGGTGTGGCCATGATGTAATAATTTGAAAGGATTTCTCAGCTTGTCGATTCAAACTTGAATTGCAAACAGTTCCACATCCTCTGCAGTCATGTTTGAGTTCAGTCTGTTTCATGTAATATCGGTGTATTGAGAGCACAGACCGTCACCCTGGGTTCTGGGCTTGTTTTTTTTTTTTTTTTGGAGTGCCGGCAGTCCATTTACACAAAGCGGATTTTTACATCAGCCAGCTTGGAAGTGAGCTTTGCTTTGAAGTGCTCTAATCCTTCCTCTACCTTCAGACAACCTTTCCTGACTCACAGCAGAGTCACAATGCCAGCGAACAGCACAGGCTCCATATTTGACAGTACATACATGTAAACCCACAGTACAACACTGAAAACATACATGTAAATTCACATAACCATTCAGTGAGGGAACATAATTCTCTTTGCTGTTGTTATTATTATTATTATTATTAGGCCTTAAATCCAAAAAGCAAAACCTAACAGACTTAATGTCTTGTTATATAGGAGTCATTTGTTTCTAAATTGTTTCAGTTGAATATTTTTAGGCCTGAAGTACGATTAAACTATTATAAGAATTTAATAGTTTCTATTTAATAGTTTTAAAAGTTAGTCTGTGTTGTTCTCTTTTCCCATAATTTTATTAATTCCATACAATTCAGGTGTATCTTGTGGTGATTTGAGGGGCCCTTGTTCTCAGGCTGGAAAACATTAAGTAATCTATAAATATAAAAAAAACTAAAAAAAACAGTACTATTATAACACTGGTTCATTGGTGTTTAATATGCATGTCAGTTTAACTTGAATTTCATAAACACTCATAGATATTCTAGAGTAAGTAATGCTACTGTATGTCATAGAGCCATAAGCACATACTTGTATGTTGAAATGAATGTAAACGAGCACCGATGACATTTCGGACTTCCTCACAGTTACACATGTAGACACGTAATTGCGCACCAATGCGGGGTGAAATCTTACATCAGATCCAGCCGAAGGCCTCAAATTCCGTCTCGGCGAAACCCCTGTGCTCTATTAAAGAGGCAGAGCTGTCAGAGTGGGTGGCACGACCAAGCTGACAGCCTGGTGTGGGCTGCTGCTCTTTATTCGCAAGACAGAGATCAGCAATTTTCAATTTCCTTCCCTTTCCGCATGCAGAAGCCCACACACTATCGAGGCACTCCTCAAAAACAAAGACCAACTCCTCTGTCTTCTGGAAGATGACTAACAATCGGTCTAAGCAGCGTATTGTCCAATTGGAACTGCTGCCGTTGGTGGGTGGTCTGTCTCTTTTCATACTCTTCTCTTTTTTGGCCCTGAGTTTTAACCAATCCCCTGCCAGATGGGGTCACTAAAGTCTCACCATCAGCACCCCTATTGGCCGGGGTTGTTCCTGGGGTATTGGTGCTGAGAGGAGAACAATGAATGACATCAATAATATGACTTGCCAAGTCTATGCTGTGTGTGTGTGTGTGTGTGTGTGTGTGTGTGTGTGTGTGTGTGTGTGTGTGTTCTGGTCAATATATTTCAATCCAGCTGTTCAGTAATATTATAGACTCATGAATAATCCACATTCCTCTTTGGCTGTGCTTGTCTGACCATGTGGTTTTCTGTGTGTGCGTGCTCTATTGTGTGCTCGGAGCTGGAAGTAGACGATGTATGTTGGCTGCCTCTCTCGTCCGTCTGTGCGTGCCAGTTCTCCATCTAAGAGGAATCTCAGGCTCTCAAAGCTCTTCTTGTGAACTGCTCATCAAAGCCTCCACAAACACTATACTGCTGATTTGGAAGTCAATATCCCATTTTTAAAAAAAAAAAAATTTTGGATGAGATCTTGTGGTCATGGTTCTGTGGCGTGCTCTCCTCATTTTTAAATTGTATGGATGTGCTCCAGTACAAATGAGGTAACTGTCTTCCTGAAGAGGGGGAAGGATGATTGATTTAAATTGACCATTAAGATTCATTTCCAGAACTGGCCTTTTCTCTCTCTCTCTTTCGTTCCAGTTTTTCACCACCATCCTTTTGTTGCCTTTGTACTGTACTGAAACCTGCAGGAATAACGTGAAACCCAGATTGACCGCCATGGAGGCTCTCAAAGGATGGAGTAAATATAATTCTCAAATTCTCTACAGATTTTGACTGCATCCTTTTTACTATGACGGTCTTCAAACAAACATAAGTAAATTCAAAACATATTCAGTGACATTTAAACAGTAAATACAAATAATAATAATTTATTATAATTAATAAATCAAGATGTGACTGTTGACTGTCTAATTATTTAATATGGGTCATTAATGTTTTGAGGAACATGCAGGACATGTAATTCTTTGAAATGACAACTATATATAATCATATTATTATATATAAAATGAAGTATGCCCAACCTTGCTGTTATAAATGTAGACCCATGGCGACTCCCAGGCCTTGCTGCCTTCCCTGGATCGCACTCCCAACATTCCTCCACAGCAGACGGATAGTCAATATGGTTGAGTTTTTCCTCTCTTGCTGGGCTCTCTAATGATTTGGCCAGACAGCCAGTGGAAAATTGGAAAGTAAAATCTTCAGGGGGTAAAAAGGGAAACACTGGCAGGATGATAAGAAATGAAGCAACTAGTTTATTCCTGTGAACACACAGGCTGTTATAGGATGACACTTCCCCTCCTGTCAAAATGCTGAAGACCATCATCATTCCCTTAATTGGATATGATTAAATTAAAGCTGGGAAGAAATGATCCCACTTACTGGAAGGGGTAAATCTGGGCACTTGCTCTACCACAAATGATGTCTCAATGAATTAAATGTCTCTGAATAAAAGTTGTCAGTTAGTGTATCAGGAAGTAGCATCACAAGTAGCGCTGTTTGGATTGAAATCAGTTCTGGTGAAGCAATAAATATCCCTCCCTACTCATTAATTAGGTGTGTGAGCCTACAGGTCTTCTGTCTTTGTAAAGTGGAAAATGTCCAAAACTTTGTTGTTCATAGTTATTCATGTTGAACAATATGATTCCACCTCACAATGGTGGCACTACAGCAACAGTCCAATTTGAAACAGTCTAAAATCACTTCAATAATTTGCAGCATATGCTACAAATATAAAATATGCTTCTTTTTTTTTATATCTATGACATGACAGCCCAAAATGTTGCCTTTCAAGTAGGTTTCAAGCTGTGCAGTAAATTAAAATTGTATTTTTTTTTAATTAAACATTTAGCAGCAGCCTCCTCTTAAAGTTGGAAATTACTGAATGCTATTGAAAGACCAATGCAGGATATCACCAAACACAAGAGGATATCAAATCTTAAATAGATCTACAGTTATTACAACGTGATTGATTTGCTCTACTCTCAATTATTAAATTAATTAAAAAAGAAGAAAAGGGTATGTGAGAACAAACACAAGAGGTCACATTGTCATACAGGTTGTAAACAAGCTGACATCTTGCCAGATTATCTGCACTACTTTACCTGGAGGTAAGGGGTGTGTATTCAACAAGAGCAAGTATGGTTGGTCATAGCTGTGGTCAAAATCTGATATTTGCAAATGAACATTCAGGAATAATTACATTCCATTGCAGGCTTCTCTTATTGATCCAAGCAAATGTCTGTTTGTTTATTGAGTGGTAGAGGTAAAGAAATGTTCAACAAATGCTTTTTTTTTTAAATGCTTGCTATTGTTCGGTCACACTGTACCTGCATCATGTGTCACAGGTGAGAAATGGGATTGGTGACAGTATAGATCAAACCATTGTGAGGCTGGGGAAACTTAAAAACATGCTATTTTTTTAACATGGCTATTAATTTACATTTTCAGGTTATATACTATTTGTGCACTTTATGTACCCCTTCATCTGATTACGAAATGTGCAGCACTGTAACACACATACCTCATGCATGTATAAATGCATGGTGTAACATATCTGCTAGTATAGGTACTATTTCTAGTGGGAGTGTTTTATCTGTTTTGTGTGTTCGTTTATGTTTTCGCGTGTTATTGTATGTCATCTTTACAGAAACTGTTCCCATGGGGACCCAAAAAAGTGATTCAGGCATGATGCATACCTAGACACAGCTGGGACATCACTGTTCCAGTTCCTGCAGAAACATTTTCTGTCCAGACTCATGTCTGCTACTTGCAGATGTTTCCTAATGCGGTTGCAGTGCGTTGAGCTGTCAGGGCCACCATGTGTGACCTTCTGACAGCTTTTGTTTCCTCCTTTGATCTATTTGTATTGCCGTTGCCTCACTCTGAAACCTTTAGTGAGGACAGTGTCATCAGTCATAACTGATAAGACTGATGATTTAGGGAATTAAAACCTAAATCTTCAAGCTAACACAAAACAAAAGAGAGTTGACATCCCTGGTTAGTGTGTGTGCAGATTGTCCCAACAAATAATGAGAATATCTGTTTCTGGATTTATTCAAACAAATACAAGCCCATCTTCTTGATGTGTATTTTTTATCATGACACTTTACTGTGATATTCCCACCATCACAAACACCCACAGGGCAGCACAAGAGAGTCCTGCTCACCGCTGTCTAGTTATAGATGTGAAAATGTCGTCATAATCTCAAGCTATCAGTCCAACATATAATAATCAGTTGCCTCATTCAATTTACACTGACCAAGCCTTTCTTAGAACACACAACTCTTGGACACCCTAATAGTAGAAGCAGGCACTGTCAATTTCTGCTGCAGTTAAGCTGTCATCATAAACCTTCAATCCTTTCCTGGCAAATAAAAGAGTGCAATTCTGTGTTGGACGCAGCTGTCAGAGGCAATTTCCTCATCTGCTGTAATAGATGAGGAGAGGATGATAAGGAGGAGAGGAAAGTAACAGGTAAGCAATTAAACCGAAGCGCCCTCTTGTCGTCGTCTTCTCATCTCCTTCAGTTCTTTCTCCTCCTCCTCCTCCTCTGTCCTTTTTGGCATTCATTAGACATGGCCTCCCCAAACACTGCTTTATCCACAGGAAACTTTACTGTGTTGAACTCTTGATCACCCTGATAAACCGCCTGGCTAATTAAAAAGGGGCTAATACAATGTGTTCCCGCATGTGTATATGCATATTTATGTGTGTATGTGCCTGTGTAATCCATGGAGTGTGTCTCTTTATCTCCTCTCCAGTTCCTCCCCCTCTCTCTCCCCCCTCTGTCTGTCGGGCTCAGGGAAATGATGCTGAATGCTGAATGATGAAAATATGGCACACGCTGAAAGCAGCATTTAAATCTTGACAGTAGCTGGGATTAGCTAGGTAACGAGGAGGACGGCTTGGGAAAAACAAGCCGAGGAGGTGAAGTCGAGGACAGGGAGGCGGAGGAAGGAGATTCTGGTTCCTGGGCGTATGTGAAAATGGGACAAATTTCAGCTCAAGTGTCATAATTATCCCCAAATATATCTCCTTTTTTTTTAGAAAACTTTCACTTTGAAGTTTTTCTCACTTTTAATGATTGTCAAGCTTTTTTCAGTGTCTTGCCACCCCAAACTTCAACTGAAATGGCCCGAAGTCCTTTCGTGGCCTTTTTGTGGGCCATCATTATCTGCTTTTCGAAGTTAAAAGAAAGTCCGGATGCCTGTAATGTTCTTCTCGGATCCCCACTTCTTGAATCAGCTCACATGTGCTCCACGAAAATCAAACAAGATCCATCTTCACCCCCCCCCTGCCTTCACCTTCCGACTGCACATCCTGATCTCTCTCTTACGAGTCCTCTGCAAAGCTCGGTTTGAGGACCATGGGCTTCCTCGTTGGTCCAGAGACAGGATGAGAGAGAAAATGTCCCAATTAAGCAGCGCTTCAAGAAGGACACATTGTCTGTCATGAGCATGTGCGCAGAAAAGTGGTGGGAAGTCAGTCTCTCTTTCCAGAGCCAGATTATTTATCTCAGCTCAGCAATATCAGCTGGCTTTTTCAGCAATACATCTCTTTATATACAGTTTTTTATAATTCCACAAAATTTAGCAATGGTTTGACCTATGATTAGCATGTGTGCACATATATAACTTGAATTATTCAATTTAATTCCACTTAACCTTATTCTGTGATACTATAATTTTAGATTATGTTTGCTTTAAACCTTTGGTATCAATGTTATTTGATTGATTATTGAGGTGAGATGTTTCTGGATTCTATTTAAGAAACATGTTTTAGAATCATCCTATTCTTCTTCCGACTTGTGATGATTTATTTAAAAAAGAGGAGAACACGTAAGGGCAAGAATGCACATAGAATACAAACACACAAAAATGAATATATGGTTCCTTGCCTGGGCAAAAAGAAGAATATGGAGGTTATGCCTGTGTGTGCATTGCATATCCTTAAATGTTTTATGTATGAGCTGTTATGCAATCTCTATGTCAAAGCCCTCCAGTGGGTTGCATTCAATGCAGACAGCATCCATTTCATATTCCAGGCTTTGCATTGACATATACTGATATATATTCCATCATGTCACTCACAGCAGAGAGGTAAGCTTAATTGGTTGCCGTTAAAAAGAATGGCAACCCAACTGACACAGAGGTAAAAGTGTATACCAAAGAGAAATGTTTATCATTCTATCTGGCTTAAAAAAAATCCATTTAAGATAAATTCAACTTAATACACTGGCGGCAACAGCGTGGTAAAAACGATAAGAGGGATAATGATTCATTTAAAGCTTTCCAGAGAGCTGTGTGTGGTTGTACATGTTGGAAAATCAAAGAAATGATCAAGAAGCTGAACGAGCTTTTATTAATGTTCATTTCTTATCTGCTGCAGCATGTGATAACATCCCTCTACTAACGTAGCCAGTTATTCATTTAAAATTAGACTCCTGATACTGCTGATAGTTATTTTTGTAGAGATATTGTATTAAGCTCTCATGATGAGCAATGACACCCCTTATAAGTTATCCTGTACTTCATATTTCTGGAGCTGTCCTAAACGTGTGAATGTCTCCAATCAACCCGTTCATCTTTAAGTTTTTAAAAGAGTATTGTATAGTTTAATGGAATTACTGTAAGTACTGATATGAGACTGATTAGTTTGTTGTATATTTTTTTTTAACCATTGATAATTTCATCTTGAGAGTTTGGATGTACTGAGAAGATCTCAGAACTGGAATATCAGATGACTCTGAAAGGGCAGTTTTAGCTTTAGCACTTGGTATATCTATAGTCTCTCACATTCTCTGTTTCTGTCAGAATACTGTGTTTATGATACATGTATTACTGCCTCCAATACTGCCCTGCATGTGCCTCCTTGGTGTGTGCCACAAAAAATATGTGCACCAGCTCCACATGATTTCCAACCACTATTGACCACATTGAAAGTCAGACGATCAGTTGTAGTCGGGGTCAGCAGGGTATGAAAAGAGGAGGTTTTTGAGCCTTTTTGACCATACGTCAAACAGCTCTGACATACTGGCACCTTCAGATCTAGTATTTGGTGGTGTTAGATGTGGTTTGTGCAGTGACCACTGATCTGTCTGCTTTAAGACTCTGTGGGGATAGAAGGGAGGGAGGCCTGATCGTTCAGTGATACCCTGGTTTCACTTTGCTCATTGATGTCGAGCTTGATATCAAGGTTTTTGGACTGTCTGAAGCTGTTGATAGACAACGATTTAAAAAAAAAAGAAGATGAACAAGGTCATCATTTATCAGTTGTGTATCAGTAATCAGAGATGTGTATAAGATTTGGCGCTGTCACTTAAACGTCTTGTCAGAGAGAAGCCCACAGAGTGCACACACACACACACACACACACACGCACACACACACACACACACACACACGCACACACACACACACACACACACATGCACACACACACACACACACACACACACATGCACACACACACACACACACACACACACACACACATGCACACACACACACACACACACACACACACACACACACACACACACACACACACACACACACACACACACACACACACACACAGATTGATACACAAGGTCACTTACTTTTTAATCACACTCAGCCCCACTGTGTGATGGAAAGCTACAATTTCACTTTTTGTATTAACTGCTTCATTTTTATTTTCCAATCTGACCTTTTCGTTCATATGTTTTTTAAAAATAATGTTGCTATTGGTCAGCAAAAAATTACCATAACTTGTTTACTCTTAACAGGCTCTTCTCATCATATTAACGCCATAAAAACAACCTTTAATCTGTGTTCAGTAATAGAAAAACATTCCAACAAATTGACTGATTTCTTTCGTCTTGGAATCCATTTAAATCTTGGTCAAATCTTAAACCTGCATACGATACCTGATGGGCTGTTTAGGGGTAGAGGATCAAGTGGTAAATACAAAACTTACATCACCACTATTTTTAATTAGCAAGCTTGTTAGCATATATTACATATGCAAAAATCCTGAAGGGAACGACCGATTCGGTTGATGGTTTTCTGTAGTTTCATCACCACAAACCATTCCCTGCAACAGAATTTAAATTTTTGATAGGCCAAATTAATTTTGCTGGGTTTTTCAACAACAGACATTAATACCATTTGCATTATTCCTGCAGTTTCCAGCTAGTCTCGCTAAATGATAACTAATTATAGTTTATAATTTTTGTGGAAGGTGACAACCGAGTTCAGTTTACTGCACTGTCAATTCTTAAGCTTGTCTCAACAGAGACCGTCTGTTTCAAGGCAATATAAGTGAAGCAGGAATGTTCAGCTCGACCTCCATCTTGCCTTTGTTTTTGTGTTCTCTTAGTCTCAAAATCATTTAAGATATTTATTTTTCATTGCCTGTTGTGTCTTAACAATTAATTAATATACAGTCGTAGCGGTATAGTCTTCAATATCCGGAATTATTTAGTGGACATCATCTCCGCAGTAGGTCTATCTGCAGACTCACAGACTAGACACGCCTTATAGATGATTCTACCATGAAACCAACAGCCACATGTTAATATTCCCAACTGACAACCACAATGGAGGTGCAGAAAATGGGATAATGGCAGAGCAGACGTGAGAATAAGGATGGGGCTGGCTTGTGAGAGGTACATTAGAAGACAGAACTGTTGTAGGGAGGCATTGCTGAGAGGCAACAGCAACATAATCGACTCAGGAACATTGAACGCTCCCTTGTTACTGTGTCCTCTTATCCTTGTTGCTCAGCAGCAGCTTTTGTTATTCCTACAATAGTCGTGTTGTGCTGGCATGTCATCCTTTCACGGTCATTGTTTCTCACCTTTAGCTCGGTGTCGAGGGAGGATGTCTCCGTAGGAAAGACTGTGACCTCTCTCCACATTTGTTCGTCATTAAATCATTCTCTTTTTCTCTTTGTTCCAACCATTCTCTCTTTCCAAACTGGGAATTTACGATAATGACATGAGCATTTGTAACAATGTTATTCCTATGCAGACACCCAATATCATCCAACAAAGTGCCATTCATACAGTCAAATAATACTGAAATCAGTAGTAATGTTTTAAAGTAAAGACACAATGAGGCACTGAAAAGCCATTCCTTCTCTGGATTGTAGTTTTATGACAGATTATCTCTCCTGTTTCTCTGTATCTCTCTCTGTCCTTTTTTTTTTAAGTTTCTCTTTTTGCTGGCTTGCTCTTAACCCCATCACCCATGTGGTACTGGTGATATCTCTCAGTCAGGGGACCAGACACACACACACAC
The DNA here is from genome assembly GCA_037577475.1 of Chaunax sp. Z400. NCBI lineage: Eukaryota > Metazoa > Chordata > Actinopteri > Lophiiformes > Chaunacidae > Chaunax > Chaunax sp. Z400. The sequence continues at coordinate 15,776,943 of CM075196.1, read as the reverse complement.
ACACACACACACACACACACACACACACACACACACACACACACACACACACACACACACACACACACACACACACACACACACATTCTGGAGCAGCAGCTGCAGTCTGAAGCTGTATTAATCCTATTTCTGCTTGTTAATGGGATTATGTCTTTTAATTAAAGGCAAGTGGAGAGCAATTATAAGCAGAGAGAGGATATGGCACGGTTCACATTTGTGTCAGTATTCAAGGTGCTGTCAAGCAGGTGGACTTGGATATGATTGCTGCTTGAAATATTTAGGCATTGCAAATAGAACTCCACTCCTCTTAAACCTGTGTTTATCTTTATTTGTACAAAAATGTTTACATAATTATACAGTCAGGAAAATGTTCTAATGAAATCACTTCAAGGCTTGATATGCACAGTAGTTGGTGTATTATTTTGATATATTTCATACGAGCTGCTGTAGATTATAAAAAATGCTGAGAGTCACGTCCATGCCAGTCACTGAATTAAGTAGGTGTGTGAGGAAATTCAAACACGTCCCACGAGAAGCTCTGTTTTTCTTCTGCTCGCTCTCTGTTAGAAAAACCCTGGTGAAGAGATATTTAAGCAGAGGTGGATTGGGGATTGAGACTCAGCTGTGAAGACAAGTGAGCGGTTTGGGTGGGGGGGGGGGGCTGATGTGGGGACTCTGGAGACAACTGGTGGGTAGGTGGACAGGTGTGTGAGAACAGGAGAAGGGTACAGGATAAAAGGAATCAAACAGTGTATTTAGATACAGAGGAGGGGAGATGAAACAACAGAGCAACTTTGCCAACTGGAGCCTATCCCAGCTGACTTTGGGAGGGGCAGGGTACACCCTGGACAAGTCAGTTCATCACAGGGCTATACATAGAGACAAATAAGCATTCACACACACATTCATGCCTACGGACCATTTAGAGTCACCAATTCACTTTGTTTTGTTCAACATATTGCATGTTTTTGGCGGTGAGAGGAAGCTGGAGAACCCAGATGGAAACCACGCAGACACAGGGAGAACATGCAAACTCCACACAGAAAAGTCCCAGGTCCTCAGCTGGATTTGAACCCAGGACCTTCTTGCTGTGCGCCTCTGTGCTGCCCAGCAGATAAGCAAATTTCCCAAAATGCTGAAATATTCCTTTAAAGCCCCCCACATATCCTGCACATGTGATTATACTTACAATGTATTTTCACTATGTGAGTTTATATAAACTGTTGATTAATACTGATTCTCTGACACGACTATTAGCTATGATTCTTTAGTATTTTTCAGTAGTTGTAGTAATCTGACCCTTCCTCCTATAGGAATGATTCATTTTGCGGCTGATCTGAATAAAGCAATCATCCTTGCTTGAAAGACTGAAAGAAATGCCCTAAAACCCTTTAAAGTAAGTGGTTTCAGTCTGATCACAAATGAATTCGGGAGCAGTTTGTTTGTCTTGGTAAGGCAATCCGACCTCAATCTGAATGTATACTCTGCACATTTGAGCTAAACATCTCCTGTAAACAGGCACTCCTTGCATGTGGATGAGCTAAATTAACAGTTGCTGAGTCAAAGTTTGACCTGGACTAGGAACAAAGTAAATTAAAGCTGCAAGCAGCATTGAACGGGCCCTCGCAGCCCGTTGGGGACTGAGCCAGAGTCGGCCTTGCTACTGTACAAGTGGATGGAAATATGGCTCTGTATTTGTTTGCATTACAGACACTGAGGGAAGGATTATATTTAACATTTTTTGTCCATGATGTGGTGCTAGAGAGCACCTAGTGATCGACCTTCTCTTTGACAATATCCCGTGAAGACCACCCAATGTAAATCAAATTTCATAAAGTCTCTAGCATTTCTGGCCTCGCAAGAGCAACTCCTTGCTTCGCAGTGAAACATCAACATTTGCTGCACAGCAACGACTATGTCTTTGCACGAAAACGCACAAGCTTCACAATCATGCATCACCAACTGGTTGTATTGGTTCTCACTCAATTTGAGATCAATATGCTCAACGGCCTAGTAGTAGTGTATCATTCTGAAAATTATGTCATTTCCTGTTGCCACTAGTTGGCGCTATGACTACAGCTAAATTTTGTCATGTGACTGTCTTCATGGCAAACATCAAAATTTGCCACGCCCACACCATTCAATGAAAACTAAGGACTTTGATAAGTTTTTATCCTTATGGGGTTAAGATAGTCCAAATTTAAAGTCAATCAGCTAAAATCTCTAGGAAGAGTTCGTTAAAATGTTAAGTTAGTGATTTTCAACATATATGGCAAAAAATGGCCACAAAAATCAAAATGGCCGGCTTCCTGTCTGGATTAGGTCATGTCTCCAATAGACTTTTTTGTCGGCCTAGGTCAGGTACACACGTGTACCGAATTTCGTATGTTATGTACATTAAACTGGAGGCAGGTGCTGTGTTTTAGGGGGCGTTAGATAGCCATTTTGCCACACCCATTTCCAATCATCGTATTACACATAAATTTCCCCTACTGTTGAATTTTCTGCCAAGTTTCATGAGTTTTTGAGCATGCTCAAGCCTCCAAAAATGTGATTCATTAAGGAGAATAATAATTCCTTGCAGAACAGTAGGGTCCTCACACGCTTAGTGCTCGGGCCCTAATTACCTACACTTATTCCATTAGCCAGGTGACAACTGTCCTTCGTTTTCTGTTTCACTGTGTCAGAATCCACTTAGAGGCTTCTTAAAGGGGCAATTGGCACTGCAGCCACATTACAAGCTGCAGTTGTTGCAGCACTAGCAGAAATAGAGAAAGAGAGGTGAATTACACCGCTCCTTTAATCACATCTACCAGCCGAGAGCTTGCCATGTGTCACTATAGGACATGCACGGTTTCACACACAAGTCTGCACGCTGAAGACACACACATCCAAATGCATACACATAAATATACACAAATGAATACATTCATTTATTCATCGTTATGTATGTGTGCCAAACACTCATATGTATGCTCTCCCATCTCCTGCTCCTCCTAGGATGCTCCTCCAATTACCTGCAGTTGCATTTAAGATTCTGTTTTTTTTTATCTCCCTCTGTCTCTCTTTTTTCCCTTGGAGCAAGAGAGTGTTTTGTTCCAATTAGTCTCAGCAGCCTGAGTTTCCAGCAGCCACGGACCCAGCACTTGAGATGTTTAAACCCAACAAACCTTGCTCTGCTCCTCCAACAGGTTAACTGTAGACAGACACAGGTAGAAAGAGAAATGATACACACAAAAAATGTCTAACAAACTGAAAGGGAAGAAGAGGAGAAAAAAAATGATGTGCGTGGGCAAAGATACTGAAATAAAATTCAATAGAGAGAGCAAAATAGAGAGATGGGCAACATTTGAGTGACAGCTATGTAACGGTGGTAAGACAAGACAGGACAAGACAAATGCTAAAGGAATCCAAGGACGAAAACTGATTTGCTGATTATTATATCTTCTTGCTTGCTTTTGCTTCATTTCATGTATTTGTCCACCACAGAAAAAGAATCTGTCCATTACAAAATATTTTCTTTTTCTTTTTGTGGCCAGTTCCCACCAGATAAACAACTCTGACTGTGTGGACAAATGGTTCAAACACAGTACTTTCACCCAAACGACTGATGTTTGTGTCCCACGGGAAACTAAAAGTTGTTGACTTTTTTACATTTAGGTACATAAGTTAATTTGCATAACTGTTACACATGTGCCTAAGGGGGTTACGGACACTATGTCATAATGTGCTTATATCACATATGTAACATACATACGTGACTTACGTGAAGTTCATAACCAACCAGTTCTCACTCCTAATACATCAAATATAGCAGCCTGATCTGTGGTCCTACACTTCTACCGTAGGTATGATGCTGTAGAAACCCATCTACTGTCATTTCTGAGGAAACCTCTTTAGAGAAAGAAAAGTTCTACACAGAAGGGAGCAGGTGGTCAAACACAGAACTTTCTCCCAGGAGACCAGGGTTCGAATCTTGTGTTCGACCAAATATTAAAGTTGACTCATGGTTGAGTAGTCGGGTTGCTATCCATGTTTTATTTAACGCAAATGTGATCTCATGGAATGGCGAATGAACGGACATGAATGGCATTTAAAAGATATTCTGCGTCATTATCTGCTGTTTGTCTCCTTCACAAACCCAGACTCTTTCATGTGCACACTCTGTCTGTTTTTCTATTACGTCACCTGACATTTCGTTTCTCTTTGACATTTGAACCTAAAACGACACAAGAAAAGCTTGATGATATTGAAAGACAAAAAAAAAGCGAAGCAAAATGCAAAAAAGGAGAAATGGCACGCTATTCATGCACCATTTGGTAAGACCAAGCTGTGATTTTGCACATTATTTTTGTTCTGCAAGGTTGTCCTGAAAAGATGTCAATTCTTTTAGACTTGGCATAACACAAGGTACTTATTAATGTATTGCACTTTAACAAGCAGGCCTGTTTGTGTTGATCACACTCCATTGTAAATGTTTCAGTGTATTACTCTATAAAGCTTTTATTGGCACCGCAGGCTGAATGTGGTGTACAAGAGAAACAGAATTACATAGATGGAAGTTCTGCCTCAATTTCACAATCTCAGTACACACCTCAAGGCCAGCAAATAGTGAAGGGACAAGTAGAGACTCACAGTCCTTGGGCTCCAGCTTCACTATTCAGTTCATGTATTTACTCAGAGAAATTCTTATATTGTTGTTTATGAAAAGGTTTTGTGTGCATACATTTTCTAAGCTCTATTTCATTTCAATGAACCTGCATTTTCACCCCATTGGTGAAATGATTCAATGTTCACATTCATTTATTAGACCATGTTTTCCTGTATGAACAGAATTGTGAATTTGCCAGTGGAAGTCTGGGATTTCTGTTATTTTGTGTTTCAAGTAGAAATTTTCAAAATTATATTGATTGATCATTTAAGGACACATATTTTATCAGCTGACAAAACTGATCTAAAGTCATTATGTTTAAAATGAAAAATTGTGCATATAGTTTGGAGACTTCAAATCTTTAAAAAAAAACCAATACATTAACACAAACAGACAAGAAAGAACCTTGATTATGAATGTAGGCACTAAATCTGCTTTTGCTCCATTTTGATAATCGACAACAAGGCAGCTGCAACCCAAGCATGTTTCATCATCCTTACAGCCTAGTAAAGAGGCAAACAGTGGTTGATTGTCTCATCACAATTAGATCCAACTTGCCAGATGATGAAAAATATGTTCTACTTAAAGTCATCTCCTGGCAAATTAGAACTTCCCTTTTAAATAGCTTGCCTGTCAAAAGAGAAGTGTGATTGTTAAAAAACATAGATAACGTGCAAACTACACTGAGGAAGAGTGTAGAGTTCATACTGAGGTTTGTGTCACCCTCATTCACACTCTGTTGTATTAAAAAAAAAAGAGTATTCATTAAGGCTTTTTCATGCAGAGATTTTGACAAGTGATAACATTAAAAATAGCTGCAGTCCATAACAGTTGGAGGGATTTGGTATAGTGCATGTCACCTCCCTGGAACACTTCTAATGCAGTCATCATTAATGTTCCACGTGTGGTTTTCTTGCTTTGGCAAGCCAGGTTCTCCACAGAGCGATCATTTACAGTAAGTGTGAAGAATGAGACAATTAAATATGATCAGCTCTATGGAGAGAAATGGCAAGCATCAGCTCTGTCTCATTCCCAAGGAGTCAAATACCACTGTTTTGTCATATCCCAAGAACACTGTAACTGTATGGGATGCACTGGGCTTTAAATTAGCCGCAAGGTTATCCCATCCTTGCCCTTGCGAGATGATCAGAAAAGCTATACACAATGCAATGTGTAGGGTTCAGGGGAAGGTCTCACATACAACTTTCACCCAGGAAACCAGGAGTTAGTGTCCCAGGTAAAACCAACAACAGATTACAGATCATTTTTGTATACCTAAAGTAGTCTTTGTGCCGAAACCAAAGGTCACCAGTCTTTTTCTAAACTGGACAAACCTTAACGGAGGAGCCATTTCATGTTAACCATTTGTTAGAATGGCTTTGTGCATAACACACAGAGGCTGAGTGAGTACCTTGTGTGTCTGGATGAGGCACTAAGGGTCACATGACAAAGCAAAATCTGATCTCAAGATTACTCTTCCCCCTCCCACCAATTTGCCTTATCTTTTCCAAACGCACCTCCCCATCGGTCTGAATCTCATTATGGACGTCAATAGCCAAGCTGCCTCACCCTCCAATAAACAGTGCTATGTCCCCGAGCACTAACTGCACCCTGGACCCCAAACAGAATCTCTTTATGATATGGGAGCGATTTTTGTGTATTTTACTTGTGTGTGTGTGGTCAAAAGGGGACTGGGGCCATTAATGACAGTGTTTGTTCAGTTCTCTCACATTACTTGCAGGGATGCTTTTGTTTGACATAGATGACGTGAAAGCGGTGCTGATGGAGCGTAGTCCCTTGAGAAGGTTGAGATGGATTGATTAAATGTGATTCAATATTTATTTATGTGTATGACATTAATAATGTTGTGTGTTGTTTATTTTGGACGAATCTAAGAAAAAAGGCACAGAATGTCTCAAACAGAAATAAGCATGCTGGGAAAAGGAAAATGGAATGTTATGGCTGGGTTGCACCATCAGAGAAGAAAAAGGGGCTGGTGAGTTACGCCCCTGACTCTATGATGGTGAAAGCTGGTAAACAATGGAAACTCTGCATGGCAAGGTTTAGCATGCAATTTGTGAGCTATGGTCAGTACTTTAGTTTAAAACATCCATTTAAAACAATTTGAACATAGATTACCATTGAGGTCTCTGTAATCAGTCCTCATAGTTAAGACTGTTCATAATGTCTTCCTCTATTCACATGTGTTTTTTGGTGCTTTGAACACCACGAGCAAAATGGCATCAATTTCCATTATATTCTTATATCTCAACAACTGCTACCTCCAAAATCTGAAAAATCCCACCAAAACAGTCTAGATGGATAAATAGCTCTACAGGTATACGTATTTTGGAGTTTGGGATGAACTGTCCCTTTAAAACAAACAACAACACAGTCATTGTTTTCATCATGGATACACATGCAGCAAAGGAGGTCAAGGTGAGGGGGTTTATAGAGTAAGTGTGTGTTAATCAAGTCCTCACTGGTGTCATAAAACAAATGTGTGTGCATGTGTATGTGTGTGTATGATGACTCACCTCTCAGCTGTGAGGATTACATGTACTACCCAGAGCTTTGAGCAGAGGTCTATAGGGATCGATAGGGATGAGAGCACCACATGCCTTTATGAAACGAATGACCTTATTACCTCTGTCCCCTCCTCACCCATCCTCACACTCTACAACCTGGTACTGCATTGGTGCTGAAAGCTTGTGTGTAACTTTAAGGGAGGCATATCTAAAGGCTGAAGCCTCTAGCAAACCAGTAAAATGATGTTCATGGAGGAAACCTTTACTGTCTCCCAGTAGATTTGCTTTCCCCCTCACGTTGCTTTGGCTTCTGTTTTCACCTTACAACTACAGCTCTGTTGAGATCTTAAAACGTACATTTGTGCATTTTAAAAGACGGCCTCACCTACACTTTTTTTTTTGTCAAAGCGATTGCCATTTTAACAGGGGCCTCTTGTTAAGCACATTTGAATAAAACATGATATGAGCAAGATTAGAGCGTTGTGTGAAAATCCCCTCAAGTACATGAGCGTGGAGCTGAGATGTTTCATCAGCTGTTGAAATAGAAGATGTCTCACACTTGTTGCAAGAGGAATCAGGGGTTGTGCTGGTGCTGAACGCTGTATGGTAAACTGTAAAAACGGAGGAGTTGCAAGATTTCTGATAATGATCAACTTATCTGTGATCAGATGTTCAGGCTCAGTGGTTTCCTGTACAATATTTTGTTGGTGAGCCAAATCTACATTTATGTTTTGGGGTTCATTTTTCTTTCTATATAATGGGATCAGCTTTCCTGTCAAATAAAAACACAACGTTGTGTTACTGAACTTCTGTTTGGATTTGTAGTCGTTTTCCTGAAGGGTAGCAGGGAATTGTCTTTAATATAGTTACAGTAATGAGAGTGATGTTTGTGTTTTTCACCTTTAACATGTAACAAAATTCCAACCTCCACACACAAGAATGTAATAATAAGTTACGGCATAGAGAGATAACTCGGTATGTAAGCATTTAAGCTCCTGAATGCACAGTAAACCAGTGACTGATACATTTTAATCACAAAGCAGTGCCTTTGTCTTTTTCAATGCCACGTTCAATACAATCTTAGAGGACTGGATCAACCACCATGTAACAGGAAAAGGTAAACGATTTTTTAAGTGCTGCTCAATGCTTTTGTTAGACGTCACACAAGACTCAGAAGCAAAGTGTTAAACGTCACTATTCCTTCGATTGCGGAATCACACACTGGTGCAGCGTTGTTCCACTCTTGTATTGTTCAATTTGAATGAACAAAGGTGTTGTAGTGAAGGGACTTTGTTGTGCTATTGTTGCACATCTCTGTGTGAAAAAGACTACCAATTCAACCAATGAGAGAAGCTACCTTCTTGGCTTGTTTCATTTCAATATGTCTTTAGTGTCTTGAAGAGGTAACTCTTCAGTGTTTCACCAAAAATATCTTGTGACACCATAGCATTATCTTTCAACCTTTTGGGTTGTTCCCAGTAAGGAACCACTTCCGTATGGGAACCACTTGAGAAGACAATGAATGCATACTTTGTTGAGTGAGCGTACTATTAACTAGGATTCAAATTTATTGTCATGTGTGCTTGATTTCATGCACCTTTTTTGCAAAACAGTAAACTACCTTAAACACTATTATAGTGGGTGCTATGAAGACTTGATGTGTGTGTGTGTGGGTGTGTGTGTGTGTGTGTGTGTGTGTGTGTGTTTATGCACTCTAACAAGTCCTTTAAGTAATGTCAGTGCCTCCACAATTAACACCCATTTGCACAGTGGTGCTCCTGTGTGTTTCTTTGCCCCATTAATCCAGACTCAGTACGTGCATGTGCAGCTACGCTGTCTTAATGTGGGAGAAATCGTCTTCCACAAAGATCTTGTGTCTTTGCTATGCTATGCTGCTATGGTTGTTATCTTGAGCACTTTTTTGTGATGAGGAGTACATACGTAGGAAGCAGAAGTCAAACACAATGATACACACAACAAAGCTGGAGGAGAGTGATAGTAAATGTTTGAAGGCCTTAATTGTGGTGTGCACAAATTACATAGATGTGTGTGGCTTAACATTTTATTAGGCTGGTAACGGGGGTCAGGAAGTGCCTTGTTACATTAATGGTTTTCTTATGGATACTGTATGGTCCTGCACTGGGGTTTGATACTAGAATACATTTCATATTTTCCACACAAGGGTTTAATTTTTAAAAATGTATTGCAATTCAAAATGCATTCTAATCTCTGTTTCTGATTGCAAACATATCCCAAACATTCACACATACACACATTGTGTAAACACATGTTTTGCTGCCCGGGAGGACCACTCTGTCAGCATCCATGTGAAGACTGGCCTGTCGTTCTGCTCTAAGCCCAACCTGGCAGCACTCTCACCATCAGTTCTGCCATCTGCTGGGCTCTCAGCAGCTTGTTTAGAGGTTAATAGCTTCATGATCCCTCTATCAGTCCTGCCCATCTTCAAATGGCTAATTCTTCCTCTCTGGCAGCAATTAGAGCAGGCTGTGGTGCAACCTCCTCAATTCCTTTTCAGCATCATCCGGGCCGTCAACGGGACAACAATCCCCGGTCGTTCCCAGACATGCGATATCAGATCGGAATAGATTATACAAAACATGTAGCCACAACAAAATGGCACATCTGGAGCCGTTGGAGATAGATCGATATCCCATTCTCAGAGGCATTGGGGTTTGTAACAAGCTTACCCCTTTTAACAGTCAAGAGATCACACACACGCAGTTAGCAGATCACAGTTAGCAGTGATCTTATACAAAAACAATAAACCATGCATGTGAATTAAAGCTATTTGCATGGATTGTTGCTGATATAGATCAATACACTGTGAATGATTATTTTTACAATGGCCCTGTGCATGTACAAGCTAGAGGAGAGATACCAGCCCTCACATGATTTCACATGTATACATACTGTAATCTGTCAAGTGAAAGTAAATATAAATTGCCCTTGTGCAAAGTGAGCGTGTGTTTTCTTTCCAACAGGCCTCCCAGGCTTTACCATCTGATTTGTAGGACAAGCTCTCCACTGTTGCACCAGATTCCTATGGGAAACTGATGGAGATGCTAGCTGTTAATGTGGTAGCTGTGGGGTTTAAAGGAGTGCAGACACAGTAAAGCTGAGGAGATCAAGTTGTGTCAGGGCTGCAGGGACCTCTGTGCTCCCAGGAGGAGGCTGCCAGTTTGACTTTAACTGAACCCTATCCATAACTGACTTTTCTAAGAAAAATCTCCAACTGCCTCTCAAATGAAGTTTAAAGGATTTCTTTCCAATGTGACTTCTGCATGACCCCAATGAATTTGCATATTACATAGCTGAGAACTGAATATTAAGCACATGGGCGAATTACTGTCTCTCAGTTGATATTCCCCATGCAGCTTGAGGTACCGAGCAAACGGGCAGGAAGGCATTTAAAACCCCTTTTGAAGATAATGTGATTTTTTCATTTGGCTGATAAGGACGTGTCATGGAATGTTTCATTATTTTGGACACTAAGCATTTTTTTTCTTCTCCTTCATAGCTTACCAAGAGGAAACACAATTAATCCAGCATCATATTTTTCCTGGTTCAGATGAGGAAAGCGGGTGGGGGAGTTATTCACTGTGATTGCTGTCGGATTGTCTTCGGGGATCTGCTCTGATTCTGACGATGCGAGCAGATGTTAAAACTCTCAGGCTGGGGGCCATGAGATGGCATGTTTTCACACCATTGGCACAGCATTCACTCGTCTTTCAGAAGATGATGTGCAGTTGTCTGAATTACCCACATCCCATAATGCATTCTGCCATGACTTGGTGATTTCCTGTGATCTCAGTGTTTTGGGAGAGATCATTCATAAGATACATTGTTCATATTTTATAGATATTGCATGTCTCAAAGCTCAGATGCAGACCACATGTTTATTTCAAACCTTAACCTTTACCTTTCGCACAAAGTCTCAGTTCCAGTAGACCTTCAGAGGTACACTGTGTGGAATTGGGCATCTGGTTTCAGATGATTACTCCAGCCCATGCATATGCAGTATACAAACATGAAAAAGCCTGATCGCTGTAAGGGAAATGCTTACATCTCTCAACACATTCCAATGAAAGATTTCTTCCTCCATTCTGGCCAAAATTGTCTGCATTCCACTTCATGACAATCATATTCTCAATCTCAAAAATGTCTTTCCATCCTGCCAAGCAGACACTGACGTAACAGTGTCTGTTGCAGACGGGGATATCCTTTTTTCATAGGCTCTTTCACATGGGGATTTTCTCCTTGGTGATCATCAGTGAGAGGGCCAGGCTCTTGCTGAGGGCTGAGGAAGTGGACTTTGCTGGGAACAGCTGAATAAGGGCACTAAAGGTTCACGATAACCCGACTCACCCCCACTTTTTAGTCAGTGTATGGAAGCAGTGACATAGTTTCATGCCTTGCAATAGCTTAGCGTACACTGTGCCAGCGCCTGGCATCAATCAAAGACTGTGATTCGCCGAGAGCAGACAGGCACTGGCCACACACATCAATGCTAGAAATGAGCAATATGAGAAAGGGGGTGGGAACAAACAGGGAGGAAAAGGTTCACCACTTTGTGAAAATCTGCATGGGCGAATAGTCCAACAGTTTAAGATCGTTTCTCAATGCACATAGTAAAGAATTTGAGGATTTCACAATCTACAGCCCATAATATCAAAAGAGTAAGAGAATCAGGAGAAATATCTGCACATTTTGGCCAAGAATGAAAACCAACATTAAATGTCCGTGTCCTGCAATTCCTCAGGCAGCACTGCATTAAAAACTGACATTAAAAACACTATGAAGCATATTAATACGTTGGCTCTGGAACATTTTGGAATACCGTTGTTAGTAAACACATTTTGTCGTTGCAAAATGCAAATGTTAAAACTCTGCTACTACTCTACTCTGGAAAAGTGTCCCTTTGTCTGAAGAGTCCACATTTCAAAGAGCTTTTGAGAAATCATTGATGTCAAGTCCTCTGGGTTAAAGAGGAAAAAGGAGCATCCAGACAGGTTTTTGAACAACATATGCTGCCATCACAAAGTCTTTTTCAGAGACATCTCTGCTTACTTCATCAAAACAATGCCAGGCCACATCCAGTGCCTTACAACAGTGTGACTCCAGAGTAAAATAGTCCGGGCACTAGACTGGCCTGCCTGCAGTCCAGACCTGTCGCCCATTGAAAATGAGTGGTACATTATGAAGGACAAAATACGACAACAGAGACCTTGGACTGTTGAGCAACTGAAGTTGTTTATCAAGCAAGACTGAGACAGAATTCCACTTTCAAACTTCACCATTCAGTGCCCTCTCTTCCCAAATTCTTACTGACAGCTCTTAAATGAAAAGATGATGTAAGACAACATGAACCTGTCCCAACTTTTCTTGAAATGTGTTGAAGGCATCAAATTCAGAATAAACGTGTTTTTAAAAATAAATAAATTTAAAAAAAAAGCATGTTTCCATGTGTGACCTTGATTTTCATCAAGTTTTAAACTTTGTAAAATCTTGAAAAAATCTTTTGCTAATTTTCCTCTGAGGTCAAAGAATGTTTTAGTGATCAGAATCTAATAATGACTGTCTGTCAGATTCCTGAGCATATTGTCAGCGTTTGCCTGCCCGTGATCTTTGATCAATACTCTCTAAACAAAATACACACTCTCAAACTCATTCAGCATGTTCTTTGAGATCACCAATTATCCCAAAGCTCTCATAAATATTTATATAACATGGTCTTGGGAGTCACTGCATTGCAAGTTAATACCTAACAAATGTGTGTAGGAGCTTTGTCATGCGGGTCACTTATTTAAATGTCCGTGTGAGCTGAGATCTATGTGATTGTTGGAGTCGTGTCCAAACAGTGGGGTATGAGGCAAACAGTGACCTCCCACAGGCTGATCATTCTTACCACATGGAGCATGTTTGTATAGACCTGCCGTGGCTTCAGCCCAGGAATGCATGTCCGATTCCTCTGCATCTCCACATCCTCTCCTGCATCTTTCCAGACCGGCACACTTACCGACTGACGTGAAAAAGATCCCAAAAGAATAACAATGTTGATACCATCCAGTTTGTTAGGAGATTGAAAGAAGCCCATTATGGTTAACTGATAAATGACAGTGGATCTCAACCAGTAAATGATGACGAATGGCCCTATTATCATCAAATCATCTCCATGCTGGTTTGTTTTTGTCTGGGGGTTGGTGAAGTATGATACCGGAAAAAGATTTGGCCTTAAGGGGTTAAGAAGACACCTCCAGGCTAAAATAAATGACAGGGACAGACTCTGTTGGTTTTGCTAACTTGGACTAAATTATAATAGTAATGAATCAATTTGACAAAGGAATAAAGGATAATTCAACTACTATGAGTACATTAGAAGTATATTTCAATTCTTTCACAAGGTAATGTTTCAAGTCGAAAATTCTAATAAAATCTCATTAAATCATGAAAGTCAATATTGATCATGCTGTCATAACTGGGACTTTATGAACATTATTACTTTATTTCCATTATGAACTAGATGGACGGCTGTCGGACACACCTTTACTAGAGGTATAAAACCCAGCATATTTCTGCATCCATCCAACCAGACCTTGCAGAGCAATAGTATAGTAACAGGTCTTCGTGTAAACCACCTGCTACAAACCAGTGTGGCCATGGCATTCTTCAGTTTCCTATGGTAAGGATGAGGGTTGGGACTTCTGATGGGCAATTGAACATTTGCCAAACGCTTCCCCCAACTAGTGACGGGCCAATTATAACTTACTAATCATAACTAGGCACGGCTGAACATTGAAGCATGGCATTTCTCCACATCTTGAAATGTTGCTCATGATTTCACAGTAGCTAATTATCTTTTGTATATTGTTACATGTTAGAAATAGCCTAGTTCTGACTGGCATTGTTAGTATTAATATATCGTATGTTTACTTGAGATTTAATTTAATTTAATTTTTAATGAGTTATTCTCATCCTTGAACCCAGCTCTCTTGAATCTACGCATATTGTTTGTTTTAACATATAAAAGGCTAACCACAAATTTGACTTGTATTGCTTGTTTATGTATGTGTTTCTGAAAAAAGCATCTGAGCAGGGTTCTCTTGCAAAGCAATAGCAGTCTAATCTCATGCACATTTTCTATAACGTGCTGTAATATGAGACCTAACTTGCTTAATCCTGAAAAGTGGAATAGTCTGCTTCTTTATTTCCATCTGTTACACATGAATCATCACCTGGGGGATGCTGCCTTCTTCCTTGGAACTGCAAGCTTTAGCGTAAACCTTTTTCTTAGCGTGCTGATTTAGCAAAATTAATATTTAGGAACCTTTTGAAAGCTTATTTTCAAACATAGAAACATTAAAAAGTCTCTCAATCCCATGTCAACTTAAACATTACCTAAAGTTAATAAGCTTTCTAGCACTGATAGAATTTGCCACAAGCATTTGCCATTTTCTTTCTAGAGGTGCCACTATAATGAAGTAGTATAAACAGTGGAAAAAAGTCTATGTCAGGGGTTTGGATAATTGGATGGGTGAGACACAGGACAAGTCTACCACCTAGTTATATTGTAGACCTTTTAACTCTTTATGAGCTGAAATGCAGCCTTAGACCCTCAGGCAAAGTCTTCCAGGTTGTTTGTCTGTCTAGGCTCAAGACTGACTGCGTCTTCTGGGTAAGGGCTTCTATGCTTTGGAGTGGCCTACAGATTAAAAAAGGCCAGCAACATCTTTAAATCCTTTCAAAAAACTCACTTTTATGCAATTCATTTCTGTGCTGTTATTCAGGAGTTTTGGAATCACGTGGAGCTTTTTTTCTACACTAAAACGATAAACGTCTATTGCATTTTGGCTGTTTGTTTACATGAGAATTGCGTTTTCGGGGGCCTGAAAATGCAAACTTTTGAAAATGGTTCTAGAGTGTAATCTTTTGAAAACATTACCATACTGTCACCGTGTAAATGTGCAAAACGCAACTCCTCTGAAAATGATGAGTGCTTTACGAACGGCCATTACAGTTCCAGCCTTATTTGTGTACAAGGACAGAAAACTATGGACAGAACAACAACAAAGAAACAATGTCAGACTGTCTGATTTTGTTTTTGCTGCCTCCGCTGCTGAGTTTATTAATGCTCCTCCAATGCAGATTTGCTGAACCACTATATTGATCGTATTCTGAGGTGTCGATTTCAAAGGGTACACCGCCAACCACTGCCAACCTGGCATACATACTACAGCATTTTCAATAATAATAATAATAATAATAATATTCACAAAATGTGAAATGCTTCTCAGCATGCTTTATGGCCTTTTCGTGGGAAAGCAGCTGAGGTCAAGGGGTCTAACTCACCTTGAAATGTCTAAATGAAGACCTCCTGTTGCCAAGGAATCATAGTCTCACCACTTTATCCTCATGGAATGTCTCCATTTACACACTTAAATGAGAGCGTTAAACCACATTGAGTATACTGTTGCTGTACTCAATATGGTTTGTTTCTGTTTAGGTTATTGCAGATTTTTTTTTTTTGCACATCCTACATGATGTAGTCTGTATATTATTTCACTTAATTTCAGCTGACAGTAGTTGCTTGTATGGTACTTACTTTGCAAAGCCCTGTTTAATTTTCCTTTTTATGTATCCTGCTATGCAGCTGAAAAGACCTAATTTCCCCTCAAGAACAACTAAAGACTTACCCCATCTTTCTCAGAGCTCAGTTCAGTGATCCCTCTCATTTGGTTGTGGATCACAAAGGTTGGACTCCAGGTCTCTGTGGTAGGCTAGCTGATGATGACGAGTGTCTGTCTGCCTACATGTTTGTTACGTGATACAACACTTGTCATAAACCCAATGGCATAATATGTCGGATACATGGTTTCTTTAAGGTTGCACATTCTGTAATGTTGTATTATTTTAATAAAAAAATAGTGCCTGTTATATCAGTAAATTGGTGTTTAAATCAAATTCATTGGTCTTAAATTTATAATGATATGTAAGTGGATAAAAGTCACAACAGAAAAAAATCTAATTGTGTTAGTAATGCAAGCTAAAATTTCTTATCCTTCCAATTCAGTCAAATTGACATACAAATTTTCTTAATGTACATTATTTCCCCATAATCTGAGGTCCACCTGCTTGATCTCAAGAATTTATTTTCTTAGAATTAGTATAGTTCATAGTTTTGGTCATTATCATTTTTTATCCATATGACATAATTTTTGGTATTCAAAATTCAATACCAGATTAGGAATTTATTATTGCTATTATTACTATTGTTAATGTTTCATTTATTTATTGAAGTGCTACAACCCTGGGGGATAATTACACCTAATTATTCATATTATTCATATGGAAAACATTCTCAACTATAAAACACAAGCTGGGTCTCTACATCGAACAAACAAATCCCAATAAAAAATAAAAAAAATGCAGTAAAAAAATATACCGTACATGAGAATCTGTATTTGAACCTTTTCCTTGGATGAATGTTACTGGGGTGAAGGTTGATCACTCCTGAGTTAAGGTCACCTATTGTTTTCCTGTTAGCAGTGACTATCACCAGACAAGTCCCCCTTTAAAGAGACCTCTGCTGTCCTTTGAGATCCGTCTGTCTCAATGCAATCAATAATCCAATCTCAGTCTCCATGTGGAGGCGGTAGAGTGCATGTCTGTGTGTGTGTATGTAACCCTATAGCCCAGATGGAGGCCACCAATAGGGGAAATGCTCCTGTCTGACCTCCAACATGCATCATTTTCTTCCTTCTGTCTGTCTTGGCTTTGTCAGTTCGTCATACGTGTTTCCATTTTGGTTCCTCTGATCTCTGTCTTCATGCATCAGTGTGTCCTTCTGTCTATCAGTCAGTCACAGTCAGTAGTAAATTGGTTTGCTCTCCACAAAGTCTCTCTTTACATTCAGTGCTGATTACCGTCAGTGTATCTGTCATCTTCAGTGTATGTCACCCTGATCGATGGAGTGTGTGTTTTTCCTTGTGTGTGTGTGTCTGTGACATCAGTGGAGACACATTGCTGGTTCTTGGCTGCGGGATAAAAGAGGATTGGGTCCACTTGGGTCTAATCAATGACCACAGAGCCTCACTGTCTATCCCTTTACACATAAACACATATCTTATATCAATGGCAGATAAATCAAAGCTCAATGAGCAGATCCTCAAGAAGAACTGGAAATGACAGGTCACCTCTGAAAGATCTTCAAACCTTCAGGACTGTGTTGTATATTTGTGTGTCACTGGTTTTCACACTGAGATCAAATGTCCAGGGAGGCTCATGTGCAAACCAGCATAATAATATAGCTGTTGTCCAACTGCCCCCTCAAGCTGAGAGGCGTGGACTGGATTAAATTCAACACCTGGCTCCAGTATGAATAGGTTGATCATGCTCATCTAAATCAGAGGTCACCAATCAGATGCAGGATAGCAGGAACTGATGTGACACTTGTGTTGCATCTGCCAGCCTTAGGGACTGTGTTTTTTTTATGCATGTGCATGGAAATGTATGTGGCAGAGACTGCAGTGGGTATTGAAAAACTGTTTAATTAATAGACTCATTACCTTCCAATCTCCCCATGCCCTTTCCTCTGTGTTGTCTAAGCCTCCAGAGGGAAGCTTATTATTCTTGTTTATAGTGAAAGATCACATCCGTGGAAACAAGACCTTGAAGTGACCCTTATATAGCAGGTGGTGTAGTTAAGACTGAGAACAAAGAACAGAGTAGTCTTAATAAAGGTGGGGGTATACTACGATCTTCAACCTGAAATAGAAATGAAAAAAAAAGACAAACATAATTACGTTACAAAGTAGATAAAATGTGACAATTCACAATTTAAACTCACAATTTGAATAAGATTCATTTGCTCTGTGTTGATGCTGCATGCACAGATTTGAAGTTCAATGCCCTACATTTTATTTCTGGAAATAGTGAAGTTGTGAGGAGAGAGACAGATATAAGGAAATAGAGAGGAAAAAATGAAATGAATTGAGGATAAAACAAATATAGGAACACTTAAAAAAAAAAAAAAAGAAAGGGATAGCCTGACCTCCTGCTCCTACTCAGGGAAATATCCAGCAGTATTCTGATCTGATGTCTGAACCAAGTGGTATTCAGCATGAAGGAGCTCTGGTTCTACTCCCTCCAGATTTTCTGAACTCCTCTTGCTCTTGCCTGCAGGATGAGCGAAGACACCCAACAAATACAGGTTTCTTGACAACTTTCATCTGTGATCTTACCCTCACTGTCAGTGCTGGTGACTAAGAGTTTGAATGTAATCCAGTCCCGTGCTTGGTCTTCCTGTTACTCATGGGTAATCAGGGGTATGCTGCCATTTTCTGGCAGAATGTTAAGTCAAACCTGGCACAGAAGACCCACTCAAGGGAGTTATGAAATGTTGTCATCTTGGACAGGTAGTCTTCTTACAAAGACAGCAGACCAACTCACATCGAGATAGAGACATAACAGTTTCCAAGTTAATGGCTATACTCTCTTAAAGATAGTAGCCTACTACACATGTAGGTGACAGAGGGACATGTTGAAGCACTGATAAGGATTTTAGAATGCCATTTGAAACAAATGCAAGTCTGCTCAAAGTTATACAAAAATACAAATTAAACAGTGGAAAATGAAGTACATTTTTTACAAATACAAGAATACAAAGGCTGACAAGAGCAGTCCTCCCCACTAACTGGAGAACAAATATCAGTCTGTCTTTTACTGTAACTTACTATAGTGTTGTGAAAGTGAACTCAAGGTCCCTGTGACATCACCATGGTTTAGCTGTGACAAAGAACACCTCTGACTACACCCATCAGTCAACAGAACACTAAAGTTCATCATCATTTGAGGAAGAAGCTTAGCCATCTTTGAATGACCTCCAGCAAGGATTTATTAAGCTTAAAGTAGTGTTGGTGTGTTGTCTCACAAGATATCAGGAGACTGGATAAACATAAATGTTATTTTTCAGCAAAAGGAACAAATAAGTACATTTGAACAACAAACATATCTAGGGTCAACATTCTGTGGGTAACTTTACTTGGTCAAAAATCATTCCTTTCGGTCATGACTGAACATTGACTCTGTGGAGATGCTGTCCGGGCAACTAGATTGTGTCAGCATTCAGTATTGGATATGTAGACCTGGTGGGTATTGTAATAAGTAAGTAGACGCATGAACTCACACAAACACAGAGATGAGCTGGACAAACAAGGTGAATGACAACAACCAAACAGTTCTCCAGGGGAGTACTTTATATGTGTACATATGCAGATTTGTGTAAATTTGTATGATAGGTTATAAATAATAAATGATGCATTGAAATGTTTTTCCTGCAGCACTCAACTGTTCCTTTTTAATGACCATAACCACAGAGTTTCATTAGCACTCAGTTGGTGTTTGTTTTGCTCACTCGGTCATCTGGGGTCATTTAGCTTTCATTAGTGTGCTCTCTCTCATCGCCTGGTTTTAATCAAACCATTGTGGCCTCCAGTATAAATCTCCCACACCTCCCATATCAGAGTAGTGGAATGGCAGGAATTAAATAGAAGTGATACATCAGGGCAGAATAGTCCTTTCAAAAAATAAATGCTTGCCAGTCAACTTGATATCTGCATTCTTTGTCATGAATCTATGTTTGAATCAGATTTTTAAAATCCATAAAAGACTTTGTAACCATAACTCATATTATTTATTTTTTTCATTTCATTGGTGTCTTGTGATTTTTTTTTTGTACTGCACACAAACTACCTGCCTAGGCTCTGATCCCAGATGTGTCTGCATAAACATTTTTCCTGAGTGAAAAGAGATTTAGATTTGGATCATTGGCCAGGCGAGCTAAACAGACAAGTGTTGGATTGCTTGGTCTTGATGGAGGTAAGCCCTCTACTGAGAGCATTCTCGTTATGTTCGTGAGTACAGTGAAACAATGTCCAAACTACGGTGGCCCTGAGGTGCAATCACAACAACAAACAGGAAAATACAAAAACAACTCAGACACAACAACAAATTGCCAATCAAATTAACAAATAGTAGGTACCTGCAAAGATCGTAGAGGACTGATAGATGCACTTTCCCTCTTTTTACCAGACAGGAAATGTGACATAACGCCTTTGCTGTTTTGCTTTAGTGGCATTTTTGCCACAATGAGGGCAATACATCTTAACATTTTCGATTCCTCCCTCCTTTCCTTTGCTGTTTTCCTTCGTCTGGGGAAGGAAAACGACCAGTGTGTCCGTCCAATCAGTGATCATCTTTTTTGATACCTTTCCGGTTAAGATCCAAGCTGTAATGCACTGGCTACTGCTATTTTTTTAATCTTCTGAGTCATTTTCAACTAAAACTTTGATTGTCCTGCTCTTCATTTTTTGAATAAAAAAAAAGTAAATACATGTCAATGTAAATCAGGTCAAGATTTACTTTCTACATGCTGGCAGTAAAATTTAAGACGCTGGTCTTAAAAGTCGTATTAAAATGCTACTTTCACATTTTAATTTGTTGTCCTTTGTGGTCCTTGCCACCAATGGGTTGGACTAATTGCACTGCTTGTTTGGCTCATCCACCCTTTAGGAATGCAGTGAACTGGGTGGCTGCAAATCCCACAAAACGGAGCTCTAATGGAGTGATTGATAGTTCCCTCCTTTCAACGTGACAGTTGTAATGGCACCATCCTTTGGAAGAATGAGGGAGGGGAGGAATAAATGGAGGGTGAGAAACAGAAAGACTAATGTTTTCTTTGGTTCTCTGTGTCTCTATGCATGTCTCCATCTCCATATAGGCTGGAGGGAGCAAAGCAAGGGCAGAGCAGACATGATTCACTTTGAATTGTGAACAATAGATGGAAATTACCACCTACAGTGGTTTATATCCTGTAAGCCATGCTTAAGTTATGCATTATTTGAAAAATTCAACATAGCATCACAGCAGTTTGTCAAATAAACAAAAGACGACTCTATGAGATTTCTGTACTTGGACACAAATGTTAATTTGTCTCCCACGCCAACAGTTTTTTCTGCCTACACCATGTTTCTTTCACTGAATGAAACACCTGAATTTATTAAACATGTTGCAGGCCAGGGAAGTAGTTATGGTGGATGGCAGGTGTACGATGTCCAGGACTCTCACATCAGAGTCCATGGTTTTAATCCTGTCTGTGGCTATGTTTCAAAAACAGATTAAGAAAGATATTTTCAGGTATTTTTCTGGTTTTGTGAAGCTGTTACAACATGTAATCTACAGGATTGGCTTCTGTTAATTTTTGGGATGATTTCAAGATGAAAAATATCCCCGACATCCTCCAAAACATTGTACGTTGTACAACAAAGTCATCAGTATATGACATATCCTCCATTCCTTTTGTGATCGTAGAGTAGTGTATGTTGTCTCACATATTGGCTATGCTGAAGATGGTCAACCTTCAGAGTGATCTCCATCATCTTTCCATAAAAACTCAAAAAATAAGAGTTGTAGAGAAATAAAAATATTGAAAGGCACAAGTACACAATATGGTTGGTGTGTGCATTTGGTGAAGCTAATCTGCGAGATATGCTTTGGACAGACAGTTGGACGGATGGATGGACGGTGGATCATTTTTCATTTTTATATTGGGGGGAATTGAAATCAGTTCAAATACTAACTGCATTTCATCGTTAGGATTTAATGGACACAAATTTTACATCTTAAATCTTGCTGTCACAAAAAAAGACAATTTATGCCAATGTACACAAATCCTATATGTCACTATGTCATGGACTGCCATGTTAACACGTTAAAAAATCATATGACAACCAAAGACTGTACTGTAAAATACATATTAGAGTGTAGAAAAAGAGATTGATGCCAAACACTGATAACTTGTTGAAATATATGCAAAACTATTGGATGGATTTGCTAATTTGCTACACATATCTATGACTTTTAGATGAAGAATCTTACATATTTTGATTCCTTTTTTCGTAGGTGAAGAACAATTCAAGATGACTATGACCCCCAACACCCCTGTTGTCATCATACTCCCAGCCTTCTGTCAATGGCACATTGTGAGTCTATGTGATGTCAAAACTACTGATTGAGCACAAAACATAAAAATGTAATATTAATGGATTTTATCATATCGAATGATTGCTTGTCTTACTCATATTTTATAGATAAACAGCTATGATTTTAGAGCAATAAGGACGTCACCAGGAATTGTTGAGTTGCTATGGAATGAGGTAGTTATGCTGTGGCCTACGACTTATGTTAGCCTCTATTTGTTTACATGTTGGCAGATTGGTACCATTAATGGTATAGTGACTTACTATTAGCATGCAATGTACTCATAAATGTGTACACAACTGTCGGCAGACAGAAAGAAACCTTAAAATGTGATGATTCTTTTGCAAGTTATGGAATTATACGCAGCATCTTAAATGATTTCTAAGCAGATGTATGAATGTTTATTCATGATAGAGATAATTATATCCTCAGAAGATGAATAACACACTGAATCTAAGAATACGTGCATCTTGTTGGTCTCATCTGATTAAGTTATGACTCAAAGAACTACTTGATATCTTATTTACATCGTAAGTCCATCACGACTGACATATATAATACAGTAGATAGATAGATAGATAGATAGATAGAATGGTGGAGCTGCATGAGTATGAATAAGAAGCAAATGAAAGAAAAGGTTCCACGTCAGAGCAGTCTCTATAAATACACCCCTCTCCTTCCCCTTTCACATGTTCCTCAAGCGTGGATTGACGTGAGAGAATATTAATATTTCGCTGCTGACTGGAGCAGGAAAGGGTGGAAAACAACGACTTTGTCCTTGTGGAGAGGTGTGTTTTTGCTTGCGTTGGCCAAAACTGAAAGAATATGTGTGGGTACGTGTGGAGTGTGTGTGTGTGTTAGAGATATCTCACTGAAAGGCAAGGCAGCAGCCGAGGACAGGGAAGACTGAAGCAGTAATTGATGACTGTTGATTTAAGCTGCTCTTATAAACATGGCATACATTATATTTAGTCCGAGAAAAAGTGGAGTCGGGGTGTAGAGAGACGGTGTGTTTCTACCCAGCAGTCAAGTGAAATACTGTAAAAACAAAAGTAATGACTTGCATGAGTATACAGCTAATTCTGGATTCAGACTACATGATATTTCTGTCTGTTAGGATGGTCACTGTGTCAGAATAGAGTGATTATAGAATCATGAAATATTACCCTGATTTGGCAGAGGGATGTGGCAAACATAGGCCGACGAAGATGTGATGGAATATTTCACCATCACAAAGTAAAAAGTTCTCACAGCAAAAAAGTGAGAAATGCGTCCAGCAATTTACCATCAAATAGTCTTTTTTTGGTTAGGTGGGAGAAACAGGTGTAACTTTTTCAGACTTCTAATGTTTCATAATTAGAGAATAAACAAGTACATGAAAATGCAAATAGTACGTGATGAAGCACGCCTTCACACCTCGCCTGTTTAAATGTTCTCACATTTACTCCTCACTGTGTCTCAGTAATGGTGGTGCTAAGCATCTAATCACAAAGGTTTAGAACATGTTGAATATGACAACGTAGTGAATGCATGTGCTTATGTTACTATGTGTGTATGAAAGAACATGAAAGCCCTGGCTTTGTGTTTCCAACAGTGCATTTTTGAGAGTCTAGGATACCATGTCCAAGCAAAAAAAAGCAAATAGGCTTTTCTAGCATCTTTCTCCCAGTATCTTTTGAGTCTGCATGTGTGTACAGAGAGAGTTTACTCTATATTGTGAGGCTTAGTTTCCCACTGTGGTCATCCAGATTGCCAGTCACCACAGCCTTGTGTACGACATGCGAGATAAATCCTGTTTGCACACACACACAGGAGCACTTTGTGAGCCAAGAGATGTGGGCTCGTGGGATCAGCTTAACCGCAGTGAACTCTGGTTCATCCAAAACAAATGAGGAAGGCCTTCTAGGGATGAGGGTTTTGACAGGCTTGATCAGACTTACATATTTCCTGAGTGTAATATCAAGTATTTACCCGACCTCTAGCGTGAGCTGCTGAGGTATTTGCTCAGACTTGTACTGGTAAGAACCTTTCACATGGACACTTGGTTAAAACCTGCAGCAGGACACTAAGCTTTTCAAGCTGAACAACAACAATCAATCTGCTCTTCCAAGAGGGTGCAAATTCACATACCGCTTTCAAAATCAGTGTCTCTCGCCTCCTGTGGCTTATTTAGAAAGTTGGATTGATTTATTTTGGAGTCAAGAGCTCCTCATATCAGAAAGGTAATTAGGAGGCTCTTCTGTTGTTGCAGCAAACAAAGATCCTCACCATTTTAATTTAATGAGCTACGTCTGGATCAGGATGAGAATCCCTGTCGGAATTTAATAACAGTTTCCACAATGTTTTGCTCTGCAGAGAAAACTAATGCTCCAGACTGGTGTTGTCACAGTGTTAGGTAGCATCCAATGATATTATGGGAAAACAGGTCCAGACAGAGTCGTTAAGAGATGTCCATGCAGGCTGAGGTATTAGATTCATGATAATGCTAATATACAGGCAGGGAGGTTATGGTTTCACATGGATAATGGATGTTCTGTAGTTAATGGACCATGTCACTAGTTATTGTTTGCATAGCTCTTCAAGTGTTTTGGTTTGGAGTAAAGAGTGAGAAGCAAATCGTGCTCCCTTTGAACCACAAAGAATAGAAAGAGGGGCATGATGCCATGAATTCAGAACTGCTTTATTCTCACAAACCTCACAGGCCAGCATACTTACAAAACCCAGCATACAAGTACACACACATTGGGCCAGAAGACATAGATATGTTCGATTTCCTTTAAGAAAGTTGGTCAAATAGGAAATTGGTTTCAAAATAATATATCTGCCAAAGTTTGATGTTTCCATTCAGATTTCCTTGTTGTTCAAATTCTCACAATTTGCATAGAATTAAAATATTATTGGTCTCCATTCAAACAAACCCATGTTGAAAGAAAGTGAGTGGATTACTAACAGATTTATGTCTGTACTTATGGGCTGTCTGTTTTTTGGGGTTTTTTGCAGTCAGTTTGCATTCAAAACCTATAGCATTGTGGCACTAATGGAGCATTAGATTGGGGTTAAGCGGCTGAATGGGGAGTGGCCCACTTTCTCTGCCCCCAGGGCTGCACACACAGGGCTACTGCTTAGTATTACCATAATTGCTGGACACCAGAGCACAGAGGAAGGTACAGAGCAATCCCCATTCCAGCTCACCTAATTCACTCTGATTGAGCTAGGAGGACTGGTCCTGAACTCCATGAATGTCCCTGAGATGGGAAAAGGGGATGGACTGATCTCTTGTTAAAGCAGTTAGAAAGAATGCATGGACGAAGTACGGCAATGCTGGTTAGACTGTGCCGCAATGAATGATCACTGCTGTTATTAAGTGTTGAATAAAAATGAGTGAAGAGAGAAAATAAACAGGGTAAACCGACCAATGCCGCATGTTTGCAACTCATAATTATTTGAGAAACTTTCCAAAAAGTCTGAGAGATCTCAAGGATGGAGAGATCTCCATTTTCATCGATGGCTGAGCATAATAGTTGGAAGCAGGCTTTCTTTCTCTCTCTCTCTCTCTCTCTCTCTCTCTCTCTCCCTCTAGCCTTCTCCTCTCCTTTAATGGAAGAACAGAAAATACTACATTGCATAGGACTCAAATAGTACCCCACAGAGTCTCTAACCAATATTTGTTGGACAATATATAAAAAGGAAAGCAGAGACGTGAAAAGTGCTGATAAAATGGATGAATGGATGATGGAAGGAATGGAGGAATAAGGAAGTGTACGATAGAGAACGCTGAAATAAAAAGACATTCAGGTCAGTTGGTTGGCATGGAACAATAGTGTGAACATTTTATAAAGGCTCCATACTGCTGACATTTTGATTGCGTTTCTCTTTTACCTGTACTTGCTTAGCACCTTAATCATGTACAAGATAGATGTAAAATATCTAGGCAAGGTTTTAAAAGTTGATAATAGGGCTCTTCTGTGTGTTTACCTGTTGTGCAACAATAGAAAAAAAGGTTCACAATTTACCTGAGTTTGCACAAACGTGACCTCTTCTCCTGCTTTGATGATGACTAAGACGGAGGTTTGCTGTGAAGTGGGATTTGTTTAACATCATGCCATGGAGCCCCATTTTTGCAGAGCGCCATCCTCAATGGGTCCTACATTTAGGGCCAGTGCCCTCTACACAGCTCCTGTGAGGGCTCCCTGAACCCAGACAAGCATTCCCCCTCCCACCTAACGCTATTGCTCCGTTCCCCTCGCCTTGGATTCCTATTCAGTCTGTTTACCATGCCACCAGGCCTATTCAAACCCCACTCGGCAGGTCTTCCAGAGCCTTACAGAGCCACTGAACTCTTCCTAACCTACTAATCAGACCTCTCCTCCCTTTCAGACCTTAAACATAAAGCCCCATCTTGACCACCATTTTGTAGGTCAGCCACTGAGAGCTTTGTGCAGGCCTTAGCACCATCAGAGATCCTCCTCCTATTGATGCATCTTGAGCAGCTCCCCAAACCACCCAGACACCTCCCGGTGCAGATGGAGGCATTCAAAGACATCCAGTTTATTAAGCTGTCACTGCGCATCTAAATCTGTTCTCTATTGCAATGGTACAGGCCTCTCCACAGAGAGAGAGAAAGCCTTTGTGTATCACCAAGGTATTCAGAGAGCTATAAAAAATCACACACACTAAAAGTAATGCACACACACCGGTGAAATGAGATGCAAATCCGACGATTCACTTGGCAGTAAGAATGGGATTTCCTTTGTATGTGTATATGTGTGTATCTTGTGAGCGTTTTTGTGTGTGTGTGTGTGTGCGAGTGAGCATAATTCCTGAAGCATGGTTTCAATCTGTGCTGGCATAGCAGCACCTGTACAGTTGAGCAGCCGTAACACAGTTGTTGGTACATGGGCATTGTGTGACTGTGGCAGGGAGAGAAATTACTTGAGGATCCCAGACAACTCCTTTGATTAAACAGGCTACAGTAAGGGGAGACGTGCACAGAGGAACTCATGATGTACGCAATGAGCAATAGAGGGTGACAGAGTGAGGGGAGAGAGAGAAAAAGAAAGAGGGGCAAAAAAGGGTGAAGGCTGAAATGGATCCAGGTTAAAACTTCCAGCTTCTTTCTCTTCTTTGGACAATCAACATTCACAGATTGGATTTGCATGGCTAAAGGGGGTCTAGGGCTGTTATTTGTGGAAGGGTTGAGATGGGGCTGACCCCTGGATTCCAGAGCTCCTAACTTAGCCCTATAGCATAACAAGTAAGGTACAGTAGCCCCATACAAGGAGATTATTTAATTTGTGCTCGAGTAAATCTATGGGCGTTAATGGCAGAGGAGGCTCTGACAAATTTCATCCAGCATTTGAACGCACATTGGCAACATATATAGAAGTAATAAATCAGTTCAAATACATTAAAAACTGTATATAACAAAATAAAGGGCATCAATAGACAGTGTTGTGTTACTTTGAAAATGTATTCCATGACAGATTACAGAATACATGTCCTAAAACGTACTTGTAACATATTCCTTGGATGTATATTTACACTTGCTGTAGAGGAGCAAAGGCTATAAGAGTATGTAAACACAAAAGCTTTTGTGTGTTATGTGATATATCACAAATCACTCTACATGAAATGTCCACCACCGTCGAAGTCGGCCTATTACACACACACACAACATGTTTCCTGTTCATCATTCAGTGAAAGCCCTGCCTCAACAACCATAGATGAAACTGTTTTGCTGGCCAGCTGGCATCACTAAATCACTGAACACATTTCGAGAAGGGTGCGCATGCATACAACAAAAACAGTGTTTAAAACATTATAGCATTTTACATAGCAGCACTACACGTAGCCTAAATACTCGTAAAAACAGCTATTGTTAGTTGTGTAGAAAGTGCAATGCTGCAACGAGGGATGTGGCTAATACTAGCATGTCACGGTTTGCAAATGCTTTCCAGATACCAGCCAGTATTCGGCTGGCAGTTCGACTAAGTCGGTAGGCATCTACAGTAGTTAGGATAGCCAAGCTAGTCGGTATGTTGGGAGACAACACTAGCCATATAACTTACTTCAAGATGCTTCTTTAAGTTAGAAATGGTTGTCTTTGGACGCTGAAATCAACTTGGTTGCAGAGGTTGCACTGGACAGTGGTGTTGCAATATCCTTTTCCTTCTTTATAAGTGAAATAGTGTTTGAATTCCCATTCCAAAAATACATTCTTGTGTGCCAACTCCATCATTTATCCTTGTCTCGTGGTATGGGGCAGGTGTACTGCAGTCAGGCATGTTGCTCTGCTTAAGTCAAAGGCTTCTGGGAAATGTATTGAATTAACACGCTTTAATGTGAGAGCAAATAAACATGTGAAGAACTAATAAACCATTAATTTCAAGACTGTATCTGTATTCTGATTACCATTGATTAAAATTGTACCGTAATACAGTTACTTAAATTTTGCATTCTAAATACTTAATGCCATTACATGTATCCCGTTACTGGGTTTGATACGCTGAAAATGTTAATGGTTTCAGCTTTAAATGTGTAATTTGTAGGTTGGCACGATCAGCTCACTGGTTAGATAAAGGTCTTAACACTGTTGGTTGGTCGGATTGCTGGAGTCCAATCACCCAAAACACTGTCCTGCTCACTAATTTGGTCATTTAGAATTTTTGTGTGTGAAATAACATACTCAGAAATCATCATGGCTAACCATTACTGTATATGTAATGCATTGGAGGATCAGATATATACTATACATGTTCTTTAAAAGTAGGTGCATTCTCACACAGATGTTTTTCTCTGTGTGTATATATATAAGTGTATGTGTGTCAGTGAGTGTATATTTGGCTCAGGGGTGGAAATTAAAGCACCAAGAGGTAACTGCTGGTATTAGGAAGGGAAATGACCACTGAGCCACTGAATAATGCTCTTTGTTGTTAATGACCACTACCCAGGCTTAGACAGAGCCATAGTCTGACACACACCTGAGAAAAAGTAATAGGAAGAGGAAATGAGCAAGCAATCCACTCCACCGCCTACTGTACATTCCCACAAAGATGGAAAAACTTTTCCAAACTTCTCTGTGGACTGGACTGGACTTGTATGAAGATTGAGCAAGTTGTCTTGGACCCAAGACAATCTTTTTCACCCCCAATGCTGTGTTTTTTTTTTCTGCACACTTGGGGAAGCCCCTACTTTGGCCCAGAACATTGCAGTCTTGTGTGTTATAATATCACTAATGGGCGGGTTTGTCTGAGTGCTGAAATATGATCCAATTAACAAGTTTTGCAGTTTTGTTATTATTTCACCCTGAATTAATCTTATGGAAATAGGAGCTGAGAGTAAGGTAGATATTTCCCATGGCGTGGCTCTGTGAAATGGGTTACACATGTATACTCTCAGGCACCATTGCCCTCTCACATTGGCGATCCATTTCTATAGCCACTCCTTTCTCAGACAGAGAGTTGGCCATGGTTGGTTACAGGCTAAACAAACAGTATTGCCTTTCTTCCTTGAATTTGTTGATTTGGTCTGGTAATAATTTAAGGTGAGAGGAGTGAGGAAACATTGAGCCTGTATGAGCATTACAGATCTTATTATCACATGAAAATAGGTATAATTGCACTGTGCTTATAGTGCTGGTTAAGTAAACCTACAGTAAGGATCAGGTTGCTCTGCGCTCCCTCATGCATCACCGAGTTGTTAGATGCTGTTTTAACTGAGATATAGGAGACTGTATAAATGTCTCATAATTACCTGGAAAGGAATTTTTCATAACTGTCACTGGCTCACAATTCAGATAGCGACTAGTTACAGCAATATGTAAAAGTTTGATTTGAATAAGACACTGTTTTTGGTAAATGTGTCAATAAAGAAAAGATAAAGAATAATACGAACTGTACAGTGTTATCTATAAAACAGTTATTTGCAATAACAGGTATTAATGTGTCACTTTGAGAACAAGTGTGAGAGACAACGGCACTTTTTCACTTTTTAATCATTAAGCATGTACGGCAAATACACGGCATTCAAGGAAACAATAACTCTAATGGCCAATTGTCCGTCCTTTTGAAAGATGTATTGCTGTGCTCAATCATGACAAGATGGCTAATGTATTAGAAGTGCAAAAGAAATAGGCAAACAGCCCTGAGTTGCAAACACCAGACACATTAAAACCTGGAGCCGTTCCAGGGAAATCTTTCAATTACACAGAGTGAATACCACTCTGTTTGGAGGGCAAGATGGATAACTGAGAGAAAGAGGGCTGTCCAAGAAGTAAACTACACCATAGATTTAATTAGAATGACACATCTGGGAGCGCAAAGTTGCTTGAACAAGGCTGTGTCGTAATGGACAGGTGGACGGCTAATCGATGCTTTGACCAGAAGGAAGCGCTGGTTGGTATAAAAGTGCTGAGAGATGAAGTGAAACGGAAGGACAGAGAGAAAGGTGGATTTATTGAAAACGGCCAGAGAGTCAGAGTCAGGGTTGTTAGTTCACTTAAAAGCCCTGTATCTAAAATCATTGCATCACACCCAAAGGTCTGAATCCAACAGACACAGTATTGACTGGCAATAATATAATATTTGATAGATTGCCATGCAATTTGGCATAGACCATGGTAAGTAGATGAATTTTAATTGTCTGTGTCAAATCAGGTCGTGGATGTTACTATTGATTAGAGCAAGAATCATAGGGAGAAAGTGTAATAAGTGTGTGTGTTGGTTTGTGAGAGTCGGGTTGGAAAGAGGTAGCACTCTGTGAGTTCTCATAGATTTTTTTTTTTATCTCTTTAAGTCTGGCATCTCGCTTAAACAAGATTGCCAAATGTCAAGTTTATTGAATAACCACATCTATCAGTATCTTGAACGATCTCTACCACTATAAGATTGTCTGCCTCTGCCTCTCAGTCAGACCGATGTGTCCCTGCCAGGTCCTACAGCATCCACTTCATGAAAGACCAGTCTGTCAGTGCACTCTGAAGCACTTTCTGCCAGACATGTGGTTCTTATTTTGCAGCCAGAGGAGTAGATTAACATAAAAGAGGGTGTGTAACAGTTCTCGCATTCAAAACCCTGCCTGAGGCAAGAGGAGGAGAGGCCGCATCAGGATTACCTCATTTAGGTTCCTTTAAAATGCTGTTTACCTTGCAAAGTGTGCATCTCAATGAAGTCTTGCAGTGGCAGCAAGCATAACAGGGTCAGTGGTATTAACAGACAATCTTCTTTGGCCGATATCTTTACTTGGCACAAGAATAAAAGCACACAGACATATACGGTTGGTAGCAACAGGGTAATTCATGATATGACTTTGACAATACTTTTATTTTTTAGAGGTAATTCTGAAATTCAGAAGCCTAAACAGATTTCAATGAGCAAGAATTAAGAGTAGAAAGCAGCCATAAATTGTAGATTTGAGTTCATTCTCTCTGAAGCATTAAACAGTCAAACATCAAGGTCCATTTAGTGGCAGCTCTGGAGGCTTCAGCTGCATCACAAGATCCTCATCAAGACGTGGACTTGGCTCCATTTTAACAATGCACTTCTGTATGTGTTTATTTTGGAAGATGGCAGTCATATACCCTTAATATACACTGCTCACTGCTGCTGCTGTGGCAGTTTCTCAAATGGTGAGAACGCTTGTTCAAGCCTTCAGACTCCACGAGTAAAGTGTGTTCAATAGGATCAGAGCCCAATGATGGAAGGCCATGAACTGGTAGTAAGTTTGGTGTTGCGTTCACTCTGGTACAACTGCCAATTGCCTAACCAGTAAACATGCTTAAGAATGGAGATGTTGTCATCCAACCTGGCTAACAGTGTGGGGAAACTACTGTACTTTGAAAGCAAACAACTCAAAACCAGCAAACAATTCCACTCAACTGAGTTTATTGCAAATTGTACACATTTGTAGTTTTAATCAATCAAACAAACAAGCAAAGAAAGAAAGAAAGAAACTACTATTTATGGGAAAGTCAAAAGAATTTCACCTCCATCAGCCTTCTAGAAAATACCACCCAGGTGTGAGTAATGCACTGAGGAGGATCAGGCTTTCTCACAGTTTGCCAGATTACTGAAAAATCACTCTGAACAATTCTGATAAATAGCGACGGTCAATAACCATAGCTGACTGACAGCTAAAATATTCACATGACAAATGCATTGGCTGGACACGGCATGACTTTCACCGCAGTCAGGATGAAAACAAAGGGAGCAAGGTTGGTCAAAGTTGGTTCAATTCCAGTAGAGAGGCAACAGTTAAATAAAAGAAAATAATTCCTTTACTTTATGACCCCAAATAGTGGTTTCAGTTGTTAAGTTTGTAGACACAAATTATAAAAATGTAGTGTAACTATTGTATCCCTATGCAAGTACACATTTAATAGAACAAACAGTGAGCTACTGCAAAATTTAGTGAAGCTATTAGTTTAATTACATGTAGTTTGCTCCTCCCCATCACTGCTAGCTATCCAATTACCTTTGTACGTCCACGAAAAAACACAGACATAACAATAAGAGAGACGATTTTCCCATAAAAAAAAGCATCATCATTTCAGAAAATACCCCCAAATGATATTGTGACAGGGCCCTCTACCGTAAGGGTGGGGGATGTTGTTATAAAGCTGCAAAGTCCAGATGGGGGTGGTCAGGGTGGATGGATTTGACAACAAAATGTGGGAACAATCTTAGAAGACTGTTGTAACCATTTTATAGTGAAAAACCTTTTGGAGATATTCTGCTGAGTATCAAACAAACGAACAGACAGAGACACAGACAAACAAACAATAAAAAAAAAAATCTGTTTGGCAAAATAACAAAAAAACATCTCACAACAAGATATCTGTTAAAACGAACAGAAGGTCAAATGAAGAAGTAAAACCAAATATCCATCTGATTATCAGCTTAATTTCTCTTGTCATTTATATGTGGAACAAAATATTGAGGCAGATCATAATAAAAGCAAGCAGTCATACAAACTGCTCTGGGGGAAAACTTGAATTCTCAAGCACATTCACAGGTGAGAGCCATTTTCCAGCTATTTCCCTCTGTTTGCCCCGCTGACCTGTGCAAGGAGCTACTGGCTAGCTAGGTTTATGTTCATGTCTGTACATATATAATGTATGTCTGTGTAAATGATTTAAAACAAAGCAGACATGACTTACACAATTTAGGCTGAGAAACAGAAGATCTTTGACCATTACTGGGTTTTTTTGTTGTTTTTTTTAACACTGGATGTAATAACAGAGGGGTGAAGGTGGAATCTGAGCAAAACGGAGCTAAAGGACTTCCTACCGCTTTTCTGTTAATTCAATAATTTACTAGTTTTAATTGTGTGAAGCCACAGGTTGACGGTCTGATTTGCAATTAAAGGCTAAGATGATTCCATGATTAGTAAAACTAATATTGTTTTTTTTCACCACCACATCCATTAAATGACTTCTCCTCTTCCTGACATAGACCTTTAGCCATAGAGCAAGAGTTTCTTGGAATTACCATTGACCTCATGCAGACTCAAGGGGAAAGGCCAGATATGAAGGAACCCTTTGTGGTGGAAAAATTAATATAATTTCATGTGGTTTGATTAAATCATAATGCGGCAGGTAATGAATCTCCTCCTTCACTATTTCATTACTCAGTGCAGTCATGTTATCAAGCCCTAAATATAGCCTCATTATATATTCCATTTCTACCAGATTCAAGAAATAAATGGCTCTCTCTGAACGTCAGGTGTATATTTCATTATACTGTTCACACAGGAGCCAGGGCCTCTCTCCTTTCCTTTTCTTCTGCCTCTTAGTCCATCTCCTTGAGTTATAGCCTCTGCTCATACCTACCAACTCCAAATGAAGGAGGCCTTTGCAACTGGAATTGGAAATAGATGAGGGAACCGGAGTGAAGCACCTCGATGAAAGGTTCAATTATTTTGATGATTGGTCCCAGGAAATGTTTCACAATGGCACTCATTTAGTCCTGGTATAGTGCTCGATGGAGACTTAATGATGGAAAGCTGAAATGTCATCCTCTCAGCATATCTGAAATCAGCAGAACTGCTACTCTATATGATCTTTTTTTCATGAATTTTCCTTAATTAATTTGTTAAGATTTGGTTTGCTTATTTAATTCTTTAACTGTTCGTGTATCTTCAGATGACCCTTGTTAGCTCATCCAAACGTATCCAATTAAATGAGATAAATCTGTAATTAGAACTGCACATAATGAACTTGACCCTGGGGTGGGGCAGATGATGTCCTAATCAGAGTCGATGAGCTAATCTATCCCGACAGAGGAGTCAAAGGTCATAGATGGAGCTGCGATAAGAGATGGGCCTAATGAATAACAATAGGTGGATTAAGTGGAAGCCAGTCACTGAGAAGGAGGAGATTTGGCCAATAATGTCCCAAAGATTTTTACGGTGAGAATGGAAGTCATTGTGTCCTGCACACTGGAGGAAAGTCGTATTTTGTCTTATTTATGTCCCAAAATATTCCCAAAGCTCACAGGTCCACTAATTTCGATGACTGAATCCCAAAGATTGAAAGTTATTTTCCTAAAAGAACTATTGAAATCATTTTAATGGTTTGAATAAAACTTATCTTGCAAATGTCAAACATATTTAGCAAATGTCAAACCATTAACCAAAATACTGATGGGACACTAAGCCGTGCATGCGAATTCTGCTCTAAGCATTTTTTTATCCGTTGATATCTGCATGCTTGTGTGTGGTCATGCATGAAATCACTCCCTCTTCACTACCTATGGTCCAGAGTATACACCACTTTTTGTTAAATATTTGATATACAGTATAAATCACGGCTGTGTGACATTGTGTTGTTAAATAATTAAATAATGATTCATAAGTGGTCAAATCTAAATTTAGTGCTCCCTACCGGATAGAGTGAATCATTAAGTGTTTATTATGTTGTGCAGTAATGAATGAGGGAGTGACTTTGAAATCAAAACGGCTTTTTTATCAAATAAAAAAAAATATTTCATTGGACACCAGTTTGATAACCCAGAAAACAACTGGATTTTTGACACCAGGGGTTGACCATGTGTGTATTGTTTTAGACCAATAAAAAACAGAATGTAATCTTGTGCATCTTGACAAAGCTTGGTGATATGTTGTATATTATTTTATAGCATAATAATTTACTATTTAAGAAAAAATACAGACAGACTTTGTCACATACGAAGAAGTAAATTTACAGATGTAATGTAATGTCAATGCATTAGCATATAGCTATAAGGAGTGTGTGCTAAGTACATCCAGGCATTTATATGCAGGCAAACACAGAAAGTCTATTGTCTTTTGTTTACATATTTAGAGTCACTTTAGTTCTTTCACTGGGCTTAACCCATTTGTTTTTATATATTTATTTCACAGTTAGTTGTGTGTTCTGTATTTTTGTGTGTGTTGCTCTGTCCTTAGTGGAGATCCTCCCAAAAGGTTTCCCCAACTAATCTCAACAAAGGTCACTGGGGGAGGACGCACACCCAGCTTTGACCCCTGGGGTCACAGCAGGCCTGTATGATGGAGATAGCTGGTCAGCGACAAATAATAGAATAATGTGTTGCGTTTTATGTGATTGTCTGCAAGGCCTGCACACATGCACCAGTACCCCCATTCAATGTGTGTGGAGCATGCACACAAGAATATTGTGCATGCATGCATGTGCTGGTGTCTGTTGGCTTGTTTGTGCATCATGGGTAATGGTCAATCCAGCATTAAAAGCTGAGCAGCTTGCTCATGGTTATGTGCGTGTGCAGCTGATAACTCTGTTTGCATCTCTGTCTCCATACATACAGGTGAAAATCCTTGTGTCCACAACCCAAAGATTACTTTTTATTTACCGCTTGGATTATATGCCACAGATAATTGGAGATAACAGACTCGCTTAAAAGGCCTGTCAGTGTTGCATCCAGCTGGACATTATTCCATTATCCAAACCATTTGAAATGTCAACATTTGTTTTCGGTCTTACACAAAAAGACGTCATAAAAGACTGGACAGATTTGAAAACGACCAACAGAATTTTAAACAGATGATTTTAAATATTTATTTTGAGTTTGAGGTTCACTGTTTTGGTGTATGTGTAAAACCTTAATTTAAATGCATTCAGTAAAAGGAAACACATTCACTGACTCATACAATATGTATGAATCTTTGGTTTGAGATTTCTAATATGAAACACAGTTTACGTAGAGATAAATGTATCTGTAAAAAACAGAAAGATAAAAAATCAATCCATCCATTTTCTTCAGCAGCTTATCCCGTTAAGGCTCGCGGAGGGGGCTGGAGCCTATCCCAGCTGACATTGAGCAAGAGACAAACAACCATTCAGATTCACATTCGCACCTAAGGGCAATTTAGAGTTCACCTATATTGCATGTGTTTTGACTGTTGGAGGGAGCTGGAGAACCTGAAGGGAACCCATGCAGACAAGGGGAGAACATGCAAACTCCACACAGAAGAGTCCTAGAACCTTCTTGCTATGAGGCAACGGTGCTACTGTACCCACTACACCACCGCGCTGCCCCAAGATAAAGAATAAGAAATGTAAATCAGTTTGGAAGTAAAGACTGTGAACTAAAAGGGGATAACACTGTGTGTTTCAGTGCACAGAGAGCATATCTTGCTGCTTTGCAATTAAATAATTTTGAAATTATTACACAATTATTACACAAATTCAGTGACCATTTTACTTTTGTAAAAAAAAAAAAAAAAAGCCCCATCATTAATAATGTAAAGAAAAGTTGTGCAAAGGCAAGATCACTTCTTATGAATTATATTCTCATTTTTATTCCAATTGATTCAGTTAAAGTCTTCTCTCTTAAGCAGGGATGTTTTTCCCCAAGATCCTGATCCTGCATGTGTGCAGTAGGTTTTCTCTTGTGGTTTTAGCAGATCTATAGTTCAAAGTAAATCAATTCACAACTAAAATGTAGAATTGTAATGATGTTGGTTATTTTTCTCTTATGCATTTTCACTTTTAAGGCAAGACTGAGCCCAATGGTCAATCCTCTCACATCTGCTGACCCAAAATGAAGCCTGAAGTCATGGTTTGGTACCCCATTACTCCATGTCTTCAATATCCAAGCCTGGACTTAGACAAATTGTGCACACTCAAAATAATAGCTGGGTGTTAGCATACAACATTAAGTGCCTAACATGGCATTACTGTACCATTACACATTTGGAAGATTAAGAATGCTCTTCCTTCCTAGTATGTAATTAAGCAGTGCAATCATGAAGCCTCTTAAATTACTTTAGTCTGCACTGAACCATTAGAGTACTAATATTTCTCAAAGAATCCTGCAGATTTCCTAATTTCCTAATGTCAAATCTCAAGATAATACAAAACTTGGGGAACAATAGTCTCCATACAATATTATACTGAACATTAGAACTTGGTTTGAAACCTAAACCACTCCTTCAATCATTACAGTCATAATCATCAGTCTATTCTTCCGTAGCAGTCTCAGGAAGTCCAGTCGCTGCTGGGCCTTTTTTTTTTTTTTTTTTTTTTTTTTACAACCACTGATGTATTAGCCGACCAGGAGAGGTCCTCTGAGATGTGGGTTCATAGGAAATTAAAGGTAGATACCCTCTCCGTGCGTGCCGCCATCTTGCTTTAAATATTAAACTTATATCAAGTATGTAACATAAGTTATGTAAATAAACTTATCATAAACTGAATCATGATTTTTTTGCCCCTAAACCGAACCAAATAGTTTTGTTACCTAAACCTAACCAATGTTTTGATACTTAAACCTAAATGCAATCGCAGGTCACATGATGAAAGTCACCTGACTTCAACCTTTCTTGCACATATAAAATGTCTGACGTTAAAATGCTTAGCATGCGTAAAATGGCAAGCAAAATGTCAATAAGAGTGCCTTGCAGTTTATACCCCATCCCATGAGATGTTTATCTATACCCCGGGGCTAACACACGTAGTTAGACAACCATCTATACACACATTCACACATATGGAAAAGTATAGTCCATCGGACATTTTTGAATTTACATTGGAAACCAGAGTATCTGGAAGGAAACCCACACAGACATGAGACAATAACACACAGAATGGCATCAACTAACAGGTGGATTCAAAACTGAAGCAACGTTTCAACCATTTATTCTTACTTCTCCAAATATTTCACCTTACGTATGTTAGTATTCTGTAGAAGTAAACTTCTCTTTCATTCCACTATCTTTTATGTCATTTTCTCCTTCTCTACCTCTGATCTCAATTTGTGCATAATTTCAGAGCAGCTTTGCATTTTGAGAGGTGCTTATTCATGAGGCATTGAATGGAGTTCCCCCTGTTTGGCCTTTAATTTGTTTCAAAACAGATGCTAATATTTATATGAAGAGATTGTAGGAGGCACAGTTTAGTTTTCTCCTGAACTGAGTGTGCTTCAGGTCAATGACATTCCTATGGTGTTTGTATGGGGTGCATTTTTCATAATGGTAATCCCATTCCTTGCTTCCCTATCGTGCCAGTCCCCGCCACAGTACATCATGTATTCCATACTTTTGCTAATTTCAGTGCAACTTGCTGTCTTTATCTGCTCTACAACATATCCTTGTGATAGACTTGTTTTGCTACACTGTGTGACTGGAAGGTTTCATGCTTCTGATAGATACTCAGTGCCTTTCTCCAATTCTTAACTCCACCATTTACAAAAAGGTCTGTTCTGAGATTTTTATAAATACCCAATGACCGAAGCAGAAGGCGGCTTTTTTTCCAAGAGGAGTTTCCTCGGCATTTATTTTTGTTGAAGGGCTTTTTTTGTTTGTGCCAAGGTGCTTTCTCTAACTTGACAACAAATAAAGCAAACAGTGTATTTCTGATGTACATAAATGCAAGAGGATTTCGGAGAGAGTATAGTTTACGTATTTTATAACGGTGTATCAATACTTTGTAATGTGAATAATTATGGAGAACACGTAAATGAAAATGACTTCATAGTAATGCTGTCTTGATGACCTCCATTTTCACACCTCATTCTTTGTTCTCTCTCTCTCTCTCTCTCTCTCTCTCTCTCTCACTCTCTCACTCTCTCCAAGTTGGTGCTGTCAACCAACTGGCACAAAGAACAACAAGGGTATTTCTAATAGAGTGAGAGTTGGGAAGATGAGAAATGCTTTGCTGTCTTTTGTGGCTGTGCAAGTTTCTCTCCTCTTTTCTGCTCTCTAGTTTGCTGAGGCTGGAACTTAGCCCCCCCCCCCCACACACACACACACACACACACACACACAAAGTGGAGCAGTGAGGAGAGAGTAGAAGTGGAGATAACATCACTCAAGTTAATGTTGACTCATTACATTATGGTAATTAAGGCTTCCCAACAAGACCGATTAATGTAAACCACCTAAACCAATGATAACCTGAATCTGGCAACTCCATTTCTTTTTTAGGGCTGCTGAATTTAAATTTAGGTGCGCTTGAGCAGTTGTTAAAAGAGTCCGAAATCACCAATGTCTGAAGGCAATTAATAAGCAGCCAAAATTGAATATTGATTGTGTCTACCCTTTGCTGTTATATAAGTCACAAGATATTTTTGCCTGCTAGACACTTTCATTTCTTGTCTTTCTCTCTTGTCTCTCAAACACAGATATGTGTACAGGCACAAATACTTGACTGAGGTCGGTGTAATTGCAGCACTGGATCCCTGAATCATCTCTTGGGTTGTTTTTCAGGAAACTTAATTGTGTGGACAAGCATAGTGAACTAATTATCTGCACGCTGTTTTCCCAGCCAAAGCTAGTAATTTAGCAGCAATTGACCTCCTGCAGTTTGCCGGCAAATGGAAACATGTAGGCCAGTCTGCTAACGAGGGGCCTGAAGACCCCAGGGTTCGTCTGGGCCCTGCTCTGCACAGTGGACGCAGAGCCCCTCACTTCACTTCCAATTTACCTCTTGACCACCTGCAGGGGAATCATCATCGTCCTCACACTGTGTAATGACTTAAGCTCCCTGCAGCAGGGGAAAGGCCTGTTGGGAGAACAGCTCAATAGTGTGATTGTCTGGAAAACAGGACGGACTCCTTTCCAAGGTGGTTCACTGATGGTATGCGGACCTAATGGCTCCAGCTGGACTGTGCCTTCAAAACCAACAGAGCATAGCTCCACCATTCATTATATTTCATGTACTTGTAACATTTTTTTGGTTTGGATTTTAAGTTATACAGACATGGAGTTTTTAAAAATAATATCAGCAGTCTTTGAGACTTTTACTCTTGGCAAGCTGAGAAAACCTCCGACAGCATTTATAACATCATGGGACACAACCCAGACAGATGGTTTTGTTCTGTTGGTCCGCAGGAAAACTGTGGCATTCTGCTGTCCTGGACTTCAGAAAGGTCATTTCTGCTTACATCAAGAAAACAATGCCTATCATATAATTTTATGCTCTTCAAATAGCAGTTTATATTTCACATAATTTAGTGTTTCAAACCAATTATTATTGTTGACACACACACACACACTCAGCAGAGTACATACTGTACCTCTGCCAAGGCACAACAGTCATTTTAAATTAAATCAAATAAATAAATCAGATTTAAATTCCAATTATTGACCCAACCTAACCAGTTTCATGAAAATCCATCAAGTAGTTTATATGCAATTGATACAAATGCTCAAAAAGGGCAGATCTTGCAAAGTTCAAAATTGAGTGGGGTCTTTCCCGCTATATTCCCCAAACCCTCCAACCAAGTTCCTGTGAAAATGAAAATCCGTGAAGTAGTTTTTATGTACTCCTGCTGACAGACAACATAAGGAGTATCTATTTATCATGTGACCACACCACTCCTCACGGTCAAACTTGATAATGAAAATGTTCGTGAGGGAGACAAACACAAGAATTTAAGTTAATTTCCCTTGTGCGGTTTCTTAAGCAAACATTTGAGTTTTATGAAGAGTGAGTAACTGCGCTACCATGACGTGTTAATATGTTTCTATGCATGTGTGTTTGGGGTGAGTAAGTTCACCGCAGAGGAATACTTAATGGTACAGTTACTGTGACTATATTTTACTACCAGCTATTTGAGATACCAGTAAGTGGCTGAGACAGAAGACATCTGCTGTCAACATGTTTGGAGCACGCTAACGACATAAAAGGCTTAATGAATAACCTTCAGATAGGAGAATGTCATTCATACTGGTGCAAGTCACTGGTCCTGCTTAAATCAACTGTCTAACCACCGTCTCCAGCTCCACAGGATACAACGGACCACAGTGTAATTGGGATTACCAGAAGAAAGAATACACCCACATGTACTTTAATGCTGGGAAGACTTTATTGCTATATTGCACTAATTACTTTAAATCATTAATGGATTCCCACCCTGTTTTTGGGTGAGCTTTAAGGCTACTATATAGCATTCTCTCTCAGACATGCTGTTCATTAAAAATGCCTCTCTGATGTTCAGACAGAGGTCTGAGTTGTGCGTTTCATTCACAGACATTGTTTTCTGCTTTTCACTCTTTCACGAGTGAATCCATCAAGAAGAGAAGATGAAAGAAAAATACCTCTCTGTAACAGTAAAGGCTGTCATTTACCGAAGCGGTGGCAGAATAAATAAATAAATATACATATAAGCCCCAATGGGACTTTATTTATTATCCAAGAGGGAACACTGGCTGCTTTCTTTTTTATTTATTCATTTATTTATTTTTTACAAATACCTATAAATCATATAGGTTGCATGCTGTTAACAGTTTTTGTCAACTTCGCACACTCCATACTGTGTGCTGTGATGGCCCTAGATTCTGTTAGTAATTGTTGTTCATCTTTGTCAGCTTTGTCTGTAATGCTTTTTTCTTTTTTAATGACCTAACACATGAAATAATTTCTTATGGTTTCTTTTAATAAACCACCTTCAGTTTTTGCCACATAGAATTTAAGCTCTTTGGAGCTTCGGAAGTAATTTGAACAAACTCGCCTATAAAAATGATGATTTCCAGGTGTGTTCTATAAGTGAGAAACATTAGAGCCCTTTGCTAAATCCTCTTTTCTGAAGTGTAACTTTGTACAATACCACAGTGCAGTTATAACTCACAGCACAATGCAACAGATCCAGGCCTGTTTTCTGGGTGGCCTGTCGGCACACAAATCTTAACGTTAATTAGGAATTATAATCTGTATAATGCAATTCAGTGTCATCACAAGTTTCAAGATCCAAATGACCGATGAACTGTTCAATCAACACTTCTCATGAACATTTGCAACAAAAGTTTAAAATGTGAACCTTCATAAAGCGAGGATTTATTGCAGGACTGTTGTTTCAAACTGCACTGGTTTTAAGCTTTTAGGTGTACTTAATGAACCTGGCCTGTGATTTAAGTGCGTAAACACTATTGCAATGACACCTTGACAGTTTGGACATGCTTGATTTGCTTTTAACTATGTGGACAAAACGAAGATAAGTCTGGATGCTTCTCTACGAGCTCCAGCCAAAAAAAAATCATGTGAATGTCTGTTTTCAATGTCAGTTAAACTTGTCCTCTGCTCAAGGTAAACATTTGTACACTTCATTGAGACTAAAAGTGAAACAGATTGTCTACAGTATGGCAAGCTGCTAGAGGATGTAGCTGCATCTCTGTCAACCTGCAGACATATTCCTTATGCTTGCCAAGCCTCCGTTGTATCGAACTGCCATTCCTGATTAGTTTTGATTGGTTTCATTTCTTCCTCTGTGTTTCGACATCAATCATAGCCTTCCTTTACTGACTCTCCGCTGTCTATACCAGCTGTTTGTTTGTTCCTTTTTTTATGTGTGTCGGCAGGTGTCGTGTTTCTGTGTTTGGTTTTGTGAGTCTCGCAGGTGGTTTGCTGTAAATCTATGGGTGATCAGATAGAAAACCATCAGGACATAAATGGTCATGAAGTGTGAAGGTGGGATTCTGGATGTATATTGCAGAAAGATGTCTACCTTCTGGCTCACTGTTCCGGCAGTCTACTTTCATTTTGGTGTTTAAGCCAACATATCGGTTTACCAATAGTCAAATTAAATTTTCCTTACCAAAACCAAAAACTTCAAATATTAAGTACCTGTGAGTCTATCATTAAGATATTAGTATCAGACCCCTACTGATTAAACTGCATTCAACAAGCATGTTTGTGCAGAGATCTGCATGTGACTGTTTTCCTCAACTGTTTTGACCAAGTATTAGTGTGAGGCCAGTAGATGAGATGGTGTAGATTACACCAGTCCCTGAACAGGTATCCCATCTGTTGGACCACCCTGACTGCTGTTGCTTACAACACCAGAAAAAAAAAAACTGTGCTGCTCCCTAGACGGTCCGCCATATGATTTATTACCTTAGTAAGGATTAAACGAATCCATCTTCAATAACTCTGCTTCCTCTGTTCGGTGTGATCGAGAGTGAGATAGATGGAGGGCTGCAAGAATGCAGCTTCTGGTACCACGAAAAGTGTGCAACTGTCCATGAAAGCCTATGGGAGGACAAGGTGGAGGGTTGGCAGAGAGAGAGAGAAGAGAGGGAGGGTGAGATGTCTGACATGCGGCTGACCGGGCAGGGCCTTGGATGGCTTTGGCTTTGAAGTATGGACTGTGAGGGGAGGGATGGGAAGAAAGACATGAGAGATAATGTGTGGAAAAGGATGGCCCTCTTCATTTGACCACACAGGCCAGTTAAGCAGTTTTTTAAGCCCACAAAATTGTCCATGTGCTTCTAACGCTGGCAAACACTCTAGTATGGATGGATGGACGA
The DNA here is from genome assembly GCA_037577475.1 of Chaunax sp. Z400. Classification (NCBI taxonomy): domain Eukaryota; kingdom Metazoa; phylum Chordata; class Actinopteri; order Lophiiformes; family Chaunacidae; genus Chaunax; species Chaunax sp. Z400. Next base: position 15,732,972 of record CM075196.1, on the reverse strand, counting down.
TTGATGGATGGATGGATGAAGAGAAATAAAGGAGATATGGCATAGTGGAAGTGAAAGACTTGGTGGGTTTACAAATTGAGCAGAATTTAAGTGCTACCAGCGTTCGCTGGCAGACAGCATGGCACCTCTAATCACATTCAATAAATCCTGGAAAGAAGGTCCAAGCCAATCTCACTACCAAACTCCACCAGTCTGTCACCTTCTATTATCTATTCGCCCAGTTCATCTTCCTACTAGTCTTACAACCATTTTCTTCAACACTCTCACTGCCACCCGCACTGTAAACACCCAACCAGTTGTTCAAAATTCAAACTGAGCCTAATTATTATGTAAGTGTTTATTATGAGGAGATTTATGCATCACTAAGCTAGAGCATGCATACAGTGAAAGCACAGGAAAACTCTACAGATCCTCCGGGACAGACTGAAAACTCATTTGTTCATACAGCACCTTGGCCCATGTAAAGAAAAGAAAAAAAAATCTAAAGTTCTCAATCACTCATCACTTCTAATGTAGCAGTAAAAGCAGTTCAGCTTATTTGATGAAAACGATTTACTTACGTGATTCTTGCATGCTGGTTATATGGACTTGTACTGTAAATCACTTTGGATAAAAGCGTCAGCTAAATTAAAGCAATAAAAAAAAAAGACTCCACCTCATCCAGTTTCTTTGGAAATGTATTTAAAACAAGTCTTCCGCCAGCTGAAAATCCAAACACACCTGCGTATGCTCTGCTAGCTATCATGGATAGCTAATGGTTTTATATGATGTGCAAAGTTCTCTAGTTATCCCAAATGACACTTCATTGGATACACTCATGGAAACCAGCCCCATGCTGAAGATGTGGGATCGAAAATAATCTTTCATTCACAGGATCGGGCAAGAGATTTTGATTCAAAAATGCTCCCATAAATGAATAATTACACAGGGACACATGTTTCTAAAATGGAAAATGTATTTTTTAATTTCACTCTGACTTTAAGAAGTAATGCCAGTAAGATGTTTTAACATTTTTGTATACCTGGATATGATAAAAATGTTTGAAATCATGCAATTATTTAAGATAACTTCATATGACAAAGAAAACAAAAGCAAAAACAAAAAAATCTGCAACCATCCACAATCCATCTATTACTCTTATGACAGGTGATATTTTACTCTATAGGTACTAAATCTCTTCTCTTTAGTAGAATATTTGAATTTACCTACTGTATATGCAACTCTGGAGGAGTTAATAGTTTAATAAAACAAATGTCTAATTTGTTTTATCTAAAACAAATGTTATTTCCTCCAGGAAAGCATGTGACTATAAATGCCTACTTTTTTGTTAACATGTTCTCTCAACACAGAAGAAATAGTTGCAAAAAGCCTTTAAAAGCATGTCTCGGAAATGACTCGACCATTTAAAAAGATATCTTATATTTGCTTCTCGAAGCTGGAGGCAGAAATGGATGAGGAGATCTAGTGCAAAGAAACGGCTTGTCACAGTGGCGACATTGTTACACAGCATCATTTTCTGCACCGAAAGATGAAATGAGCCAAACTGTAAGTGTCTTTACATGTGAATGTCATCCCTTGTTAGACATTCTGGGATAATCACTTGAGAAAGGCAGCAACAGCCTTGTGCAACGTCGTGCGGATTGTGAAAAATAATGAACACGTTGGGCTCAAGGCCAGCTTCAATACATGACATCAGAATTTAGAAGAATTAATTTGGTTTAGTCAAAGTTATGAATCATTCTAAACAGCCGCTTAAAGCGTTTCACTTCGCATGAGGCTCCTTTACTGCTATGCAGCTATTGCCAAATTCAAAAGAAAACTATTTCAAGGTAAGGGATGGCGTGATGCTAAATGTGTTTTTCACCCAAACTGTAACAGTGGTCCTGTGTGACAGTGCTTTAGGCTTTCTAACAAACGTGTATGCTGGTTGGAATGTACACGCAAGCCCGGAACCCCCCCCCCCCCCCCCCCCCCCCTCTAGACACAGTCCTGTATTGTGTGCTTGAGAGTGTTTTTGTGATTTTGTGCTAGCTCTTTTCTTCTGTCGGCCTCTTGGTCAACAATAACACTATGTTGGAGATTAGAATAGGATTCACACCGTATGTTGACTAATGGGAACCATGGCTATGACAACATATGCAAGCGCTCTTTAGTCCTCTCCCTCCACAGGTTTTCTATCCCTGTTCTTCTTGAAACAGTAATGAGAGAGTTGGACAGGAGAAAGAATGCATTAACTACATGGACACAGCACCATATAAATCTCTTAAATGGTACCCACAATGAGGGTGACCTTCAATTCGGTTCATATAATTAACTAAGATGACATGTTTATATCGATGCAACAAATCCCATTAGATTAAGATTTGGAGCCACATTTCTGACCTGAAATCTCTACAACTTCTGATGTAGCCAATGGTAACAGCTTATACCTGAACAGGCGGCTAATCAACCATAGAACCACACAAAGAAATGCAAAAATACCCCCCTAATTGGATGCAGTTGCTGTAATTTTTGTGTTTGTTTGTGCCTCGCAATTAGGAACATTTCAGCTGCCAGTTGGACTGTATGGGGTGTTTTCGAGGATGAGTGCACGCTTCATAATTTGAATCTCAGCGTATTGCAATCACCCATATATTAGAATGGATCAAACAGCCTCTCCTCCCCAGTAATTCAGATATGCAAGGATAATTCATCTCTGCATTCATCCAAATGAATGGAAAACACAAAAATACCCCTCATAAGCAGCTAGCTCTCACAAGTGAGGATGGGAAAGTTGCGATTCTTTTCATGGAAATGTTCGTCGTGCCATAGGATGTCAGTGCCAGATTTATACTTGTTGATAAATTCCTTTGATGAGATTCAGAAACAGCTGGCTGCTCGGAGTAATTTAACGGGCTGTTGTTTCCTCACTGCTCTCGCACACAGAGCTAGCAGAGAGGAGAGGAGCGTGACACGTGAGAGTCAAGGTGAAGTTCATCTGTGGAATGCCTCCCTTAATGAAACATGCACACACACAGCTCTGTGGATTTCAGTGGTTTAGTCAGCAACTGTCTTAGCAGTTTACAGCAGGACTTTTCCTTGGGCTCCACCAAAAGGCCTATTAGCTCAATGCTAATGATGACAAATGGCGGTCGGGAGGGAAAGAGCTGCAGAGACATAGACAGAGAGAGATGTCATAGTTAATGACAAAGGATAATTCAAGTTTACCCAAATGTCTCCACTTTTAAGCCACGCCACAAGAACGCATTCCTCATCAACCCACACAGACAAAAGCCCAACTCAAAAGCACCCAGGCTCGCTGCATTCAGGTCGTGTGCCTGCTTGTTGGTAAAAGCATCTTAAGCCCTCTCCAGAATGCATGTAAAGCATCTCAAACAAGACAAGAAGAACATCAGACACTCATTACATGAAAGACAGCCGCGCTGTAACAACCGATGAGGGTTTTGCCATTCAGTATACATTGTTTCCCTTGGATGTGGTACAAACACACACACTCATCGATGGGCTGTTTTTTAGGACTGCGTGTCATAAAGCCAAGCAGCATAATGACACAGGCCCCATTACACATGATATTTAGAGATTAGACTAACACTGTGGTTTTGTGGTCAGAGTCATGCTGATGGTAACCATGTGTGCCAGAGGATATACATACTTAGACCGCGCTGACAAATAATGGGGTAATGGATGCCAACATACCTGATCCATGATCGAGCGCCGTCTGTTTTTTATGGGAAAAGGGTTGGTTATGATGAGCAATGATAAAGTCATCGGCTCGTTTTGGACGTCGCTGTTGCTTTAATTAATTTACAAGCGGTGATGGAAAATACAATGAATTTCTAAAGGTTAGTTAGGTTACTTATAATCATATGTCATGGCTTTGGGCAGAACATTTGGAACATTTCGATTCCACAGGACATCTATCAGTGTTGTAACAGTTTGCCAGACAAAGTGTGGTTGGAAAAGAGTGAAGCAGTAGATGCACTGTGGGTAATAACAGCGTTGATTCAGTTGCTGTGTCCGAAATTGCATGCAATGCATTACATACTCAATATGTGTACTATAGCATACAACATATATGAGTGTTAATGAGCAGTAGTATGTATTTTTTTGGACTGCTACTCCTCGCGCCACTTCCTGAAGGCCTCCTTGCTGGTTGGAGGCGTAACCATGGTAGCCCATATACCAATATTTATTTTAATAATGAATTATGCCCAGCAAAGCCAAACATTAAACTTACACTTACTATAGATGCTACACTAGAGCTGCCATGATCACTATCCACCATTGTCTTTTATGTCGTTGTCATTGTCCTCAATACTGCATTGAATTATGCAGCGATGTTAATGCTCACATCTTTTTTTTTTTTTTGCATGCATACTGTAATCTTTCCCTGGAAATAATAGGAATCTGACAGTGAGATTTTCAAAATACAAGAAACTGTCACAAACTGTTAAGCCTACTACTGTAGATGGTATGTTTGTAAGGAATTTTGGATGCAGGCAATGTCTTATTTTTCAGACACGGTGATTTTCCGTCCTAGTGTGCAAGTCTATGTGACAAACAGCCGATTTGAGAGTCGTTAGTATTGTGCAATCACAAATGTGACAACCTCTTATTATGATTTAAAGTGATTATGTTCAAGTGAACAAAAACATTCCCAGTCCATCACATAAGCAGCTCAGCATCACTTTACACCAATGTTTCCTTGTCCATGAGCAGAGTTAACTGTTAACAGTTTCTATAAAGCTTTTTAATGCCCAATAAACTCATTGTAAATGCATTTTTTGTTACTTCATTCAAAACACACATACTGTATAATAAAAGTCTTGGTTTAATGCATTCTTGGCCGATAGTATAGTTAAAATCATAATAAATCACAACTAGTTTATATTGCAGTTGTTTGATGATCTTCTCAGAAATGCATCATCATACATTTGTTGAAGCCACATTACAGTTCATAGTGGTTGAAATGCCTTGTGGTTGTACGGTTTTGTCTGATGTTTTACTAATTAATAGCTATATTGTAGAAACATTTAGGTATGTTTCCACTTGGCTTGTAATCTCCTGTATGTATATTATGCTTTGTAGCACAGTTACAAGTGTTGCCACAAACAAGGCGACATTCCTGCCAGGCACCCACTAAGACTGTAGCTTCGGCTTTATGAAGTTTCAACAAAAGGTCTTATTAACGCCGTTGGGATTGAATTTGCAAATATGCACCACACCCATAACTTTGGTTTTTACCACCGCCACCATCGCCATCTGTTCATAACTCCACAGGCGAGAGACTTGGAGCAGATGACAAAAACACACAAATCCACCACGGTAGACAAAGACATTATTATTTCGAGGTTTGCGTCGCATACATCACTGTTTAAACTTTAGTCTGTATTAACAGTCTCAAAGCAACACTTGTTTTACATCATCCATCAGCCCAGCACATTAATCCTCGTGTTGCTCCTTATCTACACCTCATGCTTCTCTGTCAAACCTGATACGTTTTCCTTCCCAAACAAATCAACCACATTCCCTTAATGAAAATGCTTCAAGTAGGCTGAAGCAGTGAAATTTAATGCGTAGGTGCTGAAATAAGTACATTAATGTAGTGTAATTATTACCTATGTGACGCTGTTCAGTGTCACTCATTGCCCCAGCTGCTTTTTTTGTTCTTGCCCAACTGCAAACTGGTTGCCACTCAAGTAACCTGAACAGCCATGATTAATGAAAGGGGAATACCTCATGTAGGGGCTTTGGCACGAAGCAAAAAACAAGCATGTTAATGTGTGCACATGCGTGTGTTTGTGTCTGTGTGTTTATGTGTGTTTGTTACCCCTGAACCCACCAGTGTCGTCCATTTTGTGTTGTCTTCCTCTCCGTCCTCACTAGAAGTAAGGTCTGTCACAATAAAAGAGACTCGGTGTGACTGTTGGTAGTGACTGAAGATTTTGTGCACACTTGCCTATGTGTGTTTACATGTACTATAGACCTACGTGTCTATATGTGTGTTTGTTTTGCTCACATGTTGTGCAAAGATATATATACATATGTGTGTATGCAGTGTAATGTGTCTCTGGGAAACAGCAGTCTAGACAATGCAGATGCACCCAATCAAATCGAGAGATAGGCAGAGCCATTGGCCAATTAGATGCTATCATGGAAGCTCTGTCACACTGACAACAAAACTCAAACACACACACAGACACACACACACACACACACACACACACACACTACTTCAGGGCCTGTACTCCGTCATCTGTATAATTAAGGTGCTTTTCTCCTGAATATTTTAGTTAAATGTCTTTGCAACAACGCAGCAACAGACCTGACTGTCTTCCCAATGAAGAAGACTGCTCTGAGGGTTAAGCTATTAGAACGCATGTGGGTGCGTATACACACATATAATTAGGGTGACTGATGTCCCCTTTTTAACTTTGGATTGATATGCAGAATTTCCTCTTCTCACATTTGGAGCTATTATTTATGGATGTTCTCATTTAGGGTTTGATGATAATAGTGATGATGAAGATAGTCCAAATCAAGTAATCTAGAAAATATTGTTTGAATGACTAAACTTTCACATTCAAGTATTTGAACAGGTCTAGGTTTGAGGCCACTATTCCCACCCTTTCTACTTATTGTTTTGTGGACATATCAAGAAAGTTGATGTTACGAGCAAAGAAATGTAATTTTGAATTTGTGTCATTCCACTTGTCTTGGGAGTTGAGTGCACTGAAGCCAAGGTCTTGTTATTATTTCCTCATGGCTCAAAAGTCTGAGTTGTATGGATCAAATCCTATAGCAGATGGAGGAGGAATAGTTATTCAAGATAATACTGGCAAAGGGAAGAGCAGAGGGAGTGAGATGGAGGTTAAGACTGTGTCCTTCAAAGATTAATGAGAGCTGAGTCTATGACAAACATCTTGTATAAGAACAGAATACCCAGAAAACACAATAATTCCATTCACTTTAGCTAATTATCTCCAGCAATACATGGCCATGACTGTTATGTTGCAACACCATGAAATTTATCTTGCTATTGTTACAGCTAAACTAGCAATGAGGTATTCTGCTTGCGGCACATGTTATTTATCAGTTAAATCCAATGAATTTTCACATTTCAGGCTCTAAAATTCCTGCTGATTTTCATTCTAATTGAGTTAAAGACAAAATAAAATTTCTGGTTATTAACAATAAGGAATCTAAGGGTAAAAAAACATATTGTTTAAAGATTTATAGTACCAAAACCTTAAGTAAATGGGTTACTAGGCGAGTTTTAATGATTTAAAACCAAGTCTATAAATTTTAGTCTTCACATGACCACTTATATTGTGTGGTGGCACGAGAGAAAGAGGAAAAAGAGTGGTGGAATTTATGCCTGCTTGTTTGCATTTTTGTGTGTCTCCTTGTGACGAAGCCTCATTGCCATCAAGGCGACCAAATGTTGTTTCCTCCCTCTCTAATTACCAGCTATTATGGTTTCTCCTTGTTTAGTTGTCCTCTAGTAAATAAACTGTCATGTCAGACTTTTTTTTTGTTTTTTGTTTCAGGGGATTTCTGAGCTGCCCAGTTGTGTTCCCAGGTAGGACAGTGTTGTTGGTTTCTCTTAGAGAAATAATCTGATGCATTCATATTTGGTTAAATGCCTGTTATACTATTCTCTTTCTGTAGATAGAACTGAGTAGAAGTGTAGCCCATAACCAGTTCCTGACACATTTGCTCTTTTGAACAGTCTTTTCAAGAAAAAGATGCCCAGGAACATGGCTTTCTCATATTTATCTGGTTAATAACTTTGAACTGGACGGTTTTCACAAGCAACAATATCCACCCAGGATAGAAAAAAAGACCACACAAATTCCAACAACTGCTGTCACTGCAAGCTCTGACTAGTGGTTTCTATAATGTTTAGCACAAAATCACTCCATCGAAAGAGGAAATGTGAAATTATTCATAGATAATCCTTCTTTTTTTTCTCATTTAAAGTATTGAAAAGCTTTGGCTCATGGTTTGTCAAAATCGAATGAAAGTAATAACATCTCTGAGTTTGAAAATAACAAGGTCCAGCTCAGTTACTTTAGCCCAGTTTCAAGTTACTTGTTCCCCAGTTTTTGTTTTTCCATTTTTTGGAGTTTTTCTCCAGAACTATGTCTGTATTTATGTTTAAAATTGATATTTTCCTTTCTCACACACATCTTTTTTTTTTGGTTGTTTGTTTGGTTGTTTGTTTCTTCCTTCCTTGCTTGCATTAAAATCCCCTTAACAGAATATTCTGTCAGTAAAGCCAAATTCTACTGTTCTTCAACACTTTTTTCTTTAATTTGACTTCGTTTTATTGAAACAGCTGGAGACGCAGGACTTGGGCGAGTGAAAGATAATATGCAGCACAGGGCTCAGGCCAGAACGCAGTGACAAGCACTCAGCCCCATTACTTGTTTTGCATGCTCCATCAGGTGAGCTACCAAGGGCTTTATTTCCCCCCCAAAGAATGTTTTATCTAGTTCCGCCCTACTGTGCTGTGATTGGCTATTACTACTGTGCTGGGATTAGCAAGTACTCTGTCTTCTATACCAGAAAGGTTTCTGGCATAAACCCTCTGGAAATTCGAGTTATTTAGTATCAAGAACAATAGCGTCCATGTTTGGAGCAGCCTACGTTGTGGTGGATGAATATGTCAAACACAAAGCTCTGTCCCAGAAGACCAAGATTTATGTCAAATGTTTAAGTTATTTTCAGATTTACCAGTAAGCCTACTTGATTTAAGCCTATTGCTTTCATTTTTAAAAACTCTTTTCAGTTGTCAGTCAGTTTGTTATTATATTAAACAAATATTACATTATTTGACTAATAACTAAGCCTCTAGGTTTCAGCATGAAAACTATGTGGTTAAGGTGACAAAAAGATAATGGTTTGGGTTAAAACATGGCTTAAGAGTAGAGCTCTGTGTTAAAGTAGACTATTTCACAGTTGAGTAGTGGCAATAAGTTCTAGCCAATCATACCATAGTAATAGCCTACTAACCAATCACAGCACAGCAGGCCTGAAGTAATTTAAACAGTCTTGCGGAAAGAAATAACTATAACAAATAATTTTGAATATAGTATTGTTATGAAGTATTTTATAGCAGTATTACTATTTTAGTTTGACTATAGAACCTGAGCGCTATGTTTTTCTTCTGCCATTTAGTTGCTTTTCTGAGGGAAGAACACAGCCAACTACTTACAGTGTACTACGGTCGCTAACAGACACACATGGGGTGATAGATTTGACCAAAATGTGTGCCATGACAGAAACAAGCATGTAAAAAAGCAACAACCAAAAAAACAACGTAAAACACAAATCATAGAAAAAACAAGTCGTAACTGAGTGTTGAAACTTTTATTTATTTTTTAATTTTTTCAATTACACATAAACTACTTGACAGATTACCATGAAAGTGGAAGGGTGGTTCATGTGCCATTGAAGAAGTCATCAAATTTTGGAGATTTTCCAACTATAAAACAAAAAACGAAAAAAGTCATTCTATTTTTGAGGTGAAAAACACAGATCTGTATGACAAATAAAAATGTACTAATATTATTATAATCATTCCTCTTAGTTGACTTGAATGTTCTGGTAGTATTTTTAAACTGTACATGTCCATAATATACATAAAAAAACAATGAACGTGCTTTAATGAGAACAATAACCAGGCCACTGCAATTTTCTTCAGTTTTAGAATGAAGATTGTTGGTTCTGGCATTGGTAAGAAAGCGTCCCTGGTATGATGTCTGGTGTGGGGGGGATAGTGTTACACGCCAGCAGCCTGCTGGCTTCTTCTCCTTCTGCACGATGTGAGCTTGAAGGAATGTGCCGCCTGAGAACCACAGGGAGGAAGAGGGTACTGACGGCAAGCAGTAAACAAAGTGAGCCGATTTGTTTACTTGTTTGTGTGCTACTGTGTAATAAGGCTATGGGCCTCGGCAGCTTCAAACATGCTCTTAAATAACATCTGCTTTGTGAGTTTGTGTCACTAAACAGCCATGTCAGGACACACCATGACTTAAAATTGCAGCTCAAAATCAATATTTTCCTCCATCTCATACTGGATTATTGCACTGGAGACAGTTCAAGAATGGACAAGCACTCATTGAGAAGACAGGAAAATGTTGGAGTGGATAGACGGGAGAGACCAATTGCTTTTTTCTAATTCACCACAATCAGAAACAGATTTTCAACAATTAGTCTGAACTCACTTGCAGGTTTATTGACTAAAAACCCAGTGAAAATGACTCTCAGACAACCAAATGAAAATTATTACTACTGATTATGATCTTTAATACTTTGTATTTGCTATACATTTATTAGTTAATGCTGTATTTCCGAGAATACCCAATCCAATCATTTGTTTGTTTGTTACTCTTTTTCACTTTAACCTAATTGGCTACAGTAAAGCAGTTTAGCAGCATTTTAATGTTAATTTCTTATTTAAGTGCTCTGCTGCATTTCAGGATAAGTGTATGTTAATTGTACCATTATTCAGATTACAAATAACTTAACATAATAATTCCTGAATCCTTTTGCAGCTTCCAGTATGTTTATAACTCTGGAAAATTTTCCATGAATATATAGTTTTTGAAAATAAATTGTTTTCTCAAAAAGTTCTCCATTAAATCTACATCCTCATATTTGTAAATCACAACCCCAGAACAACCATCCTTTGAATTGATTGTTAGCCACGGAGCCTCTTGCATTAATTTCTTTCAGCGTGTTACAAGTGAATTAGTGAAATGTAGAAAATGATGTATGGCACGTCTAATACCTGCTGTAAATCCTCATGACATAGCCACTTAATAATGTGGCTGGAGACCTCTTGGCATCATTTTTCACCGAATCCATTGACAACCTGAAACTAGTAAATCTCTTAGAGTAGACAGTGTTCTAAGTTTGCCTTTAAGTGATTTATTATAAAATATCTGCATTAAATGCTTTGCAAAAATGTCCCTGTGCATTTTAATAGAGTTTTGCATGAAACATATTATACCAAGCAAGGCAAATAATAGATTTTTTTTTCTCTTTAAAATGCAACGGTGTGTGACAGACAGTCATGCTTCACACGTGTAATGATTTGGTAAAATGCAGCATGTTATTTGCATAGACTTAGACACATTTACACAAATTTAGCAATGTCTTCTACAGTGTGGTAATGGTTTGTATAATCAGTCATCTAAAGAAAAGTTCATTACATTCATTGAGTGGAAGCATAATATTAGCATTAGTTAAACTGGGTGCCACCCTGTGTTTTGGTGTCCCATTTTATTTCAAATTTGGAAAAGATCCCATCTATTGCAAATGGCCCAGGAAATGAGTTTTTCATCATTTTCAATGCAAGAGAAATTTCTTTTATATCCGTGTAACATACTGCGACCCATAATATTATATATCACATTCATGAAACTGCTATTTGAATTTGTAACAGTTTCGACAAAAGCCAGTTTAACCACTTCGTTGGCTTGGGCATGCTGTGTCTTTTAACGTTTCCCATACGTTGGACACCTTCTCAAACTCCGACCTCCAACCCCCCACCACAACAGCTGGTGTCTCAGTGAGGGCCCTGACGTTAAACTGCCACCCCAGCCTTTCAGTGCAGATCAAATATAATGGTATGAGAGGCCCCTACGGCCCCGAAAGAAAAATGCACCAAATATGTTCCACCAAACAATGATCGATTAAAGTCTCGCCTTCCGTGAACATTAACAAATGTTACATTTTTTTGCAAGTTGGCTATAACTTATTATGTTAAGATACACAGGTTTGCAAAACATGTGCTAATAAGAACAAGTTTAATTGTTCCTTCAGTTACTGCAGAAGAAAAAAAAAATGTTTTCATAAATACATATCAAATTCTACTACATGTATGATCTGCATCACTTTACCTGTGAAATAAAATAAATAAATAAATAAATCAGCTGCTTTCTGTTTGTTCCAGAATAAAGTTAAAACACATTTCCCATTAAAAATGACTGGATCCATAGGTTGTTCCAGTTTCTTGATGTGAGTCATGTGTGCATTAATGGTTGCTCCACGGGCAGAATTAAAACCTGACTCTTGTGTTGCCTCTGATTCAAAATCACAGACTGGCTGTTGTTTTAAAAACATCAGGTTCCTATATACTTTCTCAAGTACATTTGATTTACATCTTGTTCTGTTAAAGGTCTGCAGATCATGGTGCTGTAATTATAAGTGGGCCAAAGAAGTAATACTCTGATGTGATTAAAGATCATAGATGGATTATATATTCTAGATACACACAGTAGGCCTACATGTACAAAATCAAACCAGCTGCATTATTTAACTAACTTCGAGGTAGAATAAACCAAAAACATACTCTAAATGAGAGGATATTTGATTAAGTGAAGCCTATCACTATAAGTGACTGGATGTTTCCCCTTTTTGATCCCCAAATTTCCAATATTTCTGTTTTACTGAATCAAACTGCAGTTTTGCTTTGCCTGTAAATGCTGAATAGATGTCATTCACGTCAAGAAGATAGCTACTTGTGGTAATGGCTGTAAACTGACCTGTGGTGAACTTTCGCGCTGTGTTTTGCTGTCTGTCAGACTCTGTAGGACCCAGCGGAAAACTGCTCCAAACGGAGGGAGACGGAGCGAGAGAGAGGGAGAAAGCTGAGTGGAGAGAAGACCCTCTCAGATCAGTCAGTGGCTACATGGAGTTATGTACCTCTGATCCGCTGCCATGGATTGCAATCCGCGATCACATCTTTTCATTTTACCTCTTTTATTGTCCTGCGTTATCCCTGCGTTCCCCGTAATCTACCCCCCCAATGAAGGTAAGGGAACTCTGTCTGCGGACATGTGTGTTTATGCGTATGCGCGCGCTGCGCTGTGGTACAAGTCTCGGTTAGAGCCGAGCGCTCGTCGCGGACCTGTCCAAATTTTTAATGATAAGATGAGCTGGAGCGCGTCGAGGTGACACTGAGGATCACGGAGAGCCGGGATATTATCGCTAACAGTCAATGAGTAGACAACAAACCTGAAAGTAGACCCGGGCAATGTGGCGTAATTTAGGAATGTCGTGAATGAGGCGATTAAGAGTTAGAGAGGAAGGAGTGAACTGAGCGATGGCGAGGAGGACACAAAGCGCACATCGAGGCCGAAGAGATGCGAAGAAACTCCGACGTCTGTGTTGCCATTAGAGGTTCACGCTGATCTGTACAATGTATTAGGGGGGGGAGATTCCTCTCTTAGTCTTTCCAGTCACACCGATTTTAAAATAGAGGATGAGCACAATCGCATAGTGCGTGTGAAGGCGCGGATGTCTTTCATGGTTCTGACATCAAAAATAATATGGGGGATTTGTAAACTGTCCCTTTATACAAAGTTATAATGTTTGTGTTTCAATTTATATTTAAATACGATGTTTCATGAAACACGTGAAAAAGGAAGAAGGCGCAGTCAGTTGGATTCTTTTGCTTCTCTTTACGCTTGTGGCAATATTTTTGAAAGCCGGCAGAATAAGGCAGACCGATCCACGGTCAGCAGTCACTTCTCTAGACGTGTGAAACTGCGCCGGAGACAAGTGAAACAAACTGCACCTCCATTACTTAACTTTCTCAACATAGGCTCCATGTAAACGTACTGTTACCCCCCCGATGGAATAGCCTACCTGTCATAGTTTAAGTGTTCTGGAGTGGGGTCAAAGTGAAAAGGGCAGGGACACGCGTGTTTCGAGAGCAGCTGGGTGCTCTGAAGGTTAAAACTGCCCACAGGGGGGGGGGAAGTACATTTCGGTGGAGATTTGGGTCACACTGTCTAACGTGGCATGGATCACGAATACTGTTATTTTCTATTAAAAATATAAGCTGAAGAATTAATAAATTACTACACATATAGTTGTGTAATTATGATGCTTGTGCTTCATGGGAATTAATGAGCGATATATCAGCACAAATTGGAATAATCTAAATGTTTGACCCAATACCGATAAATTCATTAAATGAATGAGCCTTTATTAGACAGTATCTACTATCCAACTAGAGCAAATCAATGTTCAGAGTCTGACAATTGAATTAATAGAACCCTGTTACCGATCCTTCTGCCGCCTGAAAAGACAACGATGATGTTATAGGGTTAATGTTGTGAAGGCCACGTCAAGAGAAAAGTCCTAATCCAATAGAAACATTCTAAAGGGAAAGTTGTCCACAACATAAAACCCCCAAAAAAACGATCGATTGTGTTGTTTCCATTTAGTTCATTAATAATACACGATGCTGGACTCCTTCCACTGAAATCACTAACCACACAAATAGAAACTTATAGGTTACTTTGTCAAACACAATTCTTCAACAAGTTCAATCCTAAAACCTGATTTTAAAAAAATCTGATCGATTTTATTCATTTGTTTTTTATTTTATTTTTGTTGAATATTCTAAATGTTTACAATGTTGTCTCTTGTATCAGGCAAATATGCTGCTGCACAATGCAAGGTTGTTAATGCATGTGAGGCTTACATCTGTAAACTAGATATGAAGCCTAGTTGGACTGCGATTCAGTTAAAAAAAAAAAGGATCAGAAAGTGACTGTGTGATGGTCAACTTGGACTATGGCTGCAGTTCTGTTATTTGAATCTGCAAATTGCTTTTGATGTGAGAATCTTAAAATGTTAACAATGATTATATATAATAATCATTTTTTTATTGAGATAAAAATCTATAGTGGATATTTAGTATTTGCTGAGTACTGAAAGTGTTGTGTAGGTGTGTGTGTGTGTGTGTGTGTGTGTGTGTGTGTGTGTGTGTGTGTGTGTGTGTGTGTGTGTGTGTGTGTGTGTGTGTGATAGAGAGAGAGAGATAGAGAAACAGAGAGAGAGAGAGAGTTTAAAAAGTGGTTAAAAAAGAAGAGAAAAGACATAGGGACAAATTATCTACAACTTCAACAAGAGGGCTGAAATCAACAAAGGCCTAAAACAATATATAAAAAAATAAGATCAAGATGAAAAACAAATTGGTCCATTATATTCACTTTTCCGAGACATATAAATCTGCCAGAGTGTGTCAGTATCGAGCCGCTCCGTCTCTATATATTGTAAAGAAATTCATACAGACAGCTATAATATGACGCTATAACAGGTCAAACACACTTTGAACGAGTAGAGAGCTCTGTCTCTCGTCCGGTTTAAAAGTTTAAGTGTGTTGGTGCAAACGGTTCTGCTTTATAATCCTGGTTATGTTCCCGTTTCCAGAGACAATCAAAACCATCACAGCACTGAAGCAATAAACCAGTTTAAACCAACAGGCTATAAAGTTACAAACGCACTGATGAGCACCTGATAACGCGTTTTCCCTATTGAATAGATCGAATCAACGGACGCTGTGATTGGGACGGTCAGTGAGCAGCCTCTCACATTTGGTTGGGACTCATTTACTTCTTGGTTTGTAAAAGTCAACTTAAATGTCACAAAGCATGTCTTCTTTTTAATTTGGTACAATGACAAGCCTGAACTTTCACAGCACATAAGCGCTCTTTTTAAACTTGAGTCGTTTTACTTGTTTTGTGCTGTAGGTCAGTGTTGGCCGGGCTGGAGGATGAACAAAGTTCTAGGCTTTTATTTTATTCAGAAAGGCTGCCGCCGATCAAACCATACTGTACTGCAAACCCTTGGTAAATAAAAAAAAGAGCTCTCAGGGTTGACAAGAGATAGGCTACTAAAATATGAATGGTCAGAAATTGATCTGATGTTTGTCGACAGATTTCTGAACTTTCCATCAAAGCGATGCAAATAAATGAAATGAATTAAAAGCCCATTTTTCCTACTTCTGGACTCTATCGAACTTTTTCATAGAGTTATTGTAATAGACGAATTAATAACTTAATAATAGCCTATATATTTTTATGTAAAACAAGCATAAACTTTCAACGGGATGATGGAAAGTTAGGTTATTATTTTATTATTTCCCTTTAAGTCTAGCAAGGCTGTATTTCTTGTAATCATCTATCCGATCTCGGCACCGTGCCTGCCAACAGTGAAGAATAACATTTTCTGTGTGGTTTTCATTAGATCCTCATGATATTGTTTGAAACTTTGGGGAAACGCTGGGAGAAATAAAGAGAAAATCCCTGAGAATAGTGAGAGGGGCGCGTGCTGATTTGAACCCTGGGCAGATGTAAAAAAAAAAAAAAAAAAAAAAATCTGATAATGTTTAAAAAATATTTGTTTCCATTATTAAAGCGATAAAAAAGATATCAGTGCCTTTTGCTGCGGTGGACTGTCCCTTTGCGTGGTTTCGTGGTGTGATGTTGGTCCTCTGCAGGGGGGGGGGCGGCGGGAGGCCTCGGATATTTTTAGCCGGCGGGAGGGAGGCTTGGCCCGTAAAGCCCGACGCAGGAGTCCCGCTGGGACGGATGGGTGTTTGTGAGCGATGGCACCTTTCAGAGGTGCTGGAAAAATACTTGCACATGCCCCTCCTTTAATAGTAAACCAATTTTATCCAAATAGACAACAGGCCTATAATTTTAAGAGTGCCGTGGACAAACATTGATCTGAAGATGAAGTGGCATCCTCAATTTGGAGCATGTGTTTTGGCCTTCAGAGTTAAATAAGAAACACAAGGTCTGTGTGTGTTTCTGTTGCTGAATGTAGAGATATGCGTTTATACTGCATGCACTCAGTACTGCTGGATGTCTTTAGTGACTTTATGCAAGTCTGTGTTTGTGTACAGCGTACAAGGCATGGAGAGAAAGAAAGAAAGAAAGAACGAATGAAAGAAAGAAAGAAAGAAAAATTGGGGGCAGAGGGGTTGGGCAAGCAGTAACATCAGACAGAGCGACTCTGCACTTGAATAATTCATAATGGGAGGTGAACACTTCACCCTTTAACACAGGCACAAGTCGTCTTGCTTTTGCCTGCACTGCGGCCTGCCAACCTACACACACAGAGCCAGACAAAACCGTCTCCACTTTGTTCACAATGACATGGGAGATATCTGAAGAACGTGTGTGCAACTATTCTATTCTATTCTATTCTATTCTATTCTGTTCTGTTCTGTTCTGCTCTATTCTATTCTATTCTATTCTATTCTGTTCTGTTCTGTTCTGCTCTATTCTATTCTATTCTATTCTATGACTTAGTCCAGAAGGGAGGGTCTCTTCTTCTTTTTCTGACTGACAGCTTCTTCTTCTCACTCATAAATTAATTTGATTATGTGTGTGTCTGCGGTCTGTGTCAGTGTCAGGTTTCCTTTTTTCCCTTCATCATATTTCACTGAAAGAGAGGGACTATAGAGTGGATAACGTAGCTGTTAAATCCCATCATAATGTGCAACCTGCACACCTTTTCTCCAGTATTTCACGTTAGTATTTCAACACATTCTATGTGTGCTAAGAAAAAAGAAAAATCAATGTAATGCCACACTAAGAAAAAAAAATACACTCATCTTCATCAGTTTATCGTGAAAACCTGTGTCTTCTGTTCAGGGTCGGTTTATGTGTTTGATAGTAGCCAGGTATGTGCTATGTATTGATTCATCTGTTTCTACCTCTGTGATGTTTTGCCCAGACAGGCTGGCTCGGTTTGCTATTAATACTCCTAGTTCTCGTTTAGAGGCACTCCCTAATGGGGCAGGGGCTATATGCTTGGCTGACACTAGCTTTGCTAACTGACTGTGTGTGTGTGTGTGTGTGTGTGTTAGAGAGAGCAAGAGTAAGAAAAAGACTGTCAGGAAAAAAAATGTGTGTGCTCATTTTGTCCCTGCTTGAGTATATATGCAGGAATATGTGTATATTTCACTGAGTATCTGAAAGAGTGTATGCATAGTATATGTAGTGATGTGCATGTTTGCCAATTCATTTTTTTGGGGGTGCATCTTTTGCTGTGATTTTGCAACCGTGCTAGTGTTAGTGTTTATGCATGCGCTTGTGGATGCGTATGCGTGTTTGTGTGCATGTGTGGGTGCTGATTTTCCCCAGCCAAGTGCAGCTGGAGGGGGGCTCTTTCCTCCTGCGATATGAGAGCCGTCTAATTTTCTGCTCTCAAATTCCTCTGCTCGGCTCATTTGGAGTGGTGGGCTTGGCTAGTTGAGAAATGTAAATTGGAAGCAATGGCCCTGGATGCTGAGCTGCTATTATCTGACATGAACAGATAGCTTCATTAGACTCTGATGGGAATGTGTCTTCTGCCACTCAATTGGCTGCCGCTCAGGTGACAAATTCAGTATCTTTTTGAGCCTTGAATGTGATAATAAGTCTCCCTCTGTGTGTCTCCCTTTCTCCGCTTTCGTGTCAGCCTTTTTTTTTCTTTTTTCTTTTTTGCCACACTGGCTAATCGTTATCAAATTTTCCTGAAGAAAATGATGATTTATATCTCAGCCTTCATCCTTGTGTGAACAATTAGTTTATGGAGCCACAAATCAAGTTTCTCTGCACATTTCATTCATGCTGCTTGAGAGGGGTTGACTAAAATAGTTTTCACTGTGCCACAGCAGTCCTTCCTGACCCACAATTACTCTCTCTGACTCTCTCTTTGGAGATGTGTACATTCTTGCTTACTGGAGCTTTGAATGAGAGAATACAGGGAGATTGTCTTCTTTTTAGTTTAACAGTGAATAGAGTTACAGCTCCAGGGCTGGCCGCACTGCTGCTTCACGTGGCTGTTTATGCGTGCGCTTCCTTGGGTTAAGTGTGTGTGTGTGTGTGTGTGAATGTACACTTGTGGTTATGTGTGCGTGTTGAGCTGTGGACTGATTTGCTCTCAGTGGGATGAGAAAGAGGCTTCATGTTCAAACATAAAGGGAGAGAACATTGGGATAGTGAAACGTTAATGTTCTCTCTATTTACATAAGCTGTTCATTTAGCCTGCATGTCTGTAATTACAGAAACATGTCAATTTGAGTGTATTTATTTTGGATGATTACTAAGTTAAAATGTGGCACTGTAAACATGAATAAACTACTTTACAATTGCTTTAAAGATTTGTACCAGAAAAGAGGCTGTGAAAGAGCAGTTTTACAGACTATTGTCTGTTTTTTTTATTAATAATAAAAAAAAGTGAAAACATCTTCCTCAAAAAGCAAATATGTATGTTTATGCTTAACAGTTGCTTTTTATTATTGCATCTGAATTAAAAGTAATCACAAGCTGTATTCAGTTATTCTTCATACATGGATCTAAATTTGTACAATGTTTGGATAATGAGGTATAGGGGCATTAATGGAGAATAAGGCTTCCTCAACATTCCCCAGTCCATAAGTCATGGTCCATATAGACCTTTGTATTTGATCACTGTCATTCATACTGCAGCCATGTGTATATAATTAGAATAAAAAATGTTGTAGGTTTTTTGGGGGGTTTTTTGGTTCATGAGGAAGATACTGTACGCCAGATTCAATTCGGCCAACATGGTGTGCAGCTGTGTATGTCTGATTTTAGTCTGAGGTAGAAGTGACTTACTTACCTGTAGGTCATGACACCAAAGTTGCTCTTTGCTACTTAATTTTGCACCATAACACACCATATGAAACATCCTTCAATAACCCAAAACCTCTTACCTCTTGGTTTTGGGTGATACACAATCATGACAGGGCACACAATTAAAATTGTATTTCTACTCATTATTAATGGATTTTTATTTTCTTTCGAGTGTTGCCAGTTGACTTGATGCCATTTTGCTTTACCTGGTGACAGTTCAATCATTGCGGGGCGTTCATGTGGCTAGATAGAACATGGGTCAAAAATAAACGTATGAAATCTAGGCTCTATTTTAGTTCTCTATCTCAAGGGCATCTGTGTTGGAGCAGGTTTGCCCTGAAACCCTGCTGTGATACTTTCTACTGCAAGACAAGAAAGCCCGCTCTCACTCTCACTGCAGGTTAGCATAGGATTTAGCATAGTATATGTGTAGTGTGTGTGTGTGTGTCTATGTAAGTGTGTAGCAGCTGAGCAAACAGAGCCATGATCAGTGCTTGAGGTTGACGATCCCCCTTTGGGATTAGATGGCGGCTAATTGGGGCTAACAAGGACTAGACACTCACATGTTCTCTTTGTTTCCCCCCCCTCTCTGTCCCTTCCTCACCACAGTCAACCTGTTAGACTCTAAAGCAAGCCAAGGCGAGTTAGGATGGATTTCCTACCCATCACATGGGGTAAGTATCCTCTATCTCTATGTTTACCCACATCATGTCTGAATATGCTTACACTTTGGAGACAGATACACCAACATGAACTGGATGCTGGATTCAGGCCCCACAACACATGTAACCAGGATTTTCAAACTCCTGTGGTTCTCACTGTGTGATCTTGACCCAATGAGCCAACAGCAGATTAACCCACTTTTCTTTAGACATTGTTGTCCATTCTCCATCTCACAGGTTAAAGGTTAAGTATTCAGAGCTTGCCATATGGTCAAGAAGCTTAAGGGGAAATTTATTGCGTGTGTGTCCTGGTGTTTACAGAAAGATTAAGGCATTAAAGGATTTTAGGTTGTAGGCACAAAAGCATCCACACAACAATTGATGAGTATTGATGAGCTTACCTCTTTTCAGTCATCAACAGAGATACAGTAGATATTCTGCTGCTGTTGCATGTAAACACTGTAATTCCACTGTGGAGATTTCACTTGTTAATCCATTTGTTCTTGATTGAAAATATGCACCACCTCATTCTGTCTGTCACACATGCTTTAATACAGTTACGTGTTTGATAACACATATTTTTCAAGTTTGTGTGTGTTAATAATGTCTTAATGCATTTTTTTTTTAAAAAGTAACTATAAAATATCTAGCCAAAGTTCATTATTCTGGATTTGGTCTCTGTTCTGTTATTCAAGAGTGATGTAAGTGTAAAAACATACACACTGCAATAATTTGAAAAGTGAGTTTTAATAAGTATGTTTTGGTGACGACATTCTTGGCACAAACCTTTTCCCTGCTGAAAAAATATATATATTAGTACATGTGAGAATTCTACAAATTTCAGCCAGCAATGCTGCGGCAACATATCCCCATACCTTTTGAAAACAATGTCTGCAGCCTCATCTATCAGCCTCTCTCTGCAGCCGAAGACCCTCCAGTGAGCTTTCCCTGAGTGTTTATTTGTCCAACTAGTTAGACTACTGTGCTTTGGGGCTGCCCCACTGACACACACACACACACACACACACACACACACACACACACACACACACACACCACACACACACACACACACACACATACACACACACACACACACACACACACACACACACACACACACACACACACGCACACACCACTTCCTCCTCATTCCTTTATTAAGTGTTAGAATTACTCCTTGGCAGTAGCTTAAGGTAATCCAGTCATTTGTTCCGTGGAGCTGCCAAACCTTGTTTCCCTCAGCCATATACAACACTGGCACCGTCAAAACACCAGCGCTGAGTTTCTTTAGGTTGAACCGCAATTTTTAAAAAATGACCCAAATGAGAAATTGCAGGTGGTGGAAAATACATTTTGTCCAAAGACAATTGCAGACTACTGAACAATTTCATGACCATTTTAACAAAGAGATTGATGCTCTAATAATAGATGTTATTCACATGAGACCGAGCCGAAACTGCACACCGATTATGTGGTGTGAGCAGATCTCTGCTTTATGCAAGTTTCTTTCTTTGAATACGCAAAGAAGAAAAGCAAATGGCTACACGGTTCATAATAATGCTGAGGGGATGGACGCCAATGTCACTCTTAAATGAGAATTAGTCAAGAGGGAAAGAGAGGAGATAGGAAATGATCAAAAAGAGGAACAGGGAGAGAGAGAGAGAGAGGTAAAAGAGATGAAGAGAGGGAAAAGAGAGAGAAGAGGTGAGAGGAAGGACAGGGAAGGATGAGAGAGAGATATTGCTGATGATCAAGTCCTCAAGGTGAATCATCTGTAATTACTCACGTCATCCACTGACTGCGTGCTGATAAGCAGTCCACCCTAGGAGACAGCTGCTCACAAATGATTTCTCATAATGTGGCAGTGGCACTGAACCCTCTCACATACACAAATGCACACAAACACTCATTCACATTGATGGAGAGGCCACGGCTATTGGCCTACCGAGACACAACGTGCTCCGGTCACAACAAATTAAGAGCTTAGGATGTCACTGCGGAGCCACACACAAGACTGACAAGTGTGTGTTTGCGTGAGCGCGTGTGATCCAGATATACTGTTATCTGTCTGGGAGGCAGGCTGATTGCCGTGCGGCGTCCAGGGGGCTTAGCCCTCCACAAGACTAAAGACTGTTAAAGATTACATACTTGCATGCTTTGAAAGCATTCTTCAGTAACAAACCAACACCCCCGACACTGGCCATGCATACAAATTAGAAGTAATGGGCACATATGAATTGAAGACCATTGTTACCAACAAAGGATGCAAAAGCATGAATGTTTCTGCAAGGACTGTTACATATTGACGTCATTGTTTGACAACGTTTTCGCACAAATAGTTATTATTTACAATGTGCAATACAATATGTCCTGCTGGAATGCAGTGATATTCAAATATTTAAAATATTGAAAGTTTGGCAAAAATCAGCAAAAACCGCGTATTTACAGTTCAACCAACAGATTTACATCCAAACTAGAAAGCTTACATAATAGTGTGTTTACTGTCTGCTTTTCATGTTTGAATGAAAACAAGTGTGTGGCAGATGTTACAAAACACTGGGCAGCTCAAAGGAAAAGCAGAATTATACAAAGTCAGTGGGACTGCTGAGTCAGCCTCCCAAGAAACGACAAGAAAAAATTAGGAATTCTTTCTGCACTCTCGCCTGTAAATGCTTTTACATATTTTTATGTTTTTTTCTTTCTTTTTTTTCTTAGCATTTGTCGTCTTATAATCTCTATGACTGGTTGAGCCTTTTATGAAAGCTACACTAACAATGGCATTAACCAAACCTTTATATTGCGATGAGGACGGTTGACATGTACAGAAAAAAGCCAGAAGTCACGATGTGTGAACTGTCCATATACTGACAAGT
Organism: Chaunax sp. Z400; assembly: GCA_037577475.1. Lineage (NCBI taxonomy): Eukaryota > Metazoa > Chordata > Actinopteri > Lophiiformes > Chaunacidae > Chaunax > Chaunax sp. Z400. The sequence goes on along the minus strand of CM075196.1, from coordinate 15,709,977 downwards.
ATTGAACACACACACACACACACACACACACACACACACACACACACACACACACACACACACACACACACACACACACACACACACACACACACACAGACTTTCACATTCCAATTCTCAGGTCTGGAGGGAGAGGGTGGCAAGGGTATGACCTATTTAATTATATTTTGGACGTCAGTGTGCAAGATTCTTTTTTTCTTTCTTCCTTTCTTATGTCTTTCTTTCTTTCTTTCTTTCTTTCTTTCTTTCTTTCTTTCTTTCTTTCTTTCTTTCCATTTTTACTCACCCAAGGTAACGATGCCCCCCATGCATTGCTGCCCCTCCATCAAAGAAATCAGCCTAAAACACTTTCCTAACACTGCCAGAAAGAGAGGGACAGTGCTGAGAAAAGCCCACCCATAAACAAAGATTAACAGGGCACGGAAGGGGTAAGAGAGGAGGAGAAAGACGAGGAAAAGTCTATTATAGTTACATTCCTTCTGGTAACAGCTGATGCAAACCCTCTGACAGATAACTATATAGAGCATTTCAAAAATTATATCAAACACCCCCATTGGTATAAGAAATACTTCCCAATTGTGTGTTAATGTCCCCCACTGAAAGTGTTAGAAGTTTGTATAATTAAAAAGCCATGAGTAACAATTCAACAGATGTTGTACCACGCCAACAATTACACCCCATGGTGTTGTGAATGTAGTGCGGAAGTAGTATTTTGGAAATATTTGAAAATGAATGAATCCTTCAGCAGTCGTTGCTGATGAGTGCTTGCACAGAGCCGGTCGAAAACAGGAGGAAGGAAAAAGAAGAGAAGCTATAAAGTGTGTCGTTGGGTCTCATTTTGGTAAGAGCTGCTGATGAAGTGTCCTCTGACTGATAGGCTGCAGTTGTTCTGTCTGTGACCCCACTGACCCGTCAGGAGCCCAGAGCATAAGCTATGTCCCACCCTTGTTGTGGACACCAGTTTTTAGACTTACCCCTCTCCAGCTGTAGAAGTTTAATGTGCTGTTGTAAAGACACTACCTGTGAAATTTGTTTCTCACATTCTTGTAAAGCTCCATTTAGCAAGCCCAAGTCAGAAAAAAAAAACCGACATATAAGTGGAGAGTTTAAAAATGTAAATATAAACATTTCCAGCATGTTTACATTATTATGTAACTTATTTTATTTTATAAGTCAATTAGGTTTGACCACCATTTACTAGGTTTCAACCAAAACCCCATCATTGACGCTGCCATTAATCCTTGTTATGGAGGATGCTCATTTTCGACCCAAACACAACTAGCCTTGGTTATGCATTGTTACCCTACACTGACCCATATACTGGTCCATTAACTCCCGTTGACCTGTATGCCTTTGAAGTGGGTGAACTGGTGTGCTGACTCGGTGACTCTGAGACGTGCCTGTTGCCGTAGTTGTAATGTCATGACCAGATCAGGTTACCTACACTTCATTTTACTGTCCCTTTAATTGCTTCGCAAACCTACAGCACAGATCAGAGGGACCAGGGGCAAGATTACACCAAACTGTGCCCCAACTGCGACCATCAGGGGTTGGGGTCAGAGGTCACAAGGACCGGTGTAGGGTCATAGTGTTGTTATGTATCAATTAGAGTACTGGGAGAGAGAAGTGACGCCCCCATGGAGAGAAACGAGGGGTTGGCTGCTCGCTTTATTTATTCTGGTTGACATACAAACAGTTCCACACATTCAAAGTGGGGGTTACTTTTGGTGGTGGCAGAGTTTCCTGCTAAAAGTAGTTAGGATTTAATGTTAGAACAGATCCATTTTCCCAAATAGATTTTTTTTTTAAATCCGGAAATATATAATTATGATAAGACATTCTCTTTATATTTCCTAAAATTCTCTTCCTCCTCCCCAAGCAAAGCATAATAAAACAAATATTAGGTAATAAACCCAGGGAAGTGATCGAGATCATTCCTATGATGTAATGTTTGGGGATGGGGAAAAGGGAGGAGGGCAGCTCCATGTAATGGATGCTATCCTCCAGAGTGGGATCCTGACATCAGGGGTCTCATTTACTTTGGCAGAGACTTGCTCAGTTCAATTCATCTTCTCTCGAATAGGATATAGCACACCCAACATACGAAGAGAGACATACACACACCTGGGTTTGATTTTGAGCCCTGTGTGTGTGTGTTAAGACCCCTCCCAAAGACAGAGGGAAAAATATTTGCCTTAAATTCAGCCCAGTTTACATCATGTTGATGGACATGGATGTACAGTGGCTGTATGAAGGGATATGCACAATGCTTGTAGCTCACACAATACTCACTCAATACAGGCCTATGTAATGCTCCTGTACTGTAGGCGCAATCTAGTGTCTGTCCCATTTATACTGTATTTGCTCCATCCTCTTAAGTTTTTCATAAGTAGGAGATCGTAGAGAGTTAAAAAGAAAGGCAGAGCCAGTGGCAAACAACCCTGTCTTCCAGAAATGACATTTAAATTATTTGTTTTTCCAATTGCTGCCAAGATTATTTTCACTGACAAAGTCTTTTATTTTTTAAGGAAGTATTTAGTCGTGTGTAAAGCACAGGACTTTGGCATCTGGAGACCAGGGTGTGCACCCTGAGTTCCACATTAAATTAGTTTAGCAAAATATTGTGATTTGGGGCAAATATAGGAAATGTAAAGATATTCAAGATCTTTAATTAATCATAAGTAATTGCTCTTCGAACCAAAACATAAGCATAAAAGATATTAAGGAGGGAAAGTGAATGAAGAATGACCATTTTGTGCCTTTACATTCATTAATGTTTACTTTCATGAAAAAGTTCTCATTAATCTGAATAATAAGAAGTCATGTAACATCATGTTCCTCTCAAAACTTTTCTGCTGCTGTTAATTATAAACTGTAGCTGTAGTTTTAAGGTTTTAGGAGACAGGTGCAACCAAAGATAAGCTGTAATGTGCTCACATCATTATATACACTGTTGGGTGGAGTGTCTTCATTAACAAGTGACCTTACATGTATTTTTGGACAGAGCATAAAGATGCATTTTTTTGTATTACATATACTTTTCATAATTTTAATAATTGCATTACATATTTTTAACCAGTAGCAGTGACAGATGACATTTGCGCAGAATAAGCGAGATCCCTGGTTGTGCTGGTTTCAATGCCGGAAGAAAAATGTTTAACTACGACAGAGAAAAAAACATAGAAAGCATGAAGCAGATTAGGATGCCTTCTCTCCGTAAGTAAGTTATTACATTTATTCAGAGGTAAACGATTAAATGACACATCAAGTTTAGCTTCTCCTCTTTAAAGCTAGCCCCACTCAATTCTGTCTACTTTCCCTTGTTATTGTTGGAACTGCAGAGAGCTTGAACTACACTCTGATGAATGAGGTGATGCCAAGGAAGGCATGACAGGGGAGACTAAACACCTACAGAATCTCTCCCCTCAACTGTGCTCTCACTTTATCTCTCCCTCCTTCTTCCTGTTGCTATTTTTCAGCTCTACCTCTTTCACGTTCTCCGCTGTTCCCTCTTGCTCGTTCTTTCTTATTCTGTCGCCGTCTCTTTGTGGTGTTTCATTAACTTTACTGTGAGATGAAAAACAAGTGGCCATCCTTCAGCCTGAGAGCTCCTTGAGCGCTAGGCACTCATATATGTGTTTTACACCCGTGCGCACACACACACTAACAGGCGCACAAAAACGTGTAATAGAGAACCTAGACTTTCTTAGCTCGTCATTAATTTCTGTGTTCGGGCTGAAAGCACCTGCTGTGTCTGCCTGCTATGGGACTTTAAACACTTCACATGAGCCTCATATGAACGCATGTGTGTGTGTGTGGGTTTATGTTTCCATTAATGCTTGTGTGAAAGAAGCGATAATTCAGTTTCCACTTACCCAGAAGGTATTTCTCTTTTCCCTGTTTCTCTCTCTCGAAAAAAAGCTCTACTCATGCAGGCAGATATCCATTCTCAATTTCACAAAAAGAAAAAGAAAAAAAGAGAAAGAAGAGATAAAGCATCCATTTGCACATTTAGGCCCATTCATTCTAATGACTGTCATTTTGATCACAATGAGACCAGTGTTTCAGGTGTTTCCCCATTCATCATCGCTCTGATTCAGTGTTGATTTGCCTGGACAGCGAAGCCAAAGCGCATGATCAATGAGTCTTCCCGCTGTGTTGGATTCAAAAAGAATGACCCCGCTTTCTTTTTTCTCCTCTCCTCCTCATTGCTTTCTCCCAGTGGAGGGAAAATGTAAGATAGACACGAACGTTCCTGGTATACACTCACATCTGTCTATTCTTTGTAGCTTCTTTTGTTTCATAGTGGATTCAGCACGTTTCCTTCAGTAGAAGTAGTACTGTGATGCAAATAACCAAAACTGCTTAAAAGCCCTCACTTGTAGAGAAAAAAACATGTTAGAATAAGGGTGGAAAAAAACACTATAAGATTTCTTGCTAATATTTAACTCCAATTAAGCAACTCCACACAAATTTAGTGCACGGAGATGGGAAATCACACTTTTCTCTGAGATATGTTCACAGTGCTCTAAACTAGAAATTTTGGCTAAGGCAGCAAGTTTGCTTTTAATTAATCTGAGTAATTTATAAGAGATCTGGTGGTGTGATTTTTCACCCTTAAGTGTTTATTAGGTACTTAGTATTCATCAATGTGAGTGAGTCTGAATCTAAATAATTCATGTGTAAACACTTACAGGATGGAGATAACTTTATTTTTTTCTCTGCTATCTTCCTCTCCTTTCCACTTTCTTCCTTTTCTGACTCCAAACTTCCTCTTTCCTATCCTTTCCTTTTCAACTTTCCTCCAATGTCCTCCAATGCTCCCTTTCCCCCCCTCTCTAACCCTAAACCCTCTGTCACACCTATCCCTATGCTGTCTTTCATTGTATCCTCACATCTTTTTACCTCATGTTTTACATCACTTCCTTCCTCTCCTCTTTCCTTGTAACTCTGTGTACTTCTTCAACATTCCCTCTTTTGCATGCCTACTTTTTGTCTTTTTTCCTGACAATTTCCCGCTCCTTTTCTCCTTGCTTCATTTTTGTTTCTTGCTCCTTTTCATCTCCCTCCATTTCTCTCTTCCACCTCTCCCTATCTTTATCCCTGTCTGTCTTTTTTTCAGTGGGAGGAGATCAGTGGGGTGGATGAGCACTACACTCCCATCAGGACCTTCCAGGTCTGCAACGTGATGGAGTACAGCCAGAACAATTGGCTTCGCACCAACTGGATCCCTCGCCAGTCGGCCCAGAAGGTCTATGTGGAGCTGAAGTTCACTCTGAGAGACTGCAACTCCATCCCGCTGGTGTTGGGCACCTGCAAGGAGACCTTCAACCTCCTCTACCTGGAAACAGATGGCGACCAGGGCAGCCACTTTAGAGAGCACCAGTTCTCGAAGATTGACACCATCGCTGCTGATGAGAGTTTCACACAGATGGACCTCGGAGATCGCATTCTCAAGCTCAACACTGAGGTGCGCGAGGTGGGTCCCTTGTCCAAGAAGGGCTTCTACCTTGCGTTCCAGGATGTGGGTGCCTGTGTAGCTTTAGTGTCAGTGAGGGTTTACTTCAAGAAGTGCCCATACACTCTGAGGAATCTGGCCTCCTTCCCTGATACGGTGCCCATGGACTCCCAGTCATTGGTGGAGGTCAAAGGCTCATGTGTCAATCACTCCAAAGAGGAGGAGCCTCCGCGAATGTACTGCAGCACAGAGGGGGAGTGGCTTGTGCCTATTGGGAAGTGTCTATGTAACCCAGGGTATGAAGAAAGAAGCAACACCTGCCAAAGTAAGAAAGCTCATCTCTCAGTCATGCATTTTATTTCTCAGTTCTCTCATACTTTCTTTGTCATCCTTTCAGCCGTAGTTGACCTTTCTTTTAATCTAATCTCTCATTTCTTGTCTTCATGTATCCCATCCTGCAACCTGCAACCTAAAAATCTGATATTTCCTTTCTGTCCTTGTTTAAAATGGGCTGCAAAGTGCGGGGAATGTTTGACGAGAATGCTGCCACACTTTATATGTCAGCTAAGAACCTTTTATGTCTGATGCCCAATATTTGTGTGTGTGTCTACAGTATGTCTGTGTGTGCATGTGGACTCTGTGTGCGTGATGCCTTCAAAAGAAGCCAAGAACCCCAAAGTGTTGGTGGATAGTTGCATACGTATATTTCCATGCATGTGTGTGATGTGTTCTCCAGATCTCTGAGTTAGATGCAGCGTGCAGTAGTCCAATAGAAATCTTCTCTGTGACACATCATTAGCCATGAGAAGAGCTTTACCAGAGTAGCAAGGATGGGACTGATAACGTAGAAGAAAAGAGTTGGTTGGAGTGGATGGTGAATAATGGAATAGTTGTGGTGATGGTTGTGGGTGTTGGTGGAGTCATGAGTGGGTAGACATTGGCGTCTGGAGATACTCAATCTCACCCGTTTGGAGGTGGTTTGAGAAGTCATGCAGTATATGTCTGACTTTTCCTTCCATTTAGAGACTGCATCGTCATCATCATCATCATCATCATCATCATATTGTGCAGGGGATTGATTTAATGTGTTGCCAAGTCGGTAATTGGAATCAAGCAAAATGTCACAATGACATAAGGCACTTAAAAATGTCTTTAGGGTACTTGTGCAACAGAACTGGACTGACACTTTACTCTGTGATCACTTAACTGATCGTTAAATAAATGTGCTCCCCTTGGGATCAAATCCCAGGATAATGGCTCATAAAGTTCTGAAATATATGGGTTTTTTTTTCCATATACAAAGTATATTCACTTTTCAGTGTATGATATCTGTGGTAAGTGTAACAGCTTTCATCAATTACAGTTTGCATTAGTGCAGTAGCTCATCCAGTGCATAAAAGCAGTTTTTTTTTATTAAATAATAATTCATATTTATTTACTTCAAATTCATCTAATTTGTAAAAGCAAATTTTTTTTTAAAATAATATGACATAAATGTAAAATTGCACACACATACTGTAATGTGCCAATCATTGCCCCCATAATTTATAATTCTTTTATATTTTGTTAAAACTGTTCACAGTGGTAAAAAAAAAGAGACAGAAGCTCCTTGTGCCAGGCAACCTCACCTTCTCTGTTTTGTGGTTGGTTGCTTTCTGTGGCCCAGAAACCGAACTCTATTTTCAGGTTCAGCGAGCTCCTCACTCTGCTTAAGAAGTCATACACAGCATCTATTTGAAAGCAGCCCCCTCTGCACTGTGGCTGATTCATGATGGCTTTAAAGTTGAAGCAGTGCTGGAAGTTTAAAGAAAAACCCCCCAAAAATGTCAGTCTTTGCCCCTCTTAGACGTAGCTATTGTAGCTGGTCCTAAATTCTCCCATGTTCATCAACTCCCTCCTCTTCAGTGGCTTACCCAGCGTTAATTAAAGATCAGAGGCAGTCACCCAGGTCAAGCCCCTGCTGTCAGGGCAAGGGAAGCTCTTTTTCTGGGGCTGTGGACTCCAGACGAGTCTGTCTCACTGTCCAGATGCGAGGAGAAACTTTATTGGAGCTGTAAGATTTTTTTTTTTTTTAAAGTAGATTTGTACAAAAATCAAACAACAATGATTAGCATGAAGTATCGATGCGTTGGTTAAAACAGACATTGGCCACTGCTGTTCCCTCCCGAATCTTATCATGACAAGGGTTGTTGGAGCCCTTAAAAGTTAATAAGTCTTAACAGGAAGTGTCCCATCTCTAAATGCCATTTATCCAAAATATATAAATCAAATAACGGTGAAATAAACACATTTGTTCAAACATATTATAAAACAAAATATTGTATGATTAATCCACGAATATTGACTTCCCCCCCAAATTTTAAAGGCCAAAAGTTGTGGACTCAAGAACGAGACGTTATGCAGACAAAGGCAGAACCTAGTCCCCTTTGTACTACCCTCCTTTTTACTTCCTGTCTCTCTGTGAATTGTGTGAATGTTTGGATGTATTTGACAATCTCTTATTGGTTTCAGAGAGGTCTAATGGACTCTAATAAGGTCTTATGTTACCCTGGAGTGGGACAGCTGCACCAACAGGCCCCCACAGCCGGTGCTTGTAGCCATCGGGGGCCCCAGCGTGCAGCCCGGTCTTCAGACCCTCTGTGTTAACAGATAGATGAGTGCATGGGGTTAGGTCACCATAGAGAGGGAGAGATAGTGAAAAACATATTCACAGAGTTACAGCCATAAAAAAAAGAAGCAGAATGAAACAGTGTTTTCATTCCATCAACCTACAATCGGACTCAAAATGGACAACCAAAGCTAATTTTGTCATATTTTCATCCCATGACTCCACTCATAAAGAGTCTGGTTGTTTCCCTTATGCTGTTGTTCAGTAATCCTAATTTAACATACATGCTGTCAGGCAGCAGTAGTGATATTTAAGACCCAGACTGAGGTGTTTGGATCGATTGTTGTTAGCTTTGACAGTTAGCTCTGAATCAGTTGTGGACGGAGTACCTTCGCTAAGTATTTCATACTTTGTTTGCTTTTACCAAACGCCTTAAAGCAGCATCCTTCACTTATCCGAGTGTCTGTTCTATAAGCGTGTGTGTGTGTGTGTGTGTGTGTGTGAGAGAGCGAGAGAGGAAGTGAGAGAGTATGAGAGCAGTTGCCTTTGTTTATACAGACTCTAAAGTGTGTTTAAGGGCTTTAACAGAATACACTCCAGTATTACTGTCATTATCTTGCCGGGCTGTGTTTGCATGTGTACATTTGTGTTTGTGCATTTGTGCGTTTAGCCAGAAATGTCGGAGAAATCGAGGATGATGTTTTTTCAGTGGCGCCTTCATATGAACACATGAGTTCTGCCTTACCTTGGCAATGGGCCGCCATGCGTGAGCTGCTGTTGTGAGAGCGTGTGTGCATGTATGTGCACGTGTGGCCGACGGCTTCAATGTGTCATTACACTTTTCACAGCATACAGTTTGGATTACTGTAAACATATTTTGATATTTCATCCTCCGTATCAGAGCAGAAGCTGTTATCTGATCTTTTGTCGAGGAGAAACGCGGTGAGAGGGGACGAGTTTTTTTCAGGGTGTGTTTGAATGAATGGACGCGTCCGTCGTCATCTGGATCACTGTGTGTTTTGTGAGCAGGCTTCGGCCTTTCCACAGAGAATGTGAGGCCAGATCTAATCTCGCTAAGTCAGTCTTTCATCTGTCATTAGAACAGACTGGAGCAGGTGAACTAACTCCTATCTACCATCAGTGTGAAATTCCTGCAACCCTAATTTGATCCTAAAACAGCAAACGGATGTCTGTCTGTTGAGTTTGAGTGTGTGTGTGTGTGTGTGTGTGTGTGTGTGTGAGTGTGTTTTGCAAATGCAAGCAGCTGTTCTGCTGTACATTGAGAAGAGACACAGGTTTACATTCTTACTGGCTTTATCAAGACACACAATCCTCAAACTTGCCAGCACCATAATACTGATTTTAATTACACATATGCAGTAAATCTGAATACACAGTCACAGGCCCATATGTACTCAAGCCTACTTAAGCCTGAGTTGTTGGTGTTGCCTGCATTACTTACCATATTATATTATAAGTGAACAGAGAAGAGAACTCTTAATTAAGGCACTATAGAGTTAAGATTTCTAATATCATGTATTTTGCACTAATGAGCATCTTCTACAATGTTTAGCTCTGCAATGATGTCAGCATCTGCAAATACCATGATTATGTTGTCCTTGTTTATGTCCTCTCCATCTTCCCTACCACCCCCCCGAGGCTAATGGTCCTGGCCGATGATTCAAACCCTCCCCGTCCATCTCATGTCAAATGTTTCATATTGCAAAAAAAAAAGAAAAAGAAAAAAAAAGTTTCATATTGCTCTCCACTCTCTTGCTTAAGTGATTTAGCTGCTGTCCTCACGCATCAACATGCTCAACTTTCGAGCAGACACATTACCCATCTTTCATTGACTTGACACAGACCTACATCGACCTTATCAATAAAATATTGAAGCTTAGCCCTCTGAAGTGATTCAGCATGCATTTTATCCATTTGATGCTAAGAAGAGCTGATGTCATCGGAGTTGCTTGCGCTGTGATCCCGCTGACTTTCTGTCTCTATTTCATTTTATTGTTCTGGTTTGCTGGTCCCCAGGGTTGACGTATAATGGTGGAGATCCAGTGTGGCTGCTGAACACACTCATTTAGCATTGACCCACATACTTTTGTGGAGATCAGACCACACCAGACTTACAATATCAGGAAATATTCATCATATAGAGTCCAGATAGAGGAGTCCAGTGAGATACCAGTGTTAATCTGCTTGCTTACGTGACAGAGTTCTGGAGTATATCTGCCCCCTAGTGATCAGAAATCCTTTAATATAACTTACTATTCACGGATACCATCAAATTACAGGTTTGATTTTAAGAATATATATTTTGGACTTATTCCCATTGCTTTTTTTAGGTAATTAACTAATTAACTTTGTGCCATATATATGTTGCCTTCTTTATTTTTGTTTTTTGTACTGTGCTTTTCCATATATCTATATATATAGATATATATATCTATATATATAGAGAGAGAGAGAGAGTCCCAGACTGTTGAGGCTGATTGCTGTGGATTCATGGAGCTATTGGCTCTCCTCTGGTCCATTGGAAGGAGCCTGTTTGTTTGTGTTGGCCATTATGTAACTGCCAGGCACTCCTCGTGAGCATGTCAGTTCTAGACACACACACGCACACACACACCACTCCAACACCAAACCCCGTAATTTTAATGACAGTGTTTTTAATCCAGCAACAGACTGATATACACTAACTGTTTTTTTCCATGTACTGTACTTTTGTGTATCTTTGCCTTTATTTATTCAGTTCACTGACTCCTCTGACCCATTGTTCCTTTTTCCCCAGCAGTGCCCTGCTACACAGCACAAACCCAAGTTGCACACGTTCACAATCGGAGCTGCACAGACTATAGCAGAGTATAACAATAGCCTGAGACTGTGTGGTGTTCAGTTCCTTGTTTGAGGGCCACTTCTTCCGTCATGGTTGAGAGCAGGTGTTTCTCTTATGCTTATGCCACCCACATTTTCAAAGCTGATCCAGGCAATCAAACGAGTTCATGCCGTCCTGTGTTTGCATGTGTGTGTGTTTGTTTGGGTGAATGCTGCATGTATTACAGTATACTTTACATTGCTCTGCTCTAACACTGGCGTTCCATTGCATCAGTCTCCTCCTCACTTGTCAGTTTAGCTTAGCGTGGAGGCTTTCTCTGCTGCAGCCTTTTGGCTGTGTGCTGCCTGGCAGTTTGCCTTTTTGGAGCTGAAAATAGGAGAGGCTGGAAGAAAGGGTAAGTCCTGGACTGAGCAGTCTGATGACAACCAAGCTGTTTACATTGCACTATACATAATTTGTTGAAAGTAAAAATACTCCCCATCTTTAATTTCCCTAAATCACTGAATCCCATCCCAATGAACAGAGACACAGACGTTTACGTAAAATCAGAACGAGTAAAACATAAACTCTTTCCTAAACAGTAGCGACTGAATGCTGTCTTCAGAGAAAGTTAGTGTTGGAAGCTTTTCAGGGTTTTTCTTTTTGTTATTGTGTTGTAATATACATCAGATTTCACTCTGTTTACCTTCCTATATTGACTTGTAGCACAATACAATAGTCCTTACTGCTTCCTGTGTGTCAAAAGATAGATTTTTAAATCCCAGTATTTGTCTATAAAGCACTACATGTTTTCATCTTCACCTAGAAAATAGATCCATAACTAGTTTTTAATCTGTTACTAATGTGGTATCTTCTTGCTTTTATTATGGCCCTGCCACAAACTATTTTTTTATTTTTAGTGGCGTTATGGCCCTTAATTAGATTTTTGCATTTAGCACATAATGTTGTTCATGTTTTCTAAAAAGCTGTTGAAGATAGATGAATGACATTTTGTGATGAGTTCTGTTGTTTATTGTTGTAAATTGAGTTGACAAATCACTGTGTCTTCTTGATTTCATTGTTTTAAAAAAATACATTTATTACAATTTCTAATGTTTTCTTAACATCTTATTTTTTATGTATTTCTCTGCCACCATAAAGTACTTTGGATTGTCTTGTGTCTGAATGGTGCTGTACGCATAAACTGCCCCTGCCTTGTGTAACTGTGTTTACAAGTGCGTCTTCACCTCAAACTGATCTATTTGTTTTGATTTTGAATCCTATGCTCTTTTCACCATCGCCCAATATTTGGGCCTCTCCACCACCGTTTTACTTCCTCTATCTTCTATAACCTTGATGTGCAAAAAGAAGCATTCTGAATTAAAGTATGTCGAGAATGCTGCAGCAATCATACCGACTCCCGCTTCACAACAGAGCAGCCGAAAGGAACAGCTGAGCGGAGGGAGGAAAAGAGAGGAAGGGGGAGTGAGAAAGAGAGAGAGAAGATAATGAGCATTCCATTAATTAGAGGCACTTTTCAGCTGTAGTCCGAAGGCAGGAATTATTCCCTGAGCAAGGAAACTCAGCAGTAAAGTTGTATATGTTCATATATGCTGTATTCACGTATGTCTGTGTGCAGATTGAACTGCATGTGTGCATGTCATTGTTTCTCAGAATCTCTTAAATCATTGTCTACATCTGTATCTCTGTTTGCACTCTTATAGTATACTGATGCAGTACCAGTGTGTGTGTGTGTGTGAATGCGTGTGTGTGTGTGTGTGTGTGACAGGGTATAGCTTTATGCATAAGAAATAGATGAGGTGAGGACAGAGAGCAGATAAATATTCACTCATCCATTGCTGTACATGTAGATTGAAAGAGTCCCTCTTAAATCATTGTCTTTGTCTTTATCTGTGTGTGCACTCATATAGTATTCTGATGGAGTGTGTGTGTGTGTCTGCCTATGTGAGTGTGTTTCTGGCATGCAGGGGCCAAGGAGGAGGCTGTAGCCAAAGATGCAGGAAGGGTTTGCTCATTCGGGGTATTATTATTGCCTGTTTGCTTTTCTCTTTGTGGACCTTCCAGTGCAGGCTGGGGGTGGCGGGTAAGCCCGTCACCCCGGGGCCCTGGAACTGTTGGGACTTCAAAGCTTTTGGTAACCACAGGCTCAGGAATTCAACTTAACACACACATGCAAACACACCAACACACAAACACACGCACACATGCACACGGAGGGATAGATGGATGGGGTGTTCAATTGTTGGAGAGGCCCCTGTCAGTTATCGTGACCACTTCACAGTGGTCAGTCTTTGTTTGTGTGTCTCTGCATGTGTGTGTGTGTGTGTATACATATGTGTGTTTGTGTGTATACTATACACATAGAGACATGGCGTGCATGCCGCATTTTTCATATACACGCAAACAAAAAAGAAAAAATACACTTATACATTATGTGGTTGCTTCTGTGCATTTGCATACATGCAGCTGAAGGGTGTGGATCATCAGTGATGCACAATCACAATTAGACTGCTGACATCTCTAGTCATATGCGTGTGTGTGAGCATGTGGGTCAGTGGACAGGCAAGGACAGATGGATGGACACTGCAGGAAGAGTCCTGTTTGTGAGTCACATTAGATGTTTGGACACGCATCTAATGTAACAGGGGAGGGAAATGGGGGCGCGGGACAGGGGAGTCACTCCATCATTCCTGATAGATGAGAGGGAGCAAGCTGCAGAGGGAGGTGGGAGAGGGAGTAGAGCGGGGGGGGGCAGGTGAGGAAAGAGAGAAAGAAAGTGAGCCGTCACGAGCATATAGTGCTGCTCTGAAAACTCTTTGGTGCAGAATGCTTTATTTGTGATTTGTGACGTTGCCACTATAAACTCAACCTCCGGAGAGGCTGACATGTCTGTTTTTTATGTTTTATTTATTTATTTTTATTTTTCAACATTGCTTCAATAACACTTTTTCCCTTATGGATTGCTCCTATTGATAAAAAAAAATATTTTGTCACTACAGCTTTACACACAGGTTACATGAGTGTCACAATTTAATGCAGCAGTTATTTAGGTCACATGAAGGCTTATTTCTTTTATTTTGCACAAAAACCTTAAATGAAAAATTACTAAATTATTACGGAATATTTGGATGGCACCATTTGTAGGATGAACATTATGTAGCTTCATTATTATTATTATTATTTATTTTTTTGTTATTACGTCTAGGGAGCTAACTCTCATATTCCCTTTTTCCTGCTCTCCTTCTATTAATATTTCCAGTGTTTCACTTCACCATTCTTTGTTTCATCATGTAGTTTCCTTTGAACCCACCTTCAGCTGAGGATGGAGTCTAAACGACTGCACAAAATGAAAATTAGAGGACCACGGAATATAGAATACTATCACTATAAGCAGTGGATATTCACTGTAAGCTTATACCACACTGTGTCTCCAACTCATGAATAAAATAGGGATGTTACTGTATATCTTTGCAGTGTGATGTCTGCTGTCTCTGGTTCTGGAGATGCCCTCAACTTCCACCTCAGACACATCCGGGGGCTTCAGCTGTCAAGTGTCTCACTTTTCCACACACGTCTTGAAAGCATGTATACTTGCACTCTGTGTGGTTGTCAGAGGCATCATCTCATTGTACAGCGGAGGGAGGCCTCTGAGTGTCATTTCATTTTTGAAAACCCAAAGCGTCACCGCATTAATGTCTGTCTTCCGGCAGCTGTCTGATCTCGCTGTGCTGCTCCATCAGATGTCTGCATAACAGCCTTTCCGTTTCCACAAACACAGCAATTTAATGACAGCCCAGCAAAAACAGCAATGTCTGTTTTCACACTTTTGAGAGTAAGGGCACAGCATGGAACTATTGGTAATTCAACAGTGCGGCCTTAGCCAGTTAGCAAAATAGTCAGTAAGCATTGATGCAGTGACATGTCAGACCTGCTCCACTCATCTATCCAGAATCTCAGTCAATCACAATATGACATGTATTAATAAAACACATTCAAGTACCAGCAGTCAATACAAACTTAGGGCTTGTTCCATGAAGCATTTTATCAAATAAGGCAGGGTTATTAGTCTGGCTTTCCTGTTGATTCAAGCAAGTTCAACATACGTAGTTCAGATTCAGTTACTAAGGTAACCTGTTGTTGTTTAACCAGAGTTCCTGTAACAGTGACCCAACAGAAAAGTGATAATTTTAACTGGTGTGCTGCCATATTATTTGATTTTATTAACCAGTCAAAACAAAGTTCTTTTAAATCTATTCAAATATCATAAATAATCACAAACAAAATAGATCATACATTGATAAAGGATCAATTATAGACCTATATGTGTATGTGGTTATTTTTATGGTATGTGATAATAAACTTTTAGGCTTATATGATATAAAATATATCTCAATTAAATTTACCCCATTCGAATAAGAGCTACATTAATTGTTAGCAGCACAAATGCAAAATATATTTTGACCAGAAATTTATCAATATGCTTCTATCCTCTATTCCTCCTCCATGTGCTTATGTGGCCTTCAGGTGTACCATCCTGAATAGAATTTCTTACTTGAACATCGCTCTCACTTTACCACTGTTGTTTGCCATGATGGATCAGTTTGATCTGTGTTTGACTTCTCTGTCTACGTGAGAATAGTACTTATCTTGGCCACCTGAACTTTTCTCTAATAAGTCTAATTACATGAGCTTGCATTGACCTTTATGGAATCGCTTTAGGTCTGATTGTTTTGTAAGATTCATTCTAGTCAAGTGTTGGAATTTATTTTACTACATTATGGAAAAGGCCCCTGGTGCTGGAAGAAGTGCAGGTTAGAACTGTTCATGCACTTTTCATTTGGATGTTTTTATTGCTTTTTTAAATTATTCTCTTGATGTTGGTGCAGGTCTTTCTTAGATGAGAGATTCTTGTGCATTTTACAATTTCCTCTTTTGGGGAAGCAATTTGAAAAAAAAATATGGTACATTGGTACACTGTAAGTTCCAACCTTAAGAAATCCTTTAAAGATCCGCCACATTTTATTTCTAAAGGTCCAACTAACATACGTGGTCTTGTAGTTAGGTTCATTACATGCAACACCAAAAATACATTTTACATGATAAAATGTCCATGTGGCCTGGCCTACATCTGACCCAGTGTTTAAAAATGCGCATTGCTGAACACAGAAGCAGCATAAGATTAAACAATCCAAAAAATCCAATTGCGGTTCATTTTAATTAATTCAAACACAATTTATCCACCTTGAAATATACTAAAATTGAACGTGTTTCTGTACCTTGACGGGGGATGACATCAATAATATTTTTCTCAGGAGAGAGGCTTTCTACATCTATACTCCTGACACTTTGTCACCAAAAGGCCTCAACATGGAGTTTGATCTAAAACCTTTTCTATAAAACATTTAATTTTTCCGGTTTACTGAGATAAAAAAAAGTACCATTTTTATTATATGATAAGTCATATGTTTCAGTATGCTAGGCAATTTTAAAATGTTTTCAAGCCTGGCATTTTTCATTTAATGTTTCTCCCTCGACATCTAGGCGAGATGATATTGGCCGTCTTATTAAATTGTATATTATTGTTCTTATATTATTGTTCTTATATACTTGCTGCATAGATGTTTTATCATGCTTTTATTACTATACAGCCTTCCCCATTTTTGAGTGCGTATCTTTCATAATTGATTACTAAATGTGATAAAATGTGTTTTGTATCTGCATGTTACTGCTCCTTTGCCATCTTGTGGTGTTTGTTCCTACTGCCTGTTTAGCAACAGGTGCTGGTGATTGAACTGATTACTGCCTTTATCAGGAGAAGTTTGTTCTCTCTGACACAAGCCTGAAGAAGATCTACCAGATTGAAACGTTGCATTTGTTATAAGAGAGATTAAAGGTTGTTTCTGGGAGCTTAACAGTGTGCAGACCGCTGTCTTTTTTGCACTCTGTTCTGTTTTAGTATTATCCATCAAGTTCCCTATTTACAAAATATCATTGTATTTATTTATGGCTCTGTATGTCTCAACAAGCTTCAGGAACCTTGACTTAAAAAAATGCTGTGAACGAACTGATCCATGGTTTACCCTTCAGCTGCTTTGAATATGTTAATTTCCTCATACCTGTGTCTACATGTATGTTTTTGACCTTGCTATGGTAACCTTGGTCTTTTTTTTTTTATTGTTTGTGTATTCCATCTTAATCAGGTCTGTAGGATGTGAGGCTTTAGTGCTCCCCTGGGATCTCCTGTGTGCTCGTGTGTGCGTGAGAAAGAGAATGAGTGCCTGACATAAGTGTGAGAGACACGTCTGTCAATATATACAGGTCATTAGTAAACCAGAAGTGAGCAGAGGTGAGGAAAGGGAGACAAAGTGCTTACCACAGCAGGAGCCTCACTCACTCACTAACAAACACACACACACACACACACACACACACACATTCAATACGCTTAAGTTAAAATATGCTTTAACTTGTTCTGTGCGTTCATTACGGTAAACCGATCCTTCATCGACCAGTCATTCACTCTAAAATCCTCCTGTCTTCATGCATCCATTAGGACATAAGTTCCAGAGTTCTCAAAATGTGATTATGTTTTGCTGGTGCAGGGTAGGGATGGATTGGCTGCCTGTCAACCGTGTTCCTCTTTCAAACCCAGAGCAGGCTGGAGTGGATCAAAGGAACATCATCAGAAGCCAGTTTTTAAAAAAATTCAAGCATTGGAATGAGAGGCTGTGAGAATGCTCCCCTTGAGTTTTCCGTTACAGTTACAGGTTCCTGAGGCTGTCAAAAATTTTATTGCACTCTTGTCATGCACACACTATGAACTGAACTTTCTGAGATATCCTGTTGGAAACCCTTTGGCTGTTCTGAACCATCTGTATACAGTAAAAGCAGTGTGTTGGAATTTGATTGTAATTTCCATTTAACCTGATATCACAAGCAAAAATCTTGACTTTGACGTTCAATTAAGTGTGTCGTAAAGAAAACTATCCACCATGCAGAGGCCACGGGTCTCTACGGAGACATCTGCTACCTGGGTTTTGTCCACAAGTTTGGGTTGAAGTGAGCAGCAAAGAGATGAAGCAATCAAAAGTAGGTGATTTAAAGCACATAAAACAAAGCAACCTATCTCAAGAGAACGTTGTTTCTTTGCTTGCGCCCCCGTTGAAGAGTCACTGATGTTCGAGAGAATTCTCTCTCTCTTTGAAATGATCCATAGACTTCGATGACATGCATCCTTGACTCTGCCTACACCCACATCTGATAGAGATAAAGGAAACGGTCCTTGCACTCATTTACTACGCACTCTAGCCATCCCTATCCATCTTCAAGAAGCAGAGTGGTGACATTAACCTTCAGTCAGGGCAGTTGACTTAGAAACGGTGTCAGATGAAATGACATGCCCTCTGGAGTGTATGGGTGTAAATGTGTGCCTCTGTGAGAGATGAGGCCACTGTTTTGTGTGTGAGATATGTACTACTGTTTAGAGTATGCATAAGAGTGTGTGTCAGTTTGTGTGTGCTGATTAAAAGCGGTCAGGCCTCAGTGATCTCGCCTTTAGCTGTCCCTGCACTGTGAATGCCAAACACAACAGAGCATGCCCAGAGCAGCCAAGCATGGAGTCTGCAAAGCTCGACCACACTGGACAACCTTAAAGGTCCACAGCTGTGTGTGTGTGTGTGAATGTGCATTTTCCCACTTTAGTGTTTACCTTTATGTTTTATTCCGACTAAGCAACCTAGATAAGAATTGTTTATATTAAATAGATTTTTTTTTTCAAATCTCCCAGTACCATTTTTCTTGTATCCAACAAAACACTGTATTGACTGTGTGTGTATGAAAGTCTATGTAAAATGCTTTCTCCAGAAACGCTCAAATAAACTCCTGAGTTGAGTTATTCGTGTCGTTCACACAGTTTCTACAACTCAAATAATGTAATTACTTTGCGTTTATTCAAATGCAAAGTAATTACGTTATCGTGACAAATACAATTTACATGAGATTTAGTATTGTTAGTTGATTGACCAAACTTATGGTCAAAAATATATTTGTAATGTATATCAAATAAATGTATGGATAAATGATAGAATGTAAACACTTCTTTGGAAATATTTAAAACCGATCAATCCGTCCATCCATTTTCTGTAATCGCTTAGCCTGTCCAGGACCGCGGTGGGGCTGGAGCCTATCCCAGCTGACATTGGGCGAGAGGCATCACAGGGCCTCATAGAAAGACAAACAACCATTCACACTCACATTCACACCTACGGCCAATTAAGAGTCACCAATCTACCTATGTTGCATGTTTTTGGACCCTAACATAAGTAAACTTTTGAAACTTCACTCCTCCACTACGGTTGTATCGATGTTGACGTAAGGGACATACAGAAGTATGTACGTCAGTGTCAGTGGATAACAGACATATCCATTTACGTACAGAGGGAGCATGCATGGGCCTTTAGTCCTTTAGCATTTAGCAATATGTCCACTTCGTGTGATCAAGTATTTACGCTGCCAAAAATCTCTTCCTCTCTCTCTTTGTCTAAATCTTTCCTCTTGAAAAGGCTAGCATAAAGTGTCGCTTATACAAGGACAAAGGACCCAACCTTTAAAGGTTGAGAGATACTGTGGAGATGAGCACTGACCTTTCTTACAAATTACACACATTCTGTCTCTCTATCTCTCTCTTATACGCACACACACACACACACAAATATGCATGGAAGGTTAGAAGCGTTGTGAAGATGAGCAGAGAAAAATGGCAGACAGCAGTGTCCAACAAGATTACTGTACTCATCATCCACAGATTTCCCACCACCTCTGATTCATTTGCCTTCATCTTTCCCTGTTCAAACGGATGGCACCAGGCATTTGTCAAGGTGAGTGTAGCGCAGCCCACGCCCAGCGATACAACCGACCAATTTTTCCATTTCTTCTGCTCCGCTAGTCCTTTGCTATTAAGTGTTCAATTTCAGCACCTGGAGGCGATGCCAAAGTGCAAAACCTCAAGGAATGTTAGAGAAATGTCACTGATTAATGCAAGGTCTCTGCAATGACTCCTGCCTGATTCTTTGGTCATCTGGCTGACTTTTTGTCCTTCACCTGTGATGCAATTTCTTTTTTAATTTAATCAGAAGACATATACGCAGGTAAGCAGTCCGCTCTAATCTGAGTGTGACATCAGATTCTGCTCAAGCATTCAAAATTTCGATTCCTGCAACCTCCAAGCTATTGCAGAGACTATCCAAATCTGCCATTCTCAGGGAAGCGCTGATACAATCTATTTTTGGCAGGTGTGAGCGTGATAAGAAACAGTTTGATCAATCTGTATATTAAAATGCGGCTTTGTGTTTGTGTGTGTGTGTGTGTGTCGGATGGGGGGGGGGGTGATGACAGCTCAATGCCAGGGGTAATTGAGGTGTGTGGTGTTGATGAGACCCCAACTCTAATGAGCTTTAGCCAATTAATCCATCTATTTACATGTAAATGATTCCTGAAAGGTTACTGGCTGTGCCTGCCATCTGCATGCACTTACCATGCTAATGTCGTGCTGAGTGACACATACTCTCTCAACATGCAGAAATTTAGGGTTTGAGAGACGGAAAGACTGGCAGAGGGAGACGTGACTGCTTGATCACTGATAGATTGCGCTGCATCCCATTAGCAGCGAAATAAGGTGTCGTACATTTACCACAGGTGTGCACGCCTATTAATTATGAAGCAAACGTCTTCAATCTAGTGTGCCGATCTCCTCCCACCATTGAGTGTAAGTGGATGTTTTTTTTTTGTCTGTGCACTTTACTTTTTAGCTTGAGAATTATTTATTTTAAAAAAATACATTTCGGTGTCATTCGGCTCTGATATGGAGAAAGATAATCTCTGTCTTGCTTGCACATTTCCTCATTGACAATAAAACATATACTGCAAATCCTAGGAGACCACAGAGGTAAAGATTTTTACCGGTTTGAATTTATTTGTATTTCAATGCCAACATTAAATTTTATAAAACTAAAAGTGCTGTTGAAATGTGTTCCTTCGGTTAAGGATCAATTACATATTGAGATTTCTGTTATTGACATTTGTCAGTTTTAACACACATAACCAAATGTCTAAATTCATAAAAATAAAAATAAAAATCAGCATTATTGTTTACATTGTTTAAAATTATAAATAAATTAAGCCTCACCTTTTTTTTCAGTCAGAGAGCTGGAAAGTTGTTAAGTGCAGTCCATTGTAGTTTTACAGTAATTACAGTAATTCGTCTTTTGCTCCATATGAAAGTCCGGCTCCTACTGTGAGGATGCCGCAGTGAAGAATGGCACATTTTGTTTTGCAGAAAAATGAATCCTGTAGTCTTTCAACTAAAACAATGAGATAATACAGATTTATGCTTTCAGTCTGCAAACTGACTGCAGTTCAGTGTTAATTACCAGTGTGTTCAGCTTAACTGAAATACTCAGTAAATTGTCCCCAGGTGGGGAAACAATAGGCTATCCTCATTTCTCATAGCTGAAGTTATTAGCTAATTATGTCTGTGTGTGTGTGTGTGTGTGTGTGTGTGTGTGTGTGTGTGTGTGTGTGTGTGTGTGTGTGTGTGTGCGCGTGTTTTTTTTAGCTCCATATTTGTGTGTATGTCCTGTTTAGAGGGCCTGCGAATATGGT
Organism: Chaunax sp. Z400; assembly: GCA_037577475.1. Taxonomy (NCBI): domain Eukaryota; kingdom Metazoa; phylum Chordata; class Actinopteri; order Lophiiformes; family Chaunacidae; genus Chaunax; species Chaunax sp. Z400. Next base: position 15,688,410 of record CM075196.1, on the reverse strand, counting down.
TCTTCAAAGAGCTGTGTCAGCTTTGTCAACTTTGTATGAGCGTTTAAATTTGTACATTCACGCAACATCAGACTAGATTTGGTGCATGCGAAAACATGCGACTTCCAAAGCCAACATTTCTGTTAAGTGAGATGTGCTGCATTATAATGATGCCATCTATCACTCCCTTCATCTTTCCATTTCGTTGTCCCATAACTCTCCATCATGGCCTCTGTGGCCTCATTAATTTATCCTGGACTATTTATGGGCCTATAAAAACAATAAGGAAAAAAAAGAAGAAGGGCCTTACTGGCACGACAAACGCTGCTTCCAGTGCATGGGAAAGATGAGGAAGCCTGTTGAGTTAGATGGGGCTTACCAAATCACTCACTTAATTGCACTAGATTCTTAACATATGGTTAACATTGGAAGATGTTTTCACATTTGCAGTGTGCAACTATTCTCTTTAATATTAAGAAAAGAAGTAAACAAAATCAAGCTCGGGCTTTCTGTTAGGAATTGGGTAATAGATAATAGATAAGATATATCCCTTTTTTTCAATCAACGGCTGTTAGTGGAGTGTCAGGAAAGCTGGGTGGAATTAACAATCAGCGGTGCTTAGGTATTAGATCCTTTGTGTAAATGTGGTTAAAATCCACCTGAGGACCTGAGACTTTTCTGTGTGGAGTTTGCATGTTCTCCCCGTGTTTGCATGGGCACCTCCGAGTACTCCGGCTTCCTCCCACAGTCCATGCAATATAGGTGTGAATGTGAGTGTGAATGGTTATTTGTCTTTCGACGTGATGAACTGGTGACTTGGCCGGGGTTCACCCCGCCTCTTGCTCAATGTCAGCAGAGACAGGCTCCAGCCACCCGTGACCCTGCACAGGATAATTAATTAATTGGATGGATGGATGGATGGATGAATGGTATGAGATAGCTGGAGAGACAAGAATCGGGGACCGAGAGGGAAGACACACAGTGCAGGGGAATGGGAAAATCAAACCCATAGCCACTGCTAGAGGTCTCGACTGAACGCTCCACCGACTGAGCTAAACGGTAGCCCCACTGTGTGTATTCAATGAATATGACGTAAAATGTTTGTGTTTATATGTTTATGCAACTTTATGTCTGCTGTCTTAGCAGTTCTATTTACATAAGGTCACGATCACACTAGATGTGTTTTTCACTTTGTATTTTATCTACCTGGCATGTCCATATTTTAAAAAAAAGTTACCCTCTGAGCAGAAAAATCAATTACAAGGGGTTTTACTGTTATTCAATTGGAAAAGCCAAGCTTTGGTCCGGCTGAACTGTCAACAACATAATTATACAAAAGACTGGTACTGTCGTATTTGTCACTAGCAACCTGGAAATATTAGACAGACAGAACTTAGGATATAAAGAAGAAGCATTAAGGAACCTTTGTAGGTCACTTTGAATCCATGTTTTTTTTTCTTTTGCATTAACATAGCTGCTGTAGATATTTATCTCTCGCATTGCATAAGTGATTGACAGCTGATTACCTTTTTCCTAGTAACACCAACGCAACCTTCAGTTGAAAATAACATTATACATCATATGGCTTTCCTGGCATCTACTGTGAATACAGCCTTTTCATAGAATACATGGTAGCTGGAGCTTAGCTCTCCATCTAAAAAATATATGCTAATATTAGTGTTGCTTTTTATGGGGTTGTCTGAATAGCTCGCTATATATGAATATTTGATCATGTATAACAGCCCACACATTGTGGCTGATGCAGCTATTGATCCCCATAACACTTTGCTTATTAGACCGACCTTCTTATACTGTGTGTTGAGGCTTCAAGGAGTTTAGACCTCATGACTCTTGTCAGCCAGTGAACTATTCTAACCTGTGGCTGCTGTCAATGTAACACACTCTACGGACTAGTCTATATGGGGCTGTAACATACGCCTGTTGGGTCCTTTGTGGCTTAAAACATGGGGCCACATGAGACTGCATGGAGCTTAGGGTCCCCTTCAATGGGAGGCCACTCACACACGCTGTTGTCAAAGGCAATGGGAGGATAGCTGCTCTGTGTTTGAGCAGTAGAGAATAGGAGAGAATGAGATGGCTGCAAGTGTGCAGTTGTATGTTCAGCTGTTACCATTTTTATTTTTTTCTATTTTTTTGGTCATTTGTAAGGGAAACCCAAGAGCATCATCATGACAAAGAGAGGAAACCAAGATTCTGTTTAATGATGTGCTGCTCTTGGTGGCTGTTATTGGGGAGAGTGGGAGTTATCACCCGGCTGCAGAGTGAAATACCATGTGTGCGCCCAGCGGGTGAACATTCCTGCTGGCCCCATGATTTCCTAAGGTCATTCATGCAGTCCTCATCCCCACTGTAATGGCATTGTCCTGGGGCTCAGTCGCTCTGTGAGGCCCCCCACACTTCAGTCTTTGGCCTCCCTGACAGCACTACCCTTCAGCTGCCTGCCTGTCAACCATTCCATGACCGTGGTGGTTGATGGAAAAGTGGTAGAGGTCAAAAGGGACTGAGACTAATGCTACGTTCAAGTCATTTGGAAAATGAACACGATAAAAATGCCTTATTAAAACAGTGAATCTTACTTTCATCAGTGAAGGTGATGATGAAAGCTGTTTCCCATCCGTATAAGATATGCGGTGCAATTCATGAAAAGATGCTGAAGATGAAATATTTGCATACAACCTAATAGTAGAAAAAAAAAAGATGAAGTCAGCTGCATTCAACCAAGAGCTTTGTTGGAAATTCCTCCCCTGTTGTGTTCAACAGAATTCTTTTAAATTTTATTTCATGAATTTTTTTGTCTGCAGGCTTTTCACACTTAGAGAGCTGTGAACATGTTTTAGTGTTCACAGCGCACTGATAGTTGCTGTATATTTCTGTCTCAGCTTTGTGTGGATTTAACAAAGTGGCAGCCACATAACAAAACAACACCTCCTTCTAGCATTTGACAAGATAAATGAGCTCTGTTGTCCCATTTTTTGGTTCAACTGTAAAAATACATGGATGGTGCTGTGCTTGCCAAGCAGAGGAACACAGTAGTCAGAGACTTGTAAAAAGTGAATCCCCTGCATTGAGTAAGGAGGATGTATGAAATGAAGGCAGGAGGGACGCCATCTGCCACCACTGTGAATTAAACGAAGAGTATGCAACTCAAAGCTTCCCTCTCTTTTACGCTTTCTCACTGCATTCTCTGCGTGTAAGAGGAGCTGTTCATCATTATTCAAGGATGGAGCTGATTAAAGGTGATTAAGCCATTCCCATCCATCACTATCGCCTTTCAGCCTGTCAGTGGCCCCAGTATTAAGGGGGACACCAGTGCATGTGTGTGTAAGCGCCTGTGTCTGTGTGAGAGAGAAAAAGAGACCTTCCAGATTTGTGTTTTTTTGCAGATATTCGCTATTACAGTAATTGCAAATAATTTCTCAAATAGAAAGAAACAATAAACTTAGTTTTTCCTTTATCCTAAAATAATACACAAAAGCATAAAAATGATGGTTTGAGCTTTAATTGGCAGCGGTGGTCCATTCTTTACTGAAACAACCCTATGACGAATGTCCACTTTCTCCCTTGATGAATGGCAGTGAGACCCTTTCTTGCTCTTGCCATTTCTCATAATATTGTTGGACTTTAACGCTAATAAATGATGTTAAAATGAAGGGCTAATTTTCCTGAGCAAGAGTAAATAGATTTGGTTTGGCCGATGTCCCATTCTTATTGACGGTTAGAGTGCTGGCCACATAGATAGTAGCCTTTCAACCGTATGTGGGAAGAGAAGTTTTTTTTTTAAAAATTGTTTTTATAATAGCCATTAATTGTACATAATTTAATCATAATATGTTTTAATGAAGGATGGAAAACAGAACTCCAGAGGTTCTACACCCTGTGACTCTTCCTGGGGTGAGTGAAAAATCATTTGGACTATCATGGGGCGCTATAACTCTCCAGCTGGAAAAGGACGGATCGAGGCAGGATTCATTACTTGTTTTACAGAGTGTTGAGTTAAGTTTCACTATGCGCGGTCAGAGAGGAAGCTGTGGATGACACAAACTGGCCGGTATCTGATTTCCATTAAAAGGCCAATATCCTCTGGACAATGTGACGCAGCTTATTTTGTGCTGCCCAAAGAGGTACTTCATTGATGGTCAGTGTCCTGTATGTGTCCTTACTGACCTGCCACAGAGGCCATTGGAACTTTTGTATTAACTTACATTAATTGCTGCGTCAGTCCTTACAAAACAGTAGTTCTATCTATCTGAGTGTGACTAACTCAATACACACTCGCATCCACACATCCTGTTTTAAAAGATCGAACGGATGATAATAATAGAAGAGGACTATGTGTGAGGTGAACATTTCTCAATATGTGGGCCTGATCACAGTACAAGTGTGTGTGTGTGTGTATGTGAGCGTACTGTGTTTGCACATAACAGCAACTCTGATCAAATGTGTAAGCATTGCTTTGGGAGGATGTTGTCTCGAATCTGGTTTTTAACTTTCGTTTCCCACCATCATGACTCCCACTAACCTTAGCTCTGCAGGGAGTCACACTGGAAATACACTCCTGCTGAACCTGCACTTCCCCAAGTGTCTCAAACCCATCACCATCAAACACCCATTTCAATGTGCCCGTAGGACACAAAGTCAGAGAAATTCAAGTTCAGAAAAGTCATGATCCTTTATAAAAAAAAATCTATTATTTAAATCTATAATCTATCATCAGTGGTGATCATCACTGCGCACCCTCTATGCGCACATATTGTTTACCCCCTCACGATAAATGTGTTATCTACCAGTAACATACTATACAAGTAAAGAAAAATGTATGATGCACAATAGCACTCACACTAGATCTCTGCACCCTTATGTGTGTGTGTGTATAATCGTAGTGTATGGCAGCATCCGAGGACGATAGGAGTGGAGGAGACAGGATAGAGTTCAGGGTAAGGTGAGAGTCTTGATGTGTGCTTGGATCGTGCCAGGATGTCTGGCCCTGTCTTTAGTTCACCTGTGCTGTTCTGTCACACATACACACTCACAGACAATAACACACACACACACACACACACACACACACACCCAAGGGCAGTGTCTCTCCCTCTCTTTGTCTCCCTCTTTCTCTGTCACACACACACATGTATAACTTGCACCTAAATCACAAGATGCTGATTTATAGAGTGGTTTATCTCTCCCTCTGTGACCCAGTAGCTGCTAACCTGGGTCTCTCTCTCTCTCTCTCTCTCTCTCTGTCTCTCTCTCTCTCTCTCTCTCTCTCTCTCTCTCTCTCTTAGCAGTAACACATGGTGGGACACCCCGTGGTGAGGTGTGTCAGTTGAGAAGTGATTTAGCACTGCTCTGCCCCAACTACTGCTGAGACACCTGCCCTCGGAATCCTGCCGGACACACACACACACAACACAAACACACACACACGCATTTCTATGGACACACATAGATGTATGCATTTGTACGTGCGCACATGGCTGACATGTGGACAAAACCTTCTAATACACCAATAGTCCCTAAAACCTGAGGAAAACCTATTTTGCTCTTTCCACAAAACATTGCATACCAGCTCTCAGTGGATCATGGATGAAGAGGTTCAGTTATGAATTCCTGATTTTTCTTCTTTTTTTTTCCAGAAGGTCTCTAAGACCAAACACTCAACATTCTTTTTGATTCATTGGAGAGAAACATCTCTGAGGGTTCACCACCAAAACTCAGATCACATATTCCGTAAAATCCAACAATAATCTACAGTAGAACTTGTAGTACCAGCCGTCATAGACTCAGTTGGTCTCACATTGAAGCAAAGAAAATCCCCAACCTTTGAGGGTAAGATATTGATTGTTGATTACTCATTCATTATTCACAAAGGTTCATTCAGATGTGGTCTTGGTCCACAATGTCTTTTTGGTTTTTTTCAGGTTACAGGTTTGATGGTTAATTGCTTCTTTGATTTATTCCCTATTTCATTCCTTATTGGACAGAAATTATTAGAAAACAACAACAAAACTACTTGATCAAATTTGGACATACCTAAGTCACATGTGCAGCTTTCTGCATCTTGCTGTTGTCGCGAATCGTTCTCTTTTGTTTGCTCTCACAAATAATTATCACATGTTTGGGGAACACAACAGGACAATAAATAAATAGGGCTAATTTGGCTGCACACCAGCACAAATGGAAGGGGCTGTGACATTGGCACGAAGCTGTGATTGTGATTATTATTTTGTTATATGAGACCTCCATCAAATTGCCTCTCAATTTATCCCCCAAGGCATGCAGGAGAATCACATTAGCCACCTCGGGCATGGGCTACACAGAGGAATTCAAATATAGTATGACCTTCCCGCTCCCCTCAGAGATTCATAAGGGATGTTCACTTTCAAGGTGAGACCTAATGAGATGCATATGAGATTTATGGTTGCATGTAATGATATGAGAAATAATAAAATTGTGAAATTAAATGGTCTTACATTAACATTTTGAGAAAAGGTGCATCGAACATTTTGCTCAAGAATCAGTCTTATTTTATGGCTTTCTGATCACTAATGTCCAAAACTCTTTCTTTGGAAGTTTGAATCATATATTCATCCCTCCCTGGCTGTTTTTTTAATATAAGGAAAGGCAAATACATCTTAACTGGGAAAAAAAAGGATGGTTTCACTCTCTTTTAATGAGAAGTGTCTTTTAAAGTGAAGAAACAGTTTCAGCGACAGACAGTGGAAACTAGAAGTGGATAAGATTATTATGGATCAAATGGCTGTTTTTTGGGTTGTTTTTTGTTTTTTTTTACATGCATTTTCATTGCTTCCCGTAGGAAGAAATTCAAACCAGATGTTGAAATTTCAGACTGCAGGACACCAGTGTTACTGGCTTTTCATCTGAACACAATAAAATCAATTAAATGTTGATCAGACTTGAATCAGGGCCTCTCTTGAATTACAATAGACATTATATTGACCTCAAACTTGAGATCAAATTTATACACAAAAGATGGAAAATACAGATTCAACACGTGCTAAGTGACAGATAGCTTCTACCAACGTGCAATATCTTTAAAAACAATGGGGAAGAAATGCACAAATATATCCATATAATGGCAGAAAACCTTCTGAAATAGTATGTACATCATCCCAAAAAAATCTAAAACCCAGCATGATGACACATTTGAAATATTGGAAATAATTCGCATTTCCTAAAAATGTTTTTCATGTATATTCCAATTAAAATTTTTCCATGAGACCGTCACTGTATTATATCGGTATTATAATAATTTATGTATGTAATAAAAACATAATATTATTTGTCATGTCAGATGTTCAGAATAGTTATTTGTCTGTCCTTGGTGCAAGTCTTGCAAACTGAGCACAGTGATTAAAGTGGGTCACCGTGATTCTGTGTGTGTCCAGAAGCATTTTACATGGCCTATTTTCTCTTAAGAGCATGTCCTCTCTGGTTAATAAAACTGTCCCAGTGTTGCTGTTTCAAAAATGACCTGACACACACACACACACACACACACACCCCTACACACACCCCTACACACAGCTCACACACTCCCTTTTACCCTGTATGTTGTCACTGAAGTTTTCCTATCCATCAATCTATCAATTCATTCCATACCTGTCTATCCATCTATTCAACACTAATAATATCAATAATGAACTGAATTAAAAAATACTTTCCATCTGACTCATGTTCTTGTAATCTATAATATTCTCTCACAATGGAACCATTTCAGATCATGAAAACTTTTGTTTTTGAAGTATTTTTTACCACTGAAATTTCAAAGATGACCGAAACAGTGAATGTTTCCTTTGGTTGGATTCAATCGAAAGGATAATCCGCAAAAGAGCATACAAACACTGATTTTATGGTAACGAAATTATGGAACTTGTGACAGAATTTAAATGCGCTGTAACGGATTACATATATGATATTATTAATTTAGAATTTCTTTTTATAATAATACTCAAATAAATCCCCAACTCGTCAATGCAAAGCCAAGAACAAGATGGAAAATCTGTCTGAGTTTGGCATCTATTTTCCCATACCAGCATGGAAATGGTGACATGGTTGCCACTGGCTACTATTGTCACACACGGGATTACAGTACAATGGTCTGTCCCGCGCTAAATCACCAAGATGACGACAGCTAGTGCGTTTCTGTGAGTGTGTGTGTGGTTTAAATGGCTGTTTATCAGTAGTATTCAAAGCAGCACAATGGTGGTGTAAAGGATGAGTGGAGGCAAACAGGCTGTTTAGGTTGTGCAGTATGTGTTTCCAAGGAAACGGTGGGACTTTGCATGTGTTTCTGTGTGTTTGTCTATGTTTGGACACAAGTGACGGGGCATTAAGAGGTCAGCTTCATACTCAAACACAAAACAAAAGGATGCATATGCACACAGATACACACACACACACACACACACACACACACACACACACACACACACACACAGTTGTGTGTTGTGAAAATGCCAACAGTGGTAGTGGTACTGTGTTTAATGGATTAGGACAAATAGGTTTATTGTGAGTGTGTGTTGAAGGTTAGTGTTTATGTGTGGGAATGTGCTATGGTCTCATCTTTTCGGCTGTGATTTCCAACTCTCTCTCTCTCCCTCTTTGTTTTCCTTCTTTCAGCCTCCTTCCTCCTCTCTCTCTCCTCTCGCTCTCCTCTATTTCCAGCTCCCCATCTGTTGCACAGTTTGGGTAACAAGCATACCAATGTGAAACTTGGACTGATATGTAATAAGAGATGCATTTCATCCAAATATTTACACGTGTCCTGCCTCTCTACATCTACGGCAGTGAAATTAACATCAACAGTGTGTGTGTGTGTGTGTGTGTGTGTGTGTGTGTGTGCATGTATGTTTGTGGAGAATTTTTGCTGGTTGCCCTGGATTTTCTGGCTGACCTGGCTAACCTCTGGAGTGTGTAGTGTAGAAAGCAGTTATTGCATCCTTGATGGATGCAGCAGGGAGTTGATCCATGCCCCTGCCTGTGTGGGGTTTGTACAGTATTTGCCCTGTTTTGCCCCAGTTTATTGTCCTTCACACAGCAGCAGTTTAACACACAAACACACACACACACCTACGCGCACACACATACAAACTATTTTAATAAATTAGCTGTCACTCCTGTGCTCCAATTATTTTCTTTTAAGGAAAGGCACCACATGATGTATCCTCACACACTTTAGGTTCACAGTGGTGCGTCATGAAGAAAATTGCATTAAACTTGTTATTAATGGTAACAATTTAAAAATATCTTAATTTACAGCATTCTTAACAGATGGAAGTTTTGATGGAATCAATAGAGGCACTCAGAAGAACACGGCAGACGAGAGGCTCTCTGCACCAAACAGTCTGAGAAGAAACTGCCGTATAGGGTTTCCCCGCAAGAAGTTAAACCATTTGCAGACTTTTTTTTTCTTTCTGCGTGAACACAGCCAATAGTAACACTGAAGTAATGTAAGCTGGCCAACGGTTGGTATAGCAACGTCACCTCTGCACAACATTCAACAGCAATTACACTGACATTTCACTGTGTTACGTTTCAGTTTTTAAGGCTACCATTAGAAGCAGCTTTTCATATGGCTATGAGTTTTTTTTTTAAACGGTGAATGATGGTACTATATACTCATATGTTCCACCAATAAATGCACATGTTAGTCTGGACCCATCACTTTGCACTTACATCACTTAATTGTCCTCTTGTGGTCAGAGAGCACTAACTCTGAAATCCCTCAAAACCAAGTCTTAAGACCTGTGATCGTTCCTTGTTCTTTCAGTGGCAATACATTAAAGAGGGGGGGGGGTTCATATAAGTATTAACAGGTTCCTCCGGTTCACAAACACCTAATGCTTTTTCATAGTATATGGTAAAAAAAAATAAAATGTTTTAATCTAAGGGCGGCACTGTGTTGTAGTGGATAGCACTGTTGCCTCACAACAAGAAGGGCCTGTGTTCAAATCCCCACCTGGGGCCTTTCTGTGTGGAGTTTGCATGGTCTCCCTGTGATTGTGTGAGTTCCTCTCAGGTGCTTCCTGGACTGACAACAGTCCAAAAATATTTAATGTAGGTGGATTTCTTGACTGTAAACTGCCCATAGACGTGTATGTGAATGTTTGCTTGTCTCTCTATATAAGAGATAAGATACTCTCGATAAGTGGTTGTAAAAAAAAAAATGGATGGATGGAGAATGATTTAATCTCCATAAATCAGAGATTTATTGGCATTTTGTTGTCCGTGTTTTCATTAGATTCAAAGAGTCTCAAGCTGATGCCACCCAGCTGCAGCTCAGCACACAAGTACATTCTAATAGACATCTGATGTGATCATTCTGCCAGTTTCCCTCTCAACTGAACCAAAGCTTGTTAATATAAAAGAGAGAGTGAGGAAACAAAGAGAGGAGTTTGTTTGTTTTATTGTTTGTTTTTTTCATCTTGGAGGCTACCCTAATATATGAAGGACAATATTTGCAACTGCTAAAATGAAATATATTGTCAGCACACTTTGGCTATGCTGGATTAATCAATAAAATAATCTTAATATACAGGAAATAATTTTGTTTATGGTCTAACAGTAATTAAGGTAAATCATTGTGTGTTTTGAAAATATAGGAAAGTACAAACACACAGTATTTGGTCTGTTAGTGTGCTGTGAATGTGCCTTGGAGTGTTTCCTTCCTGCTTTTTTGTCTGTGACAATGCGTGTGATGTAGACCTTTCTAACCTTGCACTTCTTCCCTCTCCTCTTCCTCCTCTATTGCACCTCCTCACGTCCCCCTCCTCTATCCCTTCATCTTCCTCTGCTCCTTTTTGCCCTCCTCTTATCCTCCTCATCAGGCTGCTTTCTTATGTAAATCGATGTTGGATCAGATCACTTAATTAAGCTTTACTGTGCCGGTTTGTGCACAGACACACACTCATACACACAAACTGGTAACTGGTGGTTGTGTCGTGTAATCATTAGTATTCTGGAATTACACACACACACACACACACACATTGCATCCAGGCAGCAGAAGAGTCTCTTTGAGTATAGATAAACAGACTTGAATAGTGGGGTCTCTCCAGGCCATTAGCCTGCAGTTAGCATCACAAACTTCAACCCGGTCCTCAGCTCATGAAGCCAGTTCATTTCTCATTGGCTGCTGGAAATGCCGTTTTTTGAGGTCATGGCAATGATAAAACGTCATTTCATTTGTAATTCTGACAAAAATGAGCTCATTTTTTATCAGGTTACAGACCTATTAGCTTTAGCAAATTGATTGCAATCCGACACAATGGATGTCTTTGTCACCTTGTGCGCTGGAGTGATACAGTATAGTCGTGAGCTGGAGCCTTCTAACCAGGTGTCTATGGCAACCTCAGGCTCCTCTAGGTTCCTGAAAGGTACTACTGATGAAAACGTTTCTGTATTGCAGCTGCTACAATTTGAATAAGTAAATAAATAAATATATCATAAAAACAATATATATATATATGTCATAATCCATAAAAACAATATTAAACACTTGTTTGGATGATAGTAAGATCCTTACAGCTGCATTGCTGAAAATGTTGGGGCTACATTCCAAAGTAGTGACATCTTGTTTTTCACGATAACTATCAAACTAATAATGATACCAACGTAATTCCGCATTTCAGGGGTAGGTTTTCATATTAAACCATCATGCGACTACTGCCTTTAGGTGTAATGACATAATGGGGAAACTGAGCTGCCTTGGCAGGGGTTTGCAATCTCTGATTGTTGTCTAGTTTGTATTTTCACAGTCAAAATTGTGTCACGCCATGATGCACTATTTTGCATTGGAAATGTCCATCCCAATATGTACGATGGTTTCATAGAAGACTTTTCCAGATTTCTGTACCTTGTTACTAGTTTGTCCAAAGGGGAATTTCATGGCAGGGGAGCAAGATGTTTACTGTTGCATTGTTTCCAGTAACATTACAAGCGGCTCCGGATATAAGACCACCAGCCAAATGCCTGAGCTGTCACTGTAAATAACTTTTCCATTTCAAAGAGAGCTATTCCAATTACAGAAAAAGGAGCGAGTGAAAGAAAGTGAGGGGAAAGCCACAGAAAAGAACTTGAGGAGTTTGGGCAGGATGATGGGAGGGGAGGAGAGAGGCAGTGAAAGTTATTAGGGTCATATTGAAGAGGAAAGAGGCAGAGGTCGTATGGAAACAGGAAATCAATCATCGGGTCATTGTTTTTCTCCTGCTGTGTTAGCAGCTAAACCTTAAAGTGTTTGAAAGGAAGAGGGAGAAAGAGCTAGAGATGGAGACCAAAACTGAAACTGAACTGAGACAGGGATCGGACTCTTGGGCTGAGGTGCTTTCCCACCTTCCTAGAGTGACACCAATCGATTTTTAAAGTAATATGTGAGGAAAGAGGATACAAGTCATGTGAGATGTAACATGTTGGATGCAATCACACTGTAGGTGACATGTATTTTCTGATGATTAGAAAACATCAACTAAGTGCTCATCTGTGCATAATTCAACGAGGACAATATAATGGATTAGAATTTGTTGTTTTTAAAAAAAATACATATATTTCTTGGATGTATTGCTAGACTTTCAAAATTGCAAAAAAAAAATGTAATTGAGCTTTTGCTTGCAATCACTAACAGATCCCAGGTTCCACTTATTTATTTATTTGATATTGCTCCAATTTCAAAGTAGTAAAGAATTCTGGCCTCATCAAGGTCAGGTAAGGTTTTGAACTAACATGCATCAAACCAGGGACTGCATGTGACCACAGGACCCTTCCAGCAGCCATGTTAATTATCGATGAGGGTGTCCTGTGACCTAGACTATTGATTGAGCAAATTGCAGCCCTGGTTGTTTTACAAGCACCATATCGTATAACTGCTGTGGCTGTGTATATGTGTGTGCCTGAATCTTTGTGCATGTGTATGGGTTAATGTTAGTGTGCGCGGCTTTTTAAAAGTGAATGAAGAAGATTGTATTTCAGCTGTCATATGCAGTGAAAGTAGCAATGCATCGTGACATACGCTTGTGTGTATTGTAAGTGTGTGTGTGTGTGTGTGTCACAAATAATTGCAGGAACAAATATATAGTCCTTGCATGCTGTTCCCGTTGCTGATCGTCATTTTATTATCTTCAAATATTTTATTCTCTTTTTCATTTGTTAAGGCATGCTCTTGTGAAATGTGTGCAGCCCTTTGTGCGTGAAAACAACACACAAGGCTGCACACATTGCCACACAGGGGATGGTACCATCTTCTCATGCCACTGCTCACACTGCTGGTGAATGTCAGTGAAACACATCTCGGGTTTTTCCGCTAGATGAGTAGTTAACCTCCTGTGGGCGGAATCTGATTTTACCATCAGCCTCTGCCAGAACTGCTTTTTATTCTGGCAGACACATGGGAAGAACCAGGACCTTATAATCCTTTTCCAACTGTTATAAAAATATTTTTAGTGTTGCGGTCAAGAAAATACAACATATCACTATAGTGTCATATGAAAACCTCATACTGTAAATGCAGCTTTGGTTATTAATTTTTACGTTGAACGTTTATGAGATCCTCTGTGCGCGTAATAAGTTTCACGTCTGTGTTACGCACTGAAAAATCCCCATATATTTTTAACTTTCAAGTGGAAATGAGGCTTTTTTCTTTACTTTTGTGGAGTGTTGACTTGCCAGAGTCATTTGTCCAAGTTTAGCAAGATGTTAAGTTCTTCCAGCAGTTGCACAGGGCCATGTTTAAAGGACACATCTGGTGATATTTTTTTACTTTTAAATAACACATTGATCTTACACATCACAGCATAATGGTAGCACTGCTGCCTCACAGCAAGAAGGTCCTGGGTTCAAATGCACCTGAGAACCTGCTGGGAATTTTTCTGTGTGGAGTTTGCATGTTCTCCCATGTCTGCCTGCAAACTCCGCATGGACATTGCTCAAAATGCATATCAACCCACAGCTGAAAATCATCAAAAATAAATGCATCATCACTCCTGTGTGGTTGCTTAACTGAAGCTTACTCTTAAATAATTTATTTAGATTCTTAAAATTCTAATATATATATTTGTGACCCATAAAGTCGGCCTCAGACGGTTTTGGAAAGTCCAGACTTATACTACCAAAACCGAAAAAAACAAACATTTTCCATAATACAAAAAACACAAATATGACTTCCATCCATCTGTATTCTATAACAGCCTATTCTGTCCAGTTGTAGAAGGGCTGGAGCCTATCCCAGCTGACACTGGGCGAGAGGCGGGGTACATCCTGGACCGGTCACCAATTCATCACAGGGCCGACATATACTGTCAAGAGACAAACAGCTTTTACACCTATGTGCAATGTAGAGACACTACACTGGGATTTGAAAATATGGAATGTCTAAATAAGAAAACAAAAACAGCCTATTCAAGGGTGAACATGTGTGCTCTGTCAAAGGTTTTTTATGAATAGCTGGATCAGGTGATGGCTCAGTGTATGGCTCTCTGTGGTGGCTCAGTCTGCCACTACAGAGGATTAATTCATTCTAACTTTTGTCTGTTTATCCACCCATTTATTTTATGTGCATTGCTGCTGACCCAGCAATTGTCTCGCTGCTTTGTCCACTTGATTGGCTGGGGGTGCTCCCTGTCAGGTCTAAATTCCCGGTGTGTCCTCCAATCAGTTTTGTGCTTTATGTGTGTCAGCAAGTGTTGTGGTTGTCATTCCATCAGTTGGATCATGGTGGGCTGATTAAACCCTTCACATTGCATTACTCTCTCTCTCACACACACACATATAAGCAGACACACACACACACAGGTGCACGCAAACATACACACACACACAGAGACGGTGTAAAGGGAGGGTAGAGGAGTATTTAGTGCAGCATAGGGACCTTGGTTTGCCAGTGTCAGTGTGTCAGTGATGGATATTGCAGTAGCATCAGCAGTGTTGGCTTTTGCAGAAGTGTGTTGTCCACCACTGGGATCTGTCAGACCCGTTCTGCTGAGCCCACACATTCTGCTGGCTTGCTGCTATTGCTGCTAGCTTTTTTTTTTTCTTTTTCTTTTTTCATTTTGTGCGCATGCATGTGTGCGTGGTAGAGACACACAGAGAAAAGGGGTTGGTGGGGGTTTGGGGGGTGAGAAAGAGAAAGACATCATGCTCATTTGTCTGTTTGTGTACGCAACAGAAGTTGTTTTTACACAACCCGGTTGTGGTCTAATCGATGTTTTCCATCTCTTGTTTTAATATATATGATTATATTTTAGGTGATAATCGAGTGTTAATCATACTGGCCTGCTTTTTTGTGGGTAAACCTCTAATTTGTTGTGCTCTCATTGAAATATTTTCATTGGAACACAGTACAGTTTTCTCATGTGGATGTAAATGCTGTTTCAAACACAAACATCGCATTCAACGACATACAATTTCTTCCATACCTGCAAATTACCGGCTGAATTCTGCTCTGATCGTGTGACTTGTGTAATTTCACTTTGCCTTTACTTTGTACTAGCAGTAGAAAAACCTGTAGTGCTTGGAGGTACAGTACTGCTGATAAGCTCTACTGTCTATGGGCAGTAAAACTGAATTTGCTATCATAGAGAGAGGCTTTCGTTACGCTTAAATGCTGTTTATCCCATCATTAAATCTAGGTGGGTGACAAGGGTGTCACCCGATGGAAGAATATAGAGGGAGATAAGAGTAGAGAATAAAAGAGCTGTGTGGAACTGAATAGAGAGGGAAAGAAGAGAAAAAAAGAAGAAGAAAAAGTTACCCTCGATCTTCCATTCTACAGAGACCTGCACACACACACACACACACACACACACACACACACACACATACATACATACATGCAATACACTTTACACAGGTGGGGTGTCACCCTCCTGGCACACATTGCAACAGATTTGTGGTGAGTTGGAGTTAAAAGAGCTGCTGAGTGCAGATTTAATACCACAGATATTTAAAGAGAACAGCCTTTTATCTGAGGAGACAATTTGCATTATTCATGATGTGGCTTCTGAGAGATGAAAAGAGGAAGAAATAGACATTTAGATACAAAGACATTTAGAGCATTATTGGGTTTTTTTTTTCATACCAAACTGTCAATGGATTCTTGTTTCATTACAGCACATTTACATTTTCTCCTGTTCTCATCTCCTCTCCTCTTCGTGTTAAATAAACCCCATCTCTCATTTTTTTTTTCCTTGCTCCTGTTGTAGGTGCTCTGCCAAAGCTATTAGATAGCTATCGATGTGCTGGATCAGCATGACGCTCATGTATCTATCTGTGCTCTTTTGTCTCCAGTGTGCAGAGCAGGCTTCTACAAGTCCACGCTTGGAAATATGGAGTGTTCGAAGTGTCCGCCTCACAGTTTCTCATACCACGAGGGTTCACTGCACTGTGACTGTGAGAAGAACTACTTCCGTGCTGAGGGAGACCCTGCCTCCATGGCCTGCACTCGTAAGTGTGGTTTTATTCCTCAGTTAGCTCTGATATCTGATCGATACCTAACTAGAGAAGCTCTCCAATGTGATGTGAAAGGAGTTTTCTTGGTAACCCATGAAAAAAAAAAAAATGAAACCGTCCTTAACCTATTAGGTATTTCTTTGGTAAATTTTGAATGTCTATATGCTTTAAACTGCAAGAAGGTCCTGGGTACAAAATCTATTTGAGGACCTGAGACTTTTTCTGTGTGGAGTTTGCTTGTTCTCCCTGTGTCTGCGTGGGTTCCCTCAGCTTCTTCCCACAGTACCAAAACACACAATAGAGGTGAATTGGTGACTCTAAATTGACCGTAGGTGTGAATGTGAGGTGGTGGCCCTGTGATGAATTGGTGACTTGTCCAGGGTGAACCTTGCCTCCCGGTCAATGTCAGCTGGGATGTTAAAACTCATGTTAAAACTTTTTTTTTTTGTTTAGTTATCAGATTCCTAGTTATGATAAAGTTAAATATTGTTATGATAATATGGAATTCCCCAGTTCCCCAGTAACATAGCTGTTCTAATAGAAAAAGAGAATTAAAATCCTTATTCTGCCCAAGAACTCTTGATCACCTTCTACTCCCTACATGATTCTCCTGTGTCTTCCTCTGATGCAAATGTATTGCAGATGCAAATACAGATGCCTCCTCTGAGCCCTCCAAAATGCATTTCCCATAAAACTATAAATCACTGTATTCCCACATGTAAGGTTATAGATACATCCGTTCCTAAGTGGGTTTGAGGAAGAAAAAAAAGCACACACCATGTGGAGAATAGTATAAAATACAAATTGGACGCCCACAGCATAGAAAGAATCCTAATTAGAAAGACAGTCATGGCAGGTCCCTGTTGTGATTATCTCAACAGCATCTTGTCAAGTAGGCAAATTGTACATCTTTGGGACAGTTTGAGGGACGCAAGGGCTCCAAATGAATAGATATCTTGTTAAAAGATAATGATCATGATTATCTCAGAAGGGCAATTGTGCTGTTACCAGTGTGATAGAAGTTGTTAAGAATTGACTCCGGAAATCTAAATGTTTGCAGAAAAAGACTCAGAGGGAATTCAAATGGGAATGTTAAACTCTAGAAACGTAAATACAAACAAGTAAAATAAAATAAAATCCAAAAGGCATTTTCTGTTGTCTGTGACAGCTGTTTTAACAGTTTGTTTATACCATCACAAGACTTCAACCAATTAAAATTGCATAAATGTGTTCCGCTACATCCAAGAGCAACATATTGGCAAAAAATGCAAGACCTGGTCTTCCATCTTGTCATTTACTGTGGCTCTGAGAAACTCTGAAGTAACTTTCCTCCAAAATTTAATGTTGAAGCTTTTTGCTGACATCTCTAGTGATAAGGAGGAGGCTAGAAATAGTGTAAAGATAATTCCCAATACATAAGTCCCTTTGTTCCTCACATATCCTCAGTTCTTACACAACATAATTCATATTGCATGCTAATCTGGACATCAGTGTATCATTGTGACATTTGGAATCAATGATTGCCTGCATGTGTGCATGTGCATGCCTTTGCAGGTGAAATTGGATTACAGGATTACTGATCTGAGAGTGTGATTTGGTGTTTGGAGTTATAGTTGTGTAGGTGAGCCAGAGGGCTGTCATTGTCAGATTAGTATCATAGAAAATACAATCTCCCTGTTGAATAAAAATACACCGGCTTTGGTGATATATACATTTTTTAAGAAAAGATATAACCTTTGGAAAAGGAGTCACAAATGATTTATTGTTTACTGCTAAACTAGAATTGGCCCCTTGCATGTTTGTGCTGAGAAATATTCCACGATTTGTGCTGCCTGTTTTTGTAAATTGAATCAAATGTGCCTAATAAAATGTAATTTTGATGGTGAGAAGACATCAAATTCTTTGCATTTGGTGGTTGAAATGTACTTACTTGTAATAATATAAAGATTGTGTTCATTGTGTGTCATACACATTAAATCTAAATATGATGAATACACATTAAATGTGAGGTGAATTTTGAGATTCAAGAACAATTTTCTCAACAACCTCAACGATTTCAACTATCTTTGGACAGAGTGACTAATCCTATCCTATCTGTTTCATTTCATTTCATTTAATCCTTTCAATTGGAAACGGGCTGAGACAGCGTAATTGGTCTAGGAGGAGCGAAACTACTTTTAAACTTAAGTCATGTTCAATTTCTTTCAACATTAAACAAATGCCTTGTCGTTTTCAGATTTTCTCTTTGACTGAACTTTTGGTGTAGTTTTCTTTGATATCTGTCTTTTGAGTGTTTTGATTACCAAGACAGGAGCTATGCACAGTTTGGCAGTCATGTAAAGTCCTGTCATACAAACCAAGCAAAGCATTTGATCTTAAGGCATAATCCAAGCCCGTTTCACTTTCTTTCCCTCCTCCTCCTCCTCGTGCTCAGGTTTTCTACTGTTATTTTAAAGTTTTCTTTTGTTTTCCATTTAATTGGAGTCATAGCTTTGATACAGACATCTTGAAATACTCAGAGCGACCCGACTTGTCACATAGGGCTGCTCGGTCAGTCTGTTTAAAATGACAAAACAAAATATATACATACCATACAAAATATGACAGTCATGTATGCCTTTACTGTCAAGTTTTAAATATGCAGTGCTCCAGAGCAATAATGAATATGCATTGTCCAGCTAGACTTTAAAAATAAAGCTTTCTGACAAACACTTCACATGTTATGACCTAATAATACTTTTAAAAAGGTTATTAACGTTGTGGAAAAAAAAATCACAGCTGTTTTGGTTAAGGCACCAAACTTCCTCGGTTAGATTTAGGAAAGGGGCAAATAAGTACTTTACTTATGGAAGTTCACTTCACTCACATAATGTAAGTTAAAAATAAGTCAAAATTCACATGCGACTGAAACCCAGGTCTACTTGGGAAAAGTCCTGTTTGGACCAATCCAACCACCGGACCACCTCTCAAATCAGATTTTTCTCACTCTTCATATATATCACAGGGGTGCATCCATTATTGTTGGGCAGCATGCAGGTGTGAATACAGACTGAATAGAGCACACTTTATTGAGAGATTAGATATTATTGAGCTTTTTTTTTCTTGTTTTATTATGTTGGTTGTAACATGGTGTAAAAGATAACATTGTATTGAATCCCCTGACGTGAAAATTGAATCCATGTTCTTAAGTTGTTGGTACTCAACTTACAGATAAGTGTGGTGTTATCTGTGCTGATACTCTCATTTCCTTTTCTTTTATGTCCTTTCTACTACTTCATGAACTCTCTGCCTTCTCTGCTCCAACCCAAAACGTCTGATCTATATACTTTACTGTCTTCCTCCTCCATCTCTTTTCACCTCAATCTCACTCCCTCTCCACGTTTACCAGATCCTCCTTCAGCTCCTCGAAATGTGATTTCCTCCATCAACGAGACTTCAGTTATCCTGGACTGGAGTTGGCCGGAGGACAGCGGTGGGCGCAGGGACATCGTGTTCACTGTCCTGTGCAAACGCTGCCGCAGTGTCAACGGTGGGACTCAGCATTGTGAGCCCTGTCGGAACAATGTACGATTTCTACCAAGGGCCACGGGTCTCCACAACACCACTGTGACGGTGGCCGATCTGCTGGCCCACACGAACTACACGTTTGAGATCGAAGCGCACAACGGTGTGTCATCGCTGGCCCCCAAGATGAGGCAGTACGCCGCTGTCACCATCACCACAAACCAAGCCGGTGAGATGTCATAGCCTATAGCTATAAGGATAGAGGCATGCACTCAGATAATCAGGCATTACTTCAAACAACATGTCATTAAAGTCCTAGTTTTTATTCCAAAAAACCAACAGGTGTTGCTTGTAGAGTTGGAGGTATGTTTGGACTGAAATCCTCTTTACTCCTGCCATATGGATGGAAACCAAAACCACTTCCTCTCATGTAAAGCTGAAACAATGACTCAATTAGTCAGTCAATAGCCACAAAATTTACTGCTAACTATTGTGTTAATTAATTCATAATGTGAGTCATTTCTATGCCAGATGTTTGCTGGTCTAGTCTCTCCATTGAGAGGAATTTTTTTCTCTGTCTTATATCATAATGAATTATATATATTTGGATTTTGTCTGTTGGCTGATCAAGTAAGGCATCTTAAGAGTATCGCTTTGAACAGTGGCATTTTATTCTTGGACTAAAGGAGTAGTCCGCTATTGAAGGGAATAAATATCAGATTAATTACTAATGAAAATAAAATAAAAGAAATGCTAAATGAACGACAAGGTAGTTTGTCAGGCTTGCTGCTCTGTAATTATTCCTTTAGTTTTGCCTTGTGTTCAAGTATCAGTTATAAATAAAGTTGTAAATATTTAAAGTATAAGTTTTTGATATGTAGACAAACATCATCAAGACTAGTCAGCAAGCCCAGCTGCCTTTAAATAAGAACTACAAACTACAGATTTGCTGAGCTTATTAAGGTCTAGTAAAAGTCAATAGGCATATAGATACCCAGGAAACTAATCATTTAAAATATGATCAGTAGCAAATGATTGACTGTCTGTTACAGAGACACGTCAGAATGAATGCTCATACACCTACTTATCTCTACAAGTGCTGGTTTAAATAGTAAATTGCATGATGAGTCACATCATCATCACATCTAAAACACTCCCCCAGATTCACTGATTGGACCAAATTCTGATTGAGCTGCCTGATTTATTCTTAGTGAATCTTTTCGGGGAGGAATTTTCATACAGCCTGATTTAGGCTGGTTTAGATTTTAGTTGTTTCTAAGACTGTGAATTACAAGACCTCAAGCCTCGAGGCACTCTGAATGAGGATATGGTACTCGTGCATGAGGACAGAAATATACAAAATGATGCTACATACACATTGGAAATATGCAATTATCTCTAAACCACACCCCCTCCCTCCCTTCTCTCCTTCTATATATCCTTATCATATAATAAGTGTATGTCCTGCAAACATATGCACTAGAACCATAAGTCTGGACATTTACAAGACGATCTCAGGCAACTATTCTTGTGTTTAATGACCAGTATCCAATGTCTTCCTCCTTCGCAAAAAAAAATATCTCGACCTTTTAACAGACACTCTAAACGTGAGGATGGGCTCCTAAAATTCCCATCAATCTTTTGTACAAATATCTCTCTACACATCCAATTCATTGAAGATTTAGAAGGCAAAGGAAAGTGGTGCTTTGAGTAAAATAAATCTAGCTGCAGTGCAAAGTGCCAAACCACAGATATCCCTGACTAGCAAGGAATGCGCAAAGGTCTCGCTATAGAACATAAATTTGTCCTCTCCCTTCTCTCTTCACTTTTACAGACACAACTTGCCTTTGTATTTGTTCATGTTTTTATGTTTGCAGTTCAGTGCTTTTTTTTCTGTTTTTCCTCTCTAACATTTATTTGATCTTCTTTTCCCATTTCATCTGAACATAGGATCCTTTATTTCTCTGTCATCTGTCACTTCCCAAACACAACCCACAGGCAGCTATTTTCTTATTGTGTTCCCCTGTTTTTCCTGTAAGCCTTTTTTTCCATAGCTGAGAAGATGTTTTAGCCTTTGATGTGTAGTTTGTGAGCACAGTGAACAGACGGGCGTTTCTGTCATATGTTGTAATAAAGCAAGGTCAGACTCAGACACTCCATCAATGAAGATAGACAGACGGCAAGGGCTGTAAATTAAAAAAAAAGAAGTGGCCAGAATAGGTATATGCCATTACAGATGCAGTACTGGTATTACTTCTCTGTTTGGATTCGGCTGCAGACATGGCACCATGATGTACTGCTTTCAGGAGCATAAGAGTTGCTTTGTACAGGTTACTGTAAAGGATCCTTTGGCTATTTCTAGGTAGAATCAATGAGACAGTACACAGCATACTTGACTTGCATTGTCCCCATAAAAATTGTGCCGGGCTTATAAGTACAACGTTTTTAAATGATTGTCCAGCGTGTAGCTGGAGTATACTACTGTCAGATAATGACTGAGGGGCAAACGTACACATAGGCACACAGTTTAAAGATAACTACCCTACAGGTGTACATTTGTAAACTTTCGGACATAAAAACAGTGTGATAAATATGCAAATGTTACATTTTGTCGGCACACGGTATACATATACTGAGAGATGCCTGCAGTGTTCGCTCTGTGTTGTGACAGCTTGGCTGTTATAATTGACAGCATCCGGACATGACCTCTTAAAAGTGACAAGACAGAGACAGGAAGTAAATATAGATTTTGTGTTTGTGTGTGTGTGTGTGTTTGCTGACATCCATACACAAGTGTCTAGGCTAAAGATAAGTCACTGGGCATGAGAGGCAACACATTTTAAATAAAGGCAAGAAAATGAAGAAGACAAAATGATTCGACAAATCCTATTCTGTTACTAAGCATTGTAATCGTTATAATCTGTGTGTGGTTAGTTGGGGGAATTCTCTCTGTGATTGGAATACACATCAGATTTGAAGAGGACTTATCCACACCAAGATGAGTGGGTGTGCTCTGAATATTGAAAACCATCTTAAATGTTTGAATGAGCATCAGAGGAGATGGATCTTAGTCTCTTCATAGCGTAGATCAAACCCACGCGCGCACACACACAGCGCAAAAACACACGCCTTTCCCAAACCACACTCAAGCACGCAGTCCCCTCTTTCTCATTCGAACAAATATCTCACCCTGCAGCTGCACACTCTCCATCAGCCCTGAGAGTTTACAAGGATTAGGTATGTCAGTGGATCGGCCCCGCCCGTCTATACAATTTCTCCCACATAAACACACATACATACAGATGCCAAAGCTGTTAAAAGCCGGATTAAGTGTTTCCCTGGGAAGGAGAAGTGTATCCTGGCTGTGCTGTCAAGGTGCTGTCAGATGACTCTCCTCCTTGCACCTCCTTTGCCCTCCACTTTTTGCCATAACTATGTTAACAGCAGAGTAACTGTGATCCACATTTAGAGATTCGCGGGTGTGAACTGAACAGAAGAAACAACAGGCACACACACAAATCCCATCTTATTGATATGGTGATTCCGTTATTAGTGAAATATATCCACTAACACATCCTTAGGGATATGTGATAGGGATTCAGATATCAATAATACATTTCTAATTCTGAAATTTCAGAAATTTCAGTCAGTAATGTGAGATTATAGCAATGCTTTAACGCCATTGGACGGCACCTCTATCCATTGAAATCCATAGTACTTCAAATAAAATGTGATGTATTCTTAAGTACTTTAACATGATTTTTGCAGTACTTTTAGTTGAATGAGTTCTTTTTATGCTGCTACTATGCTGCTTCTACTCCAGTACCGTACTTTTTACTCCACTACATTTATCCAACAATTTAAGCTACTAGTTAATTTACTGATTCGTGTTTTACACGAATACATAAGTATAAAATTCATTCATTGTTATACATTAACGGAGTGATTCTAAACCTTTTTGGCTTGTGATCATAAGTTGTTCCAGAAACATTTCCCCTCTGAACTCCTTCAAAGGTTTGAATCAAGCCACAAAAAGTACATTTCTCATATTGAAAAGTCCAAACGGTATGCATGGAAGAACATTTTCTCTGTTTCTTCATCCCTCGGATATCTGGTCTTAATATATCTTCTTCCATGCCACTGCCAATAAACTGCTGTGACTTCCAATACTAGAACAATGTAGGGGGAAAAAAAAAAACATTTGTGTTCCATCAGATGGATTATGCCCCTCAAATCACAGGTAAGTGACGCTGAAGGCTAGTTTTTTTTTTAAGGCTGTTATGGGCCTGGTACGCTGTATCAGTTTTACAGTTATACCACAGACAGGAACAGAGAGTGACAGCAAATTAAGTGCTTGGCAATATAAATACAGAGAGAGAGAGAGAAGCAAGACGAAGGAAAAGGAGGAGGAGAGGAACTTGAAGCTGCCTCTAAGCGGCCCAGACACAGTAAATCATTACCACCATAAACCACAGAGCCAATAAAAAGCACAGCCTCACCCCACTATCAGAACCAGAGGGAGAGGAGGAGAAGAGGAGCAGGCGGTATAGAAACAGATTCTCCCCATCTGGATTCATTACAGGAGAAAAAATAACTTCCCGCAGAAATACACTCGAGTATATACACCAAAAAGCATAAACACACTCACACAAACACACAGAGACACACTATGCAGATACATAATCAAGAGAGGCTCGAACATTTCAAAGACAAACATGTTTTTTCCTGTGGTCTAATAAAATTAAAAGTCGATGCCTCAGATGCTGGGCTGGCCCTGGAGCTGCCTGGCAATTAGAGAGCAGTAAAAAAAGGAAATGAGAAAGGGAGTGAACAGAGAGAGATAAAATGAGGGAGGGGGTGCAGGACTTCATAGAGGGAGGGATGTGTGGAATTACTAGATTGGGACCATGTGAACTCCCCAAGGCGAGGCGATGCATGGGTGAAGGATCGGTGAGGAAGACTGGCGAAGGAGAAATCACCAGACCGAAAGGGATGGAGACAGCAGTGGGAGAAAGGGGAAGAGATGGTTTATAGGGATTTAAAAATACAAGACTTTTATGTGAAATGGAGGCAACAAGAAGCAGCAATAGACGGCATAAAAATCGCTAAATGACGAACCATTGCAACCCTGGTGAGAAACTGCTTCCCAAGCAATTTAAGCTGGAAATAATGTAATTTCTTTTGCGAAACTTAATAAATGATTCAATAGGAGTTTAATATTCTCACCAGCTCCAGAGACAGTTAAAATGGTAACCAAGCATAGCCTTGTTTCTCTTTATTTGGGTGAAATTAGCCAGAGCTTCCACACAAAGATTACCTCTCAATTTTGAGCTGGCAGTCTGTGTGAGCCGCGTCGGCTGCTTCTCGTTACTGTTCCCCTGCGTTCACCCTGCCATCATTATCTTTCCCTCTGAGATTTTTTTCTTAGGAAAGACTAAGCACACAGCTTTTTTTTAGAGTCATGTCAAATTCTGCTTGCTTGCATTGTAAAGTAAATTTCTGTAACTTCAAGGTTAGGTTTAATCTGTAAAGATTGCTCAGGAGACAAAAATGTGGGCATATATTGACGGAGAAGGTGACAACATATGTACGAAAAGACCGTTTCATGCTGTAATTACTAGTAGTTATTACTCTTATTACTGTAAAACTAATATATTGTTTCATGTCAAACTAATTTAAATTGTAAAAGGGATGAAGGTTTTTTTTGGATGAATTAAGGCTGAATCGCTTGACTTAAGCTGAATCTACTGCATCACTCTCACAAAGGTGAAATATAGATGATGTCATTACTGTATATATTTTTGAGCCTGTGTATCTGTGTGATTATGTCCAAGCCAGTGTTTGTATTAGTGCAGATCATCTCATTCCACCCACTAACCCTGGGCCACGGCCATTAATGCGGCCCCACCGGGCAGCAAACTGAATTAGGCTAACAGGAACCATAGACAATCGCCAGGATGCAACACAGGAGACTGAACTTCCACTGAACCTCACCATAAAGGAACTCACTCTCTTTTTCACTCTGTGTCTGTCTGTGTTCCCCGCCAGCTCCCTCGCCGGTAACAGTGATCAAAAAGGAGAAGACATCCCGAAACAGCGTCTCCCTGTCCTGGCAGCAGCCAGAAAGACCCAACGGCATTATCCTTGACTATGAAATTAAATACTACGAAAAGGTTGGTGGAGCATATATCACTTTTACCTTTCATGCCTTTGAGCAAGGCAGCATCATAAGCCCTCCTTCCTGAAGGCATTGTTCACCAGTTTGGGAAGTACACTTTTTGCTTATTGAGAAGATTGATATTTATACTGTCAAATTTGTCCTGTAAAATAAAACTACAGCCAGCATTTAATGGCATAACATGTATGTATGCATGTATGGATGGATCTTGATGAAAAAAACAAACATATTAGCATATTTAGGGGTTGGTATCTATGGATGTGTTCATTTTGGTGCAGATCAAAATCAAAATCTAGATCCAACAGATTCAAATGGTTGGATATTACAAATCCATCATCCTTACATTTTCATATATCCCGCTATTTCACATTCAGTTTTACAGCAGACAGTAAATGCATCTCAGGGGTCATTCACTCATCTGTGAGGGAAAGTAGTACAGAGCAAATTGCATTACTTTCAGAACCAGTGCGTTGCTATGGTTGACATTTGATGGTGAAATTAGCCGTGGATGCAGGTTTAATCACTCTGTAGGATTTTGTTTATACGTGTTTGTGTGTGTGTGTTCGTGATCACAGTTTGCTTGAATGCCAACGGTGGCCCCTAATCTTTTGATTAGTGGGCTGACAGAAGCTGTTTCCTGTCTAAACTCTGTTGCCTGCTCAGCTATACTTACCTGAGATGTTAAAGCAAGAGTGGAAAACAGCAAGAGGGAAAGTTAACGGCTGATGATAATGGGTCAAAGCTCACTGCAGGTCTAATTCTCAGCTGTGGTTGTCCAGTCACCTACACAAGCTCACACATCACAAATGCTTTTACATTAAAAGTGGATGGAGAGCCAAACCAAAGGATGGAGTTTAAGGAAGAGTCTATGTGATCAACTTTTATAATTAAAATCTCTGAGCTTTGCTCTGATCCATAAACACATCCTCCCTTAGGAATGAGACACTCAGAGTCAGACACACCAAAACACACACACAGCTGCACAAATCAACACAAAAATACATACTCATAGATTCCAAAAAAACACACAACCAGAAGAACAAACAGGGACATCCGTAGGAGTCCCCCCCCCATAACAACCCAGGACAGAGGCCTCTTCGTCTGGCAGCCAGAGGGACGCCGAGGGCCACTAGCATGCCAAGGCCTTAGGAGGACAAGAGTTGGAGCACAAAATCCCCACACCAAGACCACACCATGACTCACTTATGAGACTGAAAGAGACCATTACAAACACATATACACGCAGACATAATTGCATATACACATAAACAGGATGGTGAAATAAAACACAGAAACAGACAGACAGGGATTAAAGGAGAGCTTTTAGCCAGAAGAAGATGTGCAGCATCAGCCAGACTTTCTGCTTCTGTGTGTGTGTTTGTGGTTTTCTCTGTTTGTGAAGTTGGGAACAGAATTACACATTGTACTCTGTCATGCAATTCCATAGTAATTTACAGAGATGGCTGGCTTCTAGAAAAATGAACATTTTGCCAACAACCACACGGCAGCACACAAAGCAAAGTACTTCTGTATAACAGCTTAATTAGTCAATGGACCAGATTTTTGGAGTCAAACCAAAGACCAACAAGGAAAGTCATGCAATTACAGCTATGTTTTAATTGTGAGGTTTACATATCAAAGAAGGCTGTTTTGTGTAAGAGGCAGGACAGCAAGGGGGATTTTAAAAGTTGAGATATCATGTAAAACCTGGGGATAATGTGATAATTTGTGATACGATGCAGATCACTAATCGTCACAAGTCATTAAACCTCATACCCGTGTCAATCCTAAATGCTGATCGGACTTCTTATGCTTAAAGTAATACAACTGTCATGTGAAGAGCGTCATGCCATGTGATGAAAACATGGACTGTGTAAACTTCCATGTGCTCCCAATATATTTCATTTTAGCATGCCAACACATGAATTATGTTAAGTCTTTGGAGGCTCCTTGATAACTCTAACTGGGGTCAGTAGCATAAATAACCTTTAATGTGTCTAGCAGGTGTTGTTTTTAAAATCGTAAATATGTGACTAAATAAACACATGGTCACATATGATTTACAGCAGGACTTTAACTAAAGTTTCAGGAAATACAAAAATGTAATCTCATCAGATTTCTACCTTTAACAGAACTTAAACTTTAAAAGAAAAAAAAAATAAACGTAGTTGTGTCTGTTTTCCACACAGTAATATTGTGAAAAGGTTTCATGATATAGAGTATTAAATAAAAAATACATCACCCACTACATATATTTTTTTATAAAGATGTCTTTGTCAGGAGGCTTGGATTTCAAATTAAACCATGTTACAGTAGTGTGACGTGTATGATATTAGAAAATGATGTTGCTTATACAAAGGAAACCCTTGCATCTTATTATTTCTAAAGAACTCCATTTAGTCAATCTTTTACCTTTACCTTGGCTACACCAGTCTTCCCACCAACACGTTACAATGTATCACATGGTTGTGAACCCAGTGGCCCTTCCCCTAACTATCCTATATATGGTAATTCTTTGAGATTGTTTGATGATATTCTTGGGAATTCCCAACCAGAGAGCTTCCCAGAAGAACTGAGGTGTTTCATCTTTGAACATTCAAGACTAACTATGATTTTCCTGTCACTTTAACTGGCTGAGGCTTACTCTATAGTCGATAAGGCATTTCCAAGTACATTTTGTGAAAATAGAATTTGTGGGAATACATTTGACTGATTATTTTTGCATGTTTTTATCACAGTGATCTAAAGAGCAAAGCAAGATCTTCAAACCAACTTTAATTTGGGTTGTTTATTTAGTCTTAGTTGGAAGGAATGCTGACTGAAACTCTGTATTTATAAGACTTCTGCTGTACATCCCCTGTTTTCGTCTGTGTAAGCATGCATCTTTCTCTGTGTGTGTATGTGTGCGTGTGTGTGTGTGTGTGCGTGTGTGTCTTGAAGCTATAATTTGCCGCAGCTTTGTTTAGATTGTCAAAGCAGAACGCAGCACAGAGGCCGTATTAAATTCTCCCAGTGTTCTGGTGGACAGCTCACAATCACTCAGCTTGTCTTGCTGTAGCGTTCATAAAGGAGAGGTGTCTGACCAGAGTTTCTTTCTCTCCCTCTGTCTTTCTCTCTTTCTCTCTCACACACACACACACACACATGCACACACACACATGGACACGCACATTTAAAACACACAAAGCTGCTTGTGCCACACCTGTGTGTGATTTCCAGGGGATCACATGCCGTCCTGAACGCAGGGTGACAAGCTGCGAGTAGATTTATAGTTGTGATGAAGAGTTGTCCCAGTGCAGGTTTGGGGTATCAGTTACCTCCTCACACATACAGCAGTTTAAAAAGCTTTGTGCGCCATAAAAGTCTGATCCACTCCATCAAAGGGTGTGGGGTTTCTTTTTGATGCTCCCTGCGTGTGTTGGGAAAATCAATGGCCGTTTGTGTCTGTACCAATGAGTTCCTCCTTATTACTGCCTCCATAAAAATAAGGATTTGACTATGCTGAGCAACATTCAGCCTTGAATAATTTTTATGAGCATTGCTACATTGCAAAACATGTAGCTCATTTTCAGGATTGTTGAAGTCATCCCTAATAGGTTTTCATTAAGATTTAAGACCAGCCTATTTTCCCCCATTTAACAGTTTTGCTTCATATCACAGAATGGGCTCAATAATGATGTGAGTGTAAACCTGTCTGGAGCAAGAAACTGCTTAGCAAATTTCATTCCAGACGATACAAATGCGCTGAGGAGCGGAAAGAAAAACACAACATTTGGTTGAAGTCTATTTGTTATTGTAATTTGTAATTGTATTGTTCATGCAATAATGTTTTAATCGTGTTTAAAGTCAGTGTTTTCATACTGGTACTGAATTATGTTACGCTGTAATGTGCCTCCAGTCCTGTCCTGATAATGGCAGGTTGCTTAGTGTAATATAATCACTCTTAATACCATTTAAAGTGATCAATAGAATTGCATTTAGCGTACTTCATGCACATTATGCATCATGCAATGTTTGGTGCAGTGTATTAAATGATGTGTCACTGAATCGGACACCACTGTTTTTCAAAAACGTGCATTTGACTGTTTTTGCTTCAACTCACTAATTATAAATAAATATATGACAGATTATTTAATGGTTGATTTATTTATCTTTCCCCTCTTTATATATCCATAAATAACACCTAACAATCATGGCACACACATAAATATATTACAAAAACTTTGAATACAAATTTGCCTCTTTGCAAAAACACAATTGGATTTGGCCGTCCTGTTATAACTGTGTGTAATACTGCCCAGTGCCAAAATAAAGGAGCCACTTTATATGTTTTCTCCATTACATCAACTGCTGTCCTTTTCTTTTCTTCACCGCTTTTCTCTCTCCACATCTGGAAACAATGTACTGAATGCTGGTGTGTAAATCTTCCTGTTGTTTTATCAGTAGAGATCAATAGGAGAGAAGTCATCAAATGTAAAAGGCACAACTCATCGTGTGTGAATATTGTATTCCTTCATAGCTCAATCTCAGACTAAATTATCACATATATATATATATATATATATATATATATATATATATATATATATATATACAGTACCAGTCAATAGTTTGGACACAGTTTCCCATCCACTTGAATGGGAAACTGTGTCCAAATTTTTGACTGGTAGTGTATATATATATATATATATATATATACTGCCAACTATCTCACATATATTGTTTTTTTCTCTGTCCTTCTCTTTTCTCTGCCATGCCTTCCAGGAGGAACAGGAGACCAGCTACACCATCCTTCGTGCCCGTGGCTGTAACGTGACCCTGAATGGTTTGAAGCCAAACACTGCATACCTGCTGCAGATCAGAGCTCGCACTGCTGCCGGATATGGAGCCAGCAGCCCCAGTTTTCAGTTCGAGACCAACCCTGACTGTATGTTTAGCACAAAATAGAAGTTGTACTAATTATTTTACTGCTGTACTTGAGGAAAAAGTTTAGAGTGAGTTGGTTTGCATAAAAGATTTAGCTTTTAAATGCATCTTTTTTTTTTCTTGTTTTTTTAGTAGTTGTTGTTGTTGTTGTGGATTTGGAATGGGTCAATAGGTCTCACAGCGTTCTGTTTTTCCATGAGTTTTTCCATGAAATTGGCCAAATTTGAAAATTGGGCCATTTAGCGGCACAAAATATCAGCTTTAATAGCTTCAAATACGTTGATAATATTGATCTTGATCTCTATTCCATGTGAACCATTTGCGGCTTGTTCTTTAGGGCGATCAGCAATGCAGCACTAAAGGGGAAAGAGGAGGGAACACATTGTACCGCAGTAGCTACAACAGCTACAACTGACAGCATCAGAACAGACATTTTCTGCAAAGCTGCATTCTCAATCATTCAACCTGTTTTTCATCAGATGATGATCAGATAAATCTATATTAATGTTAACAATAAGCTGATGTCTTAGAAAAACTAAAACATCAACACATTTCATTGACAAAAAAATTGCTGAGGGTTTTCTTTGACAGAAATTAAACTAAATTGTCAAGACTTTTATTAAACTAAAATGAAACAGGATAATGTCGACTAAATACAATAAAAACAAATAACATTTGTCACAGGGTGAGGACAAAGACTCAATTAAAAATAGTTGACAAAATCAACCCTATTAGCTCACATAAAAGTGGTCACCTTAGTCATCATTGCAAAAATTGCATAAGAAAGTGAAAGAGATTAATAAAGCGTTTTCTAGAGCATCTGCAAATTAAAGTAATTTATGTGTTAATAATTTTCAGTCCTGTCCAGGTTTGATTTTTTTGGAAGCAGATTTTATCCAATCTGTTTAATGCCTGAGAGATACAGCCTCTATACCGCTTATGGTAACTGAATATATTGCATTAAATCAAATGTAGTTTTGATATAGATAGATGGTAATGTAGGACTTGATTTAGGTATTTCAATGACTTCATTATCCAAAATAGGGTTAACACTACTCATCACCTACTGCTTTCTGTCTTTCAGCAGCCTTCTCCATCTCCAGTGAAAGTAGCCAGGTTGTTCTGATTGCCATTTCCTCTGCTGTGGCCATCATCCTCCTCACTGTGCTGCTCTATGTCCTGATTGGCAGGTCTGTCCACAACCACAAGCCACTTGGCTTGACTCTCACTGAGTGTTTCCTCCTTTTGCTCTCTGTCCTCAGTGGTATCTGAGAGTCGATTGTATATGTATTTTGCAGAATGACCTTCCACCTGCTAACACAACCATTCTTGAATTTTCATCAAATAAGTGTAGCCTACCTCTATTTCTCCTCTGTAATTCCTGTCAAATATACTGTAACAGCTGCATTTAGGTGTGTGCGTGTACAAGAGAAAGATCTCTCTCGCTCTCTCTCTCTCTCTCTCTCTCTCTTGCTCTCTCTCTTTCTCTCTCACTCTGTGTGTGTGTGTGTGTGTGTGTGTGTGTGTGTGTGTGTGTGTGTGTGTGTGTGTGTGTGTGTGTGTGTGTGTGTGTGTGTGTGTGTGTGGTTGAAGTTGGCAGTCAGTAGTATTCAGAGAGAGTATAAATCCACGCCTCATTATAAGACTTACTGAACCTCTCTTGGCTTATAAGAGCTTGGATTACACACACGCACATATACACACGCACACACGCACACACACACACACACACACACACACACACACACACACACACAGAGCTTTTGCTAGCCTTCCGGCTGCACCAATGGGTTAGAGTCTTATTGGGTGATGTGGCACCACGTATGACCTTATTCTCTTTGGATGTGCAGGTTTTGTTGCCACAGCAAATCCAAACATCCTGATGAGAAAAGACTCCACTATGGCAACGGTCACTGTAAGTACTGCATCCTATTTTCCTGATCTATCCTCTCTGCACTTTACTCCTCACTGAATAGAAATAGGTAGTAACATGTTTGCCTGATTGTTAAAATCGGTTAGAAGTTGTTCTCAAAGCGTTTCGCGTGCATCTTTATCAACAGTGGATGCTTAGAGCAGCTACATCCAAGTTTGAAGTGGTTTCCTCTTTACTTTGGTTCATTTGGTCGTATGAGAAGACAGTAATTGGACCGAGACCATGTTGAGATGGAGGTTTCCTGGTCCATTTGCAAAATAATCCTGGAGGCATCATTTGAAAGGGGAACAAGATCAGACTCCTCTCCTACCCAGCTATACAGCAAATACTGAGAATTAAGGTTCAAACAATATCTCATTATAGGGTTTACTCCAGAGAAAAGAACTGTCCATTGATGCATATTGGCAAAATAGAATTTGAATTCTAAATTTGAATAGAAATAGAAATTGACCAATGATTTAATAGCCTAGTAAAGAAACGACCTATCCTCTAATGTGGACCAGCACAAAGGAGCAAAAGCTTTCAAATTAACTCCCATTTTCTTTAAAATCCCTATGTTCCTTCTTTTTTTTTAAAAACATACAATGTGTTATTTATTATTAGGAATTCTCCTTCCTTCCTACCTTTAACCTTGACCCAGATACTGGCCCCAAACTCCCCAGGCACTGAAATGTGGCTTTCCAGTGCTTCATGAATTGTAAGGATGGGTCAGACGCAGAGAATAATTTCCCCACAGGGACTAATAAACTACAACTTTATTACTTTGAGGATAAGTTCCTTTTTTCAAGTCTGTCTTAAAACAATACTCCCATGCCCATGAGTGCGTTCAACCAGTTTTTTTGTTGCTGTGTTATTACCCACACTGGATCTGAAAGTATGAAAGACACAGTCTCCTGCCTGTGCAAAAATGCATTATTGAGTTATTATTGATGTTAGCCAAAGCAAGTATGAGACTTTTGCTATCTTACGTGAACAAATTAATTTGGTATCTTCCAAAGTTTTTTTTAAATTTTTATTGCAAATTCTTTGTCTGTTTCATTATCCTTTCACCAATAAGCAAATAAGCCCTGTCCAGGGAAAAGCAAAGAAGGGGTGTAATAATATATAATATATATATAAATATAAACTATGAGTGTTTGCAAAAAAAGTGTGTTTGTATTACAAATCATTATTGTTTTGAGCTCTATTTACACAGATAAACCTGGAAAGTAGCAAGGTGATACTGTATATACTTATAAAGTTTTAAGTCGGAGGACATGTGGATTTTAGAAATGGTTAGTAAATGATGCAACCTGTTTTCTGCTGCTGCAGTGCGTCTGCCGGGTATCAGGACCTACGTTGACCCCCACACATACGAGGACCCCAGTCAGGCTGTGCACGAGTTTGCCAAGGAGCTGGACGCCTCCTGCATCGCCATTGATAAAGTGGTAGGAGCAGGTAAGAACGGACAAAGGGAAATGCATGGCCCGACCTTTCTGCATACAAGTTATTTCAGGCGCGCACTTTTGCAGTGTCTTGAATTCTCTGAACTAAATGAAGAAACAGCAAAATGGCTTCAGATCCAGATCAGATCACCGGTTTGCTCAGGTCATCAAAGAAAAATTATCAATGCAGACAACAGGCACTGCAGAATTATTCTAAAATCTAAAAACATGTCAAATTTAAAGTAGACAAAGGAAAAATAGATGGTTCATTGCTGGCCTTGAACTCTTCTTCCCTACCTTTAACTGACTCTTTATGCTTTCACATATATTTAAATGACAAAGACACACCAAGTGCACACCACATGCAGAAAAAATGAAGTGTATGTAGAACTCCTATACAGTTACATATAGCATCAGGCTAGTTCAATGTTGTGCCATACTGTATACTGCACAGCTGGGAATGAGAAGCACTTAATACCCCAGCTTAAGGTCCCTTCTTTCAGCTTTCTTCTATGATGGAGCGATACATGGTGAAATCAGCTGTTGCGCTCGGCATCAGTTGCTTCATTTCACCTTTCCTCTTTCCTTCCTTCATCCTTTTCTTTACCTTATTTCTTTGCATCACCCATGGGTAATTGTTTTAATTACAAGCAAGTCTCCTCTCCTCTCCTCTTCCCTCCTCTCCTCTCCTCTCCTCTTCCCTCCTCTCTTCTCCCCTCCTCCTGTACTTTGCGATAACTTGTGCAGGAGTGCCGACGGGAGAATAATGTATTGTGATTCATGTTGAGTGCAGGCAGAATGGATGGAGACTCAAGCACATAGCACACAACAGCAGGCCTGTCTCCAGGGTCCCACCAGCCCTTCACACTGTAAAGCTGTCAAGATGGCCTGAGGGTCTTAATACAACTGGACTATTCCACAGTCCACATTACATTTTCCACAGCAGAGATAAAGCATATAAATCTATGCAGTTCTACAATGGGTCTTTATTTTAAATTACAACTCAGATATGGTCATTGCCGTCCACTTCTGTTTGAAGTCTTTGTGTTCAGTTTTTACTCAATGTAGAATGCACTGATTCTCTATGGGAATCCATGATGACAATTTTGCTCCAAAGTGAAATTTTTGTTTCACACAATTAAGAATTGACCTTTTCAAATATCCAATATTAATTATGAGTAAATTTGGCGCAAGGGTCTCCCCAGATTTCCAGGCCACGCAAGGCCCCACTTGCATACGTAGAAGTTTCGAATCTGAGAGAACACGGAGAAGAGAAAGCGTGGACGACCTAAACAGACAGATAGTGCAAGGAAAAGGCGTCGAGTATCCAAACAAAAGAAACGGAGAGCAAACCTGGTAAATACTGGAGAGCAGAAGGATCGGTGGGAGCTACTGAAATCCAAATCTGGACACGCACGGCTGGCTTGCGCACGCGCATAAGCCATGGGAAGCTGCAGGGAAATGGCTGCCAGGTAGGGGAAATCCAAAAACAAAGTCACCCATGGAATTCCCTTGCGTTTCGCATGTTTTTGTTAGAAACTTGACCAAATAATAAAATGATATTTATCAATTGATATGCCGCATTTTGGGTGGAATGCATTTTATATACCTTTAAAGCCACGGTGTAAATATTTCTGCCTGTCAGCTTGAATACAATGTAGGACCCGTCTATATGATCTTAATGACAACATATAACCGCTCTGAACAGTATGCAACATTTCTCCATCCCTGCCTCGATCCCCATCTGTCTTCATTAAACATGTTAACAACACTTTGATGCTGTTGCCAATCGGTGATTGTGTGTTAAAAGACAGAACACAGGCTCCACCCTGCTTACATGGGTCAGCCTTTCAGATCAAAGTGGGATACCTAGAGTAGGAAAGGAGTGAGTGTCCCTAATCAAGCTTTATTAGACCAAGATCTTCTTTCTCAGAGTGACCACATAAAGAGGTGCCTCAGCCTGGCTCGTCTGTCCACTGCTGAGGGCCAGAAAAACAGAGCAGAGCAGGAAAGAACAGGCATGCTTTTGGTATTTAGACAGGTTGTAATTATTCTGGTTTAAGTTCTTCCAGACCCGAATGCTTCAAGTCCAGGATTTAACCCATGCTCTCTTATCCAGAGCTCCTATGGGGAATGATTGTTCGGTACCTAGGGAGATCTGCACGTCTCAGCTCTGACATCACCCTCAATATGCATATGCATTGTGGAGCAAAACACACTCAGAAATACTTACACAAATATCCACGTTCCACTCATCTCCTACAGCCACATGTCTGTCTCCAGCTGTAACATTGCTGGCTGTCTTTGAAGTGGCCAGTCTGCCTACAAGGCTTGCAGTACTTAATGACAGACACACATTCACACACACAGGCACACAATGGGTAAACACACACATCCCCTCACCAGCAAGGAATGCTAATTGATCTCTCCCAGAGTGGATGTTGAGTCACACTGATTTTTAATACATTGAAAGTTGAAAGGCCCTTCGGCCGTCTGTTCAGTGTGTTGTTTCTTGGAACGTAGACTCAGGTGGATCAATTTCAAAGTTTATTACTACATATGGTGTCATTACTGCAGTTAGTGTTCGTGATAATTATGCAGAGTTTTAGTGCCAATATCAATACATTCATTTCCTTATTAATCAGAGTTAATTAATGACAGAGGTGATAATCAAGATCCTCTTTGATCTGCAGCTTTTTCTTTGGCACTACTGTAAGTGGCCATAACAGCTTTTCGAATTCTGCCTGTTTCCTCCTCCCAGTGCGTCATCAAATTATACAAGAACCGCCCATACAGTTCTGTGTCACGGTGATCTCGTTAGCAGTGCTCCTAATGGAGGAATTGACCCAGCTATCCATGGGATTAGTGACTTCAAATATCCTTAAAGAAATAAATGACCATTTGAACGCAGCTTCTCTTTTTGTCTGTAGTAGGCCTAAATGGGCTCAGTATGAAGAAGAAGAAAAAAAACCGGAGCAAAAAAAAGCGGTTTCCAGAAAAGATAATTAGTTTTGTTACCCATAAAGTTACCCTGAATGAGATCCCTGCACAATCCGCTATGTTTGTTTCGACTCAATAACAAATTGCAAATGATTTTTCAGAATGAGGCTTGCAGTGCTTTTTACATGTTTTATCATTATATATGTTCAATAATCTCCATAGTAGAGGTGGTAGGTGTAAATTTTGCATGGCCCCATAGTCTGAATGGCCATTATTAGCAGATAAGAATAACATCCTGATTAAAAAACAACAGTTAAAACCACTGGCTTTTCTAATAATTGAGTTAAGTCTGAGTTGAGCCATCAATGAATAATTATGTGAGATGAAGAAATATAAATCTTCATCATTCATCACAACAGCTTTCCTTTAAGCAGATGTTTAATTTTTAGTTTCTCATGTATCAAGTGGACAAACATTTGGATCATTTCTTAAAGATATATGGTGATGTTATTGGATCCCTATATTTTAATGTCTTATATAAATTCATACAATTAAATATTAATAGTGCTTTACATGCCGTGTTTATGATATTTGTAGTCCAAGCAGTCAAAGAACTGAAATTATGACATACTGTATATGTTTGAGATTTAACAAAGGAAACCCTTCATGTATTTTTTTATCTTTAGGTGAGTTTGGCGAGGTGTGCAGTGGTCGCCTGAAGCTGCCCAGCAAGAAAGAGATCTGTGTGGCCATCAAAACTCTTAAAGGAGGATATACAGACAAGCAGAGGCGGGACTTCCTTGCTGAGGCATCAATAATGGGACAGTTTGACCACCCCAACATCATCAGGTTGGAGGGGGTGGTAACACGTAGTAAGTGTATCCATGACTCTTCACTTTATGGCACATTGAAGGTGTTATATTATGGAAATCACTTTCATTATTGCTGTGAAATTTAGACTATCTAAGTGATTCATGTTTAAGTCATTCATATGTAGGCCTGTGTGTTTTTCTACTATAAGTACAACATTATAAATAAAAAATCTAGAAAATATTTTAGAGACGACGGGCAATAATGCTGAACAAGTGGCTCAAAAGGAGAGAACACAGCAGAACGAGACAGAGGAGGATAGAATACAAGAGGACAGAGATATGATTTGCATTCACATTCCATTACAGGTTTGGTCTCACCAGAGTCTTTTTAACGATTTTCCGGATTTGCAATTGTCTTTGACAAATGGCTCTAAAGTGGCCGACACTTCTGTGAAAGTGCGCAGGAGTTTTATTGAGTTGTCGTGGTGTAAATCTCTGCAGATCAATGTGCTGTGATCAAAGCCTGTGTCCAAAGCAGGCATAAATCCATAAATCCATATCTCTGACTCGCTTCCCTCTGGGCCTCTTTATAAGACTATCATTAGCACACAGAAGGCCTCTTTTAAAAAGAATGACTGCAGAAAAAGGGAAATAATGAGTCTGAACTTTGTCGCTGAGAAACAGGCCTGGGCTCTATCTGTCCCTGCGGCACTGGGCTTGTTAAGTATTTCTGCCAGTATGGATATTCTAAAGAGTAGAATAAAGTGCATGGAGAACTTCCCTTACTTTATTGTCCTCAATTTTTTGGTTTCTTTTATTTGTTCTCATTTGTTCCTCTTTTATTCATCTCTGCATTTTTGTGTAATCTCAATGGCTTAACTGCTCCCTGCTTCTTTCAATTTCAGTCATTTGAATTCACTGACTCACGAGCGTGACTTCTAATCAGAAACAGCATTGTCAAATAAGGAATCAAAGTGCAATGTACAGCGAGCAGCAGACCAGACATTCAAACCATACTTTGTTGATTAAATAACGGTCCCTCTTTCCTGCCTTTTCTCTCTGCAGTTTTTGGCAGACTTGTCAGAGGATCGCTAAACTTGATTTTTCGGAAAAATTGCACTGTGGCAAGTTTTGAAAAAATAAAAAAAAATAAACACAGAGGCACATAAATAGTATTTTCACTTTATAAAATGTATTTTCTTATTTGCAAAAACTAAACTTTTTCTCGATTAAAAGGACCCAAAGTAACTGTAAAAATGTTTGGAGGGAAAACACAGTCCTTTTTCTAGCTCCATGTTATTTAAAATTACACAGCACATACTGAAAGTCAAAGAGTTGTTATGTGTGTAATTCCTCATCATTGAGACTGTTTGTCTAATAAATCTTACACAACTCTTCCTATTCATGTCCAGCCAATGAGAAATGCTGTAATAACACAGGAGTGTGGTTTAATTTACTGCTTTTAGATGAAGGGGAACCCCAATATTTGGTTCTAGAAGTGTTTGTGTGTGTGGTGGTATGTGTGTGTGTGTGTGTGTGTGCGAGTGTGGGGACTTTTGGAGGGATACCCTAAACATGTATGTGTGAGCTGGAGCAGCGTGAGGGCGTTCAGGGCAGAGATTTAGAAGGTCCATTTCATATGCTCTCAGACATCACCTACACACACACACACACACACACACACACACACACACACACACACACACACACACACACACACACACACACACACACACGTACAGACACTGCTCCAGGGTGATTTATTAAGCTGCTCCTCTTAATTCTTAATAATCCTGAGACTTTCACACCCCATTTACCTTGCTGCTGCTTTTGGCTGATCCACAGGCTGCATATTAGGAGGCGCACACACAGACAGACACACACACACACACGCGCGCACACACACGCACACAAACCTACTTGCATGTACTCTGTCACGCTTATACACACATACACATTTTCACATACACACACTGACACTTGTGTTCACAGAACCAATGGGGTTTTGGGACCTTTATCATTGCCGCCAGTGTTGAGAATAGAGAGTAAACGGGAAGGGAAGAGGGTGGAGGACAGGCGGGACGGCCGAGAGTGTGTGTTCCTGACTGTGATTATAAAAGCCATCCACTGGTAAATGAAGCGTTGGTGTATGGGTTGAAAGTGATTAACGGTATCTGTATTTTTCAATGTAATTATAAGCGGGTGTCATCGTGAAAAAGTCTTTTCACTGGAAAATTGAGAAACAAAATGCTTGTTTAAATTGGCGTATGTAGGCTTCACAAGTGGAAGTCAGTTAACTTTTATTACATCTCTAAAATCTTAACATAAATAAAGCACAGGTTTTTTGTCACGCCTCATTCATTTTAAGCGGTTTGTTGTGTCAACTAGGACGTGTCTGAGTCTGATTGACTCATAGGGACGTTAGAATTTGCAGCACATTATGATTAGCGCAGATCTGCTTTGATTTCATTAAAGATAATGAGTTAGTTAACCTCCATCATTACTGATTTGTTTTTTACAATGACAGTAATGGATTTGTTTCTTTTAAGGGGAGATCCCATCACCATCTCCACTTAGGCCATGTCATTCCCGGACAGAAAAGGGGAAGCGTGGGGTGATGGGGAAAGAGAGACAAGAAAATCAAAAATAATGATAGGGGAAAGGTAGGCCGGGAATTAAATAGGGCAGGGCACATTAATCAGAATAAAATAGAGAGGACGCAAATGGCTGATGGTAAGTCAAGAGAGAAGCAGTGAGAATGAAGCCATCTGGGCCACAAGCATGTCCTTACCCCCATGTGGTTCATGGCTGATTTAAAGGTTTCTTAAAGAGGAAAGCCCCACCCCACTATAGGACCTTGTGTTGGCTCTATAGTCTGATCAAATGCAGATGATAGTGTGGGTTTAGAGCCAGATCAACACAGAAATAAAGATGTCACACTTTGACAGCTGACCTGCTGGGGGCCCTTAAACTATGACCAGGATCATTTCATTCTACTGAGGGTATATATATATATGTGTTGGCGACAGACAGAGAAAGCGAGCTCAACCTGCTCCCCCTATCAGGACCCATGTATGTCTGTGATAAGTCAAGTTACAGCAGTCCCTGTTGACTCCCTATGACCAGTTTTATAGAATAAATCTGAAATCAATATGTTTGGGCAATGAGCGTCTGTTGTTGGGCATGTGGTTCTGTTGCTCATTAAACAGAAGTCATTCTCAGTTTGTAATAGAAGTGATACGATCTGACCATGGATCAAAACTTCCACCTCTGTCACAGGTAAACCCGTCATGATTGTCACAGAATACATGGAGAACGGATCCCTGGACAGTTTCTTGAGAGTAAGTAATTACACGGACAAACACACAAATTTGGAGCCATGACTGGTTTATGATGCATCATAGATACACACACCCGTTTGAGGGAACACACACTCCCTCTATTTTAAGAGGATTTGACCTGCCTCGATGAAAAAGCCAGAACACAAAAGCCGAGCCATAACACTGGCATGAGAGCATGTGTTCTGCTGCCTGTTTTAGCCCTCCATACATGTGTCTGCAGAACATCCACAAGCATGCAGGAGGAGTAGCTGTTGTTTCCCAGAGGCCTGCACTTCATCATCGAAAATGTGTCATATGTGCAAACACACACACACACACACTATGTAAGCTCAGAGCGTATAATGCATTGTAGCCTACTGTATGTCCATCTGCACAACGTTGAGGTGACTAGGCCGGGTGGTTTGAGCTACAAATTTGCTCCAGATAAAATGAGGGATGATGTGGGCATAGCTGGTTTTATAAGGAAAAGACACTCATCGCTACGCTTTGATCCTGCAAATGATGCAATGTTAGACAAACACAGAACAAAGAGGTGTATGGGAAGAGCAATGGGATGGAAGTGCAAACACAAACTCAATCTCATGCTAAATGGAGTGGGCACATGTGATTGCATCTAACTGCTTTGCAAACATTTATTGTGTTAAAAATGCTGTTGAGATCTTAAGGATCTGCATAAACAGATTTTTCTGTGTTCCTTTTTGACCACTCATGCATTCAAATAGGATTGTGCCCATTTTTCTCTGATGAACACTCTATCATGGGTATAGTAACCCTGCAAAATGTACATACCATCCTGCACTGTCACTTTAATTAAATCCTGCATACTGTATACAATGCACATATATGCACTGATTACAACTCTGTATATTCTGTTCATATACACGGGTGAAGTGCTCAAAGTGGTCCTGCATATTTTTTTTAATCTTATTGTCCAGTTGTCTATGTCTCTGTAAAAACCTTGAGTGCAATGCTAAAACAGGAGTCAAATACCTTGTATGTGTTCACATACTTGGCCAATAAAGCTGATTCTGATTCTGTTTCAAAATATACAATAAGATAGCAGCAACTGAACAGATTGAAAGCAAGACCATTGCAGTGACTGCAACGTTGCATCACTACATCTCTGGTTAGGTATTTCAGAATTGGTCTAAAGATTGAGGTACAGAATGTCACAGGTGATTTTTAAAGGTTAATGCAAATCTGTGGATACTTATGTAGAAAGGTTTTTATGTAAATAGTCAGAAAGGTCTGACTCCCTTTGTGTGTTAGTGACTATATATTACAAAAGTGTGGCATTAACAGTGTTAGCCTGGTGTTTTCTTTTTTCTTTTCTTCCTTCCTTCTTTTAGAAACATGATGCCCAGTTTACAGGTATCCAGTTGGTTGGCATGCTGCGTGGCATCGCCTCTGGCATGAAGTATTTGTCAGACATGGGCTACGTTCACCGAGACCTGGCAGCTCGAAACATCCTTGTCAACAGCAATCTGGTGTGTAAAGTGTCAGACTTCGGCTTGTCCCGAGTTCTGGAGGACGACCCGGAGGCTGCTTACACCACCAGGGTGAGCTGGAACAAATCCACAATTAAGGATATGAATGACGGCATGACTAAATATTATGGGCACTGGCCAGGGGCACACCATTAGTTAGAGAAATGTATTCCTTGAAAGCCATGTTACATAAAACCCCCTGATGCATTACAGTATATAATATAATAATATATGTTTTCTTCTATTGTAGCTT
Source organism: Chaunax sp. Z400 (assembly GCA_037577475.1). Classification (NCBI taxonomy): domain Eukaryota; kingdom Metazoa; phylum Chordata; class Actinopteri; order Lophiiformes; family Chaunacidae; genus Chaunax; species Chaunax sp. Z400. The sequence goes on along the minus strand of CM075196.1, from coordinate 15,645,154 downwards.
TAAAACTGGGTAAAGTATCTCCTGTTTCCTTTTTACATCAGGATAATACTATTTTCTCTCCAGGAAAGAATAAGAAAATACCAACAAATAATAATATTCTTGTCTTTTCTTAATACCAACTTCATAATCATGTACATCAATATTAAATGGGCTGCATGTGTACACCTCGAACCTCTCCTGCTCTCTGTCTCACACACACATGTTGTACAGTCAGGTAATCTTTGCAAACACTGCGCCCATCTTCCATTCTCCTAGCATAGCAAGGGCGAAGAACACATAAAAAAGCAGAGCTCTGTTAAAACCAGTAAATATCTACATATAGTTCTGACTCCCTAGATCACAGTGCAGACATGGCAAGCATTCTTTAACTAGGGATGTCATGGAGAAGACCACTCCAAGAACCATGAGCCCTGATGGGATGCAAGACATCTATAAAAAGTACATTTTGAAGCTCTGCAGAATTAGATGAAGTTTATCATATTTGGTACAGATGATCTAAATATAAGCAAATAAGAGAAAACATTTACATCTCAGCACCGGTTTCATTGGTACCATATCTCACTTTCAGAGTTCTTTGTTTGTTTGTTTGTTTTTGATTTGATAAATTGCAAATCCCAAGAAGAAATTTGAGATATGAAAAAATATTTTATTCCATTTTCTCAGGACATATTTATAGCTTCAACCAATATGATACTTGCAGATCACATTTACTCAGCAAATTGGCCTTAACTTTCTAAATCTTTGAGATGATGAACCATTAAACCTGAGCAACTGTGAAACTGGAATGTACTTTTAGTGTTAGACATTTTCTGAGGATATGTCTCACAAAACCCTGAAGTACAACGACAAAGACAACTTAACATGTCAAAAGAGATGTTAAAAACAAACAAAAAACTCATAGCTTGTCTCATGGTCAACAACTCTGCTTTTGGTAAAAGTTCTAAATCTGTATGTATAACCTAAATATTTTCAGCTTATTAAACCTTAACAACAGGCACACAAGTCTTACTGTATCTCTACAGTACATTGTGTGTGTGTGTGTGTGTGTGTGTGTGTGTGTGTGTGTGCGTGTGGTCATTTTCATCATAGGATGCTGTGGTAGTCCATGCGTGCAGCCCCTTTAAACAGAGTATAATTTGCTGGCTGAAAATTGCTTGTCAAATAAACAGTCAGTGTGCCGTTTGCCTTTCTCCCAGAAATACATAATCTAAAATAATAGGTCAGAATAATAAACTCTGTTATGTTATAGTAACCAAAAATGTTCCACACATGCCCCGCACCAGGATTTTCTTCTTTTTTTTTTTTTTTAATTCTCTAGTCTCCACTTTTAAGAATAAATCTTTCTATTACTTTGTTTATGTGTGTTTCTGTATCGGGTGTGTATGGTGTTCTTGCACTCTGACCTTTTAGGAGAGCAGGTGGGTACGGTATGAGTGTAAGAGCAGTTACATTCCTGAGTGGTTCCTTATGGATCAGGAAAATGGTGGGTTATTTTAGAGGGCAGTGTGTACATGTGTGATTGTATAGCACCAGGCATGAGTTGAGAGACTTGGCTGATGTCTCTGTTTTCTTTGGCTGCCATCGATCTCAATTCCTCAGCCCTATTTTGATCATTTTTCCTCCTTCCCAGCTAGAATGACAACAGACATTGCAGCGAGAAGTTAAGCAGGAAGTATTGGATTACAGTCTTATTACTGTGTTTGTTTGTTTCTGGGTTTAAGATTGATGCTGGTACTTTTTGATTAAAACTGATCAGAAACTTCTTTTTTTTTTTACAATAAGGTTCAATGCCACTTTTTTATGGCTAATTTATTGTTAACTTTTTAATGGAGTTTTTTTGCTCTGAATATTTATACCTGCCACTGTCAAATATAAAATTATCCAGTATGACAGTTGAAATTGTGAAGAAATGTGCTAAAAAAATATTGATCTACTGAATGATGATTGACTGAAATCTCTCTCCTGCTCTCTGTCTCTCAGGGAGGAAAGATCCCTATCCGGTGGACGGCTCCAGAGGCTATCGCCTATAGAAAGTTTACATCAGCCAGTGATGCATGGAGTTATGGCATTGTGCTCTGGGAAGTGATGTCATATGGGGAACGGCCATACTGGGAGATGTCCAATCAGGATGTGAGTACTGTCATGTTGCCAAGCTAACTTCCTTCAGCAGGGGCATCTGTGTGTTGCAACCACCACTGCAGCAGCGCTGGCAGCTTTCATAGGAAATAAGTTAGGAGACCAGCAACTCCCACTGATCTAGATGAGATGTTTAGTTCATGTTCAGGGTCGTGTGAAGAGGATTATGACCCATTACAGGGAAGCTAGGGAATGTCATCCCACAGCAAACACTGCTTAACACTGCTATAAAAGTTGGAAACAGTTTTGGTACTATTAAACCTTCAAAATATGAAGACTGAAAAAGTAAAAATCTTTTGTCATATCAACCTAATCACCATATTTCAAGAGAGTCATGGAGTGTGTTCTGAACAGGTCTGAAAGGGCTTTGTCCATTTTATTCTTTCAGAATAAATTTCATTTAATTAGGCTCCCCGTTCATTGAAGCATGAACTGTTTGATTTCCAACTTAAATTACATACAACTCCAAACCACTTAATTTAACAACACAAGACAAAAGATTAGCTCAAAAATGTAGTATCTTTACAGATTAATTTTATATTAGAAAGTTCAATATGTGTAATGATCAATTATAGTAGGTCATAATGATATACCCTTCGAGGTATACTTGTTTATATGTTAAAAACTGATGATAACAAGCTATAACTACTACAAGAGAGAACATTAGATGTTGTTTTGATGCTGAACATATCTCAGCTCTCATTTATCAAATTATGGGTTTTCCTTCCAACATCTTAGGTAATAAAGGCTGTGGATGAGGGCTACCGCCTCCCCCCTCCCATGGACTGCCCTGCTACCCTCTACCAGTTAATGTTGGACTGCTGGCAGAAAGAGAGGAACAACCGGCCTAAGTTTGAACAGATCGTCAGTATCCTGGATAAACTCATCCGCAACCCTGGCAGCCTCAAAATCACGGCAAACACAACATCAAGGTATCACATTCATTTTCAGTTGTGGAGTTTTGTTGTGTGATCACAGAAAAGAACACAGAGCAAACACAAACAACACAACACACAGTCCTCACGTGGTGCAAGGAGACCAAAGTGTTGCACCTTCATCTGCTGTTCTACACTACAGCTGGCTGCAACTAACCCTTTTGGCATTCTACAGCCTGCTAGATGTGAATGAGAGAGTGAGTTACCATCCACTTTCAAGGAAGTGCTTTGAATTAAAGGAAATAAGTATTCATAACTCAATTATGTATTATGTATGAATTATGATAGCACAAGAAACAAAACACACAAAAAACAGGTAAAGCATTAATGTAGCTTTTGATTTCCTTGCTGCCTTTGTTTCCTGTACCTGACTAACAAACAAGTAGTGGAAGTATTTCCATTATGCCTTCCCTGTACAGCATTATGGTTTATTGGAGGCCAATGCACTCTATTCTCAATGATCACAAGGTATTGGTTTAAATTTCTAATAATCAAGCACAATTCACCATTATTATTGTAATGGACAATAAAAAGATGAAGGGACATGTCTAGGTTAAAAAAGGGATGTTTGTTTTTCAGATCCAAATGCCTTCTCCTGTGGTTTCTCCATGTTTGTTTTTGGAACCAGGCTCTACAGGAGCTTGACATAAATATTGCCTTCCTGCTCTCTGTGTTTGCAGACTGTCACATGGAAATTAGCTAAACATGACATTCTCTCACTATATTTATCTCAAACTATTTCATTTAGTTCCGTTATCTTTCCCTTTCCCATGCAGTCTCAAATCATATTCGTCTCTACTCTTTCTCTCATTTTTGTGTTTCATTTTAGCCTCCTTTTTACTCGCCCTCATGCTTTGCTCCTTTTTTGGGACCGTTCTCTCCCAGGGGGCGATGGGGAACCAGAGCAGCCCATGTACAGTTGTCAATTTCAAGGAGGGAGGGCGACAGACGCCTGGTCTATGGCGGACTGCTGTGGTATTATGGAGACGTCAGAGCTCATAACATTGACTAATGATTTCTTAAGAAAGTGAAAATAGGTCCCTTGGAGTTTGCATGTAATTTCCCTGATTGGCTTTTAACACCGGGCGAGCACAAGCTGGCCAACAGAGGCGGCTGTGGTGATTTATGAGAACTATGTGTGTATGTGTGTATCTGCATGCGAGTGTGTGTATGGTGGCACAGCGGGAGCAGCTGCGCTCAGCTCCACACACCTCGTTTGTCTCAGGGCTGTCCTGGCTGGGTAATGGAGCAACCCCTCCTCCACAAAGCCCAGACCAATGCCTGGGACTGGAGTAGATCATTTGGAGGCTTTAGGGGTGGGACCTGGTCATAGTTTACTGTCCCCACATGTGGATGGAGGGGGACTGGGGTCAGTGGGCCAAGGTTGGCTGTCGGAGACTAATTATGGGCTAACGGGAGCCCAGTCAGGATCAGAGGCCGCTATCTATTGGATTGTCTTTGCAGGCAGTCTAGAACATGTACAATCACACAGTGTCCTGTTTTCAGGCTTAAAAATGTGTCTTTGAGTATTTTGAAAAGTGCTTTATAAATAAAATGTATTATTATTATTGTCATTATTATTATTATTATTATTATTATTCTTTATGTTCATCAATGGCTTCAACCAAAATGCCAGAAAACAACGGGCACGCCTTCAAAACACATATCAATCAACATGCAGTGGTCTGTAATGCAGTGCCTCTGTAAACCTGTAAGATATTCAATCTATTAAATAAATAATCTGACCTTAGTCATTAGTAGTGTTATTAAAAAAAACTCTGTCTGGATATGAAGGGTTCTTTTTCCATAGTTAGGGCTGCACTAGGAATGGGGTCAAAGGGCTTGGGAGGAAGTAAAAGGGACTGGAGCAAGGGACATGGCTACAGATGGAACTGAGCAGAGCTGGTGTGAGTCTTGGCCTGTTGGGTAATATTGTGACTGAATGGAAAATAAATGTGTCCATTAGGGAAAAGGAACCAGTTAAGGGTACTAAAGAATGCAGATATATATGCAAAAACATACAGATATAATAAGACAGGCAAAAACATCCATCAGTTGAGTAAATAAATTTAAAAAATGTCAAAAAGTATAAACTGAGTAAATGAAGATTTATGTAAAACTGGTGGGGCATTGCATATACAATGCATGAATTAAATTATTTAAATGTCTGATTTTATAATTTTTACTTTTAACATGGTTGACTGCAATCAGATAAAGATTTCACACACAACCTTAGACCACCTGATTACCTGATTATTCATCATATCCAGCAGATACCAAATGGCTACATATCAAAATGTCAACCCAAAGGCCCAGTATTGATCCTATGCAGTATTATCAGTTGAACCTCTCCCACTGACACTCTGGGAATTGCCCCACAGTAACACACTGAGATTTGTGTTACTCTCACCCTGTCCTGCCCAAATGTATCTGTTCATGCTCTGCCCTTCATCCTCCTCGCTCCTCTCTTGAGAGCTCTAAAAACAAGAGACTACACAGACCTGGTTACTTTGAGGTCAGAAGAATAAAAGATGCAGAAAAGTGAAGATGAAATGAAAGGAAAATGAGAAAAGCAGAATATTATTCTCTCGTCAATTTTAATATGCCTCCTTTTGTTTTCTGCCTTCTTTACGTGGTGTGAAGTCCATGGAGGGCTTTGTAATCATGCCATCAAACAGAAAAGAAGCTTTCTTTTCTCTTTCTTTCTCTCTTCATCGCATCCCTCTGTTTCCCTGTTTGCTCTCCAATCATCTTGTCTCTTGAGCTGCTAATGATGTAGCTGAAAACGTAACAGCAAAAGAAACAAAGACAATGAAAAAGTAGGGGGAACAAGGTCATTTGGAGTTTACCTATCAGCACAGACAGGAGAGGAAATAGAGAATCAAGTGGGAGATGAGATCAGAGGAGAAAAAGAAGAAAAGATGTACAGGAGAGAAAAATGAATACATTTTTCTAACAACTTATTTTTTTCAGCAAATTTATTCTGGGAAAAGAGTGACATAACATTCTCAATCATATCGTATGCTACTTTAAAAATAGTAACTTTTCCTTTTGCATTTTTAAAGCTCTTCTCCCGTCCTCTGAGGGAGATTCATACACTTCCTTTTTCCCCCCCCTAATGCAAACCACCCCACCATCCAGCCCCTGATTCCCTCGTTTTCCTACACGCCAGTCCCTCTAGGGGTTCCCGGAGGCCCTCAGAATTTGGACAGGCCTCTGATCTGGCAGGAAAAGACTCAATCATTGTAACAACACCCACTCCTCTGCCTCAAATGCATCTTTTTCTTCCCTTTTTCCTGTCTCTGTTTGAGATGTCACCTTGCTTTTTTTCCCCTCTATCCACCTCTTTGTTGGACTAGCACAGTATTGTGTTTTTGTCAGTGATGTGTGATGGCAACTTCGCGATTTTCTTTTGTAATATTATTTTGAAAATATTTTGTTTTCAAGTTTGCCAGTGCAATCAGTCATGTTTTATATCCAACAACAGGAAAAATGCTCTTTTTTACCCATGTAAGAATACTTATAACTAAACTAAATAATTTTTAAATGACCATTCCTTACAATAAAAGTATAGACAAATGTAACATTTAACAAATACTGAGCATGTTGTACACACTTATCATTCCACCTTAATATTTGTATGTTTTGTTCTGACATAAGATTATGATACAGATGGCAATATTGTATTTGATGTAGAGGACAAATAGAATGTAACACAATATTTATAATTAAACACAGCAAATAAATGATGAATTTCTACAAGGCAACCCAAGAAAGTTGAAATGCATATTTGAGAAGTGTGTCATTTTATAATTCCATGTGCATGATTTGGAATTCCAATGCCCCCTTAATAAATGGCTACTTTGCAAAAGTTCCAAATGTTTGAAGCATATTTAAGGGAAAAGTTTCAGTCAATTTCTTTTCTGCCTGCCTTTTGGAATCACACCTTTCCCAATTCCCTGAGGCCTTAACTTGTGTAATATTTTCCAGATTCTAACACACATGAAAACAGTCACTCCTGCCTGCCTGGTGACCTCCCTGCCAATCCTAACCAGTCAGGCAGAGGTGGACTTCCTGGTATTCTAATGAGTTTATTTACAAGGCTATGAATAGTATTCCCTGAGGGAGGTGTTTTTTTTCCTGTTGTGTCCTGCCTTGTTTGAAAATCTCTGTTCCCTTGTGTGCATGCTTGTGTCTGTGTGCTCATGTGAGTCATTCTGCTTGTCTTGACGTAGGTGCCTTTGTCTATGCTGCAAGGCAGGTGCAGCCTATCCCTTATAAAAAATGAGTGCCTTTGCAACCCAGTTTTGCATGCCACTCATAAATTCAGCAGTAAACACACAGAATGATCTTACCACTCTTGGATTGGTCATTCCATTTTGAGTCCTACTTTAAACTGATTTGGTTTTGACCTTGTTTCCCATTACTTGCCGTGGTGTGATCAGTTTTCACAATAGCAACATGATCCGTACTTGTATGAGACAAAGCATCAAGAATGACATCAGAGATTAGTCCCTGATAGGGAAAATAGTTTTCTTTGTCTGTGGCTTCTCCTCCACTCTTCTGTCTTTGTCTCTAGGTATCTCTCTTCCTCTCTTGTCCGTCCTCTTCCCACATCTTCTGCAATCATCAATCAGCACAGATCCGGCAGCCTTTACTTCACCTTGTACTGTTGACTGAGCTCTCTAAAGCCCAACACAGTGCATTTAATTTGATTTGATCCAATTGAAACCATCAAGTCTAATCAAATCTAATGCTGCATTTTGCTGCATGGCACATGTACTGCAGGAAAATGTAATTATATTAGACAGAAAATGATGCTGTTTTTGCAAGTAATTTTGTTCTTTAATATGTTTAATATATTATGGAAATATTTTATGTGACATTCGATTTCCCCTTTGTATTCCAAATCCAAAGGTGTGTGTGTGTGTGTGTGTGTGTGTGTGTGTGTGTGTGTGTGTGTGTGTGTGTGTGTGTGTGTGTGTGTGTGTGTGTGTGTGTGTGTGTGTGTGTGTGAGTTTGTGATTGTAGACAGGGTAACTCAAAGAAGGTTTCAACAGAAAACTATTTCAAACTTTCAACAAAGGTTTGTGGAATGGTGAAACCTAGGGAGGGGAAGAGGTGATTGGATTTTGAGATTTATCTGGACGATGGATTGGATCGAGGATTTTCTTTTTTTTACAAATCCTACTATGGTGACACCATGACTCTCCCTACTCTGCCTCTGATTGGCTTGCCATGACAATGACTTTTCCCATGTAGTCGAAGTTCTTGAGGTGAGGTCCTATGTGAGAAATGTCAGGGTCATTGCAAGCCAGTCAGAGGCAGAGTAGGGAGAGTCATGAAGTCACCATAGTAGCGGAAGTATGCACTCTTAGAGTTCCCTCCAATTTATCTGAATAAATTACAGGTCATTATCCTTGGGAATTTGTTTATTTATATATTCATTGCCCATTTATTTATCTTTTTTTTCTCGGTCCACTTGTGTCCCGTCAGGCCGGCCAACTTGTTGTTGGACAGGAGCAGTTCAGAGGTTCCCTCGATGGGGACGATGGGTGACTGGATGGATGGAATGAGGACCTTGCCCTGCAAGGAGGCCTTCTCTGGGGTCAGCTACAGCTCCTGTGACACCCTGGCCAAGACCTCCACAGAGTAAGACAACCACACACACACACTAAGGTACCCTGACTATTCATGTCAGCAGAATTTACAGGGCCCCAGTCCCCGTGGCAAGACCCAGGAATTTGAAGAGCCTATTGGTAAAGAACACACACACACACACACACACACACACACCTACACACACACTCCTGTTCTCAGTAAGTAAAGAAAGCTATGGAGCCTATACTGAAGGTGTCCAGATGAGTCATGCTAATTCATAATGACAGGCCTTTAGCCATGGTCTCAATGTTGACCACATAGGGAGAAGGTTGGAGCATTAAAAGAAAGATAGATAAATAGAGAAACAGAATAGGGGAAATAGAGCAGGATACCATAAGGGAGAGGGATTAAGAGACGAACTGTTGAGAGAGAATGAGAGGGGGGATTTAACAAGATAAAAGAGAAGAGAGGAGGGCCCTTGTAAGCGAAAATAAAGGCATAGCTATCAAATAGATATGTTCACACTCTCTACTACTATGCATTAAAATACAAAGCAAAGACCAGGCAAAGAGTATCAGAACAATTATTTTGAGTGAGTATACTTTTGACAGCGATCCAGCCATCCTCACTCCTCGAAACATATTTGGCAAAGAAAATATTATGTATTCAATGTTTTTTCTTCGATGTTGGCTGTGAACATTTCAGTGGTATGAAGAACTCTTGGTAGGAGATGAGAGTCAGGCGATTTCTCAGAGCATACACTGGCACATTACAAGATAAAGCAGAGTTAACACGAGAGTCAGAGATTATACGTCTGACTCTGCTGACGGGAACCTTCACGTTAACAAAAGGTTTATTATGGAGCCGGTCCTGCACTTACACACTGAAATGAACTGTGTAACCCAAGCACAGTGATAGAAGTAGACGGGGACATTGAACTGATGAACTAACCTTCTACTTACAATTCAAATGCAGCTATTGAGAAAGTGAAGAAAAGCTGACTAGATTTATATTTTTGTATTTTTATCTAACGACAGTGTCAGCCTGCAGAATTTGTATGTCTTCTTTTCCCTGTCCTCCCTCCCACTGTTAGCCTGCTGCTAGTTTAATTGATGTGGACTGTGACCAGTAAATAATTGGACATTTCTAATCATTGTGATCAAAGCAGTCATTCACTGCTGATGGCAGCACCCGGGGCAGTTGGGAAGTGGTGGTCAGTGCTCCAGCCAACCGTATACCCCCTCATATAACTCACCAAACTGGCAGTCATGAATCGTGAATAGTGGGGTTTTTGGACCTCTAAATGTACCGCAGAGAAAAGAGGAGTTTTTATATGTGTGCCAAAGACAGCTTCCTATATTGGCAGCTATAAACTACAATGACTTGTAACAGAAACATAGAACTTAATATCCTTTTTAGAAGTGTGCTGTGATGCTTTATAACAAAGACACCAAAGAGACAAGAGGGAAAATGCAGCTTTCTTTATAGAACAAACTAGCAGGAAATCCACATTGGGTATCCATAATAAACATTGCATCTAAAATGTAACCTAACTAACCTTGAACTAAAGAAATCACATTGGTTCTTCTATAGATAGATGCTAAATTGGATAACTCCAGCATTAATCCACTGAATGCTGAAGTTAGGGCACCTATAAGGCTAGCTCAGCTACTAGGCTAGCAGACTTGGCTGAGACTATGCATTGCTCAATAAAGATTGCTCTATTGATTTTGTACTGTCTTAATCTAATCCTTGAAATTCAACACAAGGCTTGGCAATGCTCTGACCGCTAAGGAACAGTAATCATACTTGACTGCCGTGTGCTGACTCATCTGCTGGAGTAATTGAACTTCTTTTTTCAAGATGGGACACAATGGATTGAGTAGGAAATACTGCGTCATTTGGACTATATTCTTCATCTATGTGGAGTGCATGTAAAGTTCATTTCAGGTATTTTGAGGAGGTGATGAACTTGGCTTAAACTGCGAGACAAACAAATGTGATCCAAAGAGACAAAACACTGACATTGTTCTTACCACGTATGGTAGATTGTAGTCTATGCACAGGATTTCTGCCCCAATCAGGGCAGAGAACAGAAAGCCTCCTGGTGTAGGTTAGAAAACATCGCCATAACCTTGCATGGCTTAACAAATGGGAGTTATGTGTGTTCATTTAAGTGATACCATGGTTTAAGTAAGTTAGTTTTTGTTCCTGCAAAAAACACCATATTCACTTTTAAAAACACCGAAGAATAAAGAAATACGAGTAACAAGTTGTTGAAAGAGACCTGCAAGGCTTTTCATGATATGATAGCGTGTGTCTTCAAGTTTCTATCAGTAAGATTTATACTCATGCCTCATGTGTTTCATGTTTCTGCATTTTTCTGCATTCTTATTTCGTCACGGTCTGTTGTTGACATGATTCAGGATTCAGATCAGGAAAGCAGCTTACACTCCTCGCTGTTATTATCAGGGGAGAGTTTTGGCCCAACAAGGCAAAACATAACCTTTGCGATGCAAAAATAAGATGACACACATCTGGGTTGACTCAATATAACACCAGGAAGGCCCAACAAAGATGAGGATTGTGTGTTTCAAATTTGAAATGGTGATTAAGTTTTTGGTGTCTACAATGTTTAAAACATTCAAACTTGTCTACATGACATAATGGAAACAGGAACTGCACACTGCTTACTTTTTACATTCTAAATAATCAGTTGAAGGACAACTCAACCCCACATGACTTCAAGTTCAGTTTTTCAGCTCTGTTTGAAAATATAGTTTGTTACAACTTGACACCGCTGTGTTGTGAGTTCATGCCGTGATGTGTTTTATTGTTTGTTTTCAAATGCCATTGCTTTTGGAAGGCCTAAAAGATGAAGGTCCCCTTTCTCCTTTGTCCCCACTACAAACATTTTATCAGGCTTTGAATGATTTATGGTCACATGGTTATGAAAGCAAAGGGTCGGAATAATGGTGAATCAAAACAACAAAATGAACATCAGCAAAGTCAATGTCAACGGGGCTTTTTCCCACTATTTCTTCATTATTAGGCTGCTATTTGTGAGATTTGAGTTGGTCGTTTTTAGCTAAGATTAATTCTTATTACTAAAAGGACTGTCCACCAATAACCAATAAATATGAGACTGTATCTGTATCTTTTATGAAAGACATTTTTGCCACATCTACAAACATTGAAGTTACTGTCTATGGACATTAATGTTTGAAGATACTTTTTACTTTTTGTTTTACATTGTAAAGCCTGATTTATGCACCTAAAATTGCTTTAATTACAGTACCATACTAGAGAAAGCACATATTGAAGACATTTAGTTTAAAATTTTAACACTACCGGGCCTGGCTGTGTCTTAGTAGAGTGGTTCTGACGGAGGTCCACGTCACACCGGCCACATGCCCAGAATGGGAGCCGTCCATGGGAATCACCACGCTCTAACGCCCAGCTCCTCTCCGCCTCCTCAGGCTCTGGATGGTGGGTGGAGGACCAAGACGTAGGCTCACCTGGGAGCACTAATGTACCTCCAGAATCACTGACTGGGCTCTCACTTGTGTGACCTGTAAAAGGGATAGTTAATATAAGTAACTCAATAGCTATGTTTCCATCCAGCAGTAAGCTATGACTACAAGCTATGAATCATTTTTACATCTCCAAATATGACTATAGTGTCTGATAATGTTGATTAATAATACAAATATGATCAATATTGCATGTTCAAAAATACTGTGCGAAGTTACATTTGGAAAAAGGCTGATGTACAAACTAGCATGACAGAGTATTACTAGTAAAGAATATTAGGCTGAAAATGCATCACTTACATTGTTAGTGAATGGATGGAAACCTAGCTATTGTCTCTGTGTTATGCTTGTGATTTTTTTACGGCAACAAAAGACAAAAAAAAAAAATGTAAACCTAATGAAATACACAATAAATTGTACATTTTATATACAAAATGTATCTTAATTTTAGCTAACTATCCCTTTACTTTTTATCACCAAGTGAAGCAACATTGTGACTTTTTTCACTTTCAGTTTTTGGCTGGACAGGATGTTTCTAAATGTCTGCTCTGTTGAACTAAATGCTTTGCTTGGAACTGAATAATACGAACTTTATTTTGACCATGTTTGAATAACCTTAAAATGTCTCAATGGCTGAAAGTCTCTGTTGTAGTAATGGCGCCACTCTGACTGTAACCTCACTGCTTCTACTAATACAATACTATTGTTGTGACAATAACAAGATGGGCAGAAAAGATGAGTCCGATCACTTGCCTTGACTTCTTGAGTACTGCAATGTCAAGGATGTTGTGAATATATAATATTTGTAACGTTGTTGTTATGTCATGTTTCAAAAAGGCCTTTAATTGAACTCACTAACTACAATGCATATTTATGATGTATAACACACATAAAATGTTAATGTAGCTTCAAATAGTCTTCCTATATAAATGCTTTTCTTATGCTTGAATGCATGTATCTAGCTTCTAAGAGTATTAACAAGTTAACAGATTTCTCTGAGTGCAGAGTGCATTATCCTAAACATGTACCAGTGCTGCTCCTCTCCACACACTTACCTACCCTGTCAAAGAAATCCAGTTCAATGCAATTCAGGAAACTAGGTCTTTGATGCCACTGTGGCCCTTACATCCCTCTGTTACCTCCACTGACAGGATCATAACAGCAGCTGTCAGTGTAACCCCATAGGCCCACCTCGCTGTTTGTTAGTGATGGAGAGTAGAGGCAACACCCCTCCTACGTAGACCACCTCCAGAGATGGCAACCATGTCCTTCTGGGATATGCAGTCCTTTGTGAATGACAGATGCATGGCAAAGTGAAGGGAACAGCACTGGGAGCATGTCACTGAATCTCTCAAGGGTTCCAGATCCTCCAACACTAACAAACATTTTTTTTTGTCCCCATCCTCCCCTCCATCACATCTCTTTCCCCGATTGTGTCTTGTTTTCCAACCCCTCCTCACTTCTCTCTTCTCCTCTCTCCCCTCTCTTTCACAAACCAGAGATCTGAAAAAGGTCGGAGTGACTATCGTAGGACCACAGAAGAAGATCGTGAGCAGCCTCAAAGCCCTAGATTCCCACACCAAGAATGGCCCAGTACCTGTTTAAAAAAGTGAACCCAACAAATAAAAGCTCCAGAGACCTGTCTGTCGGTGTGCTAACACAGTCTAACACAGTGACTTCATATTTAAATTCGAAATGGAGGAATATATGATATGATTCAAATGAGGGCTTCCATTTTATCGTTGAAAGACGACATCAAGTCCTGACAGAGATGTGGGAAGAGTTCAGACCTGCCAGCTAGTTAACTGGCTCACTCTTCGGCCCTCCATCCCTTTGTGCCCAACTTGAGATGCCTTACAGACAAATAGGAGGGTAGAGAGAGCAGAGATGGAGGTCAGTGAGATCCGGCCAAGGAAACAAACTGGGACTGCACATATCGAGCAAAGGACTGGACCAACATAAAGCCAGAGCTCTCCAATATAGGCTATGCTGGATTGCATAGCCTTCCCTTTACAACTGAAAGGGGAGAGGCATGCTCACAGTCCTGCCTGACTATAGCAGCCTGTGGAACGAAGCGGTGAAACTGCTGAAACGCCTTGTGTAGAAGAGCATGACAGACAGCAGGATGTGAACCCTTCCTGGACTAATGAGGTCTGAGGTCTGAGATTTATTTTCTTTTATAACTACCTACATCTTCTTTCTCTGTCCATGAGAGAAGTTGTCATGGACACACATAGACAATAACCAAGCCATTTTACTCCTTAGCTCTAACTTTTAGCTTTTGCATTTCAGTAGACACATAAAAGCAATAATTATGATAATCAGTTTAATTGTCTCATTGTATGGAAGCCATGACCTGTCACATGTTTCACTGTGCTTTGAAGGTAAAGGGGTCATAATACACTTCACATACAGAATTTTCTATGTTCTTTATGCTCATGAACAGATATTGTACAGTTTTAGTCCTGTTCCTTCAACCCAATGCCCTTCGTGTGAATTCTCAGGATGTATACGCTATTCATTCTACTCTTTACAACAAGGGGAAAACCGAAAGCAAGAATAGAGCAGAGCCAGGGATTGAGAGCAAGAAAAGGCAAACTCTAAGGGAGAAACTTATGGAAGGAAATAGAGAACTTGAATAAGATGAAGTGGTGTCATTAAGGTGTTTTTTTCTTCAGGTAAGACAGTTGAGCAACATCAACCCTAAACAACATCAGGTATTCATCTGAAGGACGGGATTTGTTCTCTGCATATAATTACTCCCTAAGGGTCAACACCGCTGATCTGAGTGTTTTATTCTGTTTGGTTTGGTCTGAATCCATGACTTATTAACAAAAGCATACATTTGCAATAAAAAATACTTTGTTCTAGTATGGAAATAGCTGGTATGTTTATTGCAAAAACTAGTGTGCCTCTTCTAAAAGCTTCTCCAGTTTTGATTTGTTTAAAAAAAAAAGAAAAAAGTATTGGTCTTTTATTGAGGCACAGGTCTCATAGAGGCAGGTAGTTTTTAATCGCTCCCCTAAACTAACAAGGTGTGAAAACGGCCTGAAAAAGATGCAACACCTCCAATAAATGATTGCTTTCTGAGATAGTATCCGAGTACATCATATGTCCAGGATGGGATTTCCTAAAGGCACCTTAGAACTTTGTACTATAAAGTACAGACTTGAAGATGCTAGTCTCCGGTTTTGATGTCACCCAGTCAGTTCCTCAATGCAATATATATACCCAGTGTTTCTAAACTGGCACTCTGGTACTTTATGCTGTCGAATGGGTCATATTTAACCACAACCGTGCTATCTTTAAGCCTCCTCCAAGCACTTACTATAGTACAAAATATTTGAGCACTTTGAATGGAATTGTTATTGCCTTGGCTTTAGACTAAGCTTATCTAATGGACAGGGGTGATTTGTTTTGGTGCTTTTGGGAAACCCAGCCCTGTTCAGTGTGTCAGTTGGTCGTCTGTTCCTTGTTCTACCTGTGGATGCTGCTGTTGCTGCTATGTGTTCAAATTAGCATGTACATAATGTAAACCATCGTAATGATAGCAACTGGCACCAGATCCCACTATATGTACATGGCCATCATTCTTTGTACAAATGTTTGTATGTATAAAAGAATAAATAAAAATTGTGCAACATTTTAATTAAAAAAGGGACAAAAATCATCTGTATTATATTTGATCTTATTTTGAATTATATTTGTCTGCTCTGTTTTTTTTCTTTTATACAATAAAAAAGGCAATTATAATTGCATTATTATTTATTTGTTAACAGCGCAATGTTGATGTTTTTTGTGGCATACAGTAAATTATGTGTTAGTGCTATCTGTATTTTGATTTTTGACTTATAAATCTGGGACATCTGAGAGAGCAATACTGTTATGCACCCTATATTCAGATCCCTCATTTTCTGTCTCAAGACTGACTCGAGTGTTTGTGTGAGAGTTTACGTGTGCAAATGTAGATGGCCTTGGCTACTAATGTAAAATGATTTGTAGTGGAAACATTTATATTTTTATAATAAATATTCGCAAAATATTTTCCAAAAAATGGATGATGATACACCTGTGTCTATGTTTTTATTTTATCATGTAATTATAGCACAGACCATAAGCATATTTCCATTTGTAAGACCACAAGTGGAAGTTTGACACTCTTAACTCAAGATGCCATCTTTTTATTTTTATTTTACATTCCATAAATCAGTGTTTTGGCACAACCTGCTTTCTGCAGGATAAAAGCCAGCAATCATCTGACTGACATATATAGTATCTGGAACAGATGGTTCAAATCACTGAGTTCACAGGGCAATCTACATGAACGGAGAAGGAGTCCATGGAAAGGTCATTCATAGCCAAGAGCGGTCTTTAACATCGATGTCCAAACAAGAAAAATCATCAAATGCAATCTAGATTAGAGGTTAGAAAGAATAAAAAAATCCTTATACTCGAATTGAGAAATAACTCTACATGAGAATGTAGATAAACATCTGAGATATACATGCAATATCTATAAGATCTAAAATCCACTCTGAGTAAAAAATCTAATCGAGTAAGAGCTGTGAAAAATAAGAAATAAACAATATGTTGTGCAAAAATTTAAAAATTAATGTTTAGTCAGCACAAAATGTATCACATTTAACTTAGTATAACTTGTTACTTTCAATGAAATTTGGGTTGAATTCTTACAGACATCTAAACTACCCATTCATTTCCAAGCAAGTTTCTCTGAATGCTGCATTCAATCCAGCTGGATGCTTTAACCTGCCACAGTAGGTTTGATGGGTATTAACAGATATTATTAAAAGACATGAGAGAATCCTGCACTTATGAAAATGACCATAAGAAAGGCCAAAACAAACAAACATTTAAAACAAAATATTTCATGCCTTTTGAAGAAGCATCAAATCTGGACAATTGAGTATCTCGGTTTTTGCAGAATTTGCATCCCTTACTCAATAGCAACACTCAGCATTTAACACCATCTTACTCTTGATCTGTCTGTTGGATCTCATGTACACTTTGTCCACAAACGTTCCCATATCTTTTAACCAGTTTTCAACTTGACCGCCTCAGCCTCTGTTTCTAATACCCTGGACCCAGCTCCAGCCTCTTCTCTGCTTTCTGGGCACACCTAGAAATGAGTTTAGTTTCCGGTCATCCATGTTTAAAGTTGATTTGATCTGTGATTTAAATGTGGAAGAACTGCATTTTCTTACTATTTTTTTTTTTGCTGACTGGGAGGAGATTGTCAGACAGAAAAGAGTGATTGTCGCTCTGCTCAATGTTGTAAGGCTGAAACTATCCAGATGTTCCAAGTCAGATGTGCACAGAGAGAAAACAGGACATTGCCCTCCTCTACTCAGGAAACAATGAACACAGTGTTTTTGACATCGCCACCAACTGGATCTTCTTTCTACTGGAACCACTAGGGTGATGGGTAAGACTAAGGGAAGGCAGAAGTGGAGGAGGTAGAGAGACTGACAGTTAAGATAAGATGAAGGCATACAGAGAAGGACAGAAGGCAGGTGTGCTGCCAAGAAGATAAGAACTTTTCATACAACAGCACATGAACATGGGGGAAGATTAACTAGCACAATTCATCATCTTGCTTGGCAACATGCTGATGAAACGGGCTCCCCTAGCTGCTACTGATACAGAACGTATGGTTCCATTTGGGGAGTAATGATAATGAGAAAACAAAGTCATGATGTGTGAAATCCATTTCCCATTTTGAACAGGGGTAATATTCAATCATCCAAAATAAAGCTCTGATTTTTTTTTAAACTGTAGGCTTGGATTTCACAGAACTGACAATTTCTCTACTGTGGGTTTTAACTTGAATTTTATTTGCGGTAATTTTTTCATGGGCCAAACCTTTGCCTTATAGGACTATCCATGTGTAAATAACAACGAAAGGAAAAAGGTAAAAAAAAAAAAAAACACAAAAAAACCTGCAAATGATGAATTATTATGTTAAGCGTATTTTTAATTATGTGTCAACTATCGATTAAGATTGTGGGTCGATATGCATTTTTAAAATTCATGCACACGGGGAGATATCGTCATCATCAGATTCCATGAAATAATTCCTCCAACTCTGGCCAGTTCTTGAAAGTCACTTTCTATATTCTACTGTCTATATTTCATAATTTATAAAACATGTTTATTCACTTAAATACAGTTACTGGAAACACACATGATTTTTCATTTTGTAGAAAGAGCAGGACAGTGGCCCATATTCCATCCTCCCCATGTCTCCTCCCTTTGAAGCCCGCTCTGTGGCCTCATCCCTCTAACTCCTGTGTCTCTTCCCACTCCATTCCTGGTAAAAAAGTGGCTTCCAGCTGTGTGCAGCTGCTTTGCGGAGCCTGACGCCATGTTGCAAACTCATACTGCTCTGTTCAGCCACCCGTGGGGCCTGATGTTAGAATGTCATCCTCGTAAGCTCACTTCCTGGGTTCAAGGTTCACTGATGAAAGACCAGCATGTCATATTGATTGTGTTTGTTGCAAAAACATGTTTTTCTGTCTGCATCAGTAGATCGTGGAAGAAATAAGGCTTTTGCTCCCCTGTCATTTTAATAAACACAAAGCAAGGCACTGCTGACACAAAGAGGATTGTATATGTATACATGTGCAGTGCAGGGAGCACTAAGCTGTCACAATATTGTCTATACGCCGCACACGTACACATGCACACATACACACATACACAGATAGATGGATGTTAGCTGTTGGCTTTGTAATGTCTGTACTCTCTATGGAACCTGAGCACACTCTGACTCTTCAATCATGTTATTACCAAAGTAACATACAGTGTTATCATTACAGCACACACACAGGTCCCAGGACTGCAGTGCTCTGGCCGCTTCTGTCATTTTAACAAATGGTGTCATCACAAAGGGAAGTGAAGCTATCATCGCAGCTTCCTCACCAGTGGTGGTATGGCGAGGCGACAACTACAGCATATTTGTCTTTCTAAGTGGAAAGTACAGGTGTATTCTCATCAAGCTTTATCTGAGGTAAAACCACTTCAGTGTTTTGAATGCGATGACTGCATATAATGAATGCAGAATAGAATGTATGTATATATATATATATATATATATATATATATATATATATATATATATATATATATATATATATATATATATATGCGCTGCTGATTTGGTGGTTGTATTCAGTAATGCTGGTTACATTGAGGTTGCTTCAACAAAATTATGACCTCCAAAAATTTGTCATTAAATTATAAGTTATGAAAAACCTAGTCTGGAGCGAAGCCCAGAACCCCATATGAAGATCAAAGTGACTGTAACGAGACCTGAGTAGTGCTATTACCACTCTGTCTGTTAATGTTAATGGTTGACGCAAGGCTATAGAGCCGCCGGTCATGCCTGCTGTTGACACCATTGTCCATTCCGAGGAGAATTGATTTTCCATGAAAGCTGAGTGATGTGGAGCGACTGCTGGCCCTCTGATGTCAGCACTCTGTTATCTCTCTGTCTTTCTCTCTATCTACACATCATCTCTGACACTCTCCATTCTTTTTTGTGTTGAGGCTCTCTTCTTTCTTTTCTCCCTCAGTTTCTATCTATCCAGCCCAGTATCTTTTCTTTGCTCTTCACCTCTCTGACACCTGCTTTAATTTTTCAACTCCTCCTCTGTATCTCTCTTCCCGTCTCTCATCCACTCTCCGCTGCTCTTCAAGTCAATTCTGCTTTATCGGCATCATGGACTCAAATACATAACATTGACTAAGATCAATTACTAGCCATTATCTGCTTATTGCTATTAATTAAACAGAAGTAAATAGGCAACTCTTTCTTTCCTTCTCTTTCCCTCTCTCTCTCTCTATCCTTCCTTAGCAGCAGGCAGCATGATTACAAGATGAGATCATGATGCTATACATGAGCCAGATTTCCACTGCAGTCACACTCTTTGCATCATTCACATGAATGCACTTCACACAGTTGTGTGTGAGTCTTGCTTTAGTAACAAGAAAGCATTTTGTTTACCTCACATCCAGCTCCCACACATTTTTTTTTTTAAAGATGGTATTTGAAGGTAAATTTGACAGCAAGTAACTCTGGAGGACTTACCATTTTTGTCTCTTCCATTCCTCAACAAATGCACATCAGTGAATCTATTCTATGTACTGTCACATACATACACTGTACATATGGTATTAGAGCACCAGTCTTTGGGATTTTGAAACCATTTAAGATTTCTGATATGCAGATGGTGAATGGAAATTTCCAATACTGATATATTGATATTTGTTTGGTATAACAACAGGTTTGACAAATAAACACATTTGTATGATCAAACTGGTCTGGTGCACTCACTCATGACACACTAACTGGCAGTCAGGTAAATAAAATGTAAGATTCTTTTTTTTAATATGAAATATGATATGAAACACTGAAACTGGTGTTTAATTCATTGAATGTCATACAATGAATTTGCATTCAGCTAATTCAAAAAAATTGCATTTTCAATGAGGGAATCATGTTAATGAACATACATGTCAAGTTGCAAAAAAGTTGACCCAGAACATGTCAGTAAAATATTTGTTTTTCAGAACATTTAAGCAGAACATTTACCTAACCTTGACCAGAGTGGTTTTGTTGCTTAACTATGTCTGACTGCCATCCACCCCAACCACAATCCAGTGATTGCAATGCAGCACATAAGAGTAATGTTTCATTTAATGATAGAAATGTTGTCCCTGGACATAATCCAATGAGTGATTATGTTTCCCTTATAAACACATTTTCTATTGCAAATCAGCTGCATATAAACTTAATTTCCAGGAGACAAGCTGCAATGTCTCATTGCCCAAAATATATTTCAAATATCTATAATGGTATAAAATTCCCAATAAACTTTACGATACTCCATCAGTTTGAATATAATAGTGTATTTGCCAACAAACCATGACTTCCACTTGCTCATCATCATAAGAGAGCGACTATTACTGCATGTCAGCATCAGAAACACACTCACATTTCCTGACAGGAATATTTTCAGTTAAATCTTGCCTTGCTCACATTAACATTTCCTCCCAGTCTACATTATCAAGACATGTGCTGTGGGCTTAGTTGCATTTAGTTTACAACTGTTTTTTGCTACATTTATGTTGGCTGAATCTGTGCATGATGATGATTTATGATGAAATGTTTTACCGTGCAGGGGCAAAGGCTTTAATGCGATGTCTCTCTCTCCCTCTTTCTTGTTCTCTGTCTCTCTTTCTTTGTCCGTCTTGCATTCTCTTCATCGCCCCATCTTCTCATCCACATATTAAAGCCATATATCAGCAGGATCAAACTCAGAGTGTCAGCCAGCGACAGGTTGATTTACTGGTGGGCTTCTTCTGTGTCTGTGAGTTTTATGATTGGGGTCTAGGGCCAGGGACGGAGAGATACATTTCTGTTGCGGTCTCTCTTTGACTACTGGTGTTTCTAGCACTTTCCATGCCTTCTCGCTCAGTATGACCTCCATGAATTGCAGTGCCATAATGGCACTTTTGACTTAAACAGCTGAGTTCAAGAATATGTCACAGCCAACGCTACACAGCTGCTACAGTTGTTAAGGAATAAATATTTGTTCTTAAGTGGGGTATGATATTGTTGAAAAAAGTGGGTAGTACTACTCTAACCAAACATTAGAGTGGTCAGAAGGTCAATTCTTTGACAAACTGTTGTTGAATGGATGATACTGTATAGACTGACTGGAAGCAAAGTGTAGTTTACAAAGTACTGTGTGGCAATAGACATAAAAAATGTGCTTGCTTTGTGAAAATATAAAATTCTTGAGCATAGAAAAAAAATACATATAGATTTCAATTTGGGTTTTTTTTCAGAATCCGTGGTTGATAACCTATCATCACCTCAAAGTGAAATCTTTCATAAGCAGGCCCACAAGGAATCTGCACCTTGAATATGAGTGTTAACACATCTCCACCCCCTTGTGCACGTGTGTGTCAGTCATGTGTTAATATCAGTTAGTGGTGAGCTGCGTCAAAGATAGGATTACCTCTGAGGAACTGAGGAGACACCGATTCTAACCACATCAACTATAATAGGGGGAGAATGAATTCTCATTCATTTACTCAATCATTATTCTCTCAATGTACTCACTAAGGATTTGTTTACTTATGTGCGATAACTTTTTCACTTTGGTGCATAGTTATTATTTTATGTTACGATAAGTTTTTACAATTTAAGACCATTATTGCATCACATTATTATTATTGCATTGCATTATTTTAGAGCATCTGACAAAGTTTCATGTTTTCTAGTTCCGGTTAGTTTCTAGTTCTAAGGTTCTAGTTAGATCAAAGTTGAAACCTGACCCGTTATTTATTTATTTGTGTGGTTATGTTTTGAAGTGATAATTATTGGGAGGTAAGTGACAAATGATTTATTTATTTTACAAATTAATATTTCTAACAATTAGTTTCAATTTAGTGGCCATATGTTTTATGTGTTTGTCTCATTTTAGGCTGCAGGACTTTTATAACAAATGTTCACATTTTGTTTTGAACTGTTTGTTATGAAAAAAAATAAAATAAATAAATAAAATCTAACAAATATTTATTTTGGTCTTCTTGAAGTATTTTTCATTGGATGGTGTTTTGTTATTTTTCTTCAAAACATGCTTTACTTAAATTAATAGAAAAGAAATAAATCCACTAAATTCTGCCAAGTTGTACTCTTGATCACCTCTGAAAACTGTAATATCTCTAGAGACTCTGTTTTGGCCTGCTTTAAGACTTACTCTTATTATTCTTATTCTTATGTCATATCTTGCTCCACATGAGTGTTTTAAATAAAAATAACATTATAACATATTCTTCTTAAGGACAAATTAATCATTTTGCGTTACATTCCGAGGCACCAGAAGGTGGCCAATCGTCCAAACTGGAAAATAAAAAATAAAAAGCGCTTCACTTTGCTAAAAAAAAAAAACATAATGTGAGAAGTGAAACCATTATCAAATCATAGCATGGAAAATGGTTGAACGCAATAAGGAATTTTAAATCTTAATCTCAACGTTAAAATTAAAGGCAACCCCGATTTTACACATCAAAAAAGTTGTATGAAGACTTTTGTGGGTCCAGAGGGAGCTGCGTGAAATGTGACAAATTGCCAAATCCCTCAAGTAATGTCACTGAGTCAGCGTCAGTTGGGGCTGTAGACCTCAAGTCTGAAAATAAAAAAATATGGCGGTGTTCAGTTGGAAAGATGTAGCAATACTAGAACTCTGTAGCCAGCTCCTCCACTCTGAGACAGCAGCTGGAAGCAAAGGACAATGGATCTGGGAAATCTGTTTTGATCCATGAATCTAATCATTTTATAAGTAATGCCAAAATGCTCTCCTTTAAGAACAGCCTCCAACATGGGTTCTACTCCTGTCAACAATAAGTTCTACGGTGTCTTCAACAAAGATGCCAAGACTTATTTTCATTATTTCCCAATTATTTTCCAATTTTGCTTTTCCAACTAAAAACTCAAAGACAAAATAAGGGTTTGCCCAGAGTGAAGTCAACTATGCAGAAAAACTAGTTCTCTTAATGTTGCAGATGGAGCTGCTGTGTGGGTAGCTCTTCCCAGAACAACCATAAGTTAATCCATTCTGGGTCTACAAGAACTCAGGCCAGGAACCATGACCTAACCAACGAACTCAACACCGATCTGTGCTTACACAAATATATACAGAGCACTGGGCAACTGGGAAACACCACAGTGAAAACAACAAATGACACCAGCAGACATCCTGCTGAGACCAAACAGTATGCATGCATGAATGCTTCCACAAAGCAAGATTTCTATCCCTCTCACATTCTCCCGTCTCTCTCTCTCTCTTTTTTTTTCTCTCTCTCTTGTCCTTATTCCTCTTTCCTCTTGTATTTCCATTTCAGCCGAGGAGACATGACAAGTTCTTTCCGGCCTTTCCCCAAAGTAAGCCAGTTCAGATTTTACTGTACCGCAGTCCGTCTGTCAGCCAGCCAACCAGTCAGTCAGTCATACAACACTATAGTCCAGCAGGAATCAAGAAGAAGAGTCCAGCCATGGGTTAGTCCTTTCATCATTACAATGTGATCACACTGAAGAAGAGAATGTGGGAACATAGATACAAGTATAATGGCACAGTAAAAATATTGTGTTGAAAAGCCATAGATATTACATGGTTCATGTGTATGTAATCCACAAATACAGTCAAAATGTATAATTTGATGCTTTTCAGCTTGGATCATTTTTCCTTTAAGATTAAAATTATATGGCAGACGTTATGAAGCTGGTTCAGGACTGACTTGTAAAGGCTGTGTCTTAAGGTTGTGCTGTAAAGTTTCTCCTTTTCTTCTGCTCATATTAGGAAAGCAAAGCTATTTTATCTCTGTTTTAATTCTGCCTGACATCTACAAGTACTGCTGTGTTTGGTTGCAGCAGGGCCTGCTTTAATAGGGCTGTTGACTGTCAAACTTGATTAGATCTTTGGTCAGATCTCAGTCCTCCCCTCACTGGGACCGTATTGTATGCGTGTGTGCCGAGGAGTGGAATGCCAAAGCTCAGTTGATATGCATGAGACGTTTCAGTGGGACTCTTTTTGTTCAAGTGAAAAATGCTCACCTATGTAGAAAGACCTTTGCTGTCCCAGTGGGGGCCTTCAGGAACCGGATGGAGCTGATTGCTACAATGAGAAATGATAAAATTGTTCCACTTCCGATTATTGTCATAAGAGAGAGAATAACATTTACAAGCCAGTTTTCAGGCTCTGATTTTGACTTCCTCTCCAGTTACAGCCATCCAAACAGTTCAGGGAAGTGCCTGCTGTAATGCACTAATGACATGAACAGTTAGCATAGGACAGATAGACAGACATACAGACTCATGGGGACCGTCAGATATGTCGGTATTGATTTGGTAAGATGACACTTTGTACTAATGGAGGCATTAAGTTGATAATACAGCATTATGGCAGACTACTGGAGGAACAAAGCCAACATTTAGGGGTAAAAGCCTTTTTGCTTTATTGAATATGTACACTTATTTGTGCATGTATGGAAAGCACTAAAGCCATGATAGACTGTAAGTTGTGTTTTGCAGAGATTATAAAAATATGTCGTAGAATTACAGAAGACCGGTTTTTGGTTTTGACAGGAATAAAAAGGATCAATCTGGTGCAGAAGTCAGTGTGGTTTGTAAAAAATGAAACTGGGATTAACAAATGTTATTTGGAATCCAGCATGGTGTTTCCACTCCCCTCATGGTGAGATCAGACACTGCTATCATCACACCTGTACAACTGGAGCAGCTCCACTGGGTGTGTTTGAGGATGCATATTTTGACTAAGGGATATTAAATAGTAAACAAATGACAAGGATTTAAATTAGCAACCCTCTGTGAACCCTCTATACGTGTTTTTACCACCCCTGCTTTAAAGTTACCATGAGGTGGCACTCAGTGACAATACAGACATTGGTAATAATATCAGATAATCACATTAAAATTAATTTATCCTTGAGGTAAAGGTAGTAAAGAGCAATGTGATGAGTAAAGGTAAAAAAAAAAAAGTTTTTAAAACATGTATGAAACTTCAAGCACACAGATATGTGGTCAGAAAATAATATTTGAAATATAGCAAAATAATTTGAAGGATTTTGTGATTCACATTATTTGGAAGTTAGTTTCAGTCTCAGTTCACTAGAATGAAAAGTAACATATAAATGAATAGGATGATTTAATTTCTGATTAAGACTTTTTTTTCTCTCTCTCATACAGGTTTGTAACGGTAACATCTAATTTTATTCGTCAGCCTGGATTTACATTTAGAAATCACTAATCAAGCCATGAAACGTAAAAAAGTTTAAGACAAATGTTATATATGTTATCAAAATTTTATATTTTAGCTTGGAGCATATCTTGGCAAACTGAAATGGGCCAAACAGGCTAATTAGATGGGCAGATAGATACCAGACACACACATCCACATACAGGGCACCTTGCCTACTTTCCCTTATAACTGAGGTAAGGCTATCAAAGACTTTATAAAGATGTGATGGTCTGGTAGCACCTCAGCCTTTCTGAGTGGAAAAAATGAGGAGAGATTCTAATAAAAGTCCAGTCTGATCAAATAAAATGCATCCAAACCATCCAAACACCCCCCCACCCGTCTCACTGTCTCCCTTCTTGAAAGCAAGGTTGAAAGATCAGCAGGAATATTGTCACTGTATTAAACGGCTTCGTTCAGATACCCTGCGTGCTCATGAGCTCTAGAACAGGAGATGATCACTTCATCCCATGTGGAAAGTCCTTCTTCCTCCCTCATTCTGGTCCGGGGGAATAGGCATGGTTTTTAAACTGACATCATAAGATGGAAGAATACATTCAGTGTTAGAGGAATGAGAAGGAATGTGGACAGTGTGAGTAAATGTCAAGGACATTTGGTTCTTATTAAGGCCGGGCCATGCACTCTGTAAAATCATACGTTAGTACATACATGGCTTATGCTAGGCTATCTTTCAAAAATGAAGTGTCTTTAGCTGGGATATACTAACAAAAAAACAAACATTTAAGACTGCTTAGAATGTTACAATCAGCCACTTATTCTGAAAATCAGACATTGGTGTCTGGATTGAAATATGCTGCTTCTTTTAGGCTACACAGTACTGGATGTGTGTCTTGTCTCATAAAAAGACCGGTAAAATTAGACAGACAGCATTCCTTTGGTAAACAAATAAACAAAGACACAAAGACTTAACAGCTGTGTGTAA
The DNA here is from genome assembly GCA_037577475.1 of Chaunax sp. Z400. Classification (NCBI taxonomy): domain Eukaryota; kingdom Metazoa; phylum Chordata; class Actinopteri; order Lophiiformes; family Chaunacidae; genus Chaunax; species Chaunax sp. Z400. The sequence continues at coordinate 15,618,165 of CM075196.1, read as the reverse complement.
AAGGTACTGGTTGAAATAAAACGAAAAGCTCCAGTTTTGTGAAGCTATGATGAATAGCTGTGGAGATATATCTTTATTGACACAACATCCGTTGTCTTGAATTGTATGTTTCAAGGCTCCGTTCACTTTAAATGCTTCTGTTTTAAATTAATTTTATTCTAAGTACAATGAGGGATAACTTACATAGCTTTGCATAGCTAATCGGTATGGCTAATGGTAACTTGCATTGACATTAGCTCAGATACTTTAAGCTTCTTCTTTGGCTTTTCCTAAACAGCACACTGAGCTGCTGTAGTGAACAGGTCAAGGAACTCCTTTAAATGTTCTCTTTTCTCTAACGATGTAAGATTAAATCTTTTTGTGACGATGTATTATTTGATGCAGTCTTAGGGACAGATCCTTCAGGTTTTTAACTGAAGCATTTTAAGAGTGTCTCATACAGATGAAGATTAATATGTAAAGAATAGTTTAATTTTTTTATTCACAGTTTTTATCACTTTTGGACATTTCTTAGGTTTATAAAAAGTGAACAGCAAACAAACAAGCGTTATAGACTCATTTTTGTTTTCTATTCTTTTTTTTTCAAGGTGGACATCTTGTTTGTTAAGATAGAAAATAAAGAAAGTGGTACAACACATGCACAAAACCATGGGTTCCTACTGCACGCTATAACCTCTCCTGGAAGCTGGACCCGGGCCTTTGTTTACGCAACACATATTTCAAACCATTTCAGTGGTCTCACCTTTGTAGAGCTTGTAAATCTCGTCTGATGGCCTGAATCCCTATCTGGGTGAGATCAGAAACTACTCATCATAGACGAGACCATCTGTTTACACCACGGCAAGCCACAGAGCTCTGACTCAGGGTTACTCAACACCACCAGACCAGGCAGCTGACTCTCAGTGAAAAAAACAGACACGGTGGAGTCGCAGCCGCAGCTTTTTAAAAGCAGTCTGATCAGAGATGATTTAAACAATAGGAGGGAAGTGGGGGGGAGTGTGGCAGTAATAATTCATAACAACGTTAAGATGATATATTGAACTGCCAGCATCACATCTTAAGCAGTCAACATTTTAGTCTACTGCAGATTTTGTTTAATTTGCACTGGCATTGTAATACAGTGCGGAATGTCTCCTCTTCTTCTCCTTTTTCTTTTTCCTCTTCCTCTTCTAGTTGGATTATAGTGTGAGAGTAAGGCAACTCAAACATTACATCCATGCTTTATTCAAAAAAATAAAGTTTACAGTTTTAGCTCAAATGTCAATTGTACAGTGTCACTCTTCTCTGGTTGGTGAGTGCTTCAGTTATAGGGAATTAAGTTTAGTTTTAGTATTGTGTTTTCTATCTACACAGGGTTAGGGTTGGGTGGCGTGGTCAGGTAGTGTGAGCATGTGTGTATCTGTGCTGTTGTAGGAGAGTGTGTTGAACACCCTGTCGGACAGCTCATATGCATCTTCAACTCAGCTGAAAATATTGTCACAGTCAAAGCTATTGTCCTCTTTATTGTTGAGTCTCACCCAGAGGTGCTTCAAGAAATCCGGCAAATCAAATTTACTCACGGAGAAAGATTTTCTATGAGGTTGCCGTCCAAAACATCAGTTAAATCTTCCATTCTTTTTTTTTTTAACATCCCTCCTTGCAGTCCAGGCAGAATCCATTAACAAAGTTAGGCTTTTCTTTTGTTTTTTTGTTGTTGTTTTATCCAATTGTTCAAATTGACTTGTTTTATCAGCTTTGATAAAATCTTAATTAGAGCGGGTCACCAAAGCTGGGACCTCTAAATGGATTGTAATTTATTTCTGTTTATCTATGATAAGATTTGATGAATACAATTTTCTTTTCTATTAATTTCTAATTAATTAATATTCTAATAGAGAGAATAAGAATTGACAGCTTCACAATATAGTATGTGCAAATTGTTTTTGTTTACAAAAATATAGCAATATACAGGATTTATATATTAAGTTCAATATATCTATGTACTATGTATGTCAATAAATAAATATAATAATAAATATTATTTTATATTATATTGTATTATATTATATTATATTATGTTGTATTATATCATGTTATATTATATTATGTTGTATTATATTATATTATATTATATTATATTATATTATATTATATTATATTATATTATATTATGTTGTATTATATTTGGGAAAATACACCTGTTGATGAATTTAGTAATTGTATTCTGGGTTTTCTCATGAATTTAAAACAGAACAGATCAACTCAACGTGATAATTTACAACAGTTTTTCAAAAGTATCACTTTTCATCGACACGAGCATCTTCCAGGTTTAGGAAGGTGTTTGCTGATTTAAATAAACAAAAAGTTTCACATTACCCTTCACAACAATTCTGCGATCTGTGTGAAAAAACAACAACGTAGTTTTAATTATATCTTACAATTGGAAAAGGAAACGATGTAATGACTGAATAAAATTAGCACGGCCTTTTTTCAAAAATATACATAATACCATTTATTGCAGACACAGTCTGTCTGGATATACACCCTTATAATAAATTACATTTCCATCAGGTCTGCCAACAACAACAGAAATTAACAAGCAGTTGTCTCTCTCCCAGCTACATTATTCCCATATACTGGGTAATTCCCCCTGTGGCATAATTGCATGTAAAAACCATTATGATCTAGGTCCATGCTAATCATATTTTGAGGCTAGGGCTCTGGGGTAATTGTTGAACTTTCTGTCAATGTGTGGAGATAGTAATGCAATCCTGGCACTGGCATAGCTGCAGCTGCTTCCCTTCTTTGGTCTGGACCCCTAAACCGCTACAGATTGGTTTTCACCCTGCCCTATAGAGGACTATGAAGCAGAGTTGAGTTCTTTAAGATGACTTTGAGTTGTATTCTTCTTATTACCATACCTTGAGTGTTGGCACTTCACTCCTCGAGGTGAAAGATTGACTGTGGCATGCCTCAGCCACAGTGGAGAGACAGAGGGAGAAGTGGCTGCAAAAGTGGAATGGCGAGAAGAAGGAAAGAACAAAGTGAAACGAGAGAGAGCGGGATGGGGAGTTTCATGTTAACAGTGTATGTACAGACAGCTGTCACAGAGCAGCTCGCTCTTTAGAAACACTTACGGTCTCATCAGTCAAAGGAGCTGCACCTGCACCAGTGTTTGAGTGCGAATGGGAGAGAGAGACGCACATATGCAAGCATGTGTCAATGTTTAAGGGTGTGTGGGCACATTTGTGTTTGAGATAAATTACTTTTTCGGAAACACTGAGTGGTCTGTATTTATATTTCTTTATGCTCAGTTTACATCTGTTGCATGAGGATTATTGTACTTTAAATTTCCTCTCACTTGGCCTAAGATCACTGTTTCCACAATGCATTCGCTGATCTAGAGCCTGATATTAACTGATATCCTGAGGCCTAATGCAAACAATGGAATGTTTGGAGTGATGCTGCCAAGACTAGAAAATTACTGAGGAATTCAGGGTCTTCTATAGAGCTTCATTTTTGACTAATTGAAAAAGGCAAACAACAACAGTAATAGTAGTGAAAAATCATATAATAGGAGACATATTTTTTTTAACAAAATATCATAATTTATCTATTTGTTTATCTGTTTGCTTGTTTGTTTGTTTGTTTGTTCTGGCAGTGTCCAAGTTCTGTTGACACGACAGCAACTTTTTCCTCAATTGAAGTTTCCATAATTTTAATATGTACATACACAATGTGAACAAATATATTCATAAGCACTAAGTCTCATTAGAAATTCATCACTGCAGCAGGCAGTTATGATTCTGCCGTCACATTGCTTTGGAAAATATATGGCTTCTAATTACTATGCCATCAAGCATATTTGGCTTCCCAATATACCATACATCATATAGGCTTGAATTACAATCACAGGCAAGTTTGTGCTCTGTCATTCTCTCTCCTGCTGCCAGATAGATGTTTTATGGAGTTCAATTAGTCTCAAAACTTATCCACATAAAAACAGGTATGTGACCATAATAAGAGCAAACATAAAGAGTAACCATGGGTGGAAAACCATCCTTGTGAGGACGCACCTCTGCTCTGCAGGCACAGGGCTGTGACGAAATGCATGCTCAGTCCTTCCATACAGGCGTACAACATACTTGTGACTGCACAACACACTCCCTCAGTTTTATTGCGTACACTCCCTATATTAGGGGTCACCAATAAGCGGAACGCGGACCAAATCTGGACCACGAGAGGCATCTATATGGAATGTGAAACCTTTGGACATGATGGGAAAAATACTGATAGCCTGTTTGTCATCAAAGGGATTTTGAACCCGTACAACAGTGCTAGCTCTGTAGAGCCATCTGGGTCCTTTGACTCGTGGGTCCTTCAGCAAACCGAAGTATAGATACATACAACACACATGAAAGATCACATTATCAAAAACTAAAACAATTGACAGTGAAAACAGAGTCTTCTGAGATGACTGGACAGAAAAGTAGACACTCCGAGGCCGGTGTGCCAAATTTGAGCAGACTCAGTTGCAGTCGTCTGTGGAAACTTTAAAAGCCAATATGAAGCTAAACTCTGACATTGTGAAGAAACTTACAGTTTCAAGGGTAAGGGCAGGGAAATACAAGAGCTGGAGGTCTAGTATGAGTGATCTGCATGGGCCCTTGCTCATTCTCTCACAATGATGATTTTTAGGAAAATGTAAAAATCCCTTTACAGATGGGGAAAGAGCAAAGTGTGTGGATGATGTGTCTGAAACATCCCACAACGTAGATGGAAAAGAAAGACATGAACTGAAAAGACACAAGAAGAGTAGAACCATTAGCACAGGACGCACAGTCACAGCTCGATGCTGCTATATTCAGAGTGCACTTTGCATAGCTTTAGCAGTCACCGGTGTTAGCATGCTTTTGGGTCATTCAAAATGAAATAAAAATGTTCTTGGCACAACAGAAGGACCATAAGGCCGAAGAGTTCGCTCAGTTTTTGGAAGCTGAGAGGAAAATGGATATTTTGGCCTTCAAGTTTAACATGACATGAAAAATTGACTGTTGGACTTTGGAGACGGGGATTGGCTGATGACTCTCCTTTTTGCTTGTTCACTTGGAATGTTGACCATGACCTTTAAGCGGCCATTTGGTTTGATCACTGACACTGACAGAAGTCAGGCTGTTGCTTGCACGAATGATCCATCCATCCTCTTAGTCATTTTTTTCCCCTCTAAACGTACATTTGGTTGTGGCAAATTAAGGAAGCTTTAACACCAACCGTGTTTGGTCCGGACTTTGATATTTTTAAGTTTGACCAAGGTTGGGATCAAACAGTCGGACATTCATAAAAAAAGAGGTGGTCTTAGACTGGATCAAACTGAAACATGGTTTGGTTCATTCACAGTGTGAAAGCCCTTTTTTGGATGGTTCCGATTTTCAGACAAATTACAGGAAGTTACAGCAGGTCACCGTCACCAATTAACAAATGAAGAAGAGAAACAAACAGAAGAAGGATGAAGCTGCGGTAGCACATGGGGAGAGGTCGAGACGTATTCAATAGTGATATGGTTGAACGAAGAAATCAAATGTTAAGTGGAAAAACACACAAAAAAACGTTTTAATTAATTGAACTGTAGATGAAAAAAAAACTGCAAATGCAAAATTGACAGCACACAACACATTGGATTATACAATATCATTCCCTTTCAAAAAATATAATGTATTTTGTTTAATTCTTCACAGTGTGTGTTCAGTTATTGTTAAACAAATATAATCTCATAATAAAATGTTAAGGTCTTTTGTGTTGAGCTGTGTTTGTGTCACTGAGTTCACTGTTAAAACCTGTTTAAACCTTCCTGCAGGCTGTCTGTATTTTCCTGTTTGTAATTAGCACAGTTGTAATTAATTTGAATATTGTGTTTAACATTGTGTTGGCTATATTGTGTGGACGCATATGTTGAGATGTTTGAGAGGATTATTGTATCAGATTGTTTAGAATTACTGCAAAAAATGCCCATTTTTATTTGCAATATTAATTTCTAATCCCTTATTAATCCCTTATTAAACCGGTCTTCATTTCCTATGAACATTTTGTTCATTGAATGCTATTAAGTGCTAACAATATGCTGCTTTGAACCATTCTCAGAAGGAGATGAAAGAAAAGGCATGGGACTGGAGGCTGCTGAGGAATCTGTTGAGGAGCAGTGTTGCTTGACACATCACTTGAATATTGGAGCACTGCAGTGCGTGGGCTGTTCATTTACTTATTTCATGTTTTTCTTTATTTTGTCTGCCTGTTTTTTGGCTTGGGTATGGGTGCACACTCGCTATTGTTACCGAATAGTGAAAAGCATGTTAAATGCATATCTTCACCCATTCCAACACTTTTTCCTAACACCAAACTTTAGAAATAAATTAGACATAAATTATTATTATTTTTTTATCATTGCAAGCCTAACTAGTCAAATGTTTGGGCCCCCAAAAACAATTTGTGAAGGGTAGCCCCCAAATAGCTATGTGGGCATATTTTCCAGTGATGGCTATAAACCCCCATAAGCCTCTCATGAAGGCACTATACAGGGAACCACCAACCCTCAAAACCCCTATAAGTGAGGTCCCTTATCATATTTACACCAAACATGTAAATATATTTGATGCCTCCTTTGTTTTATAGATGTTTGATGAAGGGCAATTGACATATAACATTTTTTTGACTGCATTGATACAATTCCTTTTTATGGGAGAGGGGGTCATGTGCCATGGGTGGTGGTGAGAATGGGCTTCTTTGACTGGGGCCGGCCAGAGTCCAGGATCACCACTGACGTCTTGACACTGAGGTGTCTTTTTCTTTCACTTTTGGTGCATGAGTAAAATAAATAAACAATGAGGTGAAGTGTTTTCTTTTCTGTGGTGCTTCATCTCAGTCTTTCTTATTGATCTTTATCTCACACTGCAGAGGATGACTCTCAGCGACTTAAAGGACTGCAAGCATTTTCACTTGTTACTTTTTATTTAATTAGGCTATTTTTCTACTATAACCTGCAATTTTAATTGAGTTCTTTTAATACAGCTATTCTAATTGTCTTTCTTTTATTATTTTGACTCACTGGACTATTTTATAGTTTCTCATTTTCCTTTTCATAAGTTAGTTCATTTTATTTAAATGTTTTATTTATATAATTACATTTCTTTTCTGTTTTTATTGTGTCATTGTCAATGTATTATGTCTAATCCCTCTTGCAGTTGTTGTGTACTGTGTCTTGCACTTCACTATTTTACAGGAAATCTGAAGACAACATTTCCTCCTTTATTGTTTTCAACTTGATCCCAAAGAACTGCTTCTCAAATGCAGTAGCATGCCTGGTTCCCATCAGAGTGGCTGTTTCAAGTTTGACAATGGCCTGAGGGAGTAACAATGTAAGTACTTGCAGTGGTGTTGTAAAACAAAGGCACTGAATTGAGACCTTAATGTGGCATTTTAATAGAATGTTGATAAAAAGAAATGCAATACTGGAGAGGAGAGCATTTTACAGTTTATATGTCTTTCTGCACATTCAAACAAACTGCCACCAAAGACAAATGAAGAATGAAGGGAGTGAGAAAATTGATTAAAGTAGTACTTAAAATGGGATGCTTTTAAGTGTTTTCTAAAACATTCAATCATTATAAAGACATGCAATGCTCCCTCTAACTGGAGGGAGGTAAGTAGCAATTAAAACTTCTTGGTGAACTTTAGGGTCTATGGCTAGGAAAACATCATATAACAAACCAAGGCTGGATGTGAATGAATTCAAAGGCTCCACCCAATCATCCATCCTGATCTCTAAATCAAAATATTATCTCATGTGATACTGTATCATGTGAATATAAAACAATGCATTGTAGACCACTCATAGAACTGCCCAACACCTCAAATTTAGGTAACCAAACTGAGACTACTGTGACAGTCCGAAGAATTGCAGCATCCTGCAGTTCTTTCTAATCATACAAGAGCCAACTGGAACCCTATAAAAGAAAGTTTGCATCACATGAACTCTGTAAACTCCTCCTGATGAAGCAGATTATCCAGCTTTCAATTAATACCAGAGTTGAATTACAAACTGCTGAACAGTGCAGCCTAATTCCTTTGCCTTAAACAGAACCAGGCTTTGGATTTGCATGCATATGTGGCATTGGTGTGTGTTTCTAGGGAAACGTTCAGTGAAAGTCTTCCAACTTTTGCTATTTTGTCAGGCAAAAGTTGGAATTCAGTCACCAGAATAAAAGTGCTGAGGTTAAAAGTAATATACTCAATGTAGAACGCCACACTCAACAACACACACAATGCATAGACCAATCATCACCTAACACTGCGAAGCTTCCACAGCAGAGGTTATATAGCAACATTTTTTGTTGAAAATAGGGGGGAAGTGTGGTTAACTGATGAATCCCATGATCTCAGCAGCATAAGCTGTGTTACAGGACCTTGCCAACCACTCATACCGCTCGTTTCCAAACACTGGAAGATGCTGGGTTTAATAGGAAATGATTGATTATTTTATAATCACATGTTATCCTAAAGTGTAATCACATCAAATAAATAAAAAACATAGATCCTACTAGAGCAGGACTGTAAATGACTATCTTTCCTCAAAGAGAAAGACTGATCAAAGAACGTATTTGTTTCTGTATGACATACAGTTTGTTGTATTTTAAATTCATTAACTTTAGATTTCAGCTTTTTCAGAAGGATCATGATCGCTCAAAAGTGTCATAACATCCACTAACAATTCTACTCGTGCATGAATGATCCACTCCTCCATATGTTTATCCATCCCGCTCAGTATATTGCAAAAACTTTCCAAGATATCACTCTGGTTACTTCAGAGCTACAGAGGCCAACAGTGTAGCCACAGTATCCATAGGCCCTGGTGTCATTTCATTATTGTAAACCAACACACTCAACAGAAACAACATATCTACAGTTGCAGACAGGCTGTTCTAAGTGACCGGATGCACTTGTGTTTCCAATGAAGCGGCACTTTCTCTGGCTGATGTACTCTCTTCAGAGGAATGCAAGATGTGTGATGTTTAACTCTCTGTTTTGGCTCGATGAACTGGCCTGCAGGCTCACATGAAAGAATCGAGTGCTGGATTACAGGCCTACATAGACCCAGTGTTACAGTGTTAATGTTTAATGCGTGCCTTAGGGCTGACTATGCTTATTACAGATTGGACAAAGCAACTGTTGCATTTCAGAGGGTCTGGTGTATGGATGGGACTGTTTATATTCTACTTCTTAACGTAAGCTGTATAACTATTACAAACCGTGGTGGCTGATGCGGCTGGCATGATGTCTGCTGCTCTAATGTGTGAGGAGCTGGCCTGCTGGAGTTTCTTAGGGGATTTGCTGATCCCTTATTGATGTCTAAGTTTGCAGTTATATGTGTGTGTGTGTGTGTGTGTGTGTGTGTGTGTGCAGTTGTTGTGTATGTGGGGAAACAGATCAGTTTGTTGGAGCAGCTTGTGAAAGGGCAGTTTGTACTGCACACGGTGTGTGTGCAATTTGCTAAACATACACCATATAAAATAATAACATGGCATTGATTTGAAAACAGATACTACTGTAAAGAAGATAGCAATTGGTAAAAGAATTAAATGAGTACACATACGCTAAGAAAGGCTGTTGAAGCAAGGAGAAAAAATAAATATGATCCACAGTCAACACATTGATTTTTACTCTCCTAAAGTCCCCTTCCCCCATCACAATAGGCCGGCATGGAGGTTTTCTTATAATGTAATATGACTGTAATCTTGTCATCAGTATTGAATTCATGATCCAGTCACACAAACTAAAATGAAAACATCTGCTTCAGGCTGCCAACAGTTCCACTGGCATGCAAGGGTGTAATTTCCACTGAGGATGGGGGTTGGGGGGGTCATGTTTCCCCTCTCTATTCACGATCATAGTTATAGTTCCCCTCACTTTTATACTTTTAGGTATTAAGTATTAAATAATTACACATTGTCGTTGTAGTGCTCACCCTCCATAATACTATAGTTATGAGTGAGGATCTGAGTTGATAAAATATGGTCATCTGATTCTTCAATTATCACCTTGCACTCAAGGCAGTAACCTTAACGAGCATCAGAGTGTGCAATAGAGTGATACTTTTCTTTTTCTTTTTGGCTTACCTGGGTTTTGTCTCTCAGGCTACATTTATTCTGCTCAATTATTAGAGGTTGTGTGGGCTAAAAACGATCTGAACTCATTATTCCGGGAAGAAAAAACATTATTTTCTTCAGTACATTCCAGGTAAACATGACCATAAAGATAGATAATTGAATAATTGAATTACTTATATCATAGAATATGCTAGAGTTGTATTGAACAAGTTCATTTAAGTATATTAGCAGCCTTCTGAGGTATGACACCAAGCATTAATTTAAAGGAATAACTAACAGACAAACTTCAGGATGATGAAGAGTACCATGAAAACCTCCCTGTCTTTTCAGCTGTCATGGAAAGAAATTCCAACAACATCTAATCAGAGAGGATAAGACTGGATTTTGCTTTTTATCATACAGCAGTAAATATGAGCGAATGAGTAATTACTCTGCTTCGATTTTATGTAATGTTTAGTTTGGTAAATGTTAGTCGTTTTATGTAAACACGTTGTAGATTACGGTTTGAAACAAACCTCTTAGTATGAGTGTTTATATGGCATTTTGGAAAAAAATAAACATCAGTGGAATAAAATTGATGATGTTTGTTTGAGTAAAGCCTTAAACATGGACAAAACTGAAAACATGTCATGCACTCCACTGTCTGTTTAGTGTGAACTGTCATTAGGTGATTTGACTTTGTTTCTAAACATGTCAGAATTTGCTCATGTTTGTTATAGGACAAATCCATGTGATTTATATCCAAGGCTGAATTAATCACTACCATATGATTAATAGAGGGAGGAAATGAAGGACCACCATGATGGAGGGGCTGAAGGCAGACTAAAAGCTCTATTTATATCTATATAGCATCATTTTTGTTGACTGAGAAATTCTAAATTATTTTCTTATGAATTTACTCCAAAATGTGTGTCAAGGCTTTATGGAATAACCAAAATGGGCCTCATCCTTTGTCAATTAGTTATGTCTGCATTTTTTTCAGTGCATTAGATATAATAATAAGTTCCTCATAATATCTCATTGCTGTAAATATTAAGCATGTTTATCTGAAGTGTATTAGTCTATTTTCTCAAATAAAATTACATCATTACCTCTGCCAAGGGAGGAGGTTATGTTTTTGCCGGCGTTGGTTCGTTTGTTGGTTTGGTGGTTTGTTAGTTTGTTTGTGAATAGGATAAAAGAAAAACTAACTAACCGATTTTGATGACATTTTCAGGAGATGTCGTAAGTGGCCCATGGAAGAATCGATTAGATTTTGGTGGTGATGCAGATCACTGTCTGGATCCAAGAATTTTTTTATTTATTGTTCATTATTGTAGGATTAAACTGCCACATGTACACTTGTAATGTAAAGTGTCTCCGTCCTGAGAAATGTATCTAATTGATTCATGTCCATATAACAGCTTATGAATATCAACAAAACATTACCCCATTTTAATATACTTCCTTTTCTCCTACCTGTGGGTGTGGTTTGGAGTTTTGAGTATGGAGACGACTACAGCGCGATCACGTAGGTGCATGCATGCGTGTTTTGCTCAAAGCCGCATCTTTCTTGATCAGAGGTAACATTACCCCGTTTTAATATACTTCCTTTTCTCCTGCCTGTGTGTGTGGCTTTGTAAAAACTCTTAAAGTGTTACAATTGTCAATTACCTGTTGTGGCATTGCAGTTTATTTATGTGAGATGACAATATGAACAACTAACAGCCACTATAAACAAAGATTTTAGTATATTGCAAAGATTTTGTTTTAACTTAGGTGGGCTGGAGATGCAACCATGTCTACAAATTATCATTATAATGATATTAAAAACTTTTTAAACACCTTACACACAGTATACTATCTTAAATGTGCACATACAATTTGCAACTCCCACTTCCACAACCCAGTTTAGCAGAGCATATAAGGGAGTGACTGAGATTCCAGGTTCATGAGGTATTCTGCTTTCCATCTAAAAGCGTAATGGCAGATGGATGACGATAATTAGATCTTTGAAAATCAAAGAGATAGAAAGCGATAAAGAGGACACATGGGTCTGTTGGCACACAATGTGTTGAATCTCCTCTGCCAGATAAACAAACATACACATGGTTAAAACTGCACTCTGATGATGTACAGGAGAAATGCAGACTATTCAGCTAATCCACAACTCCCTCTATCTGTTCCCTCATGTATTATGGTCCACAGGGTCCCTCCATGTTTGAATCCAAACTGACACGAAACTCAATTATAGATACAGTATTATGGCATATGTCCATACCTTCCTGTACTTTTTCAGCACAAAGTGTGATTTAAAAAAATTAAACATATATACTGTATGGATCATTGACATTTTAGCATGAAATGAAATAGACAGAAATTAAAGTGGTCACATGATCCAAATTTTCACAAAAATGTTTTTCGAGAAAAACCTACATATGATAATCTGCTATAGTTTACCATTCTGAAACCAATCCTTATAAAAATGTAATTATCATTTTTTAAATAAATTATTTTTGCCTTTTTTCAACAAACGGCTGTTTACAGACTATAAAAGGTTGCAAGAATACAACAACTTGACCGTCACTGCGATGACTGCATTTTTCCACCTCCAGTGGTGCTGCTTTGTAGATGACCCCTACCTCTGGCCTGTCTGTTAAAGGGGGGGAGAGAGAAATAATATCTCCAGTGGGACCAATAACATATGTTAAATTATGACCTCCTTCCTTCCTTGTATTCCACCTTAGACTTTAGATTAGACCATCTTACTGACTGATGAAGTGAAGAAAGACCTCAGAAGTGAAGTGAAGGTTATAATAGGTATAATCTCAATATGCATCTTTTAAGGGCTAGATGAAACAATAACCATAAACCACCTCTAGTCCAAAATATCCAAAATGGTTTAATCCAGATAGACAGATTTTCTTAAGACCATGAGACTGGCGTGTGTGATCCTCATTCTCTCATCCTCACAGAAACCGTCTACTAACTGAGCTGGAAGCTGTTCCCCTCTCAGCATTTGCCTGTCTCGAATGATGGAGCTGTAAAAGAGACATTACTCCACTGCAGCATTTCTATATGTCTCCCGCATGTCCTTTGACATTGAGCTTAAGATCCAGACTACCCTATCACTAAATCACCACTAACCCAGAATGCAGGCCTAGCTTGTGGGATAGTGAATAGTGCAATGCAAGGCCCTGCTGACCTCCCTGGAGCTCTACCATCCATGTATCAGTAAATCAGTCCACCAACACTTTCCCAAGGCTGCTCTGACTCTGAAGGTCGGGTACAGGGAGGATGTGACCTGAGAGGTTATAGGCCACAGGGAAAGTAGTTTAGGGCCCTGAATCCCACTGAGAGAGACAGAGTGGGAGACAGAAAGGGAGAGAGTGGGAGAGAGAGAGGGAAAGATGGGGACTGATATATAGAGGTAAAAGACCCAGAAAGGCGAGAGTCGTGTGTTTGATGCATAGAGGAACGATCTTGTAAAAATGGCACCCTACTATGGTGTGGTATTTAGAGAGGGAAACACTGACACACACATGGAATACAGACCTACATCCACCAGCCAGTTGAATGTTTGAAGATCTAACATGTATCAGTTGAAACTATTGATCTGAAAAAAAGAAGAATAAAAAAATAAAAACTTCCATTAGCAAACATTAGTATGCCAAACTTCAGCATGATACTCCAGTACTGAGGCCTTCGCACACACTTGATGTTATTCCTCACAGCTGAGTCTGGCGTGAATAAGCCGTTTATAGGAAAGTTCCTACCATCCCAAGGTGTCCCCTCTACTGAAAGAACAGCTAGCCAGGAAAAATTTAATTCAATAAGTGAACTATTTTTAATTTGATTGATTGAGAGTTTGTAAAGGTAAAAATAATTTGAAGGATTCATTTGACACAAAAAATACCCCTATTACTCTGATTAAGAAAAGTGAATGGATTAAATGGTTCAGTAAACCCTTATATAGGTAATAAAAAAAAACTATAACGACGTCTCATGTTGCTTCCTTTCAATAATTTTTAGAGGTATAAGAAAAGTCTATAAGAGAATAGTGTCCAGTATCTCATTAAAAAATAGGGAGAAATTTGAAAAATTGTGTATCTTTATTTGGCAGAATATTGCTTTTAGCTAGCTTGCAGGCTCCGGTGATTTCTGTTTGTCTGATTGGTCATGCAGTCAATTGGTCCACCACATTTGCTCAGACTTCCATGTTTTTTTAAGTAACAAACTGAAGTCCCTGTTTCTGTAATCAGGCAAAGAACCACTGTTCAAACTACCTGATAAAATGTATTCCAATAGCCTTACAAAAATAATAATTAAAATATTCAGTGACACGATGGAAGAGAGTTTTCAGATCATTTATTTGGTAGTTTCTGTCCGCACTGTAGTTGATGATGCTGCTGGATTACATTATAATGAGAGGTGTTTCCAGAATTCTTTCCCATGTATGTCATATTGCAAAAACAAAAGAGGCACCTAAAGAGACCTGACAGAATTGTCTATTTTAAGAATGGATGCATTAGATATAACTGGTGCATGGTACAGGTGTAACCAAAATACTGATAACTCTGTAATTAGATAGGCTTGGTTGTATGAAGGCAATATCTGAATGAGAATAGAAAGCACACATGCGTGCACACGCACACACACACACACACACACACACACACACACACACACACACACACACACACACACACACACACACCACAGCTTATTGGAGGAGTGAGGTGAAAATAGCATTTCTTCTCAGCTGAGGCTTCATTCAGGGTTAGCCAAGTGAGAAAGTGCTTACCACACCATGTGTTATATTTCAGCCTCACAGTTATGTGTCTCTCAGAAAAGGTGGAATATTGACTCTTCTACCTCCCCTTGTCTTGCTTTAGAGGTCTGATCGCATACAGTGGGGGATCCCTTTGTTTGATATAGACTGTAGTCAGCTTGTGTGAGCAGCGTTGGTGCGGTGTGATAATTAAATAAATTCCACAGGGACGTACACAGCCCCAAGGCAGGCAGTAGTCTAGGATCACTTACATTGTTTCAGAAATCTAGTTTTCATGATCACAGCATGCACATATACCCAATACATGTATGTATAGAAAACACAATTTATAAATCCCGTTGTCTAAGAGATTTATTAATCAATTAATCAAAAAACAAATTTAGCCATTTGCCGCATGTCTTTCCTCCATTGTCTCTCCCACATTTCCTGTCAACTCTTCATGTCTCCATCAATTAAGGCAAAATGCCAAAAAAATAACTTTTTGAAAATCAAATTTCCATGGTGCGTCTCAGGCAAAAATACTTATTCGCTATTTTTATTAAAACTCCATGAATGATGGTGGCTTCTTTCTGTTGTTTTGTAGAGACTATTTGAGGGTAGAGCAAAAATGGATAGAAAGGCTCAAAAAAGGGGTTTATGAGCCTCTGCGACTGATTCAAAGATTAAGTTTGAGAAAAAAACATTATTTGGTGTTTGAACTTGGGAAAATCGATGCCCTGCATAAAATGAAGTGTGTGTAATCAATTCGCTCTTGAAATATGTTATTATATTTTCATTTGCCATTTGGATAATTTGATAGGTGTACTCATACTCATACAGATCAAATTAAAGCACTTACTCAAATATACAATTAATATTTAAGACACACTGTTTAATAGGTATCACACACATTACATAGCATTTCACAATACCTTACACAAAGTAACATTTTTAAATCTTTAACTGAAAAAATATTGGCCTTAATGGTACAGTCCAAATAAAACCTGGTGATTCTTGCCCTTTTCTTCTTCATTTTCTCTTCATCACTGTGTTCGTTCTGCAGACAGGGTAGCCATGTTTCTAAACAGACAGTTTAAATGAGTAATCCCATCAATAGTTGTACTGTATCAGCAGTTTTGTAGTGGCTTTCTATGGCATTGTGGATGTGTGTGCGTCTGTATAACAGATGGGCCACTGTGGGAAGCAAGGTGTGTATGTGCCCATCTTCTTTCATCCCCAAGGACTCATAAAACATGTACAACAAACAAGCTAATTAATCCAGTACACGCACCACCCCCCACCCCCCACCCCACCCCACCCCCCCCCACCCCCCCCACCCCCCCCACACACACAATCTTACTCTTTCAAAATCTGTGAAAACCTCCATAAGACTCATACATGTGAAATACATTTTTTTTTTAAAAACCTTAGTCCAGTCAAACCAGTTAAATCATGTAAACGCTCGTCTTCCTTATTATCATCATGCCATAATTAACTACAACATGGCGAGGACACCTGCGGCAAGATTTCTCATAACCTTTGGCTATAATAGCCTCACACACAGCCACATCAAACCTTAGACGGGTCACTTGTTAATGTGAATGTTAAGGTAAGTGCTTGAGCTGTGTGTGCAAAACCTTTGTATATTTCTTACAGCAGTAGGCTTTATTTCTACCAAACCTTCATATTGCATTGAAATGGTCTGTTTAAAATGGCCTTACACCAAGCAACTGATCAATACTGAAACTGTGTGCTAATTGATAAAGGAGTGGTGATAATTCAGGCCATGCATCAGATTTTAGAAAGCCATGAGAGACTCGAGACTTGGACTTGCCCCTAAAAAGACTCCTGGCCTGTCTTGAAGTATAGCTCTACACCTGACATTTGACTTGGACTTCATCTCTGATGCACACTGACACACCACTTGCACACTATGGAAAAGCATCTGCCAATGAATGACAATGGTAGATGAGGCAATAGACACAATAAAGGCTCCTACAGTGTTTGTGTCGGTTTCCTCATTTTGTTGTGACAAATGCTTGAGTCAACAGTCATGATCCAGGAGATCCATCCTAGGCTGATGGAAGATGTGCTCATTCAAGCACAACCCGGATTATTTAAGCATGTCAAGCTGAGACACCAAGGCGAGACTGCTGACAAAGAAGAGGATCCAGGCAACGCTTGTTCTTTGTTGACATGAGCTCCATATTGTGTCTCTGTATAAATGCATTGTGTGCAGATTTGTGTGGATGGATTAAATTCAATCCCATCAACGTAAACAAAAATAACAAGCACGTTTGTAGATTTCGTATTGGTACAGAAAAAAAAAAGCTCTTTTTAATGTAAATGTTAGAGAAAATTTTAAACTTGTGCAATGCTTTTCCAAAAAGAATGTTTAAATGCCTTCTAGGATCTACACAAGGTCAACAAAAGAGATGGTGTGTGTCTGTGTTTAGCTCTTCCTTCAGGGTCCTTTTGTTAAGTAACTGTCACACACCTCCAGACATCAAAAAGAAACTAATGTGTGTAGAACTGGTGGCTGCCTCTGTTTCTCTCTGACTTTACTCCATTGTGTGTGTGTGTGCCTGTGTGTGTGTGTGTGTGTGCTGTCTACAGGGTAAGGCTGAGATGAATGTGCGTTTGTCCCTGTTGTCAGTGATGAATCTCCTAAATCTGTGAAACACTGGTGTCCTTGAACTTCAAGGTCTGCCATGTGTGGTGGTTTGGGCAATACCTTCAGGCAGCTCTTTCAGACCAGGTCACTGAGGAAGGTCTCTAATGTGCAGTTTGACTGGAGGTGTTGATTTATAACCATATTTGGTATGTGGCATTCGTCATGATGTGTGAGGTCTAGTAGATTTGTGTTAACATGAACCTTTCCATTGAAGTAGTGTCACTAATGAGTATGTCAATTTAAGTGAATATCAAAATATTAATCCAATATAAAATAATACTACATTTAGTCAAGTTGATGTTTGGCACATTAAGTATTTACCATTTAGAGTATAACATATCTGAGATGCTATCATTCCATCTTTTATACTGCATTTCATTCATCTAATTCTGATTACCTTGCATTTGATTTGTTATATTAACTGGAAAACAAGATTCACAAGGTCAATTCAAGAATATCGCACAAAATAAACCTCTCAAAGAATAATACTAATAATCCTTATAATATTTATTTATATAGGAGCTTTATTAAGATGTTAACAAGGTCCTTGTTCAAGTAGAATGAAACCAAATCCAGTGCAGACATGAAGTTAAAAGAATATAAAAACAACATAGTGCAAAGATACAAATACTAAAATCAGTCAAATAAAATCAACTACAACACAGATAGAATTACATAAAAGATCACTAAATTACCATAATGAAAATAAACAACACCCAACCAGTAAAAGCAGAACATTTAGAGAAAACAATTACAAGCAAACAATAAACCGAAAAGTAAATCAGGATGCCTACTGGAGAATTAGAAAATATATTATTAATTATTTTTTAATAGTTTTTAAAAGAGAACTAATAGTGGTTAATGGACAAGATAATCTGAGGAGCTTTGAGAAGACGGTTCTAGAGTCTGGGGTCCTTAATATTAAAGGTCTGATCACCTTTGGTCGTCAATCTAGAAAGAATTATAGATTTAGATGTAGACTTTTTTTTTTTATTAATATTGAATCACATTTCCAATTTTCATTGACCAAACTGAAACCTAATGAAACCATAGCCCTGATGAGGATTTTTTAGTGGCTCTCAGACCTCCACTGTCTGAATGCTTACAGTTTTAGTGACATGGAGTGTAAAGTGTTTGTACAGCCTGTCTCTTACATAGTCCTTTAGATGTTGAATGAAAGATAAGGTTGTCGGGGAGGTCTCCACATCCAGTGTCATCTGTTTGCCCAGGAGATGGATGAAAATGTAAATTATGATCTAAACACTGGATGGGCCATAGAGACATGATTCATGTTGGAGGTGGGAGTGATATATACAAGACAGCTCAACCCACCAGTAGGAGTCACTAGTGCAGCAACAACTTCATGAATCCCCTCTGGTGGTTTATGTTTGTGTTACACATGTATGACAGAGATACTGTGGTTAGATTCACTTCCCAGCAATGATCCTTCTGTCGTTATCCCCGATTATGTGAATGGTCGTTTGTTTGTTACTCTCTCGTTGGCGGAGGTAATGTGACTTTTGTTTGTTTGTTTGTTTGTGTGCGTTTGTAAGCAGGACAACTTTAATAGTTTATCATGAAATTTTTCTTAAATTTTGTGGAATGGTGGAGAAGAGGTAATTAGACTTTGAGGCTTATGGTTTGGATCATGGATTGATTGGATTAATTATCCTACTATGGCAATGGCGGAGGTACAGCATACTCTCTCAGAGTGCCCTTTAGTTTGTCTGTGGTTCTGATTGTAGGCAGAATAATTCAAAAAGTTTTGAGTGGATTTCAATGGAATTTTGTGGAAATGTGGTGTTCAAGGGGAACAGGTGGTTAGTTTTATATGGATCCAGGATTTTTGTTTTTTGTTTGTGTTTTACAAATCCTACTATGGCAACTGCCTCTGCTTGACGATGATGTTTCTTATGTAGTCGAAGTTCTTGCAGCGTTGGGCTATGAGAGAAACGTCATTGTCATGCCAAGCCAATCAGAGGCAGAGTGGAGCGGTAATGGCATCGCCATATTGCTTGCTGGAGTTATGTGCTCTCCATGTAACCACTTGTCGAATCTGCCACAATCTATCAAATGGCAGAAAAAGCAGATAAATGACATTTGTGCCTCAGAGTTAAATGGAAGGTAGATGAGACTCACAGCTTTTCTACAACTCCAGCTGCAAAATAATCGGAGGTACACTAAGACCAAAAGCTCTGTAGTATATGCAGTACATCAACTCTGGTTCAGATCATCAATCAGTCATAATATATAATGCAAAACCATTGCTGTGTAGTCTATTTCATCCATAAAATCAAGTAAGACTTATTGCAAAGGACACTTTCCCCACTGTTCTCTGTCAAAAAAAAAGAAACTTCATTAGATACATCTATGACCTGCAAAGTTTCCTGTTTGAGGTCAACTGTACAGTAGTTTGGTAACACTCTGTGTGTGTGTATGAGTGTGTGTGTTACATGTAGGCGACTTGCCAAGTGGCGGGATATAAAGCAGGGAGTATGGAAACAGCAGGTTTATTTCTCCTGAGTTTATAAGGAACATAATTCAATTACTTGCCTTCTCCTGTTTCAAGTTATGAATAATTGCTTTGTGCACATGTAAGCATGTGTGTGTGTGTGTGTGTGTGTGTGTGTTTGCCAAAGGAAATGAATTACCAACAGTGTGTATGAGCTAATGGACTGCAGCCAGTAAACACAGTGTTTAAGATGTCTATAAGCTGCAACCATGTGCTCAATAAAAAAAGTGAGTAGTCTTTGGTTTCTTTCTCTTTCTTTCTTTCTTTCTTTCTTCTACTTTCCTGCATCTCAGCCGGCCTCTGTTACTTTTGAAAAGAAAAATAAGAATCAAGACTTCGTTGTGCTGCCAAGCTCCTTCCCAGAGCTTATATTGTGATTGCTGGATAATTATTGACTCTTTTCAAAAGACAAAGTGAGAGTGTGTGTCAGTATGTGTGTGTATGTGGGGGGGGAGACAACGTTCCTCAATAATGCACATGCATGTGATGTGTTTGTGACATTGTTTATTCTTAACTGCTAAATTATTATTTGCTTAATATCACCATTTCTGTTTTCCCCTTTCTCTTAGTGATCTGTTCTTAACAATAGTGACAGACATATAAGTCACCTTTAACAAATGGGTATTGCCTGCTGCCACCATGACTCGGAAAATACATGAAGCAGATATGTTTTATTTTTTTGGACATTTCCCTCTCTTTTTAATGTTTGGGATTACACTATTAAGTAATTATCTTATATCTGTTTTATTTTTTGGGACATGTTCATCTCTTCTTAATCTTTTGGATTAAACTTTTAAGTATTTCTCTTACTCTGAAATAAGAACCGTGAAAAGTTTTGATTACAGTAATTACAGAGGGTATTTGAATATAAATGGCAGCTATGAATTTGCAATTATTGGATGTGCAAAGACACATTAGAATATATGAAATCTCTATCTATTTAATGGTGATAGCAGTTCAGAGTCACTAATGAAAGAGATGAAGTTGAATGAGGTTTTCCTAATTAAATAGTGACAATGTAATTCACTGCCTCTGCTTCCCTCTGTCTCTGTGTCCTCATCTCTCTCTATTTCTCCCTCACACACAATGGCACAGTGCTTCATGTGCAGCAGAGCAGGAGGTCTCAGAGGCCTAATCTTGGAGCTAGCAAGGTACAGCCATAAAACTGACAGGCCAACTAATTATCCCAAAAATTACAACATCTTAATGTTCATGCTCACAGCAGTGTTCACTAGGAACGGAGGTTGTGGGTAAGTGTGAGTGTGTGAGCGTGCACATGCAGGCTTGCATATTTGCTTGTTTTTGACATGTGCGTGTATGTGTGTGCGTGTTAGAGTGTTTATTATGTAGACAGCTGGGGTTGGCCTCCTGCATGCAGAGTAGAAAGGACAGATGTCTGTTGCGGCTCTTTGTTCTAGTTCTGTGCTGCTTACCACACACATTCTGTAAGAAAACAACAAAGAAGTTTAGTACTTATCAAAGTTTGAAAGAGATCTACCACAGTTACTTATTTTCATACAGAATATCTACTTTAATTGAGATTCTTTAACCACATTTTTTCACCATTGACTTGCTTCCCATCCCTCCTTTCCTTTTTGTACTTCGGGCCCTGTTTACACGGCAACACTTTTGCTGAAAGTGGAAGTTTTTTCTTTGTGTTTTCAGAACCTTCTGCGTTCATACGGTATTGTTTCCTTACACACAGATCCATAAAAAAAAGCCAAGGCAGTAGTCAGTAGTGTAACTTTTCAAAATCAACATTACAGAATAAGATCACAGTGGTGTTTCAGAAAATCTACATTGGAGGAGCGTTAATAAAATCAATAGAGTCTGCAGCACAAAAAAAAACCACAAAAAAAAACGGACAGTCCAACATATTTTTGTTGTTGTTCTGGCCATAGTGGGCTGTTTGTTGTCAGTGTATGTGATAAAGACAAGCAGGAACTGTAACAGGCATGCACGAAGTGGGGCTGCGTTTTGCCCATTTATACGACAACGGTATGGTGGCGATTTGGAAATAAGCTTCCACTCTGGAGCCCTTTTTAAAAAGTCTGCCGTTTCAGTCCCCAAAAATGCCGTTCTTGTATAAACGGATGAACAAAAGGTTTCCGTTTTTGGGTCAAACGGTCGTCGTGTCAACAGCCCCTTAGTCTATTTTACATGGATTGAACACCATGTAATCCTTTGGCTCTTTTCTTGTCTGATGTTCCAAACTGTTTACATCAGTTATCTTGCAAAGTGAGACAAAGAAGAAACACAACATTGAAAGACAGAAAGAAAGAAAGAAAGAAAGAAAGAAAATCATAGTAGCTACCCCCTCCTTCAAATGTTGTCAGTGGTAAGCCAGGGGTGAATGTAATCCCTGGGTTTCTCTGACAATAGATAGGCAGTGTGATAAGAACTGTGCAAATGCCATCACTGATTCAAATCTCTGCTTAGGCTCCGAAACCCTGTCGGAAAGCAGACACAGGATTACAAAAGGAACAAGAAGGGATTTACCTCGATCTCATTTTGCTCCTGTCAAAATACCACAATGACATCTCAAGATACCATATTACTGGAAACATGGTTATAATAGTTGCAAATAAGTGTTAACATAAAGGTCACCACTGTCAGTGGGGACCGACTCACATAATGAGATGCTGATATACAGTACATGATAAGTGAGACCCTTTAATAATAATTTTAAAAAAAAGGTTTTTACTCTTGTTAAGGTTTCAGAAAATAAAAAGCTGGACTTTTAACATGTTTTTCAGAAAAGAAAAACCAACATAAAATGACTTAATAATACATTTAAGTGGCTGTTTGAATCACGTATTGTGTAAAGATGTATTAACACAGAAGAAAGCAAAGCAATATACTGTACAGTGTAGTTTATACATTGTGTTTCTCAGCAAAGAGGTGGCAGGTGTCACACTGGTTTGCTAATGCCTCAAGATCATTAA
Source organism: Chaunax sp. Z400 (assembly GCA_037577475.1). Lineage (NCBI taxonomy): Eukaryota > Metazoa > Chordata > Actinopteri > Lophiiformes > Chaunacidae > Chaunax > Chaunax sp. Z400. The sequence goes on along the minus strand of CM075196.1, from coordinate 15,595,148 downwards.
CTCTTAACTAAACCTGATTAGATAGAAAAAAAATAAAGCTGAGTCAGAGTGAGTTCATCGAGAATATGAATACTGCATGAGAGCAACAGAACAAAAGGTTTCAGTCCAATTCATTCTCATGTACTCTTTTCTTCTTTGAAGTACCGCCCTCAGAGACAAACTTTCTCTCATGTCAAGAAATTCTATCTCTTGTAATTTTGGAAGAAAAGATTAGAGTGGAGAATGGAGATGGAAACATTGATGAATGGAGATTGGCAAGAGATTGTGAGGGAGATAGAGACGGGGAAGAGGGATGGACCTCTGCGTCAAAGCGATGGAACAGGAGATTGATTTAGAACGAGTCTGAGGAGCCTGCTCAGGTCAAGGCCGCCATCTATATTACTGTCCGAGACTATTCATCTCATGTACTGATAAACTATGTTGTCTATCTTTGAAGAAAAGACAAGCGCAGAGAGGGGAATGGTATAGCATGAGACACAATTATAAGAGTGATGGAAAGAAGGATTGGGGAAGCTTTAGACAGCTGTGAACAATGTTTTTCCACATGGGGATGGTTAAGTTTGTAAGTTGGTAAGTTAATATTAACATCCAACATAAAGGAAGACCTGTCATGTTAGAATATCTAATCCTAGAAATCCACAGAAACTGGAAACATATTGGCCTTGTGTGATAGGTTAACTGGCTAACTTGAGAGTAGTACACATATTTACAAACACCAAGGATGCCAACTACTTTCCTAGAAAAGTAGTTTTAATGTAATTTCAGTTCAGATACAAATATGTTGATGTATCCCATTACCTTATCTTTCAAGTCAGCCCAACCAGCTCAAATTATTAAATTAAAATATTGACAATTTATTGACGATTTAGACCAGACCTGGGCATTGTACGGCCCCCGGGCCACATACGGCCCTTTGGTTGACTCTGACCGGCCCGTGTAAGGTTAATTGGAAATTACAAAATAAACATATTCTCTAATTTCACCTCATGCATGGACTAAAGCTGCATTGCTTTTATTTTGAAGTTGTTTTTTATTCACGTACATAATGACGCAATACGTATATCAAGACCTGCGCATGATTGGATCGTTGTCACAAGACGACTTTAGCCCTCAAAAATGTCCGCTCATGCTAAAAAAAGAATGGTAGATACCGAATGCAGGGTTTTCAACAAAAATTGGACTGCTAAGTATTTATTTACTGAAGTCGGAGTTAAAGCCGTGTGTTTAGTTTGCGGGGAGCAGATCGCCGTGTTTAAGGACTACAATTTGAGTCGGCATTACGAGACGAAACACGCGGAGAAATACAAAAACTTGACTGATGCTGAAAGGGCGCAAACATCGGAAGCTTTGCTAGCTAAGCTGCAAAAGCAGCAAGGCTTTTTTACCAAGCTTCACACATCCAGGGATGCAGCAACCAAGACCAGCTTTGTGATATCCCACAAAATCGCTACAAACAGTAAGCACAAAGACAATATTGTGATGACTTTAGAATGCTAAGAACCTTTACACAACTTTCCAACAGTATATGAAACTCAAAAAGTGTTTTGGAGTGAATGTGACTGAAAATGTTCACTAATATGAGTCACCAATGGTAAAAAACGTTCACATTTTGTTTGCCATTGTTTTGGGAAATTTGATTGAATAAATGACATTTTTTGTAAGGCAACCTCACTTTTTCATTGCTTAACTATAACATATACTCTTACCAGCTTGTCAAATCAATGCTATTTACTGCTTTTTATAAAGAAATACAATTAATATTATGCAGAATTGAGTTCAGCCTTTTGGCCCGGCCCTCCACAATATTTTCTGTTTCTCATGTGGCCCCATGGAAAAAATAATTGCCCAGCCCTGATTTAGACAGTATTTTAACTGGACAGAGGCGTACAGGTAGCATTGCTCGTGATTGAATTGAGCTGGGTTGTTTCATTTTTAAACATAATCAGAGATATTCTAATAAGTATAGAGATATGCCACTCTCAGAACCTCTGGGTATGTTGGCGCTTGCAAGGTAGTCCAAAATAAATGGGGCTCTATGGAGCAGAAGCCGTAAAATTAAACATTTTTGGGGGAAAATGTTCTTTTCTGTCAACTTTCATTATGTTTTTGATATAATGGGTTGATTAAATGAATATAAATCCATTAGATAATTGTTTTGTCGCTTCAATTGTTTTAAAATTGATTATTTATTTGTTTTGTTTGTATTGTTTATAAATGTAGTATTTATTTGCACAAACCAAAATAAAATTTGGGCTTTCTTGTAGGTGAAAATAATTATTTTAGCCATTTAGCTCCATTCACTCCCATTCATTTAGGACTCCTTTGCAAGCGCTCTCTAGGTGAATTGCAGCCAATTTTTGGACTACGGAGTTAACAGGGAGTGAACAGGCTGCATGTAGAATGGCTGTGACATAATTCTAATGCTAAAATCACAAATCCAAATCAGAGTAATGCACAGGTTTCACAAGTGCTGCATATATATAACCAAGGCCCTGCCATGTGGTCTGCTGTTATTTGACAAATGTTAGCTTGCCAAAGGTTGTTCCCCACTAACACCAGTTTGACTGGTTCTGCCTCCTTTAAACACTACACAGTACCTGTAACATTCACAGCGGATCTCATTTGCTATAAATACCATGTCAAGGACTATTACACAGAAACATACCTTTGTTTTCTCCTGGATATTATCATCAAAACAGTGATTAGGCTCAATAAACCTGGATTATAGCTGTATAGCAACCCCTGCTGATTGTCTTAATCACAATTCAGCACTACACTGAGGCAGACACAAAGCAATATGATATTAATTTATTCATGTTGGCTGTGTTCTTGTGGTAACTGAAGTGGTACAATTAATATTTTTATGCCCCTCTTAAGGTTGGAGTGTTTCTATCAGGGGTTCCCATGAAAGTACATATATGGAAAAAAACGAGTTGCTGTACAGCCAGCACTTACTTGTACATATACTTGTATATACTCTATACAGTGTACTCCAGTCGCATGAAGGAAATATCTGTGTTGAAGAACAGTACCCCTGAGGGGTTCAGTGTCTTATACGAGGGCACTTGAGAGGTTTTGTTTGTCTGCTTATGTTACACTGATAGTCTATAAGGTTATCTCTTCATGCTGACTGGCAAAAAACCAAAATACAAAGTACTATACATTAGAAAATAGATGATGCTTTGTAAATGAATGGCAATAGAAATCGACAAACAGAAAATAAAATGCCTGCATTGTCTATCAGCAGAGAGCAAACAATCATGTATAGACGGAAACATACAGGTAGATGGATTTGTGGCATGGGAGATAGAAGGAAAAAAGATGAAGAGGGATCAAAGGTCAACATCAAATACAAAGTCATGGAGATATGCAGAAATGACAATGCTCAAACACGCACAGCAACAACAGGTGTATCTGAAGTGCTATCTGCTATATGGTTCTCAGATACAATACACCGATGAAAGGATGAGGTTATCCAATAGATAGAATAGAGGGACACAAGAGGGGAGGAGGGCAGCTGGAAAACTATGACATCATGTTAAAATGGACTGGATGGAGGTTGATCAAAACACTCTTCCTCTAAAGTGCTCCAAAGCCAACTCTCTTTTTCTTTTTTTTTTTCCATCGATCTGACATAGTCTTGTGTTTCACACCATCCGGTCATTATTTTACCTCATTTCTTTCTTGTGTTTTCTCCAATTTCCTGTGCGAAAGTAGCCAGTATGCTTCGCACGCCACAACAGACTCCTTGTCTGCAGCAATCACAACTTTAGCCTCAAGCCTCATGTGACAGTCTCATCTCACCTTCACTCGACAAATGGTTGCGTGGGCTTGTCTCTGTGTGAAATGTTGGTGGTGGCAAGGGCTGTGGGTAGAGTAATTTAGTGTGGGAGCAGGTGGTCAGATGGCAAGATGAGAATGATGTGCTACACAGGTGTGAGAATGCATGATTTGCTGTCATCGTCATCATCATCGCATTCATGAAACAATATGGCACCTTCTTCTGCTGCCACACATCCTACAGTATGTCCATGAGAGGGGCCACTGGATGGAGTGTGGATGAAAGTGTGTGCAAAGGGAATTACACTTTCCTTCCCAGTGCTATCAGAGAGTAAAAGAAAACATGGACATCGAGGGGATTATCAGCAGGTTTGTTCCTGTCAGTGATCATGGACCTGGTGCTTCTCTCTATGTTCACAAATTAAAGTTGCAAGATTTTGGGTTTCAGTATCAAAGATGCACAGACTGTGCTACTTTTTTTAGGCCAAAATTTGCAGTGACAAGTTTTGGACATGACATCAAGCGTATTTTTTTTTATCTTACTCTGTGATTGGCATAGTTGAATATGATAAAAGAACATGTCTCTCCCATATTTATTTATATATATATATATATATACATACATATATATATATATATATATACGTATATATATATATATATATATATATATATATATATATATATACATATATATATATATATATATATATATATATATATATATACATACACTTGAGAAGCTGTAACTGAAAGTGATTGAACTTTGATAAATGCAGAATTAAGATGAATAAATTCTCTGAATTTAGTTTAACTTTCAGTAGATTATTGAGGCAAACCATTTCTGCTCTGTCTCCATCTTTGCAGTTTCCTCTCGTCTTCGCTAGACTACAAGATGATTTATGTGTTTTCATGCATTCCTTTTTTTATATGCAATGCTAAACCACAATCCTGTATCACTTAAGTTTTTTTTTTCTTTCAATGTAAGCCATTCAGACCCTTAGTGGTGGATGACCAGAGGGCTGCAATTTCTCCGCTGGAGAGTCGAGTAGCAGAGAGATCTCCCCTGGCCATGACCGCAGCTCCCACTCCCTCAACTCCCTACATGAATGTGAGATTATCCAGGCTGCTTTTATCCATCATATTATGTTTTAATTTTATTGTAGCTCCCCATGTTGCACATGTTCCCCTACTTTACTCTGTTCGTGGCACTGTGGTCCAGGAGACGAGCAGTGCTCGAACTAAGGAGGAGGATGATAATGATGACATTGACCTGCCTGTGTGTGATGAAGAGGCAGATAAGCTTGAAGAGCATATATTGGATATATAAGAGAAATACTAGAGCAGTCTCTGTTGCTGCTTCTTTGGATATACATTAGTTTAAAAATCTGAACGAAAAACAACTCCACCCATCACCTGAGGTTACTTCCTTGATTTTGTAGCTTCCTATTGGATATCTGTGTTGTCAATCTGGACTGGGCTGTTCATAATATAATATGCTATATTCCGTGTTCATTTAGTGCACATAGAAAATGATAACGCAGGTTATCATCTGTGAAGCAAAATCTGACATTTATGTTTATCGTCCAAAAGACATGCCTTACCTTAATGTGAGCTCTTTCTTACAGCTACGGCCCTCAGAGGTGCATTTACACATGACAGAGTAATAATCATATCAGTATACATGGGGGATCGACTGCTACATGATTCATAGCAAAACAGCAGACACCTAGACATGCACAAACACAAGTCTACTGGACCAGTTCCCAGTCACATCGTGGATTAATGGCTTTTCGCTTTGTGTGTCTGTGTGAATATGTACATTGCAGTAGTCCTGCCTTTTTCCATATAGCCGTGTGCAAAATGCAAACAACTCTCTCTATATTGTGTATGAATTTGTGCTGATAATCCCGGGTTATGAATGAGGAAGTGGGGGGTAATTTATTGTGTTTTCTTTGTGCACGCCAAGCACATTTTCTCTCGAGAACAATCATAACCAGACATATGACGGAGTAACCCCCCTCTATCTCTCTTCCTCTCTCCAGCAGAGATCTTTCTACCCTCTCACTTCTCACTCTGCTTCCTTTGCTAAAGATTATTTGTCATATAAATTTAGGATAATGGATCACGTTGTGCTGAAATGACAGACAATTCAACACAGAAAAATACAAAATGTTGGCTTGTCTAAGATATTAAAGTTGCAGATATTTTTCATAAATGTCACACATGGGCTGTACAGTAGACCTCCATGAGTGAGTATGTGATGCTCAAATCTGTCTAGTTTGTATGTGGGTCATAGGATCATGCTGGTAACGAGGACCTTGGGGAGCGTGATCATTACACGATACGAATACGAGTTTGATTGTGAGGCAGATAAATCACAAATCACATGGAAGATAAATCACCAATACTTCAAACTTCTCCTATATAATTTATTTTATGAGACTTTCCCATGAACTTCTCTGAAGGACAAAAATGTGTTATTAGTTAACACCTTTTTCTTTGTCCGCTTTTTGACTTTTTAGTGCGATGTCATTGAAAAAGCAGGAATTGTAAGAATGACAAGATTTGATGTGGATGATTACATCAAAGTGAATCATATGAATAGGTCCAATATCCTCTTCACAATGATATGCTATAGCTGATCTTTATTTTGGCATTCTTAGTAGTGTTATCAGTGAATTGTTCCTGAGAAATAATGACTGTGAAATGTGTTTGGACAAGCAGTGCAGAATCACGTTTTTCATCTAGTTAGTACATGTTGTTGCTTTATGAGTGACATTAGATGTACCCAGCAGAAACATGTCAGACATGATTTTATGATATTCTTTATTTGTGAATGCACACATGCATCAATGGACAGGGGGTTACATTTACCTGGCAGGATGCATGGAAACCTTCAATTATATCTAGTTCTATGTTGGTGATGAGACTTAATTATACAATAAGAGTAAACATAATAATATGGGGATAAAATGGTTCAATGTCGACGGCTGATATTCCATATTTTCATATAAGGATGATTGTGTCCAGTCATTTTTCCACCCATCCTACAAACTACCAGCATATTGTTGAACTCTGGAAGTGACTGCACCTGCCTTTGGTTTGTGAGACTTATAAAACACATATGACTGTCTTTGACTTGAACTGATTTGCCATGACATCTGGACGCAATATGAGATCCCAGACATATGCTAGTCAATGCTCTTGGATGGTCATGCATGGCCAAGCACGCACAAGTCCACACACATGGACTGATATCGTTCACACGGCTCCGTTATACCTCTCGCAGACTTATTTGTGCGTCCCGATTTGTGAGGACCCTCTATCAAACACACACTTCTTTTCCTCCTTTAATTTTTAACAGTACCTAAATCAAATAGTAATCGAGGTCACACACAGTAAAATATAGTTTAAAACAGCAGTAACTTTGCCAATGTTCAGTGAAGGCAAGACTTTAAAGAAAAGAAAAAAATAATCAATATATACAATTCTAACAAAAGCTGAAAATAAAATGCCTCGATGGAAATTACACTAACTGCCTGGCACATGATATTTAGAAAAAAAGTATGATGAAAACATTGCACCAAAGGAAAACCAGAGTCTGAATAAAAAAACATAAACAATGCAATAAAATAATACAATTTTACCCTCCAACAAAATGAACTCACATTAAAAGAAATGTCTTCACTCTTAATGTTTAGATCTCAATTTAGTTTGCACAAAATTGGAAACATAAACACACACACAGAAATGTGTACTATTAACTCCATGACATTGTAACAAAATCTGCTTTTTGATATTTTGAACATTCACCAAATGTTATTTTTTGATTTTTCCATGAAAATATGAATATAAGATGAGTCTGAAGGTTGCTCATCTTCTCCACATCATGTACCAAAGCAAGATTCACAACTCTAAGCTCGCCAAAGCAATGGGAGATATATAATATACTGATCCATTTGATATACAGTTTTTTGGGGAATGTCAGGGGGATATGCTATCTCCAAATGTCTCTTTTTGTCCCATTTTAATTTATGACAAAGGAGACTGCTGCAGACATTGGTTCCAATTTCCTGACCCCGCCTTGCTGTTCAGTTCCCACTGATGTCTCATCATCCATCAGCGGGGGCTGAAGTTGAAGAAGACACCCAACCGGGCCGTAGCATGACACCACGGCTGTGTTTCCTGTCAAACACACCTCTAAGATCTCTGAGAACTTCACCACATTTCTTCTTTTTTTTTTTTTTTGCTCTGTGACTCTTTGTTACTCGACCCTTTCTTTCTTTTGGAACTTCCCTTAAGTTGTCCCGCTCTCTGTCTACATCTTTTATTCTCCTGAGTTCTAAATTTCATGACAAAAAATGGCCCAATTTGGCATATTTTTTAAAGTCGATTCCAGATCAACTTATCTGTTCTTGTAAGGAAATGAAGCAATGATGGATTCTGGCTATTTTTAGAGAATCAATTTAAGTTTCACCATAGCAGCTGGCATCTACTTGAAGCGGTATAATGATGTCAGTAAGACATGCTCCAATCAGAATACAACCAAGCCCTATGTTACTGACCCCATCATCTATATGAAACAGACCTCCCATGCTTTCCTTTTTGTGGCAAAGGGATACTTCACCACAAGTATCTGCTGCAAACCGTGGACAGATTTTCAGTGGACCTACCAGTGGTTTAAGATTTTGCGCCAAACATCAAACAATTTAGATTCTCAATTCTGACATTTCCACAAGTAATCAGTGATGTAGTGTATATGAAATGCATCTGGCCCATTATATATTCAAGTTAAATTTAAAAAAAATAATATAAATATGAGCTGTTTCAAGGTGAACACTGAATCAGAATAAATTCTACTGAATGATATTTTCACATGTTCATATTAATATTATCATATTTAAGTTCAAGTTAAACTCCTACATCTGTGTCAATTGAAAGGAAGTCAAATGTTCAATTCATAAAATTCTGGTCACAAGTAGAAATAATTTCTTTCTACAAACTCTCAGATGTTTTTTTTCCTCCCTGACGGGACTTTGCTACATCCTGTCATCCTCTTTGTGTGCGTGCATGAGTGTGTGATTATGCATCTGTCTGATGAGGATGATGATGATGATCTACGATGTGCGTGTTTCGGTTTTCCATGTGGCAGATGACAGACGCTCTACACAGCACTTGCTCTGGGTTCCCTGCATTCTCAGCTGTTCAATACTTGAAACCGTATGTAAACCATCTTTTCTAACCCAGGACATACACACGCAGATGTGTGCGCGCACAAAACGCACACACAGCGTGATTACCTCCTCCTTCTTGTGAATGTAGGCCAAATGTTAAATGAAATCTGTGATCTAAGATGTAGGTGTGTATAAATGTGTGTTAAGATGCCCCCAGCGGTTTGTAAGACACAGACAGAGGCACATCACAATTCATTTATTTTAATTGCTCTCCACCTGCTATGATAATCAGGACTTAAATAGAGAAATTTCCATTTTCAATTAAAAACTCCACAGTATATGCATGGAAATGAGGCCCACCTTATTATGAAATGGAAGAAAAGATTCACTTTCGCACTCCTGCTGCATGATCTCAAAGATTTTTAAAAAAATAGCAAAGCTGGAATTGCATATGTAACTGGGTTTGGGTCCATGATTTGAAACTTCACACTGTACAGATACTCACATTTTAATTTGAAAATTTTAATGATGATTAAAAAAAAAAGAAAAAGTTAATTAAATCATATTATTCACCCTTCATACTGATGCTGGTCCATTTGGTTTCTTAGAGGAAATGTATCTGTTCATAGCTGTTTCCTACTCTCTTTAATGCTTTACTGTCTAACACTTCACATTTCTTTACTTCTGCATTTACAAGTCCAGAATGAAACAAGCGATGCAAATTAAATCAATTTCTGTATTATTTACTCGAGCTTAAAGTTTTGTCCTGTCTTCAAACAATGCTGTGTAAAAACTGGACTTGAATATTATTATGCTTGCATCAGAACACCAGATTTAAGATCAGTTTTGCTTTACTTAAAGCTTCTTACTTGCAATTTTTAACTATTACCCCATTAAGTTGTGATACCTGTCTATAAAACAGTCCCCCAATAATTATCCTGGTATACAGTAAATGAGAAAACTGAATATAATTAAAATATATCCTAAAAGAAAAATAATCCAAAATGTGTGTGTGCTTTTTTTTGGGTGCACACCAGCACCTCTGAAAGCCTAAGTGTGAGCCACTGTAACAGCTTTGTTCCTTTTATAGAAATGACAATTGGATTTGTACGGAATTTGTACGGTGTTAAAAAGAGACAATGGAGCAACACAAAGCTCTTATTTTCCTGAAATGTGTGATTGCAGTGTTTTTGAGATCAATCATAGTCTTAAACTGCTAAGACAGAATAAGCTCTATGTGTGCGTGTGTGTGTGTGTGTGTTTGTATGTGTATGTGTGTGTGTGTGTGTGTGTGTCCTCTGTCTCCCTGTATAGGGATCTTTAGCAGTGGATCGGTCAATACTATATGCACCGTTCACTAGGCCTCTGTGTAATAGAGAGGAAACTAATTCACAGTGCTCCAAAAATGTGTTAGACTATAAATGTACAACAACATTGAGGAAACTGTCAGATCATTTGAAGGCCTTCAGGGGGTGAATTGAGGTGGTTTTACACCTTTAGATGTGGTCCTCCTATATAGGTGTGAAAGTTGAAACAGCAATCGAAGGGTCGTAGGGTTAGCGGCAGGCAATCTATAGCTAGCTAGAAGCTGTGAATGTAATGTGAAAACTGATTCCAACACTTAAAACTAGTGGTTAAGTTTTATCCTGAACAGCATGTTAATTCCTTGGAAACAAAGTTACTGGGTATACAGTAGGACCTGCAGTCACAGGATTGAAGCTGTTTGACACATACTGTATGAATCAGGACTTTTATCTAAAATGTAAGACCCTCAATTTGTCAAAACGCTTTGAAAAACACATAATTAAGCCACACTATTGTGCTGTGTAACAAGTTTCTTGATTGGGGATTGTAGTCAATAATTTATTAAAATTTCTAAATTTGTGTGTCTTCCATAAGAATGTATTGAAGCTATTGAGACATTGGCTAATACATTGTTACAATATATACTTTAAGAGAGAAAATATTATGCTTGTCTTATCATTTGTAGAAAGGAATTTAATTTGATTAAAAAAAAACATACATACTTACATGTGTAAACATATATACTTCTTGCATTTCACACATTGACATTTGTTAGAAGTATGACCAAAGTAGATTCTGCCTCTATTAATGTGTCCCAGAAATCAGTGTTGCAGCATGTGAGTAGGCCCCCACACCTGCTGTATCTGTGTCACAGAGGACGTTTTGAAGGAATATGTAAATTAAAAGTACAACAAGCCGCACAAAAGAAGGACAGAAACAAAGACAAGGAGGACATCGTAATGACTATATCCATCACTATTAGACACACCAAACACTCTTCATGGATCAGCGGCTTTATGTGCCGCGCAATGGTGGGTTCAACAATAATACACAATACAGTAACCAGGGAACTGATTTATTATGGAGCTGACCTGCTCCCAGATTGCTTATAAGAGCATAACCTTGATGTATTTAGTGTATGTGTGTCATCTTATTTGAATGAAAGTAAAATGTAATGGCATTTCCTCACATAATGATGATTCTGATGAATAGGAATATACAGAGGCGTGACTGTTACTTGGGCAGGTTACTGAAAGTGTCTAGGGTGAAAGGGAAGGGAAAGGGACGTTTCTAACATACAGTATTATCTTTTTCCATGGTAAATATTCCTTTATAAAAAAAACAGGCAGACCAGTGCCATCATGCATTAAATCACTTCCATGGAAAATAAGCAATTAGAGTTCATCTCGAAAATATTTCTTCTGTTCTGGAAGGACGTTAAGGTTTCTTTGACGAGAAAGATAATTTTGAATCTTGCAAAAGATGCAGACCTGGAGTTTTATTGTGCAGCATATTCTAAGAACAAAATACCTTTTCCTGAAAGAGGAACTTCCTCCTTCTATCAACAAATTTAGAGTTACAGATTTTAATCTAAAATTTGTTTTGAATCCTCGAGTATCGCATCTTAAATTTTGCAAAACACAGACCGTCGACACAAAGCACTTTGGTCAAAGTGTTTGAGATACACACAGTCTAGACCTTACCTCCAGCCTTCAGCTTTGTGATTTGTATACCTTTAAACTAAGTATGTCACAGAGTGTTCAAAGCCAATCGGAGGCACCGATGCATGGATCAAGATACTCATCAACAGTATGTTAAAATCTGAGAATGGGGTCATGGGAATGAAATGTTGTTTAAATGAAGGTAAATTGAAATTAAAATCAAAAGGTCCAATGTTTGAAGTTAAACTTACTACAATTATATCTATTTCTGTGCTGATTTTAATCAGACAAAATGTATTATTTTATTTAGAAATTAACGAGTTGAAGGAAAGACAAATAATGCAATAATTAAATCCACACAGTTAAAGTCCAACAAGTGGACATTTAGCAACACACTGCTTAGCTGCTCATATGTGCCACTGACTACACAGTGTTGTCATACAATTTGAGAATACGCACACTGTTTAACCCTTTGTCAGTCTAGATGGGGAAGCATCCAGAGGGAATAGTTCAGTTATTTTTAGATGTCTCTCCTCATCTCTTTTGACCCTCTGCTCATCTCTCTCTTTCACCCACCCTGTCCATCCATCCATTTCTCACTCTCCATCTCTCTCTGTCCGTCTCCTTCCATCTGTATGTCTCCGTCAAAGTGTGCTACTGTCTCCAGCTTTGCCTTACGTGACTGGAGCTCATATCAGGGAGAATAATTTATGGCTACCATGAATAAGAGATGCTGTGGAGTTTCCAATGATTCAGGTCTGATATGGAAACAGTCTGAAATATTTGGACAGCGGAGAATTGAGTGATCAGTGTTCGCTGGTCTGTTGTTGGCAAACACATGTTAGTGAAACCCAGCATATCAGGAAGACCCATGAGGCTTAGGAGAGGAGGAGGGAGGACTAAAAAGGTCATGAGAATCACAAATGAAAAAATAACTATCATCACAGGCACATGCATGAACACTATTTCCTCTCTATCCCCGAGGTGCTTGGTGACGAAGCATCATAAGTTACATTTAGGCCTGTCCTCCTTCTCCACACACAGGAACACCACCACCAGAAACTCTCATAATAAAGCTAGTAGTTCTGTTGCTCTCTAAACCTTTACCGTGATTTGTTCAGAATACAGGGATATTCATCTGTAAGTGAATATAATGGTATGGACACTTTGTCTACAGTGATACTAGAGTATTAGTTCTTGGAAGGATGAAGAGAGGAAAAAACAATCATTGAAAATGAAATAAAATAACAAATAATTATTAAATAATGAATTAAATGTTCATATCCAGTATTTTAGCAGTGCTGGCTGAGTTGGAATATCTCAATTATTTCATTCTCATTAAATTTTGTGTAACTTTTGCGCCACCAATAGCTTAAAGTCTTCACTTATCTAGTGAGATATAACTGGATTGGCACAAAACATTTGTAGAGATAATCCTGGTTCCCCCCCATGGATGTATAATAAGAACAGGCGTGCTTCTGTTCAGTTTTAAAGCGGCTCAGTGGCACATGACATTTGACATCCTACTTTAAAATTACCCAAATCTTCCGTGTTGTTGGTCCCATAGTGTGCGCACACTGCTGGAAATTTCAGCCAGTGGGCAAACCTCTGATTAAGCTCTCCACGAACTTGGGGATGTAATAATTTAATAATTCACCTCTGTTCCGAATGCCATCCAAAAACTAGCGATTTCAATGTAATCTTACTGAAATTAGTCATTTTGCATCAGTTGTGACGCTCAACATATTTATTTTAGAGCTGCTTCCTTCACATTGTAAGCTTATGGGAGAAAGTGTTTTGGACCTGAGAGCTACGTGTGAGCTTGGAATAATTACTTTGGCCAAGCATAATGCTCTTCATCCTGTGCCACTGTGTTTTTTTATTGTGGTTTTGAGTATTGCATGGATTGTCATTAATTTTAGTTAAGTTATTGTTGTCCCCCTAATCATGGATGGTCATAATTATAGTCCCATTGTCAGGTCAAAATTAGCACTAAAGCACAGCTCAGCCTATAAGTAAAGCCTCACAGAGATGAGATTCCATCCATCTCTACCTTGGTTTAAACTTCTTTTTTCTTTCAGTTTGATCAAAAACCAAATGAAGTTTGAATTACACAAAATTAAATCAACTTCTCAGAATCATGCAATCATTTTCTGAGCTTTGCTTAGGTGAAAAAGATGGTTTATCGATAAAAGCAAAATGCAGTGTCAACAGTTGTTGCAAATAAATCAAACCTGTATTTTTGGTTAAATTATCTATATTGTAATCTAATTATCTAAAGTTATATCTAAGGTATTTATTTTATATCACTTTTAGGAACCTTATTAACTCATAATGAGGTAAAGCATCCCAAACTGTGGAAAATGACCATTGTAAAAATGACTCACATGAGCTTTTTCCCCTCTATGTTCTCTTCCAGTTGAGTTTGGAGGTCCTAGTCAAAATAATATTGTTAGTTGGGGACTCACCATAAGAAGTAAATAATGGCAGCTTTTCTGTAGGTCAATGTAAACTGTGAACATCTCTATACAGACTACAGTCTAACCTTTTGAAAAGTGTCCAACAGTAACTGTTGACTCACAATCACAATTTATAAACTACAATACGATATATGTCCGATGTGAGTAGGTTCATCTCTTCACTGTGGGATTCCTGACAAGATGGATGCGACTCTTACCTGGTTCCTGATTTCCACTGTGAGGAAAAGTGACTCCAAACCCTTAAAATCATTATCTGAGCTTCATTTGAAAACCATCTGTCCAAAAGTCAAAATGTCCAAGGTGTATTTATGAGTGCTATTCAGGTCAGAAATTTTAGAAGCACAACTGTGGCAGCTGTGTAATTTTGTCAAGGGCTGATGTCTCCTTACATTTTCTTGCATGGAATCCATAGGTATTGGTTTCATCTGGCATCAGTGGAACCTGGATAGACACATCACGGCCTCAAAGGGGAGGGGCCGAGCGATGTGAGCTGAAACATCCAGAGGAAGAGGAAGGAAGGAACAAATAGGCCCACTGTAGAGTGGGATGACTGGCCAGATGCACTAGAAGTCACTTCCTGAAAAATTATGAAATATTTTACAATACATTGGCTTGTCATTCCAAATAGGCAGTGCTATAAATTACATGTCAAATACACCATGGCCTTTAAAACCGCTTGGATCTCATTAGCCAGTCTGTTAAATTCATAAAAAAAGACTTCTTTTTTTTTAGACATATTTCATTCCCTTGTAAAAAATTCACAATGACATGACTGCATAGCTACATAGTCTTGTTGTTAAACATACTGTCATTAGATTTACTTCTGGTCATTCTTGCATAACGTGTTTACTTTAAATCATGCTCTCATAATATTAGCTTTCAAGTAGCTTTTTTTCATAGCTTAACAAGAGGGTTCTATGAGTTTGGTGGACTTGAAATGTCCCCTGTTGCCAAGTCATAGAAGTTAACAATGCTTCTATTGCAGAGGAACCTTATGGGATGTAATGATTGTTCCAGATATTAGTCAAACCCTTAAGTGTTTTGAGGGAAATTGAGTTATGGTTTATGAAAAACTGTCTGACCATGGTAAAAGAGTAATAACAGATGAGATGTCCATTATGAAGTTAATGGAATTTAACAATACTGATATTGTATTAATACAATGCAAATATATATATATATTTGCATTGTATTAATACAGACTTGGCTTGACTGTTTTATCAAATAACATCACAGCCTTTTGGACGTGCTTTGTCATTAACTAGAATCATGAGTAAAACATGTAGAAACTCCAATAGAAAATTTAGAATACATGCAGAAAACTTCCAGGATGACATTATAAGGTTGGGGCACCTGTAGCAGAGCTGAGCTGCAGTGGCTTCTTAAGGCCCTGGCAGACACAACTCACACGAACGACACCGCTGCACTCTGAAACCCATTATTTCCAGTGCCTTGCACCACACCATGATGGCTTTTTTTTTTCAGAGCAGGGCACACAACTGAGATGAAATTGGGAGAAAGCTCACAGACAAACCACTGGACCCAGTTGTGAGGGGGTGTTACAACCACAGCAAAGGTGGGGCGTCCTCATAGAATGGAGGGACATTCTTTTGTGTTGCTACTGTTGTGGTTGTTGAGGTCTTGTATGGCTGTGGTTTTTCCCCATATGTTACCTGTTCTTCTGGGTCGTCATCAGACACAATTCTCTGTATATTTTGTGGAGTACATTCTACTCATGGTTGACTAACTAAAAAAAATAAAAATAAATAAATACAAATACCACAAAAATACCTTGAAATATTGTGATATTATCTTAAGGCCATATTAAGGCCCTCTCATTCTAACTTAATACAATGAAAGTACAAGATGTTATAGTGACTACATATGTTTATTGGTTGGTGGTTACATATTGTTTTTTTTCAGAAATCATGTTTGAAGAGATCACAGATTGAGATTTTAGTTGCCATTATCAACTGAGTAATCACCCTTTTCTTTTATCCTTTGCGGAGTTAAGTCATATCACTCAGGAAATATCAGCATGTCATCGTTGACCACCAGAGGAGTTTTTGCCTTTCCCTTGTTTTATGTCATTTGAGGCTGGATGTCATTGGGTTTTGGACTGTTCTGGCAAACTGTGATGATCAATTTTACTATTTTCTAACAGTATGGTTATTCATTTTATCAAACCATAATGACCAGTTTTCACTTTTTAACATTTAAACATTACTGTAGGAAATGAATATATGAGCCTTAGAAAAGAGGACAAACAGAACAAAATGAATTTAGAATTGTTGAGGTTTCATGTTGAGGTAGCCAGTGTCTCGGGGAGAACAGTGATGTTGAAATAAAACTTTTTAATGAATTTCACCCATAAAAATATGCCATCCATGCTTTTTTAATTGTAATGTAATTTATATTTAATTATGTGGTAATTATGTGGTGTTCTTACATGAAACAAGTTACATATGAAGAGAGAAATTCTCGCTTGGAACACTGAAATCTACTCCTCGTTGAAGTCCTCTGTTGAAATCTAATGGGGTGTCATGGAGGGTGCTGTCAACACTTGGCAGGTCCCCTGTGGATGAACCCTGAAAGCCCCGGCCCTCTCACATACAGTTGATCCCTTGCTGTTTCTGTCTCTCTTGCATGCTGTGTCTCACTGTCTCTGACTCACCTCTTACTCACCCTTGGTCTCTGGTTTACAGAGTTCATAGAGCTTCATGAAACCTCAATGTCCTCTCAGGCTCATCACTATTCATTCCTCTTGTGGTCTCTGTCACCCAGCTGAGAGAGAGGTCAAATGGGACAGTGTGTGAGTGTGTCTCCTTTTACCTTACATTCTATGAGGCCTAAATGTATTCTGATGGAAGAGGAGGAAAAGTCCACGTTGCTGCTTCTTACTGTGAGATGGTAAATTCTTGCTTTGTTTTATTTTGAGCTTTTCTCATGTAGTGCTATTGCAGAACATACAAATGCATTACGAATGTACAGTGTGCAGACAGTTAAAGCCCAAATATAGTAGATACTTGAATATCCTGTATTCCATAAGAAAGGAATATTAGAATGAAATGAATGAAGGAAAAATGTTAATATAAATTCAGGAAACAACGTCAAAGCACTCAGAGAGACACATAGTTCCACCTCCATCATTGCGACCACAAACTGAACATCTGGAAAGCAATTTCCAGTCAAAATCATATGGTTTAAAAAAATGTATCAGTGCGTCATCAGTTGTTGTATCATTACACCCAGGGCATAACACAGACAATGCTGATGTCATTTCACTCGGATCCGCCTCATTCTAAAATAAGTTCCTTGTAAAAAGCCTCCTATGGAATCATGTGTTTATCATCAGTAATCTATGAGTAATCAACAATAAATATGACTGGAAAAAATGTGAAATTCTTACTCTTCACATATACTTGAAATCCATTTGAATGACTCTGAACATGTGTTATGTATACATTGGTAGCAGTGTTTTGTCTCTACCCTATTTTGTCTTTTGACCATCCATCCTTATTTTAATCTTCCAGATGTATGTTATGATCCGGATATAGATTCAGGTGGGCTTAGAGGTGGAACATCATGAGTTGTCCATGCCTGGGTATTTTTACTTTGATTGGCCCATTTTTATTATTTTTCATGTTATTGGCTAAATGTGAAAAAAGGCCCTATCTCTCAATAATGAAGAAGAGAAAAGGTGAACCATTAGCAAGGGAAATACAAGTTAAAGGATTAGAATTGACTGACAGAGTAATTAAAAACATGGGAATACTCACTCTTGAAGACAGCACCCCATCTCCTCTAACACTGGCATCCTTCGCACCTCCCCTCCTTTCTTTTCCACATCACACCTTCACCAGATTAAAAATCAGAAACCCTCAAACAATCCCCGCCAGTGGCTCCCTTTTATTGCATTTCCAAGAACTGCTCTGTCCTCCAAACGGAGCAGGCCGGTAATAGCTCTTCTGTCATCTGGTGGAATCCCTCCCTCTTCCAATGCCATGCCTCCAGACTGAATAGCAATTTCAATGCCGCTCATTCACATGTATTTGAAATCTCATTAACTAGATATAAAGACCCAAAGAAATGTGTTGTAAATAGAATATATCGGCCACGTCGATGATGGAAAATTTATTCATGATTAGTCTTTTTTTTCCCACTTTCATTCCCAGCGCCTGGTTTAGTGAATGTCTGTAAAGTGTCAGCAGTCATTTTCATGGTGAAGCCCAGAATCTCATCTAAATACACTCCATTTAAACCGACACAAGAGGCTGTTCACA
Source organism: Chaunax sp. Z400 (assembly GCA_037577475.1). Taxonomy (NCBI): domain Eukaryota; kingdom Metazoa; phylum Chordata; class Actinopteri; order Lophiiformes; family Chaunacidae; genus Chaunax; species Chaunax sp. Z400. The sequence continues at coordinate 15,576,462 of CM075196.1, read as the reverse complement.
GACAGAGAGAAATTGAATGCATTATGAAAAGGAAAAGTGAATTGCGTTACTTCTCAACCGACATACCGACAAGTATGGAGGAGAAATAGTTTTGGTATAAATCCTCATAAATTGAGCAAATGAAAGGGATACTTTATGAAAATTGATAAAGACACATTTATTTGGTTTACATTTTAACTCCTGGTCTTTTATGGATTTTTTTTTTTTTTTTTTACAAATAAATTCTTCAGCATTTTTTCCACTCATGCAAACAGAGTTTTAGATTACTAAAACAGACATCTTCAAAGCTGCTAAGTTAAACGTTTTCAAAACTCTGGTTTTCTGTGTGTCTGCATGTAGAAAATATAAAAGGGACTGTTGGGGAAAGGATGCTTTTTTTTCACATTCCCATAGAAAGCGAGATCCAAGAAGAGATTTCACAGGTGTTTCTTTCATTTCTCCTTGACACAAATGAGCTATTTTTAATATTAAGGTGAGAGCAAAGGATTTTCCTCCTACTTCTCAAAATTCAGCTCTTACTCTGAATGATCTCAAATAAGTGAAATTTAAGTCTCTTGACATCTACTACTCTCATTTCTCTCATTTTAATCCCAATTCACTATCCGTATGTCTTATCTAGGTCTCAAAAATGCATTATCTCACGATCTCATCTTTTTTATGAGCAACAATTCAGAATGAAGTGATCTCAAAATTAAAAACCATTGAAGTCTTCCGACTTTCCCAAGAGTTAAAGAAAAAAAGTATCCTAAGCAAAAGATTTTTCCTATAAAATAACAACAATGGAGTACAACTTTGTTTATGTTTGGTTAGGGATTCTAGTTATTATATATATACACATATATTCTTTTTTTTGAGCAAGTTAATATTCTGTGGTTTGAATTAATTGGACACTGAAACAGTAATAGCACTTGTAAAAGCTGTTTGTGTATCTCAAGAAATAATCATGAGGTGCCAAAGCCTTTGATATCACTCTCTCATGTTGTTCTTTCACTATACTGTAGACTAAATCCTGTATTCCCTGGAACCTTATCGTCCTAACAAGGAGAGGTATAAAGGAGGCATCGCCCTGTGTGTTAGTGTGTGTGTTTGTGTCGACATCACTGAACTGTGATGCAAATGGTTTGGCCTTTCAAATTTTGACATTCAATACACACACACAAACACACATTTAGAACCACACTTGCCAAGGGTTGTCAGATAGAGGGAATGCACAGGGATGTGTGGGCCTAATGAGGATCTGGACTGGAGTCAGGAACTTTATGAAGTCCCTGAGGTGAGTCCAGGACTCTGTTGAAACCACTGTAATCCATAACCCTGTGACACTTATGATTGTTGGCCGTTCAACTCTCTCACAGGAGCTGCAGTGAATATTTCATCAGAAAGTAGAAAAACACGGAGGGGATTATAATCACATTAATCAATTTTTTGTTCGGAGGATGTTTCATGGATTGCCTTTAAACTGCTGCCAATTCATCCTTTTTAATTTGGGGGACAATTTTGCGGGAAAGTTTAAGTGTTGCTGTCATTATCTCTCTCTGGCCATTGGAGAGGCTTTTCTGCATTCCCTTAGGAGCCGTGTATAAAGCCAGATTAATGTGGTGGAGAACTGGGACGATATCAGTGAGACAGAGAAAATATTGGATGCATGGATGAAGAGACAGATGGAGGATGAGCAACAGAACAAATAATGCTGGTCCCTTTATGAATGCAGACATACACATGCACAAGCATGAGGAAATACATTCAGAAAATGGATCACTTTTCAATGCTTATTTGGCTCACAATGTGCTTTCATGTCGACTTATAGTGGGTTTTTGTTTGTTCGGTAAAATTATAATTCTATATGTAGTCCAATCAAACTTATTACATTATATGCAGAGTTTCTGATTTTTGCATTCAATGGTCTCAACCAAACTAGCAGTTGGCTTTGCTTTGCATTCTTATGTAGTTCGATGCTGTATTATGTTGCAAAGCAAAATGATATGAGGCACTTTTTTTTATATTCTTAAGATTAGAGAGATGTACAACACATCCTGTGTCTGCAGGACAATGATGGTATTACCAGATATGACAGATGCAGAGTTAGCTGAAAACACAGATGTTTTCTTCCCCCAGTTAAACAGAGGAACATGAGTCTGAATGCAGATACGGGGATGTTTTGTGACGTTCACTGTTGTTCACTTCAAATGAATTTGCAGATGTTACTCTCTGTGAGCTGTAAAGAAGGCTATATCAGTCTGTTTATTTGGGATGAAAAATGAGTTTTAAATTTTCATGTAAGGAGGCTAAATTAAAGCCTGTTCAAAGGTCATGTATTTAAATTGTACTGGGTGTACATTTGAAACATCAAAATCTATTGTCTTCTAGGCCAAATTCAAGGTTGTCATATAGAGTTGCCCAATCTGAGCTTAATATTACAGTGAAAATCCATGATCCATCATTTATTATATATATATTTTAATAATTTCTGGTGTTATAGAGACTGTATTATTACAGTCAATGCCAGTGGAGTAGTTACTGTCAGTGGGGCACTTCAACCTGGTTCGTAGACTTGTGGACACAACTTTCCACTTTTGATTATGATAGCAGAAATTGTGCTGAATGCACTTACCGCTTCTGCACTGGACCGCACAACTGTTTCCCCCATACAGTTATCCAGTAGAGTAAATAACATTATGAAGCTCAGGGAGCCATCTAATCAATTTCAGCAGAGTTTGATGACAAGGTAGAGTAGAGCATGGAGTCAGGATCGTATTACTGGTTAGAAAGCCTGGACTGGACCGAGACAACATCTGCTCAATTGGTCGTAATAGCTTGTGTGGTACTTCACAAGGTCCAAAAAAAAAATGTCTTGCAAAAGAAAAAAATATATTTCAGAACTCGTAACATTCTGCATATGCAAAGGATTTTTTTCACTTTACGATTTGTGAATTAGCAGATTGGTTTAAACCAGTGTATATTAAAAATAAATATTGTTGAGAAAATTAATTCACATATCATCTGAGCCTGTGTTTCATTCCTATACTGCAAGAACAAATCAGAGGCGATAGTCCAGACTGAAGGCACAGATCTACAGCACTGTGGCTGTGTTTGTGTGCATGTTGTGTCTTTGCTCATGACTCCATTGTGTGACCATACTTAACTGTATGGTCCCCCTCTCATTATAGAGGATTAACCATAAGGTAAGCTCAAAGTTCCCTCTCAGCCCAAAATGGTAAAACAAGGCAACGTCCTCAGAGACATGTTTTATTCACCCACGTCTCAGTTCATTTTCACCTCTCATCTGTCCTGATGTGTGTGTCAGCTGTGCCCTGGGGTCCCTCCCACTCTTCAGCTTTCTTTGTTGAGTGCATTAGTCAATACTGATCACTGAAGATCAGAAAGAGAAACTATTAAGGTTGATAGAATCCTACAGTGATGGGGCCACTGGATACAAGTACTGTTTGCCCTGTGTAAAACTAACTGACTGGCTAAATTAAATATTCAAAACTCGAGTGCAAAGCCTTGTGGAGAACTGTTTCATTACTTACTTTGTAGAAACGTAATCGGCAGACTGAATCTGAATTTGAGCTATTGTAATTCTTGGAAATCAGCTCCCTCTGCTGGCCACTTTCCTCTTCCCTGAGGCTCTAAAAGGAAACTGATTAACAGTTTAGTTACTAAAATTTCACTAATTGAGAGCAATTACATCGCAGATAGGAGAGGAAGAGAAAATTAACCAACAATCATCTAAAATTTACAAGCAATAAAAACTAGTTAGAAATTCCTGTATGCTATTCATTTGAAAGATTGATGGTTTTGGTTCTTCCATTTACAGTAAATCTATTGCATACTGTTGATCTACAGCATATTACATTGATGAAAAATGTGGCAACAATTTTATTTCATTTACACTTATCTTTTCAGAATCTAACAGGACCATTTTCTTTGTTTTCCCTCCATTTATTGGCTCTGACTGACAAGATGATTGCAGGCTATAGACAGCTGCAGCTGTGGCAGCCTGGATCCTCACTGCTGAAAGTGTTTGCACATCTTCTCATGTCGTGTTTTACATCTGTCAGTATCACAACATCATTTGGAAAATTCTGAAGGAAACAGCTTGTTTGAACGTGAGCCAGGTGCATTGTGTACCTCTAAAATAGTTGATAGTAAACAAAGACAGATACGAAAATGAAAATATTCCTGCTAAAAAAAAAGCCAAATCCACCATTAAATATAATGCAATACTTGTGGAATGTATGCAAAACCAGAGCCCCAGTGTCGGTATTGTACTTTGCAGTATTTCTTGTCTTTACATCATGAACAGTGGTCGTAACAGCAATAAAGTGTCACAGTAAGCTGACATACTCACACAATGTGTATAATGCTCTCCTTTGTTTTACACCAGTTTCACATGTGCTCAGCATTAAACCCAGTGTTCATTCATCCACCCACCTGTCAAAAAAGATGAAAATATATTTAAAGTCAGTGGAGCCGCTACACACATATGCATCTATTACCATTCACTTGATCTGCATGGGATTTACACAGATGACTAACACACAGATATTGGGCTACAATCTTCCCAGAGCTCTTATTACCGAAACTCATATATCACTCTGACAGATTATTTAAGTTTAAGCATTTGTCTTTCAGTAGGTAATAAACATTAGTCAACTTTTGTCATTAGCTGGTTTACAAAACTAGGGTTACTATAGTTTGCCTTTGCATCTCAAGCAGGCAGTAATTATCAGCTTCTTGACACGAATAACAAAGTGAGACGTGTAAAAGTTATAAGAAGTCACAAGTAGCATAAATATCAAGGCCTTTGCTGGGTTTACCATTCCTGCAGTCATAATCTTTTTGTGCCTATCACTTATTATCCTTGTTAATTACATTTCTTTCTTACCAAGTCTGCAGAATAAAAAGATTCTGTTCTTTTCTTCTTTTCTTCTGATTCTGTTCTGTTGGTGTTGTACTTTATCCATTAGTTTTTATTAATAATTATACAGTTATTTTGCTACCCAGTTGAATGCACAGGTATGTGAAGGTTGATGCTTACTTATTTTTGTTCAGCTCTATTGTCCTGGTTTAGTTGAACATCGCTTTAGGAACCGTGTGTAAGCACCTGAGAGCCAAACCTGAATCACATTATTTGTACAGTATGTGTAAACATACTTGTCCAGTGAGGTCATTCTGATAACATCACTATTGTAGACCAGCTGACATAGAAGGGTGTGAATACGGAAGGCATTCACAACCTATGTTCTCCTTATTTTCATTACCATTTAATGATCACGTATTGTGGCTTCAACGGAGAAACGTCATTCAAACATCAAAATATTCTCCTCATTTGGGACATTCAGGCTGTCATTCAGATTTTTGATATCTTTCATACGTCGGCATTGTTCAGCAGAAATTTCACATTCAAACATACGAACAAAATGTTCAAAAATCCCACATTTGTTCAGTTTTTCAACTATTCCTTGTGCATTAAAACGTTCACAAAACGTGATAATGTGAAAATATATGAAAAACAAACCTCTTACGTCATCCAATTTCTTTTCTTAAGCTTAATCGTGAAGCGTTATTGTGTCCTTGACAGTTACAGTAACAGTAAAGTAACAGCGTGAATATAGAAAGGAAAGATGGGGAAACAAAAACAGGTATGATGTGCAACAATGGTCATCAGCTGAAATCAAACCAGGGATATGCGTCTATACTGTATATTCTAATTTCAACTGCAAGGTCACCAAGATGCCCCTTATGTGCAGTTTATTTCATTATTTCACACTTTGATTCTACTTCCTTTTATACTATCACATCTTTTGGCCCCACTTCATAGACACAGGTGCAATGCTAGTCATAGAGATTGGGCAATTAGATGCACCTAGTCAGGTGTAGTAAGGCACTTTGACTTATTTTCAATCAAAACCAAATTAAACATGATCTATAAGAAACCACACCACTTCCCATTAAACTTTCCTTCTAACAAGAAATAAATCAATAATTGGCAAATCATATTTCAATTCATCAAAGACTTGTATTCAAAGTGTGCAGATTCCAAACTATAAATCAGTGTGATGATAGTAGCATTGCTGGTAAACAAGCGGCTACCGCCATTGTAAGACTGTACAGTTTCTTTGATTTATCCCTTTCGGATGGTCCTGATAAGTCTCTGTTCAGGTTTTGATGGGGGTGATAAAACCAGGCAGTAAAGTAATGTCAGCTCTCTATAACCACAGCTGGTGTTACTCACAGGAGGGCCGCTTTGATGTTGTTCACAGATTTGGAAAGAGTCTTTTGGGTCTACGCTGCAGCTGACAGGCCAGATAGAAGAACTATCTACACGGCACATAGTCGTATATAGACGTCACTGTATCTGTTAGCCATTATCAGCGTCGTAGATGTGTCTCAGATGTTCACATTATTGTTAAATCAGAAGTGATTCATGAGCTTCATCTGGAAAGGGCTGCAGAAACACTCACAGTGAATATGTAGTTACAAGTGCATTCACAAATAAAACTTATATGTGTCTCCTACAAAATAAAAAGCCATATTTAAACACCGCAGTGCAATACAATCTTTGTTTACCTAAACTGAAGCTTTTGATTATATTGAAATTGAATTGCAAATACTCTATCATGCTCTAATAATCTAAGAGCCTTTAATGTCCATTTATCTATTTTATGTTCATTCAATAATGACACAATAAGTGAGTTAGAGTATATTTTCTGATATTCTGTAAATGTATATAATACAATTTTAGGACAAAGCAATTTAGATAATTGGTGTGTGCTGCGTTAAGTCAGGAAAGAAGATCTTGTTGCCTTCTGGTTATCACACTTTGGAACAGGTCTTCTATATATGTGCAGTCAGCCTGTACTCGGTCCTATCACATTAGATATGGCAGCCTGGTCAGCGCCTCTATGCTTTTAAGAATAGCTACTCTAGCCCTCTAATGTCATTTCTGGAAGACTGTGCATGTGGTCAGGTTGGCTCGGTGCATCAAACACAGGACTTTCCCGTCGGAGATCAGGATTCAAATCCTGTGTATCGACTTCCTTTGAACATATGTTACATAAATAACATTAAACTGTATTATTTACATGTGCTCATTACAGAGATTGACACATCTACCCCATTGCATGATAGTTATTGCTAACTTGACAAGCCCTGCATGTGGAAAACTTAACAGCTTGAAGCTTATAGAGCTACTGACCAAGCTGCTAGAGTTGGGAGTCAGAACATGCTGACAGACTATAGCGCATCAAGGAAAAACACCAAGATGGTCTGAGAGTCAAAGGATAAGGATTCAACAAGGAACAGGAACTCCCGATTGCCCCAGGTTAGGTGTTTTCAGAAGTAATACTGGGTAAGAACTGGGAGTAAACAAGAATTCTCAGTTGAACATATGAATATTAGAAAACTGCCCGGTTATTTTAAGGGCAACTCCGAGAGTTGAATGTGAAGCAGGTTGTTTCTGGGAAAAGAGCAGTCTGCTCCGCTGCTTTAAAGGGAGACAGGGAGAGTTTGGGAGGAAATGCTGGTGATTTTGGCCGACCTGTCTGGGCTGACTCCGGCTGATCTGCCTGGGAGTCAGATTCCAGTGATGTTTTGACCACTGTGCAGTTTCCCATGGCCTCCTATCCTCAAGGACGTCTGAGATAAACTCAAGAAGCTTTCTCTCTGGTCTGCAGACTCTCCTTATCCTGCTTTGATCTTAGTGCATTTGAAGAAATTCAACTTAATTTGATATTATAGGCTTCCCAGTTCCCTTTATTCCCTCTTTACTTTGCAATGGTGACCATAGATATGCTGCACACGTCTGTGTTATGACAGCTCAATATGTGATACATCCACCTCTGTCAGCATGATCAAGAGAAAAGAGTTTGTCAAACGTTGTTTCCATTAGATGACAACATGTTCATATAATGCATGTTTAAAATTGAAAAGAAACAGCAAGCGGTGAGATAATTCCAAGGGGATTTTATGAAGAGTCTGTTTTGCTGTCTGGATTACGTTTGACTTTGTGGCCCACATGTGAGAAACATAGTTCCATTGTTTGTAGCACAGGTATGTATGAACTAAGAAATAAAAATGCAAATTAAATTATATTCCTGACAATTGTCAGTGTTCACAACTAGAGGCTGAAATCTTAAAAGGGAAAGTGCTGCTCTCTGTTTTTATGTAATGACCTCCATGAACTGTTTCTAATGACTGACAATACTGCAACCATATCTATATTTTCATTCCAACAACTTCTAGGAGTGAAATTCCTCCAGTGGAGTTATCTTTTCCAAAGTTGCATGTCTGTGAAACTTGCATATTTATGTGGTAATGTTCTCTTAAAAATGTAACTTTATCATAAATGGTAATTATCTCAGTGAACACTGGGTGGCATTGTTGCTGTTCAAGACCCCTCAAATTTGCAGCAGTACCTCATTTTTCTTCACAATGCCTGGAGGGACGCAGAAACTATGCTGTGCTGAATTACAATGTATTGCTGTTTGATTTACATACTTAAATTTACATATTTGACGTATTTATGTCCTTTGTTTCAAAATCTAATTCTGAGAGTGAGACCGATGCACAACACAGAAGATGATTCAAGGAAAGGCCTTTCCAGTCTGATAGCAGAACTCAGCAAACACCTCCATGCAGTGTAAATAATGGTTAATCTGAATTACTCCTACTAGTTTTTGTTTGCGTGTCACATAAGTTGTTTCCTCGAGAGATGACAAAATTAATTTTCAAAAATATATTTTGTTGGTAATTTCTTTATCTTAATCTAAAATTAAAAAAGTTGTTATCTCTGTTATCTCTTATTATTTGTAAGCCTAAGAATCATTTAATTAAAAAAAAATATAATATATATTTACCCAGAATGGGTTATCTTACAGTCTGCTAGAAGTTAACATTCTTGTTGACACACTGTTCCCAACATGACCATACAGTAGCTCTGTGGAAGCTAGCTAGGAAAAGCAGACAGACCAGATTTTCCTGTCAGGCTGTGGCACACCCTTTTCACCTGTATTTTGTTCCGGACTCCAAACATCATGGGTCAACAGCTGATGAGAGGCTATTTAGTGCTGTTCTGCACTAAGTGACGTCAAGTATGAAGTGAGTCTCTCCTCAAATAAACTACAGATGTATTATCCCATTGGAGAAAGTATTCTCAACTTAACCTTAGCTAAAAGGTGTAGATTATTGCCTTTCAACATGTGTTTGTTGATTGATTAATTATACAGACCCTTAAATTGACACAAACTCGACCACAGACCCCCATAAGAGCTTTGCTTTTAGATGTTTTATAAATGAAAGTGTATAAAAACACATGATAAAAATAGTCATACGTTCTTGTGTTAATTATGGGTGAATAAATTAAAATAAATCATTCCCCTTTTTTTGCTGGAGACCCCTTGAACCCCCTCAAGGACCCCACTTTGAGAACCCCTATTTTAATTCATACTGCTAGTGCTCCCTCAGGCCTGAGTTTTCCACTCGATTAAGACTCGACTGCTCCTTTTATATGTACCATCATTTTAATGATATTGATACATATGGATGCTCTTGATCTGAAGAATGGACTAGATCAAAAGGAATCATGATTTATAGTTTCATTCCAAAATACAAAACAGCTAGAGAAAATAAAGCAACCGTCTTTACACAAACGACTTCAATTATGTTATGACTGTAATGTTTTCATCAAGTTTTACTTGAATTCTGAATTTTTTTACTTTCAACAATCACACTTTGAAATGCAAGTGAGACTAATGACTAATTGTAAAACAAGAGTCTTGCTACGCCATGTTAAATTCTTGTTTCTCCTCAGAAGAAAAGTGAAAAAGGACAGTTAAGTCTTAAAGTGCACATACTGTATAAAATATAAATGGTCATTAACTAGAGCGCCTGAGGCAGAAAAAAAGATGAGAGGCTTTTTTGCAAAAAAGAAAAAGAAAAAAAAGTGGGGAAATATCAGTATTGCTGATCTGGCTGTGGTCGTGGCAGAAGCAGTGGTCTCCCCTTGTTTGTGACCTCTGTCGGACGACAGTGAAGGTCCCTAATAAGCAGCGGTGTTGGTGAGCAGTACTCACAGAACTGCCTCTTCAAATAGCAGTCGCCTCACATCCTCTCGAAAGAAACAAGTGCCACTGATAGCAATTCGAGCCTTTCGCCCTAATTGTTTTCTATGCTCTGCTGACTCTGACTCCACCATCAATCTGTTCAACAGCAAAAACAGCAGTAACATAACCTTCGCTTTAAAGGTACTTGAATCCAGCGTTGCTCACTCCGAACAAGTAAGTGAGACTTTGAAATAAGATATGGGGGTAAGAAAACATTTGTATTATAAGCAGCATCTCCACGGGGGGCAGCAGCAGCAGCACAGCTGTCGCAATGGGTTTTTCTTCTTGTACCTGGCGGCCAACTTGAATTTCTCATTCGATGCATCCACATAATTCTGTGTCCTCTCCACATTGGTTTGGATGTGTTCGATGAAGGCCCCTTGTTCCTCTACCAGCATGAAAATGTCCATAAACAGGTCCCTGAGCTCCTTCATATTGTTCTCGAGGCTCAACAACTCCTGTCAATGGAGAAGGACAATGGGAATAATGCTGCAGATACTGTATGAGGAACATTAAATGTAATGAAATACACACGCATGGTGTTCGTATGCTTTGATGCACAGGGTCATTTGGATGGCTTGTATTCAAGAGTGCTTGACAAGTTGTCTCTCTCGAATCAGAGAATCTATTAGAGTGTTTTTGAACCAAAACAGTGGCACCAATATTTTATTCAGTTCCACCCTTTATCAGATATATTTCCAATTTCCACCGCCATTTATTTGTTTTTCTTTACCAGTGTGTGTTAGCTTGATTGTAATTTGTAAGATACAATCATCACATGCTATCATTTGCCTTGTGTGACAGGTGGTGGTGGTCATGGTTATGAGACTAACAGTATTGCTATTACACAACTCAACGATCCCCAGAGTAATGACTTAGATTTACAATCAGAATGAGAAGCTATTAGCAATATGCTACAGCATACATGTGCTCATTTACCAAAATAAGCATGCGTTGGAGTTGGATTAAACATTTTACCTGACTTGTGATACTACAGCTATTTAATACAATTAAGTGTCTAGAGAATATCAGCTATAGCTCAATGCTGATGTTAAAAAAAACACTGACCGTCATATTTGTGTCTCCAATAATAATGAAAAAAAAATGCCTATAATCTATTTGGAAGCCACAACAAACACAAAAGACTAAACAACTACTGCTCCTATAAGCTAACAGCATGGAGACCTACAAATATCATAACAGATGCATTGCATTAACGTCATACCTTGTGTCGCTGTTCAATCTCAGACAGTTGTGACCGTGTGATTCTGGCATCATTCAGCAGGTTCTCATTAAAGACCTCCCATTTTCCTGTGGCTACCATCTCATTAACCTCCTCCTCCGTCACATCCCTTCCCGATACCTCCAGTTGCCGGATAATGAAGTGCTTACAGCGCTCCTGCTTGGTCAGCAGACCCTCATTATACTGCAGCATTACCTGGACATTATTTTAGCAAAATGAGAGAATAAAAAGTAAGACAGGGAGGGTAAATGAAAAATGAAAAGACATTTGAGTCACACGTATTTTGGCTTTAGTGTAATTTCTGCTTGGTTCCTTGACATCCTTGTCAGCGATGGTATTACAACAGAAGATATTATGCACTATATATTTGCTGCATTAAATGAATTGAGCTCTTCCACGTTGCATTTTCTTAAAGGTTGAAAATGCATAGTTTCTGTTGAGACAACTTTCAACTGTCTCTCAAGCAAGACTCTGATTCATTCAAAAGTTCCACACCATGTATGAATGTAAAAAGCATCACGTCATGTGCACTAAATGAACTTTATCAGCAAAAAGAAAGAAACAAACAAAAAAAAAAAACAGCTCGATAAAATTTGCATAGAGGAGTGGTTGAATCATCTTTCCAACCTGCTGGAATTTGCGGTACAGTGCTGAATGCTGGGAGCGTTGAATTCTCGTTGTAACAGCAGCAGGTCCGTGTTCCTCCTCAGTCCTTTGGACCTGTTTTGAAAGAACGTCCAAGCGTCGATGGAGGCTTTCAGCCTGAAGCTTGATGTCCCGGGCTATACTGCTGTCTTTCTTCATCACACTAAAACGACGCATCGTTGCCACCAGCGTCTTTTGCTGCTGGCTGAACTTAAGGATCTGTTTGTTGTTGACCACAAATAAAAAATAATAAAAAAAAAAACAGTTACTGCATCAAAAGTCAAGTTTGGAGTTTTAGAATAATGAAAATGATGAAAGAAGAGGTTGACAAACAAGAAAAAGAAAATGCAAAGCTGAATATACACTAGGTATGGTAGGTATAGCACCTCAAAAAAATAAACGGAAAGAATAGAAAGAAAAATAATTGTATATTCTGAACTTCACAAACAACTACAACATTAGCAAAAAAACAAATGACCTCTGTCTCCAGGGTTGTGATATCATCCCGGATTCGCTGAGACTCAGACAGGAAATTCTCGATGACTGGCTCCTCCTCAAACACGACAGCCTGTGGCTTTATGACCCCGACCGCTACAGAGTCATCGACATCACTCTCCTCTGAAATAGGGAGAGCCGCCTCGCTCGCTGCCTCAGAAAAGTCTTGAGCCCTCTGCTTCAGCTCCTCCAAGCGATCTTTCATTGTGGAAGAGCCCCCTACCAAAGGTGGCTCCTCAGGACACAAAGTTATTGATGTGCTTTAGGTTCTTGTCAGCCGCTGATGAGAGGAAGCTGGAAAAAAAAAATAACAGGCAACTATGATGAGTCTTTTAAGGGAACTGGGCAAACAGCATCCTACGTAAGGAGGGCACCAGCAAGACCAAGCAGGTAAACGACAATGTCTTGGTTTCTTGAAAGTAATGCAATTATTATTGGAGTAACGATGTAATTGCCTTTTTAACGCTTCATAATTTTTTTCAAGTAACTTGGCCCACACTGCTGGTGAAATCAGATTCTCATACCTGACTAACACGCCCACTGTATAATCGGCAGATTGGGAAAATGCCTTTTCAGTACATATGAAACTAGCTGCTACCACACCAGGATACCTTGACATTCGTACGTTCATGTTTATGTTTCCTGTTTCATTGTGTCCCTCACCCTTTCAGTGTGTTCTCCCAACACTGTGATTGTCTCTCTGTCCTGATTATCACCTATGTCTTGTCATCCTTGCCTCCTACAGTATTTAGTCTCTGTTCCCCTGCCCTTGTGCTCCAGTTCATGATGTACCTTAGTGTCTGTCATCTCAGCCTTTTTCTAGTGTTCTTGATAATGCTCTCTCAAGTTTCCCAGGTTCTGTTTATGAACCTTGCCTCAGCCTTTACTACTGTCTTGGAGCTGTTTGTTACCTGCATACGGAACCTTGTGTCAGTAAAAACTATGATTTTTAACCCTACACCATGTGTCTGTGAGCCATGCTTTTGGGTCTAATTCCCTGTCTGTTCAAGTTATAACGAACTGAATGAATAAAAGCATCTACGAGTGTAGCATTAGCAAAGAAGATGTTTGAAGAAGATAGGCATAATTTTCCCCAAATACTGTGCTACAATCAACTGAAATAAGAAATACAGAGCGTGACATATGGGTGACATATGTAGATACTTGACTATGTGTAATACAAAATGCAGAAGTAATTTCAGAGAGCTGTGTTTTCAGTCTGCACAAAGCAGTATGCTTAATGCAATCAGTGTGCATTTAGCAATGACTTTTATGTGGGGGTTTCACAGTAATAAAATCTTCAAAAAGTTTCATTTACATGCTAATTTGTTGTTCCAGGTACATTTTGTGAGAAATGTAGTTAAATTGAATCCTGGCAGGAAAGTGGATCAGGACCTTTACCGATCCCAAACTGACTTTTCTAAGTACCAAACCTTGAAAAAAGTACTAATAATGTTTCTTACATGGATATTGTGCTTCAAGTTATTTTAGGAAAACAAAATATGATGGCAGTGAACATTTTTCTAATCAGTATCCATCATTTGTGACTTTCTGGATGTGTTAATACAAGTTTTCTCACATTGTTGAACATAATTTTATAGTTAGCAATATATAAACTCAATTTCTGGGAGATAGAGACAAAAACTTGATCTGAGTTAGATGTAGGTGTTTTCATATATTTTCATTCAAAACTATGTGCACTCCACTCTTCAGGATAGGCATAATCAATAAACCGTGCACCCAGAGGACTCAATACCTTCACAAAACACAGCCTGCAGTTCAAGTGCAGTTCACTGTACAAACCTGTGTATACTGGTGTCCAGTGTGAATCAAAGATTGTTTGTTTACATTATTATGGATTCATCTGTCCTGATATGAGCATAACTGATGAGCCGTATCAGCACGCAGCTGAACACTGGGATACGGTATGTTTTCAACTGTATGAGAAACAACATGAGCAGAAAGTTTATCTGCAACATTAGTCAAATTGACTCCAGCTCCATTTCCCACGAGAACTGAGTGGGTTGTTTGTGTTCAACAACACAGTCAGCAAAAAGACGAAAAACATGCCAAGTTGTCTCAGAAATAAAAATAAATATGTCCTGTAAAGGTCACCTTGATGAAAACATAAAACAAGAACACACAGTATGTCATTTCTGACTAGTCTATTTAGTTTGGGAATAAAAAGAAAGAAAGAAAAAAAGATATCTTCACTAGAGCAGCTGAATATGAAGACGTAACTTTTCAGTTCCTCACTCTGCAGTCTGTAATATTTGCCAAAGCAGTGAACAAGCAAGGTGCTTATGATTAGAATCTTTGACATGTAAAGTGCATTAAATCACAAAACTCCAGTACATTAAAATGCACATTCCAAACTTTTGAAACTGCCTTAGTAACATGGGGATTTGAGTTTTAGAGGCACTAAAACATAATCTTTTGGAAACACATGATTGTGTGGAGGGGGTACAGAATGTTTAGCTGCTGAGAAGTGGAGCATTTCAAGTAACAGGCTATCCCATTTCTGGATAGATTTCAACCAGGGAAGATCCTATTGTGTGTGTGTGTGAGTGTGTGTTGTGTGTGTGTGTGTGTGTGTGTGTGTGTGAGAGAGAGATTATTTTGTTATAAACTTCTCTGAGCTTAAGAGCTAAAATCCCTTGTTTTCCTGGCTGAATACTCTCCTTTTCCTCTACCTGCACAAACCAAAAGAGTCGATTAAAAAGAATTGCTCAAAGGATTTGGGAGCACATTCTTGTGTGTTTAAGCCTGAAAACATAGAAGAAGTGAAATAGAGTTCACAAAGGAGTTTGGCCTCGCTCTCTGATTTTATATTTTCCGCGCTAAAAGAAGCCACTGAGTTCTTCCTGATCTGCTCCCTTGTCCGTGTTTTTGGAGTAAATATTATGTTCATCTACATGCAGGTGGGACAGCAGGGTTCCCCAAATGACATCAATTGCTCTGTGCAATAGATTTACCAAAAATAATTAAGTACTTTAATCAAGTTCAGACTATACTTTCTATGATTAAACAACAAACATACAAAAGTAAAAGTACGAAGTAAAAGAAAAAGTACCACAAAGATTAGACTAAGAGTGTAGGACATATTTCCACAAACTTGCTCTACAATCTCAAATAACAGTACACATTTAATCAAAATGACAATAACAAACATTCTGTCTGTAATGAGGGTTTTACCTTAATGCTGTTGGTATGACATCACCGGCTGCTGAATAATCCCATTCTGAGTTGACCAAGAATGTAATCCAAGATAAGGTCACATGCTTTTTATTATCGTCATGATATTTTAAGATCTCCTTATATTTACCTGGTGATCATCAGCTTTCAGTTATAGATTTGAAGATTGTAACAATCATGCCACCACCTCTTGTACTGGAACAGTTACACACATGAGCAGGAAAGTTTGTAAGAGGTCTGACTAAGTCGGTTTGAAGCACCTCCCCTGCGATTAAAGACAGGCCTCATATACTGTAGGCCAATAGGAAAGGAGCAAACCGGAGGCCTATTTACTTATCTAAAGAAATGAAAAGGGAGGGAGAGACGGCGTGGAGAGCACAGTGAGAAACCCTTAGGGCTGATCCTGAAAAGGAAAACAGAGAAGAGTAAATAGAGTAGCGTGTACATTATGAAGGCCAGACAAAGGGACTGTGGTAAGGGTGTAAACCAGGAAGTTTTGGCTTCTGTTCTGGAAAGTGACTTTCTACATGGAGTGTATTGGTTCCCGGTATAAACCCGTTAGTCTGGGGGTATTGAACTCCTTAGGTCCCAGTAACTCTGCTGAGTACTTCTGACAGATTTCCAATGCTGTCTAACACCCAGGCACCTTTTTTACACCAGATACTCTTAAAGAGGAGAGGAGAGGAGAGAAGAGGAAAGGGGAGGGGGAGGATTTTATTTTTTATTTTTTTTTAGAAAAAGAATAGTGTAGTGTGGATAAGAGTTCCGTCATAGTCACTTGAAACCTTGAAGCCTGGTTGCAGTGTCTGTATCTGTCACTCTCCACTTGGGCGGCTGTGTCTCAGGAGGTAGAGCAGTAGTTCAATGAACGAAAGGTCGGCGGTTCGATCCCCAGCCTCTACAAGTCGACGTATCCTTGAGCAAGATACTGAAGCCCAATTTGCTCCCCGGGCGCCGTAAAGGGAGTTCACCGCTCCTCGGGGATGGGTCAAATGCAGAGAAAGAATTTCCCCACGGGAATAAAGTATAGCTTAGCTTAAGTGAAAACCCAGCGACTTTAAAAATGTTGACGTAAAATATAGTAGCCGTTACTGACTCTCACACTTGATAGTCTTCTGACTTAAACAGGATAATTAATCCTTAAACTAATGTTTGTAAATCACCAAAACTGGAATGATGTGTTGCCTCATGACATCATCATGTCACAAGCAATAAATGACCTCCAGTGGGATGGGGTGGTGTGCTGCTTCATAGAACATATGAATAAATAAACAAAGACAAATCAACTGCATGATGATTATGATGTTAGGCTGTTGGTAAAGTTTTATCCATGTGGTACCAGATACTACTCTGTCTAACGATGGTGTGTTAACTCTGTTAACTTAAAGGCAAGATATTGTAACCACAAACGAAAACCGGTTTTCGGTGTCAAATTTCCTTTATCAGCATCACAGGTTCAAGCGACCTGTTATGTGCACAATGTTTCCTGTAGCTTTTCCTTTTTTCTTGACGCTCTACTTGTGAACACTCTCTCACAGCCACAAACTACAAACTCCTCTGACCTTGAGGTGAAGAGGATCTGATAATTTTGAATTGTTCCTAATCCATTTATAGAGCCCCACAGGAAAAGAAATATCAGCTAGGCAGATGAAGTGTTTGTTTGCTGATGTCGGAAGTCTTAGAGGCGTATTTTTTCTCTGGCTCTAAATTAGCTGCAGTGAAATGTGTGTTGAAAGGTGTAAAAACAGAGCAAACTCATGCTCGGTAAAGATACTGTATTTACATACTACAAATCATCTGTCTCTATCTTACAGCAGGTAGGTCCGAAGACTTTGGATTAATAGGCTATCAAACATTATGTGATTTTATCTTCCAGTAAAGGTTTGCTTTGTTCCGATCTGTCATCAGCCTTGTTTCCGTCTGCCATGTTTCTATTAACAAAGCTATCATAAAATGACTGTATGCTCAGCACTGTATGCATCAAGGTTTGTGACAAGCTAGTATGTCACTATATATATGATATATGACCCATTATATGTAGTGGGTCATAGCAAACAGAAACAGAGGATTAAAGAAAATTAGTATTTGGCTTACACAACTCCAAATGGATGCTAATGTTTTCCTGCATGTTTAATTAGGCAACTGTTTCTATTACAATCACCATGTTCAGTAGAATAATAACTTTACAATCATACTTTATATCTACATTGCATTAGTGTCTTCTCTTCTGTCCCCCTGACCCAATATGCCTACATGCATTCTCCTCTCTATCATACTGTGAACAAAATAATTGTTTTACTTCACTGTCACTTTGCCACAAAACAAGGACAATTGTATATGTATGTACTGCAGAGTGACATTGTGTCAACCGACAGACCAGAAACCAAAATGAGGTCATCTACTGGAGCAAGCATAGTACAAGCTAGGGGGCACTCTGCAAGCGCATACACGCCTAACAAGCATACCTACGCTACCAATCAGAGGTAGAGCAGGGCACGTCATGGCGTCGCCATAGTAGGATTAATTAAAAACAAAAACAACTCCTGGATTCATAACATTTTACGAATAAGCCTCGAAATCTAATCCACCTGTCCATAAAGTTTCATTGAAATCAGTTCAAACGTTTTGAGTTATCCTGCTTGCAAACAAACAAACACATACACACAAGTGTACAGAAAGGCAAAAAACAATACAAATATATATCTATTTATAAAAAGTTGAAAGAACAAGAGCTCAGGTAAAATCAGGAAAAGTTCTCCAATAAAAGTATGTTTAAAGAAGGCATTTAAAGGAGACCGATTCCCCTTACTTATAGGGAAGGTGATTTCGCCCTAAAATGCTACCATTCTGCTAATGTATACTGATCGGTCGGTTGAGGATTTAAGACGTTTGTGATTCTACATAAGTTTTTCAAATGAAATCGAATGAATATCTAAAGGAGGATCAGGATGACCTTCGTTTTTGACAGCCAAATGTAGATCATAGCAGAAATATTACAACTATTAATGCCGTAAAGTGACTTGTGGTGAGTGACATCACAACTACTTACAGAAAGGTATTTCACAACAATTTGCCACAAAAAAAATTATCTAATAGAATTATATACTGTTTATTGTCTCAACCCGGATGTTCTGAGAGTGGACTCTATCCTAGTGGAACATCTGGTATTGCTGAAAATGAAAGGGTGTCATACCCCTCTTTGTCTGACTGACTGAGAAGAATTATAGTTTGTTACCCACAGTAACAACTAGCTGCAGTCACAAGTACCCTCCATCACACCATGTAAGTCTGACATGACAGGGCAATAACCAACTTTTAACTACAGACTATCCACCTGATATAAATTTGTCTTAGAATGGGACACAGAGGAAAAGAACAAGGAGACAAATGAGTGAAGAGAGGGACGGTCAGAGGGGTAAGGATAATGAGGTCAAAACCATTGCCATTAAGCCAATCACAAAGATTGATGCTGAGGTTGGTGGCCTTGCCAACAAAACTGAGGCAATCAGATACATGGACAGTAAGTACTCCTTTCGGAGGCTGTATGAAGTTGTGTCTATGGTAAATTAGGTTTTAATTTACAGTTGAGCTGAGTTTTTAATTGTTACTACTGCCAAACTTTTTAGTGATATAAAACAAGTCTCAGGCCGTTCACCTTTTCCCATACATAAATCTTGCATATCGGACATATACAGAGATGTACCCATGGTGAAGCAAACAACCAGCTAACCATGTTTTAAACCAATGTAAAGAATCTGTGACCTCTTACAATCATATACCCCCTGGGGTTCACTGAGGTCCGCTGAACATGTGGTCCCTAAGACAAAGCTCAAGACCAGGGGCGACAGAGCTTTCTCTGCTGCAGCCCCCAAATTGTGGAACGACTTGAACCCATGTTAGGTCGGCCCCCTCACTGCCAGTTTTTAAATCCCGCCTTAAAACCCATTTTAATTCCTTGGCTTCTAACCCAGTATGAGTTTTGTACATGTCTTTCTCTTTTATTGTGGTTTTATTGCTTTTTATTGTAAGTGTATGGTTTTATTGTGTATATATCTTATTTAATGACTATACAGCACTTTCGTCAACTTTGTTGTTTTTAAGTAAAGTTGAGTTGAGTTGAGTTGAAAATATCGACCTGCAGAATACGAGTATGAAAGAGGAGGAGAGGGTTAGGTGGGTACAGAGGAGCCAGAGGAAGCAGTAGACTTTGTGAAGTCGATGGGTGCTAGCTGGAATTGGAGGAGAGGGAAAACTGGAGATAATTATAGGAGGGCTGTGGAGGAAAGGTGATTTCTGGCATTACAGTGTGGATGGCCCAGCTGGCATGAGTTGCTTTCACTGAAGCTGGGACATCAAAGTGCCTGGCATCCCAGTGGCATGTACTATGTACTTAGTTTTGCCTTTTTATTCTATTTATTAAGGAGCAGCAGATTTTCCATATTGTTGCTTTATATTTAGCAGTACATGACTCTATGGGATGGTTTACTGGTTGATTGTTTTTATACAGTGACAACAAAGATGCTTGACTTGACTTGACTTGACTTGACTTGACTTGACTTGTTACCGTGTGCCTTAACTATAACACACCACTGTGGTTGCTGGAAGTAGGCAGTAGGGGCACTTGTATCCCGGTGCCCAAACTCCTTCCTAAGAAAGCTGCTGTGATTGGCTAGGATGGGGGATGCTGGCATCCTGGTTCTTTGATGCCTTGGATGATGCCGGCTGATGTAATTGCTGGAGTAGGGTAACTGGGGCATTGGCATCCTGTTAACAAATACCCCCACCTAGAGTAGGCTGCTGCAGTTGCTAGACATGGGCATCAGTAAATCCTGGAATCCCAATTACACTGGACAAACTGCCACATAACCCAAACCTTATTTGGGACCAAACAGAGGGAATGACATGTGTTACTACAGTATATGAACCCTATAACATTACTTTCTACATTCATTTTGTCATATCAAACTAAGGACATCTTGTAATATCGGTACTTACTTGTCTGCAGGATCAAACATATTTGAACATATTCTGTTTTTAGGGTGTTTTTTTTTTTAGAAGATTTCCATTAACAGTATTATGCAATTCAATTATGTTTCATTTAAGGTTGCAGGGATTGAAACATGTACTCTTTCCATCCTGGAGCCCATAGTTGCCAGCCAGTGCATTCTGAAGGACACAAGTATGATAGTAAACTGGGCAGTGACAGATCTTGGATGGACTGGTGAGATTCGTGTCTACCTGAAAAGAGGCGCAAACACATTTAGTCAGAACAAACAGACAGTGGGGGATGGCTCCTGGTGTCTGTGTTGTCCCTTATAATACTCCCGGTTTGCTCCAACAGAGATTTAACAGCATGAATTAAACAAACATCAGCTACAGAAACAGGACCATTTCTTTAAATAAACATTTATCCTTCAGGCTATGGCACACCAAAGCCTTTATAAAACATGATTAAGGGGATGGGATGTGCAAGGTGATGTAGAGTCTTTATGCTGTTGATTGCAACATGTGTAATGTGTGTATGTTTACAGAATGTGCATGTATGTATGCTAGTGTCTTAAAAATGATGTCTTAATTATTTTAAGGTCTGCCCTTGCAGGTGCGTGCTTCCATGTGTGTGTGTGAGTGGGCAGATGGGTAATGGCGTATGCATGTGTGTGTGTTTGATTTTCTCTCATAACTGGACACATGAGCACACCAAGACAGTGAAAAAAAGCCCAGTTATCTACCCTGACCAATTATCCAACAAGCTAATTAATGACATGATGATGTTGATGAAATTGCTGATGCTTCTCTTGGGCTACATTCACATCACCAGTCCGAACTAAAATTCCAGAGGTCCAGTAATCAACCCTCCCCTGTCTGAGGTCTGAGGCCCTCTAACCCTAACCCCATCAGCCTCCTGATGTTCCGCAGGGTGTAACAGATTCCCTCCAAGAGGAAAATCAGGCTCTAAAACATCAGATTGCCGCCTTGAAAAAAGGCAGATGAAGGTCAGCCAGTTGCAACATCAACTGAGAGAGAAAGATGAGCTCCTGAAAAGGGAAATCAAAGAAAGGTCCAAGGCCCATTTAGAAAAAGAAAAAAAATTTGGGCCCCTTTTGCCTGCAGTGTGAAATAAATAAAATAATTTTAAACATGAATGCTACAGATGGCAATCACACATGAGCCTTAATGCTGGTCGAGCCAACACTCCTTACTGAAAACACTGCAGGACTAATAAATCATTATGTCAAGGGTTTTCTGTCCACAGTCAGCCCGTCTTCAACACTGGCGCTCATCTTCCCTTCTGTCGTTCTTGTAATGCAGCTTCAGTGTCATTGAATGTTTCAGAGAGGAGTTCATGTTCACAAACGTACAATAACATTAAACATTCAGCAACCATTACATGTACAAAATACCTTGTGGTAAAATGTGTATTTTAGCATTAGTAGCATTAGCAAAAACTTATCCTTGTGTGTGTGTGTGTGTGTGTGTGTGTGTGTGTGTGTGTGTGTGTGTGTGTGTGTGTGTGTGTGTGTGTGTGTGTGTGTGTGTGTGTGTGTGTGTGTGTGTGTGTGTGTGTGTGTGTGTGTGTGTGTGTGTGTGCGCGCGCACGCACAGTGCACTCACTTCCCAAAGTCTCAAATATCTCTAAAAAATCAAATCGGACCATTTCATCAATTATGACAAACATCACATGTGAGATTGGCTGTTGTAACCTGCCATTTCCTGTCTCTAGGGGACAGTAATTGTCATTGTCGAGGTAAAGTGGCGATGTTCTTCACATCCTCAATATGACAATATCTTTGGCTTTGACAGGTGAAGTGGAGGTGGGGGGTGTTCCAATACTGTTAAGCTCGGTCTTACACCACATGCCTCCAGTTACCCAAAACACACACACACATACAGACACACTCACACATGAACATAACACATACACTAACATGTCTCCTGCCTGCAGGCCACCCCTAATCGAGATGGAAGAGCACTGTGGCAGATCGAAATGCCTGCAGATGACAAGGTGGAAATGGATTGGCTCGTGTGCCCTTGTCCTGTTGCTCCATCTGCACCAAACAGAGAGGAAGACAGATGGATTCCACATCAGAAGGCTGGATGGTACAGGCAGACAGGTAGGAGGAGACAGACTGAGATGAAATGAAATGAAAATTAAAGCTGTGAAAAATTTGGAATTTTTACATTCAATAAAATATCGTGCTCGAGCATATTCTACATCAGCATAGTATATCATAATGATAATAATAATAATAATGATACCTTTATTAGTCCCACATGGGGAAATTCTTTCTCTGCATTTGACCCATCCCTGAGGAGCAGTGGGCTGCCACTACAAGCGGCGCCCGGGGAGCAAATTGGGGTTCAGTATCTTGCTCAAGGATACTTCAACTTGTGGACTTGCAGGGGCTGAGGATCGAACCACCGACCTTTTGTTCCGTGAACGACCGCTCTACCCCCTGAGCCACAGCCGCCCCCTGCCACAGCCGCCCCCTATCATTTAAACAGCACTAGCATAGTGTCTCATATGCTGAAAAAAGGCAGTGGCTTGTCATGGCTAGTTGGAAGAGGGAAGCGTCACATTCAAATCAAGCCTAAATCATGCAGTAGTTTAGGCTTGAGGTCCTGGTGTCAGTTTTTCTCATGATGCGCACAACAAATGCAAGGTGGTTGTTGCGACTTGGGGAGCTACAGTACTAAGAGCTTCAACAACAACAACAAACAACAATAAACAACATGTAACTTAATTAGGGATCAGCGAGTACACCATTATCTGCATTCATATGTACTGTATCTGTGCAACCAGTACAATATCTATTTATCTGTCCATCCGTTCTCTCAATACATGGGGCTTAAACTAGTAATGGGTGCAATTAATTTAATGCTGGAATTTGTATGACTTCATCAAAAGTTGTTGGATGTTATTCATTCGAAAGCTTTTTACAAATAATTCTCATAACTGCACTTCAGACGAAAGCTTTTGGTTTTTTTCCAACGTTGTCTTATTTTTACCCTTTGGCTCTTCTTATGGAATTGACTTTTTTATTGATAGGCCTACAGGAGCCAGGAATCCAGCAAGCGCTTTAACAGAACATATCACTGTAAAGGCCATTCTTATCTGAAGTGGTGTAGGTGCTGGAAGGCATACTTACTTCCTGTGGAGGTTACCGTATATCTACCTACACAGATTGAGCTGGTGAGCCCTTTCTATCCCTGTCAGTCTTTTACAGGTCAGTGATCTCCCATTACTGCTAAGAGATCAGAAGCATGTCTTAACAATCCCTTTATTTATCTGGGCTCCAGGACCACATACTGTATCGCCGTAGTATGAAACGTTCCCATGAGGGGAATGGTACTGAACTATACCTTACACTGATTGGACAGATCATTAATAGTCAGAAGGTTGCTTCAAACAAAACACTGATCAAAAAGCCTCACTGACCGTTTCTAAGTGACGGCATCTCCAAATCATAAACTAAGAGAGGGGGAGGGTGATGAAAAGAGGAATTGTATTAGTATTAATAGCAATTAAACTGAATGCATCACATTTTGAGGAATGCAGTATTACACTCAATATCCATGCTAGTCTCATCATCACTGCAGCCAAGCTAAAGTAGTGGTTGAATGTTTTAATCAAGAAAACAGGACTCTGTGGAAAATTCTACAGCTCATGATCCAGCCTTTATGGGATAACAATCAATGGGCTTTTTCACTGGTGTGTTTTTCCGAAGGTGATGTGGTGGCAAATGCTGAGAGGCAGGTTAATGTTGTTTCCCCTCCCTGGGGGATTAATCACCTGGTTTCATAACTACAGTACCTGCCAACATAATCATCCTGGAGAGATTGGGACACTGCCAATAACAAACCTGGAAGAGAGCAGTGGAAACAAGAGATTGGAGGGAAGAGAAATTAGCCATATGCATGTTGTCATCCTGCCACTACATACTTTCATCACTGTGCGCTTATGTTTTTTTTTTCTACATTTAACCTAGTTAGAAGAAAAGACTGAAATATTGTTTTACTTAATTTACAATATTCAAACGGTGACAGACATAGAAATATACACTTCGAATTTGTAGAATTTTCATGGCACAAATTTGAGACCTCTCCATCTATCATCTAAATTTCTCTTGATCTTACAGTAGGATGCCCCAAAAAATCCATAGGAGGTATTGATTTTATAGCCCAATATTATTGCCATCTGTCTCGTGAGGCGGGCTGATGGGCTTGCTCAATATTGTACATAGAGAATGGATGCCAGAGAGAAAGAACGAAAGAGTAAATGCAAAACAGAGGAAGGCTTTCTAAAACATGTCAAATTGAGATGGAAGCAATCTCATTTCTTCCTGTTAGCTGGCCATCTCTCATCGACATCTGCTGATGAGAGTTTGTCTTGGAAGATGTCCTTCATTTCACCTCCCAAGGTCTCTCCCAGTACTCCCTCCCCTTACACTCGTTTCCCTGTGTTGAGATCATAAATTGCTGAATATAAAGCCTTTCCAGTCCGTTAGATGCGGCTGCCGATGCCAAGGGCCTTCACATTTCGTTTTGCCCCTCTGAAGGCACTTATATGAAAGAATCTGCTTCTCTCTCCGATTGTCTCTGATATATGCATGCATCACTCCAGAAACAACCCTCACCACATCTCAAACTGCTCCCCCCCGAACAAGGCCATGTCGTAGCATTGCCATTAGTTGTAAGGGGACACTTGATCAGAACACCCTAGATTTGGCATCTCCAAAAAAAAAAAAAGAATACAGTTGGAAGCAAAATTATTCAACCATTGCTTCTTGCCCGAACTCAAAGACTTACACCACTGCTGACCCAAAAGCACAAGGAAAGTCAACTCCAGTAGCTCAAAACCATGTAAATAAGACTCAGACATTTTGGGATGTCGTTCTGTGATGTGCGAAACAAAATTGTAACCTTTCAGGCCTATGGATCAGCAGTGTGTCTGAGGGAGTAAGACTGAAGCATATAAGAAGACCTACAGTTCAGCCTGGTGGTGGCTGGGTGATGCTCTGGGGCTGCTTTGCTTCCTCAGACAGTGGAAACGTGCATCTTATAGAGGGTAAGATGGATTCCATCAAGTATCAAGTAAGTAAGTAAGTCTGGCCATCTGTGAGGAAGCTGAAGCTTGGGCGTCATTCCAAAAGGACAATGATCCCAAGCCTATCTCATAGTCTGCCAAGGCTTGGTATTAGAAGAAGTCCTGGAATGTTTGAAGGTGGCGGTCACAGTCGCCTGATTTGAGTCCCATAGAAACATACAACTTGCATCTTTTTATGTTTGTTTGTTTATTTTTTCTTCATTTCCTGACAGGATTTGGACCAACCAATCAGCTTACTTGCATTTCAAAGCTACCCATTATTATAGTCCATAGCTGCATGGGGTGGCTACGGCTTAGCAAGTAAGGTGGGTCATTCACTAATTACAGGGTTGATACGACACTGTAGCCAGATGGCTTCCATCAAGTAAATGAAAGGCAAAAAAACAAACCCTGCTGTACACAATGCAATATATGTGATATCCTTTATCATGACATCCCTCTCTGAGTAGTTTTGCATACTTTAGACTTTAACGTATCATCAATAAAAAATAAAGGCTGTCTGGCTTTCGACATGTCATCAGCCAGAATAAATGAAAATGCCGTCCTTTTTTTTCCAAATGATCTTCTCATCCATGCATGCTAACATGACCTGTTAGGTACTCATACTGGCCATAGTTAATATGAAACATATCTGATTTTTACTTAAGTAACCTAAACCTAAAAGGGTTAGTAATTTGTTGAGGTTAATGCAGAAATTGTAAACCTAATGCTACATGCTCTTTGCAGCACATCATTATGACGTCCAATTAAGCTTATTGCTGCGTGTGAGAAACCTTACTGGTCCAGTAATCCTCATGCATTTACCCAGCCTGAAGTGTTGGGTGCAATTGAGGGGCGCCTTTTTTTCTGACGTGGCCCCACTTAACACTGGCCATTTGTTTTTATGAGTCTGAGATCAACACTAGACCAATATTCTGTCATTTCAGTCTCAGGCTAATTTATATGTCCCGGGAGGTGCAGATAAAAAGATAAACCAAAAAGGGAAAGCGGAAATATTTACTGGGAATTGTCACAACTCACTGATCAGACCACAATGAGAGTGTGGCATGACCTCTATAAACAAATCAGCGCACTCACAACAAACTGACCCTGCATAATAATGTGTGCTGATGTGTACAGATGCCTGTTTAAATGATTCTCAGAGGTCTGTGGCAAACAGGAAGAACTGTATTGTTGTAAGGCTGCCAGAGCGCAACAATTTCACTGTCAAATAAACAGTTCTAAAACTCACCTTCCAAAGGTAATTTAAGTGTTCTACCTTTTGTTGATACAGGGAGACATTTTGCAAAAATGTGGTCTCATTAAGTAGATAGAGATCCCAAGACAAAATGACTATCTTTCATTAGTAGACAGCTTATTCAACCACACAATTCAAGGTACAACTTAGATTTTTTTCCTCGTCAGTGTGAGCTTTCTATGAAATATCAATGTTGAAATATATGTAGAGCAGATAATTTTTAAAGACAATAGAAAGTAAATGTACCTGTTTGCATTTGGCACCTTTTCACTACTATGTTTTCATGTCAGACATTTAGTTAAGCATCTTTATCCAGAGCAATTTCCAAAGGAAAGGAGAGAAACTCAGGCTAGACACATTTTCCGAGTGAAATCATTCTTCATACATAAACATGGTTGTTTCTTATAGAGATTTTCAGTCTACACTTATATGTTTTTTGTAATTCTCTGTACTTCTCTGAACCCACCTCCTGACAGAAGTTGGCTAAGCCTGTGAGCATGCTTGACAGTTATGTCCACACAATGCCATATTTGTGCATCTTTGCAGAAGCATAAGATGCATTCATGTTTCCTTTCTCGAGACAGACACCATGCGTCATCACTCTTTTTCTTCCCATATTTTATTGCAATTGGAATAAATACTTACAAATCCAGAATATAAACAAAGTATGTGCTGCAATACCTTTAAGTAGACTTGTTCTACTGTAAATGTGGCTGATCCACTCAAAGAAAAACAAAAAACTGGCTCATAATCTTGGTTGATTATACATTCAGTATGTCTATAAATCATGCGTGTTGTCAAAGTTTGTCCATTAATGTGTGTCTTTCTCCTCATTTGAATAATTTGCACTACCAGTATAAAAGCATTTGGAGAATCTTTGAGACGAAAAGATTCACAGCATTCAGCATATTAAAAACTCCACAGGCTTCCATATTCTTGCCATGAGAGATGTCTGCAGGTTCTCAAACAGAGTGGCAGGTGAAAAACAAATGTTGTCTATCAGGTCTCATTTAACCTGGGCAAAAAGGCTCATCAACAGCTGCCTTTAGGCTGTTTATATCTCCACAATGTTTGGCAGCAAAATGTCTTCAGTGTTGATGCAGCTCTCTGATAGTTTGATATGTTGTTTTGGCAGGGGATGTTGTCATGCCCTCTTCATGAACTCTGGAGAAAACAGTGTTTTGAGTGGTTCTTTTGTTGTAGTTTTGTTGCTAGCATATGATGTTGAACACCCTTCATGTACGAGACAAACAAAAAAAAAAAAAAGAAATCTTAATATCTTAGTGCCCTAAACTAAAATGTATGTGTATATAAAGCTAAGGTGATTGTAACTTATTTATTAAATGTATATTCATGTTCAAATACATTAATGTGGTGTTAACACAGTCCTGAATGACCTCCACTAACAAGGCAACAGGATCCACTAACAGGATTTTTGGAGAAAAAAAAATGATGAACTAAAATACAAAAACACCTCACAATTAAGTCTACTTAATACTACCTCATCATCACATCTTCCCTTCCTTTTATTAAAGGATTAAATGCCCTTCCATGCCTACCATGTGACTTAAACGTTAAGGCTGCCTCGTTTGCAGTCCCAGAGGAATTACTCATTTCCTATCAACATTAGCTCCACTGATGGCATAAACCCACACTCAGAGTCTATTAAAGTCATGTAGGACACAGGTAATTTAATTCATAAGCCAAGATTACATCAGAGTTGTACTGGCCTAATGATGAAGCATGATGTTTGAGTTTCGGTTAATAGGATTGCTTAATAGATGACAGAGACCCGGCTATTATCAGCTACTAAGGAGAACAACACTCAGCAACACATTTTGCAAAGAATCTTGCTCTCTCCTGCTGGCATACAGGAACAGGTGCAGGGTTTACTGTTCATCTCATACATCCTTGACATTCAAAATTCCACGGTTGGTTATAAATACAGTGTTTTTTTATCTTCTTTTTTTCCAAGGACAGTCGACAAGGACCATGTTCCTTTGCACTCGGGGCTGCGTGTTGCAACTGTAGCCTTACATTCTCAAACCACGATAACCTCTTTTTAATCACTTGTTGGCTCATGCAGCTCAAGGGCATTTTTTTCAGGAAGCGTTTAGGAAAACAGGAGTGTGCTCCAAAACTTCCCCAGGCCATGGACTCAAAGTGAAGTCCTCCATGTACCCGACCTCCAGGCCAATTTTGCTGGACACAAAAGAGTATTTTAGAGACATTCATCGTACCCAGTTTAAGAACATAATAATATTTAATACAAATGCTCATAAAATAAGTTAGATTCAATCTCAGCCAACTGAACTGGCATGGATTTGGAAAAATAAGGAGTTCATTTGTGATTGACAGATTACATGTTGTCATCTTGCTCTCTACTCATGCTTTTTCTACCTCTGTTTAGGCCTTAAACTCATTCATCCTTCAGTGTAGACAGGTGAAGTTGTTTTAGGCTGTGAAACGAGAGCTTAGATAACCCTGCATGTCCACCCCGAAGGTGTATGAAGAGAAGTGCTGACACAAATATTAATGAGGCTC
The DNA here is from genome assembly GCA_037577475.1 of Chaunax sp. Z400. Classification (NCBI taxonomy): domain Eukaryota; kingdom Metazoa; phylum Chordata; class Actinopteri; order Lophiiformes; family Chaunacidae; genus Chaunax; species Chaunax sp. Z400. The sequence goes on along the minus strand of CM075196.1, from coordinate 15,546,892 downwards.
TCTCTCACTCTCTCTCTCTCTCTCTCTCTCTCTCTCTCTCTCTCTCTCTCTCTCTCTCTGCCTCACTCTTTCCCTTCCTGTCTTTTGGCTGGCTGCATTTCAGCTGCTTCCTTTCCCATTTGTCAAACATATGAATAATAATTTTGCGCCATTCTAATTAATTGTTTCTGTCTGTAACTATTCTTTGGAATTCATGCATACTTAAACTGCTATTATGCTGATATGGGTCAATGCATGGTGACAATAGGGTCTGCATTTGCAGGTCTGTGGTCTCCTTTTACAATTCATTGCCTGCAAGACACATGGATCCATTGCATTGTACAGAATCAGCTCTTAGGTGTGCAGAAAAATGCATTTTGCATATCCCCAAGTCAAACAGTAGCCTATGTTAGAAACAAGATAATACTGGTAGATTTAGCAAAGCTTTGTCAAGGTCAACCATGACTGAATGGCAATTAAGACTTAAACAATGCTACAGTGTGTGTTAAAATATATTTAGATAGGAAAATCTAACAGTAACCATCACTACCTGTTCAAATATTAATTATTAGTAATTTTGACATTCATACTGTAGCTGTCAGAACAAAACAAGTTTAAATAGGTTTTATTTAAACTTGTTTTGTTCTAATAATAAATTTTATTTAAACCTATTATGCTTTACAAACTGCCCCACCATCCTGAAACAGAAAACACAGCAGGGAGTGGAGTATTTCCTGCTTGTAAATTGCCACTGATTATTCAGCTTTAATAGAGGCAATTTTCATCCATTGGATAATTGGCTTTTAGGCTTGGACTCCGCATTATCCTCGGCATTTACTGTATGGTAAATAAAATTAGTATAGGGAGAATCAGCGAGAAGTTGTGACGCAATCAGGATGGATACTCATTCAGGAGCCTCTTCACACTCTTCAGAGGTAATGATTCCAGACGCAGGCTACGCAACAGAAGGAGTATAACATACAAAGGTGCACAGTCAGACAGGTAGTCGCTTATCACTGGAATAAAGCATAACTTACAAATACACATGTGCATTGATGAATACTAAGAAGTGAACTGTTATCAAGAACAAGCACTCAGGAGATTTAGTTTGCATATTGATGATAATGAATGAATCCCATCGTCTTCATCAGACAGAAATCCCAAAAGTGTTATGACATCAGAACAACATCTATACTTGCCTGATGGATGCAAGGACATATATAGCTTTTGTTTTAACGTTGGGGTGTGGCACATATTAAAGGAAGGGTGTGAGGGTCCTCCCCCAGGAAATTTTGATCATCACATACTTTATTTCCTGCATTCTGGTGAAATTTTGTGGCCTTTTTTTTGCATCAATTTGGAAATGTGTAGATGTCTTTATTTATGTAAAGGAAAACATAAAATTCAGGGGCCATGTGACAACTCAGCATAAAATGGAATGCTCCCAGGCAAGCAACTTGTTAAAGTAAAAGTTACTTTCAGGTTTTTATGGAGAGGATGTCTGATCTGTGCCTATGGGTAGATGCATAAGACTTTAGCAGTCTCCTGCAACAAACAAGCTCTTTGGAAAATGCGTCATCTTCCACCTTCAGCAGCTTCCACAAGTGTTGTCTCAGCCTTTTAAACACTTAGACAAAATATGTTTCGCAAGAGAAAAGGTTTTTACAGAAGCTAACCATGTGCATATAAGTAACACAACATGCATCTGTCAAAATGTTGTTCTTGCTTATCAGAATCAGTTATTTTTAACAGGTGTTTGTTTGTCAAACAGAAGACACATTGTCCATGTGATCAAACTGTCAATCATTTTTCATTGCTTTCACGCAAAAAGAATTCAATGACCACATTTTGCAAAGCCCATCAGCTCTTTTCTATACTGCAAAACACTGTCGCACATTTTTCAAACTAACCCACATTCAAAACAAAAATTATGGTAGAATTTGTTCATTTCTGCAGTGGCCATACTGAAATTTATGGAAAGTCTTAGCTCAACATTTACTACATAGCTGTCCTTTTTCTCTAATTGTCATTGGAGGAATTTCAGGAATTTCAATAGTTTGTTTGTTTGTGTTTCATTTCTTACATTTTTCCCAAGTAAATTAATATATGCAATAATACAGAGAAAGTAAAGGATATTGCAGCAAAATGCTGTATTTCTGATTCATTCTTGTTTAATAAGCTTGTGACCTGATGGTCACCAAGAATTCCCTCATAGTAAGTGTTACAACACTTGTTTTTGGAGAAAAACATCTACTTCGAGTGCAACGGGCCTGTTGCACTCGAAGTCTTGCTGCCATGATGTCAGTCACTGAAATGGCAGCTCAGGTCCCTTTATAATGTTATGAACCCCCCACCACCACCCTCCCAACTCAAATCGATTCAAATTTGTTACTTTGTAGATTATTTGATTACATTGCAGGTGCTTGTGCTTGCAGGTGCAGATTTTGTGTCTGTGTCAAGGCACTGTCTGACCTCTGGATGACTTCTGTTCCCTCTGTGCACCATAATATGATAATAATATGATATAATAATAATACTCCTATGCTGTTTTACTATTTCACTGTTTCCAGATTCCCCCATGCCCCTTCAAAGACCAGCAGGTGTCTGTCTCTGCAGGAACCTGGGCAAATGTGGTGGGAACACAGACAGTTCTCCTGACAGTGCCGAGGTCCCCCTTGAACTCTGTCACCACTGTCCCATAAAAAATACACACAAACATGGCCTGTACAGTTTCACAGTTTCAAGATTCCCTAAAACCACCATTTTCCTTGATTTGACCCACACTGGTAGATCTAAAATCCATCTCAATAGATACGGGTCAAATTTGACCCGAAACAGCCTCAGTGTACAAAAATTTGTAGCATTTTTTGCAAATTTGTAGTTTCATTTTTGTGTATTTGGGTCACTTTAGGAAAAGTCATCAAATTTCAGGCTAAAAGAATGACGTTTAGGGTATTTTTACAGCTGCCAAATGTCAAAACGGGTCAAATTTGACCCGAACAGTATGTAAGGGTTAAATCCTGCAGACCAGCAGGATGAATCTGGGTGGGCATTGTGAAGGCTGCATTATGAATATAATAATAATAATAATAATAATATCCATTACCACCACTGATGTGCCCTTGAGGAACGCCCATGACCCCATTTAAATAAGTAAAGGCAAATAAAAATAATGATACAGTAATAAAAACACAGTGCTATTCTATCTATAATGAAATACTGGTTTTATATTTTATTCAAGATTATATAATGCTCCTATTAGTGCTTTTCAGGTCAGTCTGCAATGAGCGACGCTGTATAGTTTCTGAGTAAGAATTGTTGCCAGTGTTATGGTATAACAAACTTATTGTTTGTGTTTTTATGTGTATATCACGTATGAATAGTGTTTTGGAATTAAATTGAACTGCTTGGCCCAGATGCATGTTGGCAATACAGACTGGAGAGTTTTGCAAAAGTGAGTCCTTTTATTGACCAAAGCTCGATAGCAACTGAAAAGAAAATATTTCTCTCGGGTGTAACTGTTAGCATTTTGCAGACTGACAGTGCTAATTTAATTTTCCTAATTTGTAATCAACTGTCAAAAAACCAAAACTGCTCTTTTAAAGCGTGATGGAAATATTCCTAAAATGATTCGGCTCAGCACATTTTAGGAAGATGTGTTTGCATCATCTGAAGTTTCACAAGTTCTTCATGTCCTCCATGTGAACCCAGTGTTTATCTCTGCAGAAAACCTCCTCCATCCTCATTCTGTACATTTCAAAGGAGGCATGAGCCACTGATTTGCATAATCCAGAATGTACTGTGCGTCTGCATGTCTACATGCCTGTGAGTGTGTGTGTGTGTGTGCGTGAGTGTGTGTGTGTGTGCATGCGTGCGTGTGTGTATTAAGATGAGCATTAACTTATTCTCTGCATTCCCAAATCTAATTATTCCTCCTGGCCTGGGGGCAGGGCCCACTCATTGAGCAGGATAAAGAAGCTGGTCACAGATGAAAATGGAACGGACAAAAACCAGCATATCTGCAGAAAAGAGAGAGGACCAAATATAAAGCATATACTGAGTTCTTCAGAACTGGGTCACTTTTTTCTACAGCTCAATATGAATTTGGGAGAGAGAAAAAATTCAAAGACGCACTTCTTTGACTGAAACTGTAGCATAACAGCATGCAGACAACATATAAATAAAGATGCACAATAAACTGATGTTTTAATTTGCAATTAATCGATGAATTGATTTGCAAAATCGAAAGAAAAAACAAACAAACAATGAGAATGGTTTCTGTAGAGTTTCAGCCCCAATTACATTCATTACTTTGTTAAGTTTAAGAAAGATTCAACTTGATTATTAAAGATTATTCCAAAGATTTAATTTATTTCAGTCATCATTTTTAGTGACAAGGCTTGGACTCACACTCATTATTTATGCAATGGCTCTGATGTTGATAATTAAATAATATAAATTGACCAGAATGAAAATCATCAAAGTAACAACATCTACTGGTGATGTTGATAAGAAAAGCCAAGATTATTTTTACTTATTTTTTTACCTGCAGAAATTGGCATGTGAGTTTACTCAATAATGCATTAAAGCAAAATTCAATAAAAAAAAAGAAATGTACACCTAAAGTGCTGTAAGTAAGTTCAAGGCTCATTCAAGCATGATGTCATACAGCAGGCTGCAGCTAGGGTGGGTATTGTACTGTATTGTATTGTATAGTGCAATTTTGACATTAGTAGCGCCCATTTGTAAAGGCACTGTTGTAATCAGTCATATTAATAAGGTTGGTGGTCTGTTTGTAGCTATATGCATGCATAAGACGTTGGTGTAATACAACATCAGGTGCGCTGTTTTTCAGGTGATGATCAAAAGAACATAAGATGCTTCATGCTGCAGTAGATTTTCTCTGCCAAAGTGTGTCTTAAACTAAGTTATGATGGAGGCTCCACAGACGGGGTGAGCACAAAAAGGCAGAGGCAGACAGACAGGCACTCAGACTACTGAGAGCAGGAGCTTGGCAGAGATCCGATCCACATGAGAGCTTTCCTTAGATCAAAATTCTGCCTTCACTTAGGCACTCAGATCCACCTCCACCTCCCCTCCTCCGCATATAGTCCCTCCATCTTCTCCACTCCTTCCTTCATCTTAGCCTCGCCTTCATTAAAACTCTTAATTGACTCATTCACACCTGCTCGTGCACTGGCTCATTTGGGACAAACCTCCACACCACCACAGCAGATTTTCTCATCAACTGCGAGTTCACTCCAGTACACACTGTCCTTCACTCATCTGCTGGGCAAAACAATGATGTCAGACTGTGTGGGTGTGGGTGAATGTAAGCATGTTTAAGGCTGGGAGTGTGTGAGCGCACTCTCAAAACAACGTAGAAGATTCCTCGGAAAAACATACAAGACTCAGAGAGAGGCTGTAGAAATAAAATAAAATTGGATTTATTATTTGTATGAATATTAGTATCAATGAAATCAATGAGAGCTTATCTAAACCCTGCATTGGAAGATAATTGAATAGATTTTTAATTGCAATGGGAACATGCAGGTGTGATAATAAGTCTGTTAAATGGATGTGTAACAGGATCCAAAGTAGCTCTGCTAGATTTAGCAGATGATAAATTGGGTAACATGTTGTGTCCAAAATCATTCCCTAATAATCGTACAGCCAGCCACTGAATTTGAATGACTGGAAGTCTAAGCATGAAGTGCAGAGCCCTTAAACAGGGAATAGTAATGTGCGCTGTCTCAAATTCACCATGTAATAAAACTAATAGGTTGTTTTTTTATCTTTTATAGATGCCAAAATGACCGCTGTAAGGCTTGTCAGTGATGTTGTCTCTGAAATCTCAATATACAGCCTATAGAGTACTGAGTGTTTGACTTTTTATATGGCATTGTAAATTCAAGTCTGCAGCGATGCTTTTTGCTAAATGGATTTATATTTGTGGCTGTGTTTCAAGGCAGTAACAGGCTATTTCTACCTAATTGGTATGCAAAAGATTACAATGTGATTTGTGCTACCAATTCTTATATCTGTTTCCTGTGACAACAAGGGGATATTTAAGAATAGGTGGAAAGAGAAACAAAACATTATTTTGCTTAAAAGCACTTGGCTCAAAACAGGATTTAAACCCCCTGACTCTTACAGGCTACTATCAGACTGCTGGCATGCTCACAAAGACAATAAAATAATGACTGTTGCCAGGTATAATGCTTACCATGATCACCATTTTAGCATGTAAGCACAATTGCCTACCAGGGATTTTGGTGATTTTCAAAGATTTTTTTACAATAAGTAAACAATTCCAAATTAATTTTTAATGGGGTTTTACACCATATTAGACAATTAATTTACCTACAACAATATACAGTAGTATAAGAAGAAGAAGCTTTATTTGCCATATACAATTATGCAGTTTACAATGTAGTGAAATTGATTCTCTGCATTTGATCCATCCCTGAGGAGCAGTGGATTGCCATTTTGGCGCCCAGGGAGCGGATTGAGGTTCAGTATCTTGCTCAAGGATACTTCGACATGTAGATTGGTGGAATTGGGGATCAAACCCCCGACCTTCTGATGAGTGGACGACTGCTCTTAGCCACTAAGCCACAGCTGCCCCAGGCCACAGCCTGGTTTGAGCTATAGGGAACTTATTATAAACAGTGAGGCCCCCGTACCAACTGACATCTGGTGGTCAAGGTTTCTTAAGTGATATCATGTTTGATCAAAGTGTTTATGAATAGCTGTTGGGTTTCTGATATATGGCAAAAACAGCCTGACCATATATTCTCCTGTCAGATCTACTTCATTCAATGAAAGACATTCGATGAAAGGGGTATAAGGAAAGGGATACATTTGTCTTTCCTCAATCTATGCTCCTATAGAAGCCTCCTCATCTCCTCAAGGTGCATTTACAAGAGTAGAATATCCTCCATGATGAGTCACCAGAGAAAAGTTATGCAAGGAAGCGTAACTTGGTGTAATTAAAAGCACCATATAAGATGGATTGCTGGCTATCAGGAGAGGCAGCTAAATGACTTTGAAGATCCCTTGACTTTTCCTTGAGTGCCAACCAGCAGGTCAAAGTTTTCTCTCATTGAATCTTGACACTTACCAAATAGATTGGAATAACATTTGGTTCAGACCTTTATGGTCCACAGGGGGTGAATCTAAATGACTTTGGTGACTTTGAAATATCATCTAGTCGTCATCACGTCAAAATTTCAATTTGTTTCTTTGTCGGTTGGTTGGAGGCAGGATTACGCAGAAACTAAAGAATGGAGTTCCTTAAAACTTGGTGTGAGGATGGGTCCTAGAGTAGATCCCATTCAATTTTAGTGTGAATTCAGAAAAAGAGGTGGATGCAGATTTTTTTTATTGACTTTCTTTAACCTCTTCTTTAATTTCTCAGGGAATAATGTATGGATCATTATGAAAAAATCAGGCATATTTATGGGCTGATATCTATGAGTGTGTGTGTAATTTGATGCAGATCCAAATAAAAATCCGGATCGACCAGATCTAAATGTTCTGCTGTTAGAATTCCAGGAACCTAACATTTCATGTTATAACTATATTAGTTGTTCTCTGTCGTAAGTGGACTCCACGTGATATGTACTGTAGCTACCCCGAACTGCATATCATCCATCATATTTAATAACTGCACAATCTCACCATGTCTAAACCCAATTAAGAAATTAATAATAATGTAAATGAGCAATATTGCTCAAGCAGTCTCTTATATGCAAATGTTTTCTCATTCAATCAGGACTTCACGTCATCAATATATAGTTATCACGTGATATTTTCAGTGGGATTAAAACCATCTGAAGCACCATTATTATCAGGGGAAGTGACAAGTTGAATAAATTAACTTTTTTGAATGAAAGAATAAAGCTTGAGATTAGATGTTTTTTTTCTCCTGATAAAATTGAGAATCTAGGCTACCCTCAGGAAAGCCAGAAGACCAAAACTTAAATGAGATGTTTTTGTCATGAAATGTCTGAGCTTAAAATAAGTCTTTAAAGCACACTGGAGGATCAGTACATACATGCTCCTGTATCTGGATAAATATAAACCCAAATTTAATTAATATAAGGCATTAAATATTTACTAAAATCAAGACACACAGTACTTAATGTTTTTGAAACAATAATCAAAAGCTATATAGTCATTCATATTCAACAGTTGCTGGACTCCTTTCATTTTGCTTAACGGCTCAGCAGGGTCATAGACTTAATTCTTGAGAGTCTACATCATGTCTGCCTATACAGTCTGTCACTGAGTAGAGATATCCTGGTGCTGTCTTAGATCGCAAGTTGAAGAGGGTACAAATGCATCGAATTAATAAAATAATAATAATAATCTGTAATTTATATGTGCAATAATGTGGTTAGATTAGTATTTAACTAAGGACTGTGCAATTCTGTGATATACAACACTTTGGTTGAACTTGAAATTAAATTAGGGATTGTGTAAGATTGTGAAAATATTGGTGACTTTTTGATGCCATGTCTTTTACCTTATCATGTGTACATATTAGGTTACACATCATATGATTTTCACTGACTCCATGTCCCCATGGAGACAGTAAAGTACCGTACCTTATACAGCCTTGCATTGTTAGCGCTACCCACTGTGCCACCGTGCCAATATATAAATATATATATATGTTGTGTAACCCTTTATACCTTATGCACACACATTTGAAGTACATCTACAAGCACCAGATGGATTCTAGTATTTATCTGCTTATCACTTTCACTTTAATCTTTTGAGAGACAAGTCGTTAACTTTTTTTCCTTTAACTCTCAACCTCTATCTTTCCTTTAGTCGCTCTACCTTCTCTAATAAATGCATCATGAAAATCACACTTCCTAGACGATAACCTTTATGAAGAAGCAGGAAATGAGATTTCCCGAAATACATGTCAGAAGCAGGTCAGTGGAAGCAAGTGGCCACTTGTTCAGCGTCCAACCTGTCATCCATCACACAGACATACCCTGTCCTGCCAAGGTCTATGTCACCGGTATATCAGCTCGCCTCATTGGTAATGTCCTGTCTTCCTGTCTGTAGCTGCTCTTTTCCCCCCTGAAGTAGCTTTTCTGTATGTTTTACCCGGAACAGTTTACTAAAGACCTTTAAATTGAAGATTATAACCAACTTCCTGTTATCTCAGTTTGCCCACACTGAGTCCTGGAAGCTGCCTGGAGCAAACACAGTCATACTGTGCCCATTTCTCTGTGGTCTCAGCTGCTACTGCTTTTCCTTCACCCTCTCTTACTCTCCTTTAGTCTTGTCCTCCATCCATTCCTCTCTGTACTTTTCCCAGTGTCAATTAATTTTGCGGTTGTAATGAGATTTCGCAGTGTCCTCTAAGGGTAAAGGGTCAAAATACTAATGTTGGGGTCACAGCATGTGTGTGTGTGTGTGTGTGTGTGTGTGTGTGTGTGTGTGTGTGTGTGTGTGTGTGTGTGTGTGTGTGTGTGTGTGTGTGTGTGTGTGTGTGTGTGTGTGTGTGTGTGTGTGTGTGTGTGTGTGTGTGTGTGTGTGTGCGCCAATTTAAACTATATTATAGATATCAGGATGGGCGTAGTGGGTAGTGATATTGCCTCACACTGGGTTCAAATCCCACTGTGGACCTGGGACTTTCCTGTGTGGAGTTTGCATGTTCTCCCCGTGTCTGCATGGGTTCCTTCCGGGTTCTCCGGCTTCCTCCCACCACCAAAAACATGCAATTTAGGTGAATTGGTGAGTCTAAATTGACCGTAGGCAGGCGTGAATGTGAGTGCAAATGGTTGTTTGTCTTTCAATGTGTGGCCCTGTGATGAACTGGCGACTTGTCCAGGGTGTACTCCGCCTCTCGCCCAATGTCAGCTGGGATAGGCTCCAGCCTATTGTTGTTATTATATGAATGTATACAGTATATGTTACATTTTGATCGTATGAAAAGTGCTTTACCAATAACATATGATTGACTGAGAAAATACTGAACGCTTTGTTAGATCATTTTTATGACTGACTTCTTGGCATTTATTTTCAGCCTTATCAAAGTTCCAAAATGAAAATCTGGTTAAGAATAGCCCTTCTTAACAGTGACACACGTCATTTAACAACATCAGTGTGTGTTCTGTTTGTGTTTGTGTAGAAATGAGAAAGTGATGCCTCACTGTGAATTTATCCGCAATAAAAATGTTATCTGTGAATGTTCGCACATGAAATTCATATTCTCATTCCACGCACTCTCCCCCTCAATCACCAATTTACACCCTGTCATTTTTTCAAGTAATTGGTCCTTAATCTCCCGACTTGTGTATAGTGTTATATATTGCAGTCAATACATGATTTGACAAAGCCGCATTGGGCTCAGGCTGCTGGAAATGAATTTGGTGTAAATTTAATAAAGGAAATCTAGATGCGTAAAAGCTCCTATTAATCATCAGCAGACAGTGAAATTATTTCAGAGCATTAGTGAATCCAATAAATTAGACTCATTTGCCAACATATCAATTGTCAATTGGTAGTAAAGTAAAATAATATATTTATTATATTTAATATTCAGGAAAAACGTAGCATTGCACTTTGCAGGTCAGAACACGTATGTGAGCTCAAGGAATCCCTCACAAAGCGTTGTGACGAGCATCACTGAATGTCATCAAAACTTCTGTTTGCTTATATGAAAACAACACATTCTATACGTTGCAATCTTAGACAGAAACTAATCCAAACTACTGCTGGACATGAAGAAAAGTTCCTTGCAATTTGCAGCATGCCACATTTTGCGTTTCCTTCTTCCTCTCCTCTCATTGTCCGGCTTGTCATCTACCCTCGCATTAGATATAACCTGCCTTCTTGTCTTTAGCAACCAATCAGTAGGAACCAACCATTAAAAACCATGATGCATTGCTATTTTGCACTTACATCCTACCAAATAACGTTCTGAAAGATTGGAATTAAAAACAGGAGTAAACTATGGTGACAAGGTGTCTCACTCTAATCCCTCATCCCGTGTCCTATACATAGAAACAATGCCAATTTTGATTTAGACAATTTTGGTTCAAAATGTGGAACACTTTCTGAGTAAGTGAGTCGCGGGTTAAGGATTAAAATAATGTGACGTCCCATAGAGTGTGACATCTGGTCACCCTAGACTAGCTTCAGAAAAAAAGTGTAATGAATAAATGTGTATATAAATGAATTAATAAATGAATGTCCCCAACCTTGGCTTCAAGTTGTAGGAGTGTAACATTTAAGACTGTGTTATCTGCCTTCCTCAGATCCCCTAAAAGACAGCCAAAAAAAGCTTAGAAAACAATTGATCTTGCAGCTATTTTCATGCTCCGTGCCTTCCTCTGCCCCCTCTGCACTCTGCACTTCATACCACTCAGAGATTAGTTCCCCCTGAATGGTGCCAGGAAAATGGCCTCATTAACAGCCAACGAAGCCACGCTGAGGGCAATCTGACTCTGTCTGTGATTAGGGCACGCAGGGCCCTTAGTCTGCCTAGCACATGATGGACACCGGCGGAGAAATTGAAACCGTCCATGGCAGGGTAGCCCTGTGTTATTATAACATAAAGAACAGTTATTAAAGTGTCTGCAGTGTGGGGTAGTCAATCATAATAAGCTCCACAGTGGTGCCGCTGCTCTCTGTGTACTCTCATTTCCTTCTCTATCATTATCTTTTCCTTACATTCACCCTCTTTCTAAAGTCTTATTTGCATCTCTCTCCCTGCCTCTGAAGAAGTATAATGATCCCTGATGTGACGTTCTACACAGCCTTGAGGACGTATATCAAGTATTATTACTATAATTATTATTATTATTATTAAATAATTTCAAAACTTCACCTACCTGAAATTTTTAAGGTAAAGCCTTCTTTTTTAGTATTGTTTTTCATGATTTAAAGTGAGGTTAATTGGATGGCTTCCAATTTCTTTCAGGCCCTGGTAGAGGAGAGCATTTTTAACATGTGGGATAAGACATGCAGAGTTTGATTTAAACTAGTTAAAACAAGACATATATGGAAATTGAAAAAAAAAAGAAAAGAAAAAAACCTCGATGCCTCTGAAGTGAATATTGTTCCAGAATCCATGAGAATACTTTGGTTATTTTCTGAAAATTTTTAAATGGTTCTTGAAGTCTGTCCTTATTACACAGTCATTTATGCTATGCCATCTTGAATCCCATTAATTCCCACTAGCTCAGTGACAAGGGAGACAAGAAGGGTGGGGAAAGCAAAAACAGCATATATTCATGATTCGTTCAATGGATTTCAATTGCCAAAGTCACTCTAGTCCACTATAATATGTACACTGAATTTTAGTTCAGTTAAGTCTCGCTTGTGGCTTTATGGCAGGGCTTCAATGTGTGTATTTTTCTTCCATTGACTTACAGTATATTAATACCATCAGAAAACGTCATAAAAATGTCATTATAATGGAAACGTTCCTGAATAGGGCTGAACAAACACTTTACTCCACATGTACCGATATAATCTAACCTGAAAGGTCCACTTAGGAGGTTTCAACTACATATCACAGGCTTACACTAAGAGTAATCATGCGACAGATACGGTTACAGAGAGATCTGACAGGGACTCCTTGTGGATGATCCCTCAGTCAAACCTGTAGAGAATCCTGCATAGTACAACAGAAGTAATGGTTGGATGGTTGAACAGTTGGATGCTCCCAACACTGAACTTGGGGTGGGGCTGCACACTTTCTGTCTGTGTGAATGGGTGCAACACTATGACTGCTGCCCAGGAGAGACTGTCAGGAAGGATGTGTTGTTATCCTCATATTTAAGAGATTAACACAACTCTGTGATGACTGGGTTTTAACCTGTCTTTGAATGCCACTGATTGAAAAGTTGTAAAATGTTTTGCCTTCATTCCAGTTATCCATGTTACTGCCGCAAGTTTATCAACATAGTTATTTTCCACAAATAGCATGAATACCGTATTATACAGTGGTAAGCTAGCAACCAATGGCACGAAGGGTGTTTGTCTTTGAATTCAGTTCAACCTTTGACTTACTGTAACTCACACGTTCTTTCTGCTCTGCCAGTGTCTTCTTTTTTTCCTTTTCATCTTCGTGCATTCATGAAGTAAAGTGCATTGCAAGTCCATTGAACAGTAAAATACATTACAGTGGGCTCACCTCCACAGCTAACTGCAATCAGGCTCACACAAAATATGGACCCACAGAGCAGATGGGAGGCAAAGAAAAAGTTCAGTTGTTTAATACAGAAAACTCGGTCGGTACGCTGGCAGTCTGATCAGGCAAGGTAAAAACAGTGGAGACTATGGTATGCATGAGGAAAACAAATAAGGAAAACACTAGAACTCTCACACAGGGGTAAAGATGATCTGGCACAGGAGGAAGGGAACACATCCCTTAAATACCCTATAGGAGAGGGAGACAATCAGACGCAGGTGAAACACATTAGGGTGGGACACGCAATCAAACGTCTTTGAAATGAGACGAGACAGGGGCTACCAAAATAAAACAGGAAACAGAACTAATAAAGACTAAGATAATAAAACATGACCTATGCTGGGGGACGGGACATGGCACAAACAGGCTTAGAAGCATGAGTAAAGAAAAGTCCACTTTTTAATCCCACAGTTTAACAAATAAACTCTGTGCTCTCCTCCCACAGGTAAACATCTCCAAATCCAAGGGGAATCCCGTGATTCCGAGTATTGTTCCTCCAGAGCTCCAGGCTGTGCCCATGGCTGTGTCCTCCAGAGCTCCACATCACCCAGCAACTGTCTGCCAGCGTCGGTACCCTCTGCTCTGGTTGTTTAGTCCAATTAACCACAAAGCAGAGCCATATTATTAGTTGGATATTTACTTTCACTATTCACAAACACCATAAACAAGAGGTTACATCAAACTGTGAACTTGATGTAATCAGTCGATCCTCATAATCCAAAGGGTTGCTCATCATCCCGAGGTTTTTGACAGTAACATGTTGTGGTCTGATTTATCTGTTAGTGGTGCATTTCAGCCCCCTGCATACTGCACTGCCCTTTCCAGATTGCTTAATTTGTCAACATGCCAGGGCCTTGCATACAATGCATAATTGAAAAAATGATTAATGTGTGAAGCGACTACCTTATACAATATTCCTCGACGAAAAAATGTATTGGTGATGAAATTAAGTGAAAGGCATCAAGCTGTTGAAAATTTGTTTAAAGGTGTGTCACTCTGCAAAGCCATGACTGTAGTTGATCACAGAGAGCGTCTTACTCTCTTGATCATAGTGCATCACGATGGTCACACTCAGTGATCATAGATGAGTTATTGACCTCCCACAGAACAAAGGCTTTAGTGGAACTGCAGCAATTCATCACATGCCTGGAGATAAGAGCTAGGCTTCTCACAATCCCTTAAGGAACTAGAGTAAACTCAGCTATTTGGCTTTTTCAACTTTTGTATATTGTATAGTCAATTTGAAAAGTAATTTCCACTTCCTCTTTAAGTAGCCTTTAGCCTATATATTAACTACACCCCAAATACGCAGCTTAACCAGACCAAAATGATGAAGAACTCCTCAATACAACTCCAAACTGACCATCGAGCAAAATTTTTTTTTTTTTTTTAACAGCTTTACAATGAAACTAGCTGACCTGACTGACATTTGGTTGATGTCTGCTAGGCATGTGCAAACAAGTCTCCTTCCTGTAACTTCTTTTTGAGGCAAAGAGACAACTTTCTGCTGAGCACATTGATTGCTGGAGGCGAATCGTGACAAATTAGACCTGCAGGTTTGCTGCTTTGGTAGCTTCCCAACTGCCTTTATCCCTCACAAGCATATATGTCTGACAGTCTTCTAATTTGTCTTGGTACTCTGATAATTAATTATTAATAAATACATTTTAACAACAACAACAAGCACACATAGATAGATAGATAGATAGATAGATAGTTTGTGTGCTCTTGGTGTGTAGCCACATTCGTTCATGCACTCAAATGTGTAGGATGCAGCGTTTCAAACTATGCGTCTATAGACATGCAAGAGGGGTATCCACAAGGTGAACCCTGCTCATTTAGAAAGAACAAACAAAATGTGTGTATTCGTCACTGTTGGGGCAGGGAGAGGTCCTGATCAATAGCTGCCTCTCCAGGCAGATCTATTAGCAAACAGCGCTATGCCTAATAACTGAGGGCTGACCTTTTGCTTTAGTGCTTTCTCTGCTCGGCGCTGGGCCCCTGCCACAGTGCAATAGCTGTGCAGCAAGGAGAAAAGGTGAGTGTTGTTTTAGTAGTTTGTAAATGTAATGCAGATTGATCACTGTCTTGCAGCTGTAATTGCTGCTCCTCAAGGCTGTGGGGAATAAAAGGGACAGGGCTGAAGTTCCTTACTAAAGTGATTCATGGACCTGCCTGTCTTTATTTATATTCAGTCATGGTATGTGTCTATAGAGGGCCTGGCATTTTTACACTTGAAGTCATTTTCATCTTTCATGCATAATAGTGTCCCATAGATCACTTCAAGTTTTCCATGGGCAGGGAGGATATGTCTTCTATAGGAATAAACCTATTGTGATCGCTCAACATTAGATTCAATTGAAAAGATGTATGAAGTATATGAAACATAAATTACAAGAAAATACATTTATATTACATTTATTTACAACTTTACAGGGTTTTAAAATGAAAAGACTGTGACCCAGTCTTTGAAACACTTATGACGATATCAGTTTTGTCAATCTGACAAGTTTCTCTCCCAACATTTCCAAGTTTCTTTCCCTGAGCTGTCCTTTATCTGATAATTCACACACTCTCCCCTGCTGCTTTTGGAGGGAGTACTTTGCATAAAGCAGCAGATGGACATCTCAATTAGAAACCCCTGGCTGGGCTACTTCATCAGACTGTCCATCAAACTCTTGTTTTCCCTCTGATCTCTACTTTTCCACAGCATGACAGACGACAGTAAAAGCTCAGGTCTCCCTGCAGTGAGGACTTCTGCTGTGAGTCAAGCTAATACTCAATGATGATATCACTTCCATGGGCTCCGTCTTGTTGGGGTGATGGGGTGACGACAGTCCAGGCCAAATCACATTTATCTTGATGATAAATTGGCGCATATTTGGGCATACGACAGCTGGCGAACAGCCTCAGATGTGTCTGCAGTTCTGTGTGTGTGTGTGAGACAAGCATGGCCAGCTATGTGCTGTGTGGATTATCCGGTTGGCAGCAGCTGCTCTTCTATAACATTGAGAGCTTTTCAATAAACATCCATTTCTAGATTAGTCTTCTCTCACCCAATTCCAAACTATTTCCCAAGTGGAAAACATATTAAACCATGAAATTATTACTTCTAGCAGCATAAAGCAACATTACCTGCTTTGAATTAGGTTGCAAATAAAGGAAATAAGTATACACTGTGGCAGGTAAAATTCAATATCAGATGTTACTTTGATGATGTTACTTCTACTTATGCACCCTCTACTTACGTTGATGGATACATCCATCCATAAGTGGTCGATCCATCACTTCTGTACGTCCTTTACATCGACATCGATGCAACCGCAATGGGGCAGTGAAAAGTTTCAGCAACAATAAAAATGGCAGGGAGGTTGTTATAATATACCTAGAAAATTCAAAGCGGCAAAAGCGGAGGTAATGATGTACTCGGCGGTGGTCTGTGAGACAATCAGGTACATCAAGACTTGATGATTTTAATTCACTTTTTTTTTTAATCGTTGTTTCCGTACATATTTGTCGAGCCTTCCTTGAATTGTAGCTAAACTATTTCCGGTGTTATTGCTCTGTTTCGTCCGTCTCCTTCGTATTTGTAAGCTCTCCAAAAACGTGTCCGATTCTGTACGCAGAAGACACAAGTAAGGCTCTGTCCATATTCGTATCCATCTTTAACCTAGAGCATAAATGGGCCTTTAGAAATAAATCTTACTCAAGGTAAAGCATGTTCAATTCTGTAATGGAAGAATCCATCATTTTTAGCTAGTTTACAACTCAAGAGATAATACTGTACCATGCAGTCTTACATCACCTCTCCAAACAGGCTGCAAGGCAGGAAGGAGTAGCAGCTCTTGCAGCCTATTTAGTCAAATTTTATTCAACATGTCTTAAAATCAAACATTTGAAACCATAAATTGTGTTTATGTATGCTAATTGTGCATTTACCTCTGCACTTCATTCCACATTTACCCTTTCCCTGCTTTCAAGCAGAACTCATTTGCATGTAGCCAACTTGAAGCAAGACAATGACAGGAGAGGCTCAAGTCGAATTAGATTGGACAGTGCCCCAGAGACAATGGCAAGGAAACAGGCAATTCACAACAGTTTACACAGCCATTTACAGCTCTTTGCCAGGTGAATGAAATTGCTAATTCAGCATTCACACTCAGGGGATGCCTTTTGTTATTTTCTGTTTATTTTGCCCTTAAAATGTGAAACTAAAGCAGGACAGGAAATCAGAAAAGCAAAACAAACAAAAAAAGGAGGTAATAAGAAAAATCCAATGGGAGTGCCCCCTACAAACTGAAAATAAGATGGGGCATTTGCTCATGTAAAACATACAAGCTAAAGGTAAATTTGGTAGATGTAGTATACACACAGATATTCACAGATTCACTGTATGTATGACTTCTTTTCTTTTTAATGAGTCAGACCATCTGGTCAATCAGATTCAAGTATTCTTTATAGTAGTAGGGTGATTTAATATTGAGAATTGAGCACAACATTTTATTTCTTGTATCTTTGTACTGTAACTTTCTATTACTGCCTCGACATTGAAAAAAACAAACAGAGCATGCACAAATCAATTCTCAGTCAAAGGTGTCTAGAGTTTGTGTCAAAGAAAATACTACAGAGTAACAACAGCAAATGAAACAGCCCTACCATATATGCAGAGTACTTGTTTGTACCAGTCAACCTGGTCTGAAATGTATTTAATACATTCACTTTTCCATAAAGGATGGAGTTCTCGTGACACTCACTGGACACAGAAAATGCTACATTAAGGGTTGCAACAAATAATTTTCTACACTTTGTGGGAGGTCAGCATTTACAAGTCTTTATGAATGATAAAATAGACCTGTCCTGTTTACTGTGTGTGTCCAGTATTAATAACAGCAACATAACAACACATTTTATTTCCTGAGGCACTTGTTCTGATTTTTTCTGAGGTTCTTATTAATTATATTAAAGATGGATATAAGTAAAGGATAATGCCTGACAAGGTGTTCATAATAATGAATTAATGATCCCTGATTATGGACACCTCAAAGGGCATTGTCATACTAATACTGTACCATGGTCACTTGCCAAAGAAAAAAAATCAAGACCATTCATTTATATTTTGATGAATTTTCCAATCAAAATTTAATGTCCCATAAGGTTCTTAAACAACGGAAATGTTGTTCACTACTCCATGAAATAGGACAAACCTTGGGAACGACTTGGCAACAAGACATATTTCAAGTCCTCTCAGCTCAGAGAACCCATTTGGCTCAGCTATGGTCCAGAAAACTAATGCTATCTTGTGTTAAAGATTTTCACAAAGAAAAATTTGAAGTAGCAAGTTGAATTGCAAGTGGAATGTGAGGTAAGCTGATCACTCATGTGATAACCTACAGGTAAAGAATGCATCAATAACTTCAGAGGGGCAGTGTTGGCTGCTTGCAGCTTGTGTGTTAAAGTCGCCATCCTATGGTGAGGATGAAGCACTGAAGGGCTATGCTCAGTATTGATTTAAAGATTTTTTTTCATGAAATTTATTTCTAAAGTTGAATTATCCCCAGCCAGCACCAGCAATGTAAAGTGGTGAACAGACAGTTTCACTGGAACAACTGCGTAGATGGCCCCTATCAGAAATTAATGGACACCGTGCAGCTAATCGGAATTGAGTATTTACGCAAACCATGGCTTAAAAGCATTTAGATGACTTAAGTTACAAACATATTTGTAAATATTTCTTAGCTTGACTGACATATTTTGGATTAAACTAAAACATGAAAATCTTCTATTTATTTCTAGTACAGAAGTTTGATCTAAAGGGTAACATTTGATGTAGTTTTTCATCATGTTGAGTCAGCATGAAATCAAATCACATCAGATTATACACAAACCTTTTGTGTTTTTTTCATTTTAATTATCAAAAAAGTTGTTATGGACCTGTAACATAATGTTTATTTAGAGGTTCCCTTAACTTTATATAAAAATAACTGAAGAAACACTCAAAGTTAATGTTCGTAAAGTTTATATTCATTTATTTAAATCACATAACATTATTTATAGCAGTCCCTCAACATGATAGAAAAACGTTCCATTAAATTTGAAACCTTTATAGTGAACTTACAAACATTACAAAATTAGATGGAAAAATATACATGAAATGAAATTAATTAAAGTCATGTTTAAGACATTATGTCATGTGTGGTGATTGGTAAGGAGATGAAATATAAGGATTTTCAATTTGTGGAAACAACACAACTATATATAGACCTATGCATGGAGATTTTACAAGTATAAATCAGTGTGAAAGAGTCTTAGATAGTTTTGTGTTGGTCTCGTGAAAATGTACTTTCAAGAGTCCAGCTGGACTCGTTTGAAACCATCCATCGAGAGTCTGCTGCTGATTACAAATTATGCTGAAGCTCCTTAGGTGAAAAGGATAAAGACAATTCAGAGTTTCAAAGCTTTATTTGTATGTTGGGACTTCATTACCCATAATGCTCGGAGCAGGAAAGGGGAATGTGTTTAATTTGCACTTCCTTATTGTTCGCAGTGTAAGAAAAATAGCTGTATTCCTCGTTGACACATTTGACATGTATGCCTTTTCGTTCATATAAAGGAATAACTGATTTTAAGTCTGAACTCTTGCCTCGTCATTTTTGGAAGTAGTTAAACTAAGCTATTACACTATCTATTGCTCAAACATGCTACAAACAGGCTCCTTACAATGTTTTATGTCTGGCAGATATACAGATATTTATTTCGTTATGAGTCATAGTTTATTGGACTGTATTAGAAAGGTGGAGAGAGAGTGAAGAGACGTCCATCTTTCTGTGTCTGAAATTATATGTGTATATATATATATATATATATATATATATATATATATATACATATATATTTATGTTGACCTAAGACAGTTGTATTTAGTGGTTATTCATTTGCAATAAATGGAGTAAGTAATAAAATTTTTATGACTAGTTTATTACTGAACCCATCTATCACACGCTGTGCTGCACCACCCACCACCACAAATAAATTTAAAATTTAACTACTAAATATGTTTTGAAAGAATTGTGGCTTGAATGTCATCTCATTCATTACAGTCCTGCTACAAAGTCTTTTCTCCTCAACTTTCATTATGATGACATCATTTTGTATCCATGGATACACTTTGATCTTGATATCATTGCGTATCCATGGATACACTTTGATCTTGATATCATTGCGTATCCGATATCATTGTGTATCCATGGATACACTTTGATCTTGATATTAAGGACATCAAAGAAAATCGTTTCTATAAGACCAGCTCAAATCGTAGTTCAATAAATTTCATCAGTATTAATATACTGTATTCATTTGAATCCACTGAACACAATGGGTAGAAAAAAGAACCGAAGACAGGGCCAGATTTTTGCCGATATTGATCCGGACTCTGGGCCCTCCGATGATGAGCCAAATGGTGACGCACCACAAACAGGAAGAGCCAGAGGCAAGAAGAAGGGTGTCCGCGATGACCCGATGGAAAAGCCAGTATACAACAGGTTTATGTTACTGGCTGAGGTCTCTGATGATGAGCCAAATGGTAATGCCACTCATTAGCACTGTTAGCTCCTAAGCTTTTTGCAAATTATTTGCTCTTATGTACACTTAAATACCTTGGGTTTTTTGCTAAATAGATTTTGTAGGTATGTGTTATACTCTGTACTATTATTGTAGAGCCTGTAGATTTTACCTGGGTGTTGGGAGTAAAACATCTCCTTTGGTATTGAGAGGCGACATGGACTGGCAAAGTTGTTTTTATAAGTAGCAACTTGAAATGCTATGTTTTTGAAGCAAGTTGCAAGCTTTTAAAAAATATTTTCCAGTGGTCTTCAGATATCCCCAAATCTTGCTTAAGTTGTAAGCAAAGTGTGACACCTTTATGAAATCATTTGTCTCTTATTCACTATCGCTGACGTTCGGTTTACAGCTACGCCCCCAAAGAGTGTCTCTCCTCCAGAGGTGAACAACGGACCAAAAGTCGCTAAGAAAGCCCGACAAAAAGTCCAACCGAAGCCTCCAGTGGTGAGTGACCATATAATAGGAGATGTTATATATAATATTTATTTTATCTGTAACTCATTTGACCTGTTAATTTTATGTGCCACATAACACTTACAACTACTAACTATTGTTTTATATGTTATCTTCTTTTGCTCCTCTTCACCAGAGCCCCCAGTCTCAGACAGAGGAGCGGGAGAACATACTGCAGGAAGAAGTCATCCGGCTTGAAAAACTCCTGGAAAAGAAGGACAAACTCCTGGAAAAGAAGGACAAACTCCTGGAAAAGAAGGACAAAGAGTTCAGCAAGGACAACAAGCAAGCCAGGAAACACAAGGAGACTCTGGAACAGCTGAGTGAAACTCAGACAATTCTAGAAGTGAATCAGCTTAAATGCAAAGCTCTGGAAAAAGAACTGGAGCAGAAAGACCTGCCCTCCGAGCAGAAGGGGTTTCTGAAGGAGATCGCTGACATGGAGGAGAAATTGAGGCTGTACCTTCTCCAGAAAGACGAGACCTACAGGACGAAGCTCTCTGAGCTGGAGGAGAGATTCGAGGAGATGGTTGCTGAAATTGAAGAGACTCAGAAACAGCAGCTCCTCAAGGCTGACAAGAGCTCCAAGAAGGAGACCTCTGAGCAGGACAAGAGATTCGAGGAGCTTACTGAAAGAGAAGAGACTCTGAAACAGCAGCTCCTCGAGAAGGAGGAGAGCTACAGGAAGTCGCTCTCTAAGCAGGAGGAAAGATTCGGAAAGAAGGTTGCTGGAATTGAAAAGACTCAGAAAGAGCAGCTCCTCGACAGGGACGAGAGCTACAGGAAGGAGCTCTCTGAGCAGGACAAGAGATTCGAGAAGCTTGCTGAAAGAGAAGAGACTCTGACACAGCAGCTCCTCGAGAAGGACGAGAGCTACAGGAAGGAGCTCTGTGACCTGGAGAACAGATTCGAGAAGCTTGCTGAAAGAGAAGAGACTCTGAAACAGCAGCTACTCGAGAAGGATGAGAGCTATAGGAAGGAGCTCATTGACAGGAGAGAAATGGCTGTCATGTGTGCTAGCTGGGAGACAAAGGCACAGCTTTTTGAGAAGGAAAAGAGGAGTCTGGAAGAGGTGACACTGATGAAGGAGAAGAACTGGAAATCTGAA
Organism: Chaunax sp. Z400; assembly: GCA_037577475.1. Lineage (NCBI taxonomy): Eukaryota > Metazoa > Chordata > Actinopteri > Lophiiformes > Chaunacidae > Chaunax > Chaunax sp. Z400. Next base: position 15,524,510 of record CM075196.1, on the reverse strand, counting down.
GAGGCTCAGAGGAATGAGGAGCTCCAAGGCCTCAGACAGGAAAACACCCGGCTACAGGTAAGCTGCCTCATATTTTGATTTTAATGACTTCTTATAGAAGTTTTCACATCATACGTGCAGTTTGAAACTGAAGGTTGGGGATTCAAAACAAAAATCATGACTAAATTTAATGTGTAATTTTCAATGACGTCAAAATTCCTAATCAGGATACCTGTAACTGTTCTGTGTTTTAAAATACTGACATTTAGTCCCTACATGTTTTGTTGCTACGGCCACTAGGGGTTTAGTGAGCCTTTGAACCAACAGCAACACCTTTAGAAATGAAATCAAACATGCTGTCTTTTTCTTTTCAGGAGCTCCAAGAGGAAAATATGAAGAAGAAGAAGAAAAAGTGCTTCTTGCTGCGTTTATTTCAACGCAAAAAGTAGACGGACCATGATCTGGACCTAGCCCACCGACCACGATCCGTTTCCTTCCTTTAAAAAAAAATTAATAAATAACAGAAATCTCAGTTTGTGAAATATTGTTTTTCATTTTATATGTTGTTGACTACCATTCTTCCTCATAACTGCATTCAAAACATTAAAAGCAAAGGGATACTAGGAGTGAAACAGGTTTGCATTGGTTATTAACAGGGGTGCACGCAAGATTTTTGGTCTGGTTCTCAAATGAGTACCTGAAGATGTTGCTTGGTGCTCATCTTTTTTGCTGCATGAAGCAGACATGTTTTAGGTCAGGAGTTCCCAAAACCAAAACCAAGTCAGGACTCTGTCCTACAAAAATAATGAAAACTCATTGCCAGCTGGTCTTACTTCAGAGGTGCAACACTTGAATATGGAGCTGCACAGTTTAGCCCTTTAATCCAAGAGATAGTACAAATCATAGATATTTTTGAACATGATAGAATGAGAGCTGATGAGAGTTATTGAGTATAAAAACCTGCAAAAATGTTCACCAAAAGATTGTTTACAACACTTGTTCATGAAACCATTTTAGGTCCTAATAATGTTATAGCTGATCATTATACATTCTTGGATGTATTTCCTACTCCTAACAGGATTGATCAAGACTACATCAACTTGCTGAATGTGGAAATTGAAAATGGCTGACTTCCTGTTAGTTTCAGGTCATGACAAGAGAAACATTTTTGGAGATCTTGATATGATTCACACGTTCAAATGAAACATATGACAGGGGCTGTGGAGCCATTTTACCACTGTTGACACTGATATTTAGTTGGATCCAGGTCGTGTAAATTCAGCATCAAGGCAACATCTTCTAAACATCTAACGCCAATGTCAGGAATACCAACATTTTGTTGCATTTCGTTGAGAGATTGTTACCTTTATGGCATGTTTATCAAGTATATTTGCATACAGCAGCAAAACACACCAATTGGCTTCTGCATAACAACAGAGCTAATACTCTCTGAGCTAGTATAAACATATTGATGCAGTATAAACTTCCACATAAAATAAAATAACAGTTACCAGAATCTATTCGCAATAATCTTTCCATCTTTCTGTGTCTGTTCTGATTAAAATATATATATATATATATATATATATATATATATATATATATATATATATATATATATATATATATTTATGTTGACCTAAGACAGTTGTATTTAGTGGTTATTCATTTACAATAAATGGAGTAAGCAATAAACTTTTTATGACTAGTTCTTAAAATTTACTTTTAAATTAGGCTTAATATTTACTCAATTCTTCTTGACAAATGTTCACAAAGCAGTGCACACACACATTGCTGTTGTCCCGTCATTGTGGGGACATTTCTGTCACATTTCTGTAAAATTCCCTAAATTTCCTTTAGGATCAATAAAGTATTTAACTATCTCTATCCTTCTATCTACATTTCCATCAAAATGACATCCTCAGGTGGTTGGTGTGGATGAAGACCTTCAGTGTTGGTTCTAACATCCAACAACAGAGAAATTGCTGCATTTTGCTTCTAACTGAATCGTTCCATAACAGTGGCAGATAGCAAGGTAAACTCACAAGATCACATTTGGTGGGAAACCACGAAGGTGAAGGACAGTCAACTGGAGGTTGTGCTGTGTTTTTTGTTGAAGAGAATAACACCCTTTGGCATGTTCTTTGGACATTTGCAGGCATTTTACAAAATGGAGGGAAAAAAAAAGCAAGAGTCACCACACATCTTGATCATTTTGTCGATTTTATTTCTAAATAATGGACTCCCAAATCTGCTGACGTGTTTCAGTATGAAGCATTCATTAGAGAAAAAGCCTAGTTCTTTGTGATTCTTTCATTTTAAACTTTACAGCAAGAGATGAGACAGTTTTCTGAAACATTGAAGAATTTATTTGTCCAGCCCTGCTCACACAAACCCATCTCTTTTCTTCGGAGCCCACCTAATGTCACTTGAGAAAAAAATTAATCCATCTGTAAATCTCTACCCACAGTTTAGTAATCCGTGCGCACGGATTATGGACCTGTGCCCTCCAATAGTGTGCGTTCCACGTAGTCTATGTTGCATTCAAACCACGTTTTTTGTGCAGAACAGGAGTTTTAGGGTGGATTTAATGCGTTATAAATGCAACATAGACTACGTGGAACGCAAACTATTGGAGGGCACGTATTCATAATCCGTTCACACGGATTGCTAAACTGTGTGTATAGATTTACAGATGGATTTTTTTTCCCTCAACCGACACTAGGGGAGCGCCATACTTTTCCTCTCTGTGACACATGTCTTTTTACTGGCCCCCTCCTGTCTGACTTGTCTATTTAGCTACCTTACATCTTGATAAAAGACAACAAAGCAGAAACAGGTTTCTGGGTAGATAATGACTGAATATTCATTGTTGGTTAAATGTTAACATTACATCTACTACATCTTTTTATTGCACCTGATGTTCCACCTGCTGAATGCTCCTCTGTCGTTTAATGTTAGCAGTAGAGGCTTGGATAGATGAAGCCATTTGTTTAGCCTCCTAAAATGTCATTGATGCTAAAAACTGAGATGCATTATTAAAGTAAATTTTAAGTAAAAAAAAACAGCAGCAGAGTGTAAAAAATGTTACCCCCTTACATGCATTTAAAGGATACAGATATCAAGGTAAACACTGTGATACTGAAAATACTAATTCCCACATTTCAGCCCTACACAACAGGTTACCATCCTGGTTCTGTGTACAGTATTAGAACAGGGACGAGCCAATGTACAGCTGTGTGGGAATTAACACCATGACTCAAGGAAACCTGATCTGACCAACCTGACTCCTCTCCCAGCCTGATCTATTAATTCCCTCACTGGCAGAAAACTGTTTTTGAGGCTGGCATTTAACCTTCAAATCAGACAAAGTAATTTGGTTCACAGTGTGACCTCATTTTATTTGCATCTTATTAGGGCCCGAGCACCGAGGGTGCGAGGACCCTATTGTTCTGCAAGGAATTATTATTATTATCATGATTTTTATTTTTATTTTTTTCCAAAATTAATCGCCTTTTTGGGGGCTTTCCCATGGAATGAATGAATGAATAAACTTTTAAACCTTATAAATCCAGAGGACCACACAGCGGCAGAAGCATAGAATAATATGAGAATCACACAATTAAATCCTTCACCATTGGAGCCTTGACTGTGGCATTCGATAAAGTTTCAATTAAATCTATCGACATAAAGTGGAACAGAGCAGAAAAGCAGACCTTAATTCTAACTTCATTGCGTGTGAACACAGTTCTATCTGTAATGATTTATTTGATGAAGCTGATGTTTAACTCTAAAGGGTGTTATAAGTTAAGTTAAAGCAGCTAATATGATAAATATTGAGTTAAAAGTTAAAAAATACATTTCATTTGAATATTTGATTTTTAATTAAGGAACCCTCTGCTATCCAATTACCTCTCGAGTTTCAGTCCAGCGCATGCCATACAAATACACACCCCGGAGAACAGCATTTCAGAGTCTGAGGAAGACTTCAACCACTTTGCATGTACCTTAACTCACGTCTCCAAGGAAATTACTGGGATTATGTATTTGGAATATGCATTTTATAAGTTTTACACGGAATGGAAGTGGCTTTAGGGTTTTATAGTGGGTGACACAGTTCCATTTGTAGCTGATGTAAACTTGAAGGAACCCTTACGTCTTTCTGAGTGGAGATACAGAGATACATTCTCCACAGGTGTAGATATGATTGGCTATTTTATGTATGAGCCTTGTCATAGCATGAAAGAAAAAGATGGCAAATAAACGGATGGCTGCACAGAATTGTATGGGGTTGTAATGGCAATGACATGAAAATACCTAATTAAATGTGCAGAAATGTAACATTTGTGCTTCAAGGTCAAGGGAAATGCCACTCACCTTATTATGAAGATTTCATAAACAGTGTGCAGCAGCAGTTGAAGTGACAGATGGTATGTAGCTGCACCTTAGAGGATTTGTTTAGGTGTGGTAGAGGATGTAAAAGTTGATGAAAGCGATACCTTGACACGTCAAAACACATACAGAGCCCTATAACATGAGAGCTTTATGTATCACTGCACAAATGTGTTTATTACCCTTTACAAATCTGCTCTGATTTTATAAAGCTCTAAAAGTTAGAATGAACAAGGAATGCATGTTCAATGACCTGAATCTATCTTGTGGAGGGATCTCAAACATGGGCACCCAGTGGGTTGCAAATACAAGCCTGTTAGATATTGTTACACCACAACATAAGGTTCTTTTAAAGGTACTGAGACAAGGTTAAAGCTTTCCACATCCATCAGGCATGATATTTACTCTCATAATCTGTCTCTCTTTCCCAATAGCATGGTTTCCTCATTACCATCAAACAAGAAATTTCATGATATTTCAATATGATCTGTATTTGTAATCTAGGTTGTCGGGCTCAAGCACACCTTCAGTTCCTAGTAGACAAATACATGGGGGGAAACACTGATGGACAGGAGGAGTGACTTCTCCACACACTGTCCATTCACTTGCAAAGTCCTATCCTATGTTATGGCCTTGGTGTTGTTGGAGGAACTTAAAAATGTAAATATTATACAAAGGTAAATAGTGACCTGATAAAATCCTCAACTGCATAATCACAATACTACCTCATAGTACAGCAGGAAATGATACAAACCGAAGTCAGTAACACAACTATAGTCTCCAGTCACAAGTGTACCTAGGGTTTGAACAACAAATTTTGCAACCAACTTGGTTGACCATTAGCCGGACCAGGGGTGCCATGAAAGCAAAGATGTGAGTGACACAATTAGCTGTGGCATGGACACCAAAGGGTGCCAAAAGAACTCGAATGTCCCACAAAAGAGCTTGAAATTATTATTTTTTGTTTATCTTTGTTGAGATCAAATTCATACAAATTATACTACTCAAACAAAAGAAAGTAGTAAACATCCATCTGCCTATTTTCTGTAACCGCTTATCCAGTGCAGGGCTGGAGCCTATCCCAGCTGACTTGGGGCGAGAGGCGAGGGTCACCCTGGACAAGTCACCAGTTCATCGCAGGGCCACATAGAAATTCAAACTCTGATTCACGTCTACGGGCAATTTAGAGTCACCAATTCACCCATATTGCATGTTTTTTGGGGCTGTGGGAGGAAGCCAGAGAACCCACGCCGACACAGGGAGAACATGCAAACTCCGTACAGAAAAGTCCCAGGTCCTCAGGTGGATTTCGAGGCAACTGTGCTACACACTGCGCCACCATGCCACCCATAGAAAACATTATGAAGAAGGATAGAAAACATTTTAATATAGATCCATCGGAAGGAAGTGTAAAAACCACCGCAGCTGCAACTTAAATCTCAATTTCAATTACCATTTATGGCTTAGTCATTATATTGACGCCAGGCTGGAAAGAGATGAAAACAAATCGATGAGAAGAAGGCTCATTAAGTGAAATCCTGTCCGTCCTTTAAAGTTATCTAGGCCTTTTCAAGTTTGGCCAGGAGCAAAACAAAACTATGTGCAACATCCCCCAACAATGACACACAGCTTTGTGCATGCTATTGTGAACTAATTTCATTCTGCAGCTTCTTCAGAACCAAAAACTGTAGAGAAAGGAGGTGTGCAAGATAGAAGATAGAAGACTAAATACTTGCTACTTGACAGTTGCTCTTAAAACCCTGCACACTTTCCATAATAGACATGTTAACTATACAACCTCTGCTTTGCTTTGTCATACGTATATATTTTTATTCATAAGAATATGAGCCTCATTCTATACAAGCTCTCATTGCCTATTGATTGTAGGAAGGCCACTATTCTACAGTAGTTCCGCATGGGGAAGTGTATCGACTTTGGGGGCCTGTTGTATGTTGGAATATTAAGGAAAAAAGATGAGTGTGTCTGTCCCATTATGATGGATGGTGGTGGGCTGCAGAGGAGCTAATTGGCTCTTGATGAGGCTGGTGTTGCAGATAAAAAGCGTACCAGGGTAGATTAGCAAATTAGCAGGGTTAATCAATGAGGAAATTAAGGTGTGCTGTTTCCCTCTCTATTTTTCTTTTTTGTTTTCCTTACACCTCTTCTCTCATCAACACTTTCTGCCAAATACCCATCAAAATAGATGACACAAATCTCTGAGACAAATTTCTACTACATATTTCAGGGGACAGTACCAAACTTTTTGTGAAAAGTTCTTGAGTGGGTAATTTTTTTTTCTCATTTATTTATTTTGTATGTTTGCCATGGTGATTCTTGCCTTTATCAGAGTAACTGAATAGGTGGGTAGGAAAAACGTCTCAGACACTATAAACTGTAAAGCACTCAGAAAAATTACATCTTAACCGTAAACCTGAAAAATCACAAAATACTTTCCAGGCTAAGTGAAAACAAACAATTGTTTATCAAAAGTAAATCACCAATAACTAAAAGAAAATAACCTCATACAGTTAAAAAGGTTTAGATTTATTTACACGATGAACACTTGCATGTACCGTACCATTCAACAGTCTGGACACACTTTCAAGTGTATCTGTACAGACAAGTTGTTTTGAAAGAACAGCCTTCTTAACTTTAAAAGTCTTTAAAATAAATCAATTCCAGTAGGTCACAGAACACATTATTGTGTTATTGCACAATAAACATTCTCATGTATCCCTTTCAGCAATTTCCATCACCATTCAGGCATCTGAAATTAAATAGCCAAACTTTGAGAGCCCTTGTCCTTTTGTTGATGATATCCACATTGGTGAGCAATTAAATGAAAATACAGATGACAGGACACCTGAAGGGCTCGAATTATCTTCTTAGGGAAGAAAGTGAGAATTGCCCTTAGGTCATCTGGGGCATTTATAATGGGGGATGGGCGGGCCTTTCGAATTCAAGATGATTGGTCTGGCTCCTGACAGACGAGGTAGTATCGGAGATTACATTTGCCATAAGATGTTTCCTGGAAACAACTGGAGGTCACTTAAAATCCAATATATTGTTCATTGAAATCATTAAAATGTATTTGATAAGGAGCATACTGTCTTCGTTAACACAATATGCAACATGAATAGATGCTGGGGAGTCATTTCCTCCTGTTTCAAATCGTCATTGCCAAGACAAGTGGATTCAAGTATTGGTGAAATCCATTTCTCTTTTTACATATGGGCTGTACAGTTTGAAGGTCTGGGGATGCTGTTGAAATGTTGCAGTGTGTCCTCTGCCTTCACTAAGCTAATCATGCAGTTGCTAAAAAAAATAAAAAGGCTGAAGAACAGGATTTGGCCTTTAAAAGTGTTTACTTTAACACTATTGGATAGAACCCACCATGTGGTAGTAAATAACAACCAAAAAGACACAATATAATGAACAAGAGGTAGGTCAAAAGTGTTGTAAAAATTTCATCAGAAGAGAAACAATAGAGCTGGATTCACAAATGTGTACTATGGCATGGAGTACGTACAGATTATGCTACAATGGGGTCATTTAGAGGGTGAATGAAATATGTATATTTGCTCTGTCACAGATCTTAAAAACATGTCTTGGTGTAAATATGTCAGTCAAACTGCAACTGCTCTGGATCTCTGCCATTGGAGTTTGCCATATTCAGGATATTGTGTGACTGAAACCTACTGCTGGTGGCAGAATAGTGTCATTCCCAAGGCTCACCTGGAGTTCTGTAACAGAGCCCTGAGGACTTCAGCTGTTCACTTGTTGAAAGTCAAAGAAATAGGAGGCTGGCAGCTCAGCATGCTGGCATAAATAATAATAATAATAACCAGTTAAAAAATTAGCAACAACATGACAGATGTGAATAATTTTCAGATGTTGAACAAAGGGAAATATTTTCTCTTTAATCGTAGCGGATGGTTGAAGTTTCCTTCACCACAGCTTCTACTGAGTAGAGTGAGATGAGCTGTGGTGCAGTATTCCAATTTAAACTCTGTCTGAACCCTGCATTCGAATTCTTTTGAAATCCTCTACAGCCTTGTCATGAAACTTTATTCACGTCCATACAATAGCTGCTGCCTTTCATGTCTATCAGCACATCCTCTTTTCCCCCTTAAGGTAGCATATTTCAAAAATAGATTTTGCTGAAATTTTCATCTGGGTTTGTCCGCTTTTCTTTATCATTTTATGCATTCAACACTTAGCTGCTCCCACACTCTCTCACACATGCACTCATTATCCTTTTCTATTCCCATCCTCCCACATACTGTATATATCTATCAGTTTAAATGTAATCTCATTTTGTTTGTTGTGTGTATGTAAATAGAAGTAAAACATGTGTGATGCATGGATGGCATGATCGTATCTGTCATAATGTGCATATTAGGCCCCAACATATGACAGAATTCAACGTGCTTGACAAAACCATCATGTCATATTACACAGATTCCTGGGTTGTGCTTCACATGTTCAAACTATAAAACAGAAACTGTCATGTGTTTTTCAGTTTTACAGTCAAATCACCAGATGCTGTCTTCTTTAATAAAAGGAGTGGACAGGTGTTTCTTTAGGAAGTGATCTGTATTTTTTTATAGCATGAAGGACAGATTCCTCACAAGTTTTTCAAAGTACCAACTGTTTATTGATTCTACCCCATAATTTTGAGATGACTATGTTTGGTTTTTTTTAAAGCCCTTTGCTTGTGTAGAGAAGTTTGCAGAGGACAGTGATACTCTAATTAAAAAGTTCAATAAAGTATTACTTTCAAGGCATCACTCTGCCTTCTAATTGACTCAGTTGTTGTTCATGTTTGGAAGAGTTTTCTATAAACATCCTTACAGGTGCCAATTCAAGCAAACTGTAAGTCAAATGTCCAAAAACACAAGCTGTTCAGTCTCCATGAGCTTTTTTATGTGAATCTCATTAAATGTCAACCTGTTTAGTCAGGTTAAATTTTCCCAGAGGACTACCAAACTGTACAACATAAGACACCCTATAAATAAGACCCTAAAATGTCTGTGTATTTGGTTGGTTAAGCCATTTCCAAGCCTTTGCATATTAAGTGATAGTTGAAGTAGTTTTTACTGAGTCTGTCAGGTGCAACATCTGCAAAATAGGTTTTTAGGTTTAATGGTCGTTTAAACGATGTGCGGCCTGAAATCATCGAGTATGTCACTCACTTTGCAAAAACCAATCAGCGTCGTGAGGCCAAGCATTCATTGCCTCGTGCAGCCTATTAGAACAGACTACTGTGACTACACCTTGAGAGTGCATGCTGTGTGTGTTAGGTAGGCGTGCATCGCTGAAAAATGAGTGAACAAACAGCATCAGGAAACAAAACAAAGCAAGACCAACTTCGCCGTGCACATCGATGGTTCCGAATTGGGCTCAACTCGCTTGCATGGTGATGGTTTGGTTTCGAAAGGGGTATGTTGCTCAAAAGATGGCCATCAACATACTTTCAAAGTCGCCGTTAAAGACAGTTCCATGACAAACTTGTTTGTTGATACACTTTATATTTTTATTTTCACTTATATTTAATACTGTTATTTAAATCCTGTATTGTTTATTTGTTACTATAGTTCGGAGCAATCTGGTACAAGAATTTCCTTCGGGATTAATAAAGTTCTATCTTATTCTTATTCTTATTCTTTCCCCATCTCCAGAATTGATGGTTATAACATTCTATCGTATGGTTACAGTTTCACAGAGACTTGTGTTTATGTTGAGCAGACAAAGAAAAGTTAAAGTGGAATTTTGAACTATTGTGATGCTGGCAGATTTGACAAATCATCAGTCTTGTACAGCCTGGGAATGAGAAACTATTTAGTATGCTGAGGCTATATTCTACAAAGTCTCTTAATGGTAATAGATACATGCGTGTGAAAATGACAGAAACTCCTCACCACATCTGGATTGATGTCTATTCCCAGTTGTGGATCACTTAATAAGATCAGAGAAGCCTTTATCATTTTGAAAAACCATGATGAGGCCTTGGCGTCACCTCAGAATAGAGGTGGAAGGTTTGACTGGGGCTTTCCTGAGTCTCACTCCTGGAGGAGAGGAGGCAGGAGTCAAGAGAGGTCAAGAGTCCTCTGAGACACCTGTCATTTATTTTTTATAGTAAGCCCTCTGAGAAAGTTTAGAGGGCAGAAGAACACCACGGCCATTACATGTTTGATGAATGTGCAAATTTCACAATCAAGTTCCACTTACATTAATTCTGATTCTCATCAATGTTTGGTTCAAGTTTGTCAGTTCATTTCAGACCTTGAAAATACTTATTTTCTATCTATCTAATTATTTCAAGCGAAAAACATTTGTTTTCCTGAGATAACAAGAATATGATGTCATTATAAAGATAATTAATCCCAAGGTAATCAGATCTTGAGTTCTGATCTTGAGTTAATGGGATGTTTTTAAGAATGCAGCCATGGTTCATCTACAGCAGGCTCCCATATTATATATCCAGTGATTCAAAGCAAGTGAGAAATTATAACATTTAATAAAACCTTTTAATTAAAGTGAGAAAAAAAAATGGAATTCCTCCAAAACCAAGTGTGTAATTGAAAGGAAAGAACAAACTAAACTTACGGATTATAGCTTGTCTTTCTAAAAACCTTGTCACTGGTGGACTTAAATATCTCCCTTCTGACAGCCAGCACCCATTGTGATTGGCTGCTGCTGCACCGACTTCCTGTCAGGTTGACCCTTGTGTGAACCAACTGCTTTGCATGTGCATAATACCAAGATGACAGCTCATCAGCAGAAGCTCCCTCTTTCTCTCTCTCGCTGTCTCAGAACGAGTCCCGCTCCCTGTCTCCCTTCCTCTCTATTTCTCAGACACTATCTATCAGTAAAGTAGTTCAATGACGGAGTAAGTGCCTTTATATTGAAGCATCAGGATTTATTTTGGGATTAGTTCAAATCTTGGGTCACATTTTGAAATCCATGACATTTTACTACCCATTTAATCCTATCTTCTATTTATCTCAGAGAATCCCACATTAACTAATACCTTAATATGTCAGGCGTCTTTGGCTGCAGACTAATAGTTGACGTTAAGTGTTTCAGGAAGTCTTCATTGAAAGTCATTGAACAATGATGAAAGACTTATAAATAGAAGCATAATACCTTGTTTGATCAAATGTGTGTCATGTTTTTGTTTACTATTTGACTAAAGTCCATCTGATGGAGCAGGAACACCTCCAGTTTAAACGATGCAGCTGTCTACACAGATCAGACAGTATAATGACTTGCGGTCCAGTCAGCATAGTTTTAATTACTGTATCATAGCCTCATGAAGCAGTTCAATCTGCAAAGTGTTGTGTGCTGAGTTAAGTAGTATAATATGCATTTTGTCTTGAGCCATAGATTTTATAAATGTTATATGCTGTAATAGTCAATGGTGAAAATTAATATTTTTCTGATGAATCTATTTTCTATGAATATGCATTTGTCGTCTGCAGCAGTCTTCCAAAAGTGTGGGCTCAATCTTCTGAGGGAGTGTAGAGATGGAAGGCTGCTCATTGGCCAATACGTAGTATTATTGTGACGTACAATACGTTACAGTCATATTAAGTTAACCAGCAGGAAATTCTCCCCAAACGAAACTCAATATCTTATTTTCTACGCTTTCTCTTCCCTGACAAAAACACACACACAACAACAACTTGCTTCCTCTTTCCCTCTCATCCATCTCTTCCCTTACTCCCTCCCATCATGTCTGATGGGTTTTACCATCTCCCCAGACTCCAGTTTGATTGACAGGTGGGAATTAGCCATGTGTAAACACTTCACGCATCCATTTGCATCCCATCATCCCTGGCATCACCAATCCCAAACACCCTCCACCCCAACTACTTTGTACATTGCTGTTTCTGCTGTTTCGTGCATTTTCAGTGTTGGTAGAGAGGAGAGAGAGAGGTAGCGAAAAAGAGAGAGAGAGACTGTGTGTGTGTGTGTGTGTGTGTTTGAGCTGGGATGGGTCCTGTACACAGTTGACTGGGGGGTCACCTTTCTACATAAAAAAGGTGGTAACAGTCTCTGATAAGCTGCTTTTGAAAGTTTTTAGCCTCAGAACTCAGGTAAAACCACTTTTAAAAGCTCATATACTTGAATATATACCCACTAATGCCCACTAACTAGCTAATAGAACCCTTAGCTCAGCTATGAGGCAGAAAGCTAACGATAGGCTTTGTGAGATACAAAGTCAATTACTTTGTGTTGAGTTTACAAAGAGTAAATATGATATGACAGTATGTTTAACAGCAGGACTATCCAAGTCAGTGTCCCCATATTAATGCCACCTGAAGCAGCGAGTTGAATGACGAATGGAATGTGACATCAGTTGATCTCTTGTGTGATAACATTCAAAGTGTCAGTAAGTTCAGAGGGGCGGTGAATGATGTTTGTAGCTTGTGAGTTACAGTTGTCATCCTGTGGTGAGGATGAGGCACTGTAGACACTCAGGCCTCTGTTTTCTGTCCGGTGCGAAGCGGTGCATAGTGAAACGCAAGAGTTGTTGCTAATGTCTGACTAACGCAGTTGTCATTTTCACGCCCAGCAGCCACGTTGTTTAAGGGGACGTTTACATGGCGACTTTTCACCCAAAAACTTTTCCTTCTATTCATACGAGAACGCGTGTTTTCGGGGACTGAAACCGCAAACTTTTAAAAACAGGTTCCAGAGTGGAGGCTTTTCAATACATCACCATACCTTTGTCATGTAAACAAGCAAAATGATGCCGTGTGAACACAGTAGGTTTTAAAAACGCAAAGAAGAATGCATTTTCAGCTAAAACGTTGTCGTGTAAACGGGTTGTAACAAATGTACTTGCACCCATCTGTCCACTGATGGGAGTGTTGATCTTAAAATCTGATATAAAATCTGATCAGGTGCATTTCGATCTGGAGCTGGCTGAAAGCGACTGCTTCACTGAACGCACAGAGACAAAAAAAAAACAGAGAGGTGCTAGGTGGCAGGAGGAAATTAAGATAATTTATTCAGGCTGTTTGAATAATCCTGCCGAGTTACATTTAAAATCACATGTGCATGTTAGCAGCAGTTGTGCTGCTGACACGTTTTTCGTTCAGGCTGGTGCTCTATCTTTCTGTTTCTATTTCAACAACAGCAGCAACAGTAATTGATCTGCCTTCATTTTTCCTCACCAAAGTTCAAAGTTATTGATTACCCCTCAGAAGGTTGTTGACTCAACAAGGGGAAATGTTGAATCCTGGAGGCAAAATGCAATAAGAGATCATAAAAAAAACATCCACAAGGTCGAACTCAACACTTTATTAATATCAAATGCTTTCATCACGAGTAGAGAAGCACTAAGAGGTCAAGTTACTGCTACAACACTGATCAACAAGAGGTATCACTCAACTACACATATACAGCCATCTCTCAGGTACATCACATGAAAGAATTTATATCAGGCACTTAAAGACATATGAACACATCAAATTGAAACATTTATATTCAGACATGACTTGAGGTGTCACGTCCATATATGCCATGTCCACATGTAGTGTTTTAAAGCAAACACATTAGTTTCATCACAGCAAGATAGGTTGACCTGTCACTCAAACAGCTGGCTCATATTAAATGCAATGATGGAATGTTTGCTCATATTAACTGGATTTTGGGGTTATTTCTACCTCGTTAACAGGATGATGTTTGTTTGTTTCATTGAAGCAATATCTGTAAGTAAAATATTGTTAGTAATATATATGAGTAAATAAAAGCAAAATGTGTTCCTGATAACATTTAGTAGTATCCTTCATGCAATCATGTGTTTTATAAAGTGGTGACCCCATTTTTGCTTGTGAAAATCTCAACAACCAATGACTGAGACTTAACAATCAACTCACCAATCAACTCAGAGTCAGGAGGCTCTCTGTTTGTGTGTGCCATTAAAGATCATATCCACTGTAGGTAGTTAGGTACTGCAGGTGTAAGTGGAGGATGCATTTGAAGTGGATTTCATGGGTGAAATCAACCAAACTGAAATCAGACAATGAGGTGGTCTGAAGCGAACAGGGGCACATGGCATCAATACATTTAAGCTGGGGCCATTGGCCCCGTGGCCACGCCTCTCAATCAACACATGTGCATGTCTTAAGAACGGAAGCTCATAGTTTTATAGTCCTATTATCCTCACACATAATATGAACAAACCATTACTTTCACCAGCCCTGACATTAATGCCCAAATGAGCAATACTTAACTCGGACATTAACCTAATGCATGAACAGTTTTGTAGAAACACGTCTACATACACACTCAAAGAAGTGTAGGCTAGATGAGTATGTTAATTTGTCCTAAACCCCTCTGCAGCATGCTGTATATACGTTTTTTTCATTTAATTAATGTGACAGAAATTAGATTGATTTTTGTGCCGTATTATTTTGCCATCCTTTATTATCAGTGCTCACCCATGCAAAAGGCAGTAAACTGTTATGGAAATGAGTGGAGAATGTGCACAGATAAATGTAAAGTGATAGCTGAACCATTCCATTAAGCTTCAGGATGCCTGTATTATATGCACAAATTAGTGCCTTACACTAAGCATGAATGAACTTGAACACTGAATATTTCTCATCAGCAAGTAAAAATTAAAATATCTACTTGAGTGAATTTTGTGGCTGTACAAGCAAAGGTTACTTGTTTTGTCTTGTCATAATAAGGCTGTTCCAACCTTATCATGGTGCAATACAGCCTTATATATAAATCAAGCCGTGGCACACAAGCTGCTCTCACATTTTTTCCTATACACAAGCATATCTGTGTCCCCTTGTCGAGCGCCTGTTTCAGCTGCCAGAGTACTGTGAGTTTGAGCATGTCCTAATGACTGACAAGCAAGCAGTAGCTCATGCAAATCAGGCAGTGGTACCAGAGTTGAACCCCTGCATCTGTCTTGCTGAATTCACATCTGCACTGCTCACAGTACCAATTACAACAGTCCTTCTGGGTGCATATGTATGTGTGCTTGTGTGTAATTGCACTGAAGTTTGAGTGCATCTGTACTATTGCTACTAATCATTGATATTTTGAGCGAAGAGTTCAAACAATAATGTGTTATTTTAGACAAAGGAAAAAAAATCTGTTTCTGCTCTAACGAAAACAAACAAGCAAAAAATATGACATACTGTACAACGAATATAAATTTTAAGGAAACAATAGAGATAAGTGTCAAAGTAATGGGACAGAGTATGTTTGTTTTTAGTGTTATTCCTTTGTGGGGAGGTTAGTTGTTCCATGCCATGTCATAAAAATTAGCAAGCAGTAGAGCCAGTCCTCCATTTTTTATACTGATATATATAATATAATGTATGCATTAGCACAATATCAAGCAATGCAACTCACACACTGTAGGATCTATATACTACAAATACTGGGGTTTATCCTCCACCTATCTATCTATTTAATCTATCCTGTCTATCTTTGCTAATTTCCAATTGTTACAGTTGTCATTTGCACACCCAGCACCATGTACATGTGCCCATCTGTGTGCCCAAGGGTATGCTGGTCTCAAACTGAGGTGTTGTCAGGTGCATTGCTGCCGCATTGCTGTCTTGAGGCAGCAGAGAGCGACTGCGCACAAACACTTTGTCTAAAGTCAATGGTGCAGTATTTTTCCATGCTGTTTGAAGGATGCAATATTCAGGTAATACATAGGTGGGTTTACAATGAACAGACATTGCTAGTTTCCATGTGCATAGTCATGCCATTGCAATAATGTGGGACATTTAAACAGCAAAACTAAAAGTGGGAATTATAAACTTGATATCACTTCTAATGTGCCTAGAGGTAATAAAAAGGGGTGTGAAGATAAGGAACATTGCAACACCCTTTATACTCATGTATATCAAATTTACATGGGTTTGCTGAAATTGTCAATTTGTGCAAGTGTACACACTTATTGTATTCGTATGTGGATTTCCACGTATTACACCACAAAAAGAAAGCTAGGCATCAAACCAGTTGTACTTATGTGCCACTTAATGAAAATAGCTCTCTGCTCGAACAGCTGTAAATTGCAGGAAGCCACGGCTTCCGCAGAATGTTTGCAGCGAGCAAATAGGCCTCTCATCCATCCTCTGCCATCTGAAGGTACCATCTTATTCTCAACAGATGGCACACAATACCAAGAGTGACTGAATACTAATATAGCTCCCCCATCCCTTCTGCATATATGGATAAGACACTCAACAGAGAGTCAGAGCTTTCTTTGTCTTCACATCTATTTCTGTTACTTTAATGCATGTTAGCCAAGTGTTTTCATGCTATCTGGTTGTTTTGTGATGCAATCTTGGATATATTTGCTTCCTGAATGTGGACTGAGGCAGGCAAGAAGACAATCAGTCACAATGTTCACAGCATAGTGTGTCCTCATTTAACCCACTTAGGATTTTGAGAGTAGAAGCTAAAAGTCGTCAGGGCGTGTTTGGTATTTTGTGCAGGTATTTAAATGATATGTAAATTAACTGGCTGATATTTGTTTAAAAAAAAGAAGCTAATAGCAGCCCCAGGTTGACAATTCATCTTTGCATTTAATTGGCATAGTTCTCACGACAGAGGGATTAATAGCAACTATGAAGGATCATTACACCCTCCATTCATCTTGCTCTCACTATGCAAATCATTTGATTGAAAGCATTCGATACATCTCTTGTACATCTATAACAGTACTTAACACAGTTTAATGGTTTTTGAGTTGAATAGTAGTACAATCTTGAGAGTAATATGGTGTGTACTAGATGACCGGGAGGCCAAGAGGTGGTTCAGGGGGCAAAGAAATGCTGCCTTGGTGGCATTAATTACACACTTATAGTGAGTGAGCAGATAGCTGTGTAGACATATGAAAAAATAAGAATCTGTGGTATAAATTCATTTTTAAAAGCTACACAATCCATCTCACACAAACATATACACACAAGTGAATCTTCTCAAGAAGTGTGCCCCCACTGAGTATTAATGAGGGGTCATAAACCCTGAAAAACCTCCGTCTACCAGAGTCCAGGGTCAGCAGGGCCACAGTCTTAAACTGATGAATTAAACATCACTCTATCCGTCTGGCGGATATAAATATTTCTCTTCCATTCTGAGTGGAGTAGTGTGACACAAGGCCAGAGTCCTTCCACAGACTCCCCGACAGAGTTTGACATGGGGGGAAGATGATGATTGTTGGTGTAATGGGATACAGGGTTAGGCACAGTTGTAGAGTAGGTTTCATATTAGACCTGTGAAATAACATTGTATACTGTAGAAGGAGGAGTGTGTGTGTGTGTGTGTGTGTGTGTGTGTTGCTGGTGTTGTTGTTGTTGCCATGAACAGAACTCATGGCTGCTTCTCAGAATGACAGCGTTGTATTAGCACTTGATAAGCTGAGTTATGCCGGATAAAGATGAGATATCATGCTACATTGTTATGAACTTTCAAACTCATATGGTTACCACTCCTATGAGCCTTTTTTATATTACACTTCTCAGAAGCCAGGTCAGTCTTACACTTCCCCAAAGCTTTTTTAGATACTTCTTATCCATCGGTGCTGCAGTATGTCACTGGAGCGTGGGATAATGACATAATGAGGGAGATGGGGGGATATCTATTAACATGCAGAAACCTCAAGCAGATCCCAACTCAAGGTCTGAGGCCCTCTGCCTTGACTGGTTGGGTTGAGAGAGAGCGAGAAAGGGATAAAAAAAAAAAATGAAAGAGAGGAAGATGAGAGAGACAAAAGGGGATTGAGGAACAGAGACGCAGAAATGTGACGACCACTATCCACGGAATCCTACGTGAAGAGAGACCACCAAGGAGAAGTTGAGTTAGTAACAGGCATTGATGTGACATAAATGCGTAGAGAAGGAGAGGGAGAGGAGGAGAAACACAATGCAAAGTACAATATTAACAGCTGACCTCTCCAGAAAGCCAGTAAGAAATGTGCATTATTAGCTATTGAGAAGGAGGAAAAAACAGAAAGTCTCCGCACTATCCAATATTACATATTTTTTTTATCAATTCCTACAAAAGTTGCTGAATATTTTCTCTTAAGGTCTGTTTTCTTGTTCCATATTGAGGAAACGTCTATCATCCATCTTTCTTTCCATCCTCCCTAGTCTTCAAACTTTGGAGTTTGTACTCTGGCTCCTTCCTGAGGACTGAGAACGAGAACAAAGGCCTGTGTTTGAAATCATAAGGTCGAATGCAGGTCAAGCCAATAAGGGATCAAAGCGTGTGTTCCCAGGCACTGAGGAGGAACCGCTGACTTTGATCTGCACCTTTCTATGGACAGGATGGTGAACTGCTGCTCACTGCTTTGGATCTGTGTTTACTTCAGAGCAAGGCTACTGGCAAGAGAATTTTTTTTATACTACAGCGTGTTAGAAAACAGAACATGTACAAGCACAGGGATTTGGCTAATTAGAGAAAAGGATTCAGACGTATATATGGAATTTTTGGATTAGAATAACCTCTTCAGAACCTGTTATCATGGGTCATGTGCTCAGATAATGACTCAGCAGTGAGGGTACCAGTGACGAAGCAGGTCCGGGGACTAAAGACACCTGCTGTGAAGAGTCCTCCACAGGAGGTCTCGACCCAGACAGTCAGTCTGTCAGTGGAAGCTCACAGAGCACCAATAGACCTGGCAATCCTGAGGGTCATGACATCCAAAGCAAAACGTATAAAACTGACCAGGAATATTAAGGTGTCTTAATGTAACATTCACTACCTTGTGTAAAGATATTAATACTTGTGACTTCCTCCTCTCTCAGTCTGTTTGTCGAGCTGTGTGACCAGGCACACACGGCCCTGCCAAGCCTGTCACAGCGTTGAGATGTGTCATCAAATTACAACTTATCAGGTAGAATTAAGCATAGAAACTTCTTAGCTTTTATTTATTAATTTGTTTTTAATTTATTGGTTTATTTAACATGGACAATGCATATTAATGAACATTGCTGTAAATGTGCCAGAGTTAGCCGAGAGCCTATTTTTCATCTGTAGTATACCTGGACAGATGTTAAAAAGTCACCCTAAGAAAAAAACAATATAAAATTGCTAATTTAGTCATCATTTGTGAGCATGCAGAACAAAGGGAAGAGGAAATATTTAAGTTAAATGAAGCATCATTCAGGACCCAATGCTACAATGTGAAGTACTAATTAAAACATGCAATACAGGGACTAAAAAAACAACACCTGCAAAACAAATAAATTCATGATAATAATGTTAATGTTAATGGAAAACATGGACTGAAGACAACATTGTGCAACATGGTTAGAAGAGATACTGACTAAAACATGCAAAGCAGAAGCACAGAAATAAAAGCATGACCAATATAAAAAAAACAAGCAAATCAGTCTGACACAGTAAAAAAATAAAAACATGGAACATGAGGGCAGATTGACAGTAGCATAGCGACAGGTAGCGGCAAGAGAGGTTCGGGCACTGTTAGTGTTGACAGACTTGAGTACTAATCAACCATTTCTTTAAAAGAGCTTTAAATAAACTGTATGTGTCAAGTTCTCTAACATTTGTTCGGATGGAGTTCCATTGTAGTGCAGCTTTAACAGAGAATGCAGACTGACTGAAAGCACTTTTCCTGAGTGGGATAATGCAATCCCCTCTTGCTGCACCTCTTGTAAAGCGTAATTCAGTTGTTCTTGTTTTGACAAGCTGTCTGACTGGAGGACATCTAAACGTCTTATTGTGTTTTCCCAACTCAACAAGTTTTATTTTTTCAATCTTGGACAATGATGATAGTGTGCTGTGTTTAGTCGAGGATTTTAAGTGTGTGTATGTTTTTTAAGTAGTGTTGCTAGCCTGCGACCAGGTTGTTCAACAGTCAGTGATACCGGAAATGACCACAGAGTTGCATGCACATCTTAGCTGCCTCCATTGACGTGCTCTTGAATGTGCCAGAAATGCGAACATATATTTTGCCGCTGCTCAGGACAGATGCCCTTCGATGTCAATCCCCCTGAAGAGTTTAAGCGCCAAAGACTTTCCGACAGACTAATTGTCACATATCATCTGATGTAATAAACTATCATATTTACTTCAACCAATAGTCTCTCCTGATTGAAATATTTTAAGAGGGTGCAGGGTAGAGTTATGATTGAACACGTAATTTTATTTCGTTTGTCTATTGCATTAAATATCAACAACGACCATGCAGTCATCCTATCAACATGCCCATCGTTCCGGTACAAGAGAGGAATGAGAGACAGCAGCAGAGGACGCTCTCTGTCTTTTTTCAGCACAGCCTGACCTAAAATCTTATAATAGAGCAATGCTTGTGATGGTGTGTGTTGCTAAAAGCTCCCTCCATTCCAACCCCTCCTTGCTAGTAGTCTGTGAGGGATTCACACCAAGTTCATTTACCATTTGTTTTGCTTGCACCATCAAACCCTGTCACCATCAGAAACTGTGATATTTGAGGAAGAGGCAGGCCAGAGCACACACACACACACACACACACACACACACACCCCTCCTCCCAAAAGAAAGGAAAGAGAGGCTTGTTAAATCACTTCTTGTCACGCAAGCCTCCACTTCTTTTTTTATTTATTTATGACCTAGTGACTAAAAAGTGTGCCGTTGTCATCACTCCCTCTGGTGCTTAAAATGCAGCTCTGATTTTCTCTGCAACCCATGGAGAGTTATGGAAGCTATCAGGAAACACAGTCACAGTATTACTGTACGGCATGGTTCATTTAAAGCTCAATGCTGAAAATAGTACAGCTGCACAATCTGGCAAAACGTTATCTTTCCATCCCAAAACTGTTTACCCTTAGCTTTACAGACCCTCTTCTAACAAGAACAATAATTTTTTTTTAAAATAGCATAGGTATGTATTGTATGTTGTCAGGGCATCCATGTGATTTGAGTGGATGTCTGTAGATCTGTGCATTTGGTGTTCAATTTAATAAAAACATTTTTTGCCACAGTGGTTCAGAGTAAAACCACTTTATCATTGCACAGCAAACATTCTTTTAAAACAGCATAGAAGTCACTGCAATATTGACATATCAACACCAACCTCTGAATTCACCTTTAGACCATCTCCCGTCTGTTATTTGTGTTTGTAGTGAAATAATTGTTTTTTTAATTAAAAATTGTGTAATATGTAGGCCAAACATGCATAAAACATGCAAATACAATCATTTATATTAGACCAGACCAGGAGACACAGCCATGGCAAAATACTCCAGAATAAAATCTAAGGTTAATAGCTTTCTATGTTCAACTGCATTTCTTCAGATAAGTAAATTATTTGCAGGGGCCAGTCATATCGCACAGTTAGCTTTGCATTCAACAGCCTTACAGGGTTGATCCCTATAATGTGAGGGACTGATCCCTATAATTTATGTGCATACTGCGGACCAACCCTATTAGAGCAGAGATATTATATACAATTATAATTAGCTTTATAATACAGTGCTGCATGTTATATCTCAGTCAAACCAAATGGTGGTAAAGTGTGATAGAAAAGTATATATATATATTAAAAACCTTTAAAAAGAGTATTTTTCATTCCCAGATATTAAGACTTTCTCTTGCAATTCTCTTTAACCTTTTTTCCATAAATAATTATCTTTTCATTGTCCCCTAATTTATTCTCTTTCTCTCTCTGCTCTTCAACACTCTTTAACCACATCTTCTCCATCATATCCTCTTCCTGTGTGTCAGAACAAAACTAAATTGAGCTGAAATTGATGGCCATACTTTAATAATCATTTCAAGTGTGAATACAGGTGCCATGTTCATTCAAAGAAATGTCCACTGTCATACTGAGTTGACCTTTAATTCTTCATTTGATATCAAAATGTCAACTCATGCAGCACAATCAGAGTCTCATCAGTTCCATCCCTTATTCAAACAAGTAGTCTCACTGAGATCTGGATCTCTTTTTCAAAGAGATCAAATTTTTTCCAAAAAAATGAACACATGCAGTTAAAACATTGAGTGGCACACAGAATTTACTGACAGAATTACCAAATCTAAAAATGTGTTATATATTGGTGACTTATATGAGCCTAACCAAACTCAAGATTGGGAGTGAGAAGAGAAACAAACAAAAGATGGATGGTGTTTTAGAGGAGTGAAGTGAGAGAGCGAGTGGTGCCATAAATAGCTGTTGATAACAATGTTAGAGCAAAGACTGTAGTGAGAGAAGCGTAGAGAGGGGCTATGTTATCGTCCTTAAATACCATTTTCTTTTTCCATGTAGAAGTGAATGGATGGGACTTGTATTCAGTGCATAGTATTTACCAATTTTTCTAATTGTTTGTGTTTATTCTTCACAGCACAGACTTGAGTAGGACACAGTATTTTCTAATAAGTGTATCAGTGGTGTGATTGTAATAACCTGTGGTTTGAGTCGTCACAGTGTTTTCTGTTCTTATGTGTTTGTGATTAAAAAAGGAATGAAATGTTAGGTGATAAACAAAAGAGATTGTTCTGTAGGGGAAAAAAGAAATTTGATCTAAAAATTAAAACTAAAAAAATAAATAAATAGAAATTAAATAAAATATAAAACAAAACAAAACAAAAAGGTTAAAATCAGATTCACAAAAAAAAAGTGTAGAATCAGAGATAGGCTTATGACAAAGTATCACCTTGTAGATATTCTTACTTACTACATGCAGAATGTTATGAAATATTATATCATGTGTCATTATTTTTACAATCAGTCATATTAATTATCTCAACAACAGCTTTAAGAGCTAATCAAACGAATGCATGATGGAAACGAAAACAAACAATGAGAACCCAAACTTGCCTCTCCAAATGATTCATGTATTTTCTCTGATTACTTGTTGAGTCTTTATAAGCATAAATTTCAACAACTTCAAAACAATACATAAATAAATAATAAATCAAAATCTGAAGGACAAAGATTCAGTTTAGGTCTGTAATCAGCAGTGAGTTGCTGGTTGAGGGTGCAGAATCGGCACAACTTTGATTAGTCGTCTAATGAATGTTTAATAGTTGTGTTGTGTGTAATAAATTCAATTAACAGTGTTTCAGAAAAACAAAACAATGTATCTAATAAATGTTCAGGTTTATTTAATCAATTTCTTTCATTATACTTTAATTAATTTAACTTATAAACCAGGGTAGAGGTGACTATACAAATGAAATAAGAACTAACCTTCAAGATATACTATGTTTATTTTAGACAAGACAGTATTATTTTATGTTGTTGTTGTTTTTCAATTTGGTCACATTTAATAAGAAACACAATAGTACTATGCTGTGCATTATTTTCAAAAATGACCTTAACTGAACAGTTGCGATGGCTAAAAATGACATGACATGCAATCAGACAGATTTGAGAAAATATTGCATTTAAAAATGTTAAAAATGTTCTTGTGTTCTTACTATTACATTACAATGATTCTTTAACATTAGTAATGTATTCTGTTTTAAATGATGAAATAATTTAGAAAATGTGTCCAGAAATCCAAATGTTTTCAAATTATCATCGACATTCTAAACCCCACATCGATCAGACCAGGCTGTGCTTATTTTTTTTTCACTTTCTTACTCTTTCTGCCCTTCTGCACACATCTGTCTCTCTGC
Source organism: Chaunax sp. Z400 (assembly GCA_037577475.1). Taxonomy (NCBI): domain Eukaryota; kingdom Metazoa; phylum Chordata; class Actinopteri; order Lophiiformes; family Chaunacidae; genus Chaunax; species Chaunax sp. Z400. Next base: position 15,500,528 of record CM075196.1, on the reverse strand, counting down.
CGGCATGTGATAGACTGAGTTGGAAGTGCAAATTATCCTCTCAGCATGCCCTTGCCCTTGTAGCCCTGGTTTTCCTCCTCCTCTCTGACTCATTTCACTTCCTTCTCCTTTCCTCTCTCTTCCTTCCTTTAATTTCCCACTTCACAGTGTGCTGGACAGGTTGTGTCTTTATCATAAGCACCCTTTAATCTGCTTTGGAAAATACATTGTACACAGTTGAAGCGCCCTAATTGATTTATACAGTGTAATTACGCTTTCTCGATCGTCTCATAAATGACAAACCTGGTCCCAGAGCCTCTAATTAGAAGGGAGCAGGATTTGCGGCTAATATAATTCATTACTTCCAAATTAGAGCCAGATAAGTTGTCACAATATAATCATCATGCAAATGAATGGAGTTGTTTTCTGCTTTTGGGTGCCTTGTTTTGTTCTGAAAATAATGCCGTTTACAGCGTTTCCCTCTCTAGCAGTGTTACTGCTGGGTCCCCTGGGCTGTGCTCTTTGAGCTCTAGGAAAAAACCAAAGACGTGGTTTGTCCTTTTTCAAGTTGTGTGCGACAATAAGTCTAAATATCTGACCTCTTACTGCAGCCATTTTCTTATGCTTGATTGTGTCTCAATACTGGTTTGGCCCTTTTTCCAGTTTAATTAATATTCACCCTTTGTGCTGTGGTGGATTCCTATACAATCATCCATTAAACTACTCTCTACTCTCAATAGTCTATATACATTGGGGATGTCACTTTTTATTCACAGTTTGAAGATTTCAAAAACCTAAATATTTAACAGTAATGATCTTATAGAATAAAATTCCCAGTGTCAATGCTGAGCCCACCAATCTATGTGTTGGCTTGTATGTAAAATGGCCATTAATGTCACTCTAGTCTACTGCATGCACTGTTGCCCCGTCAGTAAACTCAGATATTGGTGTTGTCATTGTCAGTGTAAAAAGGAGGCCACTAGCAAAGGGAGCCCAACAGATAATCATGACACCAAACCATCTGGGAAGTAGTGTAGCCATTTAGATTCTTATGCTAATACAATGTGCTTTGCATTGTGGGTTGAGGAAAGGTTACTTGCTGAATATGAAAAATGAAACTGCCTTGATATGAGGTTTTACACCTGTAATAATAGCAAATAGCAATAATACCTGACCTGTGAATGCAGATCCTACAGGTCCTTAGCACCAAACTATGTATGTGAATCCAATCCATAACACTTTTGGTTTTTGTATCAACCTGCTAAAAAGTTGTTTTTTTATTTATTTGGTTTACTTGACATTACATGCACTGTAATGTCACGATTGTGGGTGCACAAATTGGGATGTCGTTGTGATGTTTTGACTTTCCGTAATCAAGACAGAAACTGCAGGTGGAAGTGTGCCAATTAGCACAGTCCCATGGACTGAATACATATATGGCTCTCATAATTAGCAGTGCAGGCATACTATAAATCCTTCGCCATCTGAAACTTTTTTTGTGAATTACACGTGAAGCTGACATTGAAAGGCATTTCTCCTCGAATCAGATTTCTTTGACTGGTTAAAAGCAATGACACGAATGGAATATTTTGCTTAAACAGTTAAGTCACACTATATCCTTTGTGTAATGCTGAAACATGTCCTCTCTTTGCAGCCAATTAATTCTAACTCTCATTTGATAATAATGAAAGCATAAGCTGTTTACAGCTAGATTTAAAACTGTGAAATTTCTACCAAGGATGAATATGAATGCCAGGTGAAAGTTAGTCATGAAAGCAGATTTATGATGTGAAAGCTGTAGATTTTCATTCCAAGACAAGCACAAAAACCTAACTACAGAAACCGGTTGGTGTCCTTGAACAAGTCCCTTAACACCCAACTGATTCAGTGAGATGCTCAGCAGCAGCCGGTTGTAGGTCTACTGGGTGAAAAAGAATTTAACAGCTTGGTGCAAAAGAGTATGCATGCTCAATCAGCCTTTCCGGGATGAGGAGGTATAGTTTAAGTTTGAATGAGTGTGCATATTCAAAGATTCCTGTCTGTCTTTTCGTGCACAAAATCTGCACATCACGTATTGTGGGAGTGATCACACCAATGTCCGTGTGCATCTGTGTGAAATTATTTATTCTATGCCTGATGTTTGGGCTATTAAAACAAACAGCCGTGGGGGTGTGGCTGTCAACACTCATTAGTGTGGCTGTCACCTTCGCCAGTCCAGTAATTACTGGCACTGTAAAGCCACCAGCGTCATTGCACACAACTACCTGAGATAGCATTAGCCCACTTCTGTGCATCCATTTAGGCCTGTCAATTAGTGTGTGCCACAACAAATTTACTAGCAAGAGAATTTCCTGGTGAGAGATGAGCTATTTTGTAGCAGTATGGGGTCGTCAGCGATCTTGATGCTCTTTCATTTTTCTGTCAGCTTTAATGAATGTGTATGCTGGTTTGTGTGCGTGTTGTGCTCATACTGTGTGTAAAGCTGTTCAACAGAGAAATTTAAAATAGGATTTGTAAGTTTTTGTAATTACCCATGGCTTTGACAGTAGCCCTCTTTGAATATACTTTTATGATTTGCTAAATCTTTCTCCCATGCAAATGCTTAAAAGTCAAATGGTCTCTGTCCATGTTATATTATGCTGGTAATCTGTTCTAACATTGTGACTCATCGATTAATACCAGGACACAAATAAGATGTTGTGGTCGATTGTGCTATTGGGTGTGAAATGTTTAGTCATTTTAATAATAGCTCTTATAAATTTCTGTGTTCAAATTCCATAGTCTTTGTGTTTAAAATATAAAATATGTCATTTTAAAGCAGATTTTTTTCTGATAGCTTAAAGAACTGAATTATGAAAGAGGGGAATCGACCAACATGAACATTAAATCTCTTTGTAATTATTTAAGTTTAATATACTTAAATAGACAGATATAGTTATAAAAATAAGTTGAATGTATTAAATTTCTACCACTCCTTTCTCCAATTTCTCCCCTCTCAAAAAATAATTTTTACCCAACCATAGGTGAGGTTGATCTTAGTCTCTTTGGCAAGAGAAACTGTGTTGTTGTTGTTTTTTTTCTTTGTCGCTTTCTTCAGGGCTTATCTTATTCTAGTTTGAAATTACTGTATAACAAAGTATATGTGTATCTACATTTCTTATTTTTTATATAAAGTAGGAGTTAGCATTTGACTTTGGTAAAACTGTGTGGTCTTGTTTTAACCGGTTATTGTTTTGCGAGGCATGCACTGAGCACATTTCGTTTTTATAATTTGACGTTCCTAATATGCATGTTCTCAATTGTTCGGGAATAATTAGTTGGCTGTTATGGGCTGGATGCTGGGTGCTCTATCTACAGCACACCATGAATACCAATGTTGCATTCCCAGCATGAAAGACATTCAGAGATATTGTTGCTGCCCGGCCCAAAAACATTAGGTTTTCAAAACAAAACATACAATGAAAAGTAAATCAAAATATTTTATTGCACTTGTATGTTCTGCTACATTATGCTATCATTTAAATAACAATAATAGATTTGGACCAGTCAGTGTTGCTAATGATTGATGCAGTTTGAGCTCACTGTTGAATTGCAAAATGTTATATAATTTCCTCCACCAATGTTCAGCCTCGGCTTCTGCAGAGTACTATCCTATTTAAGACAATGCAAAAATGCAATGTGTTGGCACCAGCATTGAAAGATATTGATTATTGGTTAAAATGACTATGTTGGCCCCAGTAGCACCAAGTGGTAATTACACTTTTAATGTCCCTGTATTTCTTCATATAGTGCCAAAAGATGCCATGACATTGGGAGCAAGAGAGAAAGTGAGAGTAACAGCTACAGAAAGTAAGTGAGAGGGTGACACTGCTCAGCGTAAAACTGGGCCAACATGAATGGGAGAGGAGAACCAAGGAGAGGTCGATCCAGGGTCGGTGAAGGCCCGGCGGCCATGGATCCTTTTCTTGGAGGAAAGACACTGATAAGGCACAGGTAGCTCATACAGTGCTGAGGTTTAAGAGGGCAGTAAGATAACAGCCTGCTGATAGGACCAACCAACGCAGCTGGACTGCAGATAAGAGCAAGAACTTGTTGCCCTCAACTGGAACAAGACTTCTCATTTGTGCAGAGCTGGTATTTTGTGGTGTTGGCATTAAAGTTTCCAGAATATTCTGTGGTGTAAAAACATGTAAACAATTGTAGGCTGATGTGTTTTGTTCACTTGAATACAGTTAAATATCCCAATCCTTTTCTTTTTATTTATTTGTTTGTTTGTTGCAGTCATCCAAACATTTTGCCTTAATTGTTTTTGTCATTTGATTCAGTTTATTTGAATATTTAATGCTTAAATGGTATCTTATGATATTAAATCCCTTGTAGCATTGTCTTTCAATTGGTCTATCCTCATACAATGGTGATCATGAGGTAATTAATATGCTTATTTACTTGTTATTAGAATACAGGTTTAAAATGATTATCTCAGTCACCTTTTTCCACCTATGCTACTTTCATACATTAGTGTATTTAGTCAAAGGTTGTCGTGATGTAAAGTATGACGTGTGCTGCTGCCTTCTTGGCCAGGTCACCCTTGTGAAAGAGATCCTTGATCTCAACGGTTTAATTTTCCTGGTTAAATAAAGGTTAAATAAATAAATAAATAAAATAAAGGTGTTTCCTCCATTTCAATGTTGATATCAAGAGAGACACTGAGAGTTTTGGTAATAAAACATTCAAATTTTAGCAGATGTATTAAAAGACTGACATTAGTGGTGGCCTCTAAAAAATCGGAAATCAGACCAAGCTTAACTGCTGCTGCTCTGACATTACAACATATAATGTGTGTTATTTATGACACACAGCTATGTGTGGTGCACAATTCTGCCTAGAGGCGTGATGAACCTGAGCGGGTTCCCCTTTTATTGTGCATCAGTTAAACACAGTAGTTACTGTAGACCTCCATATGCAGCTCCAAGGGCAGAAAGTATTCGATAGGAGATGTTTCAATTTGTAGAGACACGCCCCCATTTTCTGATCTCTCACATTTAGCATTCGTCTCACTGAGCACGCTCCTCTACAAACTGTGCTTCTGCTGTTTGAAAGCCAACCCAGCCAATACATTAGCCTCCACACATATTAGCAGCAAGTGGTGCAACTTCAGATCCACCCTCCACCCATAAGTCACTGCGTTCATCCGTACACGTAAACTTCTAATTCCCTATAAGCTCTGTCCTTTGTGGGACACCTATGTTTCCATTCCACAGTGTCAGTTGAATCATAACAACAACTGCAGATTTCCACTGCAGATATCGATCGATTATTTCCTCCATGCACATTCTGAAAAATGAATGCGTTCAAAATGGTTAATTAAGGAATCTGAGCCTCAAATATCTCAGAATGTGTCTCAGGATGAATAAATTATTTTTCGAGCAAACAACTAGGTGGTTAGACTGGGGAGCTCCCAGTGAGAATGTGAACTGCAACAAAAGGCTGAGAGTTATCATGCTCAGTTTCTATTCTCAGGACAAATACACACACACACTGTATAAATAAATACATATGTGTGCAAGTGTGTCGTGTGTACACAAAACGTAACGGCCAAAGTTCTGCAGACATTATAGCTGAAGTCATTATGTATTTACGAGTGATAAATAATGTACAACCAAGAACAGTTTTACAGGACTAGTTATATCTGCTTTATAATTTACTGTGGTGTTCAGGGAGGCCAGTCACGCAATGGCCATAATTCAAGTTAACACTGTAAGGCCAACTTCTGATGTGACCAGATTTAACTCTCCCAACTTCATTACCATTTGTGCTGTGGTAGAAACTTAATACACCATCCTATTATTTTTTTTTTTTCCTATTTTTTCCTATTATATATTTTTCTGAACTTCCACTGATGATGACGATTCATATGAAAGTTATCAGCAGACTCTAACAAAGTGGTTTCTTTACAAAGTAATGATGAAGTGCTGAGACAGTGACAGTGGCTGTGCAGATAACATCTTGTCCTTGTATAATAAGCTGTCATATAAAGCCATGCTTTTAAAGAGCCACATGCTGTCATGATGTCGGTGTCTTTTTTCTTTAAATAAAACACACTCATATAAGACAGCCGACACTTTTTATTCATCACGCACATTTGCACAGCTGCTTAGTTAAGTTCACTACACCCCTTACATTACCATCAAAGTTTGTTTGAATCTGATTTGATTTTCTGTGTAAATCTTTTAAGAGCGCTGTCTACCCATTTAGCCCCCGTCTCTCCATCCATACATACACTGACACACACACACACCATGCAAAGCTCCATCTGCCCATCCAAGATAATGGTTTACATTTGTGTTTGCATGTTCGTATAAAGTGTGTGTTACTTTTATAATTATTCGCCTGCATGTATTCATGTGGATGATTTGTGTGCATGTGTACGTGTGTGTGTGTGTGCATATAGGCCTAACTCGTGCTGCTCTTATACTCTGTCAGCCTTCTCCTTCTGTTCTCTTTATGGATCCATCACCACTGTTTCTGCACTGGAAACAGCAAGAAGGAGGGTAGGAATTGATATCAATAATGTTACAAACCCCTGCGGATATGTCCCATACCCTCTATTATTGATGACAGTGTGCTCCCCCTGTCACTAATGTATTACACCATGGTGTCTGGGTACGAATTCAGGCAGCAAGAACTTTTAAGAGTTCACATAAGCATTCAGGAACAAGATGTGTATGTGCATATATGTGTGTGAGTGGTTAGCATACAAAATAATAATAACAGTTGTGAGTTTGGCAAATTTTGTGTGCAACTATCTCATTTCATCTGTCCTTTGTTTTTTTGTTTTTTATTTGGAGGTGTGTGTGTGTGTGTGTGTGTGTGTGTGTGTGTGTGTGTGTGTGTGTGTGTGTGTGTGTGTGTGTGTGTTTGTGTGTGTGTGTGTGTTGTCTTCAAATAAAATCAGAGACAGAAACAAAAAGAAAAACTCTCTTTATTTCTATGCTGAGTGTCTCACTCTAAATTATAATTAATTGACTTTACTTTAAAAAAAAAAAAGTCAGGAAACCGATTGCCTCAAATTTTCCGAGTAAAGTAGATCATTAATTTCAAGTTGTTACAGTTTTTTCAGCGTTAACAACTTAAAATTAATGATGTACTTCACTTGGAAATTTTCAGGCAATCGGAATCGTGAGGTTTTTTTTAATTTAAAGTCAGCTTTTTACTATTTACAGTGCATAAAGACAATGACAAGATGTATTGTATCGTAATTTATGACGTCTGCCTCTTTTAAACAGTTTTTGAGTGCTAATGTTCTTAGTCAACAGGGATCCATGCAGGAGTGTAACGGTTTTAGGGAATGTTGGCCCAATAATTCAGTGCTTTCTGTGTATTTGAACAACTCATCTGGGAGCCTTGTTAAAAAGCTCTGTGTGCTGTCTCTGGCCAGACACCTCCTTGTACCGTATCTTGAAGCAATTAGACTGCACTTAAACTCTGTCTGAGTCATTTGCCTCCATCTCTGAATACTGTTGCTGTAAATTTTCAAGTTGGTTTCAAACATGATTTTCCTCCAATTCTTCTCATCTTCTTTTTCTCACGTGTCATTCTCAACTCTATTTCTCCATTACTTTTACCAGCTCTCTCACACTATGCTTTTCTCTCTCCTGAGTCACCTTCACTCCCTCACCTACTCTTCCTCCTCCTCCTACTCTGCTGTGTTTTATGGCTAAAAGCTGTTATTCCGCTCGGCTGCAGCCCGACTCCTCTCTGTAATATTTCATTCATCAGAACAATTAAAGCGGAACATTGGTTTCCAGGGTGATAATTAGAGTTTGATGAGTGAACCTGAACGCCACCAGGACAGGACAGCTTGATTACTCTCATTTGCCGGTCTCTGTGCTATTCCAGGGTTATTATCCATTGTCTTGTCAAGCAAATAAAGGGAGAAAACAGCCATGAAATGGAGAGAGGTAAGACCTAGAGAGACAGATAGAAATAGAAATATGGAGGTAGAAAGAGTCATGGGAGACTTTGTTTGAGATAAGTGGCTTGTAATAGGAGCAGGTATTTTGGATAGCGATACACCACATAAATTCCGTCTCCTGCTGCTTTTCATTAAAACACCTGTGACATCTCTAACTCTGTGCCCTGCAACAGAGAACCTCCGCTAACTTTTGAGCATACTTAAAATCCCGTTTTTAGTATTTTGTAAGCCCGTAAAAGCATGGTATTCATGAGACAAGCCTCTTCCATCTCCAAACTGACTGAGAAGAGGTAGGCTCATGGGATTTTTGCATTACACACAGAAAAAACAAAAAAACAGTCTGAGGTGCTTCACAGTGAGGGAAACTTATCAAAAAATACAAGAGAAAACTATTTTTGGTTTGCAAAACAAATTAATGAAAAGAAAAAAAAGTTAAATTAAAGAAAAATGCCATACTATGTCAGCTAAATATTTAAAACTTTGTCTGTTATACTAGTCGTGATGAGGTTAGTTATGAACAAATCATCACTGACTTTGTAGCATTCTAATTACAGCTACGGACTGATTTGGGTGAAAAGTTTCTTTGTTGGCACCAATAATTCAAATTTTAATCAAGCATGCATGAATTTACAGACTGGCATTGATATGCTTCAGTATGGCTGTGACGCTCTACACCATTTCAAATCACACACACTTCTGTGTGTGTGATTTGTGTCAACTGCAAGGTTTCAAAGGCCAGTTTCGGTATGTGGGGGCATGGTGGTGCACGTGCATGTTTATCTGCATGTCAGAATTGATTAATTATTTATCACAAGTTAATGTGCTGTATACATTGTATTCTCTCAGAAGTACCAGCTAATCAATTAATTTGTCATTAGCTATTCAAGGTTGTGACCTGGGAGGATCAACCAATGAAAGAGACGTTTAATCTTGACCTCAGGAATACCAAGTAGCACAGTGTGTTTGTCAATATGTGTGTGTTTTCTGTTGTGCACTTCACGTGTGTGTATGCAAACTAAGGTGTGCAAACCTCGAGATGAGAGTGAAGGTGTTAATGCATACTCACGTGCGTGTGTGTGTGTGTGTGTGTGTGTGTGTGTGTGTGTGTGTGTGTGTACCTGTGATGGTGAATGGGGGGATACTGTTGTGGGAGTCAACTAATTGCTGGAGACGTTAGCATTAGTTTGGCAGGTGAGCAGCTGTCAGCCTTTTTTTCTGGATGTAAATGCTGTTGACCTTCTGGAGAACCTGTTTCTCACGGTGTGTCTCTAGAATAATAGCAGCTGTGTGACGTTTGAAGCCAGAGCTGACCTCCCCTTATGAACGCAAAACAGCTTTCCCACCAAGTGGAAGCAAATTGCTTCCATCCCTTCCTCTCTCTTGCTCTTTTTTTTTTAGGACAGCTGAATGACATTTTCATGCGGCGGTGGCATTTACATCTCAATAGTAATCACTTACTTCAAACTTGTGATGCTCCATTTGCTTAACGATTAAGCACAGAGAGGAGGCTGAAAGTATTTTGCTGTTAATTCGATGCTTTAATGAGGCTGGTAATTAGACGTAAATGTTAATGAAAAGTAGGTACAGCAATTCAGAGCCTGGGCAGGGCTTTACACTAAATCCAATTGGACAGGAGATCTCTGAGCAGCGTCGATGCCATGAGATAAATAAGAATACAAATTTCAAGCAACAACAAACAACAACAAAAACAAATGGCTAGCACACCACCCAAAGACCAAAATATATACATATATATATATTTATGTGGGTGATGGGAGAGATACTTTTTCTGTTTTCTAGTAAGAAGATTTCTTTTCAGTGAGTTACAATAATATTCAAACTGATATTTGAATTTAATTCTATTAAAAATGGGTCTCAGCAGGAGCAGGAAAGGAATGCAAGAAATTGAAAAAAAGGACAAGGAAAAGCTGAGAGATAGATGGGGGGATGGGAGGGACAAGCTGATTGGGTGGTGGATGTAGCCTCTCTGTATGTGAGAGAAAGGGAAGGAAAGAGCAAGCGGTGTTCCCCCCTGCAGCAGTCTGTCGGCTCTGCGTTCACGGTGGCTGAGCAGAGTGGAAGGCACAGCCGGGCCGCAGGGAGCACTTGGCACGCCATCAGCTCTGCGCCGGGCACACTCGCTGCCCAGCCAGCACAGCCCAAACACACAAGCATCGACAATCAAAACAACGCCAAACAAACACACAACCAAACACACTGACGACATGTGGGGGGGTGGCACAGACAAAGGAGAGCAGCAGTGTCCTGCGCCTGGTGCTAATGCCTCGACCTGCTCGGCCATATTTAAAGGCAGAGTTGGAGGAACCAGTGAGCTATATACCTAAGCGAGTATAAATGACTAATTATTTTAATTGCACCAATTTACAATTTACAATTAGTTCCCTGAAATCGTTCATTTTATATGTGATGCAATTAAATCTCTGTGCAGCTCTCTTAGTAAAGTAAAAAATACATATATTATACAAAAACTTGTGTAAAATTATTTTTTTATTGATGCTTTTTTGGTTTTTTAATTTGTATGTTTGTTTGTTTTTGATCTTATGTGTTCCACCCTCAAATATGGACAATTTTTTTTTTTTTTTATAAAAATCCAATAAGAAACTCCACAATTCAGTAATGCAAAAAATTATAGAGCTGTAACAGTTTGCATGTTCAGGTTACATTCTGGTGTGCATAGCCGCACACACAAACACACACACATATATATACCCTATGTAAATTGATACATACAGTATAAAACCAAACCAAAGTTCACAACTGGGTTCCGATTGGAAACATTTATCTGTATGCTGTTAGAACCTGTGTTGAGGACCGGACAAGAAGGTATTGGCGTGCGATCCTGTCACACTAATTAAACACAAATTAAATGCCTGAGCTGGCAGACCCACTTGCATCCTTTAAATCTTTTTTTTATGTATTTTTTTTGGGTACAATTCAGCTGCATGTCAGTTACAACAGCAAGAGAAAGAGACAAGACGAGTGTGAGAGTTGCTCTGTTGTTGTAGGTTATGTCAAGGTGGAGCTAATATGATAACGGTGCTGGCTCACTCTCTCTCACTCTCTAGCTTTTTTGACACCTTCTTTATGATGCTCTCTAAACTCAATTCCAAAAAAGTTGGGACACTCTGTAAAACATTAATAATAGAGAATGAGATCATTTCCTAATTCTTTTTTTATGTTAATTTCACAGCTCCACCAGTTGGTCTCTGTGTTTCTAAGAAAATGTCTCAGTTCCTGTAGAGTATTTTGACATCCGGTGGTAAAGGGTAATTTTTCCATCCTGGGCAAATCATAACATGATAATCGGTCTCTCCTTTACCCCTTCTTTCAAAGTGCCAGTTGTCTATGTGCCAGTAAGGCTATATAAAAGAAACACAAATGGCAGCACCATCTGGTTTGCCCTGCTGAAGAGGAAAGAGAGAGATATTGGGGGTTGCTTTCCAGGTGATTTCAATCAGCTCCTTTGCAGCACAAGAGCCAATCTATCAACAGCCCCCAGGCAGCAACTCTCAGGATCCTTAAATATGCCAAGACAAGTGCCAATGGGATCCAAGTCCCAGGTCTTTGGTTCCCTCTGGACGGCGATGATGGACAAAGCAGGGCTATTTATTGCCTATGCTGCCTTGAGGTGAAAACAAAAAAGAGCAGTTATTTTGAGCTTCATTTGCAGCCCAAAGGGTGAGACAGAAACACCTCAGCATGGGATGACTAAAGTAAGAAAAAATGTGTGATGGTAGTTTTTCAAATTAGAACTTTTGAGACAATGAGTTTGAATCCAAGTGGTTGCTACTTTCTGATCTGTGATCTGTCTTCAAAAGGCTCACCACAAACCGCGATGCTCAGTTTTGCTAATTAGCCCATGCTTTGATGTCAAATCAAGCCAAATAAAATTTGGGATTATTTCAGGCCTATCCTAATACTCACACACCCACATGCAAGTTGGAGTAGTAATTGGTGTTGCTGATTGCAGTCCATTCCTGGCCCTAACTATATTGTAAAAGATTGGGCCAAAATCAATCACGTCTTTTCCTTATTTTTAATATGCAATTTACTCTTTGTGTTTCCATGGATAGTAGCCAGTTTCCATTCAAACTGAACTTAAATCTTTAGCCACATTTTCAAATAATCTGCAAAAGAAAATGCTAATTAATAGTTTCCTCTAACACTATGAATACTAGCAGTTGAGTGCATTGAGATAAACTGGTGGTGGAGCTAATCAGAAAATGTGATGAAAATATTGTATTGATGTTAACTTCATGTCTCAATTTGAAAAACATTAGTCACCCCATTTTGTCCTCTTTTGTTTCCTGTCTTCAGTTGTGTGGATGCTTGATTGATAATTAAATAATTCACCATGCCTCAATATCGTGATTTATTTCTTTTGTTTGCCCATTTAGTCATTGCTTTTATTGTTACAACAACTTTCACACCTTAACCTTACAAGATTGTTTTTTATTTTTATTTTTTTTTAAATTTCTAATACACACCCTCACGGTTTTAAATACACTATTTTAGAATTCACATTAAAAACAACTGGATTTAAATGCACACAGTGTTACTTTACACAGCTACAGTAGTGATGCAGTAACACAGAGTGGACAGTTCTGACTATAAAGTTCGGCAACTGGAAAACTCGAACTGCTGATACCCTTAAATAAGCTTTGGTAGAATTTTGAAATATATTTTTACACAGAGCAAGGACTGGGGATTTTGTACATGATATCATACTGTGAAGTAACTTTATCAAACCTTCATGTCCAGCATGTAAAGCAGTAATCAATACAATGACCAATAGCTCTTTTAATGTACATATGTGAGTAGTGTATAAAGACAGGCTTTAAAAGGTGTGAACCCATCCTTTAAAAGTTACTATTTGATTCTTCCACAGAACTATTTGAAATTAATTGTTACAATATAAAAAAAGTAATTTAAACGGCCTTGTAAGAGTCTCAGGGTTGCTGAGATTTTTATTCTTTACACCACAAGTCTTCAATGCACCAAGCAACTCTGGCCATGAATAATCCAATGCCATTCAACCATCATACACTAATTAATTAACAACTTCCTATTTAATCCTAATTAAACAGGTTGTCAGCAGGGGAATCCTACCTTGAAATTTTTGTCACTCACCTTTTCTTGGATCCAACCCCACAGAGTTTGACTTGTATATAATTAGACAGGTGTAGCCATTTAATTGCTTCTTCTTCACATTAATTAGCAGTGGATAATTAGTAACGATGAACACTAATCTGGGTACTACACCTCTATATCGTCCAGAGATGAGGGAAGTCATGTAGTCAAAAACAGTTCAAATGCATCATTTTATTTTTAAATAAGTCAGCAACACACCTTATATTATAGAGATTAATTTAATTTCAAATGTCAGTTTCCATCGAATCATTTGTGTAACACTCATGTACCCAGGAGGGATAATGGATTTGTGTGTTTCAAGGCATACTGCAATAAATCCCATGACCACTTTTTTTCAACAATCCCATGAAAAAATTACTCTGCAGGAATAATTAAAAATACATTACATAATATTTATGTTGTTCTAACACAGAAATTAAGATCATTTTCCGCATTATGCCTTAAGTATGTAATTGTAGGATCATACTGTGATGAAAGTTTCCCATGGGAGAGGAGCTGACTCAGGTGGTAAAACGACCGGAGCAAATCAAGCTTAACTTGAATTTTTAAAGCAATTAAAGGATTTTGTGGTATACAGTTAAAGTGTTACATGAAAAAATAGCACTACACAAAGAGAGATGTGCACAAAAGAGGTGTCTGGTGAGAAACATAAGTGATGATGATGGTTATTTGAAAATAAGCTTCTCTACCTACCTGAAGGACATGTAGGATGGCAGTAGGGTGAATTTCATAGTAACTAGAAGGGCACTTATTAGATCTCCTTCCTCCATCAAGGCCCAACAGTCGCTTTTAATTAAATTAACCCTAATCCAAATCCCAACAAGACATGTGCGCCATCAAAATGGCTGCTTTCTGGGTTCTGTTCAAGTAAGTAAAGTTAGTAAACTCATGCCCCCATTCTTCCACCCAGTTTCATGGTAATCCACGAAGTAATTGTCAAAAACGGTAAATAAAAAAAAGCCCTATATTGCAATGTTCAAAAAAGTAGAGAAAAAAACCTGACTCCGCCCCTTTATTTGGACCCACTTAAAAATGAAATGGGCTCGTCTCTGTCATAGGTCCAACCCTCCCGCTCAGTTTCAGGAGAATCTGTAGTAGTTTTTGTGTAATCCTGCTAACAGACAAACAAAATATGCCACTGAAAACATGACCTTTTTGGTGGGTAATAGTGATGGACAGATGAGGGACTGGAACAGAAAGAGAGATATACATAGTACTTAATCAGGTATAGATAATATGAGGTAAAAAAAGAAAAAAAAAAGGACATACAAAACAAGAGATGGTGCAGAAAACAGATAGGAAGGGTGGTGGGCAAGAAAATGAGAATAGTTGAGGAAAGAGAGAAAACTCAGTCTCAGAAACTGTGCGCGAGAAAGTGTGAAAAGAGGAGGAAGAAGTGAGAGCCATGCATGTCCAGCAAGTTAATATGTGTCTTCAGCGTTAACTAACTTCTCTAATTTTGCCTCTAAATGAAGATGCACAGTGTATTTCCTTTACCCCTTTTTCTACTCAGTGCCAGTTGTCTATGAGCCAGAAAAAGTAAAAAAAAGATGCAAATGGAAGCACCATCTGGAGTTTACCCTGCTGAAGGGTGAAGAGAAGTGTGGAGGGGGTTGATTTCCAGGTGATTTCAATCAGCTTTACTGCTCAAGAGCCACTCTATCAGTGGCCCCCAGGTAGCAGCTCTCAGGATCCCTAAATATGCCAACACAATTGCCAATGGGAACCAAAACCCAGGTTTCCGAACCCCACTGGACGGTACTGATGATGGACAAAGCAGGGATGTTTATTGCCTATGCTGCCTTGGGTTTGAAAAATAAAACGAACAGTTATTTTGAGCTCACTTTGCAGCCAAGAGGGAGTGACAGAAACACTTATCAGTGTGAGATGGGAATGACTGAAGTGAAGAAAAATGTGCACGTATGTGAGTTTGGGCTTTTAAATTAGAACTTGAAAAGGCTGACTTGTGAAACTGATTTTGAATCCAAGTGGGCACAGTTGATACTTTCTGACTCAGTAAGATCTTCTGATGCAGACAGACAGATTGTGTGTGTGTGTGTGTGTGTGTGTGTGTGTGTGTGTGTGTGTGTGTGTGTGTGTGTGTGTGTGTGTGTGTGTGTGTGTATGTGTGTGTGTGTGTGTGTGTGTGTGTGTGTGTGTGTGTGTGTGTGTGTGTGTGTGTGTGTTCAGCATTAACTTCTCTTAAGCCTTTTCAGGACTATAACAGGTTCTTGGAGTTTACAGCTGTCAACACACCATTAACGATCTAAGATTGAGAGTAATTGTAACAAGTTACCGCTCACTCCTGCAATAGCCAAACCTTATTCTCACAGATGAAAAAAAATTAAAAAAAACTTTTTTGCAGTACCAGCATATGGAGTCTTAAGTGCAGGGTCATAATGAAGCACCACCATGCCACTGCTCTCCACATATGAATTATATATTTCCTTGTTGGCTCCAGTATTGGATCAGTGAGGGCTGAGGAGAAAAGGCCTTCTTTCCTTCATTAATAAATCACTATCTGAACTTTCACGCACGCACACTCGCAGGAGCTGCACAATGAAACACATCTAAACACAGTGACTCTACAGAAATAGTGTGAGTGATGGATAGCTCATAGCGTCTTTCCAAAAAATATCTAAATGGGTTACATCAACTGTTTATGATAGAAGGGAAAGCTAACATATCAATTATCCAATATAATAAAAAGCAGCTTTCATTATTTTTTTTTTTTTACATAACTGATAGTAACTTACTGCAGCCAAAAAGAATTTAATATAATTTTATTGCCATCATCCTTCATTTAAGCATTCTCCAGTCCACATACTGCTTCAGGGGCTTTTTTGGAAGAAAAAAAAACATGCTTGTCATATATTTTAATGACATAGCCTATTTGATGCAGATATTTATTACCTTCACATTTGTGGTGAGATTCAACTATACTGACCACTGCATCTTGTAAATGTCAGTAGTTACATTGGCTTTCAAAGCCTGCATCAGTCAGATGGTATTTTTCTAAAACTTGACAGTAAGTGCCAACATAGGAGAGGCTATAATTAAATCAGTCCACCGCTGCTTTGTAGATGCACTGTAAATTGGACTGTCATTGGTTACCAATATGACGTCAACTTAAGCGTGTGTTTCTCACCCTGTTGGACCAGGTCTGTCTGGCAAAGAGCCTGGTCACAGAGCGTGTTTTGTGTGTTAAACATGCAGGTGAGGTGGTGGTACAGAAGAAGGCCTCGGGGTATTGGCTGACACTCAGAACACATGTGAGTCCTGGCATACCATAGCTCACTCTAGCATATGCATAACATAACCGCACTCTGCTGTGTTGACATTAGTTAAATGATCACAGGGGGTCACCGTACAACAAATACAGGTGGCTGCATATGTTTATAGGGCGTTGATATATGAGCAGTGTAGCAGCTCTCAATTAGCTTTCCACCCTAAAAAGTTCCTGATCAAGTCCACTCATGACTGTCTGTGAGGTAATAGTAAGATGTTCCCATATCCAGGTCCGCTGTCAGTGATTATGGCTCCGTAGTGAGCCATCAGTCAAAATTAACAGCCTCATCGAGCATTCAGGACAAGCATCAATTAAAATCAGTGGAGCTCAATATTGTTTTATGGTATATTTACATTTTAAAGTTTGATTTAATTATCCCGGGGGCACAGAGCTTCCACAGTGGCCCTCCCTCCCTCAACGCCCACACACCACTCTCTGCCATCAAACTATGGAGGGACATAAAAGACAAAGTTAGCACTGAGCTGGACACTCTTCCCTGTTGAAGGATGTACAGAAGATTTTAATCTTTAACCAGCAAATGGGAAAAGGGGAATAAATGTCTGCATTGTTTTGTTTCAAGCTCAAAAAAACAGATATTAACGAACCTCCAGTGAAAACAGTCTCATCACAAATGAACAACCTCTGCTGAAGAATCGTTAAACAATACCATGATGCTGCATCATTTAACACCTGGCGAAAAGGTTTTCCTCTCATCTTCATGTATAAATAATTGGATGCAGTTGCAATCATGTGCAGAACTTAGGCAATAATAAGTTACGTGTGATTAAATTACAGCACAGCACTGGCCACAGACCTGTTTCATCTCCCTCATTCCTATGGTTTCTCCACTGTCTCTAATAAAGGCTAGAGAATTAGTTTGATTTAGTAATCCTCACTCCCAAATTGAACAGGAATAAATGTGGGCTTGGTATAAGAGATGTGTTACATAAAAGTCCAGAACTAGATTTTAATATTCACATATAAGATAGACATAAGGCACATTTATTGCATCATGCAGCTGTGCAACATTTGATTTGCAAATCTGTGCGCAGGCTGAATTTTCAGATTTGTGACTTTTAATATCATATTCATCTCAAAGATATCCACAATGAGATCATATAGTATAGTTTGTACATCATCTGAAATAATCCATTCCACAGTGAGTCAGTATGTTCATGTTCGGGTCTATGAGGAAACATTAGTTTTAATGCACACAAGCATTATCATGGTATAAATACCTGTCAGTCTAATTATTTATCTTTAAGACAGTGTATCACCATGATTTTTGCTGGGAAAAAAAGCTTGTTGCTTCTGTAAAAGGTGCTGGCAGTATTGCTTTATAAGCCTCAGTGCATTCAAACTCTAAGTAGCTGTCTAGTTCAGCACAACAGACAGTTACGGCCCAGTGGCAGTAGCTGTCCATTGTGCTGAACCAGCGCTGCTGCATGTTTCCACAGTGCTTGTCCAGATCACTGGAGTTTCTGTGCTTTCATTTAGGGAACTGCTGTGCCGTCTAAAGGCTCACCTCTCCATTAATGTTGTATCAGAAAAAGGCAATACTGGTCTTTGAACCCGGCTTCTTCACATTCGCATCTACTGTTTCCTGTTTCCTCAGTAAAGAGTGGTGATACTGCTTTCTGCTTGCGTATGGCAAGTTTTGTCCAGTTTTCAGGAATTTGAGAAATGTGGGAGTATCTATCATAAGAACTTCTCCTGATGCTGTCCTTAGTCAATAGTGAAGAACATCTCCGACTTGACAACACACACTCTGATATTATGAGGAATACAAACTATGAGCTCTGTTTTATTGGCTCAAATGCAAAAATCTGTGACCAGAGGTCTGGGGGGCAAAAGCTGCATGGGATATTTTTGCTGATGCTGGTGCAGCAGTATAATGTGCAGATTTAAACAAGTAGAAGATTTGATATTACAAATAATTATCTTTTAGCCTGTTATAGTATGTCCCCATGAAATATTATTGCTGTGATAGTGCAGGAAAACACATTTACAGTGGAAAACAATGTCCTGGCAGTAAAATGCACAAGCCTTTCTTTTCTACTCCAGGATTAGACTTTGTTTGAGGGGCATTTAATTGTCTACATTGGTAGAGGGAGGAGCTGGGACTGACTGAAAGTGCAGCAGAAAAGAACAAAGAAGGTGTAGGGACAAAATGACACATAGGCAAGATTTAAAAGAAGAGGCACTCAATGAAAAGATAGATGGAGTGCATTAAATGTGTGAGAATTGGGGGAGGAAAACATGGCAGAAAACTAAGATGAGGTAGATGGAAAAAGTGATGGGGAGAGAGTATTATGAGATGGAAAGCTAAGGAACATTATGAGAGGTAGGGTGAATTGTGGGAAAACATAGAGGGATCTACAGGTAGAGAGAGAGAGAGAGAGAGAGAGAGAGAGATGGGTGTTGATGGATGAAGGAAGTAGGGTGAGGCAGAGGGGAAACTATGTATTAAGTCAATGGGATAATAATGTGTCAAAGCATGACCAAGCTGTGAAAATGGGAAAATGTCTTTCATCATCACTAAAGTGTCCTCTTCCTGACCCCTTCAGGTGAAAATTAAAATGGTGGGACTCGATGAGAAAACTGTTTCAATTTACTTCTAAGTGAAGTAACATTGATTCTGGGTTGAAAGAACGGCCTGGAGGTTTACAGACACAGGTGGCCAGTCTACTTCTTCTACTTCTCTCTCCCTCTGATAGACATACAGAACATCATGACATCTGATTGTGTCTGCATATTGGCAATCGATTTCCTGTGTTAATAACAAGATCCTCAATTATTGCTAATATCATGATTATTGCATTTTTCAGAGAATCAATGTATAAAAACCACTCCGTCCAGGTACTACACACAACTGTGCAGTTTGTCTGTTATGGATGGATTTATTCATCTTACTGGTGTTCAAGTAATCATCAACATCCACCGTTGAACTGAGCAAATGTATTACAATATACACCATAAACATGCATTTATATCACACACATTTTAAAAGAAAATAATACAAAAATATGAAACAATGACAAATAATATTTAAAAAATAATTGAAAATAAAGAGAAAAAAAACATTAGAATGTAAAAAAGAATCATAGAAAAAAAGGAAATATTTATTTTATTCTGCTCTCATGAGCATGCATTTCTTGAAAATTTTTATATGCCTGCATTCGTGTCCTTTTTCACACTGCGCTGAATGAAATATCTCATTTTCAGTCTTTATAAATACATGTCTGTATTTTTAACTGAGCAAGCTGCACACTTTACTGATCAATCTGAGTAATTTCTCGCCTGCTGTTATCATTTCTGAGATGTTTTGTGGATTTATATCTACAAGAAAGACTTTCAAGGATAATGCACTGTGACTCCGAGGCTCCTGGGAGATGTGGTTTGGTCCCAAAGCCCCATTGCGTGTTGTGTGTGCTGTGAAGGTTTAGCCTGTGGCTTGACCTGTTCCTGTTACCCATTTTCTTGGGTACAAAAGTGTAAACACACACACACACACACACACACACACACACACACACACACACACACACACACACACACACACACACAAGAATGCATTCACACAACTGAAGCCTGTGATGAGCATACATAAGTGAATGCATCAATGTGCACACATTCTTGGACTGAAACAAAAGAGATATTGAGGTAAATAAACAAATAAATGAAGAACCATAGTTTTGTTAATGAAATCTACTAAATTCTGACCATAGAAGGCACTTTAAACCAAGTGTTAAACACAAATCAGTGATGGTAATGCTTTCTTCTTCTGTAAAATACAGACATGTCACAAAGCAGGGTTTGCTTAGCTGTCATTGGGAAGGCAACAGATTTCAGCTAATATCACTCTGTACAGCTGTCCTAATTTTATTAGGTGATTAAAGTTGAGGATGAGCTCAGGAGTGTGATTGAATAGAAGGCCGTTTGAGTGAGCAAAAATGCAAATCCCTCACATTATGCCCTTATAGATTATGGTCATTTAATGCAACGGGACAATAAAATATTGCTCGTTTTAATGTGTCTCCACATTCCAGAGGTTTAATGATACAGAAAAAGGCCGAAGCCATGAGGACAACATAGTCCCGCCGGGGGTCTCCTGTTTTTCGGCCCGTCTCAGTATGCTGTGTGGATGCTCTCACATAGTCCAGGCTAGGCAACACATATGAATGCTTCCAGAGAAAAGGCCCTGTGACACATATTGACTTATGCTTGGGTTGGATGCAGTATTGATCTTCCAGTCAGAGGTCCACAGACAGATGCACACAGTTCATCAATAGATTTGGCCTATTTGGAACTTTTAAATGATTCCAAAAAAAAACATTCATACCAGTGGAAAATGTGTGTGCATACTTTGCGTAATGTCTAGTAGGAAAAAGGCACACCTCATAATGCACTTGTATGTATTGGTGGCATGTTTGACATACATTGCACGATGTAATTTTCACCTTGGCACAGTGAGGTTAATGGCAGCTACATCAGCAGGTTAGTTAAAAAGCATTTAGCAGTTATAATTGATGACGCAGCTACTGTCTGGATAAAGCCAAAGTCTGTTTCCCCTCTAGCATTATGCCCGAAGAGCTATTCATCTCTCTGCTGGCTGGCCTATCCTCCTCATTCCTCCAATCTTCCAGATCCCTCTTAGGGACAAGCATGTTATCACCAGAAGGGTTTTAGCTCAGTTGAATTTGTGAACATCACATAACTAGTAAGTCATAATTGGTAAACTACTGCAGAGCAGGGACGGGCACATTCTACTTTAGATTCTCCTAACCCTAACTCATTGTAAACCATTTTATATGGCTGGTTAAGCTGTGTTTTAAATAATAATTTGTCTAATTTGGTGGAACAAACAGTGACTGTTTTCTCTAGGGTTAGTCAGATTTCTATTTCAATTTCTAGCATACTTTCACAATTTTAAATTATCTAAAATCTAATTTACTACTACTTATGTACACTGAAAACTGACATAAAAAACATTTTCAGTTTAATAACTACAGGCTATATTAATTAGCAGTGAGGCTAAGCACATAAATGGTCTTATACAGAACACAATTTCAGCACATTATTGTTTTCTTACTGAATCATTTATCACATTTAAATGTGTTTCTCAGACATGGATGCAGTCTCATGAATTTGCTTTTAATTGAATATATTTCTATATGTCTGTTTGATGACTCTCGAAGTGTATGGAAAGCATGAGAAATCATGAATTAAATACTCTGTGAACCACTGTGGTACTGATCCTTCAACAGAAAATATACAATATGCATGAAAATCCTGTTGTATTGACAAGCAACTGACTTAAATAAAAGCTATTATTATAGGACCATTATTGTGGAAAAACTATTTGTAAATGTGTGTGGAGGATTGTGTAATTGTATCTTAATACATGTGCTTTTAATCAGATTAGTAAATGTGTACTTGGATTTGTGAATGTGTACAGGAATCTGTAAATGTGTATTCAGAATCTGTGTGTATGTAATGACATTTGAAAATGTACAAAAAATCTACAAATCTATCTTACAATTTACAAGTGGTATGTAGGTAATAATAGCTACAGAGGTAGACAGACTCCACACTTCCAAATCGTTATACACATTGGCAGTGTAAGAACACAGCCTAGTGAGAGGTCGGCCGCAATAATGGCCACATATCTCTGTTAATAATTACCAGCTACATGAAAATAATTGCTCCCAGCCCATGTTCATCCTCCAGGTGAAGTAGACCAATGAAGGATCAGGACAAAAGTCAGCCATCAGTTGTGCTGATTTGGGTTTGGATAGACCAGACATCACCTAATTACAGCCTTGTGAGACCTCCTGGCAATGTGACTGTTGCTGAGTTCATTTCACACAGCAGGTGGGAACCTTTACTGTTATTTCCTGAGGGCTGATATGCAAGCAGATGTCCTCTCAGTAGGACGATTTCAAGTGAGCAATGCACACTTGGAGATGCCAGGGTGCACACTCACACCTACATAGATTCAGTTGTTCAAAACCTTTAAGGAAGTTACAGCTTGTGTTTGAGTGTGAATTTCAGCTTGCGGTAAATACACATTTTCAATTAAAAAATGTATTTTGAAATCCCTTACTTGATGGACAATTTTATGTTTTCAAGTCTTGAATAGTGTTCTCTTGCTTGGTCTAAGGTCGTGCCACCGCCATCCACTCCACCACCAGATGAGATATTCAGCTCCTTTATGTAATGAGAGTGATATAACATGTATTTTAGGAATGTTGCTGCGTAACACAGGGGGGTTGATTGGTTTACAGAAACTTCAACTTGTAACATTTAATTCTTGTGAGTGGACTGCTAGTGCTGATACTAGTTGTGACATTTTCCTGTCATATTTAATTGTGGAGATACGGGGTTTCAGCAAGACTTGTTGACACATTACTTTGCTGTGTACTACAGAATAACATTTCTAAGTACTTGCCAGTATTAATCTTTAATTAAGTATTCATCTTTCCATGTATCAGCACGATGTTTGTATGTCCTGCAGCCTGGGGTTTGGCTGTGTAACGTAGTTTCTTGGTAAATGTATGCCATAGAAAACGTTCTTTTGTCTTCGTTTTATTTAAATGAAATAAGAGTGAATGTCCTCTTTTTTAATAGTTCTCTATACAGAAAATCACAAAACTATAAAAACGTATGGGTGACAATTAGTGTAATATACTTTCTTCTTGTTACATACACTACTTCTCAGGCTATTCAAGTAGTCCTAAGCTGTCACAGTTTGATTTCAGGTTTACTGACAGTTTCTCTATGGCTCTGTGTTTGTCAGGCATGCAAAAAGACAAGGGCCTAAGGCTTACCAATTTACTAATTGCTGTCAAACTGTGCTGCAGTGTCGTTGACCTTGTCATTGCTTTGGTATTTTTCTATGCAGAAAGTGCAACTATTAAGCATTATGGAATTCAGTGTAGTAGCTTTTCACAGTATGTCTTGGAATTCCTGTTGTGCAAAATAGTCCATATGATAAAAAAATGATATAAAGGACTAAAATGTAAAATGTATATTATAAGAGGGGAGAGAGAGAGAGGAGTCACGTTTAATGCTCCAATGACTGCTTTATTAATTACCTCGACCTAGGAGGTTCTGTTTTCACCCGTGTCCATTTGTTTGTTGGTTGGTTGGTTTTTCAGCAATATTACGGTAAAATGACTGAACGGATTTCCATGAAACTTGGTGGGAGGAAGTGTTTTTTGGGGCCAGAAAATAACCCAATAGTTATAAGTATAAAATATGATATACAGTAGTATAGTATAGCATAGAGTATAATTTGGCACAGTATAGTATAGTATAGTATATAGTATAGTATATAGTATAGTATAGTACAGTATAGTATATTGAATCTGTATAGTTGTAGTTGCAGCTTAGATTTTTGTGCAAGACTAGTGTTTAATATAAGTGTCCAAATAGTGTATAGAGGCAGTATCTTATGACATAGAATTAGAATGGGTTGATTTACCAAGTCTACAGTACCATTACTTCTTCCACTGTGTGGCAATAGTGAGAGTGAAAACACACACAGACACACAGAGAGAGAGAGAGAGAGAGAGAGAGAGAGAGAGAGAAAGAGAGATGACATTAGTATGGATTCATAAAGCTTTAAGTGACAATTTAAAAGAAATGACCAATATTTAAAACACACCAAGGGGAGTTGTGGTTGTGTTGCCCTGTACAGTATGTTGTCCTAACTTATTGAAATGAGAAAGTACAGCAAACCCACTCTTTTCTCCAGATCATTTACAGTGGATTGGCTGTATTAACCTCTATATGCTTGTGAGGCATCCCACCCCTTTATGCATCTCAGTCTTAGTGCATCTTATTACTGTAAGGGATACTTTTTCTCAACTAGAGTAGAACTGATGCCAAAGTCACGGAGCAAAGCTCACTACATTGTGATTTATTTTCTGTGCTTACTAATCTCATATCATTATTACCAAATGATCTCTCCTTTCATTCACAGAATCTGCTTGGGGGTAGTGC
Organism: Chaunax sp. Z400; assembly: GCA_037577475.1. Lineage (NCBI taxonomy): Eukaryota > Metazoa > Chordata > Actinopteri > Lophiiformes > Chaunacidae > Chaunax > Chaunax sp. Z400. Next base: position 15,476,106 of record CM075196.1, on the reverse strand, counting down.
CAGTCACGGAACTGTGTACTGAACACCTGCCCTTGCGGTGCCAGTTTCCCAAAGAACCGCATCCACATTGGATGATGATTCTGTACCTGATGATTGTAACACAGGAATAGTGTGCCCCATGTGTAGCGAGACATGAAGCAGGATGTGAGATTACCATTTTCCAAGGTACCAGAAGGCCACCATTTTTCTTGACTTGATAATGCCTCCCATTACAGATATGCATATAATGACAATGATTCCCATTGTTTAACCATAATTTATTTGCCATTATTTTGTTTTATTGTTTATTTTGCACACTGTCTGACTACACTGCAGCTCCAGCTGAGAGATACATGTCTACCTAATAAATATCTAAATAAACAACTATGTTAAATGACCCATTGATACAAGGGCAAGTAAAATATCCTTGAATACACCTTAATCTGAAAAGGCTACGCAGCCTCGCAGTTACTGTTCACTTCTGTGGGTGTGTGTTTTGTTCAACAAGGTTATAGCTGCAGATTTTGACAGAATTTCCTAAACAAAAACAAATTTTACCACAGCTGTGACAAAGCAGCACAGGATAGTCAGAACTATCCCCATCTAACTACCTGCTGTCTCACTTACATGCAAGGAAAACCTTAACAATATCGTAATGAATGCTTAGAGTGAATGTGGCCTTTTTTTTAATACTCACAGGCAGTCAAGATGGTATTTTAGTTAGGCAAAATATTTGGCTACACTCTATCATTCTTGTGTGATAGGCTCGCTAATAGCACTACCCAAATATACACGTAGCCTTGTGGTCATCATGACGATGGTACACACTGAGGGCGCAGGTAGAGTGGGTGTTAGCACGAACACTGGTAGATAGGCAGGAAGGCCATTCAATCAATTAATTTGATCTGAAATGAATGGATGGCCGTACAGTATAACCGACCTGCGACAGCCACAGACACCAGAGGTTTTTTTTTCCTTTTTCCTCCTTAACAATTTTGTTTTTGGTGTCAGGGTGTTAAGAGATATTTAACTGATATAACAAAAGCTGCTTCTAAACTACATTACCAACCCTAACTATAACCATACCATTTACAAAAAAGAGTTGCTGAATTCGGAGGTAAACCATGCTTTTGCAGAATTTGTACAACATTTTCTGACAGAATAAAAGGTGCACAGCACAGACTCAAAACATAGAAGTCAATCAAATGACACCGAATATTTCAAATGAAGGAATGAGGAGTAAAGCCTGCTGCAAATGATGGATTCCCACTTTTCATGTGGAATAAATAATCAAGAGAGACCAACCAATTCATCATATCAAAATGTCTGTCTTTTTCTTCCTCTTTCTCTCTGTCTTTTTTTTTTTACACTCTCTCATTACTCCCATAATTCTATTACTTCTCACCAAGACGAGACATCAATTCCTCTGCCACTGAGAATTGCAAATTAGCTTTGAGTTAGCTGTTGAGGAGATGGGAGGAGACAGGAGTGGGAGGCGGTGAAGAGAAAAGCTGATGAGCATGTTTGAATTAGCCTTCACTTCCAGAGGGAGAGAAGCGATTCTGGGAAATTTGAGAAACTTTAAGTGACAAATTTCAGTGTTTTAATGACATGAGTGATGATTTGCATTAGACAAGCATAGCCTACTGTGTTAGCTTCATTCCAGTTTGGTTGGTGTCTGACGAAGGAGGTTCCAGCCAAGGAGAAATTAACATGCCACAATCTTCAAGCTGGCTTTCAAAACTCAGTTGAATGGAGAATAATGAGCAATGAGCTAAACATGAGGGACATTTGAGTGCAATAAGAGAGCCGGACCTTCAATAGCTTAAAAAGATTAAATTGACTTCTCTGAAATCAAATCCTGCATTCTTTAAATTACATATTGAATGGACACTCTCATGAATGTTTTAAAACAAATAGCTTCTCTATCAAAGCACTCTGCTTCTCTCTGCATGTTTTGTAAAACACTGCCTCCTTTTCATATTTGAGCATTTTCCCTCATTCTTTTCCACAAAAGCCAGACAGGGACAGATTAAATTTCAAGCATAAATAAATATTGTGAAAAGGTCACCTTTCCATCTGTTATTTGAGAAACCTCTAAAAGTAATTACATACAGAATTGTGTCTGCAAAGCTGTTTGTGTGCATTCGTTGTCTAAACAGCATATCTCCCATGAGCTCATTTCATATACTGAGGACTGTGAAATGGTACATAGGCAAAGTAAGCAAGAATAAATAAGTACAAAATCAGATCACTTCCACAGTGATAGGTTTATTTAAATGTATTCATTATATATTGTGAAAAATTGTTACAGATTTGCTGTTTTCTTTGGAAAGATGTATAATAGTTTCCACAGTGCAAGGTTATCTTATTTTTTCTGTCTTATTAGTTCAGAGGCCTTTTCCTTTTTGTCAATACCGTGCATTGATATCAAAGTGGCCCCTTACAAAAAGAGACCACTGTACAAAAATGTAAACCTTTTAACACTAGGGATACTTACTGTAAGAACAAGTGTTATCACAGAATTGGACCTCATGACCTCATAGGCGATAATGCATGCATTATAATATATATATAATAGGCAACGTCTTCTCTGCAGCATGGGATCGCGTGCTTGCCTCCTTTTAGGAGAAGCAGCAGAAAGAGGTCAAACGTGACATCAGGGGAAGGCAAGTGAAGTGACACGCTGCACTCTGAGGAGAGAGAGGAAGAGAGAGTAGACTTTCTCTCGGGACAGATTTATTTAAAGGCCAGGAGGTTCTCTATGTTGTCTAACTTTAGATTCAAATTATGCTGACAGTTCTGACCAAAAATAGAAATTGGTTAAAAAAAAAAGCACTAGTATTACATCAGCATTATTGTACATGGTAATCGTTTACAGGTCAGGTCAAATCAAGCAATAATATTTATTTACAGATTGACCAGTGCTTGGATTGTACAACCAGTGTTTATTTATTTATTTTTAATATTCTTACTTTGAGTCTTACTTCCTACCTACTTAAATCAGTATTGTTTTAATGTATGGCTTCTTGACTTTGCAGAATAGAAACGTTATCAAACACAAAAATAATAAATTTTGCCATATGTGAAATGTATACAATTGTATGTACCTGGCCAAGGCAATAAAATCCTGGGTCTAATTAATGTCCTACTGAAACAACTGATGATGTCACGGCTTCTGCAAAACTTCCATGACCAGGCAGTTGGGATGCTGATGATGCTGATGGCTGGAACTCGACAGACACGTTTAGCACAGATGTTACAGATGTTATGGCTCATTGCACAGTGGGCACAGATCACATTTAGTGACAAGTCCAGACTTAACTTGCACAGAGCTGATGGTCGTAGGCATGTGTATCGTTGCAGTGGGGAATGCTATCCTGCTGCATACAATCTGGGAAGTGGACCATTTTGGTGATGGTGGTGTCATGATGTGGGGAGCCATTGCTAATGGATGGCGGTCAGACCTTGTCCAGATCTACGGCACTCTGACAGCTATCCGTTACCGAAACACGGTCCTACTGTAGGTCCACATGTCATTCCCAGGACACAGCAATCAGGCATCACCTTCATACATGACAATCCCAGACCACATGTGCCTCATGTCTGTCAGGAGTAGCCTACCTGGACCAGAACAATGTTGCTGTCCTTCCTTGCCCAGCATATTCACCAGATCTCAACCCAACAGAGCATCTGTAGGATGTTCTGGATCACCAGGTGAGAGAGAGATCCTGCTCCAGCAACATATGAACAACTTGTCACAGCACTGCAGGAAGAATGGCATGTCATCCCACAAGTCCAGATTAACGTCTTGTCAATTCAGGAGGTGTAAAGTAGTGATAAACGCTGGAGGTGATCACACGCAGTACTGACTGTTATTGTTCTCTGTATCACCATCCACACTTTTTGACTTGGAAACACGAAGGCAAAAATCACTAATTCGCACAAAAAAATTTTTTCTTTATGGCTAAAGGATGAATAAAGCTGTATGAACCATAATTTGCCTTTGATATTAACAGGATGGAATGACATAAAAAAACATATGCTTTTCTACTGTTGTTCAGTATATCTGTTGATCTTGTTGTTTGCCAACACGTCTGTTCACAGTAAAAGGAAACCTTCTTCAGTTTGCTTCATAGTTAAATGAGGAATGTTACCTCTGAATTGAACAAGGCAAAGCAAAATTTGGAGATGGCATTAGTGCCACCTGTTTGAAAAGAAAAAAATGTGAACACACCAGAAAGCATTAAGTAAAGTGATGACAAGTTTGTTTGCTTTGTAAATATTTCAACTTCAGCAATTATCCTGAGTTTTATGGCTCCAACCACATAATATTAGAGACAAATGAAGTCGGACAGAAATGAACTCCACTGCATAGCTAAACATTGGACCTCAGTGCAAGAGGAATCACCAATGTCTGTGTCACTACACACTCTAAACAAAATCACACTTAACGCCCTCACTGCACCGCTTACAGATCCAGCTGAGGAGCCATGCAAATATTTAATTACACATGTCACCCTGAAAAATGAACTCCTGCTAACCAGGGCTGATGGGTTTTATTGGTCTCCAATGGTGATCAAGAAATTACAAGAAAAACTCACAGGTCATAGGGAAATGGTCAGGGTGGACAGTCTATGTTCAAAATATAGAACACTTAAGAAGCTCTCATTAGAAGTGGACGTCTATGGAAAGGATACAGTGGAATTTCCCATCATAAGCTGGCATGCTGTTGCCAATGGCCAGAGGATCCAGCAAGTTCTTGTTCTATTTTTTTGTCATCTAAATTAATGGTCAAAATATAGTTTGTGTTAGGGCTGGTTTCTGTTTGTAATGGTATTTTATAACAAGAATTAATGTAATATATGCTGCCCTTGTGTTTTGTATTTTTCTCCTTTCCGAACTAGTAAATCTCATCTGCAGTTCAGAGAAAGAAAGACATTTGACTGATTGTCACAACTGTTTGGCTGTCAGACAGTCAGTGTGATGTGTTATTTATAAGATGAAATTGAAATTGTCCATATCTTGTTTTTTTGCAGTGAATCCATACTGTTGGACATGACTGCATGCTTCCATTTGTGCTTCATGTGGGTTCAAAGACTTCTACTGTTCTATCATTTATCCCGTTGCATTACTCTTGAATCAAACTGCATGCATTGGAGCAATAAAGTATAAGGTAGTTATACCAGACAAAGTTTTTAGCAATGAAACTGTATGACTGGACCAATAATTATTTACTGTTAAACTCAAACTAACATTTTATTTTGGAAGGTCAAATAAGATGGTTTTCCATCTCATTTGAATGTAGCAAATTGCAGGTACACTTAAATTGAATTTGGTGCTCAACAGAAATGACGGTTGCAACCTCAGTCCAAAAACACAAAGAAATCTCAGGACTCATATTACTAATGCCATTTTCATGCAGCATCAGTTGATGACATAATCAAAAAAATGAAGACACCGATAGAGTATGTGTACACTTTCTGGCAACTTTGAAAAAGTTGAATTGTCCACATGAATGATCCACTCTTGGGTCGTGTAGAGGTATTTTGAGACTCCATAATAGCAGGTTTAAAACCTGAGCCATCTGTGCCAACGTCTAATGCGAAGCTGCTTGTCGTAAACTCTTTGTTGGCCTCACAGCAGGAAACATGAGGCAAATAACATTGCTGTTGTTAAAATTTACTGTTTTTCTACTTACCTTCATTGATCAGAGTAAATCAACTCTCACCAAACTGTAAAACATCATCTCAGAGTGATATCACTAATGATCTACCCCAGCAGATGATACCCACTGTCTGAAGAGCTGCTGCTATATCAAAGCCCTGCTGTCTGCCTCCTCTCCCCCCATGGCCTCATCACACTTCATCTAATAATGGGAATTTACCGCAGGTCTTTTTTCTCTTGCTTGCTTGGCGAGATAAACAGGCGATTGATGAATCAGGGGTAATGCACAGGCTTACGGGCACAGACAGCGCACAGCCCACAGTAAATATGTGCAGACAGGATCGGATTTCGGCATTAGCAGTGAGGAGACGCATTTATTTGCCTCTCACCCAGACTCATAACAGCACTGAGCTTCAATTACCACGTCTGAGAGGTGCAGATAATACATGCAAACGGCACCACTCCCAACCATTACCAGCACATATATACAGATTGCTTTTCACACTGTCTGTCTGAACTACATTTCATTGAACCATGTTTGTAATATGGACAGTAGAGTGATTATCCTCTGAAAGATGTGTGAGTATGTTGGTTGTTACATGTGTTTGAACATGTGCCAAACTGCCCGGCCACTACATAGAGAACTAGAAAGAACATATGGTCTCTTGGCATCACAATCACATCATTTATAATAGATTTACTCCAGGCAAGAGTCCAAATGGAATAAAGTGGCATCCTTCTTCTATATTTGTCATGTTGTTACATTTATACTTGTGGAGCAATAGTAATTCAAGATGTGGGCTACTGAGCTGTGGGTTAATATGCCATCTAAGAAGATGTAGAAATGAAAACATTAAAAACTAGATAGCACTCGAAGAGCGCAGACCTCTGCCAAGGCAGCTCAGTTTCCCCATGTTGCCATTTCACTCCAAAGCAAAACTACAGTCATTTTGTTGCGGACAGTCCCATCTTGTGGAGCCCTGTAATCATTACATTACAACGGTACATGTGGTATAACTAATAAATTTTAAAACATTCCTGGATCCAGACGGTGATCTGGATGACCACCAAAATCTAATCAATTGTTCCTTGGGCCACTTCCGAACTCTCCTGAAAATGTCATCAAAATCCGTCGATAACTTTTTGTGTTATCTTGTTAAAAAACTAACAAACCAACAAACCAACCAGCCAACGCCAGCAAAACCATAACCTCCATGGTGGAGGCAATAACATTCCCATTTGAACAATAACAATGACAACATTCCCATTTGGACAATAACGTTATAAATTTGAGTATACAGCAAAATACATAGAATTTTATCCTGGAGTAAAAGGATTAATCAGCACTGTGTGAACTCATTTAGCAAGGTCTTGAATATAATGGATGTTCGACTAAATAAAAAAAGTCCAAAAGTTTTAAGCATGTCACAAATGACATACCTGTAGAGACTGATATGACAGACTTGAGAACTGACCTGGACTTCTCAAGTGATTGTGAGACATGGCTCTGAGAAACTTGAGGCTCTGCTTTCCTCAAGGCATGGCATCACAATTGCTGCATTAAACTTGAGACATGACCTGGAGTTGTCTTGCTTTGAAAGAATTTCAGACTTGAGACTTGCTTTGACAGGCCTTCAAGTTTCTCTAGATTTTTCTGGAAGGGTGTGATAGATGACTACAAACCTGATCTAGATTTGTCTGAAATTACTGAAAATTTGACTTGACACCCCTTGTGAAAGACTTGGGATCTGACCAAGACATTCCATTCACATGAGACCAAGAGTAATCCCACTGTGACTTTGATATGCCCCTATCCTCATTGGATCTGAAAAAGAGGTGAGGATCTCATACATAATCTAATTTCCATATGCAACTAGTGGAGTCACCCTTCACTGACCAAATTAAGTGCCTTAAACTAAATGAGGATTTAAGGCACTTCCACACAAACAATTTTTGTTTGGGACATGCTTTGAATGACTTAAAAGCAGCCCTCTTAAAAGTCATAACAAAGACATTACATCAAATTTGAGTCTCCTCACCTTCGCTGAATTATTTATTACATGGATGGCCAGTGTCTCTGTTTGTTGAGAACCAGGAGAAGGCCATGCTAAGCCAGCAGCGTAGCCACAGTGCAGTGCTTGCACCCTGGGTATGCTGTCAGCCCCCTCCTCTCTCCTCTGCCCAATGGATGTCAGTCCTGAATTGTGTTTTGATGTTTCTTCAGACTTACAATTGGGCTCCATTCTCAGCAGCCAAAACAGACATTTGTCAATTCATATGCATCAGGGCACATTTTCCCCCTCCCTTTCATTTGTCCCCGCATTCTCTCTCAGCTGTGCCTTTCCCAGTTTTACCACTGCACTCAGTAACATCAATCCAGCGTGAGGATATGAGTGGCCACGAGCCCCCCTGCTGCAAGTGGTGTCACATGTGATTACCATTATTTATAAAACTCACTCAGGCTCGGTTGCGTAGCCGGCCTCTCCCAGCCCTTGGCCCTGTATACTACAGTCAATATTTGCACGCAATCCTGAACTGTTGAGAGTTTCCATGGTGGTGAGAGCCTCCATTACATGAAATATTCAGGCCGCACGGAGACTCCCGTGAGGCCTAGCGCAGGGTTTTTACTCCGATTTGATTATACGACATGATTTTTTCATGAGCTATGACAGTCCTGTTGAATTAAAGTCAGCTCTGAATCCTTGTGATAGTCACGGAAGCCAGATAGAAGGAGGAGCGGTCTGTCCTCTTCTCTTGTTGTGTCGTTTACTCTCTCTGTCTGAGTAAAGAGAGAACAAATTTAAGCAGAAAAAGGAATCTTTATGAAAAAAAACCACAAAATACACATCACACATGTGTCCATGTTGGTATTACGTGATATTATTATGTCATAGTAGATCATACCTGTTGTCTGATCTCCACATACTACCAAATATCAATCCCTTTTTTCTCTGTCTCCCTAAAGGGGGTAACCCACCTCAATGATGTCATTGGCAATCTGTTCTAATATTAGTTTTTCCCTTGGCATTAAGTAAATAAATTTTATTTTTCTTTAAATTTTAAGTCGTTTTCATGTTCTTAACTATACTAAACTTGATTATCAATTGCAATGTGAAAACGAACATAATTACTATGGCCAATTTAAGGTATTGGTCTATATAGGTTGGTGTTATACTCAAAGTTTTGCACTGTAAAGTAGTCTTACAGTTAATATGTTACCAAGCAAACTGAATGACATCCATAATTTCAGAGGTACAGGATACTGAGAGACTGATAATCCACTTTTGATAAGAGGGAAATGTGATTCATGTGAGCTGCTCTAACCCATGTCAGGTTACAAAGCAGCCCTATGAACCAGATCTCTATGTCTTCTCCACTCATCCACACATTTTATGATCCTATGTGTAACCCAGTAAAGAATTGGGTACAGTGATGCTATATTGTTTCTATATCCATCTTTTAGTTATTCTGCTGAAACAAAATTTTTATTGCTGAAAATTGCATACATAGTTGTCACTGGTTAAGCCATATGTCTGTTACAGTTATTCTGCTTAGACTGACTGTCATTGGCTACATAATGAAATACAGTCTTTTGATTGGATGGAGCGAATAATAAGTCCCGTCTTCCAGGAAGTAGCTTTGCGTCAACAGCCCGAGAAACACCGCGACTAGCTACTTGAGCTAGACAAGTCCGAAAATATATAAATAATAAAATAAGTGTGCCTTCAGGAAACACTGGGATAGAAGAGGTGAACGAAGGACCTGTGCGCCAGGAGTTTAAACCCTTTTGGCAACGTCTTGGTGAGTTAGTGCGCTAACATGACTAGCAATGTAGCTGCTGTGTCTGTGGGGACGATGCACCACGTAAAGCGTGCGTTTTCCATGTCAATACGAAAACTTGACATTAAACTTGTTATATAAATGTATATGTTTAAACAGCATAATTTTGCATTGGTAACTTCATGAGAAGTATAAAAAATTATACTTTGAAGCTCAGGTATTTTACTTTCGATGTTGTTATTTACTTATGCACTTTTGTTAGTGTTATGCACAATTGCAGCATGGCTGCCTTATGTGATTCAGTGTGGGTAAAAATATTTAATACGTTCAAGAAAACCACATAGTGTGCACTTTATTGCAGCTTTGAATGTAAGAATGTGTATATGACTGCTGCAATTTAAAGGGATAAAATATTCCAAAGCGAAAAATACTGTACAGTTGAATTTAATTAATTCATCCTTTCACTATTGTTACAGTAGTATTTTGATGTGATACTCATTATGGCCATAAGAGAATTTGGGTTTCATAGATCAATATAGTAATAGCCCTGTTTTTGTATAGGCTAGGTTTTTGAGATCCCTTGGAATTCGGATTCTGGATTCTCCCTGACGAGGGAGATGGCGAGCCACCATTGAACTGATTTCCTTCCTCGATCCAAGGAGTTGGACAGAGATGAACTTTTGCCCAGAGGAGGAGACCTTGTTTTCTTCACTCCTGCCTGTCCATGGATACCAAGGTGTGGTAGGAGCAAAGCCACATCTACTATTTGACTTTTGACTAGACTCACTTGTAAAGCTGAATCTGACTTGACAGTACCATCACGAATGGAAACTAACTGAACTGAACATACAAAGAAATCAACAAACCAAAGAACTCCAAACATTTATTTGGGAAGCACATTTTCTTTTCCTTTTATGTTATACACAACTGGCCAGAGTTTAATTTGTTATTCTGTTGATATCAAATGCTTCAATATATTGCAAGTTAAAAGCATCTTTTGGTTCCAGTTCCTTATTGTGTCTGCTAACTCTATTCAATCCCTCCTACGAACCTAGACACTGGTCCAACATTCTGTAAACACTAAAAGGGTTACATATGCAATATTTACGGCCACATCATATAATTATATGTAACTTTCTTTTGACACGCAGTGGCTTTCATAAAGTACTAAAGCAATAAATTACTCTAAACCATTTGGGACAATAGTAATTACATCTAAGCTGTGCAGGATATCAAGAAATAACTGTTTGTTAAAATGGCCAGATTGAAAGCCTTGAGCACATGAATACATACAGGAGTGTGAACGATAGAGAAAGAAATTAAAAGTGGTAATGCATTCTGAAGTATTTGACTATAACAGTGGTGCCACAGACTGTTATGGTATTCTGAGCGTAAAATGATCATTAGGGGCTTCTAATGGCAAAATCAGTCATGCTACCACACAAAGTTACACACTGTGTTATGGTAGTAAACAATATTGTGTCGTTAATGTGTGATGATTTTAAATATATTAAATGTCCTCTGTCATCTTCTGCGAACAGGTTATGTTTTAAACACCTTACATTAGCTACAAACTCAAAATAGAAACACTAGATCATTTTGTAAGTAAAGGATACTTAAACCCTTTCAATTTTATGAGGGTATTAAATATTTATTAATTGACATATTAATAGATTGTTGCTGCTTTTATACATGTAGGTTACAAGTCATGCACCATTTGACCATATTTACAGCATATTTATATTGGCCTGTGAAACAATATCTATTTATTAACTGATAAATCAGTCGATCAGTCGTGCTTAATGGATTAGTTTTATTAATGAATTAGTGAATTGATTAGCTGGTTGACAGAAAATAAGCTGTTTCTGTAATTGTTTCAATCATTTATAGATAAATTCTCTATTCTCTAAATATGTATAAATATCTATGTAACTTGACTCTCTTTGGCTTTTGGACTACTGGTCAGGAAAAACAGGCGATATGATGACGTCTCCTTCGGGTCTGATAAATGAAGCTTAGCAAAAGTTCATTTGAACTTTATCTAGTTGGTCGGCCTCCCATATTAGTTCTGGTTATTTCCTCGCCAGGGAGGTGACATTTCATGTCCGTAGAGTCAGTTTTTGATGGAGTCGGCACACCAAGCTCCCATCTTTGCCTGCCACCCAGCATGCATTGCACCTGACCCCAACACCTATCCCTGAAGGTGGTGAGCACACAGAGGGTGGTGCTATACAGTTTTACCAGGCCGTGCCAGGCCAAGCCCCGTGGTTAAAGGCCTCGTCAACCAGCTCCCCTCCCTGGTCTTGCTCTAGAAGGAGGGCCTGGTAGCGATAATAACGGCAAAGTCTTGCAGCTTCTTCGTAGTTGATTTATTTAAGTCTTCAAATCACACTTAGTCTGGCCTCTCGAAACCAGTTTGCTTGGGAGACCTTACCAGGGACTCGTGCCTCAAACAACACAGCTTCTAGGATCACAGAGCACACACAAGCTTCTCCACCATGTTAAGGTAGAGATTTTTTGTGGGCGAAACAGCTCCGTGCAATGCAATTTGCATTGTCAATTTACATTAAAATACAGAGTTGCATAATTTAGAAAACACTCTTACAATATGCAAATAAGATGCAAATACAACACAATCAAATGCACAAACATGCCTGCAAATCCCCCACAACAGAGGAAAAGGCAATAAATAAATGTGGCTTTTATTTGTCAAAGTGATGAAGATGCTTTGAGAATTGGCTTGTGTTTTGTCTATTTCCATGTGTTTTCTGAGCTCTCTTGGCGACTACAGTTACTGTCATCAGTTTTATTCTTGGTATTCTGGAGAGGTGAGTGAAGACATGTTGTTAGTGACTGATCTCAATAAATCTCAAAGTGTTTGATCAAAAAGCTCCAGATACCACGTAGCCATCCATTCCTTCAACTACCACAATATTTGATTTGATTTTTAAAGGCATGATAAAGGCAAATTAATCATTTCTTACATAACTCTTTCTCTTCTGCCCCTTAGTCTTATGAAATGATGAAAATGTCTCACTTTCAGGAAGGCATTATTTTATTTATGGAATCGAAGTGTTCAAGATTCAAAGAAGATTTCTAATTTTTTTAATATTACCTTGAGAAAGTCATATCTTATGTTTTTATTTTACTATGTTGCTCACTGTTGAAAAGTTGCTGTGATATTTTCAGACAGTGTCAGAGCAGCCTGCTCTTTACTCGGACAGCCAAGGTCATTCTCAACACCTGCTTTTGGTCCACTGCACCAGATGATTGTCAGCTGAGTCCAACATTGTCGATTTGGCCTTTCGATTCACACAAACATGCCACACATACACTATATGCACACACACACACACTCGTACACACACTGAGTGAGAGTGAGAGATTATTGGCTTGTGGTTTTAACAGACTGAATCCAGGCTTCCCAAACACAGACCTGTTTATGTGTGTGACCTAGCATGAAACCATATTATTGGTCATTGGCCCACCAGCATGTGCAATAGTGAGCGTGTATGTATTTAAACACACACACACACACACCTACACACACAAGGTGACAGTCTGGGTAAAATACAGATAGAAGGATGTCCATCTTTCATTGCAAGGCTAATTGCTTTCCTTGGATCCATTCTCTAGTGGCAGCAGCTTACAATATATTTCTAATAGAGGCATACATTAAAGCAGAAGAGAGCTTGATTATCCTTGCAAGCATAATAGGAACCCTTTAACCTCTGGTGATTGTGTATTCTGTAATCTTACGGTATTATTCCATTGCCAAGGAGATTATATGTTCATCTGGTTTGTTTCTGTCTTTTGTGTTTTAGCAGTATTGTAGAAAAGCTACAGGCCTGATGTTATGAAACTTGGTGGAAGGATATAGCATGGACCAAAGAATATATTTTGGAGCAAATCTGAATCACAGAACCAATTTGCCGTTTATTATTCAAAGTAGAGCACTATATGCAGATGTGCAAAATGTTGAGGAAAAATGAGAACAATTCCAAAATAAACGACTTTAATTTACAGTACCAGTCAAAAATTTGGACACAGTTTCCCATTCAAGTGGATGGGAAGGTATGTCCAAACTATTGACTGGTACTGTATATATTTACAATCTTCCTAGAATCCACCTCAATCGTCCACTTTCTCTTTATAGAATCTGTTTCCTGGCTTCCAAGCCTGAACAAGTTGTGTAGTGGAAATAAAATACAACATAATCTACAACATAATTCACCAGCACACACACACCCAAAATAGCAAAGTGTTGGTTTGAGTGCTACAGTAATCTCTGTTGGTGATGGTTTGGCCTGGTCAGACACCAGATTTTAACCTAATAGAGAATAAATGGGTGCATATCAAGGTCAAACTGATTGGCAGAAAATCCGAGGGCCCTGACTACTGTAGTTGTGGGAAGCAGTCAGAGATGAATGGAACAGCATTAATGCAGCACACTGTCAAAAGATTCCAGGCAGCTCACCCAAACATCTGCGTTTTCTGCAGAAAAAACAAGGGACAAACAATCTCATACAAAAACCTACCCTGCACACGGACAATGCTACAATACTGTGCATCATTGTGGCTTATTTCACTTGCATTTGTTGAAATAAAAGAGCAAGTTGTTGTTTTTTTTAAATTACAAGACGTGTTTGCCTTTTATTTATTTTTTTGCCCAGGAGTGTACTATCGATCGAAGAGAAAAGAACAATTAAAACAAAACCTCTCTATCTATTCAGTGTCAACAACCCCTTTGAGTATAATAATATAAATGAGGATGTATTTTCTAGGACAACACCATCGTATTTGTTCCTGCTGCCTTTAGGCATCGATTGTTAGAACACTTAAGCAAAAATGTTATCCATTTATTGTAAAATTAAAATATGAAAAATGTTTAGTTATGAAATTATTTTCTATTGCATAATTCAAAATGTAATATCTTGCCACATTTATCTAAAGGCTGGCTTCTTCTTGAATTTTAAACAAGTTCAGTTTGTTAAAACTTTTCTGTTGCAGTAACATTTTTTATCTTGTATTGTTCATGAATGAATTGATTGTAATGAGTCACTCATCGACAGCAGCAATAACTAAACTGGCCCAGTTTAGCAGCAGGGGCCAGAATGGAGAGTTCTGTTTTTTGCACTTTTGAAATAACAGATATAGCACTCATGGAAGCTTGTTGATACTATCAAACTGTGTCTCCAGGACCACATCGCCACACAGCTTCAGTCGATCAGCTAGAAAACTGTTTCCATCCAGGCTCCATCTGTTACTCAGCGAATTAGAGAGGCCTGAAAAACCTGATGAGGCATTTTGATAAACTAGGTTGTGTAGTGTGAAGAGACATTCATGTTCAAAATACCTCTCTTATCCTAGTTTTAACTGTATACATATTAGATTTGACAAGCAAATGCTTTATAATAATGCTGATTAAATTAATTAATTTGTTACAAACCTCAACAAAGGTAAGCTTTCCTCACCAAATGAGGAATTTCCTATTTTTGTTGCATTTTCTTAATATTTGCACGTGTGGCAAACACTGTACCGTATGCATATTAAAATTTGGCCGTCTAGCAGGTCTTTAATACAAAGTGCCGAGCATCAAAAATCTATGATTCTTCTCTGCTGCTCTCATCAAACCCATCCATGCAGACCTCCAATTCATCAATTTTGTCAGGGGAAAAGGTCAAGTTTGCATATTTGCTCTTTGTAAGCAGCCATACTTACTATTTGACCCCAATCTGTATAGAGCTGAAAGACTCCTGCTGCTCTGGAACAAATCAAACCCGTAGCTTATTAAGTGCTGCTCTTTGTGATGATCAGACTGTGCAGCACAAATGGCTGAGTGACTTAAACAATGTGATTATTTCTCCTCATTAAAGACTTCGCACACTTAATAATACTTGTAAGTTTTTGTAAAGAGTTGTGATAAAATATGATTATAATTTTTTGAACTTCAGAAATTAAGCCATATTTCACTTCCCTAATAAAGTATAAACAGTGGTCCAAAATACTGTAAAAAAGGAAAACTAGAAATTTCTGGCCTTAATATGATTTTTTTATTAAACTGAACAATAAAATATTTAATCGAATCATAAACTATTCCAAAGTAGTTGTGCTAACTTTTTGAGTTTCCTGTGTAAAGTTGGCCTGAATATATTATTCAAAAATGCAGCAATTTTAGTTGGACCTAAGTGGACCCTTGTTGAGTTCGGGCCAAGCCCTCTACATATTAAATACCAAGTCAAATTCCTTGTGCACATGTACTTTGCAATAAAACTTTTCAGATTCTGAAAAAAAACAGAAAAAAAAGAACAGGGTCCACAGAGCTGTCCTGCAAGGGCTTTCTTCTCCCTGTTCTACTTTTCATGTGCCAAATCGTCTCTCCTGATGTCCTCATAGTGAAACTTGACGTCCTACCCGGCGAGTATTTTGGTTGAATTTAGTGAAGAAATTCTGGATTTGTGTAGTGTATAGTGTTTAACTCCAGCTGAGGACCTGGGACTTTTCTGTGTGGAGCTTGCATGCCCCCCACCCGTCTGCATGGGTTCCCTCCAGGTTCTCTGACTTCCTCCCGCAGTCCAAAAAGCATAAATTGCCCGTAGTTTGAATGTTAGTGTGAATGGTTGTTTGTCTTTGTATCTGTTGGCCCTGTGATGAACTGGTGACTTGGTGTACCCCTGCCTCTTGCCCAATGTCATCTGGGATAAGCACCAGCCCCCCAGCAACCCTGCACATAAGTGGTGACAGAAAATGGATGGATGGATGGATGGATGGAGTTTGAGTTGGTTTAATATGTAAAGTCCAAATTTGTTCTAAACAAGTTTGGGTTTTTTTTCGAATATGAAAGATTAATTATCTAAACAAAAAAAAAATGAGTTTGCACAACTGTACATGATTTTCTTCAAAACATAGCATTTGAGTTGGCCTCAAAACTCAAAAATCTAGTGCAGTAAGTTGCCTTGAAATTTAGAGTTGTCTCAACCTTTTTCATTTTTACAGTGATGGCCATTTGAAAAGACTGTTTTGTGTTATCACTGGTCCAACTGAAGTGGTAACAGCTTCATCGCTTACAGCCGTCGGGTGCGGAGAAATGAAGAGTATTATAGTGCTAATTACAGGAATATGCCTCGGGCTTAGAAACTGTCCCTGGAACTATGCTCTCTTGTTCCAAAACTTGAGGGTGCTTGACAAGTTTAGAAACGGGATGAAATAGACTGCGCAGTGGATGTAGCTGATGTTGTATTATCCGACCATATTATCTTAAAACAAAAACAACAAAATTGGCTTAGAAATCAAAGAGAAAGTTTGATTGGGACTATTATTTGGTTGTGCATGCATTTGAGTGTGTCCCTGAGTGTGTGAGCAGCTGTGCGAGGGTGATTATGGTGTGACAGCGGCTGACAGAGAGCTCGACTTGAGGCAAGTGGTCTTAAATAAGGCAGTAGCTTTCTGAGCAGCTACACTCTTCTCCATACATTTCCCCCCTCTCTAAACAGCTGTAATTACCATGTCAGCTGCTATCACACGACCATGATGAAAATAACTCAAGCTAATTATTCACTCTCTTGTTCAGCCAGAAGGACTGGGAATCATACAGATTGTGAAATGGACAAAGGTATTGACTCAAAGTGATGCCACATTAAATATGCAGTGTTGCCCCTCAGATGTTAATGTTCCACTGATTTTGTGAAAATGATGTATTTTTCCCCTCTTAAAAGGAGAGACGCTGGGTAACAGAGATAAAACTTACACAGTGAGACGCACTCAGATGTCCCTCTGCATCACATCAGCAATTAGAGCGCTCCACAAACCCTATGAGGTTAAAATGTTTTTTAAATTTAGATGGCACCAAGAAGATCAGATTTATAACCCTCACCTAGCAAGCCTGAACTCAGGCCAAAGAGTTCCTATAGCTTAAAGACCATAGCAAGAAGAAAAGCATTGCAACCTTTTGAGTTTTTTTGTAAGAACAAATCCAAATGATCTATATCTTCAAGTATACTAACATTTTCACAGGGTTGATAAAATAAATTGACTTTATTATGTCACATATGGCCCAGAATATTTCCACACGACACCCGTGTTAGCGCAACATCAACAGCCTTCCATTCACATTACTGTCAACTGACCACAATTGACTGAGAGCCATGAAGTGTCTTCACCTATCAACATACCTCTGTCAGCATTACAAGTTCTCCTTGCACAATATGAATATATACAGTTACTTTTGTCTATTAGGACATAAAAAGGTACTTACTAGTGTCAGAGTTAGGTTTGAAAAGGCTGTATTCATGCTATGTGTGTCATTATATTGAATATATGTATTAATTGACATGTGAGGTATTCATCTGTAATTTGTGAGTTTGAAAGAGAGTGGCCATTTTTCACTTTCACCATGGTAAATTCAATGTTGGCCTGCAAAGCTTACAGTTCTTTAAAAATAAATGAGGTGTGACTTTTGCTATCCCTCGCAATGCATGTATTTTAAGAGTTGCCTCAAGTGTTTGAAGTGTAAATACTCTATTTCTAATGAAAGTAGCCATGCAGTATGGGGTCCTAACATCACCCAGTTTGTTTCCCTTCCCATCAAAAGGTAAGAATCCTCTCCCTCTATATAAACATGTTGTTTCCTATTATGAAGAGAACAGAGTAGATTATTTCCAGTTTGAATTATCTGAGAGTAAAAACTTGCTATTGATTTAATAAGACCGGTGGTGAAGTCCTCTTACAAAAATCACTCAAACTGAAAGGTCACTCTGAAAGTCTACCACTGCTCGCAATTACTGGTTTCCTGAGAGGTGTATTTGAGCAGCTTAAAAGATTTTATGTGTTCTGAAGCTGATCTTCCTTCCTAGTGAAGTATTTTTTTTTGTCCTCAAGCATAATGCATTTGCCTAATGAGACAACTTTGCAAGTTTCACTGCTTCTTTCCTTCTCTGAAATAACCCCATCATCATATAACCTACATAATGTTTGATGTTTCCATAGTATGAAGTGCAGGATGAATGACATCTGCATGAAATATAGCAGCTTTCAAAGAAGTTGGTAAAGTTTTACACTTAGAAATGTCCTATTCTCTTTCCTGTGCAGTTGCACGAAAAACATTGGTTGAAAAACTTATTGCAAAACACACACATATTAAGGAAAGATCTGCAACATTTCACTTTATATATTAATTATCCCACTGAGCCCTCGGTCTGATTGTGTGATGACTTTATTTCTTTGTATAATTTTTGCATAACTGTTAAAGTTCCCTCTGTCCAGTGATTGGGGGAAAGGCAGGTGGAAGCAAAGACACATTGTCACTACATTATTTATCAGAATGTAGCATGCGACTATTAGTGGGGCCTTTGACTTCACCCACATCCTCTTATGCGCAGCCATGTGCACATACACAAACTTGCAACTGTCCATGACTGGCAGTAAATCCTGTCTCGTCATTGTTTATCTCCCTGACACCATCTATTTGGCTGAGGTGGATGAGGTTATAGTCCATTGGGCTATTGGCATTTTGCTTTGCTTTTATGAATGGCATAACAGGCATCCAAGAAGGGACAAGAAATTATCTCAGAACACGTCAGATAACTGTGTGACAGAGCTCATGTTGTTGATTCAACCATCAAGACGGGATGATTTTATCTAATATTTTATCGTTCAATAGTTATTTGTCACACATCAAAGCAGCATTACTTCATTTAATTCCTTAGACTAAAATCACCTGCAATGTGTAATTTTGAAATCAAGAGATCACAAAGAGTTTAGTAAAGGTGATCCAATGATTGAGCAAACAAACAGATTATTTCACCCATGTTTTCATTCATTCCATGCTACCCAGTATACACTAGTGTCAACAGCTCTGTTATTTATTCCAGCCTTGTTCCACTGTAGAGATGATGTAGTTGTAGTTGGGCAGTCAGACTAAACATCACTCTTCTTTGCATTATGCAGCTTCATCCACTTAATGTAATTAAATAACTATAAATAAATGTATTTTTTGCAGTTCTACCAGAGCAGCCATAATAAAGACAACCACTGCTGTATCCAGTTACCCAGAGGTCATGAGAACTAGGCTTTAAAAAGGAATTTCTGACTGAGTGGTGCTCTCTCACCCCATTTAGCCCCTCTGATGGATAGGCCATTTTATACACCATTAATTCATCCATTTGTCAATTTCTGACGCTGGAAATTTTGGGGTTGAGGGTGGGTTTCAGGAGATGTCAGGTTGCATCATTGCCGACTGTAATTATTGAACCTGTCTGAAAAGTAGCATGAACACTCATCTCATAAAAGGTGCAATGGGTGTTGATTGCTGATTATTATTACACTGTCATTTCAATTTGGAATACATTGTATATGGACTGCGACCGTACATTGTTGTATTATAGCTATAATCAGCATTCAAAAGACAAGTGGCTTTGCCGATGGCACTCTGCTGAGTGTGAAAAGAGAGTGTGTCTCTGTAAGGGAACATCCTAATGAGAAACAATGAAGAACAGATATGGATTTGTTTCCAGACACCTTTCAAAACACTATTGAAGAAAATGTGCAGGAATTACGAGAGTGTGAAAACAAGCGTGCGATAGTTTACTCAATGATGTATTATGTCGTTCCAACCCTTTCATCTAACGTCCGGAGCGTTTAAGGTAAATACATTTCTTCATGTCTTGTTCAAGATTAAATAGCATTCCACCTTTGATTTGTATAACATCTATATAATACATTTACAAATGATTAAATATGCCCATCATTTATGTAGAAATTCACAACCAATTGTCTTTTTTTCATATTGGATGTGGAATATACAGTAGATCTACATATAGTAAATCCACTACTACTATACCTTGCAAAACATATTGCAGTACAGGGAAAATCAAACCATGAATAAATCTAGTAATAATAAGTAAAGGCAAGAGATTGAATGGAGAAACAAAGCCTCTTGAGTCTCTGAAGGAACATTATGGATATTGAAAAAAAAGGTTTATGTGAAACTTGTTGTCAGTGTCTGGAAATTACCTCAGCCCATGAAGGCATCCCATTTCCTTCCCTCATCTCTGAACGATGGGCAAATGTCTCTTTAACAGCTGGGGTTACAGACACACCGTCTCTCAGGCCTGATGAGCTGCTCTCTCTATTTGCTCTGCTCATTCTCCTGAGCACCGTGGCGGCCATCCAGATTAGAGCCTATGGCCCATTAGGCAGCCAGGGAGGTGGGCAACCTCAGAGGTGGCGCACAAATGTGTATGAGACTGTGCATTTCTGTGGACAGTAAGATAGACACTACAAGCCATTGTGGGGGGAAATGGTCTGTGGGGGAGTTTGTGCTCTTGTTCGTCTATTTCTGAAGAGCACAGAATGTCCCAAAAGGACAGAAACCTGAGGAGAATATACTTCAGACAGTTTAACACAAAGCGTTATTTAAGACATATTTAAGATTACTGTGAACACACTAATTTAAGAAGAGTATTGGATAGAAATGTAATGGTCGAGCCACATGAATTGAATAAAACACATTTACTGTAAATGAAATTGGAGATTCTTTTCTTCATACGAAATATCTCATAAATATAAATATCTTTGTGTGTGGACATGTTTTCAAATTACAAGGTCCTTTATGTAAAGACATAGTTTCAGCTGTGTGCATAATAAATCAATTGGGAAAATTTATGTCAAAATCTGTGTACAACACTGCAAAAATATACCACAGTACATTCTGTCTAGGCTGAATTTAAAGACGACATTTGCATGGACAGTCTCCCACATCATGCTGCGCTCCAGGTCTTTGAACACACTTTATCTTTTTTCACAAAACTTAGACCCATGCACGTTGCTGCACCTTAATACATGAATATGCAATTCCCCACACACTCAATGCTAATGTCACATGCTCAATGGGAGGGCAAGATGCAACCAAATCATGCGTATAGTACAGCAGGTGAAATACATCTATAGCATATTAAAATAGTCCAGGTTAGTCTTATTATTCCCTCTAATCACCATTCCTCAAGTGTCAAGACACTCTGTTTAATGCCTATGCCTTGCAAAGCTGCACTATTTCTAAATGCTGACAACTATTACACAGATTTGTATTCAAATCCTGACAGGAACACATCTTGAAAATCTGCCAGGGTAGACTAAAATGCATGCCCATCAGTGTAGAGACCATGGCTGAATATCTGACAGCAGTTCCTCTCACTTTGTTGAGACAGTGTGCATGCCAAATAATCACCTTAGTTACCCATTTCTTTACAGTGAGTGTAAAGTTCCAGGTAACAGAAAGGTGGTGACCCCAACATTCACTGCCTCTTCTGGATTTTCTATCACCCAAACTCTTAAGTTTCCACAAAGCAAAAGCATTAAGTTCTCTTTAAACTATGTTGTAGACAATGCTGAACATTTAACACCAACATCAGTCTGTACCTGTACTGATCGGTTGCACAACAACAACCAACCCAGAATTTTCACCTGCATCTGCAGCTCCTCTTTCATTCCCAGAGGTTTCCACTGAGTTGCAATTGACAGTTGTGTTTAGTGGAAAATATCTCAAAAAACAAACTTCATACAGTTAAGAAGACATGTCAGAAGAAACAACTTTTCTACAGGAAGCATTTGTCCATATTAACTTACTGTAAAAGGTAATAATATGTCCACTACACTAAGGGAGGAAAAATAGTTACTAGGATCTGTTGCTGGCCATGGGACACTTTTATGTTCCATTTTTACCCTGTTGGTAATGAGCTACTGTCTGTCTTAGTCTGCTTAAATGTCCTTGCGACAATAAAATGAAACCCTTGATTTAACACTGTGCTCCAGCCACAGGGGCCTGTAAACATGCACCATACAAACACATCATGTAAATCAAAAACGGAGCTTTATTTTGAAAAAAAACAAATTGGAAGACGAGGCAGACTGGAAAAAAAAAGCTACAGGCAATTCTGAAGCACTGTAATCACAGATTGTGTTTGAGAAATTGTCACAACTTTATGTTAGGCCATTTGGAAACATTCAGTGTCATCCTCGCCTTGGGCAACAAAATGAAGCTTTACATAGATAACCAAGTGTTCCCTCGGGGCCAATGCAACAATCAAGAATAGAATGGGATGATTGTTACAGAGCAAATGCTTTGAGCCTCAGCAAAGAGATTCAAGACTTGATCTTTAATGTCAACCCAGAACAACACTGTTTAACTGCACTATAAGTCCTCCGACAGCACAGCTTCACGGCCAGTTTACTATTTGTGTCTTCACTTGGCTTTAATAGGCTCAACAAGAATTGGACTAAATCAGGCTTTTGAAGCTGATACTATTATTCATCAGAGTTATTCCATGTTTTTTATTTGACAGTTTTCCTGTCAGACTATAAATATGGTTATGGATTTCACCAGACTTTTATTCTTACTGAAAATTTCATCCTAGTATCTCCTCAAACAGCACGTATAAGACTCTTTATCACTAACAATAAAACACTTGCTAATTAAATTATTATAGGTGTGTGAGCAGCTCTGTTCAGAGGGTTTCATTCACATTACATAGAAAGACCCTCCAGACTGTGCTTAGATGAGTTATTGCTTCACTGCAATTAAATTACTTTCTATTTGCTTTCTGCCTTACTGTGTAGTGGGCAGCACTGGATATTTGTTTGGGTCTTTTTGTCAGTAACAACCAGACAATGTTTGAAAAGAAAGTCAAAATTAGGACTTAATAAATTCAACAAAAAGCAACTTTTATGGTCTCATATTTTAGAACCATGTTTATGTTGTGAATATATGAGCAAAAAGTATACATTGACCTGAAACATGCATTACATCTCTACACCTCATGGCGACACCACAGGGAAAACTAGAGGGCACGCAGAGAGCGCATACAGTACCTCTGCCAAGTACATTTACCCATCCTACGACGGTGATGCCATGACCCGCCATACTTAGTGCAGTAACATGATCATGCCTCTGATCATGTTTTGGATAAGGTTCCAAATCTAATCAACTGTTCCCCTCACCAGGGCCAATGATTCTACAAAATTTCATGTAAATTTATTCAAAACTTTCTGAGTTTTCCTTCTTAAAAACACAGACACACACACACACACACACACACACACACAAATGGCATTGACCAACTCTTGTTGGTGGAAGTGATCAGGGGATCACCGAGGTTGTTAGGATTCATCAATTGGGAAAATTGAACATTTATGCAAAGCGTTGTGCCAATACGTCAAGCACATGTTAAGGTAAGATATACCACTAAACAATATACTGTAATGATTCTAGAATCAAAAATGTTGAAAGCATTTGGACCGAAAATTTCCTCTGGCTCTAAATTTTGAATCCATTCCACGTGAGGGGCAGGTCTGTGGGTTTGTACTTCATTGTGAACAAGATATTAGCGAAACCATTAGCACTATAAAGTCTCATTGTCTCTGTCAGCTCTGCTGATATGGTCTCGTTCCAGCTATTTGCTTCTGATGAGTACAGATGGACGGGGCTTGTTCTCTCTGGACACAGGGAA
Source organism: Chaunax sp. Z400 (assembly GCA_037577475.1). Classification (NCBI taxonomy): domain Eukaryota; kingdom Metazoa; phylum Chordata; class Actinopteri; order Lophiiformes; family Chaunacidae; genus Chaunax; species Chaunax sp. Z400. The sequence continues at coordinate 15,452,179 of CM075196.1, read as the reverse complement.
TCATAGTTCACAGTTAGGCCCCCTATACTCTACAGTCACACCTCATTTACCAGCAATACAGCAAAGGAAACCAAATCATTGCAGGGGCTATAAAGAGGACCTTTCCTCAAAACTTTGCCCTCTTTAATCATCATTCTCAGTCATCACCCTTAATAGGGATGAGAGATTATGCAATATGGCCTATTTTGCATTTTTACTAGTATTAGTAGTAACAGAATAAGAAATATGATAGTAGTAGATCATGCATTAATTTTGGAAAGAATAATCATAGTGGCCATGGTAGCAATAAAAGAAGAAAAATAGTGTGCAGACCATCTCAGAGATCACATGAATGAAAAATAGTCAACATAAAAAAACCCAGGCCAAAAGCCCAGCATTTGCTGACATGTAATATATTTCTGTTTCTATATAAAGACATAAAGTAGTGGCAAGAAGTGTGAAAATGCCTCGAATATTTAGTTGTGTGTCCCCCCTGACAAATGTACAGAACACACCTTGTTACCATCAGTCCAAAATGTCTATGACCTCCACATTTGCTGAGAGACACCCCAGTCTAGGCCCTTTGTCCCAAAGTATTACCCGGAATTACAAAAATCTTGGTGTTACCTTCAACAACAACCTCAGCCTGAACAAACATGTTAACGTAATTGTTAAGTCTTGTTTTTTGCAGCTCGGGAAACTGTCCAAGATCACTTCAGTTTTATCCACCACCTCTGATCTCCTGACTCCTTATGTGCCTGGTCGTAACCTGAGGTCCTCAGCCAAGGCTCTGCTGTCCCATAGTCTAGACTGAAGACCAAGGGTCACTGGACTTTCTCGATCAGGGCCCCTACACTTTGGAACAATCTCCCCGAGGAGATCAGACTGGCCAGCTCCTTATCCTCTTTTAAATCTCTTTAAAAAAAACACACTTTTATAGGTGTGTTTTTACTGGAGTTTTGGTGTGAATTTAATCTGTCAAATCACTTCTTAGGCCTTTCAACCCACTCTCTATTTTATTGATTGTCTATTTTATCATTGATCATTCATTTAGCATTGGTCTTTTTACCATTTTTACATTGCCTTATAATTTCCATAGCTGTTTGTCATTTATTATATTTTGTCTTGTAAAGCATTTTGCACCTTTGTTTTGAAAAAGTGCTATATAAATAAAGTTTACTCTTATTATTATTATTATTATTATTATTATTATTATTATTATTATATTTATCATCAATGTATACAGTAGCTCCAATACATCAATACAGTGACATTAATAGCATGATCCATTTCTGTAGCATGTGCAGCCTCCCTCCAACTACAATAGACACAAGCAGACAGCTGTGGCCAATATATTGTACTCTAAAACCCTTCGTCCTCCGGGGATTGCATGATTGAAACACAAAGTCAGTCGTCACTTGGCATCTTCTCTGAATTGTTTGGTGATTGGCTCAGAGGTAAGTGGTGGCGACGGATTGTAATGTTGATGTATTCACCTCCTGCTGACAGGAAGCTGCACCTATGTCCTGATTGACTGGGTCTCATCACATCAGCCAGCGTTGCTTTGTTTAACACAGTCAGGCTGGGGAGGGTTTGCTTATTCACTCGATGAGACGTCCATGAAGATGAGAGGAAGACCTTCCCTAATCTTGGCTGACATTGGCAGCTTGGCGAGCAGAGTAGCTCACAGTTTCACTGCAGATGGTTGGATATTAAACTACTTCTGGGACTAAGTTTGTTGTACAAGCACGCATGAGATAGGTTGTATAGTTACCAACTGTGAAGTATAACCTTTTTCAGGAACAGCATTGTTCTCAAAATGTTGTGTGTGTTTTCAGATGTCAATATCATTATAATTGCTGTGACTAATCTTCACCAAGGAGATTATTTGCCAGCATTTGTCTGTTTGTCTGTCTGCCTGTCTGTCAGTTCGCAGGATACTCAAAAAGTTGCAAATGGATTTTGATGACATTTTTTGAAATGGTAAGGGTATGGCCCAGTGATTTTGGTGGTGGTCTGGATCAAAAAGCAGCTGCCTTAGCTAAGGTTCGTGCTCTGAGTGCTTTCTAGTTAAAATGCACAATATTCCAATGATTACGACATATTTGTGATCAAATCAGTGTGTCTAGGTCGTAACTCTGTGCATTATGATTTGAAGTGAGGGCTTCCAGCAGTGAAAAACAAATGTGCTCATAGCACCATAAAGCATGTTGTTAATGAAAAAAGTGTGGTTTTCATTAGTCACTTTCTATGCAGCCTCAGAATCAGCCAAAAGATGACATCATCACCATGTCTATTGTTTAGATTCATTGATTGAAAACGGCCAGGAAGTATTATCGTAAATCCAAATAGTCCTTAAAGTGGTCCTTAAATGTGTCCATTTTAGGACATATTAATGATTGTCTATACACAAAGAATGTTATACACAATCATTATGTCTATATACACAGAATGTTATACACAATCATTATGTCTATATACACAGAATGTTATACACAATCATTATGTCTTTATACACAGAATGTTATACACAATCATGTCTATATACAAAGAATGTTATACACAATCATGTCTATATACAAAGAATGTTATACACAATCATTATGTCTTTATACACAGAATGTTATACACAATCATTATGTCTTTATACACAGAATGTTATACACAATCATTATGTCTTTATACACAGAATGTTATACACAATCATGTCTATATACAAAGAATGTTATACACAATCATGTCTATATACAAAGCATGTTATACACAATCACCATGTCTATACAAAGAATGTTATACTCAATCATTATTTCTACAAATAATGTTATACACAATCATTGTCTACATAGGAAGGATCAATAATCAGTCCGATCAATTATTATATAACTGCAGCTGTCACTTTTTTCATTGTTCATTCATCCTCAGCATGTATAGATTATTAACTTCAAGGTATCATTTCACTCACCAAACAATGCTCAGGAAACTTACGATGAGCTTTAACTTGTATAACCTGAAATTGTACATATTAACAGGTGACTGGATGTTCTTTTGGATGGGGTTCATCGGGTCAAAATAATATCACGCAAGACCTCAGATATTTTTCACCATAATGAGGTCCTTGCGGAGATATTTGGGAACCAATTAGATAACACACATACACACGCGCCATTGCCTTGTCAGCTATCCCCCTCTAGTGCCGAGCATCCTGCACAGATGCGCTCAGTCTCACACCGGAGCAGCCGCTTCAGTTTCTCCTCCGCTGCATCCCAATCATTCCTCTATTGGCTGTCACCATATCGCTGCTGCAGCGGACCGAGCTGGACACGGCGAGCTGGTAGTCCGAGGCGCATTGCTCTGCCAACGACAGGATTTCTTAAGTCTGTCACGACCCTGTGTGCTACGGAGACGCATTAGATCGATGAGGAGATCTTAGTTTGTCCTCAAAACAATATCGGCGAATAAAGTGCGCGGGACATTATAAAAGTTGTCAGGAGCTAGGTGTTTCTCACATAGTCTGAAATTTTGATTTCTCTCATTTTTTTTTACGACTTTGTGCAAAGTCCCGTCGACCCGCGCCACCGCGTTCCGTCACGGTAAGAGATGGATCTTCTCTCTTTGCGAGACCCGGCAGTCCTCTCCATCTGGGACCAAATTTAAGGACCAGGACCAGTGGATCGGTGATTGTAGAGGATCCAGACGCGCTTTTCTCTGACCACCTTACATTTCAGCCAGAAGTACCCCAGATATATCTAGATGTTGCCGCAAACATGAATTTTGGAAATCGATTTATCCTCGTTTCACTCTTTGGAATTGTCCTCATTCGCTTCAGCCATTGCAACCAAGGTGAGGTTAATGATCCACTCCTAAAATGTAGCTGCCTGGATTTGTTTAGCCCATATGCTGACAATATAAATTGCAATTTTCCACTTGTTCCCTCATTAAAACATTTTCTCCAGGGACACGGTTCAGGATACACCAAGCTCTGTTGTGGACCGATAAATGTAGGCTACAGTAAATTAATTAATAAAGGGATAACATGCTTCTTAGAAAAAATAACACAGAAAGAAAACATTCATGCAAAATGAGAAGTTTGAAATGTCAGAACTCCCCTTTCTTTGTCTTCAATTCTCTTCTCTTTAATTAGTGAAATAAAAATAGAGTCAGGATATAGAGAAAACCCACAAGCAAATAATCGCTGCCGTTTCCTGATAGGAAATTTCTATTCAATAGTCTCAATCATTCAAGTAGCCTAAGTATTCAGTTTGCCCTGAAACGCACCATGACAGAGTCCAGATTCAGATTTAAAGTTTGCTGTTTTCCTCCTGGATTGCTTCAGCTCCGTTTTTATCCAAACACTGAATCAGAAAATGAAATGATATCAGCTGCTGAAATAACAACCCTGAGGCTGCTTTAATTGCACATTCTACATAACACACACATAGAGGCAGACACAGTAGATCAACCGCAGATTGAATCATGAAGTGGGAGACAGTTTGACAATGTGTGTGTGTTTGAGAGTGTGTCTGTTTGTGTGCTCCGGGTATTGCAGTATTTTAGATACATGCAGAAGGTTCTTAACTGTGCACTTTATGATAATTTGTGCATGCTTAAATGTACAGGAGCACACATCTGTTTTGTGCTGTGTGCTCCTGTGTCTGCATGCGGTGTGTGTGTGTGTGTCTCTCATTGTCATTCCTGCAACCATCTTTTGCATACGCTTGCATGGTCACTCACTTTTGTGTGTGTGTGTGTGTTCTGCTGCGGCTCCACATGCACACATGCACACACACAGGTATACACATTGACACAGCTGCAGTATCAGTAAGGTTTAAAATAGTCTTATTGATTGTGTGCGACACAGTGGAATCTGCCCCCCAGGTTATATTTTATTGTTCTCTCAGTTCAATAAGAGCGATGTTGCTCCCTGTTCTCTCAGACAGCTGCTACATAACTGCCCCACTCTGTGTTTTTCTCTGCCACAGATTGAATGATTGAATTGATGTCTGCTTTCTGTCGTACTTTAGTATTTCATATTGACTGGTATGGGACCTTAGCAACACTACTGCAGTTGTTGTGTACCACAGTGCAGTGCAATTCAGGATGGAGCACCTGATAATAACTGCCCCATCACGTTAATTTCTCATTGTGTTTCTTTTTGTTGTATACAATGGCTCAGTGAGTTCACAGGCTTTTGTTGGGGGCAATTCTGTGCCGACTTTGCGTAGTTATTTAGGGGACTCTTAATTGTGCAGCGGGACAAAAGCAAGTGTCAACCTTTCCGCCCTGAGATTCAGCCACCCCATAACCATGAAAAGGAAAACTGGTGAATGCATGGTTTTTCCTGCTCAGTGACAGTATACTGTTATTTAGGTAGGCTGGAGACAAAACCGAGCACCATTACACAGAGGCGTTTTAGTGTCGTTTGATGCTTCGGACCAAACAAACTCCAAGGACTGGCGAGTTCACAAACAAAATTGGGCAAGATGTCAGATGTTAGGAGAACAATAAAAACCAATCACCTCTCGCGAGTCGCCTGTGTGCCACCATCTCTCACAGCAACATATCAGACAATCCCTCACATCAGCCCAACTGGGATTGCAGACAGTTATTAACAAAGCTCACTCACTCACTGCCAGCTTTGAACAAGCCTGTTCTCCCCATAAATACATGTATGTCTCTCCCCATACATGGATTCATTTTTCCTCATTTTACTCCCTTGTGGTGTCAGCAGCTATTCTTGTTGTAATGAACATTCACAAATCTCATTTACTTGATTTCTTGAGCCTTTGTAGAATTGTCCTGAGCAGATGATTGCTCATACTGAGTAAATTGGGAGATTATGTTTTTGTTCCAGACTACAGACAGGAATTCAGGCAGGGAAATCAAGAAAGAAATCAATCCTTGGGACATGGATGAGCTCAATGAAGGCAACGCCTGTGAATGCTATTTTTGTTGGTCAGATGCATTCTACTGAGACACCCTGTGATCTACGAACGTGTGAAACTAAGAATCAAAAGGAATCTAGCTGTGAAATCATCATCAAAACAATGCTACTCTTTGCATCGATTTATATGGAGGGATGAAAGTTTTTGCTTTCTCTGGTGCCACCCGCAGAGCACCGGGTTCGCCATCATTGCTGTCGATGAAGGAGATATTCACCAGCAGTGTGCTGTCAAGGAAAATCAATCAATCAGCCAACCCGGAGCAGCCACAGAAATGTTAACTCTGCACCTTTTGCTCTCAAGTCGCAGTGTGTGCTTTGTGTGTTTGGAACACGTGTGCATAGGAATTCTTATTACACAAGAGAAAGAACATTGTGTGTATCCTCATCATTTTCAATATTCATGCTTTTGTTTTGTTTTTTAACTAGTGCTTAGAAAACACAGGAGATATATTTTATTCATGTTTTCTTCATTATGTACACAGTTATATACATACTGGTAAGCTATGGTAGGTCTGCAAAATTTGTCTTATCCATGTGAACTAATAATTCATGAAGGTTCCCCTACCTAAAGAGATTTACATGACTCCAGGTCGGAGACTGTTAATTTAGTGAGAGCTTTGCTTTCTCAAAGGCATGACTATATTAAGATAATGGTTGTTGAGTTTTATGATATTGGAGCTTTATGGCCACCTGGTGAGCAAGACCGACTTCACAGGTGAGGAAAAGAACTCCTATGAAAGCCGTGAATGGTCAAGTACACAGTACAATCTGCAGTCAATGCTGCCTAGTTTTTAGAATTTTGTTTATATGAATCAGCACATTAAATAGACAATGATTGAAATGTTGCATCTTCTTCAGCCATCATCCTTATGGTTCATAGAGTATGGTGACCTCAGCTTTACTTAACCCATCTCCAACCTGACCAGAGGTATAAATAGTCCAAATAAGTGAAAACACTGGTGTAAGTGTGCAGTGCATGATGGAATTTCACCCTTTGAGGGATAATGACAAAAATGGCAAGCATTTGCTCACTGATGTGCATTTATTCGTGAAAACAATAGTATCCTGCAAAGGAAGGAATCACCATACAAACTTAGGGGTTGAAGTAGCACTTTAGTAAATTGGCAAAAAAAAAACTGCTGTTGTATTCTGTGGGTACTTACTTGACCCAGTTACGAATGGCTAAATCACGCATTATTACCAAGAATTTCCTTTACTAATCTCTCATATAAAGACACTTAAATTCTATATCAGCTCTCATCAACCACATTTGAAGATTTGCTCTGCTGCTGTTTATTATGTCGATGAATGTTTGATATCGGTGGAGAGTGGAGATGCGCTGAAAATCCTGACATGCCTGTCAGGTTTTCTTCAGCTATGGATAGATTTTCATTTCACACCACATCATCTCTTGATCTGTTAAGAGTGCAATACATTGTTTACACCACTCAGTGACAATGTGCAATCCAGTCTGTTCATCAAATGTGGCTGTTTGCTATTTAACACCTTGATCTTTGTTCTTTATTGGACAGTGATAATTGATCATCTTGTTTCTATTTGTATAGTGATGAGAAAAAAAGTGGTGTATTTCATTTTTATTGTATTTAATTTAAAGCATTTAATTTTGAACTATTAAGGCTGTGCTGATTTACAATGATGTCGGGTTACAGACAAGTAACAATTTGATTTTAAGGATGTGTTGAAGATTATTCCAGTAATTTGGGGCATTAAAAGAAAAGGCTGACTTTTCATGTTTAGTCCAGCTTTGGAATATGCAGCAAAATCCATTCATTTGAGCATGTCTGATCCAAAGTTCCAGTCCAGCATCATTAAGATGTAGGGCGCTAGTTTTCCAACAATGGATTTATAGATAAACAAACACTAATGATTTTTATGTCCCTGTCTGTGAAGACCAACCCACCCAACTCTTATCATATTGGATAAAGTTTTAAATACCATAGCTATCACCAGTAATAAATCTGAGTGCAGAATGAGAGACATTGTCTAGGTGTTTAAAATTGAAGGAGCAGTATTACTATAAAATACGTCCTATTATGGACGCAGGACTCCCTGCCCAAACTTAACTGAGCAATAAAACACGTTTTACGAATGCACTATGATAGACTTTTTGAAACCATTGCCAAACTCATGCATTCTGTTTTACAAATACAAAAATTGCCAATCAAACAAACATACAACATATTGATATTCTATTGTGCCTCAGAAACAAATACAGACTGTCATATAGGCATAAAAATCATGTGACTTTTGACAGAATCATTTTGCCATGTTGAGTCAAGATTATGTCACACATGTCCTGAGCACTTTGCCCTCCACAACTGCAGGTGGCGCTATGAGTCAAAATAAGTGGGATATTGAGCCTCTGTCAATCAAAAACAAATTTCACCAATACCCTGAACTAGACACTGGTCACTGGAAATCACTGGTCAATCAAGTGAATCGTTACACAGTATTATATGAGAGGAGCCACCAAATCAAAGAACTGGCAGCAATGACAGAGCCAGGCTGAAAGCTGCTTTAACCTTCGCTAGAGGACTGTCATGTCTCACCTGGTTAAGTTTTAATATTTTTCACACGAGAAAATCATGATTCATATTTCAAGTACACTACCAGTCAAAAGTTTGGACACAGTTTCTCATTCAAGTGGATGGGAAACTGTGTCCAAACTATTGACTGGTACTGTATATGGTCAGTTTATTCACGACATCTTGGAAATTTGCGCCGCTGATGCAGGTGTCCAGGAGGCATCCTAAGCAGATGTCCAACCAGCTGGACTCCTCTCGACAGGAAGGTGCAGCGGCTCTACTTTGGCCACCTCACCCTACCTGGGCCCAGCCACCCTGCAGAGGAAGCTCATCATTGAAATAAATAAATGAAGTAAAGTCACAGTGTGGGCGGAGAGGTCAGAGTACATCTTCTCGTCGAGAGGAGCCAGATTAAACCACATTAAAACTTAATAAAGTGACTCACAGTCACGCAGCATAATTTGCAGCAGTTTTCAGCCTGGCTCCATCATTGCTGGCAATTCTTTGGTTTGTGCACCGCCCCACTCGTAATACTGAAAGGGGATTCACTGACATAAAAAGCGATTGAGAACTAGTTCAGGCAGTGCATCGGTGAAATTAATTTTTGACTGGGAGAAGCTCAACCTCTTCGTTAAATTGAGCCGTAGCGCCAGCTGCTGCTGTGGAGGGCGAAGCACTCAGGACGTTTATGAGAAAATCCGGATCGCAGCACAGCCGTGAAAAGCACCCTGTGTTTGTTCGAGATTTATCCTGCGTTTGTAAAACATGTTTTGTTTGTTTGCTTGTTTGTTAAGTTTTGGCGGGGAATTAGCTCCATACCCATAATCCAAAACCGATTAAAAACTGGAACAATGCCTCAACAATCGTCTTTCTACCAAGCATATGGAAGCTGGTTCTGTTGTTGTAAAAGTTTGATATAAATGTCTCATAAAGCTTTGCAGGCGGTGTGGTGATAAGCAACTTGGTTAGATAGATTTACTAATATATTATACATTGAACATTTACAGGACTCTAAACATCCATATAATGAACCACATTATCCATAATATTGAATATTTTAATAACCACAGTCGGTTCTTAATTGATCGACTTTTTTTGTAGGGTCTCAAGCTGCTTGAAGAAGACAACATTGCACAGCGCTGTAGACAGCCAATAGTGCTGCTGTCTGACAGCTCAAGCTGCTACTTTTAATTTACATGAAGTTATACTGGATGAGACTACCTTTGGGTCTGTTGTTAGGGCTTTAGTTATTTTGAGGTGTTTGTGTGGCCTGCGAGGGTTGTAGACCAGACAGGAGATGTCATCATTCTACTGGAGCTCCATATATTTATGAGCTGACCAGCTCATGTTCTATTTATATTTAAGCAGTGCAATTCCCACAGGACCCTCAGCTCCAGGCAGGGTCTGTTGGTGCCTCACTGGAAGATAATTCCATGGAGGGATAGAGAGAGAAACAGAGAGAGATAGGATGGATGGATATGTACATGCGGGTAATATTAGTGTTCACTGACAGGTAGGCTTCGTGAACATTTAACCAAACCAGAATTCACATGCACAGTCAATTAAAAGTGCACATGTGTGCAAACCTGCACTAACATTCACACATTAACCCACACTAATAGGGCTGCACGATGTATCAGTGTGCAAATTAGGCAAATTAACACAAATGCAATATGTTACGACCTTTTGTAGCTTGATACAAAAGGAAAACTGGCAAAGTTCATGTTTTTCACAGCTGAATCACAAGAAAAGTCTGTGCTTTAAGTCTATCACCCATCACATAGACTAAGTTTACATTTTAACACCAACTGTGATAGAAGTAGTAGAGGGGATATCTTTTCCTAATTAAGTACCCTAAAATAATGAAAATTCTGATCAACTGTGAGTCTGTACATGAATAATACTGCATGTATCCACTGAAATGTCCTGCATGTTTAAATATTGCAGTATATGTCACAGGAAAAAGATATTGCAATATAAGTATCGTGCAGCCCTACACTTGTTATCTGGAAACGTTGCAACGTTTCATATCATGAAAAGTTTATATTTGTAATGTACTTGAAAAAATACCTATTATGTTACTATACACAACAAAGCAGTTAAGCATCATAACACAAAAGCAGCTACATTTTGGTTGGTATTGCTTCCTGTATAGTGCTGCCTTTGTCAGGTCACCTCTGTAATGGCTGCGATGTCAGTTCAGAACAGTGTCAGCACACCAGAGGTGTTTTATTTCAAAGCTTGTTTTGTATTTTACACAAGATAAGCAAAGCCTCTGTGCTGTAGCACTTTAGTGCTTTTTTTTCACAACAGCTAATCCAAATTAACAATCTTGTAAAACCTACAACAAAAGACTTTTACTTAGCTCTTATAAAAACAGTATCTTGACCAAACTGCCATTTTCTCTGCTGGATAGTTCCCCTCACTGGCTCCTAATGTACATCAGCTGTTTTTTTATTTATGGAAAAGTTAAGAGTGATGCTGCTCACTGCAGTGAGCAACAAGGCCAGTTCTCAGTAATTAAGCAATCCTCCTGAGCTGCATACCTGCCCATCATAGTCTAATGGTGTCCATTAACACTAAAGGCATTGCCAGCTAGCCCCACAGCTTTGGAACTGGCACTGACACGGCCCAGACCTAGAATTAGTGGGTTGAAGAAGACACACAGAGACACTGGAACCGATTCCAAACCAGCAATCATGGAGGAAATATTAAAAGCCAGCACAGCAGAGAGAATGGGATTGGAAGTATAAAAGGATCAGCGTGAAGCCTTCCCTTGCTGTGACTCACAGGATGGTCAGTCTACAGACTAATCTGTCCATTTTCTCAACTCGTGTCATGTTGATATCATCAATAAATGCTTTTCATTTCAGTGTTTAGTTGAGTAACCAGCATAACCACTGTTACACTGGTGGTACCAGGTTTTCGGTTGTTGACATGTTACAATGGATGCTACAACCTCAAAGTGAACTTGCTTAGGTCTACAAAGCTTAAGACTGCACTTATAATATAAAGCACTCTTGTTTCTGCTAGTCGGGGGGTGTCATCTTGAAATACTTTTCCAAGCATTGTGGGCATGATCCATGAAGTTAGAAGCAAAAAATGTAGCCCCTGTCCTGCAATGGTAAAAAAAAAAAAATCCCTTAAAAAATTCAGGATTCAGATGATGATCTGGATCACCACCAAATTCTAAAGAATTGTTCCCTGGGTCATACCCCACCTCTCCAAAAAAAGTCATCATATGTGTTCATAAGTTATGGAGTAATCCTGCTAACAGACAGACAAATAAATAACCAATGCCGGCAAAAATATAACGGCGGAGGCAATTATTTCAGGTACAAAAGATGAGATTACCTTGTTATGGAAAATCAGTGGAAAATCAGATGTTCCCTGAACGTTACTGGTGGTGGCTGCACAGTTCAACAAGTTCTGCCTATAAAGATAATTTGTAAAATGTCCCATCAGCCCTATAGTTAAACCCAACAATTGGTCAAACTCTACTTAGTATGAAACATCACTGGATGTTCATGATTTCACATTTTTATTTTGTCTGAAGGAGAAGATGAGCATGGCCACTGTGGTCCGACAAGAGAATTACCATTTTAGGAAGAAAAAAAACTATTAACCTGCTCCATCCCCCTCCAAAAGTCAGAGTGGATGTTGACAGTGACAGAGGTGCTACCACTGTGAATTCAACTTCAAGTTAAGAAGTCAACGAAACCTTTTTTTTTTAAAAGCTGTATCTTTTAAATTGTGTTAATAACATATGTCAAGGCTCAATATTGAAATTTTTCCATTAGTGTAGACAAAAGTCATGGGGGAAACACTTTGAGTGCAACCAATTTGGAAAGTATGGGGTATGGGGTGTTGTATCTGGCTCTGGATTGGTTATGGACAGTCCGAGTAGACATCCCTCTGCTCAAAAGATGAACTGTGCTTTTTTTTAATACTTCAAACAGAGTTTGCTGATATTACATGCTACTATTTTACTATTTTTTACTAATATACTGCCAACTTTACTCATTTGATTCTCTTTCATTGATCTCATTAACCTGTTTCCACCAGCAAATATTTAACAAACCCACTACACACTACATATTCAGCACCAAGTAGCAGAGAGGCTGACTAGTTGGTGAACATAGTGGAGCATTTAGGTGTTCGAAATGTTTCCCTCAAGGAGAGTGAATACTGGATTTAAATTCAGTGAGTGTCCAGAGACACTACTCTAAATGAATGCTGATTTCTATCCATATTTATTGAATGTGTACAGGCACATGTTTGCTAACAAGTTTGCCTCGACAGTGATAAGACGTTTGGCTGTATTTACTGCATACGTGTGTCTACTGTATGTGCCTATACTTGGCTACAGTGAATCTCGCACCACCCGAATATTTACAAGTTCCTGTAATCCAATGCGAGACACGCCATTTTTATTAGAATCATGACATCAGAAATTTATTGTAAGTTGTATATTTTACAATGTGATCATCAAAAAGCATATGTTTTTTTTAAATACATGTATATAAGTAAATAAGAAATCATGAATCCCTTATAATCATAATTCTCTTGTAATGCATTATTGATGTAACAGCCATTGTTCAGTCTCATTATGTTGTTTCATTGTCAGTTCATATATGAATGGGTTACATTTTTGACTACTTTTGAAGGATGCTTTGAACATGATCCAGCAACTATCTTAGAAGATGTTATATTTGTCACAGAGCTCCTTACCCTTACAGACACACACCGTCACAGAATAAGTAAGATTTCCCTTTTTCTTGGTATTTTCTTTTATCTTTTTCATAGTTTTGTATAATTTTTCTGTTCTACAGCCACAACAACACTGCAGGCATCAACTGATATTACTGTTCTAAGTTTTATTTGTAGAATATAACATCATACCTATATCCTGATTGTTTTGTAAGCCTCTGGATAATGGGACACAGCAGGTGTTACATTGTTCCACTGCAGTGCGTCTTGAAGGAGTGTATGAAGGAGAATTGTGTATGACAGACATACACATGTACATACAGGTTAAAAACCTTAAAGATTCTTCCACAGTCTCTGTTAATCAGGCTCAGTCAGAGGTGTTCTGACTCATAGGTGAGGAACAATCAGACTGACTCCTTATGATTGCCTTGAACTTAATCTTGAATATATTCACAGATACAAATATAACTTTTATTTTGACTTAGCATTTTAATTCCCAAGTGATCATAGAAAAAAAACATTGAAACTACCAGCTCCTCTGATGCACATTCATGTGAAGTAACTCGTTTCCCCAGACTGATTATTTTAATGGAGATTTATTCAGGAAATATTGTCATTGATAAAGATTTGTGTTGGCATAATGAGCCCCCAAAGGACCACTTACAAATCTCTAAATGGACATTCATGACTGATGCTTCAAACTAATTATCCAAGTAGGAGAATATGCTATGATCAGTCAGGAATCAGTGTTGGTGTGAAGCATGTGCAATTCACAGATTAACATTTAAGATCTAAGTCGATGGCTGCTCAAGGACAAGTTTAAAGATAATTTTTTTGCTGAATGATAAGATCTGACAATTATTATTGGTTTTAAACAAGCCTCTTGGGTCAAGTTTTGTAATTTTTCTAGCTGCTGCCACTCTCACCCTGAATACCAGTTGTTTTCAACACATCATTAGGGTATAACTGTACAGTCGCACATAGTGTTCATTTGGCACATTTGACAAGGTGACTGGATGGGCTCCATGTCATATTTATGGATATTGAAAATGTAACAGGATTTGTGTCTACTGTCTATTCCCTAATGTTGTTTCAAATGTAGAAAAACTTTTTTTTTAATTTACTGATGTTATGAAGGTTTCACACTGCAGGTAAAGTCAGGAAGCCGTATCGGCTCCTTCTCACTGTAAATCACTTGTCACTGGGAGAGACGCTTTTCTCCTGAATTATTAAATCTGCTGTCCTTGAGAGGAAGACAAAATATCGTCAAGGATGACAATGTTTTCTAGGCTGAAATTGCTTTGTTTTTAACATTACCTGGAAGGTCAGATCCAACCAATAACGATATTTATTATGTTGTACCAAGATTAATATCACTGTATATTGAACTCTGAGAAAATGTAATACCAAAGCTCTAATTTACATACATAAAAAACATAACAGGATATTGATTAACATTTGGATGGCACAATGAAACATATATTCCATGGCATAGAAAGAGATGAGGACAGATATATCTCTGATTATTTCTCAGGAACAGGCTTGGTCCTAAGCAGAAGAAGAGCATATTGTTGTGAGTGGAATTGAAGTGAAGCTGTGGATGGGATGAATGGGATGGCTTGAGAGGAATGGACTGTTGACAGCAATCTGACTGCAATCCATCAGTCACCAAATTCTGTTGCAAGAGGCAAAAAATGTTGCTTCCACGGTTAATGCTGCCAAGCTCATAAATATTCATCCCAGAAAGTGATTTCTTTTAATATAAAATGTCTAAATGAGCACGTTTATGACTGATATTTCAATTTCCAGTGTGAAAATAGGACTTTTTGTGTGTTGACAGATTACTAATGGTTGTATTTTTCCCTCTCCTCTTTTTTCCCATTTCAGTTGTGCTGCTGGATACGACGTCTGTGCTCGGAGAGCTTGGATGGAAGACATATCCTATAAATGGGGTAAGGAGGGCAACTTGATTTCTACCTTCGGTCTCACTGTCTAGCGTGCCTTGTTCAAAATGGATGGACAGTGCTACGTTAATGAGTTTGATTATATTGATTTTAAATGGTTAGCAAGTAACAGGAATCTATTTTATATTCACATCCTTGTTTTTGCTCAGACCCTTACTTTCACATGGGGAATACTGAAACTTGGAGACAGATAATGAGCCAAGGTCTCTGAGGAAGCTTCCATTATGCTGTTAAATCTTCTATCAATTCCTGTCCTGTTCCTGTCACCTTAAGGCCACAACATTATTTTACTGGCTATAGATATTACCACGTAGAGTTTCCATTAGTCGAGCCCATTCTCACAAAGCTAACTGCAACTATATTTTATGCAAACAAATTATAAATCATTGCGATTACAAGACCACAATCTTGACTGACCAAAATGAAAATAAAATAAGTTCAGGTCAGTTTTCCATCTTCAATAGAGCATATTAAATATATATACTCCAAAAACTCCCAAGTCTCCATTTCACCCTCAGTTGCTTATCACTTACCACAGAAACAATGACTGCATGTGCTATACTTTATTCTGCATTTCTCCCAGTCAGCTACCCAAAGAGGATATTCCCATTTTTTTTCTATACGTGACTCCATCTCTTGAGCCAGATCTTTTCAGACTGAATCAAAACTTTGACGACAGTGTCGATTTTCTGTTTCTAAAACTGCTGTATTATACTCACACTCACAAACAGGAGGCAAACAGCAGGAAGTCACAAATCTCAAATAAAACACAACAATTTAATCATTGGGGGTAACATTTTGAAAAGAACCACACATCGTTCTGCTGGTTTAAAGTGGTCTATTTTAAAATTTGATTAAATGAAAATGAAGTGCATACAGTACAAATAACAGCAAGATTGAATTGAAAATCACTGCGGACACTTCATTTGACTGATCTGAACACTTGCGACAATAAAATATTAATAGATTTAGCTTTTTTTTTCAAAGTGGAGAGTGACAGACTTCTTAATTGACTGTATACTGCTGTGAGTCAAGCTTTTGTTGTAATTCAGTGGATGTGCTGAAAAAGCTTCAGCTCTCTAGGGATGAACAGGTGAGTTTGTTTTTTTTCTGATTCAGAGTTGTTGTAATAAACCACAGCCACTTTCATCAGTCATTTCCATTAGTTTATGCATAAACTGAGTCATGGCCCCAGGTCATACAAAGTTAATGTGGTCCAAATCCATAAAGCTGATTACGAGGTATAACGTTTTTGTATATGTGGTGCCGAATGAGATTCAACGAAGCCTGGCAGAGATATGCAACACTTCCTGTTTTTACTGCTGGCTAGAGGAAGTTATTTCTTTATAACATGCACAATTTTCACATCATCAGAACTCTTTTTAATACTTTTTGTCAATAGCGTCCATAAATTTGTGAGCAGTAAAGTTTTGTGCTGATCAGACTCTCAACCTTGGAGGAGTTTGAAAAAGTGGTTTCTCATTCTTCACAATTGTATAAATCAAATACTTCAAAATGAGCAGGCAAGAATCAGTGAAATTCAGTAAATAACTTTTGTCAAGGAGGGACTTATTGGTCAAAATGCATTTGAACCCGCATATAGCATTTTCAGTGTCTGGCATTTTTGCACCATTTTATACCACCCCTACAATTTTCATTTGTTTGATTTTTAAAGTGTGCAGCATGTGCCCCATGTGCCAACAGAAGGAAAAAAAGTCTTGGGTTGTTACGTGACTACAAGAATACCAAACAGGGGAAAATAAAGATTCTACTAACAGCTCTTACTCTATTTTGATGTTGGGTTTTAGTGTTTGAGAGCTGTGGGAGTAAGTGATATAAGTACTTTTGTTCAATAAATGGTGTTATGCCTTTCTTTATAGCTCTGTAGTGTTTTTCCATCCTTGACTATCCTTACAACTTCATAGTCATTCTCTGTGGGTTTGACTGAAATTATCCTCAGCTTGAAGATCCCTAAAGTCCCCCCGCCCCTTCTCTGTCTCTATCTCTTGCTGCAAGGCCCTTGGTGGGTTATGGAGGTGATTACACCATGTAGGTCGTGGTGACAGCTGCCCACAGCGTTAAAGAAGCAGGGAAGAGAAGAGGGAGGGAGGCTGCTGCCTCGATGATTGAGCTGTCAGCCCGCTCCCCTCCTCACTCATCCACGATCCACCGATTCACCATTAATATTTAACGAATTGAGGTGAGAGGGCCTGAGGGAAGGTGTGAAGATCTGGGGAGCTAAAATAGTTTAAATCCACCTCACTACCTGGAAGCCAGCAAGAGGAACTCAATCCCCACCATATTAGACACAGCCTGGTATCAGGCCGATACAGCAGCACACCATGTGGCTGTCTATCAGAGCTGCACATTGGTTCTAGTTCTGGAAAAATAAATCGATGAAGTCCTTTCAGTCAGTCTTACCCAGTACACTTCTTAAAGTCTGCATAAAAAACAGAAAGCAGAGTGTGTTTTGCTTGTGCATGTTTACATGTTTATGGCAAAAATGCTTAGGTAGCGAGGTATATTTAGGATAGCTATTGCTTGTTAATAGTGGACAACAGCATTAGCTCTCACTGGTGATAGCTCCCTGTCATGCAGCAAGATTTCCAAATAGTTAACGCTGACTGGCTAAACACAGCAGACTAAATGTTAAAAGGACTAGCCAAACAAATAACAAGAGCGCTCAGAGAGCGCAAACCTCCGCCAAGGCCCAACAATCATCGACATAATTGTTAGGGCCTGTGTCCACCAAAGCATTTTTTCCTGATGCCAGCGTATTTATTAGATTATTTGCAATGGGAGCGCCACATATTTACACTACAGTACAAACGCCAGTTTAGTGATGATTTAGTTTTGATTTAGTTAGTGATGAGGCGCTGAGCGTCTTTTCTGCGCTGAGCGTTTTGGCCTTTTTCGAGAGTCAAAAAATGTTCAAGTTCGGTTGAAAAGCTGCTCTCGTTACTGACACTTTTTACACAGCCGTCCAATCACAGTGGAGGAGGGGCGGGACCACTTAGACCTGCAGGTCCGTCCTCTCTCCCTGTGTGTGAGAGAAAACATGTAATAATAGCTATGCTCACATTATAGTATTAGTTTGTATGCAGCATTTTGTCACTGTAACGTAGGAACGTAATGCAATGTCCAAAGCAAACACTTTGATGGTGTCGCCTACTATTTTAGTTGGTTTGTAACATTGTAAGCCTCGACCCACGATGACTGTATTGTGTCAGTGCATCAGCAGTGATGGCGGCCACAGCTGAGCTGCCTGTGGGAGAGTAACATTAAGGTGAAAACACCTCCTGTGCTTTCCTGCGCCCTCCTGGGAGGTACAACTCACAGTTTGAAAACCTGTGTTCTGCATGCACCGCCAAAAAACAAATTTTTATTTATATGAAACTTATTCTGCAAGTACCTCAGACATAGATATAGTGGGATATAGTTGTTTTCCTACAACAGCAAATTTTGAAGATCTTCATTCTTCTTGACTGCAGGTTAAAACATAAAACTTTCCAGCATTTTTATGGACATATATCTTGTGCTCATCTTTGCATTTGAAAGACTCTCTGTTTATGGTAAAATTTACTGGTAGGATTGAGCAGTCGATCTGCGTAGTGTAAGAGTTTATTAGCAGGTGTGGACTGTGAATTCCTCCACTTACGTGTGATTATCAGAGTTGCCAGGGAATAGTTTTAATTAAGGAAAAGTCTGATGCTTCAATCAATTAAGTAATTGTTCTTGGTCTCCCCCATCACTAGAATGCATTTCTCTGTAGATGCACCATAGGCATCTCCAGTACACTGGGGCACTGTGAACACATGTTTACACCCTGTGAACACTATCATACATCTTGGTAATGCCCAGCCTTCAGTGCCAGATGCCCTTTAATTATTTTTTATACCTGCTCTGCGTTAAAAGTAAATAGACCTGTTTCAATTGATCCACAAATGAAAACCAGGAGGGCTTTTTATTTATTTATTTATTTATTTTTAAGTGGCTTAACTGAATGTGGGAATATCCACGGAGTCAGCAAACACACTCACTTTCAAAGGTTTTACTCTTTAGATTTGTGCACATTGAACACCAATTAATCTATACCATGCCTTTCAAGGACATTGCTGCAAACCTTTGCTGCAAAAAAAAAGTCCAGTGGAAGTTAATAATTATGTGTGTTTGAGAATGCCAATGGCAGGCAGATACTTCAGATAAAGATACTTTTGGAAAATGAATGAAGAAGGTTTTTGTGGATGTCTTCGTGAGGCAAAGATGTGTGTCTCTATTCTCAGCCTTTCCATCCATGTTCTGAAACGCTGAATAGTGATGAAGAACAGGGCATCACAGAGCTGAGTGAGAGAGAGACAGACAGAGGAAAAGGAAAAAGGGTTGATTTGGCGTCTGCATGCAGCCACGATAAGCTCCACTCAGAATAGGCAGACACACTGCTGAAATATGCATGAGTCATTTCCCAGTGGTGGGTGGGGAGAGAGAGAGCAGAGAGAGAGGAGCATCTTATTTATTAAATTACAAGAACAGCTTTAAGGGATTAAGAATGGCTAATGTCGCCTTTTGTTTTCACTTATTCATATTATAATGCTAAACTGAGCGTAGGCAGGTTGGATGACAAAAAATTATAGTTGTCCATAATAAAATCAGGGAATGATCTATACTTTTATCTATTGTCAGAGATCCCAAACAGCCAATAAGTCAGATATACCGGGGGCGTATAAACAGTGTTATGTAAGTGGGGAGCACAACGCCAGTACATTGGTTTACTGCTGCCAGAACACTGCTGGGTCAAATATTAGAGTGGTAATACATGTGTGTGTGTTTGCGAAGAGTTGATATGGATATCATGCAAGTTACTGTTGCATTTTGAATGAAATTGAGATTCAATACAGTAATAAAAATGATTGCTACAAAACAAGTTGAATGCAATAGCAGTTTTGGTCTAATGTGTTTAGAAAAAGTCATTCTAAGTCTGTTTAAATACTGATACATGTCCTCTATTTGTCAGCTGCTATACTGATAACAGGCCTCTTTGCTAAACATTTTCTGCCCATTCTCTTTGAAGGTACTGTTGATTTTGTATCATCCACATGAGGTGATCTCTTTACAATACGATTGCTTTTTGTTAGGACAGGCTTCTACATAGAGAGTTTAATTTGTAATTTATTGCAGTCGTGTTTAGTAAGATGATACAGTGAGAAATGACACTTTCTTTCTGCATAGATAGTTCTTTGAAACTGTCCATTCTGCCTTCTTGGCCTGGACTCCCTGGAAGAAGAGCTCTTGTATCTCAATGGGACCTTCCTGGCTAAAAAAATATTGATTTCATTTTAAAAAATATGTCTTTATAATTCATAAAACAAGAGTGCTCTGAGAGTGCAAACCTCAGCCAAGGCCCAACAATCCTCGAAATGCCAAAAATTGATTTTTCGCTCATTAGATCCAGAAGAATGTTGGGATCTAGGTCAGGATGTAACATTTGGTAAAAGGTTTGTGGAGGAGGCTTATTCTAATTTTTGACAGACATGTGCTTTGCATACAGTAGTTCTAAAGTTATAAGCCAAAATGATGAAAACTGCCCTATCTCACAATGTTAAAAGAATAATTTTAAAACATCCCAGATCCAGATCCAGATCATGACCAAAATATAATCACCTCTAGGATATGCTAGGGTCCATCTTTGGTGAAACTTTCATGCAAATCCGTCCATTAGTTTTTGCAAAATCCTGCTAACAAACAGACAAACCAAAGCACTCACATAACCTCCTTGGCGGAGGTAATTAATTGCATGGCAATATATCATATAGTAAAACTTTTCTACAATCCTAGTTGAAGTTATTAGTATTTGGCATTACAGCTGTTTGTAAATGTTTCCAATGGTAGTATTTATTTAGTTAAAATGTAAAAGGATTGATATGTCTTCTTTTTCTTTTACATACAGCTCCAGTGATGTCAAATAGCTAATATTAAATGGACTGAAGTTGGAAAGTACTGAAAGACAGATGAAGGCATTGTTGGTTTTGGTGTTTTTATGAAATTTGCTGACAATAAAGAAAATTAATAGAAACACCAACCTTACAATTTGAAGATCAGAGTTAAGAAATTAACCATTTTCCCCAACTAATAATAACATCTAAAGCTCCCACTGTGTTATTCTGTGGTGATGCACCATGATAATACTCAGCTTTCTCCCATCATTCACCCAATACAACAAGAGTAAGTCCAGTCAGCCACAGGCCAACATAAAGTCCTCAGAAGAATTGAGTCTATCAGTTTTGGGGAACATTTTCAGTGGCATGAGATTCTGGCTTCGAGTTTTGAAGTGGAGGAAGCAGAGAGAGAGATGCTCAAAAGAGAGAGGGAAACAATAAATATACGTAGAGGAAGAGGAGGCCATGTCTGGGAGTGATATATCGGGGATATAACTTGTGTGAGTAAAAATGAATAAGATGACTATGACTTTTTCACACCCTCTGAAGCCTCTTTACTTTCCCGCAATACTAATCCTTAATCTTTTTATTGCAATATTTAACCACAATAATTGATTGCAGCTGTGACCTAAGGCTTATCTCAAAGCACGTTCTCCATCCCTAATACTATTAGCCTGGAGAATGACACTGAACAACAGGGAGGAGAGAGAGAGCAAAGTCTGTATGTCAGTGTCCTTCATAGCTGGGATAAACTTCTCTAAGGCCTGCTGCTGAGTGATTGTCTGCAGCACTGTGAGAAAAAAAAAGGGAATAATCCAGAATCACTCCACTTCTCCCCATGGAGGCTCTAATATAAAAAAGGTAGTATGATTTAGCACACAGGGGTACGTCTTGGGGACCTCTGCCATAACCGAGCTTAAGCAGTGCCGGGGGATTCCTTAATTGGCTTGTTTCTTGTCAGGGACATACTGCGGCCAATATCTTATATGCTCCCACTTGGCATCTTGCTGACAGCAGAACATATCCTGACAGCTTTCCGCGCTAACCCTCACCGTGCGAGGAATACGTTGAAGCTGAGCTACAGCAAGAGAAGAAAAGTAGGAGGGATTAAAGTATTGGGTGGATGTAAATGGAAAAAGAGGAGAAAATAGAGAGAGGGAAGAGAGATGAGGCCATTAGCACCTTGCTGAATGCGGCAGGTGAATACATGAATATGGGAGGTAGAGGCAACCAAGGAGAGAAAATAGAGTATGTGATTGCTGTATGACAGAGGTGGCATTTAAACATATAGACCTATGTTTCTTCTGAAGAGTGAAAAGCTTTATAGAACATTCAAATACAAACTATGTCATAGTTTAGTCTAAATAAAGACTTTTAACAGAGATTTCTAGACAAACAAAACATTGATAAAAACTCATCAAACATTGTCTTACATAATAATAGCATCTGAAAATGCTTTAAGGCCTACTTTTGGAAATGTTTAGATTAATAATACGATACCATACATGCATAATGTTATGTAAGAGTGGCTAATACTGTAATAATTTCTCAGGTTCATCTTAACTGTGGAATATCTTTCTAATGTGACTGGGGTTGGATAGTGTCTCGTGAATTTGTATATAAAGGTGTTCATAGTGAAATGTTGCATTGATGTAATATCATCCCTCAGCGTCAGGAGTTGCTGGAGAAGTTCTATTTTTGACTGTATCAGTAAGATTGTCCCAGAGCAAGAAAAGCCGAGTTGCTCAAGCAAGCAGGAAGAATACTCACCAGCTTACCGCTGTAGTCACCGCTGTTTCTCACTGTCACTCCGACTGGCAATCGCAGCTATCTGGCCCAAATGAGAAAACTCTGGCTTCCATCGCCAGTGAAGGGAGCAGGCAGATCAACTCTCACATCCACGCTGGGCAAGCATTCAACGTACATCTCCCTGCTGGGTTTAAGTGTCTTTGTCTCCACATCACACCTCGGTAATGTTGTTGTGATGAGCCTCTGAAGCTTTAAACAAACTTAGCCGCCAAGCTCAAGAGTTTAGCATCAGCGCCAGATTACTTTGTAAATACGTTGTAACAGTTTAAAGTAAAAAATAAATAAATAAATAAATAAAATTAAGGAATTTAATGCTAAAAATCTGTGCCTCTTCAACACTCTTTGGCAAAACTAGGCTGTCGGCAAAACTTTAGTTAATGTTAGTTAAGCTTGCTTTCAGGTTTTCAGCTGTGACTAGGTTTACAAGATTCCTTCAGTGTTCAATGTTTGCAAGGTTTTCACAGAGAGCCATTTATCTTTGGAGGTTTCCAAAACAAACACACTGAACACATGAATAAAGGAGTTTAATGTTTGTTTGTTTTTAAATCATTGTCTATCCAACACTCTTTGGTAGACACATGACATGCGAGGGGCTGCGAGCCGAGCTGCAGCTAATATTAGCTCAGCTTGCTTGTCTGATAACTTAAGATCCAGTGTCTGATGACTAAAACCCTGCATTTAGTTTAAAAAAGTATTAGTTAGATGAGCATGAGCTAAAAATCCACACTGATGTGATTTAGAAACAGAATGTAGTTGGCAGGAAATGTTTTCATGTTTGGCCATCCAGCTGCTCATGGAAAACTCTGGGAATAGGAACATAGAACTTATGCACATTTGTATCTCTCCCTCGTTCTTTACTACTTGCATAAAACAGATACACAAACACACAGTTGCACAACTGAACATGCACACACTCCAACAGAACAGCAAGCTGTCCTAGTTAGAGGAAACCTGGCCAAGGTCACACTGCTTTATCTCTATAAGGCTGCATACACCTGTCCGCTTCACTTGACTAACATCAGAAAAATAGATTCCAGTGACTATGATATATGTCAACTATATTCTGAACCTCAACTCTGCATTTTTCTACCAATGATTTTACTGCGGTGAAAGCAGGATGATCACAGCACTAAACTATCTATTACATATGGTCACCCTAGACAAATACGTAGCTAACCTATAAGAAAGAAACAGACGTATTAAGTATTTAAAGCCTTGGTAATAATTGTTTTCACAGACTTAAATTGAAGGTTCAAACGTTTGTTAATGTTTACAGCCAAGAAAAATCTATGTGTGGGGAAACAATTATGTGAAGTTTGGAAACAGATGGAAGAGGACGAAAAATACAGTGATCTCTAAGATTCGCCCGAGAAGAAGCTTGTGGACATCTTCCAAAATCAATCTTGGCCTAACAATCATCAGATCGTCCGCCCTTCCTGTACTGACAGAACATTGTGCAGAAATCTAAAATTCAACATTTTGAGATACGAACAGATATAATATCTGTAGCAGAAAACGATGTTCCTTCCGGACGAGAACCTCTTTCAATCAACACCTGAACATCTTTTCTGTGTCTCCGACATTATGTGTGGTTGATTGAAACAGGATTTTTCTTTGGGGCTGTCTATATACCGTAGTCTTGTAATAGCTTTGTGCCTAGCAGAGCAATCGCAGTGCTTTATCAAGCTTTGGCACATCCATTTGTCACACTCTCTGTGGTCAGAGAGAAAAGCAAGAGAGGATGCACACACACATACACACACACACACACAGAGATGTAACTTCAGGAAATGTGGTCCAGTCTATACTACATTTTGTTTTATTGTGTTTTGATGTCATAACACAGCTATCTGAATCTTAACCTGTTGTATTGGTAGGACACATGTCAGTGAACTCCTAAAAGGGCCATCAAAGGAAACTCAAACTAACACTGAAATGTAAACGCAAATGTTCCAACAGAATCTCATCCTCAGTCTGATCGCTGATATTCAGTGAAGTGATAAAGCGTTATCAGCAGAACTATCTGATCATGTGTTAAGCACACATCACTTCATTAAAATGTCTCCTTTAGTATCAATAATTTTAATATCCTTTCTTTTTTCAGCAGACAGTGGACAACATCGAAACTACCTAATAATAAAAACTAAATTATAAAATAACATGTATATAATAGAAAAACTAGACACCATCACATGAAAAAGAGACAAGTTAGTGTTATAAAATGATTACATCTGATTCCACTCTCAGCTTTAGAAAATGTGTCCACTTTCAATGTCCAGCGAGAAACACTGTATCCTCACTGACTTCAGCTGATATCACCTGTGTTCGGGAGAGTATGAGAACTCATGAGAGTAAGTGAGACATGGGATCGTTTTGTGAGAATTCACAATATTTAGATTGAGACATTCCAGTTGAGACATCGCAGTAAAGCTAAAATACAACAAACACACAGTTATGGTTAGTCTTGGAATTGAATTTTCTTTGTCAATTTCACAGTTTTTTGTTTCTTTTTTTCATATCTGTTTGTTTTTTTTTCATTATATGCTTTTATTAAATAGCAGATGGTGGAGAGATGACAGGAAATGTAGGAGTGTGTGTGTGTTTAGGATTTAGGTGCATTTAAGGGCAGAAATTGAATATTGTATTGGCAGAAAAGGAAATAATGTTCTGCAACTATACTCCACCACTAAATCATATACTCTGGACGTTAAACTCCATAGCCATTAGGACACCGCTCCATTACTGTACTGCACAGTTTTGTATTGTGGGTTATTTATTTGATCAAAGGCTGCAGGATTGTGGTTTTATGGAAAAAGTGCATACGTGGCTAAAAACATCGTGTAGAGAGGCTTTAAGGAATCTGAGGATTTCATAGAGGGAGAGTCCACTTAGCAGGAGGCAAGTCTGTAAGTCTGTGGGTTTGTAAGGTCAACAGTAAAACAACATATTTTATGCTATGCTTTTGTCCCCACGTGGTTCAGTTCTGCTTCACTGTTGATGTGTTTCATAAAAACCTCTTAATATTCACCTGCTAGTTGGTCCTTATTATGCTTTTCTACATAAAATCTTCTACATAAAATAGACATGTTTGATGAATTTGAATGAATGTGTTTGGTCTATTTTGACTATAACTGTTAGGAATGGGCCTTAATTCTTGAATATTCAAATAGTTATTAAATTATAACAAATCTGATAGAATACACGACTATCATTGTGTCATAAATAATGTTTTTGCCTTGTTTTGTTGTGGCGTGAAAAACACACAGGAGTCTCTGGAACTTCAAGTCATGTGGGTTCCCAATTTATTCTCAGCTCATGCAAGATACACAGCCATAAACTGGAACCCCGATCTCTGGTCCCAACAGTTTATATATCCTTCTAATGTCAGTTTGGGCGTATGTTATTCACATCTGCATATTGTCTCATACTTAGGTCAAGCTGACCTTCCAGACAGTTGTTATGTTCGCACATCCTTCATATCTTGAGTACATGGGTTGCTGTTTATTTGCCCTTTCTAAGCTCAGTATGTCCTGATAGATTGATAGTTTGGTAGATTTGGGACCCTCCCGCATGATTCACACATACAGAACAACATGACTATATAAGACATGCAGTGTTTCATAACAGAGGTTCACACAAGAGTTATATTGTACTAAAAGATATATTGAATTCCACCACAGTTTTTACCTGTGCCTGGTAGTAACGCAGTACTACCGCCAGAAGGTGGAGGTAATGCAAATGCTTTTAACAAAAGAAGAACGACGTATTACCACCGTGTGCCGGTTAAACAGGTGTGGCGCTGTACCAACAGCAGAAACACGCTACAGCCGTCAAAAAATCTGGTGTTGAACTCCTTTAAAACAATTAAGGAAAATGAAGTGCAGTCCAACTCTGTCTTTTCACAAGTCTACCACAACTATGCACAATCCTTTGAGAGCAAAGCACCAGCAGAAGAAGGTCCATCGATAGCAGACGAAGTAAGTTTGATGTTAGACGTGCAGAACAAACAATGGCCATCATTTCAAAGATATGCTTCCCATCAGCTTTGTTGAAGGCGACAGTTTTTGAACTTTGATGGAGTTTTGTTTAACCATGAGTTTACAGCACCATCTAGGAAAAAACTATTACCGCAAGACTCAAGAAACTATATGATGATAATGCACGTGAGCTGCAAACTCGTTTAGTCAGTTTTGGTCCTGTCCGTATGTGTAAATGCCCATCCATACTATAGAATCAAGCTATTGAACACTAACTGGGACCGATCAGAACCCTACGTTCATGATACTGATTGTTTGCTTGCCAAGAAAAGTGATTTTCTGATCCAGGAGCAGCTCTGGATTATCCTATATTTATCACTGACCATCTGACATGACATCTGACATGCATGGGCAGCAGCATAAGATATCAATTTTTATTCCTTAATTGCCTTATAATCTGCACCTCCCTCCCCCTGCTGTCCTATACTGTATCCCTTAATATCAGTACACTGTTGCAGCTGGTGACGGTCTGGTTTCCAACTGGTTTAAATAATATGCGTCCAGTTTGGGTCTACCCCAGTCCAATGAAAAGAGGGGATAGAGAAATCTGCTAGTTCAGGTTCTTAGATTGATATTTGAGCCTATTTTCCATGGTAGCACAGTAGATTTGACATGTTTCAATGTAAAACAGGTGGTGGGGCACACAGAAAACCTTCCATTTCATCTAATTCAGTCTGAATGTAAGTCACCACTCACCTTATAACCACCTCAATTCCAATTCAAACCAGTGGAGAGTGTAGATGGATAGTTGTGCTGCACATTGTAACAAAAAGAAGATTGATCACAGCACTCGGGGACAAAACCTCCTCCTTTCTCCCTCTTCTCTTCTCTCTCTTCTCTTCTCCCTTTCATCCTTGGTATAAATTTACTCAATCCTCAATGATGGCGGCGTTACTATGCTGTACCTAACATCATTTGTCTCCAAGACTTCCAAAACCCACTCATGAGCTACATATCCAGGGTGAATGAGAAAAGACAGATCACTGGCAAATATATTATCCGCCAGTGATCTGTTGTTTGGCCTGCGTGATGAATTATTAGATAAAGTCACCAAAGCTGTCAGGTCTGATGGAACGCTTTTGTTGTGTGCTCCTTTAAAGTTAGGGAATAGTTGAAATCTGCAACTGTCAGGTTCACAGTCCACTAAATATTACTTTTCAAAATTCAACATACAAGTCACTTGAGCATGACTGTATACTTCACAGTAGTATTTTTATATCTGTGTTTAGTTGGGTTGGTAGGTTTATGGTTTTGCTGGTCCAGTCAGGTCTGCAAGCCTAAAATGATTTCATGGCAGGAGACTGAAACAGCATTTGTATTTGCATTTGCCATTTGTCGCCGGAGGGAAGTAGCAGCTTGAAGCCAGTTAGCAGGAGTGATGACATGACGATTCCAACAATGCCCACTAGACTGAACTTGGTTAGTTGCAGTTAAGGTTATGCTGTTAGTGATACACTCTACAATATTTGGTCCGAAGTCTCATTTTCATCTGCTCTCATTTGGCTTGTTGAAGTTAGTGCATGACGCTGTTTATACAAAAAATACTTCCTGTATCTGTTTCAAATTAAAAGCCGTCTAGTGTTTCAATGGACAGAAACCATTTCGCATTTATAGTAAAACATTTGCAACTATGTGTTGTGAAAAACTAAAATACTTGCAAGGTTCCATTATGTACTTCTTCTTATGTACTTCTCAAGTCGCACACTTCAGTCTTATTTTATGTAACATTCTGATAAACACTTTAGAAGAAAGAAGACATGTTAAATTAAATGGTTGGAAGAAATAATAATATGACGTGTCTCTCAGTTTCCTGATTGTGGTGCCGCTACACTCTCATTCGTGGGCTCTTATTATGCTCCAGTCAGGAGCATCTGACTCAGGTGTGACTCTTAGAGGTAAAATCAGTTAGCGGGTCAGGTCCACTGTATGGCTTAATATCAAACCAGTTTGAAAATTGTCTTTAATATTTATTATCGTTTCATATTTCTGTTTCATTTATGCAAGTTGTTCAAAAGTAACTATTCCCTGTGTGAGAGGGTTTTTTTCATTCACATTCATATTCATCTTCTGTTTCAATAAAATAGAGTTAGAGGTTTGATAGAAGAGAGGTCACATGGCTAAGATTCATCCCTGAAGCGTCGTTGTTTATCTGCTTTGTCTCTGTTACAAGCAGCCACAGAAGTATGGCAGAGAGGAGCATCTTATTTTCTTCTCAGCTCTTAAGTCTTAACTTCAGTCTTCATCTTTGATCCTACATGGGAAGGTAGGGCACTCGGGGTGGTCGGGATATGGTTTCATTGGAGATTAATGTTTTGTCTGGCAAGCTCTCTAAAATGCACTTAACATTTTATACAAATTCTGAGGAAGCTGAAAGCCGTGCATCACCACATGCATTCTCTGTCTGCCTGTATCTCTGCTGCTCTCTCTGTCCTAATTGATCGAGCAGGTCAGACAATCCTGTTTTGTCTGAGCTCATTTCCAGTCAGGCTTGTTTAAGCATTAGAGACTGGAGTCAGATGGCTTTGCTAAGGGAGGATGTCTCCTATTGAAAGCAGACAGACAGGCGGACCGACAGACAGCTACATGTTATCTTAAAACCCAGAAGGCCAACCTGAAGCACTGTTGTGCATCCTGGAAGTGGCTTTGCAATGGTAAGGAGTGCTAATGTGTATTTGGACTAACCCATGTATGCAGCTTCATTTAGATGTCAAAATAATCATATTCCCATTGTGCGCCCATCTATCCACTAAAATTTCCTCTTCAAGACGTCCTCTTGTCGTATAAAAATGGCCCACGACTATATGCTTTGCTGCTTAATGCAAATTAGCCTATAGGCTGTTTTGAGCTCTTTGCAGAACCAACCAAATATTTTTCTGAAGAGAATAAGAGTCTGTATAAGATGAATCTTTGAAAGTATAGCTGTCTATTTATCTGTCTAACACATTATTATTCCTATCAAAACATCAGAGGACCTCTTACAGTGCTGGCTCTCTGCATATGACAGATTTGCATAAATTTGCATCCACTGAGCTCCGCCGGTGTACATTATCAACTATGGTACGGTTACCATTAGTCTTGCTTTGGTTATACACACAGCTGTTCAGAAAGTTGTTCTCTTGACAGCTTGATTGGCTGCCTTTGTGTTGTGTTATGTATTTCTGTTTTTCAGTCCCTCTCCTCGCACTACCTGCTCACCAGGTATCCCATCATGCTTCGCTCAGCAAATCAGTCCTTTCCCATTTAAAATAAATCGGAGAGGAATTTTTTTTGAAGCCATTGCAGGTGCAGAGGACCAGCAGCATTGGTCCTGTTGGAAAAAATTTGGTGGCTTTGCCGGTTTAATATTCTTTGTTCTTTGTTTTGTTCATTATTTCTAGTTACTATTTTAATGTGCTATGTTCAGCAATCAATATATTCCCAATAACCTAAATTTACAGTAATCCTAATTCTGTCCTTAACCTTTAATAATCCCTCAAACACTGTCCAATGCTGTACACACATCCTCCTCACACACTGTTACATATAGATCAGAGGGAGGGCCCTCTCTACACCTCTTCTCTGCTCTGTCTTACTGTCGTCTGACTCTGTTGCTTTTCATCTTCCCCTGCCCCGTCCTCTTGATATCTTTCTCCCCTTCCTTCAGTT
The DNA here is from genome assembly GCA_037577475.1 of Chaunax sp. Z400. Taxonomy (NCBI): domain Eukaryota; kingdom Metazoa; phylum Chordata; class Actinopteri; order Lophiiformes; family Chaunacidae; genus Chaunax; species Chaunax sp. Z400. The sequence continues at coordinate 15,421,615 of CM075196.1, read as the reverse complement.
TCATCGGCTCTCTCACCTCTTCTTTCTCTCTGACAGCCCCTTCTTAACCGAGATCAGCAGACTGTGAAAACAGGCGAGAGGCGATATGTTTCATGCGTGTGTTTGTGCGTGTGTCATCCAGTATGTCTGCAGAGGGCGGGTAGCGTAATTAACTAAATGAAACATTGTAATTTGAGTGATGTTTATTCTGGTACTACAGTGCAGTTATTTTATTATTTCTTTTCAGTGACTTGCCTTCAGGTCCATTCTGAGGTATGAGGTATTCATTTAAGAGTTGGACATATCATCAAATAGGTGCTGCAACATATGTTAAAAATCAAACAGGGATGTGTTATATTCAATTCTATATTGGGTGCATTCATTTATTACGAAATTCATAGAGATTTAGATTCAAAGAGTGAAAAGAAACAGATTAAATGAATTAGAAACATAGGCTTTACTGCAAAATATTATAGAGTCCATCATTCTTGTCATAAAAATCACATTTTATTGAATTTTTGATGCTCAATCAATACAATATTGTTTCAGCAATACAGGTTTCTTGTGTGTCAGACCAATAAAGTTAAACTTGTTTAATTGAACAGGGATTAAAAGAAAGAGAACAGAGATTACATACATTTTCTTCAGTTTAAAATGCTGAAATTGTCTTTATCAGTGACTCCAAAGTTGACACAAGTGACACTCTTGCTTTTGATGGAGTGATGACCTGAAGATTTACCCACTGAAAAAAAAGTTTTCAGTATAATGTAATTCTCAGAGAAACCTCTTAATCACTAAAGGCCCATACAATTAAGCACCATAATAGTTGCACTCTCTTCATAATTAAATTGAATAGAATAAATCAGAAGCGTAACTGGACACTGATAAGAGGTAGGTAGAATATGTGAGTGTGTATATGCATTCCTCTACCTGGGTGACCTGGTCTTATCTAAGCTGTCTGTGGTTGCACCTGACCACTGCACCCGCTGACATATTCTGTGTGTGCATGTTTGCTCACTTTACCACTGTGTGCAGCCGTCACTGGGATTTCACATCAGTCAGTGGCTGCTGAGCCACACATTGACATTCCAGACTGCCTGCCTGCCAGCCTCTCTGGCAAAAATAGATATGTAAAACGACAAGCACTTTTCCCCCCGTTTTTCCCACGCATAGTTTGTATGAGCTGGCAGAAGGAGAAAAGAAAGGTCTCTGGTCTGTGTCAGCTCAGATGAGAGAGAGGCGGCATGTGTGGAGGGGTGTTACACATCACAGTTTAGGCAAATGAGATAGGAAAGAAGAGGTTGAAAGGAGACAAGGTTGATGCCCTTAACCCGTGTTGATCCTGCGTGCAGATGGAGCTTCGCTGGAGTGTGGGTTTTTAAAGCTGCTAATAAAGGATGCTTTTGCCATCAATGAAGATGTTGTTTTCACATCGTTACACTCGTAGTTCTCACAAAATAAAGGGGTTCAATATTTTCTCTTGCCTTGAGGGTTTAATTTGATCCAAGACTTAACCATAACCCTGGCAGGATACCACTCTTGACTCATATTATAATCACTTTTGCTCAGCATATTTTCTTTTAATACAAATTTCTGACTAGACATTTTAACAAGACTAAGAGCCATGTTTAGCAGTTTTGTGATACTGTACTGAGACATAGTAGTGAGCTAACAAGCTCACTATGACTATGCTTTCATGCTGATGCTATGCAGATGTGATGCTTACCATGTTCACCATTTTGTTTAGCATGTTAGCATGCTAACATTTTATTACAGCTGAGGTTGATGAAAAAATGACTTTTGTAGATATTTGGTAATTGACCACACGTAGCACAGGTTCAACTTGTTCATGGTGTCAAGATATTTAGCTGAAAAATGTAATTTCAACCTGCTGATGGTGGTATAGGAAAAGGTAGTAAATCACCATATCAGTGGAAAGCGTGACATGGTAACGTCATCAGAACATTTCAGTCTGGACCAAAGTGGTGGACAGAATGACCAACTGATGACTGACAGACCAACTTTGTCATCCCTTAATCTGTGTTGCTGAAATGGCAAACATGTCATGTAACACACATTTGGGTCATGGGTTTGCTATTTGAAATTGAACATCCAGTGGTATGACCCAAAACATAAACATATAAGCCATCTCTGGTCTATCCTTTAAATAGGCCTTAACTACTGAATTGATTACGTCATCTATGATACCGGGATTTTTTTTTTATTCCCATCGCAAAGTTGTCAGGTTCAACTGTGAAACAGCAGCCACAAAAGTGGTGTGACTTGTGACTGTGTTTACGTAGTCAGCCTCTTTGACTCTTTGACAAATGCAATTTTTTAATCCAATAAAGGGATAAAGGTAAAGAGTCACTTCCATTAGTGCCAGAGTTGATTGATTTAATTCAACAGCAGGACGAGGGATCTATGGCAGCCACAAATGCATGATAGGTGGGGTCTGCTCAGAGGCCTTCATTGTAATGGACTTTATACTGTGCTAAATGACATAAACGCTACACGGGAACAGCTAGTGCATGCTAAATTAAATGAATTACACAACACAGACATAAGGTGGTGACAGGGCCAAACATGTTGAACGGCTAAGCATGCTGCATTAGCAGTAATGTCTTATTTCCATGAAAAGGTGACACTATTGTTTTATTATTTTTTATTATAATGATGACATTCATCATCAGCCGCTCCACTCTTTAAAAGGAAAAGATAAATATGACTTGGAGGCAAGTCATTTTGCATAGTTGAGTTCTGTTATGCGGGGATCAATAAAATCTTGATGGATGGTCCTGATCGTTGCACTGGACTGATGAGGTAGTAGTGAAATATTACAGCCGGTGCAGTCTCAGTGGTACGTCTTTTTTCCCCAATTGTCTCAAGCAGTGGGCTTCAAGAAAACTGAGTTTTAATACCTTTAGAAATATGAAACTGTAATCTCTTCTTTTGTTGTCTTATCTCAAAAAAATGTATACAAGCATACTGTGCACAGACCTTCCAATGTCAAAAATGCAAAAAGTGTAATAACCTGAGCTCTAAGCCATATGGAGTCTTCTCTCAGATATGAAAACTGTCATACAATAGCTCGCCCTGCTTCCCTGCTGCAGCTTCTCCCTCCTCGCTTTAAGAGTGAGTGTTTCTCCAAACAAGGTGGTGAAAGTGAAGTTTCACAAACTTCCGATGATGACAGAAGTTCCTCATAGACCACAGTTGCCGTATATGATTATGCAGTATTATGGTGTCAAGGCAATCATTCCACCAAATGGTTGGGAGGATTTTACTTACCGGTCTGTTAAAGCTGCAATCAATTGTACCTCACGGAAGCAGCAAACACTTAACAGAATATGATTACTCTTGCTCTCACTGGTTGTCACCATCTTACAGGTTTCATGAGGTTCATTACATAATGACCAGAATACAATTTGGAGAAAGAAAAAAAAAAAAAGAAGCACTCTGCCTTGCTCTCGGCTATCTTCAGAGGACGACTTACACCATGACGATCGGGGTGTCACTTTGTGAGTGTACCACCGGGATGACAGATGGGCGCACTGACTCCACCCTGCTGGCCACCAATCCACTGTGATTGATGCAGGAATGAGAATAGCGCATGGTCTTTGGATTTCATTTGCTCACCACTGTTTACTTGATTCCTATTGATTTAGGATTGTGCTGGTGACAGGCAGTGGGATACTGTGTACTGTGTGAGTGTGTTGTGGGGGCGGTTGCATCTTAGTTGTTTTTAATTAAAGAATCAATTCCTAGATTAAGTCACAAACAACTAGATATCTAAGAACAACTTCATCTAAATGGCACCCACTTTACAAATTAAAGGATAAGCAGAGTTCTGTGGTACAGCAAAAAACATCTAATCAATAACTGCAGAATCATTGATACTGAAGGCAGTGCTAATCAGATCATACCAGAGCACACAAATGTTTCCCATACGTCAGTTAGTATTAGTGGCAGATCTCTCAAAAAATACCTGCACTTGTATTGTTAATCTATACAATCCACAAAATATATTTGGTACATAATCCATACCTTTAGCAATATTATGGATCTTATTAGGAAGACGCCATGGCCTGCCCTGCTTTGCTTCTGATTGGCTTGGCATAATGATGATGTTTTTCATAGACCCTCACTAAACACAGTTTGATTTCTTGAGAAACGTCATCATCATGCCAAGCCAATCAGAGACAGAACAAGGCGTGATAGTAGGATTCATTCACAAAATTTAATTGAGAAATCTTTTTTAGGTATCCCTCTTAAAAAAACACATAAACATTCCCATAACCTCATCCAAACTTGGCAGAAACTGTAGCTTCTCAAAAAAAAAAAAGAACAAACAAAAACATTGACTTTTAGAAATGGAAATGAAGACTGTTAATTAATACCTGTCAGCACTGAAATATCTACATCTTGTGTTTCGCGAAGGACAGTAAGGTGGTCATAGATGTAGCATCATTTTATTCTTTGTTTGGTTTGATTGTCATTCCTTTTGAATCAGACCCCAGGAAGAGAAGCAAACACTTTGTGGAAACCGATGGGGATCCAAATAAAGAATAAAGGTGTGAAACATCTTTCTGTTTTATTGTTGATGTGTGAAACCATTCCCGCTGGGATATTTGGATTCAGCTGTACTGTGATATGTCCATCATCATCGTCACGTAAATTATTTGAGGCCATGAGACTGCAATGTTATATAAGCCATTGACAGACAGGCCTGAAAGCTACAATCATGTAAGGAACTGTGACTACCTCAGTAAGCTATACCTCAACATATTTCTATATCATGATGTGGTTGAATATTGTTTTTTAATGGCCTATATGAATGAAGTAATGTCTTAATAAATTCACACTTTTACTCATTCATTGGTAAGTTCTATTAGTTCATTACTGTTTTGTAATGAATTGTGGGTATTTAGTGTGGTTAAGTCTGTTGAAGTTTTAAGCCCCAAGACGGCTCTGTGGAAGTGTACAGAGAGTCTGCTTGAGGCGCTTTGTGGACTGGATGAAATGGACAACCCTCAGCAGTCACAGACTTCCTGAGAATATGTCTGCAAAATCCATGAGTCTGTGAGAGCTCTGAAGTCCGGACATTTGGATTCAGACATAAAATAGATCAAGAAATCAACCATTTGTAGCAAATGGGTCTGCTCTCAAAGGGGGAGCTCTCAAAGTAGCAACAGGGTATAATGCCTGCTCTTTACACCTGCATAAATATGATTGGGTTTTACTAATCAGCTGATCACCACACAGCTGTGATTTACCCAATGATTGTGAAGCAGTAATTAAACATATGATGTTGGGATGCTAAACCTAAGTACTCTGTCTGAACTCCACGATGCTCCATCTGGCACACAGGTCTGGGTCTGAATGGTAACTATAGCTTAATTTGTTAAATATTGAAGATATAGTGTAGCCCGCTCCCCTTGAGTTCATACCTTTCTTGCATATGAGTGAGAAAAATGTCTGCCGAATTATCTGGGGGTTTCAAAATGTTTCATTCAGCAGACGTCTCATTTCTTGCCTGCCTTGCTGCCAGATTTTTTTGAAACTATTATAATCAGTTAAATGATCATTTAAATATGTCCATGTAGCTTTTTATGTTCTAATATTTATTTATTTTTTTAAAAGTCAAGTTCAAGTTCTTGACCACACAACCACACATGGTCATCCCCTCTTTGGTGTTCATTAAAGAGCCAAATGTGCTATCACTGCTCTGTGCTTCTGCTTAACATGGACATCTCACTCTGAGATCGTCATTCTATGTTGTCTAACGTTTAAGGAAATTGTCTCAGGTTACCAGCATACCCTTGTCAAGTATTCTGCACAAACCTGACCAACCAACCACAACACAGCAATGAGACGTTGAAAAGGAGCTTTCCACCAAAGTTGTGTCAATATAAAAGATTTTCTGACATTCACAGTATTGTTATACATGTTCCGTCCAAAGTCAAATCCAGTATTTCTCATTGGCACACCTGTAGTAATTGAATCTATTTCCATAATGCTCCGATCCAAGTATTGACTTTCTTGCCGGCACTCAGTTAAACACAATGCCTCAACCGAAGTTGCCAGATATTGACAAAATCCTTTAAGTTAAGCTCCACTTGTCCCGAATGAGCCCCACATAGACAACCTCTGACACACACACACACACACACACACACACACACACACACACACACACACACACACCACACAAGAGCATAGATTTGGGGTAAGTTTTAGGGTAGTGCAGATGGATATTAGATATGTGATAATGTGAGAAATCAGAAGTAGATGTGTTTTTCACATTAAATATATGATGTGTCATATGTCATATATTTGTAATAAGAGTGTTTACATTCACATAATATTGGCATCTGAAAAAAGTACGGAAATGAGTGAGTCTTGATTTTACTGGTACTAAATGTAATGAAGTCGTATTTAGGTTTATTCTCTTCTCTTACAGTCATAATTTCCAGCCAGTGATCATCAGTATTCATAAGTCATAAAAATGCCAGAAGACTACATTTACATCTTTTATTCACGTCTTACTTTTTTCTCACTTCCTCTCACTCAGTTTGAGTTGTTTTACTTTCTTCTTATTGTGTGTACTTTTCTCATAAAGTCAAAGAGCTGACATGAAGTCCCCTAGTGAGCAAAGACTCTCCATCCATCTCCCTAATACCTATTATTATTGAGTGTGTGCACATACATGTGCATGTGTGTGAGTGTTTGTGTGTGTGTGGGTTAGGGTGGGGATGGGTGGAAGATTTTCATCCATCACAGAGGGAGGCTCTGCGACTAAATACAAATCTCTCAATCCCAGTGATAGTGGCACTGCACACAAACACACACTCACAATTCTGCAAGGATTTTGTGTGCGAGTCAAAGCGTATGGGGAAGACAGAGATAGAGAGGGCATGAGGCAGTGAATGAGACAAATAGAGGAGAGACATGGGAATAGAGAGGGGGGAAGGATAGAAAGGAGAAAAAGTGGAGATATAGATTAAACTTTGGTAAGCTTGGGGAAAATGCCATTTCAAGGAGGCGAGACTTCATTCTGAGTGAATATATAATGTTTTTATCAGCACGTACATAATAAAGATATAAATAAATGAATCGAAATGAAGGAAAAAAAAAATCGTTGGTGGTTAGGCCCCATTGGGATCGGATTTTAGGAAGTGAGGTGATGCTGTGTTTAAATGTTTAAGTAAATCCATTTAGAAGTGTACTGGACAGTATTGCATGTTGGTGGTGCAAACCGACTATGTGTCACTTTTCATTATGTAACGTGATATAATATATAGTTAATTACTCGACTGAGTAAATCCAAATATAAACAAAAGAACAAGAGAGGTAAATAAGGCAACATGTAGGGCAGCTTTTTAGACAGTTTGTGGTTTGGGTACATTTAAATGTGTCACCTCTGGAGTCATTGAAGGAATAGCAAGTTTTGGTTTTACCTCAATTTCATGTTGGATGTTGCCCTAAGTTTATCAGATATTACTGTTGTGCAAACATAATTAATAATATTTTAATAATGTGTGCACAATTTGAGCCTGTGTGCAGAGTTTTTGCATAGAAAAGCTCATCTGAAGGTGGGAGAGAAAACACACAGAGACAAACAAAAAGACGAGTATAGGGATTGAAGATGATGACAGAAAGTCACCCATGAGTGTTTACATTAACCCCTTTTTTCTTCTCCCCCAGTCTTCATCCTTGCTTGAATTGAGAGAAATCTCAAGAGAGCAGGGGAAAACACACATCTAAGTAAATCCCTGTGAGGCTACGGGACCCATGGTACAGTCCTTTAATACCAAGTGATGACAAAAGAAAGAGACAATATATACTTCTTCAGATCTACTCTCCTGTTGCACAAATTAAGTCATATACATTTTCATTTATTAACAATATACAACAGTGTCCTGTTGTCTCCCATTGGCCCTTTATAATTCTTCCTTAAATTCGCGTAAGGATCCAGCCACTGGATAAAATGAATGTTGTATTTATTTAGTTCTTATTTACACACATATACATCAGATATTTCGAGAAAATTCACTATCTTTATATTTGATTATTAGGGCCATACTTTGGACTGTTTGTACTTAATTATCATTAATTGAAATGCATAATACAACACTACTGCTTCATGGAATCGTGTGTGTGCATGTGTGTGTGTGTGTGATTGAGGTAGGTGTGTGTTTGTGATATTGTACTCGATTGTATCTTTATCAGTGAATTTGGGAATTTTTGTGTAGAATGCATGCATCGATGCATGTTCTCATTGCAATAGTGTAACAGCCTCCGGTTTTATTTCCAAAGGCTACTTACTCCAGCACACTACATCAGCACAAAACCGACTCTAATGGAATGTATGACCTGCAGTGAATTTCTGTGTATAAATAAGTTTGTGTATTTGAGTTAAATCTGAGATTATTTAAACATTTTCACACAGTAAGCACACATCTCTTGCCAGCCTAATGGTAAACCTTTTAAAGCTCCATTCCTTAACCTGCCCCGCTGCTTTCTGTCAGGAATATAATTATTAAGTAATTCTTTTATAGTGCGTCATAACATGCTGTCATTCACACAAGGGGACATTTCACTTTTAAATTATGTTCAACTCTGTTTTTTTTACAACCCAAGACCCAACAGAGACATAGGACCGTTTAGTATCACTAAATGTTTAATTTCGATTAAGAACGAGTGGAGCAGGTTATGACACTATAGTTAAAAGTGATGTTCTCAATAGGGCTTCAGATTTTCAGTTTTAATAAAAGGAGCTCGCCTCTGGGCAAGTGGCCAGTAAAATGACCGGCTCTTTTTCACGTGAAAGAGAGACGGGCAATGAGGGCCTTCGTCTCAGACTGCAAGCAATCAGCCACATTTTCTGACCGTTTTTCAATCATGTATGTTAAGGCTGGATGGCCAGGTACTGAAGTGGCCTGGCAAGGCTTCACTTAAAGTTTTCTACTCAGAAAAAGAACGTAGTTCACATTCAGATTACAAATCAGCACCACACACACACACACACACAATAAAGTGGCTACAGTCTTGTTTAGGACTACAGTTTTTTGTGTGATGCTTTGGCTGAAATGCCTCTTAGTTTGAAGTCAATTAAGAGTTGATAAGTGTCATGGCTTGTAAGACAATTTAGAAAAATTGAATTCCCAGTTATTGTAAATTCAAAGTTGCAGAGTGACTTATTTAAAAGTCCCACCCCCACATAGCTGCTTGGCATTATCAGCAAATTGGCAAGATGTGAAAGTCTTGGAGGCCTTTAAATCAGCTGTGGATGCTATTTAGTCTGGGATTTAAACAGCAATGTGTTTCTATCATCATGGATAGTGTGATTTGTCTCAAACGGGGACCCTTGAAACTAATCACACTGATATCTCTGCCTTTATCCTTCATCTTTTTACCTCTTCTTCTCTTTCTTCTCCTGTTCTCTATTGTCTATTTCTCTGTTTCCCATGTCCTTCATACAGTACTTTGTTACTTGGGAATGTAATCTAACAGGGGGGATATCTCAAATTTTATTCAGATATTAAATCTCACATCCCTTCAGTCCAGAAAATAGCCTTGATGTATCATAAAAATGTTCTGAGCGCTATGTCTGTCCTTTCTGTGTGTGTGTGTGTGTGTGTGTGTGTGTGTGTGTGTGTGTGTGTGTGTGTGTGTGTGTGTGTGTGTGTGTGTGTGTGTGTGTGTGTGTGTGTGCGTGCGTGTGTGTGTGTGTGTGTATGCATGTCAGCACATGGTCAACTTCTGATTTCCAGCCAACTTCACAGTCACATACTTACATAGGGGTGATTGATAAGTTTTTGGCCTGAAGTAGAAGGCGATGTATTATACAGCTCTTGTTCCCTGAACTTGCAGTTTGACTCTGAGTGATTATGCATAAAGTTTGAAGTTAATCACTTTTGTGGTATTTGAAGTGAATTTGAATTGAAGTCAGCCCCGTCTGAGAATATGGATAACATCGGCTTTTTCGACCAGTCATCTGCTACCTTGGGCTCAAGGGCCAAGGAGGTCTATGAGGACATGGTGGCAACACAAGGAGCGGATGCCTCTTCTTACAGCATGATGAAGAAATGGGCTTCTGAATTCAAACGCGGCAGAGAGAACCTGTAAGACGATCCCTGTCCTGGAAGCCCTGTCACTGTAACCACACAAGATGCCATTGACAATGTCCATGACCTCGACTGACCGACAAATACCACAATGGCACATTGCCTCAGAGTTGGGTATCTCCCTTATCCGCAATGAATCCTAAATGAACAAGGTGCCGGCCGGCTTGCTCAGTGCCGCGACTCATTGGGCCTCATTAAAAGTGGATCCCGCACAATAGCACACAATGTCACGGCACCATTTTGCCATTTTTAGGCCTATAACAAGAGCTTTTTCCATCAATTGGTAACCATGGATGAAACGTAGATCCACCATTTACCTCCAAAGATGAAAAGCAGTTGAAGTATGTGTATATTGTATGAAAATGAGAATGAGAATGCATATGTAATATCTGCAGCAACATCTTTCAAATAACTGTTGCAGTAATGTGCGAAGTGGGTTTTCCTTTTTCATACATATAATCCATAGTGTAGATATTGTGAAACAATACTGGCTCTGTTCCAATAAAAGACATGACAGTGGTTTTTAATCTTTTTATCTTCACTCTGGGCAAGAATGTGAAAACTAGTTTTACTTCAATATTGAACAGTACATCTCCGTAAAAAAATAGCTACTCATCACTGAAAAAATGTAGGTAATAGAAGTCAATGGAGAGTGGATTTTACAAGGTATGATATCATGAAGATAGTGTTAATTAGTGTTAATGAAATTGAATCATGTCATGAATTAGCTGACACTAGTCATGTTTGAAGAAAAAGCAAATACTCATGAGTCATTCTTAACATTACTAATGTGAAAAACTGAACACAATTGAAGTACAATGTGTGGTGCTATTTTTTGCTGTCAAGTTAATAGAGCTGTTTTTCCTGACGATGATGATTTTTGGTTAAAGAATTAAACAACAGCTATTTTTTACCAAAATCTACAGCAGTGGTTTACGATGTCCAACTTAAGTCACTGTAACCAAAAACACACTCGATGGGCACTGTTTGTTGTTTGGTTGGCTTTAATGCTACACTACCTTAAGGGAGGAGCAGATTAAAGCCTCGCCTTTGGATGATTGAATTAGAACATGTTATTAAAAAGGATAATGAGTATGTGAAAGCAAACATTAGGCTTTGATTACTATTCTCATCAAGAGGTAATATTTAGCAAAACAGCTTATTAAATGTGCGAGCTTATCAGGCAAATGGTACCGGCAAATTAACCAGTGGCTCCATCGCAAGTCTCTGGACTGTGTTTGAATATAAAGGAGTTGTTCTCCATCCATTAATTAGAATGGGGATCTCTCGTCCCCATTCACCTCCTTCCCTAGACCTGAGAATGGGAGCATGGAATTCTGGTGTGTGTCTATTTGAGTGTGATTCTGTGTGTCGTCACTTTATTTTTAATTATAGGGTGATCGTTATTTGAATGTGTTGATTGGTAATTAACAGCTTTATCCTCAGCCTTCCTCACCTAACCTTGGAAATGCTCCCCTTCCTTGTCTTCATGACAACAGTGTTGATTGGCTCATACCAGGAAACAGTGGGTGTGCAATAATATGATTTAATAATGGGCATGTGCAGAGGCTGCTTGTGATTTTCATGCCAAAAAAGAAAAAAAAAAAAAAAAATATATATATATATATATATATATATATATATATATATATATATACACTCACAATTATATACACAATATATACACAATATAGACACTATATATATATATATATGTGTGTGTAGACACTATATATACACACACACACACACAATTAAAGTAAAATTCAGACCATAACCAAGCACAGTATAAGTAAAATAGTTTATCTACACTACCAGTCAAAAATTTGGACACAGTTTCCCATTCAAGTGGATGGGAAACTGTGTCCAAACTATTGACTGGTACTGTAGTTTAAATTAGTCTAAATATAAAAGCATGCACACACAAAGGCACTGCAGCTTGTGGAGGGTCCAACACTGCATTGTAAGCAAAGTGATTTGAGAGCCCTTTTTCCCAGGCACGTAATTTGATTCTTAGAGGTCGGATTGGGTCATTTGTGGGTCACCAATGTAGCCAGTCCCCACTCTAATAAAACCAGAGAGCTGTGCGGGTCCAGGAGGCTAAAAAAAAAACATTAACTTATCTCCCATCAACACGGGGACTGGAAACCTCATGATTGTGCAAAGCTGCCGTACGCCCTGATCATGTGACCTGGGAGTTACAGAGCTGATGACTAGGTAACTGGAGGCAGACCTTCTTTGAAGAGAAAACCTGCCAAGAATGACAGATTATTTGAGTATTATTTTTGGTATGAGTGTTGAGGATTATAATCTGTGGGATGCTCATTTTGATCAGAAGCTAAATGTCTCTACAGCTAACTGGTTACTTGTCATGAGTTCTTTAAAATTTGATTCATGGCTGGAAATGGGAGGCAGCCATCTCCTGTGTCATAGTTTGTTCCCAAATGAACTTTGTCACACTATTGTATCATCACCTGACTTCCTCCACTCCTCCCATCATTTAATTATAGCTACTAGAAGGCTTAGTTACTCACAAATATATGTTTTTGGGGGGCATTGAAATGACTAAGAGCATCGCGTTGTGACGTGACAGCTGGAGCTGGTCGTCTAAACTATACTTGTGATTCATCCAAATGCACATGCCTCAGAAATAACTCTACACTCTGTGCTGCTTAAAATTTGCCAGTGGGTTTTCAAAATTAAACCATGTTTAGACTCCTGATCATATGTCACATAAAAAGAGACCATTTGAGCAATTTAACAAAATTGGGCAGGCAAAATGTTCTGCTTCTGCAGTGCTCCAAATGGGTATGAAGCTGTGTGTAGAGTGGAACAAAACCACATCTCAGACGCAATATTACAGGGCCATTCCTGCTGAAATTAAAGCATATTGCCTTCGCTCTTCTTGGGTCTTGACTCTCCATTGAGGCTTTACACACAAGCTACAGTATCTAGGTATTTATAGGTAAATAACTAGATACTAAAAATGTGTTTATATAGAACGGTAAAAACACAATAAAGGTGCAACAGGCCCAGATTTTGTTGTTTGTCCTTTACAAAATCTCATTATGTAAACACAGATATACAGATTTGCAGATTCCTGTAAACCTTCACAAATCTCATTATGCATTTAGAGATTATTTAACACATTTACAAGTCTGATTACATGGATTTAGATACTGTTATATATACGAAGATATTTGCAAATAGTCTTGCTGCAAAAAATGGTCCCATACGAGTAAACCTTTCGGATTTCATTGACCCCATGGTTCATGATGTCTTGGATCGGACATCAACCCAAACCTTATGTACTTTATAGCCTGTGGATGAAATTGAACAAGAAAGTTAATTGATGTTGCTTCACGTGCCACAGTCAGGATACACTTTCAATTTAATCCCAGCTCGTAAAATTAGAGGATGTCTTTCACCTTTATGTTGAACCTGTTACCTGCTGGGCTACCAATGAGACTTTGATCGTAAGAATTAATTGCTATTTCTTTCCTTTGCTTTTCCCTCTTGTTCCCCTCTACGCCCTCTCCCTTCTTATTTCCTGTTTAGTGGGACGCCATCACGGAGATGGATGAGCACAACCGGCCCATCCATACTTTCCAGGTTTGCAATGTGATGGAGCCCAACCAGAACAACTGGCTTCGTTCCAATTGGATCTCTCGACAGGCTGCCCAAAAGATCTATGTGGAACTTCGCTTCACACTGCGTGACTGCAACTCTATCCCTTGGGTGTCTGGCACCTGCAAGGAGACATTCAACCTCTACTACCATGAGACTGATGAGGCTCATGGAGTAAAATTCAAGCCCCCACAGTATACCAAGATTGACACCATTGCTGCGGATGAGAGCTTCACTCAAATGGATCTCGGGGATCGCATCCTCAAGCTCAACACGGAGGTGCGTGAGGTGGGGCCCATGACCAGGAAGGGCTTCTATCTGGCATTCCAGGACATCGGTGCCTGCATTGCCTTGGTCTCAGTGAGGGTTTATTATAAGAAATGTCCATTCACACTGAGGAACCTGGCCTCATTTCCAGACACAGTGCCTCGTGTCGACTCTTCCTCATTAGTGGAGGTGAGGGGGGCATGTATTGACCATGCTGAAGAAAGAGACACACCCAAATTGTTCTGTGGAGCTGATGGAGACTGGTTGGTTCCTTTGGGAAGATGTGTCTGTAGCGTTGGGTATGAGGAGATCGATGGCGCATGTAGTGGTGAGTTTTCCAATCTTTTTGTCATTAATTTTGCTCTTCATTCATCAATGTAACCCCTGCGGAGACTAAGGAAACTCCAGCAAGTCTTGCAATAGAAAAAACATTTGTCAGTGAAACTGGGTCTGTGTGGGCCTTGTCAGATGTACTGTAGGCTCCAGTGAATTGGTGTCATTATGTCAGAAGTCTTAACCATGAATTAATATGTTTTTCTTTTGAAGCTGTCTAGATATTATTGGATTTTTTTTTTTTAGGAACATTGGTAGCTGGTAAGCTTCTTTTTTTTTTAGACATCTTTTATGTTAGTGGTTGCCAATCTTTCTGTAAGCACCATTATCCCATACACTACAATACATGTGTACTCTCACACCTACTGTCCTCTCATACATCAAAGCGAGTTTACATATTCTCTCTTCTTCCCCACCTGCTCCTCATAACCCACCATTTGTTTTCCTCCTCTTCCTCGGTTATTGCTAGTTGCCAACCCTCTGGATGATAAAATGAGATCCAATGTGAGGGGACTCGAGTATTTAGGATGGTTAGTATGATGCCAGAGAGATTCTCCTGTTTCTGTGAGGACTATATTATGTATGTATTCACAAATGCATGTGTGGAAATACATTTGTGATGTAGAGAGGGGAAAGCTTAACAAAAGTATTGTTGTATGTGTTTCTGCTAGTGAATTTTAGTCCATGTTTTGCTGATTACTTGAGAGCCAAACATGGTAATCTTGTGTGTTTGAGTAGTGTCAAAGGAGCTTTGCTTGAGTGACTTGTCATAAAGTAGTGATGATTCCGGTGTCAAAAACTCTTTCAGGGATTGAGCGATCGGATTTTGCTCGTCAGACATTTGAAATAAATTATACTATGGTTGTGTGTATGTGTGTGTGTATTGGTATGACAGAAGACTGTGTGTGTGTTTGTGATTAGACATGCGCGTAGGTATGTTGTTGTGTATATCAGTCGTCTCCCACCTGCTGTTCCGGGGGCTACCTTGGTGTGACAGATTTCCTCGGATGGCTGGGTAGCAGTTTGATCCTCAACTCTTTGATTTGAGCTTTCGGTTATCACTAGTAGGACCACTCACTGGGAACGATATGGCACAAAAAAACATACCCTCGTGAAAGTCCAACATCTTTTCAAACCACAGACGGGCCTGGTGTCACGTCTGCAATCTACAGTAGAAAACGTTTACAGAGAAACTAGCAACTTACTGCCATAGTGCTTCATTCCTGTGAAGAAGAAGTATACCATATATGGCATCATTTGAATGGCAGCTGCAAGTGCTTTAAATTCACTGTTAACAGTTCAGCACAAAGAGAAAAAAAAAGGTTAAAAAGGTGTCAAGAGGAAATACATGTATCAGCGTAACAATTGATAAATTAATTCACAAATTAATTCTCAAATAAATTAAGAGAATGTGTCCTTACTCTGATACTATCAGACCTATCAAGATGATCATATATTGGATGGCACCGTCCTTCCATTTATCTAATCCCCCCACAAACTACCCTTTGCTTAGTGCTCTTTCGAAAAATGCTTTCAAACCCACTCCCTGCTCTTGTCCCACCATTCAGAACAAGATGTGCTTCTACAGTTGATTACAATTCATCTTGTGACATGGGTCGGATAGGTTTCCCAGCTGCACTCACAGCTGTTTTGCAATCAACAGACCAGGGGTTAAACTGCAGCTGTGATTGGAGCTGGACTGTACCAACATGATTATTTCATTCATGACTGTCTCTGATGTATTTTTCCTTCTTTTTACCTCCCCAAAGGAGGTTATGTTTTCACCCATTTCCATTTGTTTGTTTGTTCGTCTGGTAGCAGGATGACAGAAAAAACTACTGCCCTGGTTTTTAGGAGGAATTGGAGGAATTGTTTAAGGTGGGATTGTGTTGCAAGAAACCATTAAATCTGGGAACAGTTACAAATGATTTTGATGGATTTTTGTTTTTTAATATATATAATTTCTGCGGTTTCTTAAATGCCTTCATATTTTTAGAAAATGTAACTGAAGAGCAGGTGAGTGAGCTGGAAAGTGACAGCGAAGCAGCGAATCAGAGAAATAAAAAAATATTATTTCACAATGGTTACATGCTAAAGCATATGTTAAAACACCCACACCTCCAAACAAGTCTATAGGAAGGTGCCACATAGCTGGATTTTGTGTCAGTTCAAACAAAGCTCATACACAAACTTGGAGGTCTTTCTTAATACATCATGACGGACAGAGAAGAGGAGAGATAGGGATACACTGTAACCTGATAGTTTTGTTTTTAGCTTATTGTCCAACCTCACACCCTGCATACTGTTATTGGCTCTTTGCACCATGCACACCACTCAAAGAATGATGCATAGAAATATGGCCAACACAGCAAACAATAATAAAAAAGAAAATACAAGTGCCTAGAGGGTCTCAGATATCAGCACACACTTCTAGTGCAGTGATACATAATGACTGAGTTTTACACAAAACACATGCTGTAGCATATGACACTTAAATAACAAGAGGTGGTTCTGTGTTTATCTATTTACCTTAAATACCTTTTGGATGTGTTTGCTGTCTTTTTCACATATGGTTAAAAGACTTAAAATGATGCTATAGTTGAAAAAATACATTTCTGCTCATTGCTATTTACAACAATAAGCAACCACATCGCATGTATACGTTCTTCCCTCCTTCAGATCCTTCAGCCCTCGCTCCGTAAGGAGCTGATTTCACAGTTGGGTTAGGTTTAGCCCTTTGGGCAATGTGATGGAGTTTTACTGCAATGTCAGCCCTGAAATGCGGCCCTTGCTCATTGTTCCAGGATTCAAGCAAGTACCGTTATTAAAGGTTTCCGCAGGAGGTACCACTGGAGCACCCCGGGCATTGAAGGAGAAAGACTGAGGTGACTGGCTAAGCTAATGCTTCAGTCCCCAGTTTACAACCAGCTGGTGATTTAAATGTTTTGGCTGCTTGACTACACTAGAGTGAAATGACAGGTTTAAATGATCTGTGGTTTCAGGGAAGTACGATAATTGATAAGTAATTTAGAACCACAGCGCTGACCTTTTTGTTTTTCATCTCTGACTGCATGGTCATGTGGGCATTCATAGTGTATCTTAATGCATTCATAATGCTTCATGACTACACTCATAAACACATACAATGCTTTCTGACTTAGAAGTCATAAAATATTGTAGATGTGACTTAATAAGGAATTAGTGAATTAATGTTTTGTGTCTGATGGGACTGATAATACATTACGACCTCTCCTCAACTCAGATATCTAGGACTGACATCATCCTGTTGTATTCCATGCAGTATCATATGTTATCATTGTATGTGTAAAGTGAGTATGTTAAAGTCAGGTACATAAAATTAGTACCTCCGTCAAGGCCCAACAGTCCCCTTAAATTCAACCAAGCCTTTTCCAAAATCAAACTCATAGCCCTGTAACCATAATTTAAGGTAAGTGGATGTCATGTATATGAGCCAATCTTTCTGTTCCTCTTATTTTGTAAGGTTCATTTCATGATTTAGTTCCACTGTTTCCTGTTTTATTTTGTAGCTTTATTCATTGCCTTCCTGTTGTCTTCTCTTATGATCTGTTTTACCCCTTTGGTTCCTGTCTGTGTTTTAGTCTTCTCTGTTTAGTTCCACTTTGCTCACTTTCCCTTTCCTCATGTATTCTCTGTCTATTAGATACCAACTACCTAGGTCTGATTTTCTAATCAAGAAACATGAATTATTCCCGGAGGAATCAAAGAAAAAAAAACGCCCTTGCAATGTTAAAGAAAGTGAAAAAATCCTTTATCCAGATCTACTCTGAAATTTAATGGGGTCATTTCTGGCCCAAGTCCCATCCTCTCACCAAGTTTCATGGAAATCAGTCCTGTAGTTCTTGCATATTCCTGCTGAAAAACCAAAACCAAACCATGCAATTCAAAGATTCTATGTTGCATCATAAGTGATTATAGTCTAAAACATTCACTGTAACAGTTATACGCATCACAACCCTGTTTTGTGTGTCTGTGTACTGTATGTGTGTTGGTTAACAATAACTGTAGCAACGATAATGACCCCCTCTGTTATGTTCATCCAAACTGACTGGCATCGTCTCCAGTTTAGCAGATATTTTCTTCTCGAACAGGAGTTCTTGATACTAAAATAGAAAATATTATGTTGTGGCAAAATCATGCGTCTAGGCTGGCAGACGAGTTAGAGCTAAACAAGCTGCTGATTACAGTTTTATTGTACTCAGTCGTGTTGGTTGTACTCCGTTTATGAGTTCTTTTGTTTCTGACATCTCGTAAACTGATTTGATTTGAGCTCTGAGGGCCTGTTGTTCATCCGTCCGAGGTGCCACCTTGTTTACGTGCCAGCCTATACAGGATCAGCGGACTTAGAGGGACATTCTCACGTTTTCTCATGATTTATTTTCAGCCATATAAGGGAGGTTATAAATTATTGCAAACAGACCTCAGGATTTTTGGTTATTTACTATTTTATGCCTGTGACACATGTCTTGTGCATTATGACATAACATGCCACCTGTCCTTGCAGGCAGTGCACACACACACACACACACACACACACACACACACACCAAAACACTGATAAGTGCAATCTTTGGTGTTAATGCAAGATGACGTCTCGCTCTACCTAAACGAGTGACTCACACACATTCAGTCTCTCTCTCTCTCTCTCTCCCTCCATCCCTCCCATTGTAAGACAATCTAGCTGATGCACTGTTGTACAGTAGGTCTTCTGTTTGTTAGGCTCTGTGTAAGAGCTCTGCAGTGCTATGAATAATGTAGTCACAGTATGTTTGTGTGTGATTATTTATATGTGTGTACTTGTAGCTGGGTGCTATTTGTAATTTGCCAACCCAAAGTGTTTCTCCTCTGTGTTGGGCTGGAGCAGTAAATAAATGCAATCTGTTTATGTTTTAAACCAGCGCTGTGCCAAAAAAAAAAAACCCGTGGAGAATTACACTGCTCCTCCCGTATCAAAGAACAAATACCCCAAAGGAATTGAAATAACACAATTTGCAATGACATTTTGTTACATGACTTGTGCTATTTTAAAGACCATTCAGATAATAAAAAAGCAAACAATTTCACAGGTAAAAATCTGGATTAGACTGTGTTCAGAAGTGAAAACTAGTCATATTTGCTATTCACTATTAATTATTATCATTATTATTATTATTATTATTATTATTATTTTGAGATTAAAGTGCTCTCCTGTTATCAAAACTTATCTCTGAGTGTTTAAATCATAAACTGTACTGATAGCTAATAATGATGGGCTTAAATATCTAACATTTTTCACAAGCTAGCATGGCATTGGATATGCTTGGAGTTCAGATATCAGTTTATGTGCAGCTAACAGGAGCAGTTGTGTTAATGTCTATTGGCGAGCTAGTATAAACATCCTGAAGAAAGTTTCACTTAAGACATTTTCAATTATAGAATGGAGACAGTCAGACAACAATTACAGCACATATCCTTCAACCTGTCAGCCCGCCAAATGAGATGTCTCACACACACACACACGCAAACACCGACATGCACGAGGGGAGGGGATGCTCAGGTAAGGATGCACATAATTAATTACTTGGATCACACACACGCACCAAGGCAAAGACACAACAGACTGTCCCGCATTCGAAGCCAACATACACAGCACACATACAAAGCCAAACTCCACTTAAGCATTCACTACAGAGTGGTAATGCAAGAGACAACATTTTGCTCTTACAGAACATTCTCTAACAAGCAGACACACCAGGGGGCTCAGGCTGGCCTCAGCAACAGAGCTGTTTACAGATGGCCCACACTGCAGGGAGACACGGTGACATTTCAGAAAAGGATTGTTTTAGTTTAACAGGCATGGTCCTTCAGGCTTAATTAGGAGTGTCTAGAGAGAAAGAGAGAACAGAGAGATGGGGTGTGTGTGTGTGTGTGTGTGTGTGTGTGTGTGTGCTTGAAGTGGATGGTAGATAGTCAGATAAATTTAACCCCACTTCAATCAGAATCAACACACACACAGTTCTAAAGGGCACATCTCTCTTTCAAAGGGAAGAGTTTCTGCTTTCTTTAGCCTGAATGAAGACAACTCTTCCTCGTTTTCATCACGTTCTCTCTCACTGCATGTTCAATGTTTCCCAGTAAATGAGAACCCCAGAAACCCAGAGTAATTCATTTAGTTTCACTCGTTAATTGTAAATGTGTCTTTTAGCTGTTTAAGGCAGTGCTGCCCGCTGTGACAACTCAAGCGCCTTGAAAATTAAATTAAAGTGAAAATTTAAATGAAAGAAAACTTTACTAAATGCTTAAAATGAATGTTTAGAAATTCAAAAATCATTTGCAAATCAAGCTACATGTCAGTCTTTTTCTGCATCCGGATGCATGTTGTACACATTGGGGATAGAGTAAAAACATGATCTGCTGCAAAAGCATCGCTCTGCACTATTTGTACATGACTTCTATACAACCAAGACTGATAAGCCTTCTAAATGAACTTTAATTTGAAAAATTGCTTTTGTAAGATGAGCTGGTCTTCTAATCCTGCAGGCCTCAAATGTATTCATGTGAAACTCCCACTGATAGCAGTTGGCCATGTAGAGATCAACACCTTCTATAGTGAAAAAAATGGTCTCCATCTGGCGCAGGCCAGGGAGATCATAGTGTGTTGTGGTGAGCATCATCTTCATGTACAGCTAGATGTTTCCATTTCCTGCCACTGACTCACTCACCGATCCTTTTGCAGTTTGCTAGATGGCAGATTATGTAGGAGTGACTTTTCAAGATGACAAGCTGATAGGTCACGCGTGTTCGCATGTTGTTTAATGTGTTCTACGCAACTAACTTTGTTTGCTCATTTGCATTATATATTAATATTACATTTCTTCTGATTGATGGTGTTTAATCTTTCATTGTCTCTCTTTAAATCTGGCACTTGATGAGCATTAGAGGCTCTCATGTTGTCGCTTTTCAAGCTGTAATTGAGAACAAATATAGACTGGGAACATGTTTAATTGGGGTTGTCACGCTGGGGGAGGGGGGTAGTTGGGGACCTAGATATCCCTTCTTTGCATTTTAACAGTTTATGGAATAAATTATGCAGATTGCAGTTTTTGCAAGTCCTAGTTGCGATGTGAACTTGCGGTGACTTTTGCTTGGCTTTTTGCCCCTCTTCGCTGAGACTTACTTCAAAGCTGTGAAGTGATCAAAGACAGTTGGAAGAAAAAAAAAATTCCCAAACGTACCAGCACCCTGCATACATACATACAGCCTCTGCCTGTCTCAACACTGCATTCTCCCTCAGAAAACAAAAGCAAGCATCGACGTCTGATGTGTTCCTTTTTCTTTCTTTTTTTTTTTGCTTCCTTGAGCACAGTCATGTCAGAAATTGCAACATTTCAATTGATTTCCCTTTTTTCCGCATATGTATGTGTTCTATTTTAATCCGTAAGCCAAAGAGGCTGAATATAGCAAGACATGGCCCAGATAAGACATCACAGGCCTGGATTGAAGGGCAGGCTTGTCATAAATGAAAGCACATTTTAGGAGCTGGAGAGACAGCTCCTCCAAAGTGGAAAAAAAAGAAAGTGAAAGAAAAAGTAGGGGTCATTGGAGGTTCAGAATCAATGATGACTGGGTTATTTTAAGCGGCAATTTGTTTATCCTGCAGACATGAAGCAAAAAAAAAACAAATTCAATACTCTTGTGTCCAATAATGAAAGAATACACATGTTTTTTTCTTTAATTCATTATTCATTAAATTCAAAGTTTTTTTTTTACATTAAAAAATGAATCATTTATAAGCCGTGTTCATTGGGGAGAGGAGTGGAGATGGGGTCTTGAAATGTCTTCTAATAAATATCACTATCAAGATTTTCCTCATATGTACAGCACATCAGCATGCCACAATTCCTCAACCCATATAGTATAAAATGTAGCTTCACGCATGGAATGTATAGAGATCACCACCCTTGGTCAGACCTGTTCATGCATTCCCCTCATCATCATTTGTCCATTCAATGATATTATTATTATTTATTACACAGGTGTAGCAGACTTTGACCTTGAAGTAAGTTTCGCTAAACACAAATGAAACATTTTAAAAACTTAAATTGCACATGCAGTACCTCCTTCATCAGTGCGCGATGTCGAGAACCATGTGACAATGATCAATCTATACATTTGTTGTTGAAGATTGATGCATTTGTTTTATTCCGGCTTATAGAAAGGGGCTTTCTTGTCTTGCCCCTTGAAGAAATTGCCTTTATTTTTAGCACAGTGGCAATGCCTTTTTATTGGGCGCTTGTTGATTTCTTTGCACCTGCTGCTGTCTTGCTCTAAGTGAACTTACCTAACACCAAAGTGGGTGGAGAAACACAGTTGCGGTTGTTCTTTTGCAGAGCAGATAGCACAGAGCCTATTTCAGAGGTCACTTCTGAATGGCACAGCTTGTGTATCCACCTGCTCAAGACCACCTCTTTTAAAAAGCTGTTGCACACACAACAGGGAGCCCTGTGCTCTATCAAAACTGACAGGGCATTATCACATTTAAGAAGAATCTTCCATTTTGTCCAAAATTACTCAGTATTTACCATAATGGTATCTTTCTAACAACAGCAATAAAAGGCACTGTGTCCTGAAACATGAATTGATCTCCTAATGAGCCATTGAAGTCATATTTTGTTGTCAGGTTTTTGCTCTTTTAATCGACTGAACAGCTGGTGGAAAAATCATACATGACAATGTTTTGTTTTCATGTTAAATGAACTGTGATGGTTTGATGAAATGCTTCTCTTTCCAATTCATATTTTGCCAATTAACAAAATATGTGTATCTACTTAAACATTTGCAAAAATGTCGCCAGTGTTTCCTTCACCCTATTCCTCTATTTCCTCACACTAGCAGCACCAATGCAGAAAATGAGCTGATGACCCCAGGGTACGAGAGGCTTTAACCAGCAGTAGGTGTCTCTCAATCTGCCGGACTGCAAACGGCAAGCTTGTTAGTCACGCTGGTGGAATTGCAACCACACACACTCTCTCGTACTCACACACACACACACACACACACACACGCACACGCACGAGTGTCCCATGGATAAACTTAATCCAGCTATTGAATTGAGCAAGCAGAGATAGGAGAACTGGGTCAGTTTTAGAGAAGACTGGTGTGAAACTGGTAGCCTCAGGGTGGATTGAGGTCTGAACTTTGGCTGACCCACCAATATGTGCAGACTTACAGTGAAACCTCAGAATTTTCTGCATGAAATCTGTTTGATTTAAAGCTGACAACTTCCCTGGTCAGTACTAAAACTTAGCCATTGGGACAGAATTTAGGACGTGGATAAAATAGCTTTAGTAGAGTTTTCTCCATGCTGAGATTAACGAGAGAGGAGGAAGATTTAAAGCTGAGGAGCAGGTAATGACGGGGACTCACTCCTCTTGTGATTTGTACTTTACATTGACATTTTCTAAAGTACACTTCCAGATAGAAATAGCACAGTAAGAGCAGCTTGTAGGTCTTTATTGTAAATGTCTCTGTCCTATAACCAGTCAATGGGAGACCCACTCAACAGTCCTTTTTTTCAGTGACAAGAAGATTGTATGTTTAGGCAATGTCAGTTATTTTGTTGCATATAGCCCATATATTTACCTAATTCTATAATGTAATGTCGGAAATTAATTTTCCATTACATGCATTACAGAGCAAAGTTTGCTGTGATTATGAATATATGACTTTCATTAATTAATTAATAATTATATTATTATTTTAATGAAATCCAATGAACTCAACTGATTTCCATCATTTTAACTTAAACAATTTCAAGATATCGTCTGTGTGCTTAAAATAGTAAAGATGAGCACTTCATTGAAGGTACAACACCTTCAACCAACTGTATATACATAGAATTGCGAGGCAATATTGGTCTGAAGCCACTTATTTATAAGACAAAATTATTAGACTCCTCATCATTATCCATAACAGACAAGGAGGTTGGAACTTTCTTTGTGATCAATAAATCATAACTAAAATATATCAGTGAAAACTGCTGTGCAGAAATTACAAAACAAGCCTCTAAAATCCTGGCTTATATAAATCATTGGAACCAAAGAACATCTGCTTTAAGCATTCATGCATTCGTGAAACAGTTGAAGCAGCACTCCTTGACTAATGTACTGGCATTTCTTCTAAATTTGCAGATAATATTTGTGTTCATCTGGCAAGGTGAGGCGAATAATGGCAACAAAACCATGATACAGATGCAGCTGCTAATCTCAGTGTGTCAGGCAATTACATTTGTGGAACTATGCAGTCATCACAATTTAGGTGACATCTCAATGTGTCCAGTCATTGGAAAGGAAAAACGACAGCGAGGGAAGAATGGAAGAAACCAAAGCAATGAATGTACAGAACCAGTGTGTGGTGCAAGCTGTACAGCATTTACTTTTGAATTTAGTACGTTCAGAAAGGGGTTTCCTTAGTTCTAGTTCCATTCCATGTATAATAGGAGGTTGCAATTGAAGTTCTAGTGCCAGGCCACAAATCAGCTGAACATTCAAATATTGCCTTTAGTGGAGCTGGTCAAATGGATGGCTCATCTGAAATTCGAATAATAAAGTGGCCTTTTATAGCACAGTAAAGGCCAACAGTTACAACTACAAAAGAGCACTTTGTAATGTTATATATTTGTGTGTGTGTGTGTGTGTGTGTGTGCATGAATTGGAGGAGATGGATTAGCATTGGTGGTGTGTGTGTATATATATATATGGATCTATGAGTCTATCTGTATACAGTATGAGTGCGTTTCCATGTGTGCTTGTGTCTCTCTGAATCTCATATGCATGTGTTTTTATGTGCATGTTTCTTGTTCATATTCTCTGCTTTTGCATTAGTGTGTGCACTCTTGTGGTTGTGCGTCCTTATTATCTATCACCAGCTGCAGCTAGTAAGCAACCCGTCCCACTCAAACTGATGTATGCTTATTGAACAGCCAGAGGCAAAGACTGGAGACCTGATTTATAAACCAATGCAGCTTGTTTTATGGGGGATTGATCGGCCTTTGTCTCATCAGTGCAGCATTCTCCTTGTCTTTATTCAGAGTGACAGCAGGTAATAAATGTATGACTGCGAAAGAGAGCGATGAAAGTTATTAGACTGCTTAGTCTTTTCTGACATTCATATATAACGCTGCATTCCAGACCTGACAAGAAGTTGAAATCAGGAAAACAGAATAAAGTAAGGCACACACTGAAGGCTTAACTGAAAATTATGTTTTATGCGTCCATGAATATGTGAAGGTTTGAATGATGTATTGTCATCAGAGGTTGTTCGTGTAAGCTCCATTGGGATGTCAGCCTACCACAGATTTTTTGTGGCTATGCACAGCTACTATGCTCCAACAAGCTACAGAATATCTGCAATGTGGACTCCAGTAAGTAGTATAAATAGAACTAGCTCATAAATAGAACATATTCGGGCCCAGACACAGAATCACTGCATTCTAGGATTATTTATAAACCAGGTTATAGCAGGATCAATCACACTAAATTTAGAGTTGGGGACCTCACTCGGTGCTTCTAAGGGTGATGAAGGAACTACGTCAGTGCCACAGAGTATCGATTCATGTTAAATCAATATGTGGCAAATTTTGGAGGACGATTCTGAGTGAAAGAGTAACTTAGAAGTGTAGAGAGAGAGTTTGAGAGTCATGAAGGTAAGACTCCAGACAACACTTCCTGCACAACACAAAATATCAAAAAGCTAAGCTAAGAAATTCCTTACCATCACGCTATTTAGCACACTAAAACAGTAAGCTAGATTTTAAGGATGTGTAAAACCCAAGTATGAAATCAATAGTACATGCATTGCATACTATGTAGAGGCAAAAGTACAACCACAACATAAGTGATATGCAAAGCCAATGTTTTGTCCTCTTCTTCTAGACTATAGTAGATGCTGCAATGGCATATTGCTGCCCTCCACTGATTGTTATTAATGACCTTTTTTGAAAGTTATTTATACATTTTCTTGTCCAATAATGAACTGATATTCTGTTTCTTCACTTTAGTCCAGTTACCAAGGTTGAGTCAAGTGTGCAGAGTAAAAACAGTTTCTCCAGCTGCTCCGCGGTCTTTCAGCAGCTTCTTCTTTGAAGTAATGCTTGTGTTACAACATATTGTATTTGGTGACGCAATTTTTTTAACTGAAATTACATTTTTGTTGCTACACATAGTGAAATAACCCAAAGCAGCTACAATTGCGTTCTAGTGTGACATGACCTGTACCATACCTGTATCTGTACGGGTTTAAAGTTGAATTGTACCCAATCTAAACAACAATTCAGAATCATAATTCAAGATCCAACAGTAAGGCCATTACAATTCTCCCATTATATCAGAGGTGAGACATGTGTGATATACAGTGGTGTAGTATCTATGATACATGATATCCAAATTATAAAATTGAATTGAAAACAAGAAATAAATGATACTCTGTGAACACTGTTGTCAGTCATTCTGAATGTTATAGACAGGCCAGATTACATACATGCACAGAGCTGAGAAAAGTTCTCCCAGTTGAACGTGAAGGATCTCTGATTGGTTGGCTTAAAAGTCATCTTTGTTAACGTGACAGCTTGTGTTCAAAATGTATTCTTGTCAGTGGAAACGAGGTCGATGTGAAACATGCACCGAAACTAACCCTTTAGGACTCACACTGCACCTTGGACCCGTTCAATCAGCAGAGACCTCATTCGGCGCGAATGAATAATATCTCTATTGCCATGTGCATGATAAAGATGAGAAATATGAGTCCTTGGTGAATCGGTCCCAACGTGATATAGTCATATTTTAGGAGAGGAGGTGAGGCTGTGAGTAGTATGGGAAATTCCAGCTGAGGAGCCCAGACACAGATGTTGATTTGATGGATATGATGAACTGGGGGGGGTAGAATGGAGTGGCGGAGGGTTTCAAGGACGTCGCACTTAAATGACACCGAGTGTAGTCCTTCAGTGCCTCATCTCTGTCACAGGATGTAACACATAAGTTGTAAGCAGCTGCCCCCCTGAACTTACTGATACTTATCACATAAGCGATCGTCGGATCTCACATCTCATTCACTAATCAACGTGGTACTCCAGGCTGCAGCTGACAGTACACCATTTGTCTGTGAAAATCTTAAATTGTTCTGGAGATAAGGACATGGCTGGATAGCTAAATAGTCTTGTTGTTATACGTACTGTCAAATCATTTTAGTCCTACTTTCTGGACTAGTAAACCTTTTTGTCGCAGAAGAGCTGTATGTGATGCTGATGATTGTTCCAGGTATTAGTCAAACCTTCAGGTCTTATGAAACAGAGTTAATGGATTAATGGACAACATGAAGGCAACCAGGTCTACTGCATATAAGACGGTTCAGGCCTCCCCGTCATCCATTAATTCCTAATAATGAACACCTCATTGGGCATCATTACATACATCTTAAATGCATTCATTCATCATTCAGTACATTTGTTTCAACTGGGGAAAGAAATTCTGTTCATAATAGTGCAAAATGTCGTCTTTTTCAAGCAATGCATGATTTGTCTGTCTGGCCTCAGGACGTCTTGTAGAAGTGTGCATGACCACATGGCATAGAATAAGTTTGTTAAAGGAGCCCCTTCCTCCTGAGTGTTAACAGCAGCAGGACAGGATCATAGACAGTGATTAACATTATGTGGGTGTCAGGGCACTAGAGGACCCTAGGGTGTCAGACCCAAACCTCTGCACCTGACTACCGTCTGTTTCCTGGCCCACACACACACACACACACACACACACACACACTGAGAAACATCACTGCACACAGAATCAATGAAGAGGCCACTTACTGGCCACCTGGCTTACTGTCAAACAGTTTCTGTTTCTTTGTCGTCTGTCAGTGAACCTGAGTTAAAAAGAAATGGAACTGTACATAAAAAAAAAAAAACACCTGCAGCTGTTGTAGTGTTCAAAGCTCGCAACAGCAGAAAAAGCACACACATTCACATGCACATGCAAATACACAGCATGAAGCAAATTGCCCCTTTGATAGTCACACATTTGAACTGGACCCCAGTTTCTGTAACTGTTTATTCTTGCTGCCGACATTGTGTGGAACAAGTCACAGCGCCAACACATAGAAAGACAAGCAACCCATTCATGCTCACAGTCACACATATGGGCAGTTTAGAATCACGAACTCACCCATATGTTTTTGGACTATGGGAGGAAGCTGGAGCACCTGGAGGGAAGAACTCCACACACAAAGGGGGTCGATCGGGAATTGAACCCCTTGCTGTAAGGAGACAGTGCTAACCACACCACTGTGTCACCATGAGCTATGCCATGCAAGTCTGATAATAAAAGTATACAAACAACCCTTGTGAAGATGAAGAGCCATTTATTGGCTCTGTCACATTTATATTTCGACTCTTGTCTGAAAGCTTCAGTGGTAGCCAATAACCTGTGGCTGCAGCCATCTGTCCAAGTTCTGTGAATTTGGTGGGGTGGTGGATCCGTAGATGTTTTTTGATTTGTGGTTCTAGCGGCTCTGACCACCTTTTTGCTACCTTTTCCATTTTGCTTAAAACCAAAAGTGGTGATGTCGTGTTTGGCTTCATCATGAAAAGATCCATCATGGTCATGGTTAAAGGTGCTCATCAAAAAGTTAAGCACCTTGAGAGTTGCTGAAGTCTAATTTGGTTCTCCTCTCATTGGAGAATAACTTCAGTGAGAACATTTGAACTTCAACCTCAAATGCAACCAGATGATGCCATTAACAAGCTGTCAAACATCAAACTGTGGAAATATGAGATATCTGTTTCATCCAGCTGGTTTTAAACAGACAAATGGAAGAAATTCTGACAAATCATGCAAAATAAGTGCCGGTTAGCTCTTGTGATCAAGTGATTATGTCATAATTGTGATGTAATCGTCCAAGACAGTTCACAGTGATCAAGTGCTGATGATGTTTGATGACATTGCCTGGCTGCTTCGTATTCCTTTCTGCTTGTTTGTATTTTGCTTTCCAGTCAGCATCATCCTCTTTAAGTATTTATATCAATGCAAAAACATCATTAGAGACGAGTCCTTCCCCACACTCTACCCTCTGCCACCCATGACCACAATATCTCCCGTTGTGTGCCGCATGTGTGAGCAGGCAACTTCCAAACCTCCTTGTCCTGACAGTGTTAGGAGTTTGTATGAGAAAACTGCTGCAGATGGACAGTAAGGCCATCCATATTTTTTTCATCTTGGCTGACAATAACTAGACATCATTAAGGTCTGAGGATTGATCATTATTTTTATACCACAACCTCAGTTTATTGCGATTATAACACACTTTTATCATGGCATTTATGATCAGCTGTGAGACAAATATGACTGTAAAAGATAGTGATAAAAAAGATGGGACTTGACATAACTTCTTTAAATAATTATGCTGAATTGTAGTTTACTCTGCTGAAAGTCAACATCCTGGAATATGTGTGGAAGTGTATGTACAGTAAGGGAACAAATTGTCTCATTCTACTCGGGTCACTCTACTGAATATCCAAGTCTCTTTCTGCCATCTGCTCGTCCTCTTTTTCCCTTGTTTTCATATTGAGAGGTCCATAGTATTGGTAGCATATATTCCCACCCAGACATTGCAGCAGATGGTATGATAATAACTTTACTTTCCTTAAGGTGTGATTATTCATTTGAAACTAGACTAAACATCAGCAGCACTACAAAGTGAAAGCCTAATACTTTTCCTTGATTTATAGAGTTTTAAGCACCTTGCTTACGCTCGCTAAAAAAATTATGCAGTACCTATAATCTAATTGAATATTGTCTAATGCATACAAAGTGTATTGGTGGTTGGAAGAATAGTAGTTGTAGCCAACTCTCAGTCAGTGTCAACGTTATCACAGTATTAAAAATCTAGGACAAAATCTATGACCAATACATTTTTGTTTTTAGTCAACATACTGCTGAGAAGTTCATCACCTTCATCTGTGACTCCACACCTGAAAACTGTTTATCCTCCTTATGACAAGCTGGATAAAGTATGGAAAGTAGTTTGTAGAAATGGAATAGCAAAGCAGCTGAGAGGACTGCATGTGAAAATAGTGCATATTAGCAAGGCCTGTAAACAACTGAAAACCTGGTTCATTTTTTGGATTAGACTGCATATATTTTAGCGTAGCATATTTTAGCGCTGGATCTAATCAGAGGTTTTTTTGGAGCCAACACATCTGAGGCATTTCAACAAACACATTTCAAATATTTAAAGGTCCATTGTGTAGGGTTTTAGGTGGATTTATTGGCCGAAATTGAATATGCTGTTCCTCATTATGCGTTAATGCGTGTTTAATCTCCTGAAACTAAGAATCGTTGTGTTTCCTTACCTTAGAATGAACTTTTTATAGAGAAGGGGTCCTCTTCCACTTAATCCACCATGTTGTACTGCCATGCACAAACCAAATATGTGCACCATTCAAGCAGCCACTAAATCCTACATGCTAGATCTTTGAATCATGGGCAGTCCCAATCACACATGAACCCAATATTTGTGTGAACGTTTGGGAGAATGTGTGTGTTCATACATTCATGTGTCTCTATGTGGGAACAGAGACGTTATCATTGTGTTTCCATCCATAGCAAACTGTGAATATGTGAATATGTATTTGTAAGGCTGTTTCTATATGCGCCTATTGTGTGTCTTACAACAAAACAGTTAGAGAGAGAAATATACTTTTTCACATGCTTGGCAGTTTTTATGTCAACAGCTTCCTCACTTGTGCAGTTTGCTCTGCGAGGAGTAGAGGCTTTCTGTCACAGGCCTAAAGAGACAGGAGGGAGCACAGATCTCCATCCTCTCTGGGTTCCACTTAAGGAGTTTGCTCCAGAGTGAAGGAGGGCAGAAACTTCAGTCTGTCCTGGAAGTTCAGCCGGCGAGAGAGGAGGATACCAGGGAAGGGGAAACAATGGCTGCAGCTGATTTAGTTGAAGGAGTTTTACACCCCTGTATTTCATATTGCGAGGTGCTCAGAAAGGTTACTTGGTGGAAAACAGTGTTCAGACTCACAGCTTGCATTTTGTTTTTCACTCAGGGATTTATAGCTGTTAGGAGAGATACTGACAGTGGCGGGTCCTCCCACCTGAGATAAAGTTAGAAATCGATTTTTTAACAATGATTGTGATCCATTCTGTGTCTGGAAAACCACATGAAAGAAGTGTCATATTTAACATACTTAACTTAATAAGAGTTTTACTAATTTTTGTATAAATGTCTAAGGAAAGGTGGGAGCACCTGTATAAAACTGAATTACTTCTTGTGAGGACATGAACATTTCAAATTTAATATCATTTGAAACATACCAAAAGCCAAAACCCATATCAGTTAAACCATTATTACATATTCAGATCTGGCTTTGCAAAGGATTTGATTCTACACACAGTAATGTATCCATCCAATGCATGTTTTATGGAGCACATTCAAGTCTCCAGTCTCATAGCTTCTTTTCTTAGTTTTTATTTAGCATTGTATTGCCCACATCTAAGCTCATCTCCAACAAAACGCTTGGTAGTGAGTATTGCAGAACTTCAATCTGACTTTCTCTCGCTTCTAAGCAATCACACAGATGTCTGGCCGTCCAGAACCTGCCATGTTGAAGGCTGAGCAGCCCACACACATTCACTATTCTGATTTGTCTGTCTGATTGTGCTGTCAGCGAGACTGGATGTCAGAGAGAAGGAATCTATTACAGGATCGATTTGGCCATGCAATTAGGTGGCAATGGGCATTTCTCGTTTCACTTTTCTCGCTGTAACATCTTCGTCTCTCGGGTGCTTTGAGGGAGGGATAAAGTGATGTACTATGATGGCTGGCAAGAGGAATAGAAAAGGAGGAAGGATTATCAGAATGGGAGGAAAATGTGTGCACCTAGTTGTGTTCCTTTGACAGATGTGGGAGGTGTTTTTACTGTCTATGGAAGCACATAAAGAAAATGTGGAGGTAGCTATAGACTGGTGTGTTTGTGAGCATATGAATATGCACACATATTAAATGACTCATTTAATATGAGGCTTCTCTTGATTGTTTTTCCTCCTCCTATCTTAAACCTATTTCCTCTCTTTTTCACTGACTGAAAACACTAAAGTTTTTACTCACTGAAAACTTCAGCCTTGTTCAGACTTTCCTGCTCAAATGTATTTTTGGCGTAGAAGTTGTCTTGAAATGCCAGTCAAATCGGACCTACAGATCAAATCACATTTCAAAGAGACTTTGGTGCCATTTTGCAAGGCAACACACAACAAAGACATCAAATCCACAGTGATGGAAGTGTATCAGAGCAGCTGAGCAGAGTCCAGGAGAACACAGAGAACAGCAGCCCTGCGCTGTCTGCTCTGTAACTTGACAGCGCAATTGTTTGGAAAACAAGATGATGG
Organism: Chaunax sp. Z400; assembly: GCA_037577475.1. Taxonomy (NCBI): domain Eukaryota; kingdom Metazoa; phylum Chordata; class Actinopteri; order Lophiiformes; family Chaunacidae; genus Chaunax; species Chaunax sp. Z400. Next base: position 15,388,818 of record CM075196.1, on the reverse strand, counting down.
ATCTCTATTTTTCATGCCTCCACGCTGTAAAACCTTGCCAGCTTACTTAGTTACCGACGCCTGTGTCATTACCATAGCAACCCACGCAGATAGGTTGGTGATGTTGGAGACACAAATCCAATCTGATCACTTAAAAGTAACAATGTGGACAGCCTGTCTCAAAGATATGACTGGAGAAACAAATATGTTTTGCCTGCAGTCTGAACAAAGCCTTAGTGGGCACATTTCTCCTAATGTTCGGCTTTTTAATTGCGTCACCGAAAAATAAATGATGAAAAAAAACTTTGCAGACTGGATAGAGGCCAACCGTCACAGACATTTTTGCATGTATGTTATGTGTGTCTGTGTTTGTATTTTGATTTTAGCTATTATGCAAGTGCAGAGTGATGTGCTTCCTGTCCATTTAAAGCTGATGTTTTTATTGCGTTTCCCCTTTTTTCTATTGTTTTTTAATTGTCTTATGTTTTTAAATTATTGTATGTAACCAGGGCACCATTGAAAAATGAGACTCCGGTCTCAATGGATTTCCCTGTCTAAATAAAGGTTAATAATAATAATAATAATAATAATAATAATAATCATAATCATAATCATAATATTGTGGAATTCGATCATCTATTGGCCTTTTCATTCCCTTCTGACCATTGTGAGCCTGAAGTCCGATGTCCTGTATGAGAGTGAACCAGAATAAATCACTTATTTTATATTTTAGGTATATTTTAGATTATATATTTTAGATTTGCCAAAATTGTTTACATTCTTTACCTTTTTTTCAACAACTAATCATAGATAATATACTACTATATTGCTCAGACAGTTCAAATACTTAAATCCCCGTATGTGTACTACAGTAAGAAAATTATCAAACCAAGAGGCAAGCTGAATGGAAGATTTATCTGATTTTGTCACTACATAGTCCTACCTAACGGCAGTGAGAGTTATTTTTTTTATCAGGACAGAAGCGGCCGGCAGAGAGATTTAATGAAGCCTCCTCTCCTGGCTAATTAAAATCTTCCTCTCCCCCGCTCTGTCATTAAGCAACATTTTAACATGGAGGCGGGAGGCAAGATAGCCTTGCAGTTTTCATTTTCAACTCTCCTGCAGTACCAGGTGTCTGTGCGTGGGTAGTGGATAGAGCCTATAGTCACAGCATCTATGGTATGACTGTGTGTGTTTGTATCTTTGCATGTCACTGGCACTATCGCCTAAAGATTTCTCAGTATTATTTTTATTCCAATTACGCTGCAGATAAGGGGGTTGATTCTGAAAACACACACACACACATACACACACACACACACACAGCCAAAGTGTTCCTTGAAAAAACAATATTCATTCTTCTCCACACCCTCTATGTGCCTGTGGATAGGCTAATGGGCTGCAGCATCATCCTCTGACATGAGGCATTTTTCTAATGTGTTTGAACTGCTGGAGGACTCCACTGGGGTTTAATTGCAAGGAAAATGCACAGATATGTACTTAATTAAATCCATTTCCTGAGCTGTGTTGTCTTAAATTTGCATTTTAGTTAGAGTTTAGTTGGAGCTAGCCTGTTGAGTATGCTGTGATTTACTGAAGAACTCCTCAGTTCTTCATCACAGCATATTTACTAAATTCGTTTCGATGTATTTTATGCAGCAGAGACTGGGGCTGGCACAGGGGAGTTGTTTGGCTCAGGTAACCTGTTAGAGAGCTGCACATTCAAGAACTTTTAAATTATCTCAATATGCTTGTTTTGATATACTATATGTCTGCTAGATGCAAGTGTTTCACCTCAGAGCACTGGGACTGGATTATTTTGCAGGCTTCAAGCTGCATCACAACTGCATTTTGGTAAATAAACTCAAAGTGAATAGAAGTCTGTGCCCTGCAGTGTGAAGCTAAAATATCATTGTCATAAACTATTTCAGGGAAAACCTTGTTTGGCTCTCCACTCACTTAATTTGTGTAGTTTAAAAAAAAAAACTTTTAGCTATTGCGTAACAGTTAAACGGCTGTAGTTGTGATGCTGCACAAAATGTTTGGTGTTTTTTTTGTTTGCTTGCTTGTTTGTTTTTTGTGTGGCAGTTTTTCAAGAACCAAGGAAATGTTGAAGGCTTTGAATTCCCAAACATTTACAATTTCGTCTTGAAAACTATCCAGCACTGAACTCAGTTTCTGCAGTTTTTACATGCGCTTCAATCTCCCTGTGGAACACCTTCCCTTTTCTAATCAAATCTGAAATGGAGCTCACCTCCACAGGAGTCTAGTGCCCTCTTCTGGTAGGAGATCGCCATGTGCAGCTCTTCTTCACACATCCCCCTGATGAATAACTTGAGCATTCAGGAATTTATGACCAGTGTATTGTGAGCCTGTAACGATCCAGATCACCTCCAAAATCTAATGGATTGTTCCTTGTTCATACCCTAACTCTTAAAAAATGTCATCAAAATCTGTAACTTTCTGAGTAATCCTGCTAACAGATAGACAAATGTACACCGGCAAAAAAAAAAATTATAACTTAAATTAGAAAAAGGCACTTTAAACAACATGAAACACAACTTCAAGACACACATCACAGTAAACATGAAGTCTTCTTATAGTTTTTTTTTTCAAGTTACATTATTGTTATGTTAATATTATGGATGACAGAGACTGAAAACTCACTAGACGACAGAATGAAGTAGTTATAGTGCTGTAAATTGACTACCATGCTCTTTGTTATATCCAGGTGTGAATCATCTAATCACTATATTCCAGTTATTAAACATAAGTATTGCATCTACATATGTTGATGGTGTGACTCCTTTATGATGGTTTTACACTGGGATCGGGTCATGCCATTTTCAAAACCTAAAACAAAAATCACTTGTTGGTTCAGTTGGACCTCATGCAATAGAAAAGATTAAAAAGTGGGTCTTTAATTATTACACATTCTATTAGTATCTACATTTAAATTTGATGCAATACAGCCCTAAACTACATTTATATGCTATACTGATTGGTGGCTAATTTGCTGTTTACCAGCCACAGCTCTTTCTCCGTGTTTATATAATATATAATATTTGATGGATCCATTTGACCATGGGAAGCCACATTGTTCAGAGCAATGGCGTCCGACAGCGTTTGTGACAGCTTTAATTTACTAGCTGGTGGTCAATATGATTAGCGAACTGCAGGAGGCTTTTACAAAGTGGACCAACTACCTTATCCTCTCACAGCGTGAGAGGAGAAGTGGGCATAACAAGCAATGAGAAGACTATGAAGGCAGAAATACTGAGACTATGAAGATAATGTGAGGAGCTCCTTTTAACAGGTATTATTTCACTAATTAAGAAATCGTACAAACAGAGGTTTCTGTTTCGTTTCAGTGCACGTAAACAGTGTCATGAATATGCACAAACCTTATGTATTGGATAAGATGTTTGTCAGGCACTCATTTACAAAATGTACAGTGTTTTCACATAAGATACACTGACTATATTCTAAAATGCTCAAAAAACACCTTTTTTTCATGTAAACACAGCCACTGCTTCATTTTCAGTGGTCAGGCAGATGATGTGTTCACATTTTATTTATTGATTTTGTTGTGCACATTAGTTTACTCACTGTGTACAGTGAGTAAAAAGCAATAGCCGATTTTACGCTCTCTGTTCCATGCAAATGCAATAACAGTGAACTAATTACACAAACTGGGGACAGCAGTTTCATTTGTAAGAGCCTGAGCTGTGTACCGACTCCAATCATTGAGATTCCAAGAATAGTGGAAGTAATACACAGAAATATAATTAATTCACACGCAGACACACACACACACACACACACACACACACACACACACACACACACACACACACACACACACATCTTTTTCTCTTATACAGAGGTAGGGCCATAAGGCAGAGATGGTGACTGTGTTTACATGCCAGAGGAGCCCAGCTACTGTAAGCTTGGCTATTATACAGTTTAACACATTCTTCCATATTTTATTCTGGTCAGTGAAACTCACCTACGTATGAGTATGTAAATGTTCAAATTATCGGGGATCAAACAATCAACAACAACATCAAAAAAAGAGAACCGACTGCTCGTTGATCAGAACCAGATGATCTAAATATGCATTCATTCACCTAACAGTAACAAAACTTAGCCTCCCACAAGATTCAATTGTTAAATTACTTTTTAATCAAATTTCTGCATTGTGCAACTCATTTCAAACAGAAAACCCGTGTTTAATAAATATCCTGCTGAGACATACATGCACATCTCTCAAGGCTGGACCTCCGGGAGCCCTAGAAGTCTTATTTCACAGATTTTCACTTGCTTTTGGGGACTTTCTGTAAATTATTACTGCAAATTAGGTCCTTCATTATTGTGCAGTTTTATAATCCTACTTGCCGCGGGACAATATGTCAAAATCTTGAACCCTACACCTTAATTATTTTTGATTAAATTGTGCTCATGTGGTGTATTTTCTTAAATGAAGTTATATTTCATCCACAAATGGACACAAAGAAAAAAATACATCGTGGGAAATACAATTAAGTCACAATCTGTACTGCATGTACTGTATGTGATGGTAACTCGGGCAGCGGGGGCCCAGGATCTTATTTTGCCCCTGGACCCATAAACAGGTTAATCTGCCCAGGGAGATACTGCAAACCACTGAATGTACCCCAGCTTTTATCTGTTGGTGAAAAAGTGGTGAAACTCCCAGAGCTGAAAGAATGATGGAATAAGTGAAGGTTCCAACCTACTGTACATACAAACATGTCAACAGTGGCAGAAGATCGACGATTTCAAAACAATGCAGAATTATGAGGATTCTCACCAAAGCCAAACAGCGGGCTTTTGTAATCTGCAGAACAGATAATGGTCCTCCTCATAAGACTGTATGGAGTTTCGACCGGGACTTAAAAAGAGCTCTTTTTATTTTTGTCTTCAAACTGCTGCATTGGCTTGAAGTACTTGCTGCAGTTGGCTCTAAGTTTTGTTCGCTTCTCTCTAAGGAACTGAAAGGCCTTGTCTCACAATGTTAGACGTGCTGAAAAGCCAAGAGCCACCCACATCTCTCGAGTTACTTGGAACAGGTCCTCGTGTCAACTGCTAACTTTGGTCTCTACACTCCTATACTGTACGCCAGGGCAGCCTAGTCTGATATTGATCTGCTTTTATAGTGAAACGGTGTTTCCTCTTTGTAACTGAGTTAGTTTGTCTGTGCTTTTTGGTGGCTTTCTGTGAGCAAATGGATTCATTCACAGTCATTTCATTGATATTTACTACTTACTCTATTTCTTCTTATTTCATTTTATGTAAAGAATCTTAAATGTTCTGAAGAACCAGCCAGAACCCACCCACTACCAGAGTAGTACAAATCTTTCCTGAATCCTCCCCACATGCAAAGAGAATTGTCTGTCCACACAGATCATGGGTACACACACATATTCATGTCCACACACATTGTGAAGGCTCTGCATTTTTGCCTCTCCTAGATCTCATATTATTCCAATCAGAATTAATTTTTCCTCATCATATGCCGTTATCGCTCTATAATAAAAAACTTATTAAACTAAAATGAAAAGAATAAGAAAGGATTTGTGGAAATGTAGGAGCCATCAGCTTTTTCCCCTCTCTCCCATCAGTGGTAATTGATATTTGAAGCCTCGTTTTGCGCCCCGGCCTCCTCTTCTTGAAATGAGCTCTTGGAGCGCACAGAAAATAGCTGAAGCGGTGGAAATGGAATTGGTTGTGTGTCAGTGCATGAGAGAGTAGGATTATCCCAGCGTAATGTCAGCCTTATTAAACATTATTACACTGTATAGCTCAGAAAGGGATCTGAGGAGGATATACTGCTTGCTAATCTGTGTGTGGAATTGTGTGTGAATTGGGATTATATGGACACAAATGAGATTTTTTTTTATTTCACACCAAAATACATATGATCCAGTGAATGTGGTCTAGCTCTAATACTTTATTGTTAGCGTTAGTAGTTATAGCTACTATTGATACTAATGTCACTAATAGACTTACTGGGAATTACCTGAGCAATTAAATCAATTCATTTTCTGTATGTTGAAAATTCAAGGCAATTTTATCCATTTAAGATGCTGGTACAACAATGCATATGTTTATTTTAGTTGCAAGTGAGTAAAACAATTTGCAAAACACGGGCATGCTATCAGGTTCGGTATTGGTTTTGATTTTACAGTTTTGCACTTTTATTTAGGGGATTTTTATTTTTTATTTTATTTTTTTAAGATATGTGCAAATTCTGCTATCCTACCAGTGATGCTGAATTTACAGTTATTACTGTCAGTGGAATATCGAATCAATGGAATAAAAAAAAAAATCAGACACTTGGGTATTCTGTATTAACAAGCACAATTTCCATGCTTAGCTGCAACTTATTTGACTCTGAATCTATTCCTGTTAACCCTGACAACATATCTTCATTGTTTTGGTCATTTGGTGATTGTCTCCCACACCTGAAGAACAGAGGTTGTTGACAGTCTTTTTAATCGAACACTGCTCTCTCCAACATTCAGATTAATCGCTGAGTGCTATCCAGTGAGGCTCAGCAGGAGAAGCAGGTGAAGTGAAGTCTTTCAAAGACAAACTAGTAACACAGACATCTCACCATGAATCATCTTCAAAAATGAAAACGGAGCTGATATGTCATGGGAGAATCATGACAGGGGTGTGCTAGAGCAACAGCCAAATGGTGTTACATTACATGCAGCAGAGCCTGGAGGCAAGTTCAACTCTCAACATTTGGCTCGAAATTTATTTTTAGGATGTGTGTGCCTACGCATTTCTGAAATTGTCTCTTAGGAAGTAAGTTTGTGTTCCTAATTTCCAACAAATTGAAATCAGTGTGATTCTGGCCTGATCAAGTCTATTTTCAACATACTGTAGTGTGAAAACATTGTTAATAAACATATTTGCCAAAGTTCAGTTATTTAATGACAAATATATCCAATTTACAGGCAAACAGTGTCCATGAGGTAATGACAGAATCAAAGTGCATAAGCAGGCTGAATAGGTTTGCTGCTTACTACTTGCTAAGTAATCCAGAAATACAAGTAACTATTCCGAAAGCCGTAGGCTAAAGAAAAATCCAGAAGACAGGCAACAGCCATGAACCGAGAAAACTTACATAGACACGAAGGATCCCATTAACACATGGGAATGTGCTACGTGTGATGAAGGTATCGGCAACAAAGTGGAAAGAGACAGGAGGAAAACCTGGAACTGGGGATAACGGGCAACAGGTGGGAAGAAAACAATCCGATAATCACACAGGAGGGAAAGTGTAGGGAATGTAAAGGTGAAAAGACAACAAGGGGGAATAAACTTTCAAAATAAGGGAGGGAAGGACACAATATTTTGCATGCATGCACATAATTGTACACACTTAAGGTCATTAACTCTTGTCCACAAAAAAACTTTTCCATCACCTTTAACAGCGTATTTGAACAAAGCAAAGACACCAAAGCTAATATTTCCTATGTCCTAGAAAACTTCCTCTCATTCTCTATCAACCAGACAGACTCATTACAACAGTTAAAGACCAGCCTCCATTATTAATATCTATCCAAAAAGTGAACAGTGTGATGCTGTTACTTTACAGCAGGAGCATCTGATTAGGACATATAGTAGTGGTCTGTGATGTTTTTGCACGGCTGAGAGGACCGGAAGAGTATGAATGTAGAGAATGAGCCTACTGTATGTCATTTTATGTAACTGTCACAGTATGGCTATTATTGGCAGGTAGGAGCCCCCCCCTCTTCACTGTACTTGGATCCTTCCCTCATCTACTGCAGATGTGAGCCCAGTTGGGGAAAGTAGAATACATCCTTTAAAAAAAAAACAACAACTCATGAATGTTTTTGAAGCCATTATTTCAAAGCTACACATATTTCATATTTGCTATATTTCCCATATAGAGTACACACGTTCTTTAAGTTGATTAGAGGGAAATGAACACCTTGTAAATGTGGGAACTCTTTCTGGTTCTGTCTCATTTTACTTCTGCACAAGCTCTGGTCCAGTGATTCGCACATCGCTGTAATGCTCAAAGGAGAGAAGATTCAATCTGTTCACTCCTCAGATGTCACTTAATTAAACTGCATTTGCTATGTACAATTAGATGTCAGACAACCCAAAACTTTGTTAATATGAGTGGGTTTGAAAGTGCCTTTGCTAATGCAGTCAGTGTGCAGGGTTAGTGTGTTGTCCTCAGATCATTAACAAGAGAGAGAAGCTCCTGCACCAGTTGTGCTCATTCTCCCTAATTACTGGCAAATGTTCCCCGCTAGTCCCATGAAGGCACCCTCCATCATCCCAGATGACTTTCTGTCTTTTGTTAAGTAAGTTTCTCTCAAGTCATGAACTCCAACTGGACCAGAAAGTCAGAAATTTTGTATCTAGGTCATTAGCTTTTCAGAACTCTTAAGCAATATTGCTTGAGGAGGTGTGCTTTTTCAGTCACGTCAGTGCACTCATATGTAATGAAGCCTAGTTTACAACTCAAGTAAGTTAGCTGACCCTTACTAACAAAATAGCAGCAGAGATGATTCAAATTGTCAAATTTCCCCACATTGTTTCATTTCCCTGCCAGGTTGTCATGAAACTGTCACAGTTTACACAAAACTAGTCCACCTTACCTTAAATAAACTGTTGTGGTTTCAGCATTAATAGGTGAGGTAGGTAAGTCCAGGTCTTCTAACAGCTCTGGTTACCAACAAACAAGTATAATGCATCTTCTAGATATATTGTATCTTCAACACTCAGTGTAACCACTCAAACATGTATCCTGTCATCTTTTCATTCCTGCTGTTCTGGCAATTAAAGTGCTTTGCCAGTTTTTTGCAAAGTTGCACAGAAATACATTTAACGCCTTCTCACTCATTAGAGTGACAGCCAGGATGTCTCACTTCTCAGTCTCTACACCGCATCTGTTGACATTCCTACATCTGCTTCTCAGATATATAATTTTTACCAACATTAGTTACAGCGTCACATCATCACTATTTATTTTAAATGTCTTTCTTTTCTGGACTCCCAAGTAGCCTGTTTTTTAGCATGCTGACTAATCTGAGGGTTATACCCGTGTGACAGCACTTAAAACAACATTTTCAATCTACATGAGAGATTCTCGAGATTATGCTTGTCACTAAGGAAATTAAAAGGTTTGCCTTCTTGCACTGTGTTTTTCACTTCTTGATACATGTGCTCATGATGTAGAGAGAAGGAGAGCATAATTCCACTCCAGCTCCATTGTGTTGTTGTCGATGTTACTAAAGGGCTGCCATGTCATTATCCCCCTCTTTTGTTTGTGCCGTTTTTGAGAAGACATTGCCATTGTTTACTTTCCACGAGAAGGTCTTTATGCTAATGTGACCTCTGCTAAAGACGATTTGTTGTCGATTTAACAGCGTGTTAAAATCACAGTCAGCATCAATCATGCGTAAGGAAGGCAGGGAGTGATGGAAAAGTTTGGGGCTAAGTCATCCTAATCTTCATGACACCTTATAATAAATTCATTATGCCTCTGTACACACACATTGACATGCATATTTTCCTCTTCAAGAGGCACAGCAATGTGATTTTCATAAATAAGCTCAGTATCAGTAAAAATGATGGGATGAATATGAATCAGAGGCAGTGAAGGGGTTGTACTGTAAACACTGGATCTGTTTTTGGTAAATTAACCTAAGCATAGGTGAACACAGACTATACTACAGATGTCAATGCTACAACAAGAGACAGAGAAACAGCTTAAACACATTCCTAGAACACCATAGTGTTAAAGTGATACCATATAGGTAATAACAATGGGAAAAGGTTGGCACACAAGATGAAATATTTTACAGTGTATATATATTATTATTATATTAATATTTCCTATCTTGTTCCAAATAACAATAGATTTTATGAAGAATTTATTTTTTTAGTCTTATCTTAGCACCAGATGATCACCAGTTCTTCAAGTCTTCATGTCTTCAATATGACCAGCACTTGTTAAAGGAACAATCTGGCATTTTGTTACCTTTAGGGAAAACCAGTCAAGCTGTTTCCCGTTGTCTCTCTTCTTAATGTTTGCTAAGCTAAGGGCTAAAGGTCACCTGGATGTAGCTCAGATATAGTAAATGCAGGAGCAGGGAATTGACCTTATCTAATTCATGTCAAAAATTGCTCATGTCACATTCCACTAGTAGTTGATCAGTTCAGTTCCCACCAGCCAACGATAAGCACTATCCTTGATTTACTGTTGTGATCAAGCCTTTGAGATATCGCATTACGGCTCTGCTCTGTCCCGAAGCCAGTATAAGGACATTATATCAGCCGTCGAGCTCAGACTATAAAAACACTGTTTTACTGTCAATCCCTCGCCTCTACCCGCCACCGTATTGTCTCGAGTAAGATTTGGAGAGGAGCTCTGTTCTCTTCAAGTTAACAGATGTCTTTTGAGAAGTTTACTGCTCTGTTACTTCATTTGGCACAAGACTCTCTTTGCTTCTATAAGCATGGCCATAAAGGGATCATTGAGGCTGACCTTTGTCAAGTCCATAAAAAAAGATCTTTGTTAATGTCACTGATATGCAAGTAGTGACTGCCCCTGAATGAGCCCATCTAGCACTTTCTATGCCCTTTTTATGGTGAAAACTGGCTCTTACAGGCTTGTTCTTTTTGGTGTTTTAATGCTCATCTCATTGTGTGGTAGTTTATAAGCTCTTTATCTCTGTGTCTGTCATTGTTCTTCTCTAATCTTTATCCCCCTTAACATATCTGTTGGACGGATCAGGTACAGGCCCAGAGAAGGAAGAGAGTTTGGAGAGGGAGTTATAGCTGAGGTAAAAGTTGCATTAAGCAAACCCCTAGTCTGTACTTTGTCAATGCAAGAGAGAGTTCTGATTATCCTTGTTAATAGTATTGTTTTTTGCTACCAACAAAAATTGTTTGCATTAAATTAGCTTATTACCTCTTATTATGGTTAATCACCAATAATAAATCTCCAGTAATTCTGTCTTATCAGACCCTGATTCAATCCAATAAACCCAGATGGTACAAAATGCCAGTCTGTTTAAATTGAAGGAAAAAAAATCAATTTAATAGAAGCTGTTCAAGGTGTGGCAAAATGTACATACAGGAACAAATGAACCAGAAATAGTGAGTATTTTTTGTTAATGCTATTAAATTTATTCAAGGACTGGAGGGAAATCTAAATTCATACAAGAGTTTGTCTGGATGTGGAAACAGACTTGCTCCCCTTTTCTTTATCACTGAGTCTAGATTACTGTGTTCGTGTTAGCCTTTGCTACATTGCTAGTAAAAGCAATGTGTGTGCTCATTTGCAAAGCCACAAGACTCAGTGATCCGTAAAAAGGCCGCGACTGAGATTAGAATCAAAACGCGAGAAGAAGAGAAGAGAGAGTGAATACAAGATGGCAATAACAACCTGAAAGCAGAAGCCTGTGCAAGAGATCACTGAAATAGCAGCTTGTAAACACAGCTGAAGAGTTGCAAGCATGTGCAAATGGTATGAATGGTTGAAATGATAAAGTAGCTCGGCAAACCTCTGACATGAGTTTTCAATAATAATGGTTATTGATGATCATGATGTTGATGATCCAATAAAATAAGCAAATAAAGCAAAAAGAAGTTCATTCTTTCATCCTCTTCACTAATTGAGCAAACACCATTCTCTGCACTTCAGCAGAGATGTTTTGAAGAGGCCCACTAATCCTGAAGTGCAAATCAAAGCGCTCACTGCTTTTGGCTAATGAAGAAAGGAAGGACAGCAGATAAGTAAGAATAAAGGACTGACACTAAAAAGAGAGCACAGCTTTTCATTTTGCGTGTTTGAGAGTTTGTCACTGTTTATGGTTTGATAAGAGAAGCAGAGGAGGTGTGACTTCTTTATATCCCTAGTGTTAGCAGGCACAGTGTATTGAAGCAGTGTATTTGTATGTGAGAACACAGACTAGTGTTGTTGGCTCAGTAACATGAGAGAACTCACGACAGATATTGCAGGCTTTTTGTTTTGTTTTAAAGTGAATGTGTTGTAATTTTCCACTGGTGTTTGGTGAATATTATTATGTATGGAGGAAGAGGAGGGACTAGGCACTACTACTGTGCTAACATACAAGACGTGTGTGTACAAAAAGTGTACTGTGTCAAGCACAGAGAAAAAGCTATCAGGCTTTCTGTAGGTTTTATTGTGTTATAGTTTTCATAGAAGGCACACTGAGGAGTGTAATATTTGTGTGCAATAAGACTGAAAATAGGAGATGCCTTCCATTTTTTTCCCCCCCATATGCAATAAGATTCAGGCTGCGACTCACCTATAAATGCCTCCATCTCTGCAATGATCCCTCATCCTTTTGCATCGCCGCCTCACCACACCGCCTTTGATTTCAAGAGCTGAACTATTCTGCAACATTTGTTGATGTGGTTCTGCAAGTAAATGCTGCAGAATTGTGCTCCTCTTGGAATTGTTCTTCTTCGCTGACCACCGGGAGAGGAACCCACCATCATCGGCTATACACTGCAAAGAACCAAACAGTGTCATTTACACACGCACACAGACCTTCACACCCATTAACCATGCAGATACTAAAGAATAAGGATATGATACAGAATTTGTTGTCTTGGATGAGTCACAGCTGAAATGTTATACTAATATTCAGTTCAGTAATTCCTGTTAGGAAGTGTAAAACCTAATTTATACCCTAATGAATCACTTAAACTTTAACCTGCCAAACCCAAACCACTCTAAGCATGCTCAGTATTAATCTTAGGTCTAACAGCATGAACTATTAAAAGAATGTGTAATAATTATAAACTGAAGCGTGTTTGCAGAAGAGAGATGAAAGTAAGTTAATGGAGAGATGGGGAATTACACAGTGCTCACATTAAATAAGGCATGATTTTTTAATAGTGTAGAGGAAACATTCATCTGTTTACAGATCAACTGCCATGTTTTTTTATGTTTGAAAATCAAATTGAAGACCACTAATTACAGACTGAGTGGTTAGGGCAAGGTCCAAGATATTAAGAGAAATTCACAGTTTATTTTACAGCTCAGTTGCAATATTCCTTAGAGACAGTGTGAAGGTTTGTTAGATCGCCAAACAGGAATGTCATTAGTGGACAATTCTGTTTTGAAATTCTTGTTTTCTACAATATCTGCACAGGGCAACTATGGTATATAGATCAGGAGCTATTGTGGTTACAGTGAAACCAGCCATGGTATATGGTAGGGCACTTTACTGTCTGCACTGGATTGGAACATTGGCATTAAACAAAAAATCATATATGTCCAATGTGGACATAATTCCAAGAGATACTGGGCTGACAGTTTTCCACATAATATAACCAATTATAGTCAGCACCTGTCTTGAGGCAGGATGATGAATGTATAGTATAGTTCTTTATATTCTGCTGTGTAAACCTCTGTGTTGTTGTTCCAGTCCAGTTAATATGAAGTAGGCCTCACCAACCAATCTGCTGCCACCGGGCCTCAGGACCCGACTCGACTTAAAGATGATGTTCTGGACGACTTTCAGATCTCATCAACTTTAGGCCTGGAGTTAGATGAGAGCCTCAAACGCTAGAGGGTCAGGAAACTGTTCTCCCATCCCCTGCTCAGCTCCAGTCTGCTTCCTCCAGAGATACCTATACTATACATTCAAGTCCTCACACAAGGGACATATAGAAGGAATCCATACAAAATAATTGTTCAAGATAAAAAATCTTGGTCTCTCAGTTCTATCTTTGACAGCACTTTTTTATAAATAGCATATACAGTATATAATGGATTATGAATACATATATAATGTATGTGTATACTCTGTATTCACACTCAGCAAGCATGGCTTTCTCTGTGCTCCCACATGTTTACTTTAAATATCTGTGTCAGGATGAGAAAACATACTGTAGAACATGTTCCCCAAAATCAATACAGCCTGCGTATACTTGATGCAGACAGCAGCTCTCCTCTCATTTCATTTCATCACGAGGCATGAGGTTTTCTAAATGTGTTTAGTGAATAAAAGCAACCAGTTCGTGATTATAATGCCTAAATATTTCTACTAAAATGTAACAATATAGCTGTTCTTATAAAACATGTTAGTGTTATTTGTTCCCTTATGTTTGTTCCATGTAAGCACATTCACTTTTCACAGAAAATGGTACTCTATTTTTTTTACATTTGTTGTGAAATTTCTATGACTTTGAAATAATGAAATGGTTACAAAGGAATTTATTGCAGTAGCACAAACACACACGACACAAATTCAGTGTTGCCCTGCTGCTTCGTTCCTCCATGGCCTTTTGTTTTGGCTCTCATACCAGTCACCAGAACATCAGCAATCTAATACATACAGTACATCATACAATGGTGTAGAAGGGGAAATACTAGAGATTATAGCAATATTTGCAGAGGTGTCCATACATCACATGTAAAAGCTTGCATGTTTGTTTTTTTTATTATAGGAGAAAATCATCGTCCTTGATAGATCGGAAGTTGTGACTTTGGCTTTAAGGCCATGCTTGTCTTTTTTCCAGTCATAATCATAAGGCTTCACTCACATTTGACAAGCTGTCAAGTTCAGTCCAATGTGCTGTTCGTCACTGCTGTCGCCCTGGGTGTGTGTCTGTGTATACCAGCATGCATGCGCTAACCTCTTTGCCACCACGTGTGTGTCCATCCTAAGGTGATGCATGGTCAGCCATGGTACAGCACCACTGTGGCCTTGGAATAGAGCCTGCCCAGACAGATTGTAGCAGGACGCTGTGAGGTTCAAACAGGAGCATCCCCTCAGTTCAGCGAAGGTCGGACAGAGGCATCATTAGGTTGACAGAGTCTAAAACAGGGTCTAGTGGGGTGGGGGGAGAAGACTGACGGTTTTTGACTCAAGGACACGCTGGTATAAGAGGTTAATGACAGAGCAGCCTTGGTACGCCATAGGGGGTGCCACTTATCACACTGATATAGGTGGCCTCTCTGTGCATGGCTGTGTGTGTGTGTGCTGCATGCATGTGTGTATGTCAAGGCGTTTGAACACCAATATGAATTTGGATATTTTTAAGTTGACATCATCAGTGGTCTGCATTCAACATTTTTTGAATATTATAATATTTATAATTATAAAATCTAAGTCGCGGGACACTAAGATGTTCTATTTGAATATCAATGACTGTAAAGTTTGTGTGGAGTCCAATCAATGCATAATTAAAGACTTGAGTCGGATATAGGACTGGAATTATTTACTCTGCAATATTGGTTATAAATATACAAAATAATATTATCGAACTTTAGCAAACAATCCACGTACAGAAAAAAAAAAAAAGACTTTGACTTGTGTGTGTGCGTTAATGTGTGTGTGTTAACCTCTCTACCTCTGACCCGTTTGATCAGAGCAGTCATGGTTTCAGGTGCTCCCTTGTCCTCTAGCTCCATTTATCACAAGCTGCAATGGAGACACACACAAAGGCACTCAGTACTTCAAGGTGAAGCCCTTCAAATGGCTGGGCTTGTGTTACCTTGTTAAATCGATGTGCGTGGTGACGACCAGCAGCGATGGAAATCTTACAAGGCAGGAGATTTTTCCATGTCTCTGCGGTACAGGAGTGATTTGGAAGTTGAGAAAATGCTATTAAAAGACTGCAGGAGTGTGTCCCTAATGTCCACTCTTTTTGCAAGGTTAGCAGAATTCATGTAAGCTTAGAGTCTGTTTTCTTCTTCTTTTTTTTTCTAATAAGCTGTTTTTACAAGATATGTTTATGAGTCTATGTATGTTTCATTTCTTACTTTTCTGACTTCTTTAGCATAGGGAAGGAGACATTACACGGTTTCATGCTATGATGGTACAAAACTCACGATGCATACATTCCTGGCCAACCACTCTATACATTCTGTGAATTTTAATACAGAAAAGCAGGTGGAATGTCAGTATGTGTGTTTTGCATGAATGTGTAACCCACAGAAAGCTTCTTTACGTGTCCGCACACAGGTCTCCTGCAAAAAAAAAATTCAAAATTTGCATGCATGTGCTTACTGTCATTAATTAAAAAAATTCTTGTGTCCTTTGTGGCTAAGAAGAACTATAATATCTTCTAACTTTCAAACTTTTAATATTTTTATTTATTTAAAAATATACTGTATATTTACTTTGCTTAAATACTTGACCGATAACATTATTTGCTCTTTACTGCAGAGATTGTGTTTTATACTACTTGATCATATTATTTTCAAAGCAGACGTTTCGACTTGTCATAGTATGAAAAGCCCAGGTGTACACTAATAACTTTAACAACCCTCCGTTCTTTTCAAGTGTCCCAGTAAGTTGTAACAGTGTGACACTGAGCCAGAATGAACAATAGCAGGACTTAAAACTGAAGCAGTTAAATGGAATGCAGTCATTCATTAATGTTTGTATCCATACTGTGCTTTTTCAAACGTATTACTTAAAGAGATGTGCCTCAGGAGAAAGTATTTAACCTCTGCTGATAGAAGATAACTGTGTCTCTAAGAATTCTGAAAATGAGTAAATGAGAATAACGAGGAATTAAACTTTTAAAGAAATGTTATAAATGGTATTTATTTTACCATTACACACTGATACCTGGCCAGTATATGGTCTTTGTTACAAAACTGAGGCTAATGTCATTTCTGTGAGTCACAACCACTTCTATTGTGGAGTTTTTGTGGACTGTGGAAAAATGTGTTTATTGCTCCGCATTTCAGCATTACATTTCTATACTGCTATTTTAAACAGCTTTGTGCAGATTCAGATATGTTATGTAGTTACGTACTAAAAGTAAAAGTCCCTTCTTCCCATTTAATGTGTTTTATGTTTAGATTATTGTGTGTATAGTACATTCACTCAGTAATATCAGTGATTATACTTCTCCTCAGGACCAGATCAGATTTATTTGTATTTTTAATATCAAACTTACAACTTTATATTTTTTTTAGTCACCCATGTAGGCCTTTATGAAATATTTGTCATTGCAGGAGAAGCACAGGCGTCACTAATAACATTAACAACTGTTTAAATGTCCCAGAAAGCCAGCTATTAATCCATCATTATTACCTCTATTATGTTATTATTTACACTCATGCTTTCCCTCTGACATTTAAATTACTTTTGAGAAAAAATACTTTTTTTACTGGTTGGCATATTGAATGCCTTTTTGCACATAGAAAACCCAAAATTAGATGTCATTAGATTCCCCTTCTCTTTATCTTTTTTAATTAAGAGTTACACAGTAGCAATAAATATAAATTAGACATCATCAGTATCCACAGGAGAAAAACCATGCATGGATTTATACATGCATTATACATTGCATTGTGTTTTGAATACCAGTTGGGGGCAAATTAGGTAATTATTCCAAAACTAATTTGCTGTAAAATAATTAAAAATCATGTACATAAGTCTTAGAAGTCTGTTTTTCCATTAAGTTCAAAATCATATACTTAGAGTAAACACTCCCTAAACCAGAGCAGATGATCTCATTATATTTTAGTGAACTTTGCTGGGTTTGAAAGAAAACCCTCACGAATCTGTTAAGTCTTTAACGCTCTGGGATATGACTTTCTGATAGACTGGGTTAGTTACACAAGCAAGCTCTAATGCCTCCTGTTAATTGTTGTTATAGATATGGCTGCTGTGGATGTGTCCCCTTGGGTCCTCATGCGTTGGCAAAAATTGCAAGAAAATGTGATGTTCGCATGTGATATTTATAACCGTGTGCCCAGGGCCTGGATTTACTCTCATATCTCATGTCACACTGTCTCTCTGTTACCCCCAGCATGCCACCCAGGCTTCTACAAAGCATATGCTGGAAACATCAAGTGTTTAAAGTGCCCGCCGCATAGTTTCAGCTATGGAGAAGGGGCTTCTGTCTGTCGCTGTGAGAAGGGCTTCTTCAGGGCTGACAAGGATCCTCCAACTATGGCTTGCACTCGTGAGTATACCAGCAAACAGCAACACAACACAACATAGATGTAGGTGCTATCAGTCATGCTCTTTGATGTAATCAGAGAGTCATGGGAGAACTATCACTATCATCACCGCAACTTTGTTAATTGTGAACTCATGTGTGTCTTTTCGACTTGTGTGTGCCTGACAGTCTGGGTAAGTTATTGCTTTGTCTCTCGAGCTGGTCGATTGCTGGTCACTCAGACGTTTGCTGCAGCTGTAAATCCAATCTCTTCTCCCAGACTTATCTGGTGTGAAACTGTATATTAGAGAGTCTCTGGATGAATTACATAGCTTTTGTTCAGCTGTCTCGTCTTCATTGATGATTCACTGACTGTCATTACGACTTCATATTTGCATTAAATTACAGTTTAACTGGACTAATTCTCCTTTAATTAAAAAGCAATTTAGCTGTTACTGAGATAGACGAGGCCACGTCTAACAGCTCTGCTGGGTGAAAGAATGTATTTTTCTCTTACAGCAAGAAAAAAAACAAGCCATTGTGGAGAAGCTGTGCATTTGTTGCCAGCGTGGTGCACTGTTTGAAGAGGAAATGTTCAGAAAGGCTTGGATTTCTGTGTTTTCATCACTAAATATAGACTCAGATGATGCGTCAACTTGCTCACAGAAATCCATACTTTTATACCTGCAGGGTTTCCAGCACCAGAACTTACTCTTGGATATGTTGGTGTAGATTCTCATTCATTCAGGTCATGGTAGTCCTTGAAGGCTGAATCTGAAACGACTTGACTTCTGTTTAGGGTTTGAGGACGCTTATGAAGAGTTTAAATGTCTGATATCTGACACTCCCCACCAGTCAGTTATTCAGTTAGAACTGAAGAAGCCTCTTGGAATGAGAGGTGAAATGTCTTCAAACCCTAAACAGAAGTCCTGTTGCTTCAGGATTACTCTTGGATACTTACTGATGAATAGCCATTGCCTCTCTCTCCTCAAAAATATAAAACTAAGTACTGATTATACAGGTTTCGATATGCTAACCACTAAAACCACACAATGAAGAAAACTTTCAGTGAATTGATTTTTTTAATTCCAAATGCAGATAAATAGGCTGATACCACCAACATTATCAGTATTTGCAAATAATAAATAATGCCTGTAAAAAGCCACAACTCTACTCTATGGGTGTGAGTGTTATATTTGGAGATCCCTTTTCAATTAGTAAAATCAAACCAAAACTTTGCATTTTGCATATTTCTTATTGCTAACTTATTGAAATATACCTGCATGTGTAAAACTGATGTGAGAGCTGTGTTTGTGGGGTTGTGACTGAGAACGTGTTGTAAAAAATGGACAGAAATTTATAAAACATTGTTGCTCAAGGGCTCATCAACAGTTGTTGCACTAAATCATCCAGAAAAAAAACAGTCAGAGGTCACCTGTGGTCTCAGTACAAGCATATCCTGTGAATAAAGTCTGTGAGGGTAAGAGGAGTCGACTATCACATCTATTCCAACAAGCTGTGAGTTGTGTGTGTGTGTGTTTATTCACACAATGCATTTAATCAGACACTTATAGGCCATAAAACATTTGCTTGACGCGAAGTAATTAAATAAATAATAAATAAATGGACATTAAAGACGTGGCACCCATGGTAGAGACAAGAAAGGGAGGAGAGGATGTCACAGGAGCAGAGATAAGGGTGGAGAGAAAGTGTAAAGGCTGGATGGGGAAGACAGTGAAGAGAGAAAGGGAGGAGGAGGGTGCTGATACGAATCTCCCCCTGGAGGAGAATAGAGGCTGATTGATGGCACTGGAGTTGCTCTGCAGGAGGAGAGGTGGGTGGATTCTCCACAATGGAGAGAAAAGAGGAGGTGAGATAATGGCCGATAGAGGCAGGAGGAGATAAAGAGAGAGAGAATGGACATACGCTGACAGAAGTGGAGGAGGAGAAGGAGGAGTTTTCCTGTCTGCTGAGATTTCGAGCAAAGGAAGGGAAGGAGAGGGATGGAGGGATAGTGAAGGAGAGCGACATATCCCATTGTCTTGGAAGACAGTGAGCTTGGCAGGACAGGAGTGTTCAAATCCCTCAGGCCTCTTAACTCCACCCTGTTGACAGCTGGCTGCCTGCTTACCCTGACACACAAACACACACATGCAGCAAGCACAAAACAAACCTCGACGGAGGGAAACAGGTAGGAGATGAAATAACTGAGAGTGCTTACTGCACTGGAGAGGAATACATTAGAGGAGTTATGTGGTATAGAAGTAATATGTAGTGTTAAACCCAAACAGTTCATGTACTTTTGTGAAATACAGATCTTTTTCTCAGGAGCCATTTTTGACACCACATAGTAGTAAATTAGTAAAACACCATTCAGTTCAAACTCAGTCGGTATTTTGCATGTTATCTCACTACAAAGGCTCCGCTTCACTAAATGGAAATAAATGTCATTGTTTGCTGACTATTTCATGTCAACATGGTTGTCGTGAAAAAGGCGTATTTTAGGGAATTCTTTAATATACATTAACAGACAGTTCATATTTGTGCAGAGCATTTAGAATTCTGTCATAGTTGTGGTGTACCTCAGGGTTAATTTTGGGTCCTGTGCCTTTCTTATAGTACATACTGTATGCTATTGTATATTCCCTCCTGTACAGTCATATTTGAGTCTCGGATACTCTAAAGCAGCCTTTCTCACCCAGTGGCATTATTTAATCTCTAAATGTGCTCAATAAATTCACATAAATAAAAATTGTCAATTTAAAATGCATGATTTAAATGACCAGTTGCATTTGAATGACTGAGAGCAGCATATGCAGCCCATTCTTCATGCCTTTGCACCTTTGGACTTATGGTTAATGCAAATTCCAAAATCTTTGCCAATTCAATAGCATTAAATTGAATAGTGTATGGCTTTTTAATTAGGACCCTAAAACCTATGTCTGTCTGCCAACAATTGTGTAATGTTGTTACCGATTAAGGATCAGTGTTGCTGTATTAAAAAATAAATAAATAAATTGGAGTTAATTATGGAGTCAGTCTGAATACATCAAGTGAATGAATGATTCTATGCAGGTATCTTAGCCTGACATAAAGGCAAATGTATTTACATTTATAATATTACATTTATTACCTTTTCTGTGCTTAAGACATGTTATTCTGGCTGTTTCAGCCGTCTGTCTAGTATGACCAAACTGTCAGGCTAGTTGACTTACACTGTGCCAAATCCTGACCAAAGTGACAAAACTTTATTCATCTCTGTGTGTGTTGCCACACTGTGTCTGAAAAGTGAAGCTGTTATTGTTTCAAAATGTCTTCAACAACTTTTCATCAACCTGTTGAGGTCAAACTCACTCAGGAGTGACTTTTTGAGTTTTGTGCCTTTTGGGGTTGTTGTTTTGTTTTTTTACCAGGAATGTGCAAAAACATTAAAATCCTTATATATCTTTAAAATCTATTCTAAGAGGTTATTAATGTCCACTGGTTCCGCTGAGCACCATTTCATATTTTCTGAATTACTAACCTTAGCTCATCAAGCTTTTACTTTTAAAGTCAGAACCCAAATGTTTACACAACAGTGAATTTGCAGCTCCTAAACTTTTCTTATTTTTTTTTTATTATGACAGGCCCTCCATCACCTCCCCGCAACTTGATGTTTAACCTGAACGACACCTGTCTGATGCTGGAGTGGTCTCCTCCCAGCGACACCGGAGGCCGCCGTGATCTCACCTACAACGTTATGTGTAAACGCTGCGGCCCTGAGCCCGACCAGTGCCAGCTCTGCGAGGAGGATCTTCGCTTCCTGCCTCGACCTTTGGGCCTGACCAATGCCACTGTCACTGTCACGGACTTCTCAGCACATGCCAACTACACCTTTGAGATTGAGTCCCTCAATGGTGTGTCGGACATGAGCCCCTTTCCTCGCCAGGTGGCCATTATCACCGTCAGCACTGATCAGGGTGGTGAGTATGTGTTAGTTGAATTTCACCTCATGTTTAGAGTTACTTGAATGTTGCTTTCACGACAACGCTAAAACTTCTAATATACAGCAGAATATCAGATCATGTTTTACAAATGACGTTTTTCTTCAGCCGTTTAATTCTATTCGGCTCTACTTGGTTTTCCATTAGGGGAAAAGTACCTGGTACTGTATCTGGTACTACCTTTTTTAGTAATGCTGCCCCTAAGGGGTTAAATTAACACGATTGCATTGATACCTCTCACTCCCATATGCCAGTAGAATAGCAGAAATACTAAACACATTTAAATAAAGTTGATGGAAGATTGTCATTGAACTATAGGGATTAATATGCACATACATGACACATTGCACACTCCTGCCAATGATTTCACATGACTCAGCCTATCAATAATGCAACAATACTCCAAGAAACACGGTTGTGTTTCAGCAGAGGCAGGAATATAGTAGAATAACTTTCTAAAATGGCAAATTCATTTACCATAGGCAAAACACGTGAATACATTATTGGATTACAATCTAGTAGTCGAGTTTAACGTACAGACAAAACTTATTCAAATAACCATAACTTATTGGTCATGAATCGGACTCCTCTGGTCTCTGTCAGTCACTGTATTCCTTTTGTTATTGTGGAATTAAACATTTTATATGACTGCTGTGCCTCGGCTGAGTGGTTCTCCAACATTAAAATTTGTGTGCTTGAGTACAAAATCATTATTATTGTTGTGTGGAGCTTTTGATGCAGTTGCTAGAGAAAGACAAGACTAGAGTTTAATCAGAATGACGCTGCGGTTAATGTTCCTCTAGTAATTTTATTTGTACCTGCTATTATGAATGAAGGCAGGCGGCCAAGGAGAGGTTGTCTCGTCCCACCAACTTGCTCTGAATAAGGTTTTTTGCTGAAAGGCCCATATTTCCTCTGGGGCATGGTTTGGAGCGTAGAACGCTTATGCTTTTAATTTGTGATTTGCAAACACTGTGTTTTCATTTTTCTGCGCCCTCCCTCTCCAGTCCTCCCTTGACTATTCTCTTTCCCTTTTTGTTTTCTTCCATTGGTTGTTTGTGCTCCTCCTTTCCTCCCTCCTGTTTACTGCTTCCAAACATGTTTGTTTTCATTTATCTTCTTTGTTCTCTCCCTCCTTCTTTCTCTCCTTCCCCCCATCCCCTTGTTGCCGTGGGACTCTGGGAGGAATACATTTTCTCATACAGCGCAACACATTAAATGCATTATTCTATGTCACAGGGGACACTTTCAGCCTTTACAGGTAACTCAATGTTACACAAAGCCTTTTTATTTCATTAGGATGCCCAGTTTAGCACATAGTCATGGCATGTCCCTGAGCTTTACACATCACTAATACACCCTGAAGCAGCTATTTAAAGTACTCAGGGGATTTGGCAGATTCCTGACATCAGCCAATGACCAGCAGCCGAATGATGTGTTTTAACCAATATCACTTCTCGTAAACTAGAGTTTGTTCAGTGTCATTTATCTACAATTTGATAGAGGTCATTTATTGCATAGCCTGTTGTGCGCAATCATGCCCATGTGCTGATGTTGAAGTATTTGTTGTTACTATTTCGTTGTGCATTCTTTGCTTTTAATGCCAGGTAGCCAGTGGTGGATTCAGACCATTTACCAGATTTGTTCTTGTACTAGTGTCAAACACTCAGTGCTTGTTGGTTAATTCATATTGCTGTCCACCTGTTTGGGCCAGATGAAGTGTTGTGGTTTTGTTGTGGGTTTTTTTTATACTGTTATCGATATTTTCCCATAGCGTTTAACATATAATTATAAAATCATTTCATTATTTTGGCCAGTACTGTAAGTGTTACAGCATCAATCCTTTAAACTCCAGATTGTTCTTTTGTTGTCATTGTTTTAATGTAATGTATGTAAGTATTTATTTTATTTAGCACATTTTCTGAAAATATGTTAAATAAAATAAACGTGGCCCCCTCCCTACTTCCAACCTTCCTACTTCCAGCATAATTAGCGCTCTCTTTTTATTGTCAGCTGTAGCGTTTCAGGACTGCTTATTGCACAGTTGTCATCGCATTGATAAAACCTGTCCACAGCCAGACGGACAACACCTGGCAAAGTACCCAAACCCATATCTGTGGTAGTTCCTGTTGCAAAAAGTGTCTCCAGGTACACATTTTGCCACGATGACATGCACACACAGAGATTCACAAGGTACAAACGGTATCTCCTAGGTTGTCCCAGCTGCTCACTCTTAACTGCGTCCCTGGGCCAGATGTGGAGTTAATTATGTTGAAGACTGTTTGCAGTATGCATTTCTAAAAGTTGTTAGAAAAGGGAGAATCCTAAACATAAATCTTGCAACAAAATTGTATTTTTGTTCTCTGTGATTTGAATGCGACATAAATAATGATTATTATAATGTTATTAAACCTTTGGACTCTAGATTCAATAGTATTATAATGACGTGTGATTCTGAAAATATCAATGATGACCTTAATCTTCTTAACCTCTACTGCAAATCCAACATTACACAACGTCTTCCAACTGACCTCTTTTACTATGTAGGAGCTACAGCATAGCAACAGACTGGGCTTATACCTGCTCATAACACCAACGACTGTCCCAGACTGCTGTAAAAACAGATTTTTCTGCAGTACAGACTATTATAGCAGTGATTGCCAGACTCTCCTCAACAGATGCACATCACTGTGAAACCTATTATTGCATGTGTGTTACCAGAGGGAAGCACATTTAGCATTACATATGAATCATCTGCAATGAATTGTGTTCCTTCTTTAAACAACATTTACTTTGTCCGCTTTAATAAAGCTCTGCATACACTGCCTGCACTACAGCATGACATTGCGAGAGGGTCCATCAGCCAGGCACAAAGAAAACCATGCAAACCCACCTAAGAGAAGGGAAACCTGCATGCTGCAGTGATCAGTTTTTCTGCAATGATATGCATACATTAAAAAAAAAAAACTCTCACCAATACTGTGTGCTTCCTTACAAACATCCACCTAAACCTCTGTGTGATGGGCTTGTTTGGAAAGGAGCACAGGAAAATTCTAACACCATTTGCATAGCGTAGCCATCAGCAGAAATGCGACAGCCATGTGAATTTCAATGCGTTGTGAGGAATATCAAGTCTCCTGTAATAATGTACGTTAGCCATAGATAAATTACACTTTGTCATTAAAATGCAGATGGCCCTTTTGGTAAAGGCCTTGTGTCAGTGAGGTTAGTATATGATTTGCTGTGCCTATATGTGATGGGCTGCTTAGGGAACACACACAAACACACACACACACTCTCACATCCACACAATCAGTTCTGTATACATCTGAGTGGTGTGGAAAAGCTCAGACCTGTGATAATTTCCTGTTAGCCATTGCCTTTTTGATATTTCCTGATTTATACACTGAGGTTCATCTGTCGTATGCACATGAATCAATCTTCACAATGCCCACACAGGCAGACCCTGCGTGTGGAGAATTATAAAGCATAAGGATTAACAGCAGGGGAGTGTCTTGGCCTCGAGTAAATCTCATCATATTTGGAGAAACAGAAAAGAGTCGAGGGAAATTATATTTGCATTCGCAGTTATTGAAGTTGGCACCAGGAACGTGGCACCGGCGTAATCTGGTTCTAAGTTTACTGAGAGCTTCCGGACACAGAGGCTCATATCCACCAGAAGGGTTTCATTTTCACCATCTAGTAGAAACCCTGAAGGCCACTCAACAGCAGGCAGAAACGGGGAAAAAAACCATAACCTCCCTTAAGCTGCAGCTCAGTACTCTAAGCGTAAGAAAATCATGTGATCCACCCCAAAGATTCACTTGCTAACACAAAGTACAGCATGTATATTTACTAGCAGTATTCTTCCGAGATCAGACCGAAGGTGTAACTGTCAAAATGCTGCCTTGCTCAAGGGAACGCCATGCCTTCACAATTTAGGTGACTGAGACAGGAAAAGGAGAAAAGGGGGGCAGCTGCAGGACAAGTAGCAGCTGAATGATGATGTGGAAGGTTAAGTGAACAGAGGAGAGGTGAAATGAGGGAGTAAGCCTGAGAGGCACAGAGAAAGAGGAAGATAAGTTATGAATGAAAAGAGCAGGAGAAAAGCAGGGCAGAGACAGATGAAGCGGCAGACTTTGAAAGAACATAGAAAATGAGAAGTGCAGTACAAGGAGATGATTGAGTGAGAAGAGGATCTAAAGAGTGAAGACGTTGGTGACAGGATGAAAAAGAGGGTAAACTAACCTACAGGAAATGGGCAGCTGATGAGGGGAGTGGAATGGGAAGAGATGCAGACACCCAGAGAGACATCTGTGCAGACTGAAAAAAAAATAGAACTTATAAGTTTGGTGGGTTTTGAATCCACTATATCCTCTTCTCCCACTATTGCTTAAAATTAGAAACACAATTTAATATTTCAAGTCATGACAATGCCACTACACAGATGGGTCAACACCTCTTTGACACTAAACAGTGAATAATGTTCAACAGTGTTCAGTAATATGCATTATATTTCATTTCACAATTTTCTGACTACATATTATCTCATTTATGTTGAAATGCTTTTAGTGTATCACACATAATAGCATGCACTTCATTAGAAATGTCCAAAAACCTTATCTTTTTCTTTTTTTTGACTGAAGGCAGGATTGTTAAATTATTCTAATACACATGTTTAAGATGACTCATAGTCAGTGGTGTGTTTTTCTTCTTTTTCCTACAGAAGAGGAATGAACTGAAGAATGAACTGCCTGTGTAGAATGATTTATGTGCACTGATCATTTCTGAAAGTTTTCTCTGTGCTCTCTGATGATCTGATTTTAAAAGGTGGGCCCATGAGCAGGATTTGTGACATTACAAATGGTTTAAGAAAATAGATCCTGGTCCAATATTCACCATACTCAGATGTGATGTGAATAGAAGACATCTTGTGTCCAGCAGTTGAAGTTGTAAAATGAAATTGTTTCTATATT
This sequence comes from Chaunax sp. Z400, assembly GCA_037577475.1. NCBI lineage: Eukaryota > Metazoa > Chordata > Actinopteri > Lophiiformes > Chaunacidae > Chaunax > Chaunax sp. Z400. Next base: position 15,361,925 of record CM075196.1, on the reverse strand, counting down.
TAAATATTTAATTAGGGAGAAGTAAAAGGTGCCATTTTAAGGATTTCATGTGAGTTTACTCACATGAAATCAAGTGAACAACTCATGTTAACACTTATTAGAGGCTCCTAAGTTTGTGTTTCTCAATTGTTCCAGATTTTAGGAGTAGGGTTGACAGTTGACAAACTTTTTTTGAGTTGGTCTTGTAGTAAATAAAAAGAAATGTTTTGAAAGTTTCATACTCTAAAAGACCAGTTTATCCTGGGGTATTCCAAGGCGTTCCCAGGCCATAGGAGACATGTAATCCCTCTAGCGAGTTTTGGGTCCACCCCAGGGTCTCCTCCCAGTTGGACATACCCAGAAAACCTCCAAAGGGAGGTGCCCTGATTGTTCTGTTAAACACCTAGAATCAAAACTAAGGGATTTATTGAATTATTGGAAGTAATTGAAGTCAATTAATTACCTTTATTTTTGTTTACTATACACGCTAATTAAACAAATATGATTTCATAATGCAGCCTTAGGAATAAGTAGTGAGAGGAAGAGGGTGGACAGGCGGATGACTGCAGAGAGAAGCAAAGCGGGAGGAGGAGGAAAAGGCTGAAGAGGAGGAGAAGGAGGAAATGGCCTAGAAACAGGACAGTTGCTTTAATCACAGGAAGCAGCTGGGTAAATGTGTATTATGTCACTGAAAGCAATCAGAGATATATCGTGTCCTCAGTTGCAGCGACGCATCGGAATATACTTGCAGCAACTTGAGAGACTCTAATCAGGCAGTCGTTTGTAGATGAGAAGCCGTTGGGTATGACGAACAATCTCCTACGCACATGATGATGAGGTGGGAGCGCCTGGCAAGAGGAGTGTTGCTCATTCACCTGGGATTTACTGCAAGTGTCCACATCATTTTATGTTTCTCTCACCTGAGGGTAGATGTTGAAACAGTCCATCCAAATAAGCATAGACAAAATCACAGTAAACACATTTAACCATGCTGAACTTCAGGGATAATCATACCATAGCAAAATTGAATGAAAGCACACAGTCGAGCCTCTGCATAGCTGGTTTATTTCTCTTGATTGGTATGTTGTTGTTTTTTATTAATGCTGATTGCCTCGACTTGTCTTTGTCATCCTCATTTCTTATCTAATTTTAACACTAAATCCTGCAAACCAAATGGATATGACAACACCATGCATAATCTGAGACTTCATCAAAATCTAAATTGATTTGAGAATGTGCTTAGCTGGCATACAAGCTTACTACACCATGCACACAGAAAGAGTTTGGAGTTAATGGTGTGCTGAATAGGGTTTAGTCGTGAAATATTAATGAGAATGTTGATTCGATGGTAAACCTGAAGAATGCTCAGGGATGTTACCCATTACAGGAAACCTTATCCACACTTTGTGGCTCATATTGGAATTCTGGGTATGGTTGTGTCAGTGGTGTCAGGATACAAATGTCATTTCAACGTCTTCCATTGAAGATCACTGTGGATGGTGTAATACTCCTCGCTAAAAAGTTCTCGATATTTTCTTAACCTTTATTTAACCAGGTGAAGTCTCATTGAGATTTTTTTTTTTAAAAGAGCATCCTGGACAAGACAAGCAGAATTTAGAATGAGAATAAATTACAAGAAAACATAAAATTATGAAAACAAGGAATTGTTGCATTCATGGAAAAAAAGCAAAAAAAACCAAAATAAAACAAACACACGTAAACACGTTGCAGGATTAAACTCTAAAGATACCAGCCTTTACAGGGATACAGTTTATAAAGTCTTTTTAATGTGTGGAATGACTCAGTCGAACAATATTGGAGCTGAACCAGTCAAAACATATTTCTTCTGTTCTCCTGTGCTTGGACTGGGAGTTGTTTATTTGGTTACCAAAAATGCATAGATGAGACAAACCATCATGGGCTTTTATGTATAATCAAAAGTATTTAAATGAAATCTAAAATGAATAGGAACCCAATTCAGAACTGGAGACATATGGTTTTATGAGCAAAAGGATTTCTCCAATATTCTTTAATTCTCTGATGAATACTTAATTTGCTAATGCCAAAAACAAACTTCAGTTAAAACAGTTTGACTTGAAATAGTAGATATAATGCAATGCAATATAATCACTGCAATTATTTTGACAGGTTTTGTTACTCCATAGAGACCAATAGATGTCCAATGAAGAGCTTTTGTTGAGAAAATGTACAGCATGAGTTTTTCTTTTCTCTTTTGATTTGTCAAAGACATAATTTTATTTAAAGTACTACTAAACTGAACCCCAGACGCTCTGAAGCTGTTTTTAAATGATTTTTCTTTTCAAATAGATGTAGTTTAGCCAGCGTGATGAATTATTTTAAAATACAACTGATCAGATTCAAAGCTGTGAGTTCTGCCAGAGAATCTTGGTTATCGCTGCTTGCTGTCATACACCCATATTTGTCAAATCTTGATAGCATCATGTGCACAAAATTGTCCAAGTCAGATTGTGTATAGAAAAACCTCTGGCCCACCTTGATCTGCAATGGCCCTCTGCCATGACTCAAGCCAGCACCAATGCAATTATGCAGCTAGTAGTGGCTATAAATGAAGAGTGTCTATTAAACTCCTGGCATTCCCAGCCACTGTACCCCTCCCAGGCAGCCCTCTCCCGGCACCGCGCCACGCTCTAACTAACTATGACAAATTAGCCCCACACTTAATTACCAGCATGGGAAAATCACAATGATGTTTATTAGATGCGGCATCATAAAGCGGTGTGTCCGTGCCCTGAGACCAAAGCACCATGCTGGAGAAACACTAATAATAACAACAGCCATACAAATTGGTAAAGTGGAATGACCGGGGGCCCTGAGGCAGCGGCTGGGGTGAGGTGAGGGGGAAGGTGACTTTCGGTGGATGAATCAATACAGTTCTCCGCTGTGCTGCTGAGCACCATTGCAGATCGGCCTGAGAAAGAATCCATTCTGGGTGTGTGTGTGTGTGTGTGTGTGGGTGTGTGTGTCAGCAGGCTAGATTTAGTTGTGATCCTTACTCCATTATGGGTTAATAGGAAAAAGGAGCAGCTGATGAAAAAAGTTGAATTTATTACTTTGGAGCGGATTTTTTTTCTTCCTTGACATACAGCTATATGGGCACATGTATGTTGGCAGTCTTCTTTATGGTAAAGATTAAGTATGTATAAGTAGGTATATGTATGTGTGTGTGACCACAGCAAGGCCCGTGTCATTGGCCTTGTGGAGAAAGCAGTCGTAAATAGAGCCTCCATGCTTGCTGGCTTATTAACGCTTGATTTATCTGCCTCTCCCTAAGTAAAGTGTGCCCTTGGCACCCAAGCCCAGAGATCAGCCCCTGGGGGCCCCAATTATCCAATGCTATGTCTGTATGTGAAGGTGTGTCAAGGGAATAGTTTACATCAGTGTCTTATGGATGTCGTCCCTGCACACGCGTCTCATGTTACCATATACATCAATGCAACTATTCAGTACCTTCATCATCCCTCCAACTCACACACAGACACACACACACATATTTTGTATGCCACCTGTGGAGGCAGATACACGAGAAACAATAGAATGGGATTAATTTATTTGACAGCTTTCTGCCTCTACAGTGATTTATCAGCATGTTTATCCTGCTGATGTTTTTCTCTCTTCTCTCTAATGCTGTTTTTCTTGTGCCACATAACGATAACAACTCAATGGTGCCTGTGAACTGTGAACATATTTATGAACAAAGTTGTGTTGATCTTCAGAGCAACCAAAGATCCAATTCATCCCTTATTTATACAACTTTAAGCATTATTATTATCCTTCTTCAGCCATCATTGGTGCCATGTGCCCATCAGGAGCAGACTCACACTGTTGCAACACAATTATACAGGGATACACATGTTCAAATTCTCATAAAACAGCATAAACATCATAAAAATGTCAAAACACAAAACATTTATTGAGTTATAAAGGTGATGTAAGCTGAGCACGTTAAATCATGTTTAATGTGCCATTATTATTGTTTTCAAGCACATCACATTGTGGCGTTTGATGGTCTCCTTTGGATGGAATAGGATCGTGACAGATTGGAGGGCTCTGACATACAAATGACAGCCAATCCATACATAGCGTACTGCACCCACACACTCTCCTTTTTAACGAGGAGAGTATAGAGGGTATAGTGTATATTTTATAGAATATTTAAAAGCATACATTTATCAGTGATCATTTTTACTGCAGAATCCAGTGAGGGAATAAAACCAGTATATGTTTTAAGTCAAATGCTTGAATAAAACTACTGATTCTCCACTTCGGGTCTCTGCAGACCGAGTTTGGCACGTCCTCTCCTACGTCTGCAGCCGGTCTTAAGTGCCGCGGCTCATTGACTGCATGTCACTTTTGCTGCTGGATGTTGACTATAACGTTACCGTCGTGTGTTGAGATATGTTTAGAAACTGGTACGCATAATACACCAAATTTATCTCCAAAGCAGCTTTTTGTTTTTGCATTAAAGAGCTCTGATTCTGCCGTTAGACTGAAATCCCACGGTAATTTAAAGCTCTTTATAGTCACTTTGCGCTGTGAAGCTCCTCTCATCTTTATTGAGCACATGAGAAGGTCTCAGCGGTAAATATGTGGTTGGTTTTACACACTTTATCAAGCTCACCTATCACTTTGAGTGCTTTGGGGGAAAGGTGGGTCCTTGTGGTCTTGTGTGTTGGTTATAATAAGTTCTTTTAGTGTGTGCATAATGCTGTTTGTTCTCTTCTGGCACTCTTGACTTTTAATAAAGTGAAGTCTCCAAGGAGAGCAAGAACACACTCATGCACAATCACTCTGTCACGCTTTATGAAGCATTAGTAAACTGGTCTGTTCATGATCCCATCAAATTAAAGCTTTAAGCTCTCTAGGTTTAGATGGTTTAATTTTAATAAAGAACCAAATAAAGAGAAGAAAGCTAAAAGAAACAAGTCTTTGACAATCCAGAGATTCACGCTGCCCTCTTTACCTTGTCTTTTACATGCATTGCTATGATGTCTGGAGATGTATACTATTTTGGGATGTCCTGCTGGTCTAGTTGACTCTATTTATGATAGTAAAATATTACATTATAAATGCATATTATAAAAGTCACATTCTAAGCAAGGCAGCTACTTGAGTTTGGCACCTGATTTATTATTACCGCCAAATTCTTAATTAAATTTATAACTATCCATTAGTGATTAATATCTTAAATTATTTTATTACGTTTGGTGATCATTAATCAAGTCTTGAGCTGCAGTTTGCATAATGACACTAAACAAAGTTTGTATTTTCAGTTACAAACATTCTTTTTATTTTGTGCATTAGGTTGATCCTTGGAGGATTAAGCACACTTAGCAGTAACAAAATATGTGATTTAAGTTTATGTTGGTGTTGCCGCTAAAAACAAATACAAATAATTTGGTAAAATATATTACTTGTTACTTTAAAAGTTTAAATAAGTTAACCTGAGGTCTGAATGCACAGTATGTATAAATGTATCTGAATGATCATCAACCTTTCACAAATGTTAGAAGGTGAACTTGCTGCAAACATGCTGTCTTCATAAGAAATTAGCATGATCGAGTGCTCTTGTCAGGGGAGACTACCTCATGTATTAGGAGTGTGTTATGCTGCGTTTGCAATTGTGCAAATAGCACTGTACAAAAAAAAACATACATGCAGACATGCATAAACAAACACACACAGAGGATGAAAGCTGTGTGGAAAATTTTGAATCTGTAGTAGAGTGATAGTGCTGAGTATGACAAACACACACACACAAAGACATAATGACTATAGCTCCATCAAACTGGCATTAGCTGTAGAGTAGTGACCTAAATGCATTGGGATTGCAGCATCATTGGTGATTACCATTATAGGCCTTGTGATATATAGCAACTATAAAGAGCCTATGGTGGAGAAAATTCATTCTGGAGCACAGAGCTGCATGGATTTCTGTGAGACATATACAGCATATCCATCATCAGGACACATATCCCTGCATATCAGGTACACAAAATAATATCAGCTCTTAAGTAAAACACAGAAGTATATCACTATTGCAAGAATTGCAACAAAAATCGGTGCATATTACTGCACATTATCCCCATCCCACAATGGTAAAGAGTGCTTCAAAATAATTATTGGTCCTGATAATGATCTGCAGGATTATTTTTTGAGTAAGGTGCACATGCTGTATATGTAGGATCATTGTCTTAGAAAATGGCACACTATGTCTGAAATAGCCAAGGTGTCCTATACGCTTTTAAATCAATACAAATGTGAACACCTCAAACATTCTTAAAGCATGAAGTCGGCGCATAAACCTCATCAGTGTTGTTTCTGTTTAAATCGAATGTGCTGGAGTAGAAAACCTCGAATAAAACACATCTTTGTATTGATATTTTTTGACTTGCAACACAAAATAATTCTGGAAAAAGAGCATTAGGAGTGTCAGACACAAGCAGAAGAAAGCCCAAAGGTATTTTTCAATCAGCTCTCTTTGGCCACATGGTTCAACAATGGAGTCAACAATGAGAATAAAACACAGGAGTGGATCATAGCTTTGGTCACTGGTTTTTCTAAGTCTGTTTGTATTATGGAGAAATTTCTAAATAGTGACCACCAGACCATTTCACTCTACTTAGACACCGGATACGTTATTGATTCTCACACTATACATCACAGGCGGCTGATGGCCAGGTGTCTGAAGATATTTCTCTAAGTCTCACGGAGAAAGTTCATCTATTAGTCCTTGTATGTGTGAGTAGACATTTAATGCCCATCTATTAAGGTCGTCACCTCTTTTTTTTCCTCTATCTCTGCATGTGTGTGTGTGTGTTTATATGTGTGTGTGTGCAACAGAACCACAGATGGATGACACACATAACTCACACACACACATGCTTGGCTGACAGTAAATCCCCACAGACTACAGAGGCCTGTTACCAGAAGGTTTTCCTGTCAAAGCGTCCTTGAGTAAGACTGCCTGGTCACTCATCGTAAGTCAGATAAGAACCGCTGCAAGAATAATAAAATATTTTTGTGAACATTGTTGCAAAGAGCTGCATAGACACGGACATACAGTCATTTCACGTCCTCTTTAAGTTCCTTTGGGATAGACAGCAATTTTTCCATCACTGTTTTCATCTTGGTCTGTAATTTCTTTATCATGCACAACAATCCGATTAGAAATTGTTTCACCAGTAATTAGTTATCACATCACACACAGAAGCACATTAACTGGTGATTCTTTTACGAGTAATGCTCAGCATTTTATTGTTTATAATGTACCAAATTTCAGGATAATCTGATTTACCTGTCCTAACACAATCATGCACTGACATAATTAAAAACATTTTACAAACAGTGATATTACGTTTGATTGTGCTGATTGATGGCACAGTGTGACGGTGTTGGGAAAGAGTGATTTCTTTCTGTAAGCAGTATGTGGTGAAGTAAGAAACAATCAACATCACTGTTTGAGAAACACGTTCCTGTATATTTCAACTGAAGTGAATTTTTAAAGTGATTTTCTCCTCAGTTCCGATGTGATTGAGTTTTCTCAAACCCGTTTTGAAAGGTGTCGCCTAAATGAGCTCACAGGAAGCAATGTGCAACCGTTAAATGAAATGTGTCCGAGCCAGCTGTCTTTGAATATCTTTAGGGTTTTAACCAACAATAGCCAAGGGACAGAGAAATGTTTTCAGGGGATTGGACAAAAAACATGACATTTGAGGAAAAGAGAGATGGAAGGAATGAAAGACAGAGGGAGGATGGTGGTCCCCTGTGTGACTATAACCCAGAGAGAAATGAAGGAATGGAGTAAGAAGAGATGGTTGGTGTCTTTTTGAAAGTGCTGCTCTGCACGTTTTATGCAAATAAAATGGTATCATCATCCAAAATATAAACGAGCCTATTAAAGCGTTTTTTCTTTCTTTTTTCCTTCATTTTTTGTTTTTTATTATTGCAGCAGAAAATACTTTAAACCAAGTACACTGGCTATCTCTTATGCTGGAAAGATCAAATCTGAGCCCTGTAAGCACAAAACAAACTGAGACCAGGTTAACAGAAGTAAATCTTGCCTATCTGAGAGCTTGCATGAGCTTGTATTAAGCCGTTGTCATAGTGAGTCAATGAGAATTGTGCATCCCAAAGGGGTACAGACTTATTAAAAGATATTAATATCTGATATTTAACAAAAATACTGTATCCGCCCAGAGAGTTACACAAACCCTCACAGAGTTAGAATGAGTAAACAGAACAAAGTGTGACCTCCCCTGACTACACACACACACACACAAAACACAGACAATTTCTCTTTCTTGCATCCTATTATTGTTATGACTGTACAGTATATTTTCCCTGCGACGAGGCAATTTCCTCAAGGGAATCATTAAAGTTTCATCTTATGAGAAAAAGATTTCGGGGAGGGGGCGGCGGCCGTGGGGATGCAAAGATAGGAGCGTAGAGAGAGAAAATAGAGTTAGGAGTAGCTACAAGACGAAGATGTCAGGTAGAGAGATACACAGAGAGAAAGAGCGAGAGTGCTTAAGATTCAGCGGTGCGAAGCGGCTACTAGCCCATGTTGTCATTGACAGGAAGTGAAGGGTACATGCTTTCCTCAAACCAGCTTATCCTGCTGACCTCGTGGGGCACAGTGTGTGTATGCATGTGTGAGTGTGTGTGTGTGTGTATGCATTACAGAGAGAGAGAGAGAGAGAGAGAGAGAGGCCTTGGCTTCACAGTAGGTCTCGGCTTCACAGTGGGTCTCTCTCTCCAGGGCCTGGAATGAATGATGCTCCCAGTGGCTTCGTTTCACCCCAGTGAACACACACACTGAGTTAATGGCAAACCTGTGGGACCAAACACGTGAGTGTGTGTATGTGTATGTGTGTGTGTTTGTGTGTGTGTGTGTGTGTGTGTGTGTGTGTGTGTGTGTGTGTGTGTGTGTGTGTGTGTGTGTGTGTGTGTGTGTGTGTGTGTGTGTGTGTGTGTGTGTGTATACTCTTGACAGTACTCATAAGAGGGTGCACTTATCATATGTGTCTCTATGTATGTATGTATGTGCACTTGACCAAAGTATCTGATTTTTAAGGACACAGTCAATACTAATATTTTTTGTCCCAGAATCATGAGTTGGAAGTTTCTCTGTTGGGAGACAGACAACATTTTTCCAGGACATTTTTAATACACTGATATGAAATCTTGTAAGCTGGAACTCCTACTCCGGACACACACGTTTGTTGTTTTGTCACTAAATAAACCAGCGTCTTGTTTCGTGGTGACAGTGTGTCACTTTTCCCCGTACATCACACATGAACACATGCTATCAGTCAGAGAGCAGCTGGTAATCCACTTAAAACCCAGTGTGTGCATATATTTGAATCAGTGTGTGATATCCAGTGTAGCTTGGCCTCTCCTCATTTTTCCACAAGGAAAATGGGGAATCGGCACAGTGGTAGCACCTCAAAGTGACTAAGTTCCTGCAGACTGTTTCACCTTTTCAATTCACTCCCCACTGAGTAACAAAGTTCTGAATCCAGTTTTTTTCACTTTTCTTTCTTACATGGATACAATTTGAATTGTCTGCAGACAGCCTTTGTTTAATTTCCTGTGGTTTGATGCCACCACTGGTGCTGAAATCTCTCTCTTCTGTCTCTACTTAAAGCTTTTCAATACAATGAATAATTATTTTTTAATGTCATTATTATTAAAGAATCACTTCTTTCACTTCTCTGGTTTGAGTCCGTCGCCGAAATTCTCCAATTTAAACACCAACAAAACATCAATAACTCCTTGTACCAACCTGACAGAGTCATATAAACCCTTCTTAAACTAGCATAGTCTCAATGTGAAGGACAGGAACCAACCTTTGTGCATCGCGTTTTGGTGCCATGGTGACATTTATGGAGAAGCACAGACATCTACAGAAGCTGAACTGTTCAATATCATCAGAGGAGAACAAAATGAACATCTGTTATGACTGTGAGACCTGTAATGTGCATATCGTCCACTTCTTATCATTCACATGGGTAATAAATGCACCTGAAACACTGTTGATAGAATACAATTGGCTGCTATAAATAACTCCTGGCCGAACAACAACAACAACAAAGGAAACAAATCTCCTCACTGTTTAACAGGTGCTGGTTTTAGCAGGAAACATCCAAAGCAAACTAAGTATTTCTCTCATAAAAGCTTTAATTATTTGTTGGCTTTTTGCCAGGCCTCACAGCTTTGTTATGAAGCAAAATGGTGAAGCAGCCAATTATTGTGGCGTTATTGCACAGTATGATTTCGAATATTGGTATGACTGCTTCCATGCTACACCTGTACAATTAATTTCTGAGACAGTCACATTACCAGAGGGAGACTTATTTGTCCTTACACAACTTCACAGATTTAGAACAAGGGCACAGTAAATAGGACATGCATGAGGTTACAGACTGATGCAATCCACTGAACAATGCAGAAAGTAAGACCCACAGCATGCAGTAAAGGATATTAGATGCAATCCACACACCTGTCGAGGACTTACATCTTGCCTTAACTGTTCTTGATAATGATAATTGTCATCTGTTGCAAGAATAGGGAAATGACCAAGCACTTGGAAAGTACCATTCAGTATGTTCCCTATAGCCACTTGTGTGTGCATTTACAAGTGACTTATTGTGTTTTGCATGAACAACACCAGCGTGTATTCACTAATTACATTTCCACTCTTCATATGGTTATCAACTCCAGAAGGAAAATCAAACCTCCTAAATCCACAAAACCTGTGAGGATTTGTGGATTTAGCTGCAATATTGTGACTTGAAGATTCGTTGGTTTTTTTTTCCAGATGTATGAGAGTTAAAGCTCAACATATTGATCAGGGAGTTTGGGCTAGAGTGTGTGTAGCTTTACAGCATCCCTTCATGTTTCACTTCATCCTGTCCTTTTGTGCCGTGCTGAGCTGTTGCATGGGCTGCGATTCAGTCTCACATCATATTATAAAATATATTGATTCGACGTATTATTGTACATGTACGAACGTCCGTAAGCTGAAAGCACACACACAAGATGAAGAATCGTTTTCGGGTTTGTTCTTTTCAGATACTGAACTTGAGCTGAGTGAATGCTCTTCTTTCTTTTTTGTTGTTCAATCATTGCTATCTTAACACACACACACACACACACACACACATTCTCAGAGAATTTTTGTACATCGAGTGATGAGGAGTCAAGAAGTGTGATATAGATTCAGAGAGTGGGTGACAGTGTGGGTGTGCATCAGTATGACAGCTCTCCGAGCAGCACTTCTTGGCCAGCTGATTCTTTCCCATCTGAGATCCTGAGTGAGGATTATAAAACCAATCAGCAGACGGTGATTGCTGCAGCCAGCTTGTGATTGGATCACAACCCAGTCGCTGCCATCAGCTCTGAAAAGAGAATAAATGAGAGAAGAGAAGAACGAGATGCTGGGAAAGAAATGAAAAAAAGAGATAATTAAAGAGAGCCATCAGAGGGAGCCAAGTGGTGAGTAGAAGAGAAACAGAGAGAGAACATAAGATCAAGATCATATTTCCCATCAGTCTTTGCTCCACTTAAATGGGAAACTGTGTCCAGATTTTTGACTGGTACTGTATATAATCAAATACTTCATTGATTATCATTAATTTGCACTAAAAGAAGTGATTATCCAGATTTATCTTATCATCAGTGCATTTAAATTTCATTTGAAGACATTCAAATGTCTCTGCTCAGAATTGAATTGCAGGTTTGTCAATTTGTTTTTTATGTTTAATTAAACATGTTAATGTTTAATAATCTCAATATATTACAACTTTTAGTGGTTTACACTGTACGTAATGGGATGAGTGTGTGTGTTTTTGTAGATGTGATGAATGTGTGCATCTGCAGTATATTGTTAGCAGGTGTTCGCTTGCTGTGTTTGTTGGCAGGTTTGTTTAGCCGGCTTCCCATGGGGCCTCGATGTGACCTGGGGCATCTGTTGCCCCCTGCCCATTTTCTGCCCTTCACTGCCCTCTTTTATCGGTGTCCATGACCTGCTCCTATGACACACACTGACACACACACACCGTGCACACGCACATAATCTATTTCAGTTTAGAGCTTTGGAGAAAAACAACAGATGTGGAGTCAAACTATGAGAATAAAAGAGGTATTCATCATGTTGTAGTTGCACTATAAATACTTAATGTCTGAACTTTGGTATACCTACATTTTGCATTTAGATGGGAAGGGTGCCGTGAGATGATAACACATCATTTAGGCTGTTAGAGATTGCACAGAGTTGGGCTTGGGTATAGTTTTGTGGAGGGTAATGAGAAAGACAGAGGTGAAAAGTGCGAGAAGAAGTGGGAATGAGGTGAAAAGGGGACTATTAGCACAGCTGAGCCCAGCAGGGACATCTGTACCGGTGTTGGCCTGCTATCTGTTTATCTGTACTCAATTACAGCATAAAACACTCATATGGGTAACATCAAGGTGATCAAGGGACAAAGTCATACAGAAAACACAAACTTTAGACACACAGATAATAGATTAGTGTGAATCAGTTGAGAGATTATGAATTCCCTTGTAGTTGATATGTTTTAATGCGATTTAAAATTACCCTAAAGCTTATCTTTTGTCAAACAATGCAGGCATGCATTTAATGGAAGAGTTTGCTGTACAGGACAATTGCAATATATTAGGATTAACCACCTATACTGACCTGTTTGTTTTCATGTCCCCGAATAAGCTGTTTTTTATGCATAGAAAATACGTCAATATGCTCACAATGACAATACTAACATGCTTTAGCAGATATAATACCATAATCGCTCTCTGGGTTTAATATGTTAGCAAGATAACATTGGATGTTTGGACAAGACAAAACGTAGCGATGAGGCTGATGGAAATGTTATTAGTTTAGCAGGTATTAGAGGAAATGGTTAGACAACAACTCAGGGGGTCACCAAAGTTTTTTATAAGTGTATTGTGTGTATGGGTTTGTGAGTGTGTGTGTGATCAAACTTATTGAACTGATTTGCAGACAATTAAATCAAATGTTAGAATCTTCATCACGTCTGCTTGATGATCCCTGGATGATGGGTTTCAATAACGCCTACGTGTCGTTTTGCTGTAAGTATTGAAGGCTAGCCGTCATTGAGCAGCTCACATGTTCTGTTGAGTGTGGTCATTTCTACTGTATCTCAGCCAGCTCCTCTCTCAACCATAAATACAGAAGACACCTATTCGCCAGTCAGTGTTAAGAATAGCTATTCCCCAGGATCGCTATTCAGCAGTGTTCAGAGCAGGTGGAGAGTTTGACGGAAAAAAGATTAGCTACTCCACAAAATGATTTATGCCCAGACTTTTATCTGGAAGCTCTTCCCCCCCCTGCAAAGATCATTTCCCCTGACTTCACCTCACAACGGGAACTATTTTAAGCATTGGCTCATTAATACAGAGTGATTGGATTCATTGTTCTGCAATCCTGATGGATGTTCTCTGAAGTTTCCTCTCTCTCAACTCCAACCTCAATCCCCTCCTCAATCTTCAGGTTGAATTCCCTCCCAAGAATGGAGCCCCATTGTCTTTTGAACGTCAGATAAATCAGTTGCCAATGCCTTTTGTGGCTTCAGTTCATTTAAATGAAATTGCATTAGCTTCACTCCATCAAACAATTCATAAGGACAGCAGTTCTACCTTAAATCTCTGCAGACATTTTACACAACCACTGAAGACACATTCGGCTGAAGCTCTCTGGATGTACTCCATTTCCACAGTGTATTTAAATGTATTCAGAAATACTTTGACAGGCTTTTATAAAGCTTACTTTTTTATAAATACGTCATTTTTATTACACTCTGAATCTGTAGTGACATTAGCCTCTATTGCACTGTCCTCATTCTGTAAATGTTCCTCCTTGAGTAATAGTTTGTTAAAATTTATTCATCTGCTCAATTTACATCTTTTAAGTTTCAGCTCTTCCCCCTTTTGCAGGCTGGTATATGGAAATGGCAGCCAGTAGAAACTATTGTGTGGTTAATCAAAAATATTAACAGGAAGGGAAAACATCTCTGTAAAATGTCATTTTCTTTGTTCCATCGAAAAAACATGAAAATGTGACCTTTTACACATTTGTAGAAGTTGAGAGCGATTGGCCAAAACAGGGACTGCGTTAGTCTGAAACACATTTACTGTCACTTTTGTGCATCATGCCTGCTTTTAAAGTCAATGCTGTCTTCTATATTCAAGCAAGCCTTCATGACTGATTTACAAAACATGGTATCAATGTAGCTCTTTTAACTCCTGAATGGTTCACTTTGATTGCAGGGTTTTTATATACGAAGCTGGCACTGTTTGAGTTGAGCTCTATAGGAAAGAAAATATTGCCACTCTGCCTGCTGAGAGCTCTGCTGCAGTAAGTCTGCTGTGGGTGCTATAGGAGGGTCGACTGCTATTTATACTGTAGCTCCACTGCAGTGGTGCTCCTCTCCCTCTGCATTCTATTCAGAGAGGAGACAAGGAGAGATTTGAAGCAACAGGAAGTTTTTATCATCTCCTGATATGCAGCGTTAACTCTGTGTCAAAGTAACCCGAAGTTCATGTTAATGAGTTCCTGTATGTGTAGGAACCCGCTGAAATAGCTTTTAAATATAAGTAAAGCTGTTCACTGAAAGCCATAATCATAATCATCAAAACCATCACTGTCATTAGATCATTGTCTCCATCATTGTCAAATCTGAATAGAATGTTTTAGTAGAATGTCCAGCCAAGGCAAGTAGTATGTTTTATGGCTGTGAAAATCGAGACTGAAAGAATTCAAACTAACACATTTCCTTTATGTTACTGTGATAAAATTGCATTTTATAAAGTCAGCAAACAGACTTTACTGAATCCACAAGTTTTCAATTGATAGAGTTGGACCCAAAAGGCTTCCGCACATTGCCTAATCACTGGTTATATGTCATTACTATCCAATCACGTCAGCTCGCTGGTGTTTACCATGAGAAGAACAACAATAGCCTAGATGGACATGTGGTGGCTCAAATGGACAGTGCATTACAGGAACACCACCTCTTCAAGTACACTACAGTAAAAATATATAAGGCAAGCGGTTTCACTGGATTTTTGTTTTTTTTATTTCAAACAGATTATTTCAGATTCTTAACAGAACTTTATTGTTTTACAAAATTCAAATAGTAATCAGTTTTAAAAGCTGACTGTATGGTTACACATTGCAGGGCTGGAATAGAGATTTAGACAGTGTTGGGATTCTAGACTCTGGGGGTTGTGCAGCAACCTCCCACCTTCACCCACAGTTACAGTCTTTGCAATCAAAATGAATTTAGACACACAGATAATTTAATTTCTTCACCACTATATGCAAATAATATTGAGTTTAAATATACATTGTAGCACCATGCATCTCACCCCAAGATACTGTACTCAGCGGTATCTCAGCACACGTTCATAGTTCTAAGAAATTGATTTAGACATTTAGGATTAAATTTAGGATATAGTCAACTTAGTATCTTTAGTTGCTGATAATGTGCAGACATATATTTGCTCATCCTCATCCTCACATTTCCCTCTCTTCCCCTTGTGTTCTCCCTCTTCTTCCTCTCCCTGCTTGTTTCCCTCCAAAGTAAATATCTGCCAAGCCCATGTCTCTATACGATTACTTGAATAAGAATGTTAAACGATGTCAAACTCGTTGGATGTTGCTAGCAAACTATCATTTATCATGAGACTATCAAGCGAGCCAACACTGGTCTGCTAAAGACTAGTAAAGACTAGTTTGCTGAGACAATAGATAAGAAGTAAGAAATAGAGAAAGAAATAAACTCTTGGCGGGCTTCAGGAATACCCCCTCTCACTTTTCCAGCAGTTGGCAATCAGGAGAAACATTTTTTGGTCCTACAATCAGAGTATAGACAACTCTGGATGTTCAGACTGACCAACCAGTTGTCGACTTTGTACGTGAATGTGCTGTAAAGGAGGAGTAATGAAAAAACTGAATGGAATGAAGCGGTTCCACTTACACCATTTACAACTGTAGATATTGGACATGCAAAGATATCCGTTCTCATGTGTAACAAACTGAACTGAACCAGACAGCTCAAGTTAAGGATGAACTGGTTAAATAGCTGTTTCATACCTCTGATCCTTTATCCCCTAATCTGTTGTCACACAGATGGAAAGTGGTTCTCACAGGCATGAACATTTCTGAACTTAGTTAACATAAACGAATCAGCTGTTTATTGTTTTCATGGCTATTAATCAATAAAACTTGACCGATAGATTTTTGTGTAGCGGTAACAAAGGTTCTTTTCTTCATCTGATGAATGCATACTCTACCTCTGGAAAAAGGGTGGTGATAGATTGATCTGGGGTGATTTCTCTGGTCGGTGTGGGACACCCATCATCCATGGTAGCAAAGAAGATGCGCTCCATCACATTAACTGAGAAAAACACAAGTAATGGATTGATAATTAAATTCATGTGAGAAAAGAATGCAAGAGCAAATGCATGTGTGTGTTATAGAGCCGCACTAAACTCACTAAATTGGTGAGGATTCGAGGTTTTTATCCGAACACACAGAGAACATTATGCGCATCGACATCTGTGTCTGCCCATATCTGTGTCACCTTCCAATACTGAATGCTTGGTTTCAACCATAATGAAGCTTTTAAGCAGAAACACGAGAAGTGGACAGGGTGTTAAGGACAGGGACCGGTAGGGAAATCAGCTGTCAGCAGCCAGATACTTCCGTTCTTCTCATTAATTACTTTTGGGGAGGTGGAGGCCAAATGAGTATTGATTGTGGTGGGCCTGAATAGGGCCGATTTCTCTAGCCTTTCCCACACGTCATTGCTTCTCCACATCCCCATTAAGTGGGAACAAGAGGGATCAGTGGCAAGCTGGGACCCTATTAAAGACGGACCTCAAGAGTGTCAGACAGACTAACTAGCACACACACCTCATCTACAAGACAGTCGACAACACCTCTTCTTTTTGCTTTGTACCTGTCTGTCTGTGTTTGAGCAAGACAAAGGTTTAAATGTAAGAGACTGTTTCTATGTCAAAGTGCTTCTCCTTTCTTCTTTTTTTTTTGTTTCTTTCCTTGCTTCAATTCTCTCAGTCTCTACTTTCCTACCACTCAAATTCACAGAAAGAAGTTGAGAATAACTCGCAGAAAGGTCTCTTTCCTTTTAGTTTCCCACTCTGCTTCTCCGATCCTTGCTTTTGTTGCATGACTGATGATTTTAATTACCAGGTAATTCCCTGTGCTCAGCAGATACACATGATAAATGGTCCGGGTGACTGTTGTAGCCACCATCTGGATGGAGCAAAGGAGTCTAAGTAGCTTTTCTCTACTGTCATACCAAAGACAGCCACCACAGCAGGCGGAGGTTGCAGGTGTACCGAGGGAGAACAAGAAACTGTCCCAGTTTAGATCCAGTTGACAGCTATTTAGTATCGTAGGGGTCAGATCTTCTTTTTTTTTTTTTTTTTGCAAGCAGCAACGATAAGCCTGCAGAAAAAGAAGCCCATAACACCACAGGGGGACAGAGATTGCTGTAGACAATTGGCCTCAAATTGCAGCACTTTATATGGAGATTGTAGTGAAGGAAAGAATGTGAAGCTACTGTACAGTAGGTAGGCAGGCATTATGTTCCCATGCACAGGTGCTGTTGCAATGGGCAGTGTCATCTTTGAACACATAATCAATACCACCTAAAAGTTCTTGATGCAAACCTGCCACAAAAATTACATTACAGCAATCTTTTGGAAACCTGTATAGAAAAAGGATAGTCACTTATATGAAAGCTCCTGCTTCATATGTTATAGTTAAATAATGACGTTTTATTTGAGTCACCAGATCATATATCCCTGATATTATTATATTATTAAGCAGGTTAAAATATTCTGGAGGACGGTGCAGGCAAGGTTGTCCTCATGGTTGAACCGTCACATAATGGTCAGTAAACAAAATAATCGAATTTGAAAAACAACTATCTTTATTATTATTTTATTATTTATTCTCTATCTAAATCAACTATCTTTCTCCAGAATCACTCACCCCACCATTAAGAGGCCCCATACCAGTGCAGTAATTACCTGTAAGCCATAGTTGTATTGTAGTCTTGTTTGTAGTTTTAGCAATAATTGCAATAATTTGATATATTAAAAGTAACGCAGACAATGATAAGTTTATATATATAAGTTGATTATACTGCATAATTTATTATAGCATGCTTTCCATTATAAATGCATCATAATACTATATAAGTGCCCTCATAATGTGCTATGCAGTAGATGTGGTTTTCATACTGAGTTAGCCAGAATAGCATAATGTGAAGTTTACCCCTGGTTCCAGTCTTCAGGCTAAGCTAACCTTAAGCTTACCTCCTGTCTATAGCTCCATATGAAACCACAAACAGGCATGAGGAGTGGGATCAATCTTCTCATTTAACTCTCGGTCAGAAAGCTGAAAATGTGGAACTGTTCCTGCCTTGACACTCCAACAAACAGACACGTATTTTCAGGGGGATCCGATTCTCTGGCGGATAACACAGAGGCCGGTGCTAATGAGAAAACAATTTCAATTAATCTGTGCTTGATTGAGTTGAGCAGATCGGTCACTCATTTAAGTTGGATATTTAGACCCAGCTGTTTATTTGACCCTTGAGACTCTGTGGCGTGGACTGTGTGTGTTTACACTTGGAGTTCAATGGAGTTCGAATGAACCACAGTACAATGGGAACGACCCCGGGCATTAATGAAGGGTGATAATGATAGTCCCAAAGTGTGCCCAATGTCACTTCAGCTTTGTCTCATTGTTTGTAAAAGCGACATGCACGAAACCAAAGCTACACACACACACACACACACACACAAACCTTCACACAAAGACGTGCCAGGTTCTATAAATGTGACATTGCTCCGACTGATTACCTGAGGTCCCAGGGGTAACGGACACGACTTCATCTCATTCATTCAATCTCTTAGTTCCCTGACACAACTATGAAGTAACACTGAAGCACAACAACTTTCCTATGTCAGGCGGTGCTGAATGTTATTCAACCGAACTAATATGAATCAAATCGAATTCAAGTGAATTAAATACTGCATGCATGTTTGTACAGCATGGGTGCAGATGCTCGTGTTTGCTCCCATAAATCTTGTCATTATATTCGCGCGTGAAGACGTCTGCTGAAAGACCACCGCAAGACAAAACACAATAAGACACCTAGAAAAGAGACAGGCGTATCGATATGACAGTTGTAAACAAGAGTACCTGCATTGTGTGTCTGTCTCTCTGTCAGCAGTGAATCAGTTGTGTGAGGACATCGTTTAAGGTCTCACGCTGCATCGATACTGGCTCTATTGATTTTTTTTCAAACAGTTAATGGAAGCCTTTAGGGCAGGAAAGCTAATTAAAATCATATGCAGGTCAAGCTCATTTATAGACTCCCCATTAGTTTATGTTGAGCTTAACCACGCTTGACTGGAAAATCTATCCATTTGGCATTGTAATTGACTGGTGTTTATAATGGCTTTCCAATGCCCCTGCATCTCAGAGAAAGAGTGTGAGTTCCTCTGGCAGATTTCATGCTGCAGCACTAACAACCCCAATAGGACGGTTGCTGTGTGTCCTGTGTCCTTAGAGTATCTTTCATATGCCCGGGACACAGTGATGTGTCTCGTACACCGCTCATTGTAAGTAAAAAAAAAAAAAATGCATACACTATGCACACAGTCGCAGACTCAAAACAAAAAACTTAAATGAACTCAGCTTAAATGTTTTTGAAGTACAACCGTTGTGACATAAAAATTCAGATCTATTTTTAAAGGGACACCCCATAGCAGAAAATCTAAAAACGTATTTTTACACTGCGTTCAGTTTTAGAGCTTCTCATCCTAACTCTGATCATATAAAAGTCGACTGTATTACGTATAGACAACACTGTCTAACTCAAGAGACTAATACTATTTTCAATGTACAATGCAATGCTCATTCTACTCTAAAATGTCATTAAATACTCTCTTGTGTAAAATTACTCAGAATGCAGGGGGGGCTGGAGCCTATCCCAGCTGACTTTGGGTGGGAGGTTGGGGTACATCCTAGACAAGTTCATTGCAGGGCCACACATAGAGACAAACAACCATCCACACTCACATTCATACCTACAGACAATATAGAGTTACCAATTCGTTCTATATTGCATGTTTTTTGGTGGTGGGAGGAAGCCGGAGAAAAAGTCTCAGGTCTTCAGTTGGATTTGAACCCAGGTCCTTCTTGCTGTGAGGCAACAGCGCTACCCACTACACCACCATGCTGTCTCAGAAACAATGCCGTCAGCAGCAGATTGGATAATGTAACATCGATAAAGTGAGCTTTCTTACTTCAAAAACCAACCAGAGGTGAAATCATAAAGAATTAAACTTGATAGCATAATTAGTTGCGACAATCAAATCACTGGTTTGTGTGTAATAAGAGCTTTCTTTTCTGAATCTCTTAGTAAAGACCATAGAGTCTGGTTGGAGAGAAAAAATATCAATTTTTGGAGGGGCTGTGAAAAATGGATCAATTAGAGCAACTGTGGCTTTTGTGTGATTGCTGTGGGAAGGAATTTATGACTGTTGTGCCAGGGTGAGTTCTGCTTTGACACTCAAGCGGCACTGCCACATTTCTACTGGCTATTATTTTCTGCCAGTCAGACAGTGGTCCTGCTTCTCCAACAAACATTATTTTTGCACATGTCAGCTCTTGGCTGTTTGTGTGTGCACACGTCTTATGTGTACATGCTTTCTGCAAACTGTGTTTCCTTTTTTATTTGGATAAGCCATGTGAATTTGCTTTTTGGTGTGTCAATCAGTGGGAGGCTGATTTGAATCTATGAGTCAGGCGGCTGTTGGGTTTAGGCTGTGTTTATTGTTCCCTATCAGTGGCCAGTATGCTAACAGCAGATGCCAACCATCTTGCTGTGTCTTAGTTTGATGCCTCCACTGCATCACTAGCGGCAAACCACACTGCCCTGCTGCCCCGATGGTCCCCGGCTGCCATACAAAAGCAGCGCAGGAAATCCTGCAACGTCGCAGCTTTAACAGAGAGGTTCATTAGACAGAGTTAGATCATATAGAAACCCCTTGAGATGAATTTTCTCAGCCACTGAAGACAAACAGAGCAGAGGATATGAACGTACTCTGAATAAAACACCCGTATGAGAGGATATATGTAATAATAACACCTAATAAGATGTCATTACTGTTGACTTATTGTGTTGTTGGGAAAAAAAGGGTTTATTTTCTCCTCCAGCTGCTCCATATTCTCTGTTTAAGATAAAAACACACTCACAGGCACTCACATACACCAAAATGTACACGCATACACAAACCATGCCCTATGAGTTTGCTAATTGTGGTAATATTATTAGTCGTTTTCACTGATGCATGATATTATGTTGGATTTTTGATAACATTTCAGACAACCCTCTAAATTTTAAATAGCTTTTAAATTTGAGGTTATTAAGGATGAAGGCAGCCATTAAAATGCATTTAAAGTAAGAGACTTTTGTTCAATAGAAGATACTATACATTACATCTAAACCCTCCAGTCACCAAGATTTGAACCAGTGACATTTATTGACATTATTTGTTGTCTGCTTGGTTTTATTCTTTTCTGTGGGATAAGAGTTGTCTTTCTAGATATCCTTCTTGCAGATGCACATACATTTTACAGATCATTTGAGGCATCTGTAATGTGCCTTTTGAAGACTCATCTGTGTCCTCTTGGTGCCTTATTTATATCCAAATAATTTCAGCTTTTCTGCTCATCTTCTAGTCACTGTTTTAAATTCATATTTAAATCCCCATGTCTCCCACTCCCTTCCAACCAAGTTCCAACTCCTCCCCATTTTGATATCTGCTCCAGTTGATCTCAAAAAGCACTGACAATTAATTTCTTCCACTTTTGTGTAAATGGGGATATTTGGAGACGTCCTGGAGGGACAGAGAGTTTAAACCACGAGGATATAAAGAGATAAAGCCCACAACAGATGGGGAGTGAATGGCTAAAAAGAGGCAGGTGGTGTAGAAAAGAGAGAAGCAAGAGAGGAATGAAGGGACAAGAGGTGCTCACTTTTACCTCCTTCTGTCAGGTTAATAGCAGTAGGTCTCTAGCTAACAAGCTCAAATGCCAACAGCCCCAAACTCTCACCTTATCTAGCCTCAAAACCCCAAGACTCTTCTCCAAAACCCCCAAACCCTAAACCTGGAACCCAAAGCTGCCCTTAAGCCTCAGACAAAGTGAGGACTACAAACAGCGTCCCCAGGGTCACCGCTGTCGAATAATTGAAAAAATAGTGTCAGTGTCATCATTTCACTTTGAATACACACGAGAAAAGCAGGCCTACATTTTATATCCGCATAATGAGTCAGCTCTGTAACATTAAATGATATAATACATAATAATGACTCTCGGGGCAGTTACATCTGCTGACCTCTCTTGGGAGGTCAGTGCAATTATTTACTCAGCAGAAAATCAGAGAGCAACTCTAATGCAATTCTGTCCAAGAAAAGATGTAGCTTCCTCAACTTATTTTCAATTAAAACGAGGTGATCATAGGAAACACAGGAGCTGCAGTGACATTTTTTTACCTCGTGACTTGAAAAGATGAAAGCCTAATTTGAAATAGAATTATAGAGGGATAATTATGGTATACCAAGGTGTTAATCTACTGTGTGTGATTCATGAGGCAGTAAATGTATTTACAAACACATTGCCAACATTGGATTTCTCACTGCATTGTACTGTATCACGGCTGCACCTGCAGAAGCTCTGAACTCTGTATTCAGCGCACGTGCTAATCAAACTGGATGTTTGCTCAGGTCAACGGTTTCTAAAGCTAAACAGTAACAACAAAAACGTTAGCCTGTTAATATTAAGCAGGTCGTGTTGAACATGGTCATCGTTTTACTCTAGCTTAGCATATTAGCATGCAAAGGCTTGTTACAACAACATTAAATCAATGCAGTACAATTTCATTTTAGTGAAATTAATTTCTTACATGTTCGTCTTCTATCATGCACACAACCTGCAACACAAAAGACACAATTGAGGACCGGTTTACAGACCTCATCATCTTTTCAAACCGTCTATTATATATATTATATAATATGCATGTATATATATATAAGATTATAATTATAAATATTATATTATACATATAATATATATTATATTAATATTGTGTATATATTATATATTTCTAAATCACATTTTACCAAGCTGTAGGGAGGTGTCCTGCCTTTCTGAAGTAGAATTATTTATTCCTGTAAGTCTTTGTGGAAAATCACCATCGATCAAGACATTGCAGCTGATGTCGACCTACTTTTGTTTTCAAACCAGGTCCGTCTCTGATCGGGGCTCTGAAGAAGGATTGGGCTTCGCCAAACAGCATTGCTCTTTCCTGGCAGCAGCCTGAACAAACAGCACTGCCCATCCTCGACTATGAGATCAAATATTATGAGAAGGTACAGTTACTTCTGCTCTAGTATAAAAACTTTATTATTAGTAGTATCACCTGGATATAGACCCATGTATTTTGCTAATCAAACTATATAAATTTAGCCAGACATGGGTTTGTATTCTGCTAACATATCCACTATGTCTAAATAAAAGGAAGAGGTGCCTAAAAATTTGAATCCGTGCTCTTCAACCCATCATCAATTGAGATTATGTATGAATGAGTTCAAAATTTAAAGGAAGGCGCATATAGTTAAATCTGGTTATTAGTGATGACATTGTTTATGTGCAACCCTTTTCTGAATTGCTTAGATGATTTTGATCACCTTCCTCTCTCTCCCACAGGAGCATGAGCAGTTGAGCTACTCATCGACACGCACCAAGGCTCCCAGTGTGATCATCTCAGGTTTAAAACCAGCAACCTGGTACATCTTCAGCGTACGCTCCCGCACTCCTGCTGGATACAGCTCCTACTCCCCTAAATATGAATATGAAACTACAGGAGACTGTAAGCTCATGAGACCACCCACAGCACTTCATTCTGGGGAGGGATACATCTGTCTTTGGTGTTAATGGGCGTAGTTGTACTTCTGATGGTGTTTTTTTCACAGCAAAAATGACAAGTTAAAGAAAATCTTCCCAACGTTTGTTCCTGGCCTTACTGATGAAGTAAAATAATGAAATAAAGATATTTGTCTGGAGCCAATATCAAGATTAGCATTAGGTTTTTGTTAGACTGAAAAATAAAAGTGCAACTCCTCTGTGAGCCAGTAAATTCTTAAAAAGAAGTATCCAGAAATGTAACGTGATCTCTTATAACTCTTACTTATATCTCCAGGAAAAAGGTTCAGCCATCCATTATATGAGCCCACTTTTTATGAACAAACCTCAAGCAGACTTAAAATCCATCAAAGAATTAATGGGCTGTGTCAAGGTCAGTTAAGACCTGTACTTCCTTGAAGCGAAAATAATATTTTTTTTGTCTTTAAAGCTGAAACATAAAAAAAGACGCTTAAATCTACGAGTTAACCTTAGGGGGAATTAATGTAGTAAATTAAATGTCCTAAACATTCTTCAAATGTTTTGCATGTTTTGCGTTTTCTAATCATCAAGAATCATCAGTCACACATAGAAGATGTTTGCTGCAAGCAGCAGTTCAGGTCAGATGAAGGTCATGTAGCCTTGGGCAGCACTCAGGAAAAACCTGCACCAACAACAGCCGTTAATAAGCCTGAATATTAGTCCACCAACAGGAGCAGTCATAGTCGGATTCCAATTAGCAACTTCTGCGTAAGATCCTGGGATATGTACCCAGGAAGTAAATAAACAGACACAGAATGGCATGTCACTTTCATGCCTCAATCCTAGCAGCAGATTAAATGTGTTTATAGTGAATAGAACTCATGATACCTCATTAAGTGTAACTGCATAAACAGGACGCCATGTATATTACTGCTGATCTTCTTTTTTTTTTTATTTCTAAATATCTTCCTCTTACACTCCAGATAGTCTATACTTTGTAATAATATAGTTTAGGGCTGAAAAGTTGGAAAGTAAAAATAAAAAATAAATTATTGTGAGAATAGAACTGTTAAAAAACTACAATTGGAATTTGTTAATAATGTGAAATATTTGTGATTAAAACACAAATACAGGCATTTTCTCGTTTGGTTGCATCTTTTTTTTTATTACACCATTAGATTTAACAGATTTAAAAAAAATATCTACTCTATACATATTTTGCCCCATTAATTTAACATAGTATATCCCATTAATATAAATCCTATATATTTTACATGATTAGTCAATTAAATTTGCAATATAAATCTGTTTTTCATGTAAAGAAAATATATGTAGAGAGCTTGTTTTTGCCACAAATTGTCACAAAGTGAAAGAAATCTGTTTTTGTTGACCTGTAAAATGTTTCACAGTAACACCTTTTAACAGGGAACAATATTAGATAATTTCCATTTATGTGGATCATATACTATGTGTGAGTCACATACAACATATTTCACTCCGGAATTTTAATGCACAGTTTGTGTCAGAGCAGCGCAATAATTTCAGAATTTCATTACATTGCTGCCACAACATTTGGCCTCCCAACACCTTGACTTTTAGATATATATCTTCACAAACCCTAAAGCCCTTAAAGGTCAGGATATCACCTGCGATGGCAATCAAAACAAATTAATACAATCATTGAGATAACCTGACAATACAGCCTTGATGTTTGGTGTGTTCTCAATGTTTTATTGTGTGTCTGAGTAGTAGCTTTGTTGCAAGTCTACTCATAAAATACAAAGGTCCAGCTGCCCTTTTATGTTGGGTCAGGTATTGTTGAGGGGTGATTTGGCTTCACAGTGGCCCTCTCCCTTCCAAAGCTGCAGAGCTTTGCTTTATCTGTAGATCAGACAGTGCTAGGCCAAGTCTTTGTACTGACTGGCCTTTTATCTAAAACAGAAAGCAGATTTGGACTCTGTCTCTCTTCCCTGTCCACCTGTCAGTCACCGCCTCATACGCTCGTTTTTCCATCCGTCTCTGAATTTGTCTGTCACTCTTTTTCTCTTGTTTGTCTTTTTGTCATACTTTTTCCTCATCCTTCACCTTGCACCTTTCATTCCTGTCTTCTGCCCCGCCTCCCCC
Source organism: Chaunax sp. Z400 (assembly GCA_037577475.1). Lineage (NCBI taxonomy): Eukaryota > Metazoa > Chordata > Actinopteri > Lophiiformes > Chaunacidae > Chaunax > Chaunax sp. Z400. The sequence goes on along the minus strand of CM075196.1, from coordinate 15,335,752 downwards.
CTTTTCCTCTAAACACACATACACGCACACACCTCATTACAACGCCATCAGCCCAACACATCTGCTTAGTTAGTGATGTGAAGAGTATGTGAAGCTGACAGCCGGGAGAATTGTCTTGTGTGATCTGGCCATCGCCACTTTTACTCCCCCCCCCGGAGTGTAATTACTTTAATCCATCCGAAGACACACACACTTTCTTGACACCCTGTGCACACGCTCTTAGCACCCACACACCCAAATACCGTATGAACCCACATGAGCCTCATTCATTGGGCTGGTGACTACGCACCTTGATCTCCAATTGATATTCATTAAGCATGAAATATTATAGAAATAAGTCTGATAACGGCAATCATCTTTCAATTATCTGGGATTCGTTAGCCTTGTGACAAGACACAGAAAAAGGAAAATCATGAATATCAAATGGGACCAATTTAACCAAATGATCATAGACTAAATCACAATTTCATGAATGAATAATATTAATTAAACAGCAGCAGGCATATGAATCACTGCAGTACGAAGGCTGACTGAGGGTTTTTTGCATTACAAAGAGCTCATCAAATATCTCTCTGTAATATCTTCCTAGAGACGCATGGTGCATTGATGGACAGCAAAATATTTAAGATGATGATGAGTTCTAACTTTGACCTGTCTTCTTCCCTCTTTTTTTGTCCTCACTGCTTTTCTCATGCTTACCTGCCCTTTTCATTTTCTCCTTCCCATTCTGTTCTACTGTTGTCCTTTTTCCCACAATCCTCTGGTCCCTCTCCTTTGTGTTCTTTTCCACATCTTCTCTACCCAACCCAACACCATTTCCCTTCTTCCTAACCATCCTCCACTTTGCACCACCTACAGCATCACATATTGCTTCTGACCAAGGCCAGGTGTTGGTCATCGTCACAGCAGCGGTTGGTGGCTTTACCCTCCTCATCATCCTTACTCTCTTCCTCCTGATCACTGGCAGGTAAGAGCGCTTCACTATCCTTGATTTGAATGTTGATAGACAGTTTCGTTCACTTATTTCAATGATTGGGTCTCTTCTCGGGACTCTCCAGGTTTTTCTTTTTCACCTGTCATTGTACAGTGGGTACTGTTTACTTTTGAGACAATACAGATGCCTGTATCTTGAATTCAGTATGAAATGTAATTTCTGTAAAAACACTCAAAAAGTCACTAAATAAACTGTTACTCAACCATGACTCAACCTGGATAACTGGACAAATATGAAGGAATTGTTTGAATTTAATGACTGTAATATTATCCAAGATAGTGAAAATAGCCCCGTTATCTTCAACAACAACTCATACAACTAACTAATTAATTGCATGATGATGTTGATGAAGTTGTCGATGTCTCACTTAAAGTCTCATCGTTCATGCCACCGTTAGCTGCGGCTAAGGCTTTCAAACACGGCACACTCTTCTTCCTTGACATATATTTTGTGTTTGACCGGGTGTGACCTCAGGTTTGATGTGAACAGCCTTGCATTCATTACAGAGATAATCAAGCAAGTTTTGTCTGTACTGCAGAGTTTGAAAGGTGCAGCCACCCCTGCAGGGACGTCGTCGTCTCACTCTCTCTTATTTCTAATGTTATACTCTTACTGTAAGTTACTCTCCCACCCAGATGCACTCTCAGTGTGGCACTAATTCATTTTCATTTTCACTAGTTTTTAACATTTGGCATTTAGCACTTACATGTGTCAGCTCTCGTAGTGAGTATTGAACCTTAATCTTTTTTTTTTTGTTAGTTTGTTTTAATCAGAAAACATGCACACATCCCAGGAAAGTTCTTTATCGTTGGCATGAGTCAGATATCTGATCAATTTTAAGGCCATGAAAAATAAACAAATAGCAATAAACTGAAAACATAGATTCATTGCAGGAACCTTTTTTTTTTACATTTATGATGTGATTACAGTACTGTATGTGTAGGAGGGTTTGTTTTCCCTGGGTTTTTATTAAAAACTCACACACCCTGCCGGTGCTAAAGCATTCTAAAGCATTTTTGCATTCTAGTACTTGAAGGACCTACTTTACTTGAATCCAGCTAAAAGCAGTTGTAGCAGTAGTTGGAGTGTTTATTAACTTCATCACGATCTGTCATATCTGTGATCCCATTGCCCTGTGTGGGAGGGATTTTCGCCCGCCTTCACTTTAAAAAGCGCTCCAAATATACTTATGTAGCTGAGAACGATGAGAGCTTTCAATCAAACAGCTGTCATCTGTGTAAAGTTGTACAACTCAAGTGAGGGTATAAGAGGCCCTGCCATAGAGTTTTAACACCTGGCTGCCATAAAAGCTTTCTAAATCATTTAAATCTATGTTTGCATTTCCTCATGCTAAATTTCAAAAGTGAAAACTGTGTGTTTGCTTTGTCCATGAAGAGTCAGTCTGCGTCTCTTTTATCGTTTTGCTCATATTTCTTTAATCCATGCTCCAATGTGTGCCCTCTGTCACTTCTGCAGCGAGATGTGCCTCAGGGAGGTGACTGGGTGTCAGAGAGGAGTGGTTTGAATTACACTGATGCTTTGATTAGGACAAGGTTGTTGTTCTTTTTGTTGGGGTGTGTAAAGAGCATGTGAATATGTACTGTAACAATGCTGAACAGCACAGACAGCAGTGGAAGGTCTCTGTGTGTGTCTGTGTCTGTGTGTGCGGCCTCTTTTCAACATGAAAGCCAGTGAAACAGAGGGAAAGGCGGATGAAGAGGATCAGAGGATAGGACTGGAAAAGACTGATAAAGGCACATGCCACCATCTCTTTAATGAACAGCTTGACCCCATCAGCAAAGGTCAACAGTAGCTTTCCAAATCCCCTTTTTGTCCCCCCATGCCAGTGTTACCTGCCATGTTATCTGCTCTGTCTATCAGTGTCCCTGGTCCCACAGACTTCACTTAGCCGAAGCCAATCTGGAAACCTGTGGCTCATAGCCCTCTGACACTCGCTCTAATCTGGCAACCCGGATTATGTTAACTCTTCAAAGAGGAGAGGGCTCACATGGGATCACATGGACCCAGGCACACGCTCGTACAAGCAAGCGCTTACACACATTGTCTCCACTAGTATGGTGTGAGCATTTTCACTCCTAACCTATCGATTGTAGCCTGTAGCCTATTATAATGCATAATTTAGCAGTAAATAATAATAACTAAAACTCTGGACTAACTTAAAACTTTTATTTATTTGTTTATTTAAACTGCACGGATCCATTTTAGAGGAACAGTGGAGCGAATCGCTGTGTGAATGTGTAATGTGAAAGGGGTGACTTGTGGTCATGAACCCTCACAGAGAATCATCACCAGGCTCTGCTCCTCCCATCAGTTCTGTATAGATTTTTTTTCAACAGCGGCAGCCAGCTGTTTACATCTGAGGAGCTATCATGAACCCACACTACACCTGCTCAGCAACAACAAACAGACAGATGTAGCCATTAGCTGGTGGATATAGTGGAGCACTCAGCAGCTCGAGAGCCATATACTGTATTCCCTCAGGAGTTGGTAGAAACCAAAGCAGAAGTTAAAGGAGGGTGAATACTGGACTCACTTTTATCATGTGGACACAAACACCACTCAAATGAATGCTAACGTTATTTCATGTTTGTCACTATGTAAACAACCAACTCTGTGCTAATATGTTATGTTTACAGTCATCAGGATATTGGACCAAAGGTGTGAATTAAGAGGCCTGCATGCATTATTGTGTAATAAAACTGGATTTCAGTCACATTGCACACATACTCTCACCAGAGTCATCATCTATAGGCTGAGTCTCCCGATACTTGATTGATTGGCTCGTAGGCCGGCATGCATCTGATGTCAGTGTGATTTTTCCATTTGATTGGAGAAAAGGGAATGTTGCCACAATACTATTATTATTACGGCATACGGTCTGCAGCACATTACTCAAAACTAGTTTGAATTCACCAAATGAATCTCCTCCTTGTGTGAGAATTATACCGTGTGCTCCCGCGGCTCCTTTTTTACTTCTTCCTTTTTCCGTTTGTTTTTCTTCTTCTTCTTCTTCTTTTCTTTTTAAAATCTGTCTGCATACATATCTATGGGTTATGCCAGGATTGGTAAAAAAAACAAAAACATTATTTTTAAATTATATGCAGTTTGATTTTGCAGCAGATAAGTGTTATTTCTGTGCGTGTGAGTGTTTGCGTGTGACCTACTGTACACCTACACCTGTCTTTCTTCTTCTATTGTTCACTGGCGATGGTAGCCTGCTCTAACTTCTGTAGCTGGTCCGAAAGTCTAAATCATCCAAAACAGAGCTTTCACATGAGTCGTGGTTCAGTTTGATGCAAAAGTCCGGCTCTTTGATCCAGACCTTGGTCCAGGGAGGTTTCAAATCTGCAATTTTGGTCCAGATCAAACTGCAAAAATCTTAAAGTCCGGACCAAACAAGATAAGTGTGAAAGCGCCTATAGTCAAAGTAAGTAAGTAAAGCTTAAAGGGAACCAGTATGAATCTGTGTCCATTAAACTTATGCACTCAATATTTATTTGATAATGACAACTTTAAACAAAAATGTTGTCTACTTTTTTAAGTGCACAAGAGCTGTGGAATAGTTATCTGCGTTTCAGTTTTATAAGCAGCCTTGTATACAAAGTCCTTTGAATCTTAAATGCAGTTCTCCTTCTGTTATCTTTTACAATGTTCCTGTATTGTTAAGAGCACCCTGGCTTGTGTGATATATTATTATTTCCACCTTTGTGGTGTTCAGATTAGATTATGATCAGAGTTTGTGGTGGAAACAATGAGTTCACTGGCCCAAAACAGGCACTTTGCACTCGTAGCAGTGACTTGCTTACACCATATCTCCAGAATAAATAGGCTATTTTATTGTTACGATGTCAGTGCACCACTTTATTTTCAGTATATTCGTTGATGTTTGCAAGATTTATATTTTAGGTCTGAACCAGACCCAAACGAGCAGTAAAACATATTTGCACCATCATGTTCTGTAGGACTGGCTGAGATGCAGACCACTGTCCCTCAGGTCCTCCAGCTTCATCTCCAGGAGGGAGATAACATCTCCCTCCCACAATGGTGTGGAAGCGCGGGGCTGGGGGAGAGGTGGACTTGTCTGCCAGAGTGACAGTGACGAGAGGACTCTCCTCTGAAGTGACCATAGGACTATGAGAGATCTCTATTTCTGTCTCTGTCTCCGTTGGGGGTTTGGGGTCAAGCCTCTGGGCTCTGCCCTTCTTCTTGCTGACTCTCCTTTAAAGTTTCTTTGATACATGCTTTCTATTGCAAAATATGTGATGGATTTGTTTTCATGTCTGCCTCTTAAAGGTACAGTAGTGTTGGTAATGTATAATAGAAGTATTTTTGTTATCTTTATGAAAAAAAAATACATCTTAACACCTCGACAGCAATTAAGTAAATGGTCTGACAAAAAGGAAGAAACTGTCTTGTAGCTGCCTCTGGCCTTACATAAACCCCTTCACTCATTTCATTTGGTCTGAATGAAACAACTGGATGCCCTACCTGTCAGTCTACCTACACACCCGCCTACCCACACCATCTGCATGCAGGAATGTCAAAGAAGAGAATAACTGAGAAAGAGCAGCCAAAATTTCCCAATAGATACTATCAAGACTGCTGTGAGTATTAACAATAGTCATTTTCATCATTTTCACTCATTATGATGTGATGCACTTTCACAACTGCAGCACTTAAGAACAAGCACTGCAGGTGCGACACACTATTTTACATCGGTTAGCACACACTAACAGTGGTTACCAGGGTTATTATGTGTTTATCAAACTAAAAAAAGAAGCTTCATGTGTTCCAGAGCGGGAGAAGGAAAAATAATAGCTTCACTTACTCGTTTCTCCAACTTTAGTAACATTACCTATACTTAAATAAACACCCACAAATGAAATATGTTTCATTAAAAATCAAAATGGCTCTCTAAGTAGGAGCGACAGTACTAGCATTTCTGTAACACGTCTAACACGGCTTAATTCAAAATTAAATGTCAACTAATTTCTCTCATCCCAAAAGGCTCAGAAGCACAGGCGCATGAGATATTAAAAGCATGTCCTGTTTCACCTTCCTGAGAGCATGACAATAAATATATCACTAAATGATGATCTCTTCTGCACAGAAAATCTTTTTAATGTATCACAAAGAGCCACTATTAGTTGTTAGAGAGGTTCTTTAAATGTCAGATCAGTCCCAAACATGTTTTAGTTGGAATAAAAATGTTAGCCTTCCAGCATCATTATCCACAAAACACTTAAATCTGCAGGTCACAATCTTGAGTTTCGTCGTTTTCAAGGGTCTTTGGGTGCTGAGGGGCTGTTGAAACAGCCAGCAGTATTCTATAATACACCTAATAAATGATGAAATATCTATTAGGGATATATATTTGTGAGAAGTGGGAGCCAGCGTCCCTCTTTAATTAAGTGTTCCACTACAAAAAACTTTTAAAAACATCAATCAGTGATGTAGACTGTGAGAGAGCTCCGAGTGCTTCTCTTTCTTCACTCTTCCTGTACAGCAGCTCCACTTCTCCCTCTCTTTTGTGAGCATCGCTGGTTAATTTTTCAGTGACATTCCTGTCATTGTGGAATGAAACCACTACTAAACATGTATGTAACGGTTAGCCATGTAAGAATGAAGAAAGACAGACCAGATGTTTGAATGAAATAATGAGTAATAATAATCTGAGATGACAGTTCTAGATCAGCCACTCTATTCACAGTGTATTAACACTATACTATATTGTTTACACTCTACAAAGTGTTACTGTTAACTTGAAATGTACAGCTCTACCTTACACTGTAAGAGCATGACATGGGTTCAGACACTTCCGTTGTTCTATATTTAACACTATTCTGACAAGCAAGAGTAATTATCATCTTCTTTATGTAGCAAAAAGCATAAGTTGCACGGCGTAATTATATGTTTGCAATGAGCAGAAGGCTGTGGCAGATGGTTGGATCTGTAAAGTGTGTAGCATGGAGAGTTGTGGTTTCTTTCAACCATAACTGGTCCCATTTAAGGTTATGAAATCAACACATAGTCTCTCAGTGGGATCAAGTAGATTTAGTTGCTGCTGTCATTGACCCATGTGTGTGTCAGCCACTGTGTAACACTATGTAAGCAGTAAGTAGTTGAGTTTTTGTTGTGCAGAACAAAAATGTGCTCAACACTGTAAACAAAGTAGGATATGCAATCAAAATTGCAGTTGAATTGTAATAGTTGGAGATAAATAACGAGGACTTGGCATGATGAGATCTCTTTCTGTAGAATATGGGTTATTAACATGGGGCGTCTATGTTAACAACTTACGTCTTCTGCTTTGGGGTTCTGAGGATGTTGTTTTTTTCCTCTTAATTGACCTTTTTATTTTTGCGTCTGTTTGATATATTATGTATGACACACACAGTTGGTGTTCTCACAGTAATGTGCTTGAGCTGCCAGTCACATTCCTGTCTGTACTTTGTACTTGGCTATAAATGTTATGGCTCAGTTTGTGAATCTGACAGGGTAATTTGTGTTTTTTTTACACTTCTATATCCAGGTATCTGCCTGGATAAATACTTCCATGATCTTTTGTAGATGCTGTCATCTGATATCTCAGGATTTCAGATTTTGTTGGCAGCGGCTTTTTATCAGCTGTTGACTGTCTCTCTGCCTCTCAGTGCCCAGATAAACACACACACATAGAAGGACAGTGGAGTTATTAATATAATTATAATATTATTTAATGATATTATATAATTATATATAATTATATAATGATTATAATTATATAATTATAGTGTACTTCTCCTCTATAGCACAATTAAAGCCAACGATTTTCTCTCCTTTATCTGTTAACCATTGCTTTCAACACCAGACTCTTACTGCCTGCCAGCATCTTTCTTCAAATGATCCATTCAAATGATCAATCAACCTTGTTTATGGTTTGTTTTATGTCACTTTTGGTGGTTTAAGGTATGGTTTTGTCTCATTTGTCTGGTGAATCATGAACAGGTTATATGGATCTGAGTTTCTATGAACAAATAATTATTGCACCTCTTTCTCTGTCCTTACTGTCCAATTAGTTTATTTATTTTCTCTCTTCCTCATATCTTTGTTTGATGCATTTTTCCACTTGTCACCTCTAACCAATCATCCCAGTTAGCTCTTGTATCAAAGTTTTAATTGCTATTTCAGTCGGCTGTTCTTGCAACTGTCAGTGTTCTTCGGGTTCTTCTTCTCCCTCAAGTTTTTAGTGTGAGGTTGTTGAAATTGGGTGTTTGCTCATGTGGAGTGTCTGTGGTGCAACAGTGTGAAAGCAGAAATTGTCATTCACACAGTTACTGCTCAATTACTGGGATAACCTTTCAGGCAGGGCTAGTCTGTCTTGCACCCATTTACATATGCCATGGCAATGCAGAAATAGATAAGGCAATTCCACTGAATGATGCTAATAGAACACTTATGAATGACAATCATCATGAAACTAAACAGAAGAAGAAGAAGATGGAGTATGGTGACATCCTTTATTATTTTCAGGAACACAGCGGGCAAGGAGCAGTTTTTGTTTGGTGCTCTTGAAATGTATTTAATATTCAATAAGTTTTAAGACAGTGGATCTCCTGGTTATCCAGATTTTATAAACAAATTTATTTTGAGACAAAAACTGACATATACAGAGTTTTACGTGTTTTTATGGTGATGTGATTTTCTGACAAGTGAACAACATTTAATTTTGTTTGTCAGAAATATGGAACAAATTCATCCGCATCAATGAATGAAGACGTATCAGTTATGGATCAACCGTATCACATGACATGTGATTATGATACTTCACTATAAGTACTGTGGAAATGAATTAAAACCGTATGTAATTTTTAGGCTCCAATATTGTTTAAAGCAAGGTTACGAAACCTTTGAACAGTATCTGCAGTAAAAAAAAAAAAAAAACAGCCTTGCTTAACTTAGAGCACTAAAAGTTGACAGAATGAGACTTTTTTGGAGAAATATCACCAATAATTTATTTTTCTAGTTTTATTTCCAGGATTTTGAGAAATATATTAAACATAAACACGCTCTTGCCTCCCACAATGAATAAAAACATTTATGCATACTCATTTACCTAATTTATCTTTAGTAGGTAAGACCTTTGTTGAAGTTTTTCTTAACTCATTTCTACTCACAGAAAAAAACAAGGTTTCATTTTCCCCTAAAATATGTAGGGGTACTACGCTGCATGCATTTAGGAATATTAATGCACATTTGCGGAAAATCTCTAACTTTGTCCATCAATCATTGTGTTTTCCAGGTGTCAGTGGTATTTTAAGGCCAAGATGACTTCAGAGGAGAAAAGGAGGACCAGTTATCAGAACGGACATGGTAAATCATTCAGTTTGTCTTCCTCTGTGTTGGTCCCTCATTGTGACCCTTCTTTTTATATTTTCACAGGAAGATTGAGATAATGATAATTAATAATGATGGTAGGGGGAGTCTAGAAAGTCTCAATTTTATGTTTTAATGAAAATGTAATATATTTTGACCCACTGCAAGAAGGTTCAAAAGCAGACCCTTCGTCTGTGGACTTTGCATGTTCTCTCCATGTTTGCGTTGGTTCTCTCCATGTGCCCCGGCCTCCTTCAACAGTTCAACATGCAGGCTGACGCTAAATCACCCATCGATGTGAATGTGAGCATGACTGGCTGTTTGTCTCTCTATGACAAGAGCCCTCAGTGTTGCAGCCACCTACCCTCTGGAACGCTCTCCCCGCTGATATACAAAATGCTTCATCACTGGATATGTTCAAAAATCTCCTCAAACTCCACCTGTTCACCACAGCATGGCCACAACCTCTCCTAACTTTCTTTCCCCGGCAGTCACACATGTTTTGTTTTAGCTTTGCAGGTTTTTTTTTTCCTATCTATGTAAAGCGTCCTTGGGTCTCGTTATCGTTGATTCTTGTTTATGTTTTTTATGTTTATTGTATGTAATCTTGTTTCCTATGCAGAATGTCTGTTTTGTAATGTTGCAAATGGAGTGCAAGACAATTCTCAGACTTGTCTGACAATAAAGTATTAAGTAAATAAGTAAGTAAGTTAAAGGCGCTCTATAAATCCAAGCTATTGTTATTATGTGTGAGCCATGTGATGAGCTGTCTATAATGTATCCCGCCTCTTGCCTAATCTCAGCTGAGATAGGCCTGCAAAAAATAACAGGTTATAGAAAATGGATAGACAGATGGGTGTAAAATTCTGTTTGTCACGTTACATAATGTTAGCGTTTTGCCAGAACAACCGTTTGGTGAGAAAGAACCAGGTTTTATTTTGTGGTGTTTCTTTGCCAATGAGTAGGAACCAAACAAGAACAGAGTGTTTGTCTGAGCTCTGCACAGTGTACTGCTGTCTATGGATATTTCAGTTTTAGAATTTTCCTTAGGTACAAATGCTTGCAAGAAAAGATGTCATATTTATAATTTAAAGAAAATGTCAGACAAGTTAGCAGTTCTTTAAACCTCCATGCTCCTTTATCTTTCTGCTTGTCCTCCTCTTCCCTCAGGTTTCATTTGATGTTCTACATTTCCTTAATAATCTAGTTACAGCTGCATCCCTAATCATGTACCTTTCTGTCTCTTTTGCCCATTTTTTTTCTTTTTATCTTTAAATTCCAAACTTTTCATTCCTGACATCACAAAACAGAAAGTGTAATGAGAGCTTCAAAGTGAAAAAATGAAAAGACATTTGAAAGTGAGCAGAGAAATGAAGACTGGGTCGGGACTCAGGTTAGGTTGCATGAGTTGAAACAGAGAGGAGTGTGAAACGAGGCTGAGGGCACCAGGGTTGGAAGACAGATGAAGAAAAGAGAGGACAAAGAGAAATGAGGCAGTCTTAAGCAGACTCTTGGATTGCAGCTAGACTTTAAAAGGCAAGAGAAAATATATTCATTAAATTAGTTTTTGACGGTGGAGAACAAGCTGTCAGCTGTAGTTCTCTGATTTTCAATATTAAAACACACCTTATGAGCCTGTGTTACCCTCTAAAGTATCAGCCTTCAAACTGAGCAGGAGCTTTTCGAGGACAACGGGCTCCTCAGGGTTTTGCTGGTGTCGGTTCAAGCATCCCAGACAGCTGATTGTTGTTTTTGGTTTTGTGATACTGTATCGATCCCTGAAGGAGAGACACAACTTTTGTCTATAGCCCTCTACCTCCTCTGGGAGGTCAGAGTCAAGAGCCGGAACAGCAGCAGCCTGTTAAAGATTCACTGACTTGCTCAAGGACACTTCAATAGGGTGGATACTTGCCTAAAGCTGGAACAAAACCCCCCGCCCCGGTTAAAAGATTGGCTTAGTGTGCCACCCTGCTGCTTCGAAGAAAAAGACAACAAACCCACGATGTTTGTGAGTTTGTGTGTGCGCGCTTTTTGCCTGTGGGCTTTGCTCGAGAGCAGATATTGAACATCAAACAGATTAACTTGTCTAATTACACAGTTCATAAACAATAATCATATAAAGAAATCATTTAAAAAGACTTTCACAATGTTAAGGCTCCTTTCATTTTTCAGTGTTTTGGGCCAAGTTTGCATTTGTTCTACAACAACTTAAAGGGGCAGAAGCTGAACAATTCAATAATTAATCAGTTTATTTTTAGCCTCCGATGTCAGCTTTTATCTGAACTTGCTAAATTGTTTGAGTCTGTCAGGTGTTCAACTTTCAGCTTGGGGGAGATGTGTCCTGTGCGGTGGGGTTATTGTAGCTGGTGGTTTTCTGGTTGTTGCCTATGCCAAGGAGGTCAAACTACTCACCCATTGTTCATGAAACTTGGTGAAAAGGTGTAGCATCGGTCAGTGAAGAATCCATTCAAATTTGGAGCGGATCCAAATCATTTGGTGGATATACAAATCATTTTATCCTTTCAGTGCTTAGGACAGGGTTTCTCTTTGGCCCCGAGGGAGGTGACAGTGCCGGCTAGACGGTGAATGAAGAGAGGAAGTGGTTTTAGCAAAAGCAAGCAACAAATCAGAGAATTTTTTTTCTTTCGGAAACAAGGGAAATAAACATGCCCACGTCTCCGCACAACACTGCAGGAAGGTGCCACATTGCTGGATTTTGTTCAAATTCAGGCGAAGCACGTGTCAAACACACACACACACACACACACACACACACACACACATGCTGCTCTATATCCATACTGACAGAGCAGAGAGGAGAGACAGCGGTGTAACCTGGTCTCTATATTTTTAGCCTATAAATCCAATCTCTGACACATTTCACTGTTATAGGCTACAAGCCCACTAATGCACAGATATGTCCTCAACACAACATAGTAATAGGAGAATACACCGCCACACACTTCTAGTGGGACATGAGTGATTATTGAGAGGTGATTCTGATGCCTCAGCTATGCACAACCATACATTTATAATACTTTTGGAAATATATCCAAACATACTATGTCCACTTGCAAAATTGCATATCATAGAAGAGTGTCCTAGTTTTACAGTAAATATACTAAAGATTAGCTTTTGTTTTCCTATGTGTCCACAATTTCTCCATGCTCCCTGCTACCTGCTGATATGTCCTTTTGGGTACAAGTAGGCCTACACCTGGTTAGGTAGTATTTGTCGCAGCAGCAGTACTAGAAATAGTGGTCGTAGCTTAAAAAACAGTAGCAAAACTGTAGCATTTATTAGCAGTAACAGTAAAAAGTTTCATGCATAGTTTAATTAGATTTTTTTTACAAAAATATGTGAGACATGTGACTAATTTTACCTGCCATCTCAGTCAGAATATTTTTAAAAAAAACTCTGTATCTTTCTCTCTGTGCTCACAGTCCCTTTCCCAGGAATGAAGACCTACGTGGACCCTGATACATATGAAGACCCCACACAGGCCGTCCACGACTTCACCAAAGAGATCGACCCATCCAGGATCCGTATCGAGAGGGTGATTGGAGCTGGTACGCGCACACACACACACACACACACACACACACACACACACACACACACGCAGGCCTGCACATCCATTTACACACTCATCCATTTTTCTTTTCGAGGATCATTTCATGTTTTTAAGGATAACAATAGCTTTAAATGTGCCAAAGGAGATTATCTATTTTAATTTCACCTATATAGCTGCCATGAACCCCATATATTACATTGTATAAGCTAAAAGGGATGCCTTTTTCTCAATTTCCTGTGCCGTACTGTCATTTTCGCCACACAGACTGTAGGAATATTACAGCTTTAATGGGTATAGAGAACAAAAGAAAGTGTAAGAATAGATTCAAGGCTTTTTTTTAGAAGGAGAGAATTTCATTAAATTTAACTACTTTTAGGGAAGGCAGTAATGCTGACGCTTAGATAGGAACTGCAACACTGCCCCCAGGTGGAACATTGGTATATAAGGTGTACAGTTTGGTGCTTCCTGTGTTCATTTGTGTGTGTCTGTGTGTGCATGTGTCCTTTAGGTGAGTTTGGCGAGGTCTGCAGCGGCCGCCTGAGAACACCGGGGAAGAAGGAGATTGCGGTGGCGATAAAGACGCTGAAAGGTGGCTATGTGGAACGGCAGAGGCGGGACTTCCTGCGTGAGGCTTCAATCATGGGCCAGTTTGACAACCCCAACATCATCAGGCTGGAGGGCGTCGTCACCAAAAGTAAGTACGAGAAATATAGGTTTAGTTTGGAGAAGTTATAAGATCGCATCTATGTTAACAACACATTTCCCATTGATTAAATATTTTTAATCTCACCCATGGGTCTGACTCTATTTTTAAATTTAGTTTTACAGGGAAAAAAAGTATTTAGAGATATTCATGTGTTGGCTTGGGAAAAAGCCAGTCTTCATGTAGGTGGTAAATATGTTGTTCGTTTCCACTGGTAACTAGGAGCTCTACATCTGTACCTGTCAGAAGTGTGGTGCATTTTCCCATGTATGGATTCCAAGAAGACAAAAAACATAGCTGCATAAAAGCGCTGTATGAGGCCGACTCACTGCTGTTCTCACATTGAGCACTTGGCATGAAAGCAAAATAAAAAGGAACTAGATCATTTAAATTGTTCTCTCTTTTTGCCCGTCTCTCTGTTTACCACAGTCTGGTGGATAAATGTATGCCTTTGGTTGTTTGAATGGTAAATTGCAGTGAAAGCGCTCTTTAAAGTTGCAGCCATTTCATTTTCAGGTGTGGAAAAAAAAACTAGTCAGTATGTGTTTTTCTTGGTACAGTATTTACAGGATTAGTGAACCGACTCTATTATGTTTATTATGCAGATAGTTTTGTTTTATGTTTATGCCTCCTGTGGAGTCCTGAATTATCCTCTACATTGTGAAGGTGTGTCTGCATGTTTAGATTGTGTGAGTGGCCGACAATGGTTGTCTTTGTTCTAATGACCTGTTTTTGTGCAGGAATATGCTTTATCGACAAAAGGTGTGTGTGTGTGTGTGTTAACGAGTTCTGTTTTACGGGGCTCACCCAGTGCAACATATGGTTGTTTTTACAGAGGGCGTATAAAGTGAGACATCGCTGTGAATATGAATGTGTCCCCTGATGACTTTACCTTCCCCTCCCTGAATGTAGATAGAGGACACTCCTCAGCTTTGACCCTGCTTAGAAGGACTCATTGATAATAGCCGATACTGACATTATTGCATTCAAGCTACTGATTGCTGATATTTTGCACTAACATATTTAGTTTTTATGGTCTACCATCTCTGAAGCTACTGAGTGAAAGAATCCTCCCACACACCACTGAGATGATTTCTCTGGTAAACATCTGATGATTGAAAGTGCTTTTTTATGTTTTCGACTTAAATCCAGAAAAAAAACATCACAAACCATTGAACTCTTTCTAATTTCTAGGGTTACGCATTGCAGTGAATATTTGTAATGCGATATACTGCGATACATTTTGGGGTGTATTGCCATACATATTGCAATATATTGCGAAATTCCTGTTTTGACATTACATGCACAGAAAATGGAGGAAATGCATCATGTATTTACGATTTAGAATATTTTTTGTTATGCTTTAATGTATGTTTTAATGTGTTCCTGCTAAATGAAAAATACTAAAAATACTTGATATGGAAGTAAAATATTTTTGAATTGAACTCCCTAACTTAGAAGTAATTTGTAGAATTGTAGTAGTTTTAAATCAACTTTATAATGGTTGTGCTAATACAATACATATTCACTGGTACATTGTACAGATATATACAGGTATACCAGTTATATGGCAAAACCCTTATTAATTATATATTATTATAATTAGTAAGGGTTTTGCCATATATAAAATATATATTATATAATATATATATATATATATATGCAGAAAAAAATAATGAATAAGTTAAAGTCCACTATTTTTTTTCCTCATGGTCGTCCATGCGATGCAGTTGAAACTCCAATAAATGGACTTTCAGTTATGACATTTTTTGTCAAAACTTTATTGAATATTCTACAATCTTACTTACAGCATATTGCAACTTAGAAAGTGTTAAAAGGGAGCCAAAAATACACAAGCACTGTCTTGTTATGTAGGAAGACTCATATTTTATTATACTAATGTTTTCCCTGTTTAATATCAGGTTCAACTGTACCTCTTATAAGAAAGAAAGTTAACACAGTAAACTATTTCCCATGACTGCCCTTCCAACAGAGCATGTACCCACACATCCATACGCATCACACTATAGACACTAGATCATGCAATCAAAAGCCAGTTGTGTTTGCCATCATAGAGACATTCATTCTGAGAATCCTTATTCTGTTTGTCTTTGTCTCTCTCTGCTCATTTCCCTCCCCACATCTGCTGTTGTTCTTCAGAGACTAATTATTTAGAGTATTGTGGTGTGACTGACAGCTATACCTGCTCTGAAATAACAGATGATGCAGTAGACTCTGTTAACAGGTGTGTTTGTTTTTGTTATATTATTGTCATAACTATGTGTTTCCAGACTTTGCTAATTAGCTCAGGAAACCAAAACCTGATCACATACTTTCCTGTCTACCCCTGCTGCATTGGTCAAAAGTATCGATCTAATATTTAAGGTTATGATGATAAGATTTTGCAGCAAATAAAAACATAAACATCATGAGTCTATTTGGTTTAAAGGCTCTGCTCATTCAGCCATCCATGTTCACTGGGCCTTCTTTTCTATGGTGACAGGATTGTATAGGATCGGTTTACCCCTGTTGAAGATATGTTGGCTTTGACTATTTAAAGGTTGTTTAAAAATGAACGTTAACTCATTTCTTAGTTTTATCTGATTGATTTTTAGCTACTGCACTTTCTGAATTCTGTTCTTGTTAAGCATTTTGTTGTGATTTTCAGTGGAAGGTCCAGTAGGAGATGAATCTTTGGCAATCCAGTGAAACAGTAACTTGAACAGTCCCAACCTACCTTTGCAAAACCTTTGGGCAACTCTTTATCAAAAGTTATGGAGAAGATTAAAAAAAAATAAAGCATACAGTTTTATTGAATTTCACTTTTGTGTGGCATGTGGTTTGTTTTTGGGTGTACAGGGAAAGCTCTTCTTTTTTGGACCTTTGACCAGTGGGGAAAATGAGGCGAAGATGATGAATGCACCACATGTAAAAACTTGAGATAAGATAAGATGTGCCTTTATTGATTGCCCAAGGTGGAAATTCAGCTCAACACAGCAGTGAGAGGGAAGAGGCTGCAGTGTGAAATGTGCTAAAGAATAGAAATAAAATAGGATGGACACAAAACAAATAAGATCAAATATAATGTAAATTACTATATAATAAGATTAAATAGAATATAAAGTACTATCTATTAAGTGTATGATCTGTATGTATAGAGTGCTATGTGCATATTACTATATCTATTTTCCTGATTGTCTCCTGTTTCTCTAATGAGATGTTGAGTCCTTTAAACACAATAGCACCACTAATATATGGTAAATATGCCTGTTTGTTTTACCATTTATCATTATTTTTAAGAAATAAAGATTAATTATTAATTAGGTTCATTGTGACTGCCACAATTAGGGAAATATGTATATACTGCATCTTTGGGTCTGATTTGCCATTAATGTCAATGATCCAGACAAAGTGAACTGTGTACATTCTGTAGTGTTCTGTGTTAGAAATACTGGAAATCTAAATGAAACTGAATAAATTAAATACCTTTCATCTATATGGTTATTACACACTGTGCTCTTGCAGTTTTAAAGAGGGAGGATCCTACATCCTGATTGTCATTTTTCACATTCTCATGTGAGAAAGAAAAAAACTGTTTTGAATCTGAAGTTTGATATCATGGTGTTACTTCACCCCAGTAACACTTTTACTTCTATTCTCAGCAGATTAGAATGGTTTACAGCCCACTGGCAGAGAGGTCTGGGCAACTGCCTCCCAGCTGTAAACCAGTCAATCTTTAACACTGAAGGGGGCCTCTGTGGGGAAACAATAATGTGGGGAGAGAGCTCACACCTGTCTCTAACTAATGTTTTATGTCATACATTGACTGAATACTGAACAGGTCCCATTCAGCAGGTTGGACATGTTGAGATGGAAAAGTTTTATAAATTGAGCATCTTGACTTGATGCATCAATCAACTGCTGATGGTCTGTGTGTTTGCCCAGCCCTCACGTTCCCTTTATCTGTCTTAGACTGGCAGGAGCGCACACACACACACACACACGCACGCACGCACGCACGCACGCACGCGCGCACACACACACACACACACACACACACGTGTACGTGGTGTGATTTTATTTTTTTAACCAGTATTTACCTGAGCCCGATATGTCACCTACAAGAATCTCAATCAGTGTTGCTTAACTAATATCACCAGTTCTTGTAGTGGTAATAGTAAATGGTAATGGAATATTAGCAAGTAGAGGTTTTATTTATAGTAAAATATAATATTATATATACTGAGCAACAGTAGAAACGCATTTTTTTTATGTCATGCCATCCTGTTCATATTAAGTATCAAAGGTAAATCATGGTTCACACATCTTTATTCACCCTTTAGCCGTACAGAAAAATAATTTTTGTGCAAGTTAGTGGTTTTTGCCTTCATGTTTACAAGTCAAAAAGTGTGGATGGTGATACAGAGAACAACAACAGTCAGTACTGCGTGTGATCACCTCCAGCATTTATCACAACTTTACACCTCCTGAATTGACAAGACGTTAATCTGGACTTCTGGGATGACATGCCATTCTTCCTGCAGTGCTGTGACAAGTTGTTCATGTGTTGCTGGGTCAGGATCTCTCTCTCTCTCTCACCCGGCGATCCAAAATATCCCACAGATGCTCTATTGGGTTGAGATCTGGTGAATATGCTGGCCAAGGAAGGACAGCAACATTGTTCTGGTCCAGGTAGACTACTCCTGACAGACATGAGCCATATGTGGTCTGGCATTGTCATGTATGAAGGTGGTGCCTGATTGCTGTATCCTGGGAATGACGTGGACCTAGGACCGAATCTTGGTAACGGATAGCTGTCAGTGTGCAGTGGATCTGGACAATGTCTGACCGCCATCCATTAGCAATGGCTCCCCACATCATGACAACACCACCACCAAAACGGTCCTTCCTGAATGTATGCGGCAGGATAGCATTCCCCACCGCAACGATACACACGCCTACTGTTGCTCAGTGTATATGTATATAATTTATTTTTTCATTGACAAATAATGGTGTCAAATATAATCCAAGAAATTTAATTTGAGCAAATTTTAACACAAAACATTGCCTGAGAGCATCTTTGGTTAAAACCTAGCTATCACCAATATTTTACCTCAGTCTTTATTGAAATGGAAGTAGTTCAGGTGTCAATACATTCCTTAATGTGATCATTGGATCACATGATGACTTTGGTCATGCATTGGTCTTAGAACGCATTTTTTTTCTCTATTTTGTTGTTGTTGTTGTTGTTTGTTAGTTTTTTGGGGGTTTTGGTTTGTTTGTTTTTGTCCCTAAAGAGAAAATCAGTTTCTATGTATATTGGTCACAATGTTCAATTATTCTCACAACTTTTTTGACATTAGAAAATGTGCAAACTGACTTTATATGCATTAGTTTGTGTTCCATATTGGGTATGTTTTGAATGTTATTCCAGTTTTCTCCACTGTAGACTGCAAAACATTACAAAGAAACAGTCATTGGAGAAGTAAGGCATGTTTGTTGTGTTTATGTGTTTGCAGGCAGGCCTGTGATGATAGTTGTGGAATACATGGAAAATGGATCTCTGGACACGTTTCTGAGGGTGAGTGTTGAGTTGACCATCAATATTTTTATGTCTGTCTCTGGCTTCAGGTGGTATCACTGTGGGAAATACATGACAAATGAAACATATGACAAAATTACTGATGTAAATATAGTTTTTAAAAAAGGAGGATCGCCCATGTTTGGCTGGAGGCCAAGAATATTAGAATATTTTTTTAAATAATAAGAAAAACAGGCACTTTAATGTAATTTTGGCATAAGAAGCTAAATAGGAGCCATATTTCAAATTTGTAAAATATTGTCCTGCCTCAATAGACAAACGTACCGTTATGTTTTTGTTACTGTCATTCCTTTTATTTCTTTGTCTTTGCTGTTCAACTTAATCAACTCTCTTCTTTCTTCACTCTTCGCTGTATCCTTCTTTCCCCTGTCAGCAACATGATGGTCACTTCACTGTCATCCAGTTGGTTGGCATGCTGCGTGGCATCGCCTCAGGCATGAAGTATCTGTCAGACATGGGCTACGTTCACCGAGACCTGGCAGCTCGAAACACCCTTGTCAACAGCAACCTGGTGTGTAAAGTGTCAGACTTCGGCCTGTCCCGAGTCCTGGAGGACGACCCGGAGGCTGCTTACACCACAACGGTACACCTGACACAACTCTCCAAAAGCAAGAAGCGACTATGATTTATTTCAGGTTTTAACAAATCTGAGTTAATCCTGTTCTGTTCATAACAGGGAACTACATCTTTATAATACAGACTCCGTTGAACTTTTGTCACACAGATGCTGCTTTGTTTAGTGTAGTTTTTCACGCTAACAAAAATACAAAGACCGAAACGCTGCATTAAAGGTAATGAAATCTTAAGATGTTTAGAATTTGTATGAGGAGTTTGGTACTGGCCTCCAAAACCCTAACCCAGCAGACGGGATCTCGACTCAAGTCTGTATTTCTGCTCAGAGCTTATTTGGAAAGCATTCGGGGATCAAAGGCAGGAATGTTGCTGAACCCAGATATGAAATATGACCAAATTGGCATAAATGTGAATGGATATTATTGATAAAGAAGACTGTTATCCTCTTCTTAGAAGTAAGTTCAAACCATGACAGAATTAAACATCTCATGTTCTCAATCTCAATTGCTTTGAGAGGTTTCTATTTTTTTTGTTGTTGTTGTTGTTACATTTGTGTTTAATGACAGGAAGGTTATTGAATTGTGTTTGTTCCTGGTTTCTCCTTGTTACAGCAAATTATCTAGCTCATCACTGCAACTGTGATATAGGAAAAATGCATTTTTCTCAAATTTATCATTCAGATAAAATGTAAAAACTTTAGATCAACACAGCAGCAATAACAAGGACACGAGTTTTTCTTAATTCAGTCTTATTTCCTGCCAGTTGGCTGAATTCTCCCAGTCTGTTCAAGGCTTTCTGAGAGAATCTTAAAAAGATGACTAGGTTTGGAAATCCTGATCTATGTAAGGCAGAAAAGTAGAGACCAAGCAAACAGCAACTAAATTAACAGAGATGTGCTGAGGGTTGACAAGACACTCCTTACCAGCTGTTGTGTGGCCGATCCTCTCTGCAACACCCTCTAATAAAACACAGGCGTATCTGATAGTTAAATCGGCAGGCACAATACCCTGAGAACTTTTTTTAACAGTGCATCTGCACTGAAACTGGAAATGGGCCTCATGTGGACTTAACTTTTATTTCCTGGCAACATTTATTTCCTGCTGTTGTTGCATCTTATCTTATAATTATTCTCTAAAGCAAGTTTCATCCTCACTTATCAGTGAGGGAAAGGCATTTAGAATTTGGGATACTTAGAAGATTGTATTTACAGACTGATGATATTCATGCAGGCTTGAGACATCAGCAAAGTGATGCGTCACTCTTAGTCTGGGGCCAGCAATGGATGGTGTTGCCCTAGACAGCAAAGGCTAAACTTCAAAAAACATTTGAACTGAAAATTTGGCCATTCTGTAAATCTGTCTGAGCCCACAGTGACCCCCTGGTTTGAAGTGAAAGACATGCTCTTTTATGGTTCCAAGTTGAGCTTTCTGCTGCATAAGACTGTGGTTGAAATCCACAGGAAGTGAGGTGAGGTGAGGTGAGGTGAGGTGAGATGAGATGAGGTGAGGTGAGGTGAGGTGAGGTGAGGTGAGGTGAGGTGAGGTGAGGTGAGGTGAGGTGAGATAAGGTGAGGTGTAAAACATTCATAAAACAGAATGTGATCATTTCCTAATCCTTTTTGACAGTCAGTTCAACTGAAAACAATACAGAGAAAAAATCATCAGCTTCATTGGTTTTTGTAAATACTGTATTTGATGAAGTCTTTTTCTGGGACTTCCCTGCTTATTCAAGCAAGACAATGCAGAGCCACATTCTGCATGTTGTTTACAAGTGTGTTAGTGACCTCAGAAGAATACCTGTTTGTTAAAAAGTACTCTGTGTGCTGATACTTTCATATGTGTGAGTTGTCTTTATATACACTTTGCACGTGTCAACAGGGAGGTAAGATCCCCATCCGATGGACTGCTCCTGAGGCCATCTCATACAGGAAATTCTCCTCTGCCAGTGACGCCTGGAGTTATGGCATCGTCATGTGGGAAGTGATGTCATATGGGGAGCGACCATACTGGGAAATGTCCAATCAGGATGTGAGTAGTCATTAAAACAGTTGTTAATGGTGCATTTAAGTCATGTGGAAAACAAGTGACCCGATCAGGAAAGAGAACGATGAAATAACTCCAGCTCATTATATTCTATTCACTCTCCTTCAGTCAGAAAGCTTTTGAGTCTCAATGAGTTGATCTGCTGCAAAGCTGTTTTAAATGAAATTCACTGCTTTTTAAAGACGCTTATAGTCAGATTCAACAGAAGTGGACACAAAGTATTATTTTGGTGTATTCAGAAAAGAACTGCTAAGTGCTTCAGGAGAAGAGGAGAGGAGAGTAGGCATCTGTTTTGTGAATGATATCTTGTTTACTTTCTTTTTATGTTTTACTTTCAAACCAGTTTTACAAAATGTTTCACACAACAAAAGGAAACCAAGACAATACTAAATTTAGGAAACAAACAATAAAACAAAATTTCAGGTTAATAGAATCAAGCAAACAACAACTTAAACGAGCCACAGGCAGTCAATATAGATCGAGTCAAAAAGGGGAAATGCTTGTTCAGCGTACCTGATGAAGTTTGAACAGACCGAAACATTGCAAATTTATAAATATCCAAGTAATGATATCCTAGAGCGTTGGAGTTTTCTAATTTTCATTCAAATTGTGTTCGCTCACCCCAAACTGCTGATGTGCTGGTGTTACAGTAGCTGTAAGCTCACTAGCAACCAGCTGTACGTGTGGTCAGTGTGTGCTTGTTTGTGCTTATGTGGCGGATAGGAAACTCCAGTTCTTGGAGTTATTTTCCTCCAGTCTCTCTCTTTTATCCCTCATCTCTGTATGTTTATAAAGTAACGTGAGATGCATAAATCTCCCGGACAGCACAAATGTTTTACCCAAGATGAAATGCTTCCAACTCATATCTTTGCATCAGTTTGGACCAACCTGGACAAACTTCTCGCTCAGTCAAATAGAATAAAATATCCAATAAATGTAAGTGTTGAATAATAATGTGATTGATCTCTCTCTGCTATTGTACCTGAGTGGGATACTTTTTACGTACTTGGTTTGACATAGATGCATGTAGCTAATGAGTTTAATGTGATCATGGGGACACCAGTGTTTTACCAAACAACTAAAAAGCAACTATATTTTCACTTCTGAATCATTCAGCAGTCATTTGTAGAGGATGGAGGAGACTTGTTCTCATTGCTCATAACCGCTTATCCAGTGTAGGGTTGCAGGGGGGCTGGAGCCTATCCCAGCTGACTTTTGGGCGGGAGGCGAGGTTCACCCTGGACAAGTCGCCAGTTCATTACAGGGCCCGTTTTAACATTGATTTCTCAATTCAAGTCCTGCTTCACTGATTTAATCCTGAGTTATTTTCCACTCTATATCTTCAATTTGTTGCCCTTTAAACTCCTCCCAGGATGTTTCCTCACATCAAAACCCTACCTGTGAGAGAGGAGGAACATAAATGCTGGTAAAATTCACCAAAAAGCACGAAAAAGGAAAAAGGAAAAGAAAAGAGCAGTAAAGGTCAGAGGTTCAGAGGAGGAGTCCAGTCGAGGGAAGTTTAAAGCTCTGGATTCAGTGTGGCTGAGCATCCCGCTGATCCCCGGGCTGTATTCAGGGATTGTCGGGGCCAAGGAGGAAGCAGATCCATCCCTGTGTCCGCTTAGTGTGAAAGCTCCACCATAATCCCCTCAGCGCCTTACGCACAGACGGACACCACCCACACAGGATTTGTACGTTTTAGGAATTGCTAAGAAATGCTTTCCGAGGTAAAAGGCCAGTCATGTTGCACAACCAGCCAAACGCTATCTCAGCCACTTACCACAGGTCCCTACAAATACACGTGGGTCTTTACTTTCTCACAGATATGACAGGAAGATCTACTGTATGGAGGCTGCAGTGATGCATACTATCAGCTCAGATGATAAAGGAATTTATCCTTGCTGGACTGAATTGATGGTATAAATTAGGTTCTGGGACATAAATAAAAGAAAAGTTCAAACTTATTAGACATCCAAGGAGGAGGTTATGGCAAATAACACTTTTTGTATTCTTTCAAAGAGTATTAAATATGATGACTCTCCCTGTTTTGACCTCAATTACTGTGGTTCATCTCATTAAAAGAAATTTTGATTCATGAAGAAGGATCAAGTTATTAATCTGTCTTTTTTTTTTTGGACCAACAGAGCTATTATTAATGTATCCTAAAGCGGCTACTGTATAACCAGTTTTTCTTACAATTCCAATGTATCAAATAATAGTGTGGATAGTGATGACAGAGAATTATCACCTCTTCCTTATAGTGAGTTTAAAGCCATTAGCCCTTTTTACGCAGAAAAACCCCTTCTCTACGCAGCCGTTGTCTATTTACTGACTAAACCAAGGGTGGCAGCATCTGATTGTTTCACAAACAAAAGAGGTGTGACTTCTACAGTAGCACATCGGCATCTAGTGTGACGTCTTACATATGTGTCGAGCAGCACTTTGTAAGCAAGAAATAACATGACAACTGTAACCCTTTACCTTTCCTGGTACATGGCGATTGATCATCCTCTGCTCGGAGGGAAAGGAGCTGCTGTCTCCCCAATCTGAAGACTAAAATTGACAATAAAAGAATCTTGGATCTTGAATCTTGAATATCTTGGTATTGGAAGAAAAATGTGATCAGATATTCATGGCTTCTAGATGATGAATCATAATATCTTTAGTGATTATAATATCATCATCATCATTATACATTTTAATTTGACAAATCATGTGATGTCCAAATGCTCCATTATTATAGAGAACCAGCTCTTTTAGACTTGTCTTAAGTGAACTGATGACACACATTGAAGGTTTCTAACTTTCGAAAACAAATAGATACATTTTCAAACTAATTAAATTCTAATAGAGCAGCAGTCTTCCACATTGATTCTTCTTCATTCATGACATCCAATTGTCTCTCCAGGTGATTCTGTCTATCGAAGAGGGCTACCGGCTCCCTGCACCGATGGGCTGCCCCGTGGCCCTGCATCAACTCATGCTGCACTGCTGGCAGAAGGAGAGGAGTCATCGACCCAAATTCATCGATGTTGTTTCCTTCTTGGATAAACTGATCCGTAACCCCAGCAGCCTGCTGCCTCTGGTAGAGGACATTCAGAGGTACAGTACTGAAGAATCTATTGTGTCAAATTAAATGTGAATTCACTCTAAGTTCATTTGAGCAGAAGAGTCCTGGGATCATAGTTATCAAGCATCTCTGGAACCACTGTTATCTCAAGGCAGAGCTTTAGTTAATTGGATTACAATTAACAGGGAGCTGTGATAAGACATCTCAAAGATCTTTTCTGGTTAAGAAACTTTATGAAAGTAGACATACACTTAAAAGTAGGATCAGGTCTGAGTCTTAGATCTTGGAGCCAGTAAGTCTAGTTGTCTGACTCTGAGATGCTTCAAAAAAAACTGGCAGGAATTTGACATCATTATCTGTTTTTGCTTTTTGATTTTTGTTTTTATCAGTCTACCAGAGTCTCCAGGAGAGGAAATGGACTACCCAATGTTCATTTCCGTCGGCGACTGGCTGGACTCCATTAAGATGAGTCAGTACAAAAGCAATTTCATGGCATCAGGCTACAACACATTGGATTCTGTGGCGAGGATGAGTATTGAGTGAGTAGATGAGCCATTATTAAATGGAGAGATATCAGATAGGACGTATCATAGCAGCAGTAAGAGGTCTAATTGTGATATGAAGGGGAAGGGGAGCCTTCAAAAGTCCCAAAAAAATAACCCTAATAATATCATAGGGGGTTGGCACGGTGGCGTAGTAGGTAGTGCTGTTGCCTCACAGCAAGAAGGTCCTAAGTTCAAATCCACCTGAGGATCTGGGACTTTTCTGTGTGGAGTTTGCATGTTCTCCCCGTGTCTGCGTGGGTTCTCTCCGGGTTCTCCGGCTTCCTCCCAGCACCAAAAACATGCAATATGGGTGAATTGGTGACTCGAAATTGACCGTCGGTGTGAATGTGAGTGTGAATGGTTGTTAAACTGGCGACTTGTGCAGGGTTTACCCCGCCTCCCGCTCAAAGTCGGCTGGGATAGGCTCCAGCCCACCGTGTCCCTACACAGGATAAGCGGTTACAGAAGATGAATGAATGAATATCATAGGGATGTCATCAGGATTAACTCAGTTTCAGGTTCAGACTTCAAACGTCAGAAACAGCATCAACAACTAACATAAAGTCTGTGTTTCAAAGTGAGAATGCAGAGTTTGAACGATGTGGGCGTTTATATTATTAGAAACAGATATTTAAGTCTTTGTTACTTTGGTTAAAATTAGATGAAAATTATTAAATGAATCGAGACAATGTAAGGCTCTCCAGAGTTAAAATCTTTTGTGTGTGCCTTTGTGTGTTCTTTGTGTTTTCACTCTTGGCCTAGAGATGTGAGGCGTATTGGGGTGGAGCTGATCGGCCACCAGAGGCGGATCATCAGCAGCGTACAGACCCTACGTCTTCAGATACTGCACGAACAGGAGAAGGGTTTTCATGTATGAGAACACTCTTTAACACAACCTGGGATGGACAGACAGATGGACCAGAGGGAAGTGAAGTCTAGACCATTGGACTGACAGTCTACAGCCTGTGCCTGAGTCTTAACCCCTCATGCAGGAGGTCATTGGACAGACCACCACAGCAGGCAGCCCCCTGGTCTCCCTCACATCCTGTAGTAACAGACTATTCCCTTCTATACCCCACTTACCCAGTACACCTGGCTGTGCCACACTATTACAGCCTGATGGACTTTAAAGACTGGCCCAGGCCTGTACTTAGGGGAATGTAATGCCTTTTTGCAGCAGCAGTACTTTGTGTGTGGAGCAACAATACCTAGAGATGTAGATTTGCAAACATAATCTACTGAAGTTTTTTACTTTTTTCAGTTGTGTTTCAAGTTATGTGCTCATGTAGCTGCTATCGGGTGTGCAATCAAAATGTTTTGTCTTTAAAAAAAAAAAAAGTATCAGAATTTTCAATTTTGGAGTTTGATAATTTATCATGAAGGTTGTATTTACATCTTTTGTTTACCCTCTCCAGAGAATCTGGTACACTGATACTTGAAGAAAGAATTGAGAAAGAAGTTATGGAGATTTCTTGAATGTTTAAAAGTGTATAGACAATTAATCGCTAATTATTATCATAACCCAATATCTATATATGTGCAGTCCTGTATGTGAAAGCCCTAGTAAATCTGGATCTTATTTAAGATGT
This sequence comes from Chaunax sp. Z400, assembly GCA_037577475.1. Lineage (NCBI taxonomy): Eukaryota > Metazoa > Chordata > Actinopteri > Lophiiformes > Chaunacidae > Chaunax > Chaunax sp. Z400. The sequence goes on along the minus strand of CM075196.1, from coordinate 15,308,684 downwards.
TTTATTTATTTAAGATGTTTATCCAAATCAGCAATACAGTATTATGCAGTCACCTCAGTATCTCAGAGAGAGATGAAGAATCGTGCAATGAGAGGCCTCGTGTTGACATAAACAAGAGGCTTACATAACACCATCCACCTGTTTTTATTATCACATGTTAAGCTTGCAAAACGGGAACTGATGCCTTCATATGAATAACCATACAAGTCTATTCTGTGATAAGTTTTTTTTGGGGGGGGGGGTTGTGAATGTTATACTCTGCCTGAAACTACACAGTATCTCCACAGTCTTAACATATGAATGTTCACAAAAGTTAAATATAGATAGATGTTTGAAATTGTTTGGAAACTTAACATTGACTTATATGGTTCTTCAGAATAAGCTTTCATTTCCACTCATTGTTTCTTTTTGCCTGCATCCATACTAATACAGGCAGTGGTTTGAACTTCTGGGAAAAGTTGATTCAAGATGTCAGAGCAGGATAACCGTTGAATGGTGCAAAGCTACTGGACAAACTCCAGTTGGTTTGACGTTGTGATTGTGTAAAGGTTGTAACAAACCAGTGTACATAAGTGTAGTTTGAACTGAAAACCGTTAGATCTGCAGTAGATGGTGTCAAGTGTCAAGTCAGGTGTTCGCCATTGAAATCAACATGTGTCTTCATTCTCTGAGTCAGTGGTAAATAGGCAGTGCTGCAGAATATATCTAGTTAGTTGAGTTGGAGGCAGCAGAAGTAGCTAAAAACTGGTGGGTGGTAACCAGTGATAAAAGGCCGTCGTCTTTGTGTGATCAGGACAATGAGTAAATGACTGCGAAGAAGGCAGAGAGAGTGAACATACAACCCTAATTCCAAAAAAGTAGACAGTAAGTAAAATGTCAATAAAAACAGAATGAAATGATTTGCAAATTCCTTTTAACCTAAATACAATTGAATACAGTGCAAAGACAAGACATTAAATTATTGTTTTTTATAAATATAGGCTCATTCTAAGTTTGATGCCTGCAACACAGAGTTGTTTGCCATCATGTTACATCACCTTTTAACAATACTCAGTAAGCGTTTGGGTAGGGAGGACACTAATTGTTGAAGTTTTGAAAGAGGAATTCTGTCCCACTCTTGCTTGATATACGACTTTAGTTGCTCAACAGTCCGAGGTCTCCGTTCTTGTATTTGGCACTTCATTATGAGCCCCACATTTTCAATGGGGGACAGGTCTAGACTGCAGGCAGGTTAGTCTAGTACCCTTGAGTCATGCTGTTGTAAAGCATGCAGAATGTTGCTGCATTGTCTTGGAATCAGCAGAGTCGCCCCTGAGAAAGATGTCATCTGGATGGCGTCATATGTTGTTCCAAAACCTGTATATACCTCTCAACGTTAATGGTGCCTTCACAGATGTGCAAGTTACCCATGCCATGGGCACTAACACACCCCCCATACCATCACAGATGCCGGCTTTTGAGCTTAGTGCTGGTAACAATCTGCATGGTTCTTTCCCTCTTTAGCCCGGAGTACACAACATCCATGATTTCCAAAAAACTATTTGAAACGTGGCCTCGTCAGACCAAAAGACACTTTTCCACTTCACTGTTCGTCTCAGATGAGTTCAGGTCCACAGGAGTCATCGGTATTTCTGGATGTTGTTTAGATGACTTGTGTTTTGCATGGCAGAGTCTAAACTTGTATTTATAAATGCATCACCAAACTGCATTTACTGACAGTGGTTTTCCAAAGTGTTCCTGAGCCCATGTAGTCATACGCGTCATAGAATCATGTTGGTTTTTATGTGGTACCGACTGAGAGATCAAAGGTCGCGGGCGTTCAGTGTTAATTTCCGTAACTTGCTCCTGACGTGCAAAGAGTTTTCCAGATTCTGTGAATCTTTTAATGATACTGATAAGACATTATGGACTGTAGTTGGTGAAATCCTCAAATTCCTTGCATTGGCTCGTTGAGAAACATTGTTCTTATTCTGTTGGACTATTTCGCCACTCAGATTTTCTCAAAGTGGTGAGCCTCTCATCTTTGCTTATGAGTGAGCCTTTTGAGGATGCCCCTTTCATACCTGTGGAATGATCCAGTCAGGTTGTTTTTTTTGCATTTCAAAATTTTCTTTTCTTTTGTTCTTTTGTTGCCCTTGTCTCAAATGTTTTAGACTCAATCAGGTCAATTAGGTAAAGCTTTAGATATTAGTTTGGATCTGTAATTTAGATATTCTGTAGTGTCTTTGTGCTGTTCTCAATTGAAATGAATGTTAAAAAGGATTAGGACATGATCACATGTATTATTAGTGTTTAACAGAGCGTCCCAACATTTTTGGAATCAGGTTTGTAAACAGCAGCATCATAACTCATCGTTTGTCATTCTAACATCAACAGTTACACAAACACACACATTGTCATACATGCACAGAATGCCTTACAGTCTGTGAACCATGCAAGAAAAAAACACTTTACAGTAGTTCATAAGTTTCACTGCAACTACAGGACCTAGCCAATACAGTAGTTTGAGTTTTATTCCATATTGAAGAGTACAACCTGCCCCTCTGCAGCTGTGGTTTTCTTACAAACTGGGGCACAGTGATTCATGACGAGGGGAAACTCCAGGCCTTCAGGAGAAGGAAAGATTCACATCCAAACACAACTATATACACATGTTTGTGCACACATGCTCATGGTCACCACCCCTCTACAGAATATGGACTATCAGATGCTGTTTGTTTAGCATGTTCTACTGCTGAGCAATGTTAGGACGTTCTTTTGTACAAAGTACAAGTAAACTTACAATTCTTGTATTTTATTTTTCTATAATTTCCAAAGAGATGTTGTAGATCTTGCACACTGTAAGAGGCAGTTACAGCGAATATTTATTTGCAAATAAAGATGAACAGTTCTGGTGGTCGAATGCTTGTTTTAATTTGTTCTGATTTGGAATTTGGGCGAGCAAAGAAAATGAAAGAAGAATTGAAAAAAAAAACAGAAATAAGGCTATCTTATATCTTTGAGGTTGTGAAATGTTTTCATGCTTAATTTAAGGAGAAACCACTAATCCTGCCTCTGCTGAGGAAACCTCACAGTATACATCAGACGTTTACCGTTTCTTCAACCTTGCAACATGAAGTCGTACCTTACAGTCTATGAGTCGTACGCATCGCTGATAACCAAAAGATGGAGCTGTTGGACAACTGACCAGCTCCAGACCTGTCATTAGACAAATTCCAAGTGATTACCTGCAGTCATTATTATGAGCATGGAATCTTAAATATATAGCTTCTGAACAAGATAGGCCTACTGTATGTATTTTTTTAGTTTGCCACATCTCTTCTTTAAAACACATCATATACTTACATTTCCATTTTCATAATATGTCCATATACACGTATGAGTTTATAGTGACCAGATTTTACGACATCAATCACCTCTTTCTTCCTATTTTACCTGTGATTTGCAGCTATAATAGAACACTGTCACAGATTGCTTGAATTATTGTAAACTACAACACTGACACTGTTGCGGTAAGGTGGAGGGATGGTTGTGGAAACCTTCACACTCCACGATCAGGTTACCATGGTTCACAAAGCTTAATTCGCCCTAATAGGATTGTCAAAAGCTGGAATGCCCCGACGCATCTCAGCTCAGAGCAAATACCGGTAACACACTATTCACAGCTATGTTTATCTTTATTTGCCTCCATGATCGTTTGCTAATTTAGTATATCTACTTTCAGTTTGGTTATTTATGGGATGGTGGGTTAAATTTGAATGGTGTAGCATCAATCAGGACTAATGGGGCTGTTAGATAGATTGACGGGCTGGCTGGGCCTGAGGAAGAAAGAGGTCAACGTTTTGTGTTTGGGACTGGACAACAGCGGCAAAACTACCATCATCAACCAACTCAAACCTTCTAATGTAAGTACATGAAGTTAGGCCTTATTATTATAGTGTTTGATACTTTGTTAGAAATGTTACTGACACATTTAGAGCCGATTGTGTATCGTGTACAGTGCTGGCAGATTGCTACACAAACTGGTTTTACATCGATGAGAAATAATTGGAGAAGGCCTTTTGAGAATCTCTATTTCGCTGCAATCATTCACTGATTGCTTGTTTTCAGCATTCGAATCATGTAGGCCCATTTTCAGAAGATTGGAAACATGTTAGTCAGGTAAAGCCCGTATCATACTCTCCTTTTTCTATTTCCTTGTTGACATACTTTTGCCATTACTTGTCTGTTTTTGTGTGTTTGTGTTTTGTATGTGTGTCTGTGGGTGCATGCAGATGCAGACGCAAGAAATAGTACCAACAATTGGCTTCAACATTGAGAAGTTCAAGAGCTCAAGGTAGACACTATGGGCATTTATAATGTGCATTTAATGGTTTCTGACCAGCAAGTTAAAAGCTGACCAGTAAGAATCATGTTAAGCTGTTTTCTCTCTCTCTCTCTCTCTCTCTCTCTCTCTCTCTCTCCCTCTCTCTGCATGCAGCCTGTCTTTTACAGTCTTTGATATGTCTGGGCAGGGCAGATATAGAAACCTATGGGAGCATTACTACAAGTAAAAAGACATCGCTCATGAAATACAATACCAAAACATGTTACGGTGGTATGACTCTGTCTTATAACTCCTCTTGTCCTCCTCAGAGAAAGCCATGCCATCATATTTGTCATTGACAGCGGTGATAAACTGAGAACGGTTGTTGCCAAAGAGGAACTAGACATTCTTCTCAGTCACAAAGGTAGAAAATGTCCGCAACACTGCTCTACACCTACGACACAGTATGGATGCTGTTTACAGTCATTCCAGTTAAAAGAGTGATTCACGTGGGCTTTATAAAAAACACTAGCGGTCATGGTTCAAGGTTCATATTTGTGAAATCTGTGAAATAACATTTCCATGTGATTGGTATTAGTATTACTATTACTATACTATTACTACTGTTATTACTATATACTACTATAGTATTATTATTAGCTACAGTAAGTCCTGCTTGTTGTTGTCCACCTTCATGGCACATTGGATAATATGGTACAACTTTCAATTTCCAAAGTTTTGTTACTTCTGCCAAGGAGGTTATATTTTTGTCAGTGATGATTTGTTTGCTTGTTTGTTTGTGTGTCTGTTAGCAGGATACAGATACATTTTGGAGAGGTAGGATATGGCCATATTAGATTTTGGTGGAGATACAGATCTTCATCCAGATCCAGATTTTCTTCTTTTTTTTTAAACGATTATTTACCATTGTGGGATAGCAGTGATTTTTGCTTCAAACTTCCTGGATAATGCCTACAATGCTTGGACAAAAAATACACAATCACATCCCCAGAAGATATACCACAAAGTAAAGTCTGATATTGTCCAAGTAAAATTCCTGATTTGGTGATCCAGAATGTTTAATTTTTTGGACTCAAAGAAAATTCACGACACTGTGCTGATTCAATAAGGTGTCAAATTTGATGTATCTTCAAAAGTTACTGATCTAGACCCTGAAGAAAAAAGCCATTACTAAAATCTCATATTTCTTGAATGACTATCAAACTAATAATGATAATGTGATTTCAGAGTCTAGGGGTAGGTTTTAATAGCCAAGGAGTCGTATTATGAGGGTCAAACTATCATGGTACAATTGATTTTAGGTGCAATGACATAATGGGGAAACTCAGCTGCCTTGCCTGATGTTTGGGTTCTCTGAGTGTCATCTAATTTTAAGATAAAGCCACCCCCCATAAACACATAATATATTTAACTCCTTATTGGATAAATGTTGCATAAAAGAAAAAGAATCTTTTGAGAAGATTTTTATCTTACTGGTCGTCACGTCTGTCTTATTATCCAGATATCCGCTGCAAAAAGATACCGATACTGTTCTTTGCTAACAAGATGGATCTGCGGGATGCCATGCCTTCTATCGAGGTCTCACAGACGCTGTGTTTGGAGAAGATCACAGACAAACCCTGGCACATCTGGTAAAATATTTCTCAAAATCGATTTCACACTGCCAGTCCGAACCAATATTTACAGAAGTTTATTATTTCTTCGATGTCTGTGACCCCTCGCTTCACTCTGATGAAGCATCTCTAAGTAAAAGCAGAGGTTTACTACCTCCAGAGACATTGAGTAGTTTGTGACTCACTGGTTTTAAATCGTCTTGAAAATCATGCACTTGGATTACATTGTCTGACAGTCAAACTCTGTCACATCCCCATCTGCTACATTTTGTGCTTCCAGAATTACAGCTTAAAGACTTAAACAGAGACAATAAACAGTGACTGACCAGGCTTGTTTATTCACTGGTAACTTCCTGGGTTTGTTCCCAAAGACATTCGGTATTTTCCATGGCGCAGGTTAATCATTATTTGGAGGCACAGCAACAAGCAGTTATTCAAAAGCCATGGCTCCTTTTTACAGGCGTGTTTTCCACCCTGTTTACCATTAGACAGATGGAGGGAAGGTGGATTAAGAGCTGGACAGCTTTAAACATCCAGGATCCAAGAAAAGTCATGAGAAAGTGAATGTGTGCCACAAGGAGATTAACTCCTCCATATCTCCTTGTTGTTTTTAGTGCCAGCAATGCCATCAAAGGAGAGGGTCTGAAGGAAGGGTTGGACTGGCTACAAGGTAAACTGTCTGTTCAGTAAATGTAATAAAACTGCCACACAGGGCTACAAAGCCATGTTCAATGTTGCTCAGAATTTCACTATCAATATCAAAATGCTGTGCATCCCTGTCTACTAACTTTATCAAGGTCTAGATTATTATATTACTAACATTATATATTATATTTTGGTCAATTTGGCCAAATTTGTTAGCACAAGCATGAGGAGATATTGGTGCATGTCTTTATTTAGACTGATATGCCTACATGACTGAGTAAATTGCCTTCACAGATTGTTGTGTTCATATTAATTACCCATATTATAATTTTTTTTAAACTTTAAGTGTTGAAACTAATAAAAAACTAAATTCAAATTAAATATTTTAATCAATAAAACCTCAGTTTAAATGAGCAAAAATGAAATAAAACTATAAACTAAAGAAAAATACAAAATTATTATAACTGATAATTAAGAAATGTCTTTCTTATACCCACAGAACAATTTCGACAGTAAGTATCATCATGCATGTATGTGAATTGTAAAAGTGACTGTGGTGGTAGGTTTGATCTGAGTTTCTCTCTGGGTGGGATTTTAGTCACAGGAAGCTAAATTAACAATCCCAAAAACATTAATTAATGACTATAATTAACAGGAGAGACAAAAAAAACATATAATGCAGGATTAAAAATCACTCATCCAAAGGAATCCCATCCAAATGAGGTTTTTGTGTGGTATATACGGTAAATCAATGTTTGTTATGCCCCTAATGTCCAATATGAATGTAAAGCTTGTATGCTGTGCATATTGCTTTATGTTACTACCCATGGTGCACACTGATAAACAGATTCCACATATATCTATGTATTTGTTTCCTACCAGATCTTATCAAAATAATGAACAAATGAATGACTGAAATTCCTGTGACTGTGGACGTGATGTGGGCCCTGGTAACTGGATCTCATTCATCACTGGAGTATTCATCACATTTCATGTTGTAGGCCTTACACCTGTCAAATATCATGATAAAAATAACTAGTACTTCCAAAGCTTTTTGACATCATGTTCTCTGAGAAAATATATTCTGCTAATAATATAATTTGAATAAGACTACTGTAATGTGAATATTTAAAGCAGCCAATATTTAGCTAAATGTTATGTGTAACAACTGATATAAATGTGAATAGTCTGAAACTCAAAATATCCATGACATAAATTTCTTAAACATTTAAATATTTTAAATTGAAGCTGCTTCTTTTTTATTCCATGACATGTTTTAACTTATTTCATCAACTGCTCTATATTTGAAAATGCTGTCACTGCTGCTATATGTACTACCTGGAGGAAAATAAAAGCTTGTTATTTGCTGAATACATGCAGTGTGTCTGTTTTTGTAAGAGGGCAGCCACATAATGCTGCTGACAACATAAAACAATATTTAAGAGAAGACAAAATACAATTTGAAAATACCAATTTAATAAACCATACAAAATCAATCATTGTGTCACAACGTACTTTAATTATGGTTTAATGTGAATAAATAGTGTCAATAAAAATTCTGTTAATGAATAAATATTAAATACAATTTATAAAACATGAAACGTGTTTAAGAACGAGATTTTAAAACAATGGCAGAAATATAAAACTAGTATAAATGACCATGCTTTATGGCAAAAACAGCCAACAAATATATATTTGTTTTTTAGCATACAGTGAACTGTCAACACAATTCATCCTCAGACAACACTCCCCATGCTGAGGTCTGTCTTCACCTCCTATTCAATCTTACCATCATTGAGTGGGTCCATCACTCTCTTTGGTTCAATTCTCTTGTTAATCCCCTTCATTATTGGTGTGTATTTCTTAACAAGTCACCATACGAAGCTCCACTTCTTGTCATTTTTAATCTACATCATTCCTATATGTGGAGCATGTAGAGGAATCTAGCGTGAAAGTTAGCAATGGAGTTCAGGAGGATACACAAGTTCTGGAACGGCTCCCTGTCTTCATCCTGGTTCCCTGGAAACAGATGATATAGTTGCTTTTATATCACTTTTAGTCTGAGGTATTCTGTGAGGTACTCGGAGTTCTACTCTATGTAGGACAGTCAGCGGTTCCTGACCTGGAGTTACACGATAAATCTAAGAGTTAGCCATATGACAAACAAGATACAGAGGCAAAGATGGAGAAAAAGCATTTCTATTCATCTTTTCTGGCTTTTCTCTTGTCTACGTCATTTTAAGGTTAGTTAGTCCTCTAGTCCTCTTGCCGCATTCTGCCATTGTGTTACTTATGGATGGAATCGCAGTAAAAATAAATTATTCCTTTTTTCGCTGGAGAACCCCTGGAGACCCCTGAGGGTCTCTGAATCCTCTTTGAGAAGCAGTGATCTACACATATGATGTCATTCCCTTGTCTGTTTTGCTATTTCTCATTCAATCACTCATTATTTTAGCTTTCCCCACATTTCAATACTGTAGTTATTGTGTCTTCATTCTTTTATGAATGAATTATCACCATAATAAGATATTTTATAAGTTCTTGCAAAAAAAAATAATTTTCCCATGTTATCTATACCAACTTTAAACTTTAGACTAAAAGAGCTAAATGGAATGACATTCACAGTAGAAAAGCTGTCCTACCTGGTATAGAAGACTCAAAAATCTCCCTGATGACTTGTGAAAACGTGTTCTCCAGTTGTTGGATAAAGCTGTACTTTTCAGGACCTGTGCTGAACATTTTCAAGATGTGCTGCACCATCTTCACCGCCCAGGACATCTGGAAGCCGTCCTTCTCACATACCTAACAATGAAGACACACAAAAGAGAAAAGTCAATAAATGTGCCTTTTCACAAATTGTTTTCATAGCTTTAATAAGTGGAATAACTTTAATTGATAACATTAACAACTGTAAGCTCATGGTAATTTCATGGAGATGTGTCAGCTCCAAGGTTCTGAAGTCATGACTGTAATGAAGAAGGAAATCCAAGTGTATAGTAAAAATCAAGACAGGGGAAAACATTACATCAGATTGTTAACAGAGAAAAATATCATGACATGTTTGGTGATAAAATGACTCATCAAAATCAGCACCATGGACGGCACAAACGCCACTTCAAGCCAACAGATGATGGTAAATTGAGACTGTTGTACAAGAAGAGAGACCTGTCTGACCAATGTCCTTGTCCAATTTAACATGAATATATAATTTAACTGCATCGGATCAAATCTAATCAGAGATGAAAGGTGACCAATATCTGATTCTCAATTAAAAACCAATAATGGCCAACATATCAGATTAAAGGTGGATGAAGATAACCTTAAAACCCGTTGATGATAAAAAATGTACCAGCATTCTCACCAGTATGATGTACACGATGAGTCTGGAGATCTCCGGTAGTCCGTTGACGGCCTTGCTGGCTAAAACATGGTAGCAGAAACTGCTGCCACACACCACCATGAGACGAGCCACATTCTCAATATGCCATGGCTGCGGAATGACTGGTGATGAGGAGGAGGAAAGACAACCAAGTGTGCAGTCAGTTAAAAGAGTTCCCCCTGTATCTTAGACTTATCACTGCTTATTACATGAGTTATCTGTCATAATATATGTGTCTATCTGCAGGTGTGTGACATGAAAATATTTCAGAATCACTTGAGTACGATACCAATGAGCTCCTCCAAGATTGTCAGCATTGAATGGTTGCACTGGTCATTGACTTCAGGTTTGGCGGCCATCAGACTGATGGCCCTGGCCAGGTCCCATAGAGCTGTGTAAGGCACCCCACTTTCCACCATATCCAGCCAACCGAGGGTGCCTGTATGTGGAGAGCAGCTCACTTACTGTGTCTTACTATACCACATTACAATTAAAAGAAAATACAGACAGCAAGCTGAACAGAAGGCAAAGCAAGTTTTCCAACACCAATATAAGCTACCCAGACCTTCTCCACCAGAATATGTTACTTCGTTTAGGTCTCATGAGACTCATCGTGTCTCTAATTGCTTTAACCACTGAGCATTTGTTGTTGTTCAAACCAATTGCCTTCCATTGTCGAAGTCATTCAAAATTCAACATCTTTCAGTAAGAAACATTAATTATCAACCACAGCCTAGAGGTAGCACTCTTTTTTTTTCAGCGGTGAGAAATCTGGTACCTTAAACATTTAACAGTGCAGTCAAAGAGGATCACACTCTGATCATGAAGTAGCGGCGTAAACAATTCAAGAAAGGGTCATTGTCTAAATAAAAAAGTCAATTAAATATGTTTTCATAAAGTTAAGAGAAAAACACAAACCAAACTATAAATGATCTTAATTAACTGTAAGTATGAAAGTCATCTTACCCTCAGGCAGCAAAGGCCCATAAAGGATGAACAGTAAGTGTGCCTGGCTGACCATGGGCCAAGGCCTCAGGACTTGTGTAAGCCAGAAGTGGCTCTCCGGCTCGTTCGGCCACGGGTCCAACAGAACCTGGCGGCAGAAGAGACGAATCTGCACCTCGTGGTACCACCTCTCTCCTGAGTGCAGACCAATGAGGAAAGAAGCATGCTTTCTGTCTGATGCCTTTCAAGACTTTCACAAAGATCAACAGCAAAAGACCCAGAGACAGACAGAGGCAATAAAGTCAGTCACTTCCTCTTTACACCTCTACAATGCTAGGCTCACTTTCCTATCAGATTCACAATGAATGCACGCTGCTAAACCCGTTGCCATGACTCTTGCCCAGGAGCACTGACATAAACAGCTTAGATACAATGAACACCTCACTACTTTTCACGATTGTATTATTTTTATGCATTGCACTTATCCCATCGGAATGAATTTGAAAGATGTAGTAATTGCATAAAAAATGCCACACATTTAACAGAAATACTAATGTCCCATCTGACAGACCGTCCTCCATACTACACTTCTACTTGGCTGTTCTGTATTCAGCAAGTTTTCACCTCCAGACACTGAGACACACACCTGGCTTTCCAGTAACAGCTGCCTCAACTTTTTGCGGCAGGTTTGTAAGGTCACACAGGTAGTTGAACACTCTGTGGCATTCCAGCTCATCCCAACCAGCGATCAGTGTCTGTAAAGTATTCAAAAAGAACATACCTAAACATTGGATAACAAAAAAGATTCGCATTTCTCTGCAAAAATATTTCTAGGTACTTGGATGGGACACAAAGGTGAGGTTAGAATAGCGATCGGGTGCAAGAGAGTTTGTAGTTTCAATTTCCTGTCTTGGATGTTTATGAGGCCCTCACCTGGAGGAAGACTCCATAGATGGAAAAGCCATTGCAGTCTTGTGAAAGACACTGGTCCATCGTGAAGCAGGGAATCTGAAACAGATCAGTGGGACAACTTTATTTAATTTGCCTTACTTGGAAATTCAAATTTGACAACAATTAAGACATCACAATATTTTGTTCCTCTCCTTTTCTTACCTGTGAAACCTTGGTGAAGACAAACTTTAACCTTTCCTTTGTTGGTAGCAACAGGGTACATCTCTTGAACAACAAACCTGAGACATGAACACAAAAGTACATTGTCAAATAAAAAATGACCAATTCTGCTCTTCCCTTTCCCTTCACTTAACAGGACAGCTTCTCCTTATACTCTGTGATGATCACGATGTTAAATGCTAGGAAGGCTTTCACTAATATGCCTACCACAGACCGACAGTTTGTTAGTGATACATTTGCCAGATGCAGTCTAAGGACACAAAATTAAATATTCTGTAAAAATTGAAATTGTCACTTACAGTCAGTGTATGAACTATAACTCATCTGCAGTTGTTTATGCACAGACCCACTTACCCAGGTCTCTGTAGTGTTCAATAGTGGATCTCTCTTCAAGGCAGGTCGAGGGGTGAAAGCTTTCAAAGATCATTTTTTTCTTCCAGGCTAGGGTGGAGATGTAGTCCATAACATATCCATTGATTTCCTTGGACACCATGCTGTAGACACTGATTTCCAGCACTGACAAACACACATTTTCATTCACTAAATCCTCTATGTATCTAAATTAACATTTGATACTGCAATATTGATCTATTATTTCTCTATTTTGATATTTTGTCTGATTTGAAGTCCAAGATAATATTTTTAAAAATATCAATTTAACATTAGTGCTAGTGAAGCATGGTTGACTTAATTAAATGTTCTGAAAGTGTCCTAAAAGTAGTGGTTATTTTGAAGAGATTGATATAGTTGTTGGTACAAAAATACAAAAACAGTTTGGTATATAGAAGTCTTGCAAAGCCAAACTTATCTCCACACGTTGTCTTAGTACTGTGTAGATACAAAGTGTATATGATAAGCAAATCACAATACTCTTAACATATTGCATTTATAGATATCAAATGACAATATATGCTATTATGTTTAATATGTGTATAAACTTTTAGTTTAAAAAATATCCAATATGTACAATAGTGGTAAATACTAAATAAACACTGTACAAAATATCAGATACTTACCATATTCATTCCTTTAATGTTTAATCTTTCCTGCATTTTTTGCACTTCTGATTCGAATCTAATTTATTTCATTATCCTTGTACTTGTACTCTATATATGCAAACACAATAACGTTAAAACTATTCTAAAGAAAATCAGATCTGCAGGGACTGACTCAGGAAATTACATAAATGAAAGAATATACTAAAATACTAATACTACATATATAGTAATACTACTATACTACAGTCTCTTAACAATGACAAGCCTCTATATGTAATGTAATTTCATTAAGTGTGTAGACAAGGTGTGCAGTTTTTTCCAATTGTCTTTGAACTATGACATAATCTGACTCACTGGTTACAATAAAAAAAGCAACTTTTCATTCATAAGTTTGGTGGCATTTTATTTAAATGTACAGTTTAATTTGTTGAATGCGGTTTCAATAACTCTCTGAGGGACGTGTTTTTATCATTGTGCTGTTATATTGAATGACTATTTACACCTACCAGACAGTTTATCCAGGATCTTGTCGAACACCTCCGTCGGGAGCCTGTGGAAGCTGACGCCGGTGTTGCACTGGCTGCGGGTCACGATGGACCTCTCTGGATGCGGCCGATGGTGAGCCCTCTTGGATCGCTTGGACTTGCCTGTGAATGTGCTCTTCCGAACATTTCTGGAGGCTTTCCCTGCCATTACCACTGCCCCTGAATTGGTTGTATTAAAAAAAGATAAGACAATTCAACTTTAAACTCTTTAAAAAAAAATAACTAAACAAGCGTTAGCTACAAGTCGCACTGTCATTGTATGAGAGTAAAGTATGCTATAGCTAACCTAGCTAACATAGCCGGCTACACTCTCCACAATCTGGCTAATTAGTTGTGACTCGATTAATTTTAAAATTAGAGACATAAAATAGGAATACAATCTGTTATAGCAATATAGTATCTTACCAATATATTTCACGTTATGCTAATAATGTCGATAGGCAGTCGCCAATGGCAGATATTTAAGTTTTAAAAGCGAAGTCTGCAGCTGTCTAGTTGTCTTTTATGACACTCGGCAACGGCGCGAAATAAATACAAAATAAGTAAACCGAAGGCTCCAAGTGAACAAGTACAGTATATCACCCTCGTTTGTTTGCACAAAGCAGAAAATATTCAAATACGTATCTGCACTGTGTTAAGTAATCAACATGTCTCTAAAGTAATAACATTAAAAGTAAAGAGGTACAGTTTGAAGCAGCATTATTCAAGTCTTATTGTATGGTTATATATATATATATATAATTACTAGATAGCAAAAAAAGAGCAATTTATATATCCCAATGCAGTACATTAAGTCTTTTTCCCCAAATATGACACAAAATGTTACTTTTACTGACTACAGCAGACTCAAAATGATTCAACCTCTTAATGACGAGCGTCTCGGGTACAAAATCTCGGTAAAGCTAGCCATCATTCGGGTTTTCTAGTGCGACTTTCAGTGCACTTCAGGTACAGGTGCTGGAAGCGGCCAAAATTGATGTGCAACGACTTTGTGAAAGTAGTTTAGAACCCAATATATTAGCCTATATTAAACATTAGAAAAAAATATTAGATAGATTACAATTATAAGTAGTAGCATTCAAACGCTCAGAAAAAACTTTCCTTTATAGGTTTGCTGAAAATTTCAATGGATTCTTGTTCAGATTGACCCTGACTATTACCATGGGAAATTTCAAGTCATTTTAAAGTACAGTTTTGGGAAAAAATAATGCCAAAATCACCCCCCAGTCAAAATACACACTATCACGTGAATCATTTCTTCATATTCAAATGCGCATATCAAGTCAGGTAAGGTCAAGTAACACAACACACAATAATATTTAATGAGCTCCAAGGAAATAGTTTAAAAACATTGATAATCATTTGCTAAGTAAGGTTTAACTTTAAGCTGTCATATATACAGTTGTATTTTCTCATTATGTTGAATAATGTATTAATAAAAGTACAGACATTTTAACTTTTTCCTTTTTTGCATTTTCTCTCTGGTGTTTTAGTGGATATGGTATTGTACCAGGAGGTTTTTCTTCTCAAATATCGAATAGTAATTCAGCAGCTACAGATTTATCTTGCACCATAAATTACCTATTGCCTACCGAGTTACCTAAAGAAGCTCTATGCTGCCCCTGCACAGGCATTTTCAGTTGTTTTTGCTGACTAATGACAACTCTCATCTTTGTCTTTAGTATTAGTTAATAAAGTTTTGTGTCCTCACAGCTCCCCTTATCGCTTCTCCTGAGCTGAACCTGACCTTAGGACTAATCAGCCAGAATGAACAAAGCACATGTTTGTGGGTGTGCAGGGCCTTTAAGAAATGCGAGCTTGCACTACGGCTTGAGAATGTTGTGTGTATTTGCATAACATAAATTGTTGAAAAGGTATGTGTAGTGCATAAAAGAGAACAGGCTCTAAGATGCCTGGAGACATATTACCCTCCATCACTGTGCACAACAAACCAGCGATGCTCAGCTGCTAATCACAGGATTATTCTGCTTAACTAAGACTATTAAGTGTTCCACATTCAAATGGCGTCTCCCACAGGCAGACGCTGAAGAAGATCATCCCTTCACTAAAGAGCTCTGATGAATACAACACAAGGGACCCAGGGGACAGGCCGAGTAAAAACCCTTTTGTACCAACAGGATGTCACAGTAGGTTACACTTGAGGCACAGAGGGATAGAGAGATGGTAGTTTTTTAATTGCGGTTAATGAATAAGAATACTTGTGTACAGTTTACTAGCTGATTTCCTGATAAATGTATTGATTGTTTACATTCACTCTTTTCATTTGATTGTCTGTTATTCATTCACAGACACGCGGAGATGCAGAGGGCAGGAATATTTAGACAAAAACATCACATCCAGTGAGGACGATATCTCTTCTGTCCACCTTTGACTGGCAACATTGCTCTTGCCTTCGTGTCCACAGTTGACATCGGCTCTGTCTGTCTGGACCGTCACGCCAGAGTGTGACTGTCTCTCATGTCATCTCTGAGACGATGCTCCTGACAGGGACAATGCTGCTGCTGAGAATGATAATATCTAACACTGGCCAGTCACACTGACATTTGACAATCCTGCAGGACAGACCTTCAGCAGAGACAGAAGGAGCTGGTCAGAGTGGAATCAATGCCAATGGTTCTGTTTATCTGGAAGTGTACCGCCTGGACACTCCTGACCACGCCTGTAACCCTTGTGTAATCTCGGTGAGTATTCAATGTGGGGAGCTTTAATGAAATAGGAATGTGTGACAAATTAAGCAGCATCTATGTGCAGTATTTCATAGTGCAGATATACTGGCAAGTGACAAGACATTATGAATATTCAATTGGATTTGCTGTTGGCTGCTTTGAGGGCAAACTAGCGTGAAATAAGATGCACGTTCAAGCCGACTTAACAGCCTCTCGTTCTCTGAGGAAGTCAACACAATGGGCTGGTATGAGCACAGTTTGGTTTATTTGCTTTCAGACTTCCTCTCATTATCTGGATTCCTTTCAACCGAGAACAGCTTGTTCAAAACAGTGTTAAAGAAAAGTAAATGCTTAACTACCCACAAGTCTCACATTTTGTTGTTGTGAGGGATGGGCGGTTTTTAGCTATGGACAGTTCCTGGGCAGTTGGGAAACTGCTAGGTGACCTCGGGTTAGAGATTAAATTATACATAATATAATAGCTTTTATGAAGACATGAATCACTACTAAGCCATATGGGTGGTAGTGATGGGGGCCAATCAAGCAGAAGTGCTCTGTCATCAAGTCATTCCGTCCCACTCTCTCTCTCTCTCTCTCTCTCTCTCTTTCTCTCTCTCTCTCTCTCTCTCTCTCTCTCTCTCTCTCTCTCTCAGAGTTGTGACAAATGTTCAAAGTTAGTGGTTTATAACAGTACTGTCAGCATGGGTGGTTTTTGTAAATGTGTAATCTCCCTCTCTCTTTCTCTCACTCCTTTCCTGAGGGGTGGCGGGGAGCTTAACAAATAGACTGCTGTAGTTTGCCCTCCAGAGGAGAGCGTCTAGCAGGTGAAGCTGAACGCTGCTCTCATTAGTTACAGACGCCGTCACCTGCCACTCACCAGAGACTGACGCCAGCTATTTCTACATATAGACACTTGAGGAATGACTAAGACTCCGTGACTGGATGTAAGCTCAGTGGAATTTACTGTACTGTTGGGGACCATGCAGAAAACAGGAGCAATCCAAACTCATCTTCAGCCTTGGGGCGACTGTAGTTCTGCTCTTGAAGTGTTTCTTTTTATGTGACGATATATTCTGTCTGTCTGTTTTCCTTTATTGTCTTATCTATGGATCCAATGTGTATTTGGTCGCGTTAGTGAAATGTGAGACAACCAAGCTAAACTTTGTACTTTGCAGTTTGAGCATCTGTCCGATTGGGTAAATCATGGCCAGCATGGCGGTTCAACTCCTTGGCTTCTTCTTGGGGCTGTTAGGGTTTGCTGGAACTCTAGTTGCAACTCTGCTCCCCCACTGGCGCAGCACAGCCTACGTGGGCTCCAACATCATCACAACCACCGCTTACATGAAAGGCCTGTGGATGGAGTGTGTATGGCACAGCACTGGCATTTACCAATGTGAGCTTTACAGATCGCTGCTCGCTCTGCCGCGTGACCTGCAGGTACAACATATTCACATTTAAAGTTTGTTATGCAGAACCTTATTACGAGAAGACCACAATTTAATTACCAGTGTCATGCCTTTTCATAATCTCCAGGCAAAAATGTCTGACTTGCTCTTATTGCGGCATCACAAATCTGCTGCTTTTCTTTGTTTTATGTTGTAAACTAAACTAAAATATAAGGATTTATTCTGATGTCAGAGGAAACAAGAAATTTTAACTTGTTGAACTATTTTGTTTGACTTACTCTGTAAAGTCCTTGAAAGGCATTATACAAATTGAAGTTATTATTATTATTATTATTATTATTATTGACTGGTTTGTTTTGTTTGATTGAACTATTCTCTGATATTTTAAAAGACAAAACAGTTAATTGATAAATTGATATCCCTTAAGATGGATAGATTCTGTGGATGTCGTTTAACTTCAGACCAACCGGAAGAAGACCAATCATTTTCTTCATCTTACAAATTTAAATTCATAAACCATAAAATAACTCTTGATTAATTCAATTCTGTACACTCAGTGATTTTGTTGCTCCTTGCTCTGGTATTGACCAATCGACCAACAAGATCAAAAGGGGCTACTGAGAGCTAATGCTAGCAAATGTTACTTTGGTTCTTATATCTTTTTGTTGACTTTATGATTCTCGTGGACTGAGGATTTTAGCATTATCCTGTCAGTACTTATTTAATCACTTGTGGCCACATTAGTTGCTCTCCGGCAAAAGTTACATAACCTCACTGTAAGTGTAAACTGTTATATGAAAATGAGCTCAGGGTATATAATTAACTCATAATACAAAAACTGCTCACACTTTAAATCCACTTCAGGTGTTCTTGGCAGATCTGTTAAACCAGTGGATCGGTCCATTGTTTGCTGAATCATGGTTACAGTGCAGGATACAGTTTTCTAACCCGACAAGCTAGAATCCCAAGGTTAATGTGCTTGTTTGTTCTCCTCCACTTTAGGCTGCCCGGGCGCTCATGGTGCTCTCCTGCATCACGTCAATCCTGGCATCTCCGGTGTCTGTGATGGGGATGAAGTGTACCCGCTTTGCCCGGGGCTCATCGATCAAGTATCCGTTGGCGCTAAGTGGGGCGATTTGTTTTCTCTGTGCTGGTCTCCTCTGCCTGGTCACCGTGTCCTGGACCACCAACGATGTCATAATGGATTTCTACGACCCCTTCCTCCCCAGCGGGATGAAGTATGAGATCGGCCTGGCTGTGTATCTCGGGTACGCCTCGGCCTGCCTCAGCCTGACTGGAGGACTGGTGTTGTGCTGGAGCAGCAGTAGTGAAAGGTCCCGGAGCCCCTTCCATATGCAGAGGAATCAGCCATCATCACCTCCCCCTGCATTCAACCAGATATATCCTCCTGCTCCACGCTACAAGCCCCCTGAGGCCCTGAAAGGCAATCATGCTCCTTCACTTTACTCCCATTCCAGCAGTGGCTACATGCTCAATAACTATGTCTAAGACTGGCCGACACCATCACTACAGTGACGCAGGGACTGTTTCAAACACAAAAGATACTGCATAGACCAAAACTGTCAACTGGGACACTTATCCTACTTATTGTTTTATATCGTGTACTTTTAGCACCTCCACGTCCATAAAATGAGTTTAAAATCCACTTTTGGTCAAACAACAAATATCACAATTTGAGAAACTGCACAGGCTTTGCTCTAACTTTAAAATGGCGACATGTGAGAGCAAAACAAAAGTCTGAAACACGGTGTTGTGAGAGAGAACTGAGGACTGGAGCTCCCTGATCCACTGCTGTGTGCCTGTAGAACCAGAAGGTGGCAGGATTTTACAACAAATAGTCACAGAAGAGACTTCATTTAAAAACCTTCTACATTCCGTGCTGTATCATTCATGTTAATGGATGAGCAATTGCTGGGTCATTTCCTTATTGTAGCCTCATTTCTAGTTAGGAGTAACACTTTCTTTAAAGCCGCTTCAATTATACTTAAAGAAATTGATGTTATTGTCTCAGTATTCAATATTTTCACGGTAAAGACATTTTTTTTTAAAACAATGAATGTCAGTTTCTAATAATTTAAAGAAAGTCAAGTACTTTATAAAAGAGCTCTGATCAAATACCACTAAATAATAGCTGCATTTCGTGCTCAATCACTGGCCAGACTTACTGGGATACTGGGAAATGAGCCATTGTTAACAGTATTAGCTCAGTTCCACCTTTAGTTCTTTATCTATGGAAACATTTAGAATATTTTTTGTTCCTGATTCCTTTTCCTGAGACCACCTTATGGAGATTTGAGTAGGGTCTTAACAAAACCACTGGATGGCGACAAAGGTCTTTTGAGAAGGCAGCTCCTTTGCACTTCGAATTCCTTTTTATTCCTTTAGACTGCATAATGTGATAACTATGGAACAGGTTAGTTGATGAATGAATGGCACTAACATGGAGTCTGGTTTATTAGCCACATATGAGAAAGGAAGTATTCTTATCACTCATAGATGCTGAATGAGGCATTATTTATGACTCGTTTTGTCAGGTTTTACTGTCATAAAACTACCTGTAAGGCTGTGGACGTGTGTCTGAGCCTTATTTATTAGAAAACCTTCCAATTAGAGGTGAACTCTGTCTGGCAACCTGTCAGCCACATGGACACTTCATTAAAAGGATGTGTCACAATTCAAACAAGTCACTAATGTTATACTAGACATTTTAGTTCACAGCTTGCAGCTAGTTTATATTGCTGGTAAAGCTGGCAAAGCCCAAACAATGCCTTGTAAATCTGGAGACATGCTGGTTGTAAAAATGTTAATGGTGGGTATATAACTGTAATTAAAATGAATGCATGTACATTTTTGAAAAACAGCTGCAGACATATCACATAGAAGTGATGAAAGTTGAAGGTGTAATGAGACAGAAAGGGGTTCACGTCAAAGCAATGACAAATAAATGCAATAAATGTATAATGTTTCTGTTGTGGCCACTTTCACACTTCAGCTCCATGGACAGCGGTCCATGAAAATACACTTTCCACTGTTTCCAGTTGTGGTTTGATGGCAGGCTATCGAGGTAATTAAAACGAGTTGACGGCAATTCCTTGAGGTATTTAAGACTTTACTAGGGAACAGATCCCTTATTGGGGACTAAAAATTACCAAAATAATGTGTTGTGAGTCCTTCCAACTGCTGGACTCCATGTGGTTTGGGGGCCCTAGTGCACACATGTTCATAAAAACGTGATTTAAACAGTCCTTGAATGCCTCTGCGGTGGATAAAACATGACAAACTGACCCCTCAGATGTTATATTCCAGTGAAGAAAACAGGATTATGTGAAAGAAAGGACGTGAGACGTGTTTAACCATCAGTGCATCAAAACTTTCTGCCCATTAGTATTTATTTTAATTTTATTTTTTTCACCTCCTCTGAGTCACTGCTTCTTTCCTCCTGACATACATTTTTGCATAAATCGGTTTTGATGTTTTAATGCGAACACTTGGGAGCGGAGTGATGTTCCTTCATGCGCAAAGTGGATAATAAAATAAAAAAGTAATTCTGTGCCGGCCTACAACCTTAACATTCCCACTATACAGCCAGCGTTTACAGAATGACCGCAATGGTTTAATCGCAAAGCAAGCAGAGAACCAGCGCAAGATCATAAATCAGGTTTGAAGCGTATCCTGGCGAAGTAAACGTTTCACCCATTGCCAATATGATATTATGATATTGGAAAGCTTTTCCGTAGAGGTTGTGCGTCATGCCACTCTCTATTAAGTGCTATTTTCGTCCTGCCCGAGAAGACATTCATCCACCATCTACCCACCCCGACAGCACCCAATAAACCCACCACTCCTTTCCTTCTCCACACCTCCACCCTCTCTCCCCACCTCTCGCTCTTTCCCTCTCCCTCCTTCTCCTCTCGCCGGGCTTTGGTGACTTTAAAAAAAAAGACACGGGAGAATTGCGTTTCGTCGTTCAACAGGATATGTTTGTGGTAACATTTTCCCAACAAAATCGTCTTTAACACTTTAAAATCTTCTTTTGGGGGGCCCTGCTCCTGTAACCACCTCAGACCTTTACTGCAAAGGAAAGGTAAGATAATGACCTTTTCTAATATTTTCTTGTTTTACTATGTGTTGGCTGACCTTAACTGCATTTGACCACAGTGACAGGTGTTGATTTAAAGACAAATCAATAATGCAATACCGGTCTCCTGAAACCATGGTGTCAGCGCAACGGGGAGCTGAAACCCACAGGTTTGATTTTAGTGATGCAGCACATCAGAAATAAAACCCCACTGCATCTGTTTGATGTGTCTCTGATTAATGGATCGCAGTTCTTTGAAGGTGAGAATTGTTTTGAACACGTTAACGGACTTTTACGCACGATAGCACTACAGGGAAAAAACCCTGTCGGACCAAATGTTTTAAAATCTTATACTATAGAGTAGCCTGCAAGTTTGGTTGTTTTTGTTTGTTTGTTTTTTAAGATTTTATTGAAAATTAAAAGATATCAGCTTAGTACACTGGCAGAACGGTTGGATAAAGAGTTGTCTATAGTTAAATTGAGGCAGCAAGGCGCGTAAAACATCCAAACTGGACAAGTGTATCGAACATTATTGAACTCCTCTGATGGACACCATTATTTCGACTTTTGTTCTTGTTTGATTCACATCTTTTGATTTGTTGACACATGATTGAACGCCGGTTGTTCATCTGTCTTGGCTATGTGCGTCAGATGAACACACGAAGATAAATGGTCACGCTTCATAGCTCTTACCGAAAGCGTTCACATATCGTATTTTATGATGGCAGTAGGAAACCAGCACGAGCTGGTCTTTTGTCTACGAACTTAGCCTGTTGTGTTGGATCAAATATGTGATGTACAAGCAGTTTTGTACATTCCTGGTTACATTTAGTAGATGCAGGGACAGTTTTTAGTTTGAAATGTTGGTTAGAAATTAAGTTTATTTCTTCAAATTTTATTTGCAAAGAAACTGGAAATTATTTTTCTTATTTCAATTTGGTGAATTATAATGTCACGACTAGATACCAGCATTAAGCATGACTATGGTCAGTGGGTAGTAAACACGAAATTTGAATCGGACTGGAAACTGTCAGTTTTTAATACGCATGGTGTGTTCTCTCAAAACCTTGAACTGAAAAAACTAAATCTTGTAGCTTTTGTACAGTTAGCTAGCTTCAAAATGAAGTTTATGGATAATAGTGTTTTAAAGTTGATCGTAAGGTTAACAGTTTGGTGTGGGTTCCACGCAATGCGCACTGGAGCGATGTAATCACATTGTCTTTGCTCTTATTAGACCTGGTAAATAAAGTGCGTCGCAAGATGATGTGTCTGTAAAATATTATTCCAGTTCACAGTCAAACATACTGTAGTCCCGTAGTGTTTCTATTTTTCTTTCTTCAAGGTTCTCTCCATGAAATTCCAGTCCTCCGTGCGTAATAGCACCTGATCACGGCGGGAGGAAGCGGACAAAAGTAAGATGGCTATCCACGCCGAGGGTCTCGTGGCTATCGTGATTTTCTACGTCCTGATTTTGTTTGTGGGGATCTGGGCCGCGTGGAAGAACAAGAACTCCGGTGTTGGCAATGGCATGGACAGGAGCGAGAGCATCATGGTCGGGGGAAGGGACATCGGGTTGTTTGTTGGTGGATTCACAATGACCGGTGAGTTGGTCAGCTACGGGGAGTCTTTGATTTCTTTTGTTTGTTAAGTGATCAACACCACCCTTGTGTGCATTGTGTCACATTTGGATATAACATGAGGTCGGAAAAAGACGATAAAGCACACAAACTCCATCTTTTACGCACGGACAGGCTGTCGCCACTAACTCTATTTGCTACCATTTCAATATCACATCCATTACATTTCTCAGCACCAACTTCTAGAAGTAATAACTGATGCCTGAATAGTATTAAATATGCAGGCAAGACCAAACTAACACTCAAGACCAAACTAACACTTCATAGACAGAATTCCCTAAACTAAGACGATAAACGAATATTAGTCTACTTGCAGCATTCTTTAATTAGAATAAACTTATGCAGCATCATATGCGCCAAACTTCACAAAACTTAAAACCCTTCTTTTTTTTCAGCTACTTGGGTGGGTGGGGGCTACATCAATGGAACAGCAGAGTATGTCTACCTGCCAGACTACGGCCTGGCTTGGGCGCAGGCCCCCTTTGGATACGCTCTCAGCCTGGTAGTAGGTAAGAACATGTCTTTAAAAGCAAGGATGTGAACAGTGTAAAGAGCCAGTGAGAATGCAGGAGATGCTGCAAATTAAGACTTCTTAATGTATTTTAAGTCTTAAGTATCTTAAATTAAGTACTTCTTAAAGATCCATACCAGTATTTAGGTCGTAATGCAAGGATTGTTTGTTTTTTTACTAAATGTTTCTAATAATTTTACTAAATAAACTTTAAAGAAGTAATTTATTTTTGTAAATTTACAAAATTGTTGTATGGCAGTATAGTTGAGACTTTGCAACTCAATCTGTATGTACAACAAAAGCACAAAAGCACCTGATTATGATACACACTTCCACTTAGTGACATTATAAAATTCTATTTATTCAGGTATTGTAAAGAACCTCCTGAAACAGTCTCTTATACTATTTGTCTACCTTACTATAACGTGTGACATCATTCAGGAGGCCTTTTCTTTGCCAAGCCCATGCGTTCTCGTGGATACGTCACCATGCTGGATCCCTTCCAGCAGCTGTATGGGAAAAGGATGGGTGGACTCCTCTTCATACCCGCACTCATGGGGGAAATCTTCTGGTCTGCAGCCATTTTATCTGCCCTGGGTACGTGATTGTCAGACAGGATCATTTGTTAGAAATTTGCTTATATGTCTACAGCCATCATGAGCACCACTTGAAGTTAACTGTGAAATCCAGTGCACTTTTTCTTTGACTGTATCTGAAGAGCTGAATTTGTTGTCTTATAGGTGCCACTCTGAGTGTGATCGTGGATATAAACATCAACATGTCGGTGGTAATCTCAGCCCTGATAGCCATCTTTTACACACTTGTTGGGGGGCTCTACTCTGTGGCATACACAGATGTGGTCCAGCTCTTCTGTATCTTTGTGGGTTTGGTAAGTTTCAATGTCAGCATCTGCACAGTAAGGGTCTGTGGAGGTGACAATGAATTCCAACAATGGACAGACTTCAGTATTATTAAATACAGTAGGCTTTTATCAGTATAGTTCAGACTGAGTCGCCTCAAAAATGAAGCTGTAATTAGCCAACATTTTATTCTAATCTTAGAAGTGTTATTGACCAGCTTCTTTGTGTTGAATGTGGAACCTGGTTAAAATGCTGATAGAAGTGCATTTATTCTATATAAAAATGTTAGATTCTTCAGATTAGAGATGTAAAAAAAATGACAAAGTAGCTCAACAGGGTTTGGAGCCATCTCACCATAAATGCATCACAACTCTCTGCATGATGGTGCCCCATCACATATAGTATAGCTTGTTGATTTACATCTAAAGTCACTGTTCTATAATGTCCCTACTTTTAAAATGATTTAAAACATTTTGGAAAAAATATGTAGAAGGTCCAAGAGTCAACTTTGACCATGGAATTATATTTAAATCACAGAATGTCCACATAACAAGAATAAGATTTGCATTCTGATTCCCTCCTCTCTATCAGTGGATCAGCGTGCCTTTTGCCATGTCCAATCCTGCCGTGTTTGACATCAGTGTGTCAGCCAAGGAAGCAATCTACCAGTCACCTTGGCTGGGGAAGATTGAGCCTGGAGACAAATGGCTCTGGGCGGACAACTTCTGTCTGCTAGTAAGCCATATTTTTTTAATAGAAGATTCATCAAAAGCCAGTTTATTACTGTAAAGTAAATTGCATGCACATTTTCATTCTATTGTCAAGTGTTGCAGGCAGGTGGTTTAAGAGAAGCATTTAAGGTGCAGCCATTATAGGCAAAGATCATTTTGTTTAGTTTTTTTGTTTTTTTCAGAGGTGTAAATTTCAGAGCTGCGGTGGTCTAGCTGACTGCTATGCATTGGTTTGGTGTCTGTATTTACTATGGTGTTTCTGTTCCTAGATGTTGGGGGGGATTCCCTGGCAGGTCTATTTTCAACGGGTTCTTTCTGCCTCTTCAGCTACCTACGCCCAGGTCCTTTCCTTCCTTGCCGCCTTCGGCTGCCTGGTCATGGCCGTCCCCTCTGTCCTCATAGGAGCTATAGGGGCCTCCACTGGTAAATAAGCACACACACACACACACACACACACACACATATTGGGGCTTTGCCAGACTTTGGACCCCAGCACTCGATTCATGTTGGCCACTTTGATGTGGATGCTTTCAAAATATACCATATTCAAGGCTATCACTTGAGAACATGTGGAAGTTTATCCAAAAACAGTTTGGTTTGTAACATATGACAAATTCATAGTCCATCTGTATCAGCAATAAATCGTAACTGTCTAGCTATGAATAGCAACATGCTACTTATATTTAGGTTTCTTTAAACCTAATACTTGTACTAGATTTGATTATTTGTCATATATTATTTTGTAACACATATTAATACTAAATATTTTCATCAGGTTTTAAATATAAAACTATAGATTCATCTCTATTGTATGACTACAAATCACACAAAAATCACCAAGTTGCAATGTCACCGTATGTTCTTTTTTCTACACAAAGTTACATCCTGGATTGCAGCTCTTAAATCACAGATGAGCACAAACAAGTCAGACTGTGATTGGTAAATGATGTGCATACACACAGATACACACACATTGATTGACGCATTTAATGTCAACATCACAAGACAATAGGAATCTGATTCTTTATTTGAACTGGAGAGTGTAATCTGAGGGAACACAGTGCTCTCCTTTTTTTTTTTTAACTCCGGCAGCCTTTTTTTCCCCAGATGGGAAAATTCAGATGCATACAGTATCTGCAGAGTAAACAACATCAGTCAGATCTTGTCACAATGGAAAGAGAAATGAACCAGTGCCGATTTAGTAAATATTACATCTGAAGAGGAGCTAATTAATCTTGTCCGTCTGAAGCTATTTCATGTATAACAGGCGCCAATCAACCGATGAATATTCAGTGGAGAGAAAGTATGTACCTCTGGAGGATGGAGAGAGGGAAGAAAAAGTGGCATAGAAATACAAGGATGTCAGAGGGTTGAGAACAAATCTTTGTCCCACTACATGCTGGGATGGGACAACAGTATGTTGGAGAATTGGTGGAGTTTAATGTACTGTATATGAATTGCAACAGAACACCCTCACTATGGAGACAGAACGCCAAGTTACAAAGAGAGACACCCATGTTTCCCAGACAGTGAATCCTACCGGCTAATCCTCTGACCTTTCTTTGAGCGCTTTCATGAGGTGCACAATATGAATTTTGACTGAAATATTTCAGCAACTATTAGATGGATTACCATAAAATTTGGCAACAACAAAGCTGCGGTGGCAACAACAAAGAAGTGAATAAGATACATTTTCTATGGGTCTATACAAGCCCACTACCCAAAGGTTGATCCCCAGAAACGTCCCTAACACAGCAAAATAATAATCATAAAAAGAAGAAAATACAGGCACATGCAGGGTCACTACACATACTGCCACACACTTCTAGCGGTTTATATATGATGATTGAGAAACCCTTCAGCTATACACAATCATATTTTGACATTTTAATATTTTTGAAAATGTATGCACTCATAAAGCGGTTATGTTAACAGATTTGCGTATCATAGAAAAGTGTAGTATTGGCCTTGGCGGAGGTACAGTATGTGATCTCCGAGTGCCTTTAAAGTTGTCAAATGTTATCATGCTGCTATGCTAATCAATAATGGTGAACATGGTAGACATTATGCTGTCCCTGCAATACTGTCATTGCCAGCATTCCACTCAAAGCAACGCTGTGTACAGCTTCACAGAGCCGGTAGCATGGCTGCAGACTCTTGTTCAGTATTAACCTTTATGAAAAATAAAACAAACTGTATTTAATCAGCTCAGAATGTCTTGTTTGAATCAATGGCTTCATGCACAAATGAACCATTATTAATCAAATGATTGTTCGTTAGTCAATCATCATCAATTTTCAATTAAAATGCAATTAAACTACTTAATGTATTTTTCAGTAGTGGGTCATATTTCATTTTAGGGGCCTATGGTCCAATAAACACAAACCAGTATATTAACATAATTAATATTGCAGGGATATTATGTATTCAGGCAGTATCCATTATATCTGGAATCCTACGACTGTTTTTTTCCCTTATTTTGACCAAAAGAATAGCATTGATAATGACTGTGGTTCACATTTCTTCCTCCAGACTGGAATCAGACTAGTTATGGATCGCTCCCTCCGAAGGATAAGGATGAGTCAGATATGATCCTTCCCATAGTGCTTCAGCACCTCTGCCCACCCTACGTCTCCTTCTTTGGTCTGGGAGCAGTGTCGGCTGCGGTCATGTCATCAGCAGACTCCTCCATTCTCTCAGCCAGCTCCATGTTTGCCAGGAACATTTATCAGCTCGCCTTTCGGCAGTCGGTGAGAGTTCCAAAAATAATACTAACACACATCTGCACAATTTTGTAACAACATCAGTGATCCTCTAACTTTTCATCAGGTCAAAATGTCGATATGTCCAATAATTTGGTTCATTAACAAAAATCTAATTACATTTCCATCAACCTCAGCTGTGTGTTTAATGCTAATGCAAATATTAGCATGTTTAACTTAAACTAAAACTGTGACAATAGTGTACATTAAACCTGCTAAACACCAGCAGGTTAGAATTTTCATTGGGATCAAGTTTGTATGCTGACAGTATTTAGTTCAAATGCAGCCCCACAGCATGCTAGCTTGTGCTTTAATTTGACCTTTTTTGCTCCACCTCTCTGTTCTCAACATTGTCTTCTTCTATCTGTTTCTTTCTCCACTCTCTTATCTCTTTCTTCTCTCCTCCAGGCCTCAGATAATGAGATTGTTTGGGTGATGCGCATCACCATCTTTGTATTTGGAGCTCTTGCCACTGCTATGGCGCTGCTAACAGGATCAGTGTATGGCCTGTGGTACCTGAGCTCTGACTTGGTCTACGTCATCATCTTTCCCCAACTTCTCAGTGTGTTGTTCGTCAAGGGCACCAATACGTACGGCTCTGTGGCTGCCTATGTTGTTGGTCTTTTGCTGCGCATTGGTGGAGGGGAGCCCTACCTCAAACTTCCTCCCTTCATCTTTTACCCTGGTTGGGTGACCCAGGAGAGAATCCACCACCTCACTGGGGATGTGGAGCACTTTGTCCAGCAGAGGTTTCCCTTCAAGTCTGTGTCTATGGTGGCGTCCTTCTTAGCAAATGTGGCCTTTTCTTACCTGACAAAGTACTTGTTTGAAAGCGGCATGTTGTCACATAAGTACGACTTCTTGGACGCCGTGGTGTCCAAGCATAGTAAGGAGATCATGGACAAAGCCACGCTGGTGAGCAACCATGATAACATCATTCTTTCAGAGCTGGCGCCCGTCAAGCAGGTCCTGGGTGCGTCACTCGCTGGGACATTCACCAACACTGAGGTCCTCAGTGATGATGGGGCTTCTAGTCCAGAGTCTTTTCACAATGAAGACTAGGCAACGAAGACACAAAGAAGACAAGAACCGAGGAGAATTTTGAAGGAGACATGATTATCAAAGACGCATCGACATTCTTCAGGAAACTTGCTACTGCCGCACTGGAAGCTAAATCAACAGAAATCTGCTGTGGCTCCCGAGTGACTCCACATGTTTGTTTTGTGCTGATGTCATGGTACCTCCCTCTTTTATAAGATCCCTTACCTAGAACCAGGAGTGACAGTCAGCCAGCTGTTGCAAGCATACCACGCTCATTCATGTGTTTTTTGGTTTTTTTTAATCGTGACTCTGCAACCACTGCATCCAGTTGAAGTGTTGCTGCAGCGACCAGGGGGACTTTCAGGTCAGAACAAAAAGAGAATACAGCAGATATACAGTATGTGAAGACATCTACAAGCATTTTCTGTGGATAATGAGATTAGTGCAATATCTAACCAAGGCACTGTGTTCATGTCTACGCAACAGGGTGTATGTATGTGTGTTCATGTACGCACATGTGTACACCTGAAGTTTTAAATTCACATAGAGAAAATTACATATTAGAGCAATAACATTTTTAGGATCTTTATTGTATACGTAGATGCATTGTATTACATTTGCAAGTTGCTTTCATTGTCTTTAACATGGAGACCAATAGATCTTTCTTTACCTTTTTTTAATCTTATTTCATGTCGTGTGTTCACCGTCACTTACTGTCATACTCAGTGATTTTACACACAGTACGTGTCAAAATAAGAACCACATACCACCATAATATTTTCAACCCCCTGACTCTCCAGACAGAAAGTTGACATTGGATTTTTATAACTTTAACTATCAATATTTTTTTTATTAGTTACTCCTACAATACCCCTGTGATGTAATTGGTCGAGTTATAATCTGATTAATGTGAGTCCATTATTCAATTTCTTCACCAACTTTTGAGGGACATATATGGCTTTTTATAAAAGCCTTAAAAAACTCCACTATGTTCCCCAACTAGTTCTCCAGGTGGGATACAGTAGGTTTATTGGAGCTCTTTTCTGTATTGAGCTGCCTCTTGTGGCTGGAAACAAGGTTGAAGAGAGCTCTGACAGTGAAGCTGCGGGCCACGAAACCAAGACAATAAGCTGAAAGACGCTAAACAATCTCAAGCTGACGTGGCTGCAATGATTAGTGATAATTATCACTTACTATCATTGTGTATTTGATCCATTTTTTGAATAAAACCATTGATTAGATGAGCTTCAATCAAAAATAATGGTCATAGTTAAACATAAGAAATACATCCCTGATAATTAGTATAATACGGGACAGAAATGTGGCTCTCTGGTGTCAAAGTCGAGCACATAACAAGTCCTCCGCTACCTTAAACTCCACACATGTGGCACTAATTGCTTGCACTGAATGTAGAATGTGTACTCCAGAATCGTCATGAAGAGTATAAATGTAATTCCATACGAGCAATTGGCTTTCATTACACCCCACCCTGATGTGCACAGATGCAAATCTCCAACATAAACCTATAGATTTTCCTGTACACCTTCCAGGCAGCCATTGGCTTCCACTCATTTTTTTGTCAATGATTGTTTGTTACATCTTTGACTTAATGTGCATTTACTGCTAACAACAATGAAAGCACATATGATATTTATTTTGCAAATTCAAATACAAATGATTTGCACCCATCGGCAAGCTGGAATACATTCAACATTTAAACATTAAACATTATGGTACGCTTTGATTGGCGTTAATGTTCATTATATTTCATTGAAATCATTTCAAGGTAAAGATCATCTCACAAAACATGTTTTGAAATGTGTGTACAATGTGATGTATTTGCTCATACTAAACCTGTATTGACTGGCCAGCCACAGCAGGTTAGAGGAGACAGGAAATGATTGTTCCTCCCAGGATCGTGTCAGTAGCACCAGTCAATATTGATCCAATCCCCAGTTGATTAGCCCTCAGGACATTTGATTAATGCTGCAAAGAGGTTTGAAACAGTTTATAAGGGTTTGCTGTGCAATGGGCTGCATCAGTGATGCTACTGATTGAGCATCTTACTCAGTAAAACCTCCAATGTCAGTCCTGACATTTTCCTACATCTGGCTGTTTGAAACTACCAGGCACACTGCTGTGCTGTTTGAGCAGAATGAATTATGGATGTTGCCACTGTATACGGAGATCTTTGGCACTGTTTCTTGTCACTGTTGTTGTGTTTTGTGGTTTGTCGGTGTCTTTTGAACCACATGGGTTCGCCTTTAGTCAAAGGTCATCTGTCGAAAATGAGTTTGGAATGAATGCAAAATCTGACCAATTTTAGTAAAGATTCAATATTCTCTATTACTTTCATTGTCAACAATTAACCCCGAAACCAAGAATGTATTAATCCATCTCTGAGTATGCATTGAGTTCCCTTCCCCATCTATGGATGATACCACAAGCCAATTATTCCTGCTGCAGACATAAATCTAAAACAAATTTCTTTCAAAGGCAGAACAATTTAAGAAAAACGTTGAATGGACTAAATAGGATGGAAAAAAATAGGACTAAATGGTGCATTTTTGTGAGGATGTGTAGGTAAATAAACATTAGGTGTTATGTTGAGTATTCACAGCAGCAGGGCTGTGTATTTGGAACTGACTTAAATTAATCGTATTAGAGGAATATGTCATCTAGCGCTAAGCCGTGGGTCACTGATGTGTAAATAAAGGATTATATGGCGCAGAGCAACAAGTTTCATCAGTCTGCACAGGCAATGCATATTAGTGGGAACAGTTCATTGTTGTCATTGTCATCCTTTATGGTGGTAAGACGGCCTTGTCGTTACTCTTTAGAGTGAAGGGGACTTGATCCCCATATCAGCCATATTAAGTGAGGTATACTAAGACTAAATCCCTACCTGATACGGCCCCATCTCTGAAATATTAATAACAGTTGTAGGATTTATGATTTACCACCAAGACGACATCAGTGTCAAATTGAATGGGGTGACTGCTGGTCTGATGCTGTCAGGAGTCAGGTACAGGACTTAAATGTGAATGTAAGCTTTCCTCCTCATCAGATAAGCCTCATAATGAGTGTGTCGTAGCATTCGCAAACTTCAACTCACCGTCAGCTGTGGAGCTGGCACATTGTGGCTATATGTTGTAAACTGCAATGATGCTGTATTTTTGTGTGATAAATGTATATACCAAAAAGCATATGAACAAAGTAGTCTACTTTTAAATGATGTTTGTTGACAGTGAAATTACAGCTATTTATTTATTCATGCAGTGTCTATAAGAGCATAGTTGTAATCATACGTGACCTCAGTTGAATAAATTATATAATTTAACACAGTAACAATGTGTGTTTTTCTCTCTCCATATGTGCATGCATTGCATTTTAAATTTTACAGATTACGTGTTTGCACACTCATCAACGTTCGTGTGTGTGTGTGTGTGTGTGTGTGTGTGTGTGTGTGTGTGTGTGTGTGTGTGTGTGTGTGTGTGTGTGTGTGTGTGTGTGTGTGTGTGTGTGTGTGTGTGTGTGTACAGGGTGTGAATTGACTGGTGGAGGGTTTAATCTAGATGTTTCCTCCTGCTTGGACAAATCAATCAAAATGCCCACCTCAGAACTGCCAAAACTGTCAGTGCTGTCAATCACTCTTTCACACTCACACACACACACACACACACACACACACACACACACACACACAATATATGTTTCATTTTTACTATACAAGTGCACAAGCCAAATAAGTGCAGGTAAGTTATATATGTAGCAGAAGATTTTTGAGATATTGGACAACAATCACTCACAATTTAAACATATACAAAATAATAGGGAAAGAATAATAAATATTGTTGAAATACAAAGAAACAATGACGAACTAAAAGAAATAAATTGCTTGTTCAGAAGAAAATGTCATTCCTATAAACATCAAGCCCTGTTATTATTGATTGATTTTATTTTTTGGATGAAATTCATACCACAAGAACAAAAACCTCTGAAACTTGATCGACAGTAGCAGAGGCCAGTTCAATTTTTTTTCTTTATTAATCCAACAGGGAAATTCTTTCTCTGCATTTGATCCATCCCTGAGGAGCAGTGGGCTGCCATTACACTATGGCGCCCGGGGAGCAAATTGGGGTTCAGTATCTTGCTCAAGGGTATTTTGACTTGTAGACTTGCAGTGTCTGGGGATCAAACCACCATCCTTTCTATCCGTGAACGAGCGCTCTACCTACAGCCATCACCAGTGTTTTACAAGTGATTTCAGGTGTAGGAACTGAACTGACATGACAAGTTCGTGTCCTACACTTTGAGTTTTGAGTCCTAAACAACTCAGTATTTATCAAATGTATTGATTGATTTATCATATATTTATGATATATATAAATATATATATTTATCATATGTCATATTTTCATATGACATGAGCTACCCAAGAAAAAATGCTATTAAATGCAGTGGTGTGTTTTTAAATACTTGAGCTTATATAAAGTTTATTATACTGCAATAATCATATACTCTCCTATGAAAAAACTCCATCGTGTTCTTTTTCCTTTTTTCATTTGTAATCTTTCACAGTTAGCTAATGACATGTCTAACTGAGTCATTATGGCTCCATTTAGAGTCACTTCTATACCAAACACGTTTCAATCTTGCTAAAATTAAATTGCAAACAGTCATGTTTCAATCTCTAGAACTGACATGGGGCGCAGAGTTGACAGGAGTTGATTCATGTATAGATGTTGCACCCCTCAGTGTCACTGCTTCGTCGTGTGGGAATAGTGTATGCACTTTCCACGCCTCCCAGGTCAACACCTAACAGCAAGCTATTATTCTGTCTGCAGAAAGAGACTGAGACATGTGAGCAGGTATAATAGCTATTAGTGTAAGTGCCACTGAAATGTGCTGCAGTGTCAGTGGATTTGCCTGCAGGTGACAGACATGAGATTGGTCTGATACAACACAAATTATAAGGCAGAAAATTAAATGAGGCAGCATGTTTGATGTGTTATCATCTCACAAAAACACTCACTGGATAACAGTCAAGGAGTCCTGGCAATAATCTGTTTCCTGTGTTATCAAATTGGCTCCAGAGTCTAAATAAATGCAGATTTTTTTAGATCTGTATTTTACCTTGAAAAAAGTGGAGGTTTTTGCTTTCTTTATACCCTATTTTGCTGACTTTTTTTATTTATTTTTTTACTAAAATATTATTCACACTGTTGGAACCATGATTAGACAAGATAAGCTTAAAACTGCCAACCCTGGCCCATTTAGCTTCTCCATTACTGATAGCATTGAGGTTTTGACACAGGATCTTATCTGCACAGTGAGCTGCAGAGATTAAATTGTGCTGTGTGGTGCAGCATGTATAGTTCAAGCACTTTATTTGTGCATGCACCCTCTTAGATTCCATTAAACAAATCAGGAGCTTTTCATGTTTGATATATGATTGGCCCCAACGTAATCCTTCGAAAAAACACATAACCTCTGATGTTCGTCATGTGTTTATCACCACAGTCCTGCGATTGAACTCCCTGCCGGTCGGGTTAGTATTTCATGTTTGAAATGTTTCCACACTCTATGTATCCATATATGTATTTCTCTCAGGCCTACAGCCTTGCCATAGGCTTCACGACTCAAGCTTTGTCCTTGTGAAGCTTCCTCTGTGTTAAAAAACGACAGAGAATTCCCTGAGCGTCATCAGTAGCGTGTTTCTCTCTCTCACACACACACACACACACACACACACACACACACACACACAGACAAAATAAATAATTTCAGCCCTGCAGCTTGGCTCATGACTTATTCCTTTTAAAAATAAGTCAGGAAGCCTGTTGAAAATGCTGAGGAGACAAAACCATTATACTCTTGACATCTCTTAAATATTTTATTTATCAATGACATATTATTCAAAATGTAATTGTTATAATTTTTGAATAACTGTTTATAACTAATAATAGATCATTAATCCTTCAAACAGTTTAATTAAATGTTGTTCAGGGCTGATATAACTTATGAAACACCAGCTGACTGGTGTGATATCACGGATGATCCACAGATGCAACCTGCGCTTCGAGCATTCTTTGGCTCTTAGTGATGCTGATTGGATGCTGGTTCGATATTGCATTCTGGCCTCATGGGTAATGCAGCATAAAGGAAACCGTAACTAGAAAACAGCTTAATAATAATATGTTAAATTTAAACAACAACAATGGCAAGCTAAAGAAGAGAGAGAGAGGGAGAGAGAGAGAGAGAGAGAGAGAGAGAGAGAGAAATGATGTAATTTATAGCAATAAATCTTTGCCCATTTACTGTGGATTATGGCTGGGCTGGAAAACAGTCATCATCATTATTCACATTAGAGCAAGTGCTCCACTTAGAAAGAGGAGGAAAAAAGGAAGGAGGGAGAATGAATGGAAAGGCCAGACATTTACTGTTGCACCCTGAGCTCATATGAGTGATGGCCTGGACTGAGAGTCTCCACCCACCCACCAGCTATGTCCTTCCTTCTGTCCTTTATCATTTATTTTATAGCGTATTTTAAGGAAAACTTAAGCGTGAAACCTGATTTTCTTCATAATGTCAATCTGTAAGATTCCAATGTTCTATTATTGATTCTGCTCTAGCTCATTTTTTCATATTTATCCAGTTTTCATGTTGAGTACTATAGTATTGAGAGTTATAACACTGCACCTACATGAGATCACTTTATTTACAATCACAATTCCTGTGATGCCTTTTTCCATTAACGTTCAGTTAATGTCCGTCTGTTAGTAGAGCAGTGTTCTGTGTCCAATCCAAACATGTCAAACAGCTCAGTCTTCCAAAGAAGAAGTTGACCATAAAAACTAGTGAGGCTAACCTGACCTACAAGTTCACCCTTTTTCACTCAGAGAACCATGTTTAAACATATAACCTTGTCATATATTTATTCACAATTAACGTTTTCTAATTGTAAAACAACTTCAAGCCTTTAATGTATTGAGACAAAATTCTTCTGCTGAGGGAGACCAAATCCAACAATACATCATTCAGTCTCACTGTCTGATTTTTGATGATAGAATATGCACCGAATGTTTATTGATACATAATTTGTATATTTCACCATGTTATGTTTTTTATTTTTTTTATTTTTTCCTTGCATACACACTCTCACACACAGCCACCCTTTCCCCAGGGTACATTTTATTAATGCTGGCAATACTGTAGGCAGGAACATAAATTATAGGGGGGAGTTATAACAGCCAGAGCTATGGCAAGAATATTGTAGCACCGTAACAAACAGAGATGGGAAAACAGGCATGTATCATCCAGCAAGTATGCATTGCACTGATGTTCTGCAAGCAAACTTCAAATCCCACACTTCAAGAGTTCATTGCAATGTATTTGGAGAAATGCCTTCAAATAAACTGATAGCAAGAAAGCCTGTGTCTGCCTGTGCTTCATCAGAATTAGAGCAAATCAATAATAAGCATATTTAAGGGTGCCTTAAGTGTACTCACTGAGGCTATCTAGATTATCAATTAATCCTGCTTAATGAGACAGCTGGCCAGGTACTGAACTCCACTTATCCATATTTCTTTTCATTTTCCATTCCTTCACTCCCACAGAATATGACATTTTTACATGATCAGATTTGATTTTTGTCTTTGTTTTTGTTTTGTTTTTTGTCTTTAAATAATGACAATATTTTTATGCCATGCAGATTCTCCTTTCAGTGATCATCACTGTTGTGCTGGGAGAGAGTCATTGTCACTAGTAGCCTGCTTTTAGTCTTAAGTGAGTTTAGACAGTTAACTACACCAAAGAGAGAGAAGGAGACAGAGAGATACTTCTTCCTAACAGATAAACATTATAGCTAGAGGTCCAACCTGCCCCATAATTATTTTTTTGAAACACAGTAAACAAAATGTAATGTTTCTCACAGCATCTTCTGAAAATGCTGTAAAATCTGTAAAACATAGAGGCTGTAGCTAAGCAAAATCATGTCAGAACATTGAAAACGCCTTTTATAGACTTTGCATCATCATCATGGAAATGTCTGTTATCTATACCTCTTACAAAAAGTAAGCGTGTAATGAAATTATGCCTGTGGTCTGTGGTCTGGATGTACTCTGGGTAATACCTTTGGACAGGTACAGTGTCAAGAAAATAAGCCATGGAAAATATCACATGGCTATAATTGATTTAACTCGAGTCATACTAATGTATAATATCCTTTATTATAGCTGCTACAACAATTTCATTTTCTCTCTACAGCGCAGGTCCATAGAGTAAGTGAGAACAGGTTCTGGTTTCAGCTCCCTAGACTCTATAGTTCTATGTAGAGTGGACTTAGTAACAGTAACAGTGACGGTGAGCAGGCACACACAATATCAGGACCTCCTCTGTTAGGTTTGTGTGAGTGTGTGCATGCATACTGTGAAGAAGCTGAACACTATATTTGTTCACACATGTGCCCTCATGAATCTCACAAATGAAAGTTCAGACCTGCCTGTTTTTTAATGCATGGCAATACACCTTACGATCTCGTATGGAAAAATACTAATACCTATCCACGTAATGGAACATAATTCAGCTGCGCTTCTCTCTTTTGACAGATTCTGCAGCATTTCTTATCACTGCTGCCCTCGTGGATTGCTGTAGTGGCTGCCTATGTATTGAACTGTGGTAAGTAATGAAAATGGTGTGTGTCTGCTGTTGGTTCTCATATTGATCCCAGCACTGGTAAGTAGATTGGCTGCAATTAGGCCTTAACAGGCCCGAGGGAGAGGAGAGGAGAGGGGTTTGTGATTGTATCAAACTTGACGAAATGTGAATCTGTAAATTCCCTCTGGTAAAAAATAGAATAAAGAATATTTAGCAAATGCACCCTGAATAAACCTTAACAACAATTTTAGGTGCAAAATGGGAGGTCAGTGGTTTGATCCCCAGCCTCTCCAAGTCTACATATTGAAGTATCCTTGCGCAACATACTGAACCCAGACTGCTCCCCGGGCTCTGTGAGGGCTGCCCACTGCTCCTCAGGGATGAAAGAATTTCTCCCTGAGGGATAAATGAAAGATCTCAAGATGTTGTGGGATAGAAATAAACGGAGCTGCTCAAGTCTGACAGGCAATCATCAACAGCCCCATCCCCACCCCCCATCCCCGCCTCGGGACAATGTAAACAATTCATTTATATTATTATTTATATGTGATGTGAGCTAATGCAGAATCAATGATAACCGACTCCTGTTTCCTCTCATTTTTGCCACTTTATTCTTCCATCGCAGCTGCCTATAGCTTGTTTCGGGCCAACAGGAGCCGACCCTCTTCTGAGCAATGCTACCAATCAGCTGAACCCACACAACCTTCGATTCACAAATTAAATTACACCACAGTTTTGGGGGTAGGGGGGATCCTTCAGAGTGATTTAGCTAATGCCTTGACTCACAATGAATGCCAAGTGGGGGAAGGAGCTGTAGCCTTGTAGCCACTTTAGACATGCAGTAGAGTGCTACAAACAAGGCTGTGCATCTGTGTTTGTGTACGGCTGTAAGAATAGGTCCTCTTTCTGCTTCACTGCTGCAGCACATGGCATCCTCAGCCAGCAGGTACCAGATGAGTTAAGATGCCTCCTCCCTAACAGAGCGAAAAATAAAAACATCCAAGACGGAGATAAAAAGACGAAAGCTGGCAGCTGAAACGATCCTCATGCATTAATATGGAGGGAATCAAGGACATGTTTCAAACTGAGGGTGTCGATTCTAATTTAATAACACATTCACTTGGCACAGATGAAATGATTCTTTAATTGAAGCTCCACTTTGGTGAGGCTGACGAATATCCAAATAAATGATTTATCCCATTTGAGATTATAATGTTAGGGTTTTATGTAAAAATGTCTGGATGTGCCATTTTAGAAAGTAAGTAAGTCTCTCAATCCACTCCTCCGCAGATTTATTAGTATGCATTTTACTGTATAAATCCCATAAACTCATTTCACATTCAGTGTATTTATATCATACTCAGATTTTCATCTCCAGTGAGCTTAAATGGGCTTTAACCTGTTTCCATATTAAATTTCTACTTATGTTTCTAGTAACAATGGACCACAGGACCACTTAAAGTAAAAGGGGTCACTGTTGAACCCACAATTATCATCTGACTACTTTATAGCATCTTTAAGCTTAAGTTTTATTTTTCCAACTCACAACATCACAGTTTTGATTCACTGTTACTGCTTACACAGCATTCTTTCCAGCCTCTAAAAGAAATGGTTCCCTCTGACAAAGGTCTAAAAACTGAATGGATGCAACATACTCAACACCAGGAGACAGACAATAGTAGACGGACAAAATTAGCCACTGGCTGGTGAATATAGTGGGGCATTTAAAAGAAGAATGGTTCGGCATGTTTATAGCATTTAAGAAGAAGATGAATACCCCTGTCATGTCTGTATGCTGTACAGTGGAGCAGATCATGAACAGCTGATGATCTGCATTGTTGTTGTCATCTCTCCTCTCTGGTTTAATTATTGTAAGACAAGAAAATGGTGAAAATGGAATAGAATAGAATAATTGTAACTAAGTCAGAACTATCCCCCATTGATCAAACCTTCTTTGTATTTTCTTGTCCTCCCCAGCATCAGAGCACCTGCTGCCGCAGACAGGATGTGTTTCTGATTAGATACCAGCTGCTGGCAAACCGGCTATCAGGGCAGAGACATTTATCTGGCTAACAAAGCCCTGGCAGGGCCCCTGTCCTATACTCTGCACTCTGTGATGCTTTACGACACTGTCA
Organism: Chaunax sp. Z400; assembly: GCA_037577475.1. NCBI lineage: Eukaryota > Metazoa > Chordata > Actinopteri > Lophiiformes > Chaunacidae > Chaunax > Chaunax sp. Z400. The sequence continues at coordinate 15,268,574 of CM075196.1, read as the reverse complement.
TTTTAAAGATGACATATGAGAGGATTTGGGTTTATCCCCTGTCGTCACACAAACACACACAGACACACACAGACACACACACAGCTGTTGAGGAGGCAACCAAGAGAGGCAGAGATGGATGAGCTTTTGCAGGTGTGTGTGTGTGTGTGTGTGTGTGTGTGTGTGTGTGTGTGTGTGTGTGTGTGTGTGTGTGTGTGTGTGTGTGTGTGTGTGTGTGCGCGTGCGTGTGTGTGTGTGTGTGTGTGTGTGTCTCCACCAGTGTAGTCTTGGTTATTTATTTGATTATTCTTTCCAGTTTTACATCTCTCATAAATCAAGAGGAATGGGTTGTGTGTGACTTTGGATATTGGTCGTCTTCTGTTTTTCTGTTTAAACTATGAGTGCGTGTGTGTGTGTGTGTGTGTGTGTGTGTGTGTGTTTGTGTGTTCCCATGATCCCATAAGTAATCACTAATTGAACAGACACATTACTTATTAACCAATCAATTAATAATTGATTAATTAACAAGAGAAAGTGAGTCCAGTGGCACAACAAATCCTAATTATAGCTCACAGCAGAGGCAGAGCAAACTGTTTCCATAGATAGATACAGAGGGTGATTACATGTACCTGAAAAGCTTCAACTAAAAGCATGGTTTTAGATAAGTCATGGAAAAATAGTGATATTTTTTCCATTCTTTTTGTTCTGAGTGTAGCTTAAGGCAGTAAACATGAAGAGCACTCAGTACTGCAATGTTTTTGTACTGCAATATGAATGTCATCTTATGCTGTGAGGCAGCCAGGGGGTAGCAAACCTCTTAATAAAGTTGGTTACATCAGCAGCTATAGTTCTCTGAGTGAAGAGCTCATTTCACCTGTGTGAGTCGATGCTTGTTTGTATGGAGAATTTAACCGGACATAGAAATGTCTTCATTACAAGAAATTGTACTTTTAATGCCGACACTTTACACACATATACACAAATATGGTGACGTATGAACGGTGTCTGGCACAATAAAATAAAACTTCCGTATGTCCTTTACGTCTACATTGATACAACCACAGGAGGGCAGTGAAGTGTCAAAAGTATCGACAGCAAAAACTCTGGCCACGGTCGGAGGAGGTTGTGATAATGTAAAAGCACAGAGTAAATACAAAGTGGCAAAAGCAGAGGTAACGATGTTCACGGCGGCTATTAGGTATATCAAGACTTGAGGACAGAGAGTTTTCTTCTTCCTCTTTTCACTTCACTTTTTTCTTTGTCTTTGCGTCCATACACATTTGCCGTGCCTTGCTTATATTGTAGCTACATTGCCCTCAAACATTTCCAGTGGCATTGCTCCATTCCGTCCATGTCGTCCATATCCATAAGAAAATGTACCCAAATACGTACAAAATGAATGCAGAAGATGTATGGAAGTTTCCCGTCCTTATCCATATACAGTATGTCTTTGATGCAGAGAATAAATGGGCCTTAACACTTAAGTTGTCTCTGAAACTCAACCTTGAAATTAGATTTCATTAATGAACGGTATTCATTTTTAAAAAGTCCTTTTGTTTTACATCTGAGCGTGAATTTTAAATGGTTTCTAGTTTATGAAGACATTTTTCCATCTGTTCCAAAATAACAATTGATCCAGTGTTGTCTGAATCAGAGCTGGCCTGGAAAGTGCAATCAATAAGGAAATATTTATGTGTTCTTTAAGTGATGTCTCCCATTATGTAATTCCAGAAAATATTGACTGTGTATATGGGGGGAAAATGCTAGTGTGCAACTTCAGTTGCACTAAGTGGACATACAATAATTAAATGTGCAGCTGTATTTAATGTAGAATTATTGTCTAGATTTTTAAAGTGGGTTTATTCACTTCATTGTGTATTTAGTGTAATTGACCAAAATAGCTAATGAGCTGAGACAGATTTTGTTTTTTTTTAAATATTTGGATGGAGTCATATATTTCACAAACAAGTGTTTTTCACTTTCAGTGCTCTGCTGTCGTTCCGATTCATGTCTCCCTCCACTCCATACGGGAAGCAGCAGATGGGAATCAGATTACCTGTTCTGAATGGGGAACGGTAATTGAATCTAATATGTGCTAACCTATTTACCTATTTAAACCTGCAGTGTGGAACTTCTTTCACCCCCTCCTGGCAATGAGAGTAACTACACACACTCTTGACATCCTTACGATAGAATAAGCTCCACCATCCTCCTGTTTGCTGTCTACTACGATTGCTCTGCCCTTTAACTCTGGCACATCATTGCTTGTTGAAGTGAAATGTGTTGGTTACTGGTGCTACTTAAAGTAACCACAGACACCAGATTTTGAAACTCTGGCATGCTGTGGAATACAGAGAGATTTATCTGGCAGTGATATGCTTAATCAGCATTTTATGAGCTCTTTTGGCAAGGGCTGGAATGTAACGTACATTTGTTATATAAAAAAGACTTGCCCCACAGGTTTAATGCCACTGTTATGAATTGGGACAGTTTCAATTGTGTTTACATTCATGCTTATAATTTTATGTTGGGATGTAATGGTGGATAAACTCTGTTGTTCTATTTGAAATTATTTTAAACCATTATATTCTGTTCATTATGTACATCATATAGAAGTAGCCGGTGCTTTCTGCTAAAAAAAACACTGTAGCTCTTGACTAACCACATGTTTCAATGTCCTGAATTTCTCAAGCAAGTGTAAGTGCATCATCTGTGTCACCATAGAGGTGGGCTTTGGTTTGGGGCAGCGACAGAGGAGAGCTAAATGGATAAAGCCCCGAAGACTGAGGAAGCAAGTAAAGCAGCACATACACACAATTTTCTGAGTGACAGAGACACAACACACCAGTAGTTTCAAAAGGACTGTCTGCTCTGGACACAAAAGCTGACCCAGAAGGAATGCTGATGCAGTCGCACACAATTTGCATCGCCATCACTGAATGAGAAGGACATGGTGACACTTTTATATATAAAGTCTACATATTGTGCATAGAGCTTTACATACTGTAAGTATTTTTTAATGTTTGTATTTAAACATAGATATCAAATGTCTAACAGGTGGCACAATTAGCAAGCAACCTTGATCAGGCAGGGTTTGCAGGTTCTCCATCCTTTCAGTCCACTACATTGTTACCCCTGCCTTGATTTATCAGACAAAGAACAATTTTACAAGAAAACATTGGAAGAGAAAGGGCAGACATTGATTGACTCGTTCATTAAAAATAGAAAGGAAGTCATACTCAAAGATTTGTAGAGGGTGCTTTTCATCAATACAATAAAATACTAGTCTATAAACAAGTCTAAACACAAAAACGTCCAAGTCCTTCCTTACTTTAGGTGTCACTCCACATAACAGAAATGACAATAAATGAATACAGTATTCTGAAATTGCGATTTTTTTAAATAATAATAATAATAATGTCCCATATCCAGTCTTTCTTAATAAGAACTCTACATAGTAAATGATGTGCTTGACATCAGCAGAGGCAGAGATGCAGGAACACTGTGGAGTAACCCTGTCTGTGAAATGAAATGGGTTCCTTGAGAAAGGCGCAGAGGCTATTTGTCTCTTAGTCCAAACAAGCTAAATCTAAGCAGGAGATCAATACTGATATCTTTAGGCTGCTAACTGCTCCACTAATATATTATTGATGTCTGGGTCTCGCTGGATTGAATTCGGGCAGCACACCACAGTTCATCTTGATCAGCACACATAGGGGAAATGCATCAACAGAAGAACACAAGAATTCCCCTGAAAATGTGTGCATGATGTCCATAAAGCACCAGAAAACAGAAAGATATCACATGATGAAAGAGCTTTCAGTACGAGCAATGACAGAGGTTACAGAGTGTGATTGGAAAAGGCCATTACAGCCTTTCGTTTCGCTTGTTTGGTTTGAGATGTAGAGGCTGTCGAGCTCAGCAGTAATGCTTATCCAGGGCCTTAGAATGAACCGACTTTCGTATCACTTACCGGTCACTCCACCATTGACCTCACTAACCTGGTTACTTAGCAGATACCTGGGTGTCTGACCTCCTAGGGTTGCACGTAAGGGATTTTCTTTGTTATTGGCAATCACCAAAATCATCATGATCATCATCATCAGGGTTGATGAACAGCACAGAGTTAAATTCCAAAAGACAAGTCAATGACAATTTTTGTGAGATGAGATTTTGTGAGATTTTTTTGTGAGAAAACTGTCCTCGTCTGAGAAAAGGAATAACCAAACCCCCATCCTGTCCTACCGCCTCGCCTGCTCGCTGCATTTAGAGCCATACAGTAGAACCAGCACTGGCTCTTCCTCCACTGCTGGTGGAACAACATTGACCAGCCGTTTTACAGGACAGTGAGGTGCAATAAAGACACAACAAGCCTGCCTTGAACAGGCTGTGTAATAGGGGCTTCTAACATTAACCAAAGTCTCTCTTTTGTCATTGGTATGCATTAAAAACTAGAGAAGTACTTGACTGTGCCTGTGTACTGTCCACAGTTTCACCTGTCCAGACGAAATGTTGTGACAGTCACTTGAAGGAATAGATCTGCACGTCCTCATAACCAACTTGGACATAAGGTAGGTCACTGGACAGCATCTTCCTAAACAGCCAATCTGACCTTTGAGTACATGGTTAAATCTAGTACAGAAACATTCTTATTTACATTTAGTTTCGTCATCATGGTCAAGAAATACTGATGCAAAATATTCATATATAAATAATACATAAATATGCTGGTGAAAAACATAGGCCTGATGTGGCCTAGAGGCAAAACAGAACATTCATATTCAAATTGAATGATATTATGTCGACCGAGGCTGAATGTGTAGAAAGCTTATTTTCCGTTTAGTAATAACCAAATCCACTAATAAACCCATGCTTTGTATGTGTTACTAATTCAAACAGGCACCATGCTGTTGTCAGTCTTCCATCCCATCTGGAGCTTCACAATAAGGCCATGCGGTAATTGCTGTTTCTGCCTGTATCCACCTAAATATGCTAACTATTCATTTTCTCATGCCTTATTGTAGACTAGAGTGTTTTGAGGATGGGTATTTCATAAAACTCTGCTTCAGTTCACACAGGAAACAGTGTTTCCTGCAAAAAGGCATAACACAACTGATGGACTGCCAATTGGAATTCATTAACTTCCCTCGTTTCCCCGTCTCCCTCTGCAGCACTCTGAGGCTGCTGTGATTCCACTAATGGAGTGCTTACCATTCAGGGCCATTTTCCTGACAGTGACTGATGCTGCTTAATTGCTGAAAAAATAGAGAGTGGTTCCTCACTGTAGCTAAATACAGCATAACTGTGGCTACAGAGAGGTGCAGGAGCTCTCATCACCAAGACATGTTACTCTTAAGCACGTTCTGCAAGGTGTCACAAGGGAGCAATATTAAATGCTAAGACTGTACACTGATGCTGAACCAGCACTTTCTATTTCTCATGAACAAAATGAAAAGCTATTATTTTGCGGAGCTATAAATACTGGAGCTAGATGAATTTAGAATAGCATTTTATAGTAGGCCTTCACCAAAATAAATAGATATAACCTAATGATAACTACATCATGTGAATACATGCAGAAAAAATTTAACACTAAATATGAATTTTGTATGAGGGCAAAAATGCTATAAAAATATCAAAAACAGAACAATATGTCTTTGTGATATCAGAAAGAATATGCAAATAATCAATACTGTCTCAGAGAAATAATGTTAAAATGTAAAGGTAAGTTTATTAAAGAAACCCGTTTTAAGATACACATCTTTAGGGCCCCTACAAAGCATGTGTGAAATTTCATTGAACTCTGTCCGGCGGTTTTTGTGAAATAGATGTGGATAGCACTGTTCACTGGCAAAAAGAAATGACTGTTGGGAGCGTCTTAAATAAAATGGACTTCCTGCACATTTCTGCCACTCTACAAGTACTATCTTTTGCTAAAAGAATAATGTTTACACTTATGCAGAACCTTAAGCAATAATAATATTAACAATAAACCTCTATTTTAGTAAAGAAAACAATTATGACAGGTGCATTGTAATAAAAACGAGTGTCCACTGAATAAATGCAGCCTTTCTTGACTGTAAAGAGGGGAAACCCAGATATTCACAAAGTTTGTGATGGCAGGGTATTTCTTCATGGAAAATAGATTTGGGGTTTAAAATTCAATTAAGAATTTTATTTTATTTTAGGCGTTTAAATGAAGGTGGGTCATTTTTGACCTGCACGACAAGGCGAGTATCCGGAATGTTAAGACTACACAAAGGATCATCTCCATGTACAAAAATCCAACAGATAATATTTTGACTGTTTGACAAACTGCCTTGATACTAAGTTGGCTGAGCTGACTGCAAGCCAGCACTTCCATTAGCTCAGATTGAAATTGAGGCAGTGAAGATGAAATACGTTCTGTTCTTCCAAACACAGACACAGACACATAGCTACTGGCCAATGGTTACAGGCCATAGCTCCACCACAGATGATGAATGACAAGAATAAGGGGAGAAAGAGGAAAGAATGGAGAGAAAGAAGCATGATAAAGAAATAGAGGCAGGGAGGAGGCAGTATTTCACACACTTAGGTCATTGGTAAATCAAGAAGCCTCACCACTCTCTGTATATAAGCTAATGAAATAAACACTGGCCTACTGTGTTTACATGTTTTCTATCTGCATGTATGTGTTGGGTTGTGTTTTTTTTAAAGTGTCAGGCATTAAACAGAGCAGGCATCTCAGGATTGCCTCACTAGTGTGAGTGTAATCTTCTATCAGCTGCTAGCCTCTGAAATATTGCCCTCATCTCCACTTTGATCCATGATTTAAATAGGTCTTGTGTTGTGCTTGCACGCTGCTACTTCTCCCAGTTGGTGAAGCACATATCACACCTTTGTAGGTTGAATTAAGAATGAGGACTTCTATAGCCCTGGAGCTACCGAACTACAGCCGAGCTAGAAAAGTAGCCACAAAAATGTCAAAAGACTGACACAACTGTAGCCTCAAAGTGAAATCAGCATATTTCTATATACTGGGGAGGAAATTATGTTTCATTTATGTTATGTTAGCTGCTCCTAGCAACCCCTACTTGTAACATTTCAGTAGGCTTAAGGTGAGGACCCAAATGCAGACAATGGCCATAGACACAGGAATTTCAGGTCAGTGATTTAATAAATAAAACTCACAAATCCAAATTAAAACAAGCAAATAGTGTCTGAAAGGTGATAACACAAACACGGTTCATCAGGCGGGCAGGTTCGGTGAACAGTTATATCCAAATCCAGAAACAATCCAAAAAACAAAAGCAGAATTAAGTCCAAGAATGAGGCAAAATCAAAAAAACAAATAAATTTGCTGGCAACATGAGGCACATGAGGAGTACAGACTGGAGCAAAAACAAGAAGGAACACTAATGAACTGGCAACTCTGCAAGATGGATACATCATGGTTACAAGAGCTATAAAAACTGTTCATTCATGTGGAAAAAATTATATTTCATCCGTAATTAAATCAAATCTCACAGTATTTCCCTAATAATCTCAAATCAAGACATTCTGCTAAGTTTGTAAAAATCATAAATGTGAGGTCACCTGTTTGCTTGTTACTCGTGTTAATGGAGCATTGATTCTACAATATAGTTTTGGATATCCTGCTTTTGTTTGAATTAATATGAACCATTTGCATGTTAGTTTCTATTCCTACAAACTTGATTTATTGAAAATGTAACAACCCAACTTGGTACAGTACTGATCGGAAAATCAGCTAGCATGGACACAAAGTGAAGCTGAATGAAGTGAACACAATGGAAAATCTGTTAGGTCACAAAACTGTAATCTCAATTCAAGAGTTACATGTTGATTCAATGATGACCAACTTCAAACTCTAAACTCCAGTATGTTAGACATCCTTGTTTCAGCTGCACCGTTGGTGGAAACAAATCAGTGAATCTGCAACATTTGTACAGGATGTGCAAAAAGCACAACAAGCATGAAGATGAGGAGGGCAAGAGAGGTCACTTAGTGGGGAGGAGGAAGAGGAAGTCTGTTGCAATCAAGGCTGAGCACTCCTCAAAGTGCAGACGGATGCTGATTGTGCCCGTGGTCCTTGATGAAGTGCTGTTCTCCTGCTGAGCCACCAAACTATTTATATAAACAACACTGACAGCCTATGGGCATGGAAGAGAAAACTGCTACACATACTTGTCTTTTTTCGTAATCAGTAAATCCATCACCTTAGTCCCTTTACTCACGGTGGGAAATTGAATTAAGGCATAAATTTGCTGTACACAAAACTTTACCGCCAAAATATTCTCTTACTTTTACGGTGGACCCGATTGGCTTCGGCCTCAAAAAGCTGGAACCTGACAGTCAGACCACCGCTGAGATCAAATGTCAACTATGCAGTTTGTATTCATCAGATCAGAGGCCCTGCTGACGGCTCTGACATCATCAATAATATACGAACATCAGGATGGGGCCTTCTTTACTTCTGTTGCACATGCACCTGCTCTTGCACATGTTCACAATAAAGGTGAGGTGCTGTATATCCCCAAACAAAAATGTAGCACTAATGACAGAAACAATAATAAATTAACCACATGATAGTAAAGTCATAAGATAAAAATGTAACCAATGTGAGTCATTAATCGATTTTTCATAAAAACCATAGAGAAATTTATTTACAGAATCTGATGGATTTATTTTATAGAGGCTATGACAGATTACCTTCTTTTGGGATTATGACTCTATTATTAACCTATTAAGTACAGAGCCAAGAGTATTAGCAGCAGCTCAGAAAATAGTGACATATTCTGAGTATTAGCTTTTTGTTATTTATTAGAAAATCCACTCTCTCAGCATCTGTTGTGAAAAGAACAATCTGAGAGGTTGAATTCCTTTATTAATGCATTGAAATGTCAAAGCTATATGTTAAAATGTCAAACCTATTAATGGTACTGCCAGTCTGCGGAGGTAAAATGCCAGGAAGAAAACAAATACACGCAATGAACAATATAAGCGGTGGGCCAGAATAAATGCTGAGTAAATGTAACAATCTTATCTGAGAGATTCATTCAAACAAATGCAAATACCACTCTTGTGATGAGGGCAATTGTCCCTGTTTAGTGTTTATTGAGCTCATTTGAGCCAAAATCAAAATCATTGGGTCTTCACAGTCTAATTCCTTTAAGGCAATAATCCAGGAGTCCATCTTTCTTGGCCTCTCCAAGGGGTCAGGGACATAACCATCCCACCATGTCACTATCAAAGTGACCTTCCACTGATTGGGTTGGAGGTCAAGAACAGTGAAGTGGAGGAGAAATTGAGGCTGGAGAGGATGACTCGCTTCAGTCTTTCAACAACTACGCTGATTAATCTCAATGGAAGGCAGAGACTCACACATCACTGGCTGAATTTTACCTAAGCATGAAAAGTAATGGATGTTGGCATTGTAGTCTTGTGCAAAATATGAGCTAATGCAGTGGTGGATCTAGAATTTTTCTAAATCAGGGGCCATAGAGGGGCCACATTTTTTACAGAGGGGCCAACTATATGTCCAACATTCATGCACATTTCCTTATTCAGTAAGATGTATACACAGAATATTTCACCAGTCATTGTTTGCTGTTGGCTCAATAGCTTTTAGTAAAGACACACATAATTGAATATATTATGCAAATTGTGCCTTTTTCAAGCACATTGTGTACATCAAAAAAGTTTAGCAATTATTGAATTTTAAACTAGGATGCATAAATAAATATAAAACATAAGACACTTTTTTCCAATTATGTAATACATAAAATGTTTAAAAAAATGTTTTTACATTAAAGAAAAAATACTTATATACTATATTACAGCATACACAACAGTTTAGAGAAGAAAAACTTGACACAGTCAAGTATTCAAGTTGTAAACAAACAGAAAAAAAAAAAGACAGACAAGTGACAGGACAGGGGCACATCAGGGGCCAATCAGATTTCAGCGGGGCCCCCCTCCAGTTTAACGTACATGTACGAAACTTGGTAAACATATGTAACTGACCGAGCCCAACAAAAAAGTCTCGTAGTACGTTCGATCTCATATGGTTTACAGGAATCGGTTGTGGTAAAATGGCTCCACAGCGCCCCCTGGAAAACTTCAAATAAGCATATCCGATGCTATGTTTATGTTTATATATGTTTAACCTACATGTATGAAATGTGGTAGACATGTTTAAAGTCCCACCCTGAAGATATCTACATAACAATATTGAGTAACAGTGATAGCGCCACCTGCTGGAAAAAGCTAAAATGTCCCATGTGACAATTTTTATTGAGTTTGATTACATTTTCATGGTGTGGGCTTCACATAATCAAAGACGAGTCAAAATTAGTAAGTAGTGTCTAATGCCACATAGTGGACAAAATGAGGTAAATCACAATCCCTCTGTCAGTGTCCATAATGCATGCAGATACAGAGCCTTGCATTTATCCAGGTGTGCAGTTGTGAGGCCGACGATGGCGGAAGGCCCAACGGGCACATGCCCTGACGGACACACGCCCCGTCAGGCGCCGGTGTGTGAGGGCCCGTTCAACGCTGCTTGCAGCTTTAATTTGCTTTATTTCTCATATTCATATTTGTCATGTCTGTTCACCAAATATGAAGCTACTGCCAGCAGCCATTAGCTTAGCTTAGCACAAACATTGGAAGCAGTGAACAGCTGGCCAGGCCTCTTTAAATATGATGAGATGGTCACTGGATCCAACAAAGAAATAGTCAGGCACATAACCCCAATAAAACCACAGTGTAACAACGTAACACATCTACGTTGACAGATGATGATGTCACTTCTCAGACATAAAAAAGAAAGCAGTAATACTCACCATTGCAGTTGAGAATGACTATGCATAGACCCATATGCATCTTTGTAGAGTGACACACATTTTTTCGAGATACACTTTTTTTTTTACAAATAATTGTTTTTATATGAACAGTTTGTGATGATCATCAACTTTCTTTTAATTTACCACAACATTTATGCAACATTTGCATTTGATTTGGCAAAGTCTGAAAGCTAAAAAGCATTTGCATTTCAAGTATACAATCAGAGGAGCCTGCAAGACATTCCTGTCCCATCATCCCTGAAAGGTAATAAGAGACATGAGGTGGAAGAGGCAGCAAAAAGGCAACTGCATCTCTCCATGTTATTTTAAAATGTGTTGACTGTTTAGCCAAAACTGGCAGGAGAAAGTGAGGGAGCAATAGAAACAAAGACAGGAAAAGAAAACAAGAAAGAGAGAAACATGAAAGAGTGTCTGGTGCACCTCCTGATAGACCCAGCTAGGCTATTCATTAGTCCCTGAACGCCAGCCAGTGTCAGTTATATTACTGCAAAGCCGTTCCTGACTGACGGCCATGAGAGGGGGGGAGAAAAATGGCTGCAAAATACTGCTCAATGCCCTGGGAGTAAACAAGGGAGAGGCTGTGATGGATGGGTGTGTTTGACCCAGGCGGGGTGGAAGGCAGAGATGGGTCTCTTCCAGATGAGACAGGGAGTCGGCAGAGCCCCTGCCCTTCTGCCCAGAGTATCCCAGCCTTGTCAGGATGAGAGGCATCTCGCTAAGCTGCCTCCGTCAGAGCTTCTATCACTTGTGTCAAAATAGACGCTCTCCATATTCAAAAGATAAAAGTGGACCTCATGTGATGGGAATACAGAGGCACAGCTGGGTCAGCTATTGAGTTTATGACAGGCCTGATGTCAGCATGAGGGCAGATACCTCCCCTACCTTAGCAGTCCCAAAAACATGTTCACCTCAGACAGCTTTAGGGTGATTTTATGCCCCATACGCCTTTGAACACACAGTCAAAAAAACAAAACAAGGTGCTTCCCAGGTACAGTATGTAACCCCTGCAAAAACACTTTCTATCTTCCTTATCAAGGCTTGTATGTTCTGTTCTTTTCTGTGCCTTGTCATCAAGATTTTTGTTGTATGGTTATCAAGGTGTGTGTTTGATGTCAGCAAGGAATCAACTAGGGAATGAAAGTGTTTGATAAAATCTCACATCTTATACTACTGAGATCATATATTAGGCTAATCATAAAGGTTGGGAAGGTCATGACCATCCACATTTGCAGCAGTTCTGCTTTTTGACCAATAACAGCTGATAATTTCAATGTTTCAATGTTGGAGAAACGATTGGGAATAACATGAGAGTAGTGTGGAGGTTCATTCGTGGCTGGTTGAACGAAGGTTGAAGATCTCAGGTGTCAAAGAGGGAGATTAAATCTCATTCTCCTTTACATCATTAAGATTACCATATTTTGTATTATTTCATTGTAGTGGAAATGTTTCTGTGGCCAAAAAAAATGAAATGGTTTCTTTTTTCTATCATTTGAGGCACAACAAATCATGCGACAGTATGTAACAGTCATAACACTAAAAGTCTACAGTGCAAATGCTCACTGTTGGCATACTTTTGATAAAATTAGAGGGGGATCTTCCTCTCACTTGCAATGTCATTATATTGCAAATGTTGTGGAATTCAATATACATGTTAATATCTTTTAATACAATATAACTCTTGTGTGAACCTCTGTTTAAATCACTGCATGACCTTATATAGTCATGCTGTTCCGTGTGTGGGAAGTAATGTGCATGCATCCTGCGGGAGGGTCCTGATCAGTTGGTCAGGACATACTGGCCTTAGAATGTGCAAATAAACATGAAACCATGTACTCAAGATATGGAGGATGTGCGAACACAACAACAGTCGGAAGGGTAACTTGACCTAAATATGAGGCACGTACAAGATGTGAATAACATACGCCCAAGCTGACATTAGAAGGATATATAAACTGTCGGGACCTGAGATCAGGGTTCCAGTTTATTGCTGTGTATCTTGCATGATCTGTGAATAAATTGGGAACCCACATGACTTTGAAGTTCCAGAGACTCCTGTGTGTTTTTCACGCCACAACACAAACAAATTATCCCTCTTTCCTATATTCACTTTGAGTTACACAGAGGTACTTTCATAGTGCTTCCAAATGTCAGTCTACAATGAAATTGTAATTATTTGTGTAATACTAAATTATATGAACTGTGTATTTAATGTAGCCCCAGCTAAAATGCCCTGAGGCTGTGAGCCACAGTATTCATCCATCCCTCAATCTTCTATATTTGCTAGGGCGGCCAGACATAATGGCCTTCAAACCAGCTCTCTCAAAACAGTTTATAGGTGTTAATTTGACCTTTTCATCACTCAGTTATGACACATGCTGGAGGCCCTTGGGCATCAGGTCATGCACTCTGTGGTTAATGACATTTTTGCCTCAAGGTAACACTGTACTGTGGGAGGCCAGATACAGATTGTTAGGATCACTAAGTGTCCCAAGGATACCGGTTCTTTTATTATTTCTTATTTTAACATTTAAAAATTTGATATATTTGTGTCTAACGGGTGAATGTTACACAGTAAATTCAATCTGGCTGTGCATAATTCAAAATAACACAATAGGGAAAATAATCTAAAAGAGGAAGAATCAAAAATAGTGTTGATTTCATAAGGATGTCAGTTCAATTTTATCATCAGTATTTCTTATTTTCACATTTAAAAAGTTGTTATATTTGTATCTAACGGGTCAGTATTGTACAGCAAACTGTGTTTTGCTGTGCATATTTGAAAATAACCCACTAGGCAAATAAACTCCAAAAGAAAAAGAGCGACGAAGAATGGTCGCTACAAGGCTCCTGTTGATTTGTGACGTAAATTCTTCTGACGTCGCTTGGCTGACGTTTGCGGAAGCAAATCATCGCTTTAGCATTCTAACTCAGAACCAAAACAGAGGAGATGTTCTCGAATTAAATTAACAAGAAATCAGTAATTATCTCAAAAATCGCTTTGATTCCGTCCGGTCCACTTACGGTTATCTTTCTGTGTTCGTCGGACGACTGAGGAGTTAATAAAATCCGACTGAGATGGAGGTAAATGTTAAGGCTCGAGGAGTTAGCTTTAGCTTTAGCCGGTCTTCACAGCTGTGGTAATGTGTGTAGCCTACTGCTAATATTATAATAATGTCGTTTGTAATATTGAGGCACATTTACTCACGTTTAACTGTGAGTTGACTTTGGAACAGGACTGGTAAGAGAACAGCCTGCAGTACATTTAGCCATTAAATAATGTGCTGTTTAGTCACCAAATTTAATTCCAAACCTTGGTATGGATGCAGTGAATATCGACGATTACTTTTCGTGGTAGAGCTACTCTGAAGCGTTAACGCTATATTCCTCTGGTTCACCACACATAAACATGTTGTTTAAACGCAAGTCAGCTTTCTGAAATGTCTAAACTACTTGCCTACGCCATCCAGTGTACTTGTGTAAATGATGACACTTGGAAAGATGACCTTTTTTGAAGCTGACATTTGATTTAAACAACTTAAACATCATGCCGAATTTAGAAGTGCTTCATAATTAAGCATAAAATGCCCTATAACATGTTCTGTCAACAATATACCCTTTCCTGCAAGCAGAGCAACATTAAACTTCTGATTTTTCAAGGGAAATTTTGTGCTGACAGTTCACTTGAATCATGCATGTCTGAAGTCAAGCTGTAAAACCAGAAATATTACCGAGTTAGGTTTGTGATTTCTTCTTTTTCCTCTCACTGAAACAGGACCATGGTAGTACTGGAACAGAGTCTGTGGCTCAATCACCAGCAGCTGGAGCCAAGTCAAAGGTAATGCATATCTACAACATATCAATCGATCTATATATGGGTCAAAATTTGTATGAATATGATTCATTTTAGATAGATATTTGTAAACACTCATAATCCTCTCTTTCCTTGATATTTTATATTCAGCTGGACACACTGTCTAAAGATGACCTTATCAAGTTTGCCAAGAAGCAGATGGCTACCATGCAGAAGATGAAGAGCAGATGTGCAGGTAGCTATCAAAAGCATGGTGTTTGACTTTTTGTGGTCCAATAAGGTGCAAGTATGTGTCATTATTTCCCTTTGCAGATTTGGAAAAAGAGGTTGAATCCCTCAAACAGCAATCCAAAAACAACAGCAGTTCAGATGACTCCACCTTGATACAGGTTTGTTTGTAGACGAGCATATCCTCATGTTAGTTGGATAAATATTGGTCTGAAAAGAAGCTGTACTTCATTTACATCATGTGAGTGTTTGGGTGTGGGTGTGTAATAGGAGCTGACTGAGAGGATGGATGCCTTACTACTGGAGAAGGCAGAAACTCAGCAAAGACTTGCACTATGTTGTAAGGATCTGGAGAAGAATAAGCAGCAAGCCAAGGTGAAATGCAACACCTACTGTATATTGTTTGTTGTATTATAATGATTGTTAAGCCACTTTTACTGAATTTAATAGGGTTTATCTGAATATTATGACATTGTCCATTCCTTGTGCGTTCGTTGATGCACATATGTTTTTTAATGAAACCAGATTGTCATTACACAACTACATAACTATTATTTGCACAGGATGATCTAGCAGCCCTGCAAGGAGAGCTTGACCATGTTATAGAAGATCACCAAAGGAAGATGAAGACCCTAGAGAGCAGCATTGAGAAATCCAACAACAAACACCAAGAGGAGGTGGATTATTTCCAGAAATTACTAAAAGAGAGAGAAGAAAAGGACAGGGAGAGAGAGAGCGAAAGAGAGAGAGAGCGCCTGGCTGAACTTGCCAGTGCAAAGGAAAGCACTGAAGAAGTCCGTTGTCACTTAGAAGCTCAGCTGGACACCCTTCGAGCTGAACTGGAAGCGATCCAAGAGAGAAAATCGCAGGAGATTGTTGCGCTGCAGGAGAGCCACCAAAGGAAGTTGACTGAGGCCCAGCAGGAGGTGGAGAACCTGAAGGAGGAGGTTTCTCAGAAAGGTCTGCAGCACGAGGAGGAAATGAGGGCTCTGGAGGAGGACTGTGAAATCGAGAGGGAGCGTCTCCTGGTGCTCCACGATGAGCTAACCGAGCAGCTTGCTCTCAAAGGTAACGGTAACAGCGTTTAATTTTCAAGCAGAGCAGAATGAGGTAGATTTGGCTACTCACTCTTTGCTGTCCAAGCTATCATACTGTATATGCACAATATTTTTTAAAACACATGGCTTTATATTATAATTTGGTTATCATACACTGCATGTTATATACAGTATGTTTGTGTCCATATGATTACATCATTGATGGGATAGAAATGAATATTCATTTTTTAGCTAACCTTGCCCTTATTTTTACAGACAGCTACTTGCAGGATGTGCAAGAGGAAGACGAGGAACCTGCCCGTGGCTCAGGGATTGCCAAAATGCTTGAGCTGTCTGGCTGCAGTCAGGTTGACTCCAGCTATGGTGATGGAGAGGAGACAGAGATTGTAAGACTGAGAGCAGCCTTGGACGAACATAAAGCACAGAGCACAATGTTACAGGATGAGCTCACCCTGCTCAGTAATGTGAAGGGTGAGCTCGAGGCAGAGCTGGAGAGGGCCAAGGAGGAGTTCCAGATGGAGAGAGAAGAGCTGGAGTTCAAAATCAATGAATTGCAGATGAGCCGGGACATTGCTCCCAATGATCCAGCTGTAACTCTGGATCCTGACCAACAAGAAGTCCAAGGAGACTGCCAGCAACAGAGTGAAATACACAGAGACGCAGAGGATACCCTCTCAAATGAATCCAAAGAGTTAACAGTCTGTCCCAGGGACCAAAACCACTTGAACGCAAAAGAGCTGAGGTCCCAGTGTGAGGTGTTGACCAGAGAGAAAGAGACTGCCCTGGCTGAGTGTCAACACATGAGAGATATACTGCAAGCTGTGGAGACAGATCTGAGTGAGAAGACAAACGATTTTGTTCTTCAGTACCAAGCCATGAAGGAGCAGGGCACCAATACTGTACAAGAACTCAAGGACCAGATGGAACAAGTTAGCCAGGATAGGGATGAACTGTTGGAGAGGGTGAGAGAGGTTACAGAGGAGAAAAACATCCTGATGACAGACATAAAAGACCTGAAGCTGAAGCTTGAAGATTCAGCAGTTGAGGACCAGAAACTCAAGTCCTCTGTAGAGGAACAAACATTTTTAGTTTGTGGGCTGAAGCAATCTGTGGAGGACCTGAACAGACAGAAGGAGGAGATCCTCTCCCAACTGCAGATGAAGGAAAATGTGACTCATGACCTGAAAGAGATGATCAAGATGCTGACTGAAGAGCGAGATAAAGAAATGCAACAGCTGAACCACAAGAGAGCAGAAGAGATTGAGAGGCTGTTGGAGGAGAAAGAGGATGAGACACTTTTGCGTATAGCAGAGAAAGAGAAGGAGTTAGAAAGGCTGACAAAAGAGAGGGATGATGAAGTTCAACATCTAAAAGAGGAGATGGAAAAGATAGAAGAGTGCTTGAAGGTGGAGGTGGACAGAAGGCAGGAGACAGTTTTAGCTTTAGAGTCTACTATCAAAGACCTCTCCATAGAGAAGAATGACCTCCATCAAAAACTGGAAGAGGCATCATCTGTGCTTTCCGAAATCCATGAAACAAGAGAACTTAAGGACTCCAAGCTGGTAGCGCTGGAGGCTCAGCTAGAGCAGCAGACATCTGAAAAGAACAGCCTAGAGTCAAAGTTGAGTTTGTTAGCAGAGGAGGCAGAGCAGGCCCGCACCACCATTAGGGCTCTGGAAGAAAGTCAGTCTGAAGCTCTCAGACACTCCACCAAAAAAGTTGAGGAGCTCCAAGCATGTGTAGATGAGCTGGAAAAGGAGAGGAGTCAGTTGAGGAGTAGTCTTGAGGAGGTGCAAAGGGTTATAACAATAGAGGAGGTGCAAAAGGAGCTCCAGGCTCATATCACAGACCTGGAACAGGAGAGGAACATGTTGAGAAACAATCTGGAGGAAGTGGTGAAGGATACTGAAGGGCTTCAGAAAGACCTGGAAGAGATGAAGTCGGTTAATGAGAGAATTAATGAGGAGAACAGGAAACTGCAGGCTCACATTTCTCTGATGACCCCAGAGAAAGAGGAGGAGAAAATGGAGATGGAGAATATGGAGAAAGAGAGAAGAGAGCTCAAGGAGCAGCTGACAGAGAGGGATTCACTCATAGCTCGGATGAGGAACGAGATGGAAGCTCTCCAGGTGAGTGGAGCTCGTGATGTGTCAGGTTCTACTTAGAATAATGTTAGTTCACAAGAAATGTGAATTTGACGGTTAAGGTTGTCCTGATTATAATCATTGTTTTATATTTTTAATAATTAATGGTGATCAACCAGAGCTTGTTTAACTTAAGACAACCCCATGGGCTCTCATGGGCAAGATTTGACATTATTATAGACAGTTTAGTGAATAAAGTTGTCTCAATTTATTGACCAAATACTCTGTAGATTAAAATGATTCAAATGTTGCTTGCAGCTCTATATTGCAGGTAGTATCCCCCGCCATGAACGAAGTGAGGAGGGGAATATGGTAATAGGTTCCTTCCATCCGTCTCTCCCTTCCGTTCGTCTGTCCATCAGAGCATAACTCAAAAACAGTGTGACATTTTGTCACAAAACTAGCTACACACAACAACCCCGTACTGAAGTGGTGCACTTTGGAAATTAGGACCTTTTTCAGTTTTTATGTTGTTTGTTTCCGTTGTTAAAAGTTAGACTTAAGCTCATTCTGGTGGTCAGTTTTGTTTCCAGAGCAGATCTCAAATATTGTTCCTTTTTTCCCCCCACGAAACTTTCTACGCACAAAAAAACGAGTACAGAAGTGGTGTCTCATACTATTTATCACCTTTTATCGTTTGTCTTTCTTTTTCCTTTCTATGGGTTGAATATAGGCTCATTTTGTGAGTGGGATTTGTCTCATATGAGGGTTTCCAGGGCAAAACTAAAAAAACTGTTGAGTATTTTTTCACAGAACTTAATGTACACATTTCCCATGTTCTTGAGAGGTGCCTTTTGATATTTTGAGAATTATATGCATTTTATTTTATTCATTTATTTATTTATTTTATTTAGAAAATCAACCTTTTTCTCTGGTATGCAAATAACAAGAATTTCTATTAACTGGGACAACTTAAATAACTTCTCTCTAAAACTGTGGTGATTGGCTTGTAATTGGGGTGTTTTTCTTTCTCTTTTTTCCTCTGTCACTCTCAGGAGTCTGCTGTCCAGTCTGCTTCCTCTGAGGAAAATGCAGCCAGTGAGATTACAGACAAAATAGGTATTAAGATGACACTTAGTCAAATAAATAATGATAGGATCAATTTCAAGTTACTTTATAAATATATGGTTCTAAAAATCCATTTAGTTTGCCTGCTCTGTGGAGCAGGTGATGAATAATAGATTGTAAATCCAGGCCATGTAAATGCTGCTCCCCTCAGCTCTACTAGAGAAAGAACACAAAGACAAGGATGGGAAGATGAACAAGATCAAGGCTGTGGCTATCAAAGCAAAGAAGGAGCTGGACATCAGTAAGAAAGAGGTAGACTGAAGCATAAACTGAAATATTAGTGTGCCATCCATCATATAACAACATAAACATGACGAGAACACAACAAGGTAAATACACAGGAATTGATATGTTACAGTATTGGAACAATAAGCAGCAAACAGGAAAATAAACCATAAAACTCTGATGTAAATGCCTTAAATTGTAAAATAAAAATGTTCTTCTCAGTAGTCAGATTAGCAGTTGTGCCTAGATTAATCTGGAATTTATTTGATTTTATTCCAGGTTGCATCCCTCAAGAAGGAAATAGAATCACTTAAAGCAGAAAGAGAGAAAGTGAATAGCTCAATGAAAGATATCATCCATGGGGCCGAAGGCTACAAGGTAGGAGACTTTCTGGGAAAGAAAAACTACCGGAATATTCTGTTTAAGTTCTGTGGTACATGTAATACAGGAAGAACTAGAGACATTTTTCTTTGAGTGTACTGAATGAGTAAAACCTGCAGTAACTCAGTCAGTTTTACACCCATCCTTTTCTCCATACAGTATGAATTCTATGATTCAATCACATTTACCTATATCAAAATGCCATTGCATAATATTTACGCATGAAGTTGGATTTTTGGACATTTGCATTGCTGTTTTCTGTAGACTTTTATCACGCTTATTTTAGGTAAAAGAAAGGACAATGGCGCTCTCTCAGATCACAAAGAAATGAGTTAAAATCCTTATGTAGTAGATATGCATATGAATATAGACAACATAAGGAAATATTTACACTGTGTCTTATTCTATTTTGCCTCCATGATTGAAAATGGCACAACAGAATGTTTAGATTGTCTTCAAAAGAAAAGGCCGACATTAGCTGACGGTTTGGATCATTAAACATTTGGTTAATTGCATGCCTTCCTAATATGTTGCTAATTGACAGGTGGAAGCATGCTCACTCAGAAACTTTTAACGCGATATCGCTCCCAGAGGTCTTCATAAACAGCCCGCACACAGCACTGTGCTTTACGACTGTCATTAAAGAAGAAACCACTCTATTGTGACTAATGAGAGTTTTATCCCACACTCAAATGTAAATGCGACTGATACCTGAGATGCACAGTGTTTACCTTCGCTGAGCTGTTCAACCGGCTCCCAGTAATGAATGAATATGTGTGTGTAGAACCTGCAGATAGATTACGACAGGCAGACAGAGCAACTGGATAAGGAGAGAGAGAAGGTGGAGGCGGCAGAGAAACAGATTGCTGAGTTGACCAAACGACTCGGCAGTGCTGTCACACAGGTAACAAAGACACACACTCAACCACACACACCCACAAATTACCGCTAACAAACACACAAACTGCTCTCACCCTCCAGTAAATCTAAGCAATGCCACTTTGTCCATCTGTACATCTCACCAACACTTCTTGCACAATTCATTCCATCTGATTTACAGTCAGCCATTACAGTCAGCGAGACTCTACCCAGCTATGCTTGACAGCCTGGCACCCACAAATAGCCCATCAGATCTTACTGGGTGAGCTGGGGAGAAACTTTGTTTATATATACTCCTCTCCCCAAAGCTCATAACTGTTTCTTTCCAATGAAAGAACAACAGGCAGGTAAATGGAGCGGAGTACAGCTTCCATCTGCTGCGTCCTAGTGCAACACTATTTTCTAAGACACAGGTTTATTCTTGTGTGCACTCATGGGTCTCTGGGGGTCGGGCTGACTGAAAGCCAGGCAGGGATCTCAGAGTATGTCTGGACATCTCTGTTTACCAATCATAGTTTCAGTGTTTGGCTGACAGATGATGGGAGGTTGCTGCTGCTGCTGGTTCAGTGTTCCTTGCAGTGAAAGTCCTCAGAGCCTACTGCTGTCAGTTTTGCATGAATGACTTTCAATGTGTGTCACGTGCACATGCAGGTTTTGTGCATTGGCCAGCATGTATGTTTTCAGGTGAAAATCATGAATGTGGAATAAGTAAAAGAGGATTCTCTCAGTGTGAAATCTTTTCCTGCTGAATTTTAAAAGGTCATACTCTACTCCTAAAGCAATCAGTGATACTGTGCCTATTTAATCAGCAGCCTTGCACACAGCATTGTAGCTCATCATTAACGACTTGCCTTACAGAATCAATGTAGTTTATTAAGAGAGCCTTGAGCACGCTCATTGGACCCTGCATCTAAACCAGAGAACAGCAGGCTGTGAATTTTGCAAAACTATGTCTGTATGGATGTCAACTCTTATTATTTAATTATCATTAAATCACATTCTCTCTGTTATTGTCTCATTCTGAAGAAGTTGCCTTCCTGGAGATTTATGTTTACTCCCTGGAATGGATGGTAACATGGTCTGTTGATGCGTTTCCAGAATGAGACATTGAGCTGTGAGAAGGACGTCCTGCTGGCCAGTATGGAGACCACAAGGAACGCAGTGAGACAACTGGAAGCCCAAAACCAGGAACTGCAAAGACTTTCAGCTAGTCTGGACAGAGACCTGCTGGCAGAGAGATCTATGAAAGAGCAGAAGATTAAGGTACGAGCCTGCAGAGACAGATAATTATAATAATAATAATAATTGTAGATCCTGCCAGCACCTACTACTATTTTGTATTTTAGCTGATTTTTTAATAGAATCACAGGCAGTGGGTGAAACTCAAGACAAACTGCTTCAAAGTTTTTTAATAAAACTATCTGATTAACCACTCTTTAGTTGCTGCAAGTTGGTAGAATATTACATATGTAGTACATACAATCTGAAAACCCCTGAAAGTGTGTTTGCTTTTTTTCTCCAGGACTTGTCATCTGCCATGAAGGAGGTAGAGGAGTTGACAGCCCAGCTCCGCAAGCAGCAGCAGCAGTCTCAGCAGACTGCCCAAGAGCTCGAGCAACTGCGCAAGGTACACACACACACACACACACACTCAGCTTCTGAGACTCTAGTGTCTCAGAGAGCCTGTCCAGTCGAGCGACTGGACTGGTGATGGCACCAATTGATGCAGGAAGAGAGCAGTTCTAGCCCACAGCACAGGGGCTGCTGTTTGTTTTCCATTAGTGGAGACCCACATGGGTGTGTACTGGGAGCTTGTCTGGAAGTCTGACTCTGTTATGTGTCAACATTGTCAGTCCAGCCCATCAAACATACGGTTTTATCCCTCACCACAAACGAAATGAGGACGGGGATTTAAGAATGGGTTCCATCCATCCCGTTCATCCATCTGTCCGGCACATTCCAGATCATAATGCTAAAACTTTTAATATTTTGAAATATTTTTTAATCTTTTGAGGGTTTTTTGTCTCTTTTTTTACATGGTTTCAACTTGTACTTGGGTTTCTCTGGCATAACTTAAAAAATGTTCAATATGTTTTCACAAAACATTAAGGACACATCTCACATGTACTGAATAGGTACCTTTTGATATTTTGTGGAATTTTAAGCATTTTATTTTTTTAAATTTTATTTAGAAAATTCTAAATAATGGAAAGAATTGCAACAGGCACAACTTAAATAATTTTGGTTTTTCTTCAATTAAGTGCACCTGTTGCGGGGCATCCTAAGTAGTCCAGGCTTGAGAAAAGAAATGATAATGATGACTTAGGCGCTATTCATTTTTTGGCAAAGATCTCAGAAAGTTTGTAATTAAAAAGTAGTGATAAAGATACACATTTCTTGAGGAAGTATGTTGAAGTTGAGTATTATTAATGGATTCTTATTAAAGATAAAACAAAAGTAAATACATGATCAAAGATCACTGTGACCTCACAAAAGGTCACAGTGATTAAGTTTTTAGCCTTAACTTAAGAATTTATACTCTAATTATGACAACATGTCACACAAATGTTTTTAATTTTAATAGGACAAAATGATTAAGTGATGACATTTTACATCAAAAAGGCCAAAGGTCATCTTCACTGTAGCATAATGACTCAAGAACGGAGGGGGAGAATGTGACCACATTTCACATTTTCTCAGATTCTAAATTAGTGACTCAGCTCACTGGTTTTGCTGATATTCAGCTTCGAGTCATAGCACCACATGACAAAGCTCTCTATTAGTCCTTACATATATTAATCGGGACAGACATGGATGTAAACTACACTTTCACTGGTGCAAGGAGACGTAAAATTGTGAGACGTTAGTTCTAGTTTTAAATTTGACTTTGCTCTGTATAAGTATTTTTTAAACATATTGTCTGCAGCATAAAACAGTCAATGAAATTTTGAAAAGATGAATTCAGTTCTTGAACATGAGCCTTAATTTTAAAGCAAATCTTTAAATCTTGCCCTAAAAGTTTTGGATAAATGAGCTGAGAGGGAGATGAGGTTTTCGCCTGTGATGATGAAGTGTGTTGGCTCTGCCTCTAGGAAGCGCAGCAGAGCTCCCTGCTGGACATGGAGATGGCTGACTATGAACGTCTGGTGAAAGAACTCAACTCTAAACTCACAGAGGGTAATGAGTGTGCTGAGGAGTTAAAGGCTCAGATAAACACACTACAGCAGAAGGAGGATACACTCAAACAGGAAATCGGTATGTACAGTATGAGACGTTCATGTACAATGTATATCGAAGATCTAAGTACCTAAGTTTTAGGAACTCCGGTTCACATTCTCTGATGGTAAACATCTATTATTCCAGCAGAATCCTAATGATTTACAGTATCATGTAACTACAAGACCCTCTGTTGCATGTCATATTTCTGTCTGTCTCCCTGCTTCCCTACACTTTCAAGCTTTACTATGAAGGTAAAATACTGGTAAAAATGCCCTAAAATTAAAGGCCTTTTTTTTCGCAAACCACTTCAATTTCTCTGTGTGTGTGTGTGTGTGCCTGTGCATGTGTATTTGCGTCTACAGAGGATTTGAAGTCCCAGCTGGACCAGGAGGAGGAGAAGACGTCCAAGATGAAAGAGCTGCTGGTGAAAACCAAAAAGGACTTGGCCGATGCCAAGAAAGAGGTCTGTTTCTGTGTGTGTGCATGTGTTTGTGTGTTTCTAAGTGTGTCCTACAGGATTTCCTATTACTGTGTGTGACATTGCTGCCTGATGAATGTAAATAGTGTTAGGCAACCATGTGTGGCCATGATTGTCGGG
The DNA here is from genome assembly GCA_037577475.1 of Chaunax sp. Z400. Lineage (NCBI taxonomy): Eukaryota > Metazoa > Chordata > Actinopteri > Lophiiformes > Chaunacidae > Chaunax > Chaunax sp. Z400. Next base: position 15,244,116 of record CM075196.1, on the reverse strand, counting down.
TAGGCCTTGAAGATGTTGGGAATAGTTTATCATTTGTGTGTGTCGAGTACATGGGTGTATGCATTTAAATTTTAACTGTGTATGTTTGTGTGTGCATGCATGCATACAGGAAAGTTCCCTCCTGATACTGCAGGCTTCTCTGAGAGGAGAGCTGGAGGGTAACCAGCAGCAGCTAGAAACCTCCAAGGTATCACAGCCAGCACTTCCGAACAAAACTTCTCTGTGCAATCCTTTCTGATGAAATATGTAGTTTTATAAATCAACATTTCAGTCCTACACAAGTCACACATTAAGGTGTCTGTGTGTTTGTGCATTAAGATCGAGGTGTGTGAGTTGACTGCAGAGTGCCATCGTCTGCAGGGACAACTGAAGTCTGCATTGGAACAGCAACAGAAAACCAACAGCTCCCTGCAGCGACGCATCAACAGCCTGCAGCAGGAGAGGGACAACGCTAAGGTGCACAAACCCCCCCCCCTGCACATATTCAGTCTGTCATTTTTCAAACACATTTACCACTGGTGACCTGCTCCACCAGAATGTGCACTGAGCCCATTCATTAGTGGTAGCATTTGAGAAGCTGCCTCTATAGGAAAAAGTTCCAGCTTTGATAAATTTAATTTATTAAAGGTCCCACCAGCTCATACTCTGTCTTTAAAAAGACCAGTGTTACTATATTATTATTATTATTATTTCTCTCATTTATATTGATAATTTAATCTTGATAATGTCAAGTTCCAAGTGCCCAAGATGACAACTTCTAATGGCTTGTTTGATTTGACCAAAGGCATTTCATATACAGTGATACAAAAGAGAAGATTTAAAAAAAGAGGAGGTGAAAAAGTCAAATTGTTTGCATTTTTGCAAATATGTTGACCAGTCAATTATCTAAAATTGTTCTGTAAATTAATTTACTTATCAGTCGAGTATGGGATGGGGTCTAGTCTTCCAACACATATTGCTTTCACACTGCAAATGGGAAGGTAATCAGCCAAGAGGCAATGACCAAACTGTTCATATTGTTTGTGTTTAAATAGTAGGACCTGTATATTTCTGCAACAGTAATATACATATGTATGTAATTCATATATGGAGCATCACTGGCTGCCAACAACTGAGTGTTTTGTAAAAAGTTCTGGTTAACTTAACCGTTTTCAACTCTTCTACATCTCAGAGACAAATATTGTTGTCAGTATATAATATGCTCAGCTACGTCTCTAATCTTATTAGTGACCTGACACAAACAGTGTTGATAAAAAATGCATTTGCAGACTAACTGCAACAAAAGGGTTAGAAAGATAGACACATTGTTTTATTGCTAAAACACAGGTTTGTATTTATCTGAGACTGTATTTGTCTATGGAGAGAGTACAGTGGCTTTTGAGTGCAGCAGTGGACTGAAGAGAACAATTAGAATAAAAAGGAGAAAAGGGATATGATTTAGTGGGATGAGGATGATATGATGCACTCTTTGAAACAGAAATAATAAAAACAGTGAACAAATAAATTAGTCCTTGAGGCTCAGTGAAAACAGGACCCTAACCATCAAATGAGATAAAACGAAAGCTCTTCATTAATTGATGACAGCAAATCTGCTCACCTGTCATAATCTGTCAAACTCTTTTGCAGGTTTATTCTCTCATTCAAGTGAGCAGAAATGTGACACCGACAGTCATTTTGTGCTGTGTTATTCACTGTGTATCTCTGCTGAATATTTGTGCTGATTCCAGGCTGAGCTCATGGCCACTGCTGGCGAGTTTGAGAGTTACAAGGTGCGAGTCCACAATGTGCTTAAGCAGCAGAAGAGTAAAAATTCAGCCCAGAATGACGGAGACTCCGGTAAATTAGAGAGGTAAGGACAACACCTGCGTGATTAGTATGCAAGATAAAAGAAGATGCAGGGAGGCAGTCGGACAGCGTAATGGGGAATTGCATCCTTGTCACGGTTTGGATGTCACCCACAGTGGACAGTGACTCATTTTTAATCATTTGAGTGTGTTCACATCCATATTGGGTTAACAGTGGAGGAATTATTACCATATTAGTGGTCTGCTGCACTGATATTGAGGAGACAATATGTGAAATAATTAGTATTCCTTCACTGGCCACCTAGACACGAAACACCCTTAAAGCTGCATTACTCAATTTTTTCTTTGAGGGGCCAGACAGCAACTTATATGTTGACTTATAGCTAGTTGTGTACACAAATGGTAAAGTATTTAAAAATTACTGTATACCAGATACACTGCATTTCTTGATGTTTCCAAACAAAAAAAACAATGTTTTTTTATAATTTTTGTATATTGTGTATCAGAAGAAAAGCAATACATAAGATAATTATGTTAAAATATATAATTAGCTCTAAAGGACTGCAGTTTGTTACCTCCACGGTGCTTCAGCGTGCACATTGATTATTGGTCCAGGCATTGTTGTTTGCGTTTGCGAACTTGTGTGGACCATGTGTCTGTCCTAAGTAAAAACAATGAATATACGGTGTGTCTGGCAGGGAGCAGTTGTCCTCTCAGGTACAACAGCTGAGGTCCAGGCTGACGGAGAGCCACCAGAACCTCCAGAGCAGCACAGCAGAGCTGCAGCAGCTCCACACTGAACATGACACTCTGTTGGAAAGACACAACAAAATCCTCCAAGAAACCATCAACAAGGAGGCTGAGCTCCGTGAGAGGTGAGCTAACTTGACCCCGTCTTGTCTAGAATTTCTTATACTATCATGTTGATGTATTTTATATTTGCATCTGTTATTTATTATAACAATTTTCTCTATTATAGATATTTTCCAGTAGTTTGCACTCTTCTTTTCACTTTCCAGTCTCGTGCCATTCCTACCAATTCTCCACTAAATCACTTTATTCCCTCCCTCTCTGTCTGCACCTCCAGGCTGCTGTCATTGCAGTCTGAGAACGCGGCTCTGCGATCAGATCTGTCACAGGCTCAGGCTGATATGTCTTCCCAAGTCGAGACCCAGCGCCAGACCTACAGGGAGCAGCTGAGGAAGCTGCAGGACGACCACCGGGTCACTGTGGAGACCCTGCAGGGCCAGTTGACCCGCCTCGAGGAGCAACTCTTCAACCTACAGTGCCAGAATAGTAAGCATGGAGGCAAAGTTCGGACTTGATCCATTTAAATTGATCAAGAAGTAAAGATGTAATGCTGTACCTAGAGTTGCAGTGGGAATGGGTGAGGTGAAAAATGTATAGATTGCTGGGCAGCGGAATGATACGAAAAGTGACTACTGCTCAAATAGACAACAGGGAGCTCAAGGGGTGCATGAATGCTTTCATATAAATAGATACCCACCAAAGCATCAAGTGTAAAAAAATGTTGAAGTTTTATATCTTATTTATCTATGAGAGGAATGATGGGAGAGATGTTGTGCCGATCAGAAGAGCAGCACTCATTCATCAACTCCCACACATCTGCCCTCTGGACTCAAACAGCAAATACACACACTAATGACACGGAGAGGATGTGTGTGTGTGTGTGTGTGTGTGTGTGTCTGTGTGTCTGTGTGTCTGTGTGTCTGTGTGTGTCTTCTGTCACTTCATTACAGCCAGGTGGTGTCGAGGCTCCTCAGCTCTGTTTCCACCTCTGTGGGACAAACAGCTCACTGTGGCATCTGTAGAAGCTCATCATTAGCGGCTCACACATGCACACCAGGAGTAGCCTGATTTACAAGTCCAATATCACTGAAAGTCATATTTGAGCATTTCCACCTCTATATTCAGGTGATCAAGTAAAAAAAACAACAAAAAAACAGAAGCGTGTTTTACTGGCCCTATTTGGCAGATGGGTCATAAAACTGCTGGACATTTTTATTGTCCTTATATATGTATTTTTTTTAATGAATCATCAGTTACAAACAGTAAAAATTGTGAATGCTCATTGACATGTTTTACTTTTTAATGTAAATAATCAAAAAATACATAAACACAAAATAAAAGTATTCATCCCCAAAACCGACTTTTACAAGAAACCAGTGAAGGCAGCAGCTTACTCTGCTTTTCTCTATTACTTATTGTTGTCATGGCTCTGCAGAGCATTTATCTGTAATTCATTAGTTCAGAAAACGGATTTGTCAATGAATTGGTGTCCTTTTTTCCCCTTCCTGTCTTTTACCACTACAGCCTAATTTATCTTAAATCTGTCCTCTTTTGTGTTGAGCCTGTAAAAGATTTGATCGATGCCCTCTGTGCACATCTGAAAGCTGTCTATAATGAGGAGTGATGAGTCAAGAGTCAGGAGATGGGTAGGAAGTAGCAATTTAACACCATAGGCATGTTTCTACACTAGTCTGATAGACACAGTGAGCTCTCAAGTTTATGGTTCCAGGTGGGCTTTCTACTACCTTAGAGCCTTCATGAAATCCTAATACTAATTGTACATTGTTCTGAACTCTTATGGCCTACACAATCTGGTCAAACTCTAATGCATTTACACAAAAATAAAAATGTACACATGGATATAGCTGAGTTTCAGCATCTTGCTCTTCTCACTCAGCTGCAGAAAGATGAGGTAGAGTACCAGACAGGAGGTGGGAAGGTGAGGGGATTAGTTCACTGTCTGATCTTTTGGTTCAGTTTCAGGTACATTAATCACAATCTTCTTTTGTCCACCCACTCTCTCAAGCGACTCACCCTTCCTTTCACCCTCTCTTTGTCGTCACTCTTGTTGTCATTGTTTATGCCAATTTACCAGGTAAACACCAGAGAGCGTCTGGTGCCCCCTCATGTCACAATGAAGTAGGACACTGGCTAACAACATGGCATTAAGTCAATCAGATACTTTTTTTATTGTGGTAAAAGATCGATGATACTTCTTCAACAAAGAGTCCAGAAATGCTCTTTAAAAGGATTTGTTTTGTATTTTTATCTCTTATTTGTCCTTTCAAACTGAGGAACATCTAGCAGCAAAAGCAAAACAAAATGAATATGAATTAAATAACAGTGGAGAATAGGATTGATTACTTTATTAGAGGAACTTGTTGTGAAATGATAAAAATCAGATTGAATGTAAATTTAATTATGTTTTACAGTTTTTAATTGCAGTAAACGCTGCTTCAGTAAAAGACTATTTAATAATTCAAACTAAAGATAATCAACATGCTGTATAAACCAAGATCACTGACAAAAGACCAGTGGAGTTTGGAGCACCAGGGTTGACACTTCGATGGATTAAAATTTAAGACTGGTTTAAAGGACATCCTTTTAACTAACATGAAAAACTAGGTTTAATACTCTGCTATAATTGTAAGATCTGTGATTTTTTTTTTTTTTTTTACAGTTTTAAAGTTAATCTTAGTTTATTTAACCCACCCTCTCTGCTTTTTAATTTTCTTGTATTCATCTTCTTAAAAGAAATATCTCCTTCAGCTTCAGTGTCGGTCCAGTCCAGCCGTAAGCTCCTGGCGTCAGACCATCAGCGCAGGAACACAGATCAGAACCATTCGGGCCTGGGGCTAATGGCCCTCAGTGACCTCCAGTCTATGGCCAGGGAGGAGGGTGAGGGCATGGAGACCACGGAGAGTGAGAGCCTCTCTCCTGCTCTTACACCCCTGCCCTCTTTGGAGCATCTGCTCACTTCCCCGGACCCCAAACAAGGTATGGTTGAAAGAAGAGGTCCACATTGTTGCACTAATCATAAAGTTGGTTACTCATCTTGTTGACATCTTTGTTTGAGTCAAAGAATGGAAATTTACAAAGTCAAAATTTTATTTTATTATACACTTATCTATTTAGTTGATATGGTTTTTTTAAATGACCAATTTCAACTTCAATCAAGTGTTAATTTATTTTTATGATTCAAATGTAATCATGCTGTGTAATAAATAAAACACAAGATTATTTGAGGCCCAACAGAGACAAACACCTTTCTATACCAGTGACTTTCTCAAACCATAATTTTTAATGTGTGTGCATCTTTGGTTTTGACTCTAGAGCCATTTGTTTGGGAGGTGGCGCCTACCAAAGAGGAGTTAAGTCAAAAGCTGAACACAACAACCCGCAGCATGGAGCATATGAATAGCCTCCTGCATGAAACTGAGGCCACAAATGCTGTTCTCATGGAGCAGATCACAGTATGTATATGTACACACAAACACAGACAGAAAGCACAATTATGTTGTTTAATTTCCCACCAAATTCATCCAAACAGTTTCTTGTTACTTGTATGATTAGATTTCACACAACGCGATATTTATTCTTAGTAAATTTAAAATATATTTGACCTCTCTATTGGTATTTCATTCTGACAATATCAACAGCATGGTATACCATGTTTGATACTAGGCACACATTAACTTCCATGAGTCTGTATTTGATCTTATAGAGTTTATTTAATTGAAGACAATAAAGCAGAGTCTGGTTTATTACTAATACCACATCTGTAGACCAGTGTAAACCAACAGAGTAAAAACCATGACTTAAACCGGCCGGTAAGCCCCAACAGTGATATCAAACAGCCTAACATTATTTACAGTCCCCTCTTTGTCCAGAAGAAAGTAGAACTTGTGTCCTTTGATCCTGAGGGGGATGAAAGAGGGGGACTCCTGTCTGTGAGCATGACAGGCCACCTGGGACAATGGGACTGTAATTCTCTGGCCTCTGTCTGGTCCCAAAGGTGACTGTGTGGAAACTGTCACCATCCTCCCACCTTTGTGGAGAACCACCTGGCTGACAGAGCGCCGACAAAACAGAACCCCGATCCCGACTATCCCTATTCCTATTGTCAGACATCCCAGCGTGAAGCCGTGCCTCCAAGTGTTTGACCCCAGGTTCATCTCAAAACTCCATATTCCGGCCAGCCCGGTGGTGGTGGTGGACGCCCGGGCTTTCCCTCTCTCTGTAGCGCCCCCCGTGTCTTTGAGCCCAGTGAAAGCGAAGTGGCCCAGGTATGTCCAGAAGAGAAACTGGCCGCCACAGAAGCCCGCCAGGAGCTGAAAGAAGCGGGTCCTGTCGTGCTCGAACAGGGTGACATCTCTGGAGGGCTGGGCCGAAGTGCAAAGGCTGCGGCGGACTGCAAGCTGTCTATGAACCAGGCGGATTCTGTGGACGAACATTCTGCTGTACAGACCTGCTACACATGTAATCCGGTTAACCATGTTGGACGTGGTCGGTGGAGTTTGTGTAGACATCGACGCATTATGAAAAAGTCCGACTTTTTGCTGGACATTAACGAGTCGAAACTGTCTGGAGTAACTCTCCAGTGCCCCGCACAGCAAACGCCCTAAACCCATTATCGCGACAAGAAATGGATCAAACTACTTTACCAAAGAACTGCGATAGTGTCAGTTCAGAAATCGTCTCATAAATAATATTTAAACGCCTGCCTCCCTACAGCACATTAGTGAGCCACAGAGGGCGCCGCCATACTTGTTACGTGTGACGTAAGGTGTTGTTACGGAAAGCAGCGCTGACCAAAATCAGTTTCCACTCGCGTAATGGTCCAATTATGCTCTTAAAACCAACAAACCCAGTGCAATCGTTGGTCCTGATTTTTTTAATGGCCAAAGAACGCCAATTTTACGTTTTTATATAATAATAATAAGTTAAAACTTTGTACTAAGATAATCCTAGTGTTAAACAAACAAAACAAAAATGCCATCGATAATGAACTGACCATGTTTTCCTCTAAAAAATTAACAATTTCCCATGCCAATGGTACTGTTTGCCTCCACTTTGACAGAAATTAGTCTATTGTTTACCTATTGACCAAATGATAAATCATGTCCACACTAGTCACAGATTTAGCATGTGGGTTCATATGCAGATTTTGGGAACCTAAGATTGTTAAATGGAGGATCTTTGCCAATGCTTAGGGTTTTATTTCTGTCTAAATTGCTGATATGTTCTGCCTGCTAGTTGTTGAAGAGTGAAGTGCGTCGCCTGGAGAGAAACCAGGAGAGGGAGAAGAGTGTGGCCAATTTGGAGTATCTAAAGAATGTCCTCCTGCAGTTCATTTTCCTGCAATCTGGCAGCGAGAGGCAGGCGCTTCTCCCCGTCATACACACAATGTTGCAGCTCAGTCCAGAAGAGAAAAGCAAACTGGCTGCCATTGCACAAGGTATGCACAAGGTGAAATGGTTTGACATAATTCAAATGAACTGCTTTGCGACTTACTGCAGTGCCTTTGCAGTGCACTCAAATGTGCCCAAAAAAGCACTGGCATAGTGTTGAACATGTTTAAATGAATATCCTCACACACCGTATATGCCATTAGTAGACGTAAGTGTCTATGTATTTGTGAGTAAATGTGACTCACCTCATCATGCAAGCACAGCCCGGCTGAATTTTTTACTGCTACCACATACTGCACAGCAGTACTATGACACAGTATATCATACAAACACAACACAACAAGACACACACATGCTCACAGAGATATACAGCATCTGAGTACATGCACATCCAAACTCTTTTGCTCACCATATCTCTTTTTCTGCTCCCACAGAAAACTTTCTTAAACTTTTCTCCCCAGATTATTGAAATGCTGTATGATATGCCTCTAATAACATAACAAATTATATGTTAATAATATATGTTTATAATAACTATGTGTTCTTTGATCTCTTTTGTGCAGGTGAGGAAGAGGGGTCCGGGAATCGGAGCTCAGGCTGGACTTCCTATCTTCACAGCTGGTCTGGGATCAGATAGACGTGATCATCAACAAACGCAACAAATATATGATATATTTGTAATAGTGGCAAAAGCGAGATGTTAAATGGGGAATTTGCAAAAATTTTCCCATTTTTTTATATGAAGGGACCAAGGAATGTATCAGAAAAAAATAGAGGAAGAGTGCAGCAGTGATAAAAACCAAAACATTTGACATAAATATTTATTTGATTTCTCAGTGCAATAGTTACATTAGACTCCTATCATTTAAAAGAAACTGTGACAGATGTCTGTCTCCCATCCTCTTATAATCCACACATGTATTTATAACAGCCTTTACTGGACATGAGGGTTACACCTCTTTAAAGGGGCGCTCACATGCTGTTGCAAGGAATCAGTAGCACTATGAAAACATTGTGTGTGGTAAATTTACATCGTTTGGATATCATGTAATACTCACAAAATAGTTTACTGCAGGTGATGTGCATGAATTGTGAGAAGATCAGGTTAACAAGGATATTTGTGTAGTTAGTGGCATAATATCACTTACATTTATTACTTCTCAAATTTTTTTGTGCTTGAACTGTGGTGCACAGTACCATTATAGGACTATATTAGAGCTTTAGCTCTTTTGGTACAAATCACATTGACTTTAGATTTCTTTCAACAATTTTCAAGGGTGTACTGAAGTCTTTAAAGACTTTTTTAATGTGTTTTTACTACTTTAGAGGCAGCCATTTTTTCTATTTCTTGCAGTATGAAAATCCACATGAAAATTGCATCAGACTAAACATCTCTTTTGTTTTGTAGTATTTTTTGGCCGGCAGCTTAAAATAGACATGAAGAAATCTAAAAATGCAACATGCTTTGGAAAACAATCAGCAGTCACGTTAAGTATGTTTTAGTTGATGGTGAGATCTGCATAAATCTTTCTTGTATATCGTCCATAATCTCACCTGACCAACATGACTGACAGAACATTATCATAAAAGCACATTTATTCTTTTTGTGACTGTTTTATAGTGGTTCACTGATGCCTCACATTCTGAAATCAGGAGAAGCTGTAGGGATTGTTGATTTGTGATTTTCTTTTAGTTACTGTGTAATTTGTTGCTTCTGTTTTTTGTGGTTATATTTCGATTGCATGTTGTTATTCCAATTGTTTCTGTGTTTATTTTGGGAAAACTTAGTCACTTGTCTGTTGCAGTGCTGCTGTTAAATCACTGGAAGTGAAAGATTTGTTGAAACTTCATCTGTCTACTGCGGTCTTGTTGAAGGACAGTATCCATGAGTGCCAGCACATCCACCGTGCTAAAGTGTAAAGACTCCCAGTCAGACCAATGGATGCTGTTTTTTTTTTACCGTAGTTGATCATGTCCTCTAGGGAAACACACATCCACCAGTCTTAGGTTACATTAACAAATTTTTCCTCAAGTTCTACCAATGAAGACGGTAAATGGAGTGTTAATTTTCTCATTCCAGTAGCAGCTTTTTGTTATTCCTTCAGTAAAAATGAATGTATTTCTACTGTATCTAAGGTTTTTATATTTATGGTGGTGAATGTCAGAAGCTATGAGAGATTGACTATAAATCTTACAAATCTTATCTGTAAAATAATAAATGGGCATTTACAGTATTTTTACTACTGCACCTATTTTCTGGTTATTTCCAACAATAAACTAAAATAAAGCTGATGTGCATGAGAATGTTTTCACTTACTTTGCTTTCAACCTCACTTATACATGATAATGCCAATTGATGAGACTGCATCTGCAGGTCATTGGGAGCATCAGCAGTGATTTTTTTTTTTTTATAACAAATCACAATCAGAACTTATAGTCAGCATGATAATTCAGGTATTTTGCTGAAGCACTTGAATCTTACAGGTTATATAGATATTAATATGACAAAGTGAATAAGGACTAAGGATAAGAGGAAGAAAATGCAGGAATGTTTTCAGAAATTTTGCTTGACACCTTTGTCAGAAGGACATTGTTTTTCTCAACTTCAGTCTCAGCCTTCAGTGTGAGCTGATAAATCCACAGTTTCTTTGTAGCCATGCATTTTCTTGTTATGAATGCCCTCATCCCTGTTGAAGGAGGGGAGGGGGTGCAGGAACTCTCCTTTTAAGGAAATATATGTAGTTTCTAGCATCATGACGCATTCAGGGGCGGAAACAACAAATAATAGCCACTGCATTTGCCTTTGCGAGGAAAAAAACAGGATGTTCTCACCTCCTCTGGGAGCACCACTATCATTAACAGCTCACTGTTGTGTTTGCAACTCTCCCTATTTTTTTTTTTTGTCTACAAAAATGATCATCTATTCTTATTCTCTTATTTTACATAACAGTTATAGTAGGCAAATGCTGTGAATGCATTTTAAAGGTCTCACAGTGAAGGTCTTGTGTGGGTCAGGTTTCACAGTACCCACTCGCCATGTTTAACTTGTGTATGGTAAATTCAGACTTACCACAGGCCATCTTGAACTGATAATTCATATTAGGTAAAGAATACAACAGGAAGCAGGAGCAGCATCTTGCATCTAATAACAAATCCAAGTTTAATCTGTTGATATAAACACATCTTGCTCTGAGCTCGCAGAGTGGGGGTCGTTTTCTAGCTATAAAAGTTGTAATTCTCCATCCATGTACCTTACAAACTGAATCAAAGCTTTTACTTAAAGAGAACAGTAAAAGCTCTGCTCTACAAAATAAAAGCATATATGTTCTCACAGGTATGTGTCGGCTTGTCTCTCTGGGTCATAGAATGGTTTACCTATCCACAGTGTTTGCATGACAAAACATGCTGGGATATACTGCAAACGCTATTTAAATGCTACCATCTTGAATAATCCCCCCCAAAAAAGGGAGCTGTAAATAATTGCTGCATAGCCTTCTATGATATTATGTAAAAGATACAATTATTGGCATTTTGAAATGTGTTAAGCACCAGCTGTATTTTGTATATTTCATTTAACTGTGCTGACATTATTTCTTACGGTTGCATTTCATTGAAGACGTTATTTAGATTTTAATGAAAAAAAAGAAGTTTTTGAGTTACGGCCCAGACACACTCATTTGATACAAATCCACTCACAAAATGGGCCTAAATTCAACTTGTTACCATGGAAAGGAAAAAAATGCAAACGATAAAAGTTCCTAAATAACAAAAGGCACAACTTCAGTACTTGATTGTTGTGTGTAGAAATTTTAGTGAAGAAATACCAAATAGTATTTGAATTCTGCTCCAGAAACAAAACCAACCACCAGAATGAGCCCAAGTCAAACTTGTAACTAAGTATATTGTTAGACTCACTTATGTGTTATCAAAGTATAAAACTGGCTAGGATATTGACTTTTATATAGATTGTATATGCTTGTGTGCAAATCTGCTTACAAAGACTGTCACAGTTTGTTGAACACACATGAAACCAATTGTTATTATTTGTCATTATTTACCAAGTAAACTAATATGAGGTTCAAGATTCAGCTTTATTGGCACAATATAATAAAAGACCACACAATTTAATGCAAAGTGCCCCACTGCACTATACACATATGTAAAGAAACAAATATTCAAATATGCAATAATAAATTATTGAAACAGACAAGCAGCTCAAAAAGGCAAAAAAGTCAAACTGAAACTTTTAGGGGAAAAAAAGGAAAGAAAAAAAAGAGGATGCACAGTTATGCTGTAACGTGTATACACACAGATCATACAGTCCAGGCTACATCTGCACTTGAATATAATGTGCACAGGCACAGATTTCCACCTTCACTTTACTTTTTAGACTATTAATTTCTTTGAAAGTTTTTTTAGCGTGATATTCTTTATACTATATGCTTTAGATTTATTTGTAAACATACATTTTAGTTTTGTACCTGTTATGTACAGTATGATGCAGATTGATACAATATTAATGAAAGTATAAACGTTTTCATATTCTTTATTTATTTAGTAGGCCTATTTTAATTTTGTATTAATTCACGTTGTAATAAAACCGATAGCTGAAATATTTTTTAATCAGCAGAAGGCCTTTATTTTGAAACTAATAAGCGGAAGTATAGTATTCGGTTCAGTCTGTCTTGAAAGTTAGTGATCAGAGGCGAGGTCCTTTTTCGCCATTCTGCTCGCTGTGTGAAAACCTACACTGTGTAACATTACAACCCAGACTGTACAACATCTGGACGCCTTCAACTGAGGTCAGGAAACATAAGTCGGCTCCCGGAGAGAGTGGAGTGATGCTCGGCATTACGGAAATGACAAATGGGTAAGTGTGAAGTTTATAAGTGTTTACCACATTAAGCGACATCTGCCTGATAAGTTGGGAAGTTGACAGCTTCTGTCTGGAAGGAAAAAATACGCAGCCAAGGTATGTTCCATTCTCTCATAGCATATCCAGGCAAGACGCAATCCATTTAAAAACCTTACACGTTAATTCTGCCTCACATCGACAAGAAATGGCTTCATTACATGGGAAACTGGCCTTTATTGCATTAATTTAAAGTACATCCGCACTGGCTACATAGCAAATGTACTTTATCGTTGTATAGCTAAAATCTCAACGTAGTTACTTTAGCTGCTTGCTAGCGCCCTCCACCGTGTTTGTAATGGAGTCTAGCTGGCTAACTACTGTATTTTCAGAGGTCATTTTTTCTTGAAATGTTTGTGCTGTTTGTTGATGATGGAGGCACAAATGAAACGTATCAACAGACCTGTTGAACTGTCCATTAAACTAGTAATAAACGGCTGATATGCGCACTTGAGTTTGGTTTGAATAGCCTCTGTCCTTTGAATTTATATTAAAGTTACCTGCTTCCTAGTTTGTATGTGAAATTAACATAATGTTTCCCCTTGTGTCTCACAGCTTTGACTAGCAGTCCGATAATAATGCAAACTGGTACCATAAGATTTCCCATATTTGTTTGTCTCGAAAAGCTATAAAGAGCTGAGATTTTGTGTAAGGAGGAGGTGATGAAATTTGAGTCAGATCCAGATTCAAACTCAGATTCAGATTCTGGATCACTTTTTCTTCAGCATTGTGAGATAGGCATGGACAACTCATGATGTTCAACCACTATGTGCAATTGGATCCAGATCGTAATCTGGATTATATGCTGAATATATATGTGTATGGGTTCAATATGTATTTGGTCCCAGACTCCAGTATGAAAACAGAGTTAGAGACATGGCACCGCCACCAAAATCAAGCTGAGATGAAGCAGATTCAGAGTCATTCAAATGGATTTCATGTATCTGTGAAAGGTAAGAGGTTCTGTATTGATGAAAATAGATCCAGACCCACCATTATCATTCAAGAAATCATAATTATCAAAAATCATATTTTTGTTGATGACTCATAAACTCAGGGTCAGGGTCAAGGAATTAGGTGGTATTTCGTAATTTGGCATAACACAGATTGTCATCATCAACATCAAATGTATATTAGGAATGTTAAATTTCAGAATGATCTTCAGCTTAAAAGTATCTTCATCTGAATAATTTTTTTTAACTGTATGATGTTTTTTTAATCATTGGCAAAAAACTTCTGATAAGTAGTTGTTACAGGATTTTGTTTTGAGATAGCCTTGAAACTATTTAACAATTGTTTAAATTTTTAGCAACAACTGCCTTGGCGGAGATATGCCCTCTTTGAGTGGTTTTGAATTGTACATATGTTATTATTGTTGCTAACAGCACAATAAACTTAATATGGATTGCCATTGTTGTAGCATTAATTTCAACAAGATATGTGTAGTGAATGCATTGTTGTCTCTAATAGCTGTGTAACCTAAATAATAGTTAGTTCTGTGCAGTTTGTTCGTTTGAAGCTGAAGAGAATTATTTTAGTCATGTAGAAAGGCTCTCACGATATTGGCCAAAATGCTAATTGTATAAACCAAATTTCCTTTCATTCATTCACGTGGTACAAAGCATGTTATAATTCCAAAATTCAGCAATTATCCGACTTTTCTTTCTTCTCCTAGTAGCTTTCCTGATGGCACAAACTGTGTCTCTCTTTTTTGATGTAGCCCAAAAATCAGACTTTCTTTTCACTTCATTCATTAATTTGTCAAAACAATTTGGAGATGTGATGAGATTATATCAGTCAAAGAAAAGATAGTCAAACTTCTTCATTTGCTGCATTGTTCGCCAGTGTGTTTGAGTAATTTCAGAGCCAATATCAACATATTCTAATAAATAACTAATAAATAAATTTACATACTTTTTACGACTACCATAAAAATAATTTCCATAGTCACAAATCTGGCATAATACAAACATCATTAGAAAAAAAAATCAATATTCTTAATGTCAAGTTTCCACGGTATATTATATCAGAGAGATGACTACATTATTTGCACAGTTTTAACATTAAAAAAAACAAAATAGCATATATTTTTGGCAGCCTTTCACTCGCACATTAGACAAAAGTGATAGGGTAAGAAACGTCAGTCAGTGAGAAAGACCTTATAAAAAGACGGAAAGAGGATTTTCCCGGATATTTGTGTAGATCAACATCCTCCCTGCACAGGAATGTCCACACAAACTCACTGGACAGTAGTTCTTGCTTTCTATACCATTTCCTGAGTATCCCTTCCCTTGAGACTGCTATTCAGATCAGCATGTTTTCTACTAGTTTGAGTGCTACTGTGTGCACTGCACTGTTAATTATGGCCTGGCTTTCATAAAGCCTATTCCAGACACTAAAAGCTTTAAGACTGTATGTCTTTTAAAGGCCTGACGTTTGCTGCATTCCCAATGCATTACACTTCCAGCTGACTCCACACTGTGTTGATACAACAAGAGCTTAGAGGAATGTCCCCGTCTCAACTGTGGACTTCTCCTTGTTTAGAAGAGAGGTGAACGTGTGTGATGTAGCATTTAGAAACTGTACTACTAACTTGATGAACGTGGTTACATTTTTACTACACCTCACTCACATACTGAAGGTTATTGATACTACATTGACTCCTAACTGTGGACTTCTGTAATATTTAAAGTTAGTGAGGTTTCATTGGAGGATTTTGATGTTCCATAATCTTAATGCTCTGAAAGCTCAAAGGCCTGCCACTGTTCTCACCATAAAATGCATTAATTATGAGGCATTTTTATCAATAGTAGAATTATACATGAACTCATGTACTGAGGAACGGAAAACAATGAGACCTTTGCTGTGACAATCCTTTCTGAGTGGTATAATTGCTGCTTTCGTTAATAATAACTTTAACATTTCTATTTCAAGACCGCACCAATAAAGATTTGAATTTAGAAAAGGTTATTTCATTGTAGGGAGGGAGGAGGGGTAAGATGATAAGTAAGGGAATGATTATGGGTCTGGAGGGAGAGGAGATAATGAAGGGATGAGGGGGTGAGGGTTGAGGAATGAAGGGATGAAGGTTGATGGATGTGGTTATAAGGGTGAAGGGATGAGCAGATAAATATGATGATGTGGATGAATGAATGGAGGACCGCCATGTTGGATTGGTGTCAGCCGATGGCAGGAAGACGAGGGAACTGGTGGAGACTTTTAGTGGGATAGCCAGTATGGAGGTGCAAGGAGCTGAGGTGGCGGAGGGAAATCGGATAGGGATGATAGAAGGAAGACCTGGCGAATATGGAAGGTTGGGCATATGGGTGCAGGATGCGCCTGAATTGCTCTGGAAGCTTGGAGGAGAGTGATGTTCTGCTACAAGTCCATGAAGAGTTGTTATAGGCATAAAGAAGTGTCATTATTATAATTGACTTTGTATCACATGTTTTAAAACTTTGAGATATTAAATAGTAAGTTTGAGTCAAAAATGTCTTAATGTTGACTTCATAGCTACATAGAATAAACCTTTTTCATGAGAAACTTCTTTTTTTTGTTGTTGCCAAAGATGGTTTTGTACAGTCAGTGCACTGATTAAAAATTCTCCATTAACGCTTTTGACCTGTCATAATGGCAACACGATGGTGTGTGTTCTCTTCTTCACGCTGGTCCAAGTCATCATGGTTCTTGTTTACTGAAAGCTGTTCTGGAGGGTTGTCTGTAGAAGGCTGTCAGAAATATTGAGACGCTGTTGCTACTGACTTTCTCTTCGTGTTGCGTAGTCAGTCTGATCAGTGTGGCAATGTTAGACAGTTGCCTGACTGCTGCAGAGGGAAATATTAAATAGCAGGCTGACCTCTTATGCTTACAGCAGTTCCCCCATGGCAGTGTGTGTTTGTGCGTGTAAGTCACTTTGAAAGGTGGTAGTTACGCAGTGCTACTTTTGTTTCCACTCCAAACAACTCTGTTATTTTATCCCCAGACATATGACCAGAAAAATGAAGTCTGCTATGTTGTGGGATGATTTTCAGGAGCTAAATGGACAACTTTCCTCTCTCTGCAGTGACAGTGTTTCTTTCAGTAACAGTAGAGTATTGTATGTGTCAGAATGCCTGACATTTGGTGTCCACTTTTTGCAAGTCCGTTTATTAATAGGAAATATGCTCTTGAATCTTTTTATTCTGCAACTATGTTGATAAAGTTTTACTTATTTATTTAAAAGTTGGTTGTGCACTTATTCCTTATGCTGTGACCTTTCTCCTACAAATCAATGTTTATGATTACATTTACTTTATTGCATCTGCCAATTTCTATAATGTGCCACCAACATTATTTACATTATTTCGTGTTTAAGTTAACGTCACAGCTGCAAAACAAAGAATCTTTTCATATTGCAGCAATGCAAAGTTTTGTTGCGTACTTCAAGGCGCACCCAATGATTATGACATACTGTCAGTGGCAGTCGGTGTGGTCTGTGGGTTTGGCCTTTCTCCTCCTCTCTGGTAGCTGGGGAGACACACTTAACATATCAGGTCTACGAGGACTGCTTGATTATGATCCATTCAGTCTGGTCACTGAAGGCCCCATGCACCTCCTCGCTCCTCTTGCTTCTCTCACACCTCCTCACAGGACTAAACTCGCACTGTGTGTGAGATGGCTTTACATCCACCCATCTCTCACAAACGCATACTGGCACATAGGCACAAGTGACACACACATTCACACACTCGCATGCACACACACACACCACAGCAAACAGGAAGTGATGTGGCCATTTAGAATGAGATACTGGCAGTAGGAGTGTTTGCACTGACAGCAAAGGGACTTGAGCAGCAAGTAAAATATCCTCACTAGAGTTTGACACAAAACATCGGTAAGGTGAATTTATTTTCCTCTTCTAACTATTTGTAATGCAGCTGGACTTCATTAGTTGCTTCATTGTTTATAGAGCTGTCGATCATCTTAATACTTGATTCTACCTTTGACTACTGTATTAGAAAGTCATCTTGATATCAGTGATGTTTTATTGTTTAAATCTTTGCTCTATGGCTAAGCATTTGGATGGGTGTACATGTATTTGTGTGTATACTTTCTCTGTGTGTGACTGATGCCACAAATCTGATGAATTTAATGACGAATGGAATTGTTACCACAGAGAGGCAGTTATAAGACACTTCAGTGCATTCAAATAATAGATAAAAATGTTGAATGCAATGTAACGCAGTTAGAACATATGAGAAAATAATCACTTGTGCCAGTTTTCAAAATCCTACATGTGTTGTTGGGTTCAAGAGTACAATACATAGCAATCTCACTGTTGGCTGTATATGTATTGGATACATTTTAATTATCGCAATTTCTCAGGCTTGCAGCATCGCAGACGTCTTTATTTGATAGGACAGCTGTTATACCAGTGTTGTCCACAGAGTGGCAGTGTACTCATGTGGAAGAAAGGCTTGCTTTTTCGGGGCTTGGAGGAAATGTCTGTCCTATTTAAGCTGGATGTTTCTGTGAGTGTGTGTGAATGTGCGTAAGAGAGTGTCACATTTATACCTACACAAAACTATTGCTGCATGCATCTTCAATCCAAAACACAGTGTTGGCTTTTAAATTCCACTGTGGTCAGTGTCACCATTGCTCACACATTGCATACAATTGCTTACACTGTAATCCAGAGCGTATGACCTTTCCTGGTTATATTTAAATTGTATGACAATTGTAGTTTTTTCAGTTTTGAGGGAAATGCTCATACCTAACTGAGTTGAACTCAGGTATAAACCCTAAAACTATGATTCATCTTGAATGCTATATCATACGCAGACATGTCAGCCTATGACTCTGTGACCCTGTTGCAACTGTTCCAGCGTTTGGATCCGATATTAAAGTTCAAGATTCACATTTTATGCTCCTACATTTGTGTGTGTGTGTGCAGGTGTGTGTGTGTGTGTGTGTGTGTGTTCTTCAAACCTATGTGGAATGCTGAACAGGCCAAGGCAAGCTGCAGGAGGTGAATAGTGTGTTCATGAGACATGTAGCTGTCTGTAAAAATGAAGAAGAGACATGGTTTTCCGTCAGCAGTTAGTTCACCCGAAGCCATTTGGCTACATTAAACTTTTACACCATTGTGATATTGGTAATGCCTGCATGTTCTGTTTCACCCTGCTGCAGTCTGAGTTTATGCACATCTGTTTCTTTGATGACATCACAGCTTTTTGTCTTTAATGAAGTATGAATGAGAGGCAACTTTCATCTCTATTTGAAATGTGCATATGCCATTTTGTGTCTGTTGGGGAGGATCTGTTGTTCCCAAATAACATTCTGATGATTAATTCATGGTGACATTTTCGCTCTTTTCAATAGTTTGTTTGTTTCTGCTGGGAAATAGCAGCTCTAATCAAATCAAAGAGTGGTGGATGGTTAAAACTTGAAACTCATGCACCATAATATTAGGAATTTCTCATTATAATGCTTATGTCCAGAAATGTCTTTTTTTTCACTCCTGCACAAATGAAAACATTTTCACCTCTGCCGGTAAGGTTATGTTTTCTCTGGCATCTGTTTGTTGGCTTCTTCTTTCTTCCGTCGTCATTCTTTGGATGGGGCTTTTCTCCCCTTTCTGTCTATTACACATAAAATATTTGACAGATTGTGATGAAACAAAAGCTGTAAGGGTTGGGCATGTAGCAAGGAAAACCCCATTAAATTTTAGCTGTGAATCCAGATTAAGGGGCAGATGTATGGGATCTAATGAGTATCCTGGTTGCAGATGAAAACATTATTTTGCATATAGCCGGATAAGACTGACTGATCACTGATAAGACCACGGTGCATCAGATCATTGCATGCTTGATGTGTCCAATTACTCAAATGTTTTTATTAAGGCAAAACTTCCACATAGTAATTGTTGAGATTGTTCTTTAAGGTTTTTCATAAATTCTGCTATTCTCACTATAGTTTCACTATGATTTCATCTGCCACACATATTGTGTCAATGTATATGTTGATACTTCCGTTAAAAAGGAAACCTCACACATAAATGTGTTATAAATGTCTTTTTATACACATTTAATCCTTATCTCCTAATCCATATATATATATATATATATATATATTTTTTTTTTTTTTTTTTTTTGGTTCATAGTAATTTCACATAATTTTACTGGTTAATATTGACTATTTTCTGTTATTTTTGCTATAAATCTATTATTTTTGATCATAAAGGTGAGCCAGAGAAAAGGTAAAGGACACAGCAGGGGTGAAGGCCACAAAGGGAGAAAAAACCCTCTCTTTTCTTCTGCGACTCTTTCTCCTTTTCCCCGAGGCATTCTGCCTCTACCTGCAGCAGGAGGCTGAGGAGGAGGAGCAAGAAGTATTTGCTAGGTGTGCAGTCTGTTGAACCACTCCTCTGTATGTCCTTGGGTGTGAGCCCTGGAGGTGTGTTTGAGAGAGAGAGAGAGAACTCGAGCGGCACAAGACCTTTTTTTATTTGGCTCAGATATTAACACACACATACACACACTCAGACACTTTCTTTAGAGTATTGCTGTTTCTGTGGACCGAGAGGACGTGTGGTTGGAAGGAAGGAAAGGAGGGAGAGAGGCGAAGGGGAGATGAACTCCTTGAGACTGAAAGAGTTGTCAAACTCGGACTTGTACAGACGAAGACAAGAGAGACCAGACAGCTATGGAAGTCTGGCTGGGTACAGCCTTAGGTGAGTCTACCTTTGTCAAGCTTTTAATCTTCTGCCAAAGGTCAAATTATTGATGAAAAGTTTTGCATTTTCAAAATGTTGATGGAGCTCTATGATGACTCCTGATAGTATTTGAGTTTTATGCTCACTATATTTTATGTTGTGTTGCTGATTTATTGCCCACCACCTGTAATTCATCCTCAGTTTGAACCAGGCACTATTCACTTTTTCAATAAAAGCAACACAGTTTCAATGTGGTTCTTTATACCAGCCTATGGATATAGTTTTTAAATGGTTCCGATGGTATAGAAACTTCATGCCATTATAAGGAACCAGTTAAAATGAAGAAATGAACAATACCTGTGAAGCTTTCTCTTTATGTCTTTATGTGCCGTCCAATAAGTAGCTCTCATTTTTCCTTTCCTCTGTCACACTTCCTGACAGATTGTTTGTGGAGGTGTTCGGTCAGCTAATACACTTTGCAAAGTGCTTATTTTTCCTGATAAGTTAGATTTTTTTTTACAGTGACTGTTGTTACTGTTGTGGTTGCATAAACTTAAGTGATCTGATCTGGTGCTTTTGTAATCGTTGACCTTTCAATGTGTTCTGTTTCTTTTGGGTTGGTTTTGTTATCATTAGTCAGCTTTGTTATCTCTAGCTGGAGCTGATCAACGCTCACTTTCTTGCATTGTGTAGTGAATGATGGAGGATTTCTTTGTGTTGCCACAGAAAGAGAATCATTAGGAAAGAACTCTTGAAGAAAAACCCTTTCCTTTGTGTCATGTATTGACAAGGATAGATAAGGTGAGATGGGGTGGAGTATTTGATCAGTAAATTCTGCAGCCCATGGCTGAATTCCTCTCAGTTGTGTGACCAGCTGTGATAGCTGTGCAGACTTTTGCAATATCAGTTTCACAATACTATAGCATCAATCATTTTTTTATGTTCTTTTTCTGTCTTTCACAAACTCCTCTCTCTCTGTCTCTCTCTCTCTCTCTCTCTCTCTCTCTCTCTCTCTCTCTCTCTCTCTCTCTCTCTCTCATTCTTTACACTACAAAAAGAGTAGCTAAAAGACAAGAAAAAAAACTGAATTTGAGGAGAAAATAGCTTAATGCTAGTGAAATTATCTGTCCATGCAGCAAGATAATTTTACTTGTCAAGAAATTGTAAGATATGTTTGTTCAGTCTAGAAATAAGTAGGCTGTTTGTGTGTGTGTGTGTGTGTGTGTGTGTGTGTGTGTGTGTGTGTGTGTGTGTGTGTGTGTGTGTGTGTGTGTGTGTGTGTGTGTGTGTGTGTGTGTGTGTGTGAGCCTGAAGTTATTGGAAGAATGTAGTGATGTGAAGAATGTGGATAATAAGGTGAAGCGCTCTCGTTAAGTGTCCCCCAGTCAAACCTCGAACACTTTGTTTCTTACTTTGTAGCCGTCTGAAATGCAAAAATAATTTGGTGTCACATATTGTTAATATTGTTTTCACACTACATAGTTTATTGTAAGCACAGTAACTGCACTACGTATCATTTAATGGAAATTAAGCTAAAGTTGCATCAGTTTATGGCAAGACTGTGTAAAGCCACAAATGGAGCAGAAAAAAGCATGTGAGAGAGGGATGAAACAGAACAAGAGAAAAAGCTTTAAGAGATCAACAATGTTCAAAGCAGTCAGAACCAAGGAAACCCTGTGAGTGGTTAGGAGGAAGGGAATATATATCCTGTTGTATGGAACTTTTGCAGATTAAATCAAGATGACAGTCAAAAGTGCGATGTTTGCAATAAATGTTTTTCAAAAAGCGGACTAGTTTGCACATATCCAACAATAATACAGGTGCAAGCCAAAAAGATAGAACTGCAAAAAAGACGGAGATCTGCACACTGTTAAGCTCCCAGAAATAATCTTTAATCTCTCTTATAGCATAAGCAACGTTTCAATCTAGTAGATCTTCATCAGCCTGATGAAGATCTACTAGATGGAAATGTTTTGCCATCAGCACCATTGCAGGGTAATGTCACAAATTCTAACCACCTCAACAGTCAGTAATTAACAGTAGTGATGATGCTAGCAATGAAAACCAGCAGGCAATGTCTGCCTTCCGCTTCATAAAGACCAATGTTGAACCTGAAATTTTATTTGCAAAAATGCTTTCCCTAAAAATGTATGAATTGTTGCTGCTTACCATGAAAACGTGTGTGATATCAAATAAAAGCAGAACTGGAATTAAGAGGCACTGCTGACCGAAGTTTTTTTTTTTTTTTTACTTTTTTTTTTTTAAAAGGTTTGCAAAAGCAAATCTAATCATGTCCTAAAGAAATTATAATAAAATTGTATTTTAAAAAATTACAAAATTAATCAATGATTTATTCATCTACATCGCAGGAGGTTTTTTTGGAGGTTTTTAATTGATGCAATGATACAAAATGAGCTTTGTAACACGAAAGTGTTGTAAAAATAAATGACTGGTTACTTAACAGTACTGAGAACTGTGTTATTGTTGTACTCCTTAGGACTGTGTGTGTTGGATCTGGACCCTTGACCATGTGCTTCAAAATGGGCGTCTGGAACAAAAAGTGCAAAACAAAGGAAATGTTAGTCACGAATCATGTTTACACAGTCACTCAATCATTGTGTGCGTGCGTGCGTGTGTGTGCGCGTGCGTGCGTGCGTGTGTGTGTGTGTGCGTGCGTGTGTGTGTGTGTGTGTGTTAATCTGCAAAAAGCAGCCCTCATGTCTGTGTTACCATGGTTGCTGTTGCCAGTGCACATGAGGGGGGGTGTGGGTGTGTGATCATGGTGTTTGATCTGTTTCTTTGTTCTGGATCTGCTCGTCTCGCACCGGTTTAGAGTCATGGTCTGAAAATTTTCTAAAGTAGCCTGCAGCCACAGATCCATTCAGCCAACCTCAAGACAAAATGTAAACAGAAATGTTCTGTAATGCACATTTCTTTTAACTGCAGACGTTTTAATTGAACAAAATTACAGAACAATTATATCAAATCTTTATTTTATTTATATGGTAGCAATTTTTGCCACAGAAAAAACATTATAAAATATTTAGGCGGCCTGATCCATCCTTAAAAAAAATCTATGTAAAGAAAATAAGAATTCAAAGACAAACAAATCAGTCGGATCCAAATGAAACACTAACAAAGCACCAACTGGAAACAAATTCCTCCAGGATCATGTCATGGGTGGAGGTTCATCCTTTTGGCATGAGTCCAGTGTTCTTGTCCTGGTCAGATCAAACAGTGATATAGTCTACTAGACTGACATTGGAAAGAAACCCTTGTCTGAAGATCCTGTAGCATCACTTTTTGAGACAGTGTATAAAATGTCCATAGGAAAAATCTTCTGGATGAAATAGCTTTTTTTTATTTTATTTTTTACATTTTTAAGTATTGGTTCCATGCTTGATTAAAAGCCTTTTTGCAATGAGTTGTATTAGATTTTACAAAACTAGATGGCGGATGGAAAGTTTTATAGACATGCTTGCCCGTGTGTTATTGGTTAAATTGTCTCGTCTGAGCCCTCTTTAGAAAAGTGCTTGTATGCACTAATCTCCTTCTATTAGATAATTAATGGCTCCATCTCTACCAACAGTTACAGAGGTCAGTTCAATGGAACAGAATATTCCCTTCCTCATTTTTGAGTGACCTGGCCTGTGACCTCTCCAGTGACCACTAATGGCCCCATGAGGAAGTCTCAAAACCCTATCCTGTAGAGGGAACATACCAGAGACACTTTGTCGACTGCTAACAGTTGCTGTAGCCATTTTTAAGCTGACGCTGACATTCATATCAACATTTCAACACTCACATTCTCTCTGTCTCTCTGTCTCTCTCTCTCTCTCTCTCTCTCTCTCTCTCTCTCTCTCTCTCTCGGGTGTTAAACCTCTGGCCCATTTGATTACTGCCTGTTGAGCTCCCGGTGAACAAATTGTGTCATAAGCCTATTTTCACAACACTACACAATCCATGATTGGGATGCCTCAGAATCCCGCAACACAAAGACAAACATGTCTGATTTTTATTCTACATCAGCTTTTCTAGACTAGTTCGACAACATCTACAATATTTAGCACACAATAGAAAGAACCCCCCCCCCCCCCTCTTGCATTTAATGTGATTAAATTAATAAATAGATCTGTTCAATTATGCAAGCTACAAAAAAAACCTAAGTAAAGGTCCAGAACATCATAATGGCTAACTTGGTTGCTAGCTATCACAAACAGTTTACTATTCAAGCAGACTCAAGAGCATGATTTGTCTTCTTGTCTATTTTACAGGTAGAAACTTTCCATATTATGCAACTATAATTTGTTACCATGCCTTTGCTATTTGCTTGGATGTGCTGGATTTTTATTTGTGTTGTGTCCCTGTTGAAAGTTATTAAAAAAATAAGTTGTAGTGCCAACTGTAGCATCAGTCCGATTATTTAGACACTAATTTGTCACAAAATGTGTATTAATTTAAATGCTTACTAATGTTTTGGGTTGACGTTTTTAATTTAATATGAATGACGCACATTTGAACGTGTTGATTTGGACACCAGAGAGCTGAATAGCTCTTAAGCTTTCCTTTGAGGGTGGAGCACCCTGTCTGTAATCAGTAGGAAAGATTGCATGTGTTCCTGTAACGTACCCACCCTCTGTCCATTGTAGTCCCTCAGTTCTGGTTCCCAGTGGATGAGATTCCCAACAGAAGCCCAGATAAGAACAGGGGACTTTTCTATCTTGGTTTCAGAACCCAGACTACCCTCTGATGGAGACTGGGTAGTTTAAAAAGGTGATAAAAAGCCTTTCACAGTGTCATGCTGGATTGAATACACTACACAACAATACCCACTGCTTGTGTTGAAACAATTTTTTTAAAGTTCTAATATGATGCATTTCGAAAAGATTATTTGATTACTTAAAAATTCAAATCACTCCCAGATTGTTAAAAAGTTGGATTTAGATGGAAAAATGTGAACTTAAAATGTTATATAGTGTTTGGCAGCCCCTTTCAGGAGGAGGTAAAGTTGGCCCCTGCTATGTATACAAACCCTCTCGCACAGACACAAAACAGCAGCTGCTCGCACCTAGTTTGGAGTTGAGGCTCCACTAGGTGTCTATTTGTAGAATGATGGAGTAATCTGAAAGACCATTACACTTAAGGACGTGTTTCAGCGAGGTACACACATAGAGGTCTAGAACAGTCCACACTTTATAGAATTATGGATTCTTTTGTGCGTCTCTTAGTGTTGCAAGATGAACACTGCAGCTGTTCTCTAACGGAGCGACAAACATGTTTGTCTCACTGGAATGTATTTTCTCCATATGGCTTTTTGTTGTATTGATGGTTTGTGAAGTGGTCATTATTTTAAGATAATAGTTGAGTTTAATGACAGTAAAAGCAATTATTGCCCAAATTTCTAAGCACCATCAACTACTTTATGATTTGATCTATTCAAAGCTTCGGGAAGATGATTTAATCCGATACTGAAGCTGTTCTGTTGGCTCACTTGGAGAAAACACATCCTTCCAGTAGGTACTGAGTTTTAGTCCTGTCAGGAACCTTTTCTGACAAAATAAGGGTCTTACAGTATCTTTTGAAATGGTGAAGTTGTGCAAAGACCAACCAGAAGCATGAAATCACTTCAGATTTAGATTGCGAATAGCGTAGTGTCAGGAGGATGACACTAATGAAACAGTATCTGGCTTCAATTTCAGCCCCTGCATGTGTCTAAACATACTTCTGCTTGATTTCCTGCTCCGCTGTTTTATACAATGACTGAACTAAACAGTTATTTGTTATCGGTTCTGCCTCTGTCATTTGCTACGCTACAACTTTCCTGTGTGACATTCCTGTTTTGAGCAACACTGAAGTGGTGCCATGTTGTTATATATCTCCCAGAAAGCTGAGAGCTCCAGATGTTTAACACACACATAGATTGGATATTAGCCATTGACTGTAGACGAATGCAGCTGTGTGTGTGTGTGTGTGTGTGTGTGTGTGTGTGTGTGTGTGTGTGTGTGTGTGTGTGTGTGTGTGTGTGTGTGTGTGTGTGTGTGTGTGTGTGTGTGTGTGTGTGTGTGTGTGTGTGTGTGTGTGTGTGATGGTTGAGTGATCTCTGTCTGGACAGGCGTCAGGGTGGGCTCTTAAATTTCAGTAACCCGCCCAAGAATAGACGGTGAGTATGACAGGGAGGGAGGCTAAATGTAGGTGTGTGTATGTGAGAGAGAGAGAGAGAGAGAGAGAGAGAGTTGATGTGGGAGTGAGAAAAAGACAGAGTGTGTGTGTCTGTGCCTCTTCGTGAGCGAGAGCGAGGGAGAATACTCGGAGCAGTCTGATCAGTGGTTTGCTCTGCTTGCTATGTGGACTTCTTGCAGGACTACCTTTTCCATTACTGGAAACCTATTTTGAACTAACACAAGGGGATCTCTATTGGACTGTTTTTTGTTTTTTACAGCAGGTGGTAGATGGATCTTTGCTGTTAAGTAGAACTGGTGTAGATAAGTATGGAGCTGAACGGTCATGCCCTGCCGCCGTCAATACCTGAGGATGGCGAAGCCCCGAACCACGTGTCTCACAAGGAGATGAACGGTTTCCATCAGACACTTCAGGACGGTGACGGGGGCGAAGCTGAGGTCCCAGTGTCTAAGTCCCAAAGGCGAAAGAGTGATGTCAAAGTCTATAAGGAGTTTTGTGATTTTTATGCTCGCTTGTAAGTACGCAGTTTAGAAGGCTGTTTAAGCTCTGCAGCTTATTGTTTCTCAGGTGGCTTTAAAAGGAAAAAAAAATCTCATCTCATCCTTGTCTCTCTGGTGAATATGTTTATCATTATCACTTAAATGTATGAGATGCTCCACCAGAGAAATCCTCCCACTGCATGAAAGTATTTGATTCAGCAGCCAGTTAAAAACCTGAAGTGCAACCTTTAAAGCAGCTGCTGACCCACCATAAAGGATGGAGCTAGTATGGATTTCATGTGATGGTTTAAGTTTTGTGTCTGTCTCATTCTCAGGTGCACACCTCCACTATCAATCTTCACCATCCTAGAAAAGCCCATACTCGTATCTCTTAGCGATCATCACGGATCGTAGAATGGACCAGGAATTGCAGTTTGATTTATTGCCTTGGTTGTGTGATAGTTGAGACTGGTGTGTGATTTATTATAAGAGGAATGACACCTTTTGATAACTAAATCCCAATTTAAAAAATTGTAATCGTCTGCTGGTGCACTGATATGGTATTAGTCTGTATTCTCTGGGCTTACTGTGGTGTTACAGAATGTAACTGTAAATGTAGCTGGATTTACCAGCTACTCTGATTTACTTAGGCTGCCTTAGGTGCCATGTTTGTGCAGGCGTAGCTCCAAGTGCTGCAGAAGAGAGGACACAAGAAGGGCTATTTTTTGCCAAAGGGGAGTTGTTATGCAAAGTAGAATGTTAACTGGCATTCCAGCTATGTGTGCATGAAGGACAGGAAAGCTAAATATACATACAGTAATGCATTTCTGACTGATGCGGCCTCATCGCAGGCTGCAGGAAAACATGGATGTGGGGTCACCCACAGGTTTGTAAATGGACATTTTGAAGCCTGGTATTTTCTGTCTCTGTGTTGAAGACAATAAAATTCTATTGAAATTCTATGAAACTCTATTTGAAGATTTTAGAGTTCAGGTTGGACAAGCAAGCAGCAGCCACCTGCAGGGGGTCTGTCAGTGATGGAGACATTAGACGCCTTGTGGTTTTTGAAAATGACTTCTGAGACTCTAAGTGGTATTTTTTTTGTTTGTTTTTTAAAAGCTTGTCCACCACAGGCACAACCTGGTCTATGTCCATCAGTATGATTTTAATGTAAATTGTTGTACTCAAACTGAGGCTCTAAGTTATTTGAAGAAAACTCAAATATTCGCCGTGTTGAAGTCGGTGACTCCTTTTGAATTCGTAAAATTGCCGCTTAAAAATTGTAAGTAAGTGTTGACTGCGGTATCTGGATATTCGGCCAGCTGTCAGCAATGAAAGCGTCTCAGGGTTCCATGATGCTGCTATGACAGACAGTGAGAGTCTGCAGATGTGTACAGGCCACTGAGAGCAGAGGAGATGTCAAAGAAAACTGAAGGCAAGTGGAGACCAGAGGAGCGAGGGTGGAGGCAACAGAGGGTATTCATAACAGAAGTCATAGTTTGCATCTTTTAGATAGATACACACATACACACACACACATACACTCTTTAATGCCCCATCATGGGGAACTTTCAGTTTCAATATCAGTGCACACTGTTCAGAGACTGAAGACTATCGTGGTGTTTCTTACAGATGATTTTCATTGCAGTCTGACATCCCATACCTGATAACACTCTCTAAAACAGACTGATAAAATAGAAACAAGGACTTGTGGAATTGGCTGGTCATGTATCACAACCGGGTCTTGATCACAACTTCTTTGTCATACCAATCAACAAAATTCCTTACTTCTGTGTGATAGATGTTTGTATTGTCATGCCTAGGCAGTAAACTTAATGTAGCAGAATCATCTGATTATTTTAAAAAACATTAAGTGTACAACGTAAATAGAACGGGTGAGCTGACAGAGCCCTGTGGAGCTCCAAAACCAACAGTTTTAATGTCAGTCAAACTCCTGTTAACTTTAACCTGATGAGTTTTGTTTGTTAAAAAGGAGTGAAAACACTTGATAACTGAGGAGTTGACATCCAGCCGCCTGAGGTTCTGAATTAAAAGGTCCGGCTGAAGGGCATTAATTGAGGAGCTAAAATCAATAAAAGGCTGCTGAGCATAAGCTGTTCTGTCCGCAAGATGTTTTAAAACCATCTCAATAAGCAAATTGTACTGGGCCAAATCTGCTGTTCACATCAACTTACAGCATGTCAACATCTTTTCCCTTAGCTTGACAACCAGCCTCCATTTATAGTCACACACCAGAGTGGTGGGGTTAAAAGGGTGGAATCATGTGGATTTCTCCTCCCAACCTGCTTTAGTCTGTCTTGTTTGTCTTTTGTTATATTTATATTTTATTTATTGTATTTAGATTTGGTTTATGGTACAAAATTGTAGCAATTCAACCTAAACATGAATTCTGCAGGTGGACTAAGCACTTTGACGCCGCTGCTGGATCCCGGATCAGTGCGTTGCAGCATTGCTTTTGACTTGAACAGAGTTGATAGTGGGGAGCTGGTGAGGGATCATATTCTCCCTCTAATTCTAACAACTCCCTCTGACTAACTGGTCTGTCAGCGCTGTTTTAATAACTCCATGCCGGCGATGCATCGTGAGGCATTATGTTTTCGGGTTGTCCGTCCATCTACCTGTCACATTCTCATAAATGTAAGGAGATTTCTTCAAACATGTCAGTGCCATAACTCAGGAACAGAAGGAGAGACTGTGACTGTGTTATAGATGTAAGGTCTTCTGCAGTGCCAGCTCGATGATGTGTGCAAAACAAGTGCAACTTGACTCGTGCCCGGAGGCATACATCTGCAAGGCTGTACTTCTAGTGTTTTACCAGCCTGTAAGAAATTTAATTGAGTTGAATGAAGATTTCTGATAATCCTACAACTGCTTGTCTTTCACTCACTTAGGGTGCTAGAGGCCGTTAGGATGGTGGAAATGCCTCAAGGATGTATCATTTCCTCCCACAAATTCTTGTCAGGGCAGGGCTGTCAGTATGTGCAATATCAGGCCAGACACAGTATCTAGAACAATATGTATTTGACAAGCTTGTGAGGAGTGGACCCAAAACCGGCCATGTCAATACACTTTTTCAATGTAGTCGATTTTTTTGTTGTGCTGAACTGAGATGAGCAGTTTAGAAAAAGCAAAAACAGAAAAATGTGATGAGCAAGTGTGTCTGGGAGTTTTTGGAATTCTTCCTCATTCCCAAGTTGATCTAACTAAGTTACAAAGAACAGATGGCATCACTCCGTAAAAATCTTACGTGACATTATGTGTGTGTGCGTCTCTGTGTTGCCTGGATACACTTTGGTATTCGGATACAAAGTAGAGGAGCAAGTATGATCCCACTATTCTCTCTTGCTTTTTCCTTTACTCTGTATAAGCAGCGTTATGTTTGTGTGCATCAGCATTACTGTGCATCAGACGGTAGAGGACTGTCCACTGCACCACATTCATCCAAAAAAAAAAAAAAAACATCCCTAAAAGCCCTGACACACAGCCACACACACGTTGTCCCTGATGGAATTACATCTAAGATATCAAAACACATGTTGTACATAAAATACATAAAACAGTATATTCAAGAACAGAGATGAGTCGGTTCTTATCCTAACATTAATCATCATCAGACACGTTGATGCTGCATTAAAACATCACACTGATGTAATAGTAATGAAATGATGTGCGTTTTGCAGTGTGATTCATTTTGTTCTGTAAATAATTCATTCCCTGCCTCTACTTATAAAATGAATTCTTTATTCTGCCTATGAGCCTTTTGACTATGTGCACTCTAATCCCCCATTCTGATATTTTTCCCTCTTAGCAACATGGCCAATGCTCTGGCCAATGCCATATGTGAGCGCTGCAAGAGTGGTTTTGCCCCGGCTGAGAAGATCGTGAACAGTAACGGGGAACTCTACCATGAACAGTGCTTTGTGTGTGCCCAGTGTTTCCAACAGTTCCCTGAGGGACTCTTCTATGAGGTAACACATTGTCGTCACCGTTGTCTTTTCAATGTGACTTTTTATTATCCAATAAAAAAAAAAATGCATGATGCCGTAACTGAAACGCACATAGAAAGCAGTGGATTGCTATAAACATGGGGGTTTGGGCCTTTATAACTGAAGTGATTCAACTAATGCGGTGACGGACGGCTAAAAGACCAAGAAGCATGCAGCTATTGTCAGCACCGCTAAATATACAGTATATTTGCTGCAGGATGTGCACACTTTGTCCACTGAAATACATTATAAAACGTGACGGGCATGCAGAAAAGAAAAATGACTGCAGTATTTGTATTTTAAAAGTTAACTGTGATAGTTAATGACTTTATCATTTTAAAGCAAATTAACTTTCTCCTTGCCTGGTTGAACATTAATCAGGATGAGGCAGAGTGCTCTGGTGTGTTGTCAGTGGGACGTTTCCAGCAGTGGAGAGCAGCGTCTCTGCAGCACCGTTAGCACCAGGAGAAAGCTGACGCTGCTGAAAACACTGAACGTGATCAGGAAACAGACTGAGCACCTAGTTATTCTCTTCACCAACAAGTTGGTTTAAGTTGTTTAATGCTGGCCTGCTTGTCTTGTTTGCGGCTGCTGGGGTTTACTGCTTCAGTATTGCTGTTCTGTGACATAGAAGGTTCCAGTATGCTTCTTGTTTGTCTCTCAAAAGTAATTATTTAGTCATTAAATCAAAATGTCTTTGCAACCACTTTTCTGAAAATGAGTCACAGGATTCAGCCTTTTTCCTTCCGTCAGCATCACATTCATGAACTTTTTTGATGCTTAGGCCGAAACCCCGATTAAAGCAGGTGTGAACAGGTCAATAGGTTCAGAGATATGTGTGGATTTCATGCCTGAACAAATAAGTTGTTGAATGGTTGCACATTTAAGTAATAAATGCATTTCATATAGCCATGAAGGGTCAATGAACTGTTGTTCGTGCTCATTCCTTAGACAAAGAATCGAAACACATAAAATGAGTCATTTGCACAATTAATTTATTAGAATCCCACTTCCAGTAAACTGTTTGCTTACCAGCCCTGACATAAGGCCAGATTCCTCCCTGGCAGGCCTCGGAGAACTGATGCTCCTCTGTTTATTCAATTGATCTGACAGAAGGTTTCTCTGCGATCAATATAAACATCAAGGGCATTACATTAAGCTTTGATTCCCTGTAAATAACTCGCTCTGTTTCCATAACTAAACATAAGTCAACTGAAAATCAACACACACACACACAGACTCAAGTGTTTCACAACTTGTAGAGTCTCAGTGAATCTTCTGACTTGTTGGTAATATTGAGCATCACCGGTTAATTATTTTGTAAAATATTTAATTTCATCTCTGTCCGATTAGTTGTTGGTAGGTTGGTTAGTTGGTTGATTGGTTCCTTGGTTTGTCACAATATACACAAAAACTACTGAACTTGGTGGGAGGATGGGTCTTTGGCCAGAATAGACCCCATTACATTTTGGTATGGATCCAGAGAAAAAGGGACAGATCCAGGATTGTTTTCCACTGTCTTGAGAGAAGGCATTTTCCTCCATTTCCCAGGAAACAACACATGGATCTTGATTGAATAAAAATCCACTTACCAAATAAAAATCCATATCCGCCAGATTTAAATGGTTGGCTCTTACAAATCCAGTTACCTCAAATTCTGCAGTGGCTGAGATGTGTGCTCTACTGGGTGTCATTCTAGTTTAGATATTAATGATTTAAAAAGTACTGCTTTATTAAAACACCTGCATTCAAATGTATGATAAAATTATTGTTTATGAAATAATAGGAAGCAAAAATTTAAATGTAAAGAAATCCATCAATGATGTTATGCAAAAAAAAAAAATGAAGTCATGATACGCTGATAACTGTTTGGAATACCTGTGTTTAAACAATACAATATACAGCAGTGCTTGCACAGACTAGTATCACATGGGCACTTGTGACTTGGGAAATGTGTTGACATTTTTAACCCTACATCTGTATTTTGTACTGCTTATTCGCATGCAAAGATAACTGATGAAAGATCAAATCACTGTTTACTAAATGATAGAATATCAGGTTTTTACTGTTTTGACGGAATTTTGCCTCCGGCTGAATTTCAAGAAGCACCTCACTAAGAACCACGAAAGCAAGTCAGAGTTTTAGTGTCAATCAAATTTACGCCCAAAGGACTCTTTTCCCTTTGGCGTTCTCAGTTAGTGTTGCTGAGTAATATTTTCCAGCTGGCCTCGTTAAACTGTACCAACCATTCCTTTCCATCCTGCCCTCGACTCCTTTCCTAAATATACTAAATTGATTCATCAAATATAACAAGTTTAGCCTGCAGTGCCTCCACTTGCATTCACAAAATAATAAAACTCCCAACAAAACTCTTCATTGTGTAGAAAAAGAGGGAAGTTCTGCGTCGAGATTAAATGAAATGACAAACCTTTTTGATAACAATGTGTTTACTATTAGGAATAAAAGAATGTATTTGTGCACATAAAGATTGGGGGAGATTTTTCTGTGATGATTACACTCTTAATTGGTGTTATTAAAATCGTGTGAATGTATTGCTGTGTGCTTTAATTAGTTGTGTGCAAATTGTTTGAATTCTCTTGACAGTTTGAAGGCAGGAAATACTGTGAGCATGACTTCCAGATGCTGTTCGCCCCCTGCTGCCACCAATGTGGTAAGTACAGGAACTGCAGTAACAGAGAATAAATACCATTAATTCATTTACTTTCCCTGTTCAGGGTCATATGAAGACTGGAGTTCATGCCCTTTAAACAATAAATATCTATGTAACTGTTTCCTCATGAACAAGTTCTGCATATCTTTATGTGCATCTCCAAGGTGAATTCATCATTGGCCGTGTGATCAAGGCTATGAACAACAGTTGGCATCCAGACTGTTTCTGCTGTGATATCTGCCAGGCTGTGCTCGCTGATGTTGGATTTGTTAAGAATGCTGGAAGGTCAGTTTCTCTACAACAGTTGCCGTCATTATTAAGTTTGTGTCTTCTACAAACACCAGGATGGTTTCCATGATGCTGTTTTATCTGGTACTAATATTTCCACAACTTCTTATCGGCCCATGTCAAACATTTTAACTGTCTCAAAGATTGGGATTAAAGTGCCAGCTGAGGTGAAAGACAGTATTAAGAGGAAACTTTAACGTAGCCTTCTGTTCTGTGCTTTTTAAAGGATAGGTGAACTTTTTTTTCCAAGTCTACATGTAAAACCAATTTTCACATGCCCATATGTACATTTGCTTATTTTTTTGGTCACTGTAATTGTTACCTCTCTTCATACTGGTCTGAAAGAGACCAGTATGAACTTTCTGATGAACGTTTACCTTTATGGATCCCCGTGGGGAAATTTGGTTATTACAGTAGCACAAGCACAACAACAGGAACAGATAAAGTAAAAGAATTAAATAATAACATGTATTTAAAACTAAGAATGGAGTTTGAATTTTAATTATGCACAAGTATGTCAACACAAAAATTACAATTCTTAGCCTTCAACATTCTGACTTACACATAAAAGAGGAACGACTGCAATGACCAATATGTCTTTGAATTTTTATTGGGATAAGACAGACTTGAAGAATGTGGTGAGGAAAGTTGTATCAATAGGCTCTTAAATCTGAGACAAAGACTTGCCTCGGATGACATTTGTGGAGGACGATAAGTAACAGTGCTCTTTGTGTAATGCCCTCAGTGACTCACTCTGTAGCAGCTGTCTTACACAAGACAGATGCATGCAGTGTATATCAGATGCAGGTCATAAGGCCTCTTTGATGAGAGAGGAGAGTCTTCGTAGAGTATGACTGTGCAAGTGGGGGGGATTCTTGAAGAACAGGTTGTTTCCCCTCTCTCACCCGTTCCCCACTCTCCCATCAGGCACCTGTGTCGTCCCTGTCACAACAGGGAGAAAGCTCGGGGCCTCGGCAAGTACATCTGTCAGAAGTGTCATGCCATTATTGAGGAGCAGCCTCTGCTGTTCAAGAATGACCCCTATCACCCTGATCACTTCAACTGTAACAACTGCGGGTAAACACGCACACGCACACGCACATACACGTGGTCAGCTTCCTTAGTCTCACAAAGCATTCAGAGCGAGCAGTAGGAGAACCTGATGCTTTAGTAGATGGTGTGTGCAAACTCTGTTAGGTTGTTAAAGTACCTCAGAATAATAGATCGAGGTCTGTTAATTCTTCGATTCGCTCAGGTTCGATTGCCATAATATAAGTATTTGTTGCAACTTATCACATCCAGTACTTTAAGGCCAAAGTCTGCTCTCTAGTGGACAAACTATGTTAAATGTAATGCATGTGTTGGACACATATAGTATGTGAGGTGTGTTTATGTCGCGCTCATTCTGTGGTCTGACTCAGCTAGTGAGTCAGAAGACATCTTACATCTTATTTGTTTTACCAGACTCAGTGTTTTTTTTTCATGTGTCATTGTACATAAATGTAAGTTCCACTTCAAAATAAGGAAAAACGTACATTTTTCATTTTTCTCTGCAGTAAGGAGCTGACGGCTGATGCCAGGGAGCTAAAGGGGGAGCTCTACTGTCTGCCCTGCCATGACAAGATGGGTGTCCCCATATGTGGAGCCTGTAGGAGGCCCATCGAGGGCCGTGTGGTTAATGCCATGGGGAAGCAGTGGCATGTGGAGGTGTGTTAAACTGTACCACTTCACTTAGCTGAGGCTTAGGAAACACAGTCAAACTCACATTCCAAAAGATTGATGTGTTCAGTTGTTTGGTATTTTCTGTGACATTTGTTCCCAATGTATTTACATTTTAAATAATGTAGCATCTGCGATCCATCAGAGATGATTTTTACTCTGTTTTCTATATATACAGAAACAGAACATATGTCTCAGAGATTCTGTATTGACAATAATTCTTTAATTGATTTCCTGCTGATATGCAATTTACTTGAAACTGTAGCTATCTGAGAAACTGAAAATAGCTATTCATTCAAGAGAATTTGTGTATGGCCTGTTTTGTTCTCTCTCTTCTTTTTTCACTCATTTCTCTCCAATGAGTTCACTTTGATGTCTACCATATCTCTGACTCATACTTTTACCAGCTTTATCTCCACAGTGTTGTTTAGTGTGTGTCCATCCTTCCTCCGTCATCTGTCTACCTCTTTGTTTTTTCCCCTCTTCCTCTTCATCTTCACTTCTGTCTATTCATGTTTCATGGCCGTTTCCCCGTTCTCCCTCCTCCACATGTAGCATCATGTGTGCACTATATGTGAGCGCCCATTTCATGGCCACCCATTTTTTGAGCGAGGCGGTCGCGCCTATTGTGAGAGACACTTTGACATGGTGAGGGGATTAAGAATCGGCCTGACGTTGATTGCTGCCCTGTACCTCACTCCTCGCTTCCTCGCTAGAGTGTCCGAGCCTCCAAACAAGGGTTACGCTACTGAACATGTTCAGTCAGTCCAGTGAGGGTCCAGAGCATCATATCTGGACATCTTATAGGCCATATTGCCATAAACATTTGTCTTTATGCCAGACCATATTTCCAACCCAGTTACCTCCAATTAATTACCTTTTACATACTTTTACATTTTTATTGTACCATATTTAGAAAATTAGTGAATTGGAAATACTTTTTTGAATTGCCTGAAAAGGAAAGACGCATAGCAAATTTGGATTAAATGATTTGATGAGGTTCTCTAAAGACGTTGATATAATTCTGTTCTGCATTACTAGTGGTGTCCTCATGCATCGACACATAAGGGATCCTCATTCACTTATTTGTTAGGGCTTAAATGGGCACTATCTAAAATAGTGTACATGCCCCTTTGATCATCTTACCCCACCATCAGTTCCTCACATGCCAGTTTAAAGGCTCTACAGCTCACTATCCTGTCCACCGTCTCTACTCCGTATTCTGTTTGGCTGCAGTAACAGGACATCTGGACTGAACTGATCTGGTTATGGTTTGACCTGATAATGTCATGAGTTCCTGTGTTGCTGCCTAAATGTGATTTGACTGACAGCTATGCTAACTATGTTCTGCTTGGCTGTGGGTTTGTTTGCAGCATTTTGTGTGTGCTAAGTGTGAGAAACCCTTCCTGGGACATCGTCACTATGAGCGCAAGGGCCTGGCCTACTGTGAAACACACTATAACCAGGTAACACTCAGAAATATTGTGTGTATAATGTATTATTGGAAATATTCTACTTGTTCCCAGCGCAGTGTTCTTTGTCTCTGAAAATACTAGGTAAGTATATAAATACTGTATATCAGTACAAGACTGCATACGCCTCAATAGTATCAGCAAAAGCAAAACATTAAATTTCTCAACTTGTTGGCAGCACTTCTTGTGTTTTAATCACTCAGTAACAGAAAGATGATAGGGGTGCCAGTAAATTATATAACTTATGTGATTTGGGATTCCTACTTTATGCTGTGCAGTTATTCCACCTAGTGTTGGACTTCCAGTGCTTCCCATGATTTTTTCAAAATGCCTCTGTAACCTGTGCCTTGGCATGTTTTTTTTTAATACAGCGTGTTGTTTGAGCCTTGATAAAGACTGCCAGTGGTGCATTGTGTTGCATTAATTTCATAACTGATTAGACATGCACTGTGTTGCTCACTCTCTGGTTCTCTCCCCTTATGACACTCAGCTGTTTGGAGATGTTTGCTACCACTGCAATCGTGTGATTGAAGGAGATGGTGAGAGAACTTTTTTTGATTGAAAAATACACAGGATTTATTTGTGGTGCGGTCATAAGTCACAGTGTTCATGAGAGCATTTTTATATGGTATTCACTCTATTAGACTCTTATTTAACTTAACTCATATGATCACTATCTGGAACAGTTTGACAGTGTTTCTTCTTTTATTCAGTGGTGTCTGCCCTGAACAAGGCTTGGTGTGTCAACTGTTTTGCCTGCTCTACATGCAACACCAAGCTCACCCTCAAGTAAGTAATAAACAAATGTTAGAGGCAAACTGTAGCATTGATAGTTTCACTGTCGATGGATTCTTGTACTTATTTGGTTTTATTAAGAAATCCACATGTGAATTGGCAAAGCTTCTTGTCATTTTAACTTTCACAACTGACCTGTTAAAGGGGTTTGTTGCTGTTGTTAACCGTCTCATTCCTGTTCATATTCATCTTTCTCTTTCAATCCTGTGTCTCTGGGCGTGTTCCCCCACCCGTCTTCCTCTTCATCAACCCTCTTCTTTTTTCCTCGTTCCACAATTCCTTTCCCTGCCCTCTAATCCAACTGCCTTCGCTCCTTCTCCTCCTACCTTTTAATTTTCCCTTCTCACCCTTCTTTTTCTTTCCACTGTTCTTGCCTTGCTCCTCCTTCTCTCCACTTGTCCTCCTCTGCTCTTCCCCCTTTTTTGACGCACCTTGCCATTCCTCTTTCCTCCCTGCTCTATCAGGGAAAAGTTTGTGGAGGTGGATCTGAAGCCTGTGTGTAAGCACTGCTACGAACGGCTGCCGGACGACATGAAACGTCGGCTGGCCAAGCGTGAGCGCGACTCAAAAGAGAAGAAGAAGAAATTGATACCCATGTGTCTGTGATCCTTTCTTTCTCCTTTCTCCTCACTTGCACCATTTCTACTTTGGTCAGTTTCCATCTTCTTTCCTTTTTGTTTCTATTCTTTTGCTGTTTCATTGTCCTCATGTTTCGACCATGCTCCATGCCACTTTTATTCTTCATATCACTGTTATACTTTGTCCATCTGTGTTTCAAGCCAAATTATTAAAGATTCTGTAGGCGAATATACAAATTGAACATGTTTAAGTGACTGAACACTTGTTTCAGTACTTGACCACTTCTCAGCCCGAAGCACTTGTCAGAATTAAGGCCAGTACTCTGGTAAACCCTGCTATGCAAAGAGGAAAGTCAGATCAGTCACATGGTGAAAGGAATGTGTTGTTTTCTGGTCTGTCTGGGTGTAAAAAGAGAAAAATCCTTAATTTCTTTCAGGAGTTTTCTGGCTGCACTAGTGGAAGTGCTTGGGTCCCACTGGGTTAGACACGTGCTCTGATCCTGCCAGCGATTAGAGGAAAAAATCAATTAGAGGATTGAGAGGAAATGCTGTCAGGGACAGCTGGGGGGGGGGAAGCAGTCATGGAAGCACGTATCACGTATCACCTCTGGCAAGACTTCACATTTCTCAAAGGGTCTTATTTCAATCAGTAAAATTGTTGATAAAATTTTAATCTGCATGTAGGCAGTCATGGGATGCATGATTGTTTTCATTTAAGCAAATGCTCCAGTTCATGAAAAAAATATCAAGAGTGTTCAAAAATCCTCTGAGCACCTGCATCCAGGTCTGCACAAAATAAAATCACCTTTTCTTACTCGTCATCTATTGTCCTTGACATATGCTCCCTTATTTTATTCTTACAGAGAATCTTTGTTGCACATGAACCATCTCTCCACCTCTGTGTGGCCATGTGTCCTGTTCTTTTCTTTTTGACACGTTTTTGGGTTATCCAGAAAAGGGACTGATAAGTAATAAAGAAGGGAAGGACAGAGTCATTAATAATTGAAAATACCCATCAACAATATTAATTTCTAACCACATTTATTTCCAACACATGTTTGTCAGCATTTGAGTTTGATGATTATCAGTGTTCTAAAGCATAGCTACAAATCAGCAAGCTACTAAACCATTTCTCATGCTCAGTGACCGAACACTGACACAGATATGTACATACTGGGAATGATGATGTCTAAATTCCAACCTGTAACTGCAACCCTTTTTTTCCCCACAGGAACAAGTTTGTGGAGTTTGACATGAAGCCAGTGTGTAAGAAGTGTTATGAGAAATTCCCACTGGAGCTGAAGAAGAGGCTGAAGAAACTATCTGAAACCGTTGCACGGAAGTAAACTCACAGTTAAGCAGCTGGAGGGAGGAAGAAATTGATGAGATGCCAATGTGGCCATGAGAGTCACATCTCCAGAATTGACAAGAGTTACAGTTGATATGATAACACACTCAGTTTTTGTCAATTCATAGAGCGAATAATATCATGGAAACTGACAGATTGGTCATTCAGTCAGTCTCCAAATTTAACATTACCCTGTTCAGTGCCTTTTAGCTCAAATACTACACCCTGTTTTACTCATGCTTGCCTGATTTCATTATGTATATTAAGCCTTAACACACATGATGCTTGCCTCATGATGCTAAGCTGTTTGACCTCTGTTTAAATCATTTTACTGACACTCCTGTTTAATAATGGAGTAAACCCAAAGAAAGCTGATAAAAATACTTTTATATAATGTGTATATAATGTCTGCTATATTTCTTGTTTTTTGTTATTGTGTCTGTCCTTTAATTTCATGCACAATAAGTTTGTGTTGAGCTCTACCAAATTTCTTTTTGTATCTACAGTTTACTGACAACATACATGACAAGGTGTGGCCTCAATGGTACACTGATGGACTCAACCATCACCTGCAGTATTCTGATTGACTTTTTATGTGCTTTGCAGTTTATGTGTGAAACAATCTGGCATTTAGTTACCACTTGAGTTCCCACCTTATTTGCGTCACATTGTACAATCCAATATGATCCTCTACAAAAACCCTGAAATAGATGCCAATTTATAATAGTCAGTTTTTGTTTGATCCACTCTCATTTATAGTAGATACATGCAGGAAACAGGAATATTAGGAGCACCTTTCAAAGTAATTCAGTTGAATTCCACACCATAACTACATCTTAAAATGACTCTAAAAATTAAACAACAGCTCTGTCACATTGTCAGCAAGGACTGTATACAGTTAGCTTCAGAGTAACAGGATGTATCACTTGACAGCTGGTAACTCTGTGTGTTACAACATGATGCCTTACAGCATGTGCAGAGACCGGATGTGGGAGTAATTTCAAATGTTAGAACATGTGTCCCTGCTGTTTGTAATCCAGAGAATGATCCTCTTAGAGAGGTGCACCAACTTCCTCAGGGTTCAGACCCTATTAGGAAAGAAAGACGTTTGTGAATGGGAAATCTTAAAATGCTTTTACGTAGTGGTTCAATAGAAAATAAACATTCCAATATTTTATGGAAATACAATGCCTATGTGACTGGTGGGAATTTCACCATCAATGTCACATTTCTCATATATCACATAGAAGTATAATTATTAACCAAACTGTTTGTTGTGAAACACAACTTCAGCCCCACTAAAAATAATCCAGTGGAAAGATTACTACCTGGGATGCTGAAATGACTCCACACAAAAAGACACTGCTCTGAAACTGTATTTTATCTTAGTGCTTGTAGAGAAGCAATACTTATTCATGTAAACACACCAAAGTGCATGTTCTTGACTTGAATGGAGAAATATTTTTCTTTAGATCAAAGATAATTCTGTCTACTTATATGAATAAACATATTTGTCAATGCTATAACATGTTCATGTTTTTCATTTAAAATTTCTTACCTCTCAGAATTTAACATAAGATCACTTACAGGTTTAGGATTCTTAGGTGACTCTTTGAGGGTTTTGACAGATTCCTAAGTTTAAAGATTAGGTGCCCTAAGCTGCACCTTAACTGGCAACATACTTGGTTTCTATGATTACTGTGGTTAAGTGAACTTAAGCACACAGGGAGGAATGGATTCTTTTGTCTTACACAAGGCAGATTTGTTCTCTACTGAAAATAACATATGGAAAATACCATCCCTTGGGAAAATTTTAATGTGTTGAGTATGGTACATTTTTACCACAGACCACGCTGGTATAGAGGAAATAACACACTTGAAGTCCTTGTAAAAGACACATTACTTAAACTGACTGATTAGGGGAATATGCATGTGGTTTAATAAAAATGTTTGTTAAAACAATACAACTATTGCTGAATTTTCATCTTTTATTTTTATCAATCGATATTAAGGTTTCTTGAAAAATATAATCAAATAAGGTTTGAAATATGGTTAATAAGTATTTTATAGCATAATTAGGCCTACATAGCAGTATTGCAGACTACGTGAATTAAATCATTACATCATTATAAAGTATATGGTCCAAACGGTTCACCCCAACTAGCTGTAAATGTACTTCACAACTATGTTGTAAATTAATTTAAACTTGGCTGGCCCGCAAAATTCTTCAAAATAATGTGCGTCAGCGTGCATCAAAATGAAAACTCCATTTTCATTGGTTAAGGAACCTGATTCAAGGACGAACACGACCCACGTGACCCACTGCCATTTGACTGCCATGAGACTGCGCAATCAACAACATGGGGATTTCACGTAACGCAGCGACGTTGCATTAGACCTGAATGTCATTTTTAAAAATAATTTGTTAATTCTTCGTGTTATACGCGCCACAGTTAACTGTTTTAAAAGTATTTGTATTTGGAAGCCATGCGGCGGAGTAAGGTTGAAGTGGACCGCTACGTTTCATCAGTACAGAGTTCTTCTCCCTCTCTCAAAGAGGTAAGTCGAGCCGGCGGCTAGTGTTAGCATGCTGCCATCATGTCAGACCAGTGACTGTCTCAGCATGTGACAGCCAGTTAGTATGAGGAGGCAACCTGAACACCATGATCGAATGAGGGCAATCATACTCTTATTCATTTTAAGCTAATGTTTCATCATTAAGCTTATTATTTAGGTCTGTGTAACCCATCTATGTTAACCATCCGTGGCTAGCAGTGCCAACGCTAGCTAACCGGCATGATGACGCCTCTTCGTTTCCTCCCCTTTATGCTGAGAAAATGCGCGGCATGGGGTTGTTATAGCAGCGCTAGCCAATTAGCCATAGTAGTTAGCCACCACTCTGCGTCGACTATTTCTATCTACAACTAGCACTAGTTTCATACACATGGAAGAACATGGCTTATCGCCTTACATAACTAGAATGGTTGACGTCAAAGTTTCACTTAACACTTGGAGTCGTTTTCATGAAGCTAATGTGAAAAAGTCGACGACAGTATCATAATTTTATATCTCAATCTTAGTGTTTTCAATATTCATTGATAGCAAAAAATATGCTAAAGCAGAGATGATTGGGTAACAATATGCTACCAACACAATACAATCAGTCCAAATCTAAGTACAATATAAGAAATTACATTAAAATTCTCCTTGTGCTTCCTAGTTTCTCAAATGCATCGATTACATCAAATTTTTAATTGGGGTTGCTGGCTTATTATCACAATGTGCTAAGGTAAATTATCGTAACTCCTGGCAGCACAGAATCTTAAGGAACAGGTAACCAAATAGGTACGTCTTAGCAAGCACAATGGTATGGTGGGCATTAAGTCACAGTGTACATAACACACCCTGTTTGCCAATATGGCAAGTGATCATATGTGTTCGGGATAATACCTTATTATGAAACATCATGCAATTTAATGTTTAGTTCTTATATTTGTTCTTCTATCTAACACAAAAGGAAGATGCACTTGATTAAAGCTGTTCAAAACATTGTTGGTTAACTGATATAATATTTTATCCCCACAGAAACCAATCAAGGGGTTTTTATTTGCTAAATTGTACTTTGAAGCGAAGGAATATGATCTCGCAAAAAGGTAAGCACATCGCTTTCCCCAACACTGAATGTGTTATTGCTTCTCAAGAGGTCTCCCATTTTATTGACTACAGTCTTATATTTTTCGTTATCTTCTTAGACATGTATCAGAGTATCTCAAAGTTCAGGAGAGGGATCCGAAAGCACACAAATTCCTTGGACAGCTGTACGAGAGAGAGGGAGACATCAACAAGGCAGTAGGATGTTACAAGGTGGGAAGAATATGTCCCTGGGGAAAAAGTGCAAAACAAGTCTTTTTTTTAAGAGTTCATGGCATGGTGGGTCTTTTGAAATCGCTGTCTTCCAAAAAGAGAAAGAAAATCACCAAAGTCTATTTATTAAAACTATAAAGTACCCACATTAT
Organism: Chaunax sp. Z400; assembly: GCA_037577475.1. Taxonomy (NCBI): domain Eukaryota; kingdom Metazoa; phylum Chordata; class Actinopteri; order Lophiiformes; family Chaunacidae; genus Chaunax; species Chaunax sp. Z400. Next base: position 15,199,932 of record CM075196.1, on the reverse strand, counting down.
TGTAAAGTCAGGAAAATTATCCTAATAGGGCTGTTTCCCATGAGTAAGTCTGAATGTTGTTTTTTGGACAGACATGCCTTTTGAATAGGTCACATGTCTGCAGGCTTTTGTATAAAAAAATTTTAAAAAAAATTACATTTGTATGTCTGCACTTTGTTTTAATGTAGCGGTCAGTGGACTTGAACCCAGCCCAGAGGGACCTGGTGCTGAAAGTGGCTGAGTTACTGGTCAGTAAGGAGGTTTGTGACAGCAGAGCAGAGTTTTGGGTAGAGAAAGCTGCCAAGCTGCTGCCAGGAAGCCCTGCAGTCTTCAACCTGAAGGTGAGCTACTCTTCTTTTGAATCTCCAGTAATACCTCCATTATATACTGCATCAGTAGGTTGTTGAGTTCATCTATTGTCTCTCTTTTATTATAAATAACCAACCACTGCCAAGAGCACAGCCTGCTATGTCCCTCACTCTGTTATCATCGTCTTTTAATTGTCTTTAAATTTAATGTTATAACTGCTTATGAAGGAGGGAGGAAGCAGGTGTATATTAAGTGAAGGAGGAAAGGATGCTTCACTGACTCTTTGGTTTATCTGTGTCGGTTTATGCAGGAGCGCTTGTTGAGTCGTCAGGGTCAGCATGGTTGGAACCAGTTGTTCGACCTCCTGCAGGCCGAGCTGGCAGCAAGACCAGCTGATGTTCATGTGAATGTGAAGTTGGTTCAGTTGTTCTGTCAGGATGGACGACTGGATGAAGCTGTTAAACATTGCCTGGCTGCTGAGAAAAGGGGTGTGCTAATGCACAGTCTGGACTGGTACACAGTGGTGTTGCACACACTGCAGGTCAGCATGGAAGGGCAGTAGTTCATAGAATATTTGACAGGGCTGCATTTTTGAAAGTGCCTATGGTGTTCTGTTGTATTTCATATTTTCAAATCTAATCGGTGTACTAAAAAATGGGTGAACTTTGTTCCAGGAGTATCTAGCTCAGCCCAGTGTCTCTAGTAATGAAAAGATGTGTCGGCGTCTCCAGAGGGAACTGCTATTGGCCCACTGCAGCCTACTGAGAATCACTCTGTCCGACTGCAGCGTGCAGCCCAGCCTTAATGCCCTTAAAGGGTAAGTAATGTTGAGTTGTATACATATTCTTTATACGAGCTGTATCTATGAAATCAAGTCTGATCTTCTGATCATCTGAGTAATCTCCTCTAGTCCTCAGCTTCTTCTTCATTCAGACATCCCAGCATCCTGTTCACAGCTTTCTTTATGTAAAAGTTGATGTTCTTATGGAAAACATCCAATTTTCATGTCTGAGGCAAATGGCAGACATTGAATTTTGTTGCAGGGTGAGCCTTTGCTTTACAATTTACATCTTAATTGTGGAAGGTGCCTTAAAAGAAGTACTAGAACTACACTATGTACCGTAGTACAAATCAGGGATGCTTTAAATAGATGCAGTTGATTTCGTAAAGATAAATACTGCTTTGTTTTGTCAAACCTTCCAGGTGACATATATTTCTATTTATTTCACTGAAGTTTCTTCACAACTGCAAGGAATTGGGCTGTATATTAAGAGTGTGTGTATGTGTGTGTAGTTTTGATGAAGCTATGCAGATGCTGAGCAGCGTTGCTGGCCGCCACACAGATGATCTTTTTGACATGTTTGTGGAGTTAAGAGGTCACCTCTACTTGCATGCTGCCACACTGCTGTTGAAGCTGGCTCAGGATCGCCAGCAGACCTGGAGGGCTATTATTGACCTGGCTGCACTATGCTACCTGCTGGCTTACCAGGTACTAACACACCAACCAGCCAACTGCCTATAATCAGGCTGTGTTTTATTTAACAAAATGTCTTTTTGTTTAGTTTATTTCCATTCACTTACACTGCTATAATCTTACTTTGGAACTAGCAATGCTGTGGCCTAAAGATAAATAATACAATTTTAAATAATAGAATAGAATAATAAAAGCTGAGCACTTCACTTCTATAGTCTTGACATCTGCCTGACAAGTAATGCAGTATTTATTATTTATATTATTTAATTTTGTTTTGTGTGTTCTTCCACCAGGTCCCTAGACCAAAGGCCAAAGTGACCAAAAGAGACCAGTCAGCCCCACAGCTTCTGGAGCTGCTGGCGAACGACAGACAGAGTCAGGCTGGCCACATGTTGCTAAATCTGAGCTCTGATTCAACCACCTTGATCAGAGAGGTCTGTCCATTTGCTCTGATTCAGTTTAAAGATTATAGGCTTGTTAACCTAGAACGATTTTAAGCGACAGATGCAAACATAGCACCCCTCTGAAATATTGCTTTGTTTTTTACAGTCTTGACACTAATGCTATTCGATTTTTCTCCATATATACGTATAGTATCAGACATAGACTGTACAGACAGACTGATAATTAATTGAAATGTTTGGAAACCAACAATCATTTTATGTTTTCTGTGTGTAGGTGGTGGAGGCATTTGGGAACCGTAGTGGTCAGGACTCTCTGTTTGAACTCTTGTTTGGACCACAAGCCTGCACTGGATCTTCCTTTATTGCCAATGATAACATTCGTTCCCTTAACACCACTGCCCCAGAGCTCTCTCAGCTGGCCAAATGGGATGCTGGTACGAACCAGTTGTCTATCTTAATACTAGAGTAGCCCTTAAGTTTAGATTTTATGTTTGTTTTTTGTTTTTAATTCAAGCCTACATTTAGTTTGAACAGTTACATTTGTGGTGGTTAGATTTGATTTATTTGTGTTAATAGGGTCCCTCTGAACAGGTTTTTTTTTTTCACTGACAATTAAATGTACTCTTCTTTTTTCTTTCTTTTTTGTATTTTAAAGAAATTAAGCACGCAATCACACGGCCAAATAACAAAGAACAATATACATGACAGCAGCTTTAAGTTCTTCAAGTGAGATCGGTCTTGCCAACCTGTCTGCGTCTTCCTCAGAAAGACATGGCAAGTTAAGCTGAGCTAAAAAGTCATCACATTTGTCCTTATCAAAAAAGGCATCTGACTTGTAGAGAGGTCAGCGTAATAATTGCCAAAGGTGTCATTGATTTGTAGTAATTGCTCCCGAATTAAAGGTTTTCTTGGATACTTTCTTTACATTAAGTCAGGCTGTAAGTCACAGTTGTCCTTTAAGTCAACACTTATAAATCCATTTGTCATGTAGTCAAAGCCCATATAAAACCCTGATTCCAAAGAAGTTGGGACACTGTAAAACAAACATAAAAAAAATAGAATCTGATAATTTGCCAACCCTTTTTTAAATATATATATACTCAATTAAAGACAGTACATTTTAAACTTCATTGGTTTTTGTAAACATTTTGTATGCTTTTTCTGAATGTGATGTAATCAACGCAAGGATATTACTACATGGTTTTGGAACACTTAGTACAACCATTGTTGGTAAACACATAGGTATTATATCTCAGAAAGCCTAAATAATGGCTTTGTTGCCTCCTCCCTAGGCTCCATCCTGCTGCACCGTGGTGACTTGCAGCATCTAAGCTGGCTGGGGCTACAGTGGACCCTTCTGGCCCAGAGACCAGCCCTACGGGAATGGCTACAGCAGCTCTTTCCTCGTCTTACTCTGGAAACTTCCAAACTGGACACCAACGCACCAGAGTCTATCTGCGTGCTGGACCTGGAAGTAGGTGGAATCATGTGGGCTGGTTTGGTGGGTCCACATAACATAAGATGAAGCGTCGCCCCAGAGGTTTACAGTTTTTCACTTAATCGCCAATCATTGGCTTTAATGATGTATTTGAAGGTGTGAAATAAGAGCCAAATGTATTAATGGTACTAAATACACAACAAATTAATTATTTCTAGAATATATAATGTACAATCAACAATTGGTAAAGAAAGAAAGATTTGATAGACAGAATTTATAATAATAATAAATAGTTAAACATGCTGTCATAACAGTGTTTGATTGGCCAATGCTACATAAATTATTTAACTGAGTAGTGCTTTCACTTGATATGGGGCACTATTGCTACACAGTTCTTGTATTGTCTCTGAAGTTTAACATGTCTTACAACATGTAAAACTCTTGTCTTGTCTGTTTTCCTCCAGGTGTTTTTATATGGTGTCGTGTTTTGTAGCCACTGTCAGCTCCAGGAGACGGCAAAGATCAGCAGTGGAGTGAACCAGCAGCAGCAACAACAGCTCTATGAGCCTCGCTGCCTCCCTTTGCCCCTCCTTCGCCTCTTGACCACTGACAGACAGAGGGAGTGGTGGGACGCCATCTATAGCCTCATTCACAAGCAAGCAGCGTGAGTAAAACTACAGTTAAAACAAAACATAGATTATACATGCTAGAATAAAGGAATTTCATGGTTCATGGCCTAAAGTAGGAGAGGGGTTATAATTGCTCCTAGTTTCCACATGCAGTTCAACTATTTTAATGATTATGCAGAAGTCAAAGTTGATATTTTTTTTTAGCTATTTCTACTTTCACTTATTGAAAATTGCTAGTTTCTAACAAAATGGCTATCAGCCTTCTTGTAGTCATTTGCTACCTCTGTCGCAAGGGCTTACCACCCAAGGAGGTCCAAGAGGCGAGGGTGCCCCTTTTTACAGCATGGTGAAGAGGTGGCCCTTGAAGATGATCCCTGTCCCTGAAAGCAAATCACTATCACGGGGGACCATTGACAAGATCCATGAGATGATCTTGACAGATTGATGAATAACATAATGGTACACTGCCACAGTCCTGTCCATCTCCTAGGATTGTGTCCATGCAGTATCTACAACGAACTCCAAATAACCAACACATCTGCTGGCTGGGTCCTGAAATTGCTTGGGCCTGATGAGTAGTAGATTTTGCACATGTCAAGGGACAACCTAGGGACATTTTAGGGTTAGATCCTACAACATTTCTTGAGCAATATTTAACAATGAATGAGACTTGGGTCCACCACTACCAATTACAGACAAAAGAACAATCAAAACAATGGAAACACTCAGAGTCTCCGACTCCCAAGAAAGTTAATTCAGTGCAGGCAAAGTGGTGACCTCTGTTTTTTGTGACGCAAAGGGAGTGCCGCTGGTGGACTAACTCCTGTCCCAACTTTTTTGAAACGTGTGTCTGGCATCAAATTCTAAATGAAGATATAATTTTCAAAAACAATTACATTTTTCTGTTTCAACATTTGAAATGTTTTTGTGCTATTTTCATCTTCAGGTGGGGTTTCAGTGATTTGCAAATCATCAAAAATTAATTGTGTAATATGAGTACTGTACATCTAAAAAAAGAAGTCCAAAGCACTGAATTCTATACAAAACTACTAAAATAATTCAGTATCACATCCTCTTTTAATTTACTCTGGCTTCATCTTTAAATCTCACTTTCACAGCTTGTTGACAGCAGGATTCAAATTTGAGCCTCTTGGTGACAATGATAAGAAGGTGTAGGTTTGGCTGAGCAGGTGTGGGCACAGACATTTTTGCAAGAGGAGTTGCGTACCTGCCTGACTGTGAGAGTGATGAACAGACCAAAACATAGTACCCGGTCATTGTAGAGTAAATATTTTGTGTCCTAGTATTCAGTATTTTTGTTCATTGTCTCCTTGTAGTCCTGGTATGTCAGCGAAACTGCGCATGATTGTGCAGCATGGACTGAACACTCTGAGGGCTGGAGAGAAACATGGGCTCCAACCAGCGCTGGCCATCCACTGGGCACAGTGTCTCAGCCAGACGGTATACACACACACACACACACACAAGAGCCAAGACTAAAGACTAATGATAATATTTTATCGGAACGTCAAGAGAAAGATAGACTTAAGACAGCTCCGACTGAGTTTTGTGACCACCTTACACCTCGCGATCGAAATAACGGGAGCGCGGTAAAACTGATAAAACTTATGATTTTATTGTGACATTGGAAATTTGTCTGGGATAGTGAAATCTCTTGAGAAGTCGTTTGGTGTAAGGTCGGCATAAGGTGGTCAGCTCAAAAGGGGACCAGTTCAATGCACAGCCTGAAAAATAGCAGTTGCTTTACACAGCATCTTGCCAGATCCTGCACAGACACATGCCTTCCCACCTGCTCCTTTCTGTCTTACTCTTGACTGTTAAATGTGATTAAAATTAAGATATCCAAACAGTCATATACTGACTGTGTGTCCATTTGTTTTATGGTAGAATTTGTAACGACTGAATGATACTACTTCTGTCAGAAGTACATTAACAGTTTGTCATACATTGTTATATTGTCTGCTCTACATTAAGCTAATATGGAAGGCTTACCTTCTCTCCTCGATGTCCAACTGTCTCTGTATATTTAATGACCCAGGGCGATGGAGTGAACTCGTACTACGACCAGAAGGAGTACATCGGTCGCAGTATCCACTACTGGAAAGTTGTACTTCCACTGTTGGAAAGGATCAAGAACAGACGCAGTATACCAGAACCACTTGACCCCCTCTTCATACGCTTTCCCTCCAAAGATATCCAGGTTAATACTGTTGTCACATTGTATTCATTATGTGTAATTTTGGATTTAAGTGGAGGTGGGTGGACATTTCTTGTCCTGAGGCAATGTAGTCTGTCCAAAACTGATCTGCTGCAAATCAACATCTTTGAACTAAGCACTTGTAAACTATTTTATATAAGCTTTTTGATGATTTATTAATTACAGTATGATCCTTTATGCTTTATATTATGCCCTTGTGGCTTTTATTTAGTCATAATTAATTTATAAAATATGTCTAATTTTATTTAAGAAACTAATAAATGATGATTGAAAAATATCAAATATCTTTTAAACTGTAACCTATGTGTAACAATTAAGTGTTCCAGTGGGTAAAATGATAGACTGTGATAGATCATAAGGATTGAGGTTTGATTCCTAATAGGGCCACCACTGCACATATATGGTGTTCGTAAGTGATTAAAATTAAGAATTTATTAAATGACAAATTATGTTATCTTAAAATTGTCTATTTTCCTTGTCAGATTTCTTCTGTATGGGAATATGAGGAGGAAGCCAAGATAGCATTTGCAGCTCTCCTTGACATTGAAGGGAAGACTGAGGAGGCCATAGCTACTTTGGAAACTATCAATAACATATCATCATTCTGGCATTTGGCACAGGTAGGTCATACACTTGTACATAACATTGTAGGAATATGTACCGCTTTAATGATGTGACTTAAGCTATATACACTTAATAGCTGTCTATTTTTATTCATTAGTTTTGATACTTTCATATACATATATATATATATATAAAATTCTGAAATATTCTGTGTTTATGCCAATAAATATTTTCACTCAACAGGTGAGCTATTGTGTTATGCTGTTGTATTATATTCCATCAGTTCTCTTCATCATCCTGGCCACATGGTGTAACCGTTGCCTTGACTTTATTTGTGGTCTGAGTGCTACAAGCTGTATTTTTATTTACGTTTACGCCAAACCTTACCTATATCTGTCTTACTTATATCTGTCTGGCCGCCCCTCCAAATGAATGGTAGGGGACACACTTCCATTTTTGTAATTTTGTCTTGTCATTCACTATCTCAGACAGCTGCAAGATAATGGTGATCAACAACATGTAACCTTAAAAGTCATCTTGATCACTCAGCTATATGTGTTATCTGATTGGTGCATCCTTGCTATGCATGCCTGTGCCTCTAATGTGTAGATGATTTTATTTGTTTTCTTTTATGTACTGTATTCTCCTGCTAGATCTACCAGCGGTTGTCAGAGGAGGCCAGCAACGGGGTTGAGGAGAACCAAGACAGATGTCTGACTTTTCTGAGAAAGTTCAGGACGTACTTGTCGAAGATCTATAATGCTAATGCAGATGACATTGAGAAGGTAATTTCTTTTTGTTATAACTCAAAGCAAACGCGACCTTAAAATATATTTCAAGCAAAACTTGTAACATGTTTACAGAATGATTTTACCCAGTTTTTTTTTTTTTACTTTGTTTCCCAGCTGCCTGTTTCCATGGAGGAAGTCGTTGACCTTCTGAATGATGTGAACCAGCAGCTGGGGGAGAGTGGGGAGTCCTTAGATGAAGAGGAGAAGGAAGAGGAAGAGGAGGGTCGAAAAGGACCAGCTAATTCCAGTCCGACTCATCCCACAGAAACATCAGCCACCATATCCCACATAAAGTATTCCACCCCGTCTCCCAACAAAAGCATTGTTTCTCCATCCAAAAGACACATGGTAGGTTCAGTCTATTTGCTTTCTTTCAGAAGACCGTCTGAGATTTGTTTTGTCTTTATACAAGTGTTTATCACTAAAAATATTGATTCTCAACAATTTGTAATTTCTTTGCTCTTTTATTCAGATTTCTCCCAAGACACCACCTCAATGGGTGGAGGACCAGAAAAGTCTCCTCCAGATGCTATGTCAGCAAGTTGAAGCCCTCAAGGTCAGGATAAGAGATTATATATCTTTTTTGTTAGTGTCACATACCTTTATGTTAACTCCAGTTTGAAGGAATACATTGATACAAACAGTGCTAAAGGTTAAGAGGAACTCAGAGCAGTAGATTGATGAGTATTCTTATATTCTTGTACTGATGAAAATAAATCTATAAGAGCAACATAGATGATGTGTTTGAGTTTTCACCAGTAAAGGATACGGAAGCCATTCAGATTTACTCAAATATGATTAAGTTCATTAACAAAACTGGGTGAAATTACGAATGAAGGCCTTTCTCTACTAAAAGCCTGTTTCAAGTGAAGGACTGGTTCTACCTCTGATGGAAATCAATATCCTAGAAACTATTGAGTTTTACAATAATTGCCTGAAGATGGATGGATGTCAAATTAAGTCACCTCTCATTGGGCTGTTTTAGAATGAGGTTCATGATCTGAGACACAACTCTTCAGGAAACGAAGGCTCCCCTCATCACAAAATGTATGGGGAAAGCTATGGGGCCGAGGGCCTACAGGAGCCTTTCACCCCAGTCCAGTCTTATCATGGAGCCCCCTTAACAGGTCAGTGCACTATATAAAACCAAAGCATGTCTAAATTCGAAGTTCAGTATTTTTTGTCTAAAAGTACTGGACAAAAATTGTTGTAAAATTAACAATAACTTTACATATTTGTCTTTTTTTTAAGTTGCCACCACTGGCCCTTCTGTGTACTACAACCAGTCTCCAGCTTATAATTCTCAGTATCTCCTGCGCACAGCAGCAAATGTAACTCCCACCAAGGTAATAATCAACATTTCACCCTTATTCACAGAAATAAACTCAAAAGTTTGTTGTGTTGACATGATTTTTTTTCCTCTTTACAAAGGCTCCCATGTATGGCATGAACCGTATGCCACCTCAGCAGCATATGTATGCCTACCAGCAGCCTACTCATACACCTCCGTTACAGACAGCCCCAGCATGTATTTACCCTCCTCAAGAACCAGTCTTTGGAACCCCTCTTCGCTTTGAATCACCAGCCACAAGCCTTCTTTCCCCATATAGTGAGGAATATTATGGCCAGAATGTAACCCAACAAACCACTAACCCTCCCTTGCCTGAACCTGGCTACTTTACCAAGCCATCTGTCGTGCCTGTTCAGCCACCAAAGAGTATCGAGGGTAAACCTGTGGACTTTGGGAAGCTCTCCTTCAGCCAGCAGGCACCTGCTGAAGTCCCCAAAGTGCCTAGTTTTGGTGCAGCAGCAAATGCCCAATCAACACCCTCAACTGCTTTTAAATTCAACTCAAACTTTAAATCCAATGATGGAGATTTCACTTTCTCAGCTTCCCAGGCCAAGCATAGTGAAAGTTTGCTTGGTCTTCTTACATCAGACATTCCTGCTAAAACAGATACTGCTCCAGAGAAGTCTGCAGCCAATGAGCAGGCCCCCAGCCAAACAGGCATCTTCACCTTTGGCAATAAAAATGACACTGGTTTCTCTTTTCTTGATTCCACACAAAGCACAAGCACTGGAAGTCTCTTTGGAAAAGTGGAGCAGCCATTTACATTTGGGGATGCTACAAAGCCAGTGTTTGGGATTGGCAAGTCTTCAGCAGAAGAGGAAAGGGCAGCAGAGAGCGACAATGAGAGCACTCATGTTGAAGAAGAGGAGGATGGTCCTCACTTTGAACCCATTGTACCCCTTCCTGACAAAGTAGATGTGAAAACAGGTGAGGAGGAGGAGGAGGACATTTTCTGCAACAGGGCAAAGCTGTACCGATTTGACACTGACACAAAAGAGTGGAAGGAGCGGGGCATTGGCTGCGTTAAAATTCTAAAACACAGCACTAAAGGGAAGGTCCGCCTCTTAATGAGAAGGGAACAGGTCTTCAAGATCTGTGCAAACCACTACATCACTCCCGATATGCTACTGAAACCGAACGCAGGCTCTGACAAATCTTGGGTGTGGAATGCCATTGATTATGCAGATGAAGAGCCTAAACCCGAACAGCTGGCCATACGCTTCAAAACAGTAGATGAAGCATCACTTTTCAAAGCCAAGTTTGAGGAAGCTCAGAAAATCGTGCTCAAATCAACAGAAAAGTACGATCAACAGGAGAAGAAAGAGGAAATCTCAAAAGAGTCTGACTCACTGGCAGCCCGGTTCGCACTTAAAGAAGGGGAATGGGAATGCACTGTGTGCTGTGTAAGAAATAATCCTGTGGATATCAAATGTGTTGCTTGTCAAAGCGCCAATCCCAATTCTTCATCCAAGCTAGATATTCAGGCCGCTGGTGATACGAAAGTCAGTCCCTTTACTTTTAAATTTGGAACTGATTCATCACTGCCCAGTAATTCTAGCTCTACATTTACTGGATTTGGTGCTTTCGGAGCTTCTATACCCTCCTCTTTTACATTTGGCACTAGCACTTCTAAACCTGCTGACGCAGAAGCCAGTACATTTGGTTCTGGCTTTGGGGCTCACTTTGGCAAGAAGCCAGGGCAGTGGGACTGTGACACATGTTCTACAAGAAATGAGGCCTCTGCAGACAGTTGTGCTTCTTGTAAAGCTCTGAAAGCCTCATCTGAAGCGACTCCAACGACACAAACTGCACCAGCTACAGATACACCTGCATCGCAGCCCTCTACAGCTATTGATCCTGTGTTTTGTGCCCAATTTAGCAAGAAGCCCGGGCAGTGGGACTGTGATGTATGTGAAGTAAGAAATGAAGCCTCTGCTAACAAATGTGTTGCCTGTAAAGCCCCCAACCCTGCCGATAAATCAATAGAGGGGCCTCTAGTAGCACCAAATCTGCCAACAGTGTCAGGATTTGCAGCTGATTTTGCAAAAAAGGATGGGATGTGGGACTGCACTGCCTGCCAGGTCAGAAATGATGCCTCAGCTGCTGAATGTATTTCCTGCCATGCGCAGCAGCACACTCTCTCTTTAGAAGCCATGTTTGCCAAGAAGGATGGAGAATGGGAGTGTGACACTTGTCTGGTAATAAATAATGCATCTGCCAATAAGTGTGTGGCCTGTCAGACACCAAATCCAAATGCTACAAGCACAACCAGCACTGCTTCCTCAGCCTCCACATTCAGCTTTACCTTCGGCAGCAAGAGTTCATCAAACCAGCCTGCTGGAACTGGATTTACAGTTCCTTTTGAAACTGGCAGAACTTTTCAGTTTGGTCAAAGCAAAGATAAAAGCTTAGCTTCTTCTTTCAAGTTTGAAGCTCCTCAGTCTGTTTCTGGTTCCACAAGTTCTTCGGCCTTCTCATTCTCAATGCCCATGCCTGGTGGCTTCAAGTTTGGCATTCAGGAACCTGAAAAAGAACCCCCCTCAACTGATGATCAAACTCCTCCATCAGGATCAGCATCCAGTTTTCTTAAAAGCATAGCTGACAAACACAAGGAGAAAGGAAATGTGTGTACACCCTCAGTGGATCAAATAGAAGGAGATCAAAATCCATTAATTGCTGGTAAAGCCAATACATTTAGCTTTGCAGACTTGGCACAGTCCTCTGGAGATTTCCAGTTTGGCCAGGAAGACCCAAGTTTCACAGGTTTCTCTGGTGCTGGTGCACAGGTGTTCTCATCATTACAGTCAACTCCCAAGAAGACAGATGCTTCACATGAGCCGGAGGACGATGGTATGTATAAAACAGAGGAAAATGATGATCTTCAGTTTGAACCAGTGGTCCAGATGCCTGATAAGGTGGACCTGGTGACTGGGGAGGAAGATGAGCAGGTTCTTTACTCTCAACGTGTTAAACTGTTCAGATTTGACTTGAATACCAGTCAGTGGAAAGAGCGTGGTGTAGGAATTCTTAAATTCCTGAAGAACAGCAGTAATGGCCGGCTTAGGGTGCTGATGAGAAGAGAGCAAGTTCTAAAGGTGTGTGCCAACCACTGGATCACCACCACCATGAATCTGAAACCCCTGGCAGGCTCAGACAAAGCATGGATTTGGATGGCCAATGACTTCTCTGATGGGGATGCTAAACTTGAACAGTTGGCTGTTAAGTTCAAAACCCCAGAGCTTGCCGAGGAGTTTAAGGAGAAGTTTGAAGAATGCCAAAGACTTCTCCTGGACATCCCGCTGCAAACCCCACACAAGCTTGTTGACTCAGGCAGAACAGCACACCTCATTCAGAAAGCAGAGGAAATGAAGTCTGGGTTGAAAGACTTGAAATTGTTTTTGACAGATGAGAAAACAAAGATCCACAATACTGACAGCCAAGAAGACGTTACAACATCCAGCAATGTTTCAAGCCTAATCAAGCCTCGAGGTGAAACCACTGGTCCCACCTTGGAGTGGGATAACTATGACCTAAGAGGGGAGGCTTTAGATGATACTGCTGACACATCAGTCTCTGCCTCGCCCATTGCCAGTAGCCCCCTGCGTAAGAACCTTTTCCGCTTTGGAGAATCCACTGGTGGTTTCAGTTTCAGCTTCCAACCTGGCATCAGCCCCTCCAAGTCTCCTGCTAAGCTTAACCAGAGTAGAGCTTCAGTGGGCACTGATGATGAGCAGGATGTATCCCAGGATGAGGAGAGGGATGGCCACTACTTTGAGCCCGTAATCCCCTTGCCTGACCTGGTAGAGATCTCCACGGGAGAGGAGAATGAACAAGTTGTCTTCAGTCACAGGGCCAAACTGTATCGCTATGATAAGGAACTGGGTCAGTGGAAGGAAAGGGGCATTGGAGACCTCAAGATCTTACAAAATTACGACACCAAACGAGTGAGGTTGATAATGAGGAGAGACCAGGTACTTAAGATCTGTGCTAACCACTGGATCACATCAGCCATGAAGCTGGAACCTATGAAGGGTGCCGAGAAGGCCTGGGTCTGGAGTGCTCTGGACTTTGCTGAAATAGGAGAGAGTAATATTGAGCAGCTGGCTGTGAGATTCAAGCTGCTGGATACTGCAAACACATTTAAGCAAGTGTTTGATGAGGCCAGAGTTGCACAAGAGAAAAAGGAACTCATGACTCCAGCGACATCCAAGGTCGCCACACCTCAAGACAGTGGACCCACGGGATCTGCTAACACTGCTACAGCTGTATGTGGGAAGGCAGCCATCGCTGTTCTAGAAGAGACCACACAGGAACGCACAGAGCTTTCATCCGAGAGTCAGCCATGTGCAGCTGGGTCTCCGAGTCCTGTCAACCCCTCAAAGACTGTTGTTTCACCCCCTAAGTTTGTCTTTGGCAGTGATAGCCTTCAGAGGTTTTTTGGCTCTCCTAAATTTGTGGATTCTGAATCCGGGTTGAAAGCCAAAGAGTCTGGACATCTGGCCAAGACTTCACCTACAACACCTGTATTCAAACTCCCAGAGAAAGGTAAAGAAATATCTTGCTATAACTGCAATATTTGTCTTTTTTCAGTTTTTGAATGAGAATCACGAATGTCTTGTTTCATCTGCATCTCATTGCTCCATCATCTTCTCAGTTGGCCCAGCCAAGACCCTCCTCAAAAATTTGTGTGCCAGAAATTTAATATCAATATCACTGATTTCCCATCACCTCCTGTAGCTTCTTTTTAAATATTTTCTTCCATTATATTACAATATTCTGTACACAAATATACACTTTTTGCATACTTTAAGACCTTGAACACAATTAATTGAACATACATTCATGTAGTATTTCACATTTTCCTTTTAAGACTTTTGGCCTTGCTTTCTGTTAATGATACCAGCCTCACAATTAGTTTCTCTTCACCCAACAACCCATCATCCTTTAGGGCTGGATTTTAGGCTTTTCAAAGATAACCCAATGGCTTTTTGGACCAGCACATCAACCACCCAATTTGAGCCCCCAGGTACTCTAATCACTGCAGTGTGTGTTAACACTTATCAGTTGTCACCTTGCTGGCCCTGACTACTAGAAAGAAATAACTTGGATGCACGGAGTGGAAGAAACATTGAAGCTAATGTTTTGCATGTCCAGTGTGAGGAGATGCAGTCTTCATTTTACAAAGAATTTTAGTAATGTCTCGAGATTAGAGTGTCTCAAACAGGAGGGAGAATTTGTACAAAACTGCACAAAATATGGTCCAGTGTCTCTGTATTTATTCATCAAGTTAATGGGGGAAATGGGTGTCATACAGTTAAATATCAATAAGAAATCAATGTTAAATAATCAATAAAAATCAATTCCTTAAAATAACTTAAAAGCTGTGATTGTAGATTGTAGATAGATTGAAGATAAATAGATTTAGATAATTTAGAGTTCTTATGTAGATTTAACTCAATAAACACAGAACCTTTTTGTTACAGTTGAGCGTAATTCAATATCATAATTGTTTTTACATATACATATATCAAGCTAAAACTCAAGTCTTGAAATTGTAGTTCAGTTTCCACGTCTACATTAATATACAGTACCAGTCAAAAATTTGGACACAGTTTCCCATTCAAGTGGATGGGAAGGTATGCCCAAACTATTGACTAGTACTGTACATGAAAAGTGCCACATGCACAAATGAAATGCTAACATTGCAACATGGGAATGTGGTAGTGTATATGACAAGGTGAATTTCGTCATGACACAGTTGCATTTAATTAATAGACCGAATCAAACGAAAGTTTTGTATAGCAACACGAGACATCAATAAAAGTAGATTTCTTCTGAAAGGTGAGCTGGGAAGATTCCCTCGGGAGCATTCCCCTTGTGACGAATGCACTGTGTAAAAATGTGTCGCGACTGAAATGAAATGCAATTCCCTTTCTAGTATGGCATTTGATAATGATGTGCACCTCAGCAATGGCAAATTACAGTCAAAGCTCAATTAAGTAGCTTAAACTCTAATACTCTGACACAGTATGTGTTGGAGCCTGTCATAAAATGAAAAACACAGAGACATGCATATGGAAGTATTCCTTTAATACAAATTGTGTCACAAATTTGTGAATTGAATGCATGCTATTCATTTTTGCTGTGCATGATGTTTTAATGTGTGTGAAACTAACACCTGTGTTTTTAAAGGGAATAAAGCGACTTCATTACTGATTTTCTTCTAAGTTCCTCTCCAGCTTGATTATGTATTCTTCTTTTGTTGCTGTCACAGGGCCACCTCAGGCAGAAGGAGACAGTGCATGGTCGGATGTGGACTCGGAGGTAGAGGTTTTGTATGTCAGGGAACCAACTGCTGAACAGGCTGCTTTAGCCAGGAAACTCCTGCTTCCTCTCACCTTCTTCTGCTACCAGAATGATCCAGGCTACGCCAGCGATGATCAAACTGATGGTGAGACAAATGGATTGCAAACAGTAGTGTGACAGTGTGTTATCTTTAAGTGAACACTGTGGAATCAACATATTTCTGTATAGCCAAAAAAGTGAAACCTGTGTTGAATTTATTTTGAATTTTCAGACGAGGATTATGAGTCGGCAGTAAAAGCCTTAAATGGAAAGCTCTACCCTGATCCTCCTGAGAAAACGGATACAGCATGTGTTAATGGTAAGTATGCCATATCCTCTTAAACACACTTTCATTTTCACCCTTTGTACCGAGTGCCATGTTTGCCTTGATTAAATTCACATACATTTTTAGGACTGCGATAGATAATGATATATTCCATGAGTATGATGTGGCAGTAAGTATGCAGACCAGACTCCTCACCTGCCAGTCATTCTCTAGCCTTGAACTTGTGTGCATTGCATTTAGAGCCAGAATGCCAGTTGGTGTGGGAGAAGAAGCCGACGCCAGAGGAGGAGGAGATGGCCAAAAGCCTCCAGCTTCCACCCACCACCGACAGCGACCCAGACCATGACAAGAACAAAGACTTTGAGACAGAAGTCCGCAAAGCACAACAAGACTTGGTAATGGTCACAACATGTAGAAAAGAGACATTTCTGCAGATAATTCTAAACACATCAGTGATTCATGCAGGCCATTTTAACTGCATTCATTTATAATTAGGGTTAAGTAAGCAATTATGAATAATTTGATTTCTCAAAAATGATAACAAAATTGACTTTGCAGAGGGGAGAAATCACATTGTTCTTCTTATTTTAATTTGGCTAAAGCAGTGACTATATTTGTTTCATTTTTTGTTAATGTATTAAGAGGGCTTCATTGTAGTTTGAATCCTCAATAATTTCAGGATACCGAGTTAAACCTAGCTGAAAAGACCTCCAGCAGCCAGGCTGTTGCCCCAGAAGAACCAACTATGAATCAGCCATCCAGCACCATAGAAGCTGCAGACAGCACATCTACACCAGAGGAGCAAATCTCCAGCACCATAGAAGCTGCAGACAGCACTTCTACACCAGAGGAGCAAATCTCCAGCACCATAGAAGCTGCAGACAGCACATCTACACCAGAGGAGCAAATCTCCAGCACCATAGAAGCTACAGGCAGCACATCTACACCAGAGGAGCAAATCTCCAGCACCATAGAAGCTACAGGCAGCACATCTACACCAGAGGAGCAAATCTCCAGCACCATAGAAGCTACAGGCAGCACATCTACACCAGAGGAGCAAATCTCCAGCACCATAGAAGCTACAGGCAGCACATCTACACCAGAGGAGCAAATCTCCAGCACCATAGAAGCTACAGGCAGCACATCTACACCAGAGGAGCAAATCTCTAGCACCATAGAAGCTACAGGCAGCACATCTACACCAGAGGAGCAAATCTCTAGCACCATAGAAGCTACAGGCAGCACATCTACACCAGAGGAGCAAATCTCCAGCACCATAGAAGCTACAGGCAGCACATCTACACCAGAGGAGCAAATCTCAGAACAGTCAACAGAGACTCAGAGTGAACCTCCTAGCAGCAGCTCTCCCATTGATCTGTCAACTAAGAAGAGCCCAGAGCCAGAGTCCAACACTGGGACTGCAGCTGCAGCTTCTACTGCTACAAAAGCTAGTCAAGGTATACTTTCTGTTCATTGCTGCAGATGTAAGACCAGTGACCTTTGAAAGGCAATATTTTATGTGTGTGAGTCAGCAGTGGGATGTTGCATCAGAGAAACATCCCTTTTGGTCAAAATGTTCCTTCCTACTTTACAAACAAATCCTTACAACCATCTTCAGGAGAACAATTAGTATTTTTTTAATGTTTTGTTTACATGCATGGAGTCGCTGAGTATTTCTACCTGAAGGCTACGCTGTGACCTGACTAACATGGAAATAATTTAATGATTTTGTATTGCAGACATCTGCAAAGAGGATGGAGATGCATAGTTGCTCATTTTCAAAACGACACAGTTTATTTAGCTGTAGAACCATATAGGTCTGCACAGTCCAGTGATGCTAATAATTCAGCCTATCCCAGTTTCTCACTCTTTGAAAGGTAATCATTTCAAAAACACAGCATCTCTTTTGAAGTTACTTAGACAAATTACAAATGTGTTGGAACATTGTTTTTTCTTTTTTCCGAATACATTAATCATCTCTGGACCTAGACCCCAGATTTAGCCTGTATGTATTTGGAACGGTCAGGTTTGGGAACCATTGCACTAAATTTTCTAACTCAGTGACTATCTAAAGCTCTTACAATAGTGAAATGCTCCCCACACACTGACCAGTATTAAAAATCAAATGATAATATCACACTCAAAAAGGGCTATCTTTCTACTACAATAATATGTTAATATATTTTACTAATTATACTTCTGTACTTGTACTTAATTAAGATGCGGAAAGCTTTCAATTTTCAACATATTGTTGGAAAATTCAGCGTTTAATAATAACTTTGTTTATTCTAACACAGACTCTTTCAGCTTCAACACTTTGGGAGACTTCTCTTTTGCTGACTTGGCCAAAAACACAGAAGGATTTGCATTTGGAAGTAAAGGTTGGCTTCCATGTTAACAGTTTTATTTTTTTTAAAAATTGACAACTAGAGCAATGTATTACTACAATAAAATTAAATTTCATAACATATATATTGTTTTTCTCTTTTATGAAGACTCCAACTTTATGTGGGCAAATGCTGGCGCTACAGTGTTTGGGCCTGCAGTGACCTCAGCTCCAAAAAATGGCGATGAGGAGGGCAGTGATGAAGAGGATGATCCTAATGCAGAGATTCACTTTGAGCCAATAGTGTCACTACCAGAGGTACTTAGAAACTGAAGTGAAAGTGAAGTTTGGTGATTGGGGGCACAGGACCACACCTCATTCTTGTGTGGTTGTGTGTCTCTCAGGTTGAGACAAAGTCTGGAGAGGAGGATGAAGAAATACTCTTCAAGGAGCGAGCCAAACTCTTCCGATGGGATCGCCAACTTGGCCAGTGGAAGGAGCGTGGCATCGGTGACCTCAAGATCCTCTTCCACCCAACCAAACATTTCTACCGAATCTTGATGAGAAGAGAGCAGGTGCTGAGGGTTTGTGCCAACCACACAATCTCGGAGATGATGGAACTCAAACCCATGAATACCTCAGCCAACGCACTGATCTGGACTGCCACCGACTACTCAGGTAGACATAGTGTTGACTTGAAGCCAGATTCAGTCTGATGATAATTAGCTTTTTTTTTTTTTTGCATTAATAGAACAAAAAGCATGTTTTGTAAACTTGATAAACTGAAGGATTTTAAGGTAGACATTAGCCAATCATTGTAGAATGGATTACGGTACTTTGCGCTAACATTTTTCATGATGCTTTTTAACTGCCCTCTTGTTAATGCCCTGTTGACTTTCCCTCTGTTTTTCCAGATGGTGAAGGTGCAGTAGAGCAGCTGGCAGCCAAGTTCAAAACCGCTGAGATTGCTGAATCCTTCAAGAAGACATTCTGCAGCTGTCAGAGCCGCATAGGGCAGACTGGTGGTGATACCTCTTGTTCACCACAGATGTCCAGAATTCAAGAGCACTCCAGAGACACTAACCCCCGGGTCTTCCTCAAAGTGGCAGCTGACGGGCAAATGCTGGGCACTATCACCGTAGAGCTTTTCTCCCATATTGTCCCCAAGACCGCAGAAAACTTCAGGGCTCTCTGTACCGGCGAGAAAGGTTTCGGACTTCGGGAATCCATCTTCCACAGGGTGATACCATCCTTCATGTGTCAGGTGAGAAGTTCATCAGGATTAATGACTGTAGCTTAAAATGTGAGATATCTGCTTGTTTTTGACTACAGTAACTACACTGAAGACAAATTCAGATATTTTAGTTGGCCCCATACTTTGAATTTTAATGCCATGTACTGAAATCTAAAATGATCATCATCATCTGTGGGATCATCTTTGGATTGCTATTCAGAAAAAAAAGCTTTTCTCCTAATCACTGGGGGTGACTTGATTTATTTTTTTCAAACTTTTACTTTAATTATGTTTAATGAATGAGTATATTATATAAATGATTATATTACATGCTGTTTTTTACACTGCACAAATGTGGCCAAATGATAGACACTGTTCACACTGTTTCCTTGAGGACCCCCCTCCTCCCAAACAGTCTCAGATTTCAGACATTACTGTCAACTGAATGTCTTACCCTAATGCAGGGGAGGGACATACAACTTCACCTTGTTGTATTTTGTTTGCTTTTAATGCATTTTCTTTTCAAAATATGTGATTTACACCTCTATGGACTTAGTACACTGTAAGCTCTGAAATCACCACCCTCACCAACATTTGCAACTGACATGACATCTGATGATCTGAAAACTGATTTGTTCCCGGCGATATTGAAAGTTGAACTGACTCTAAAACACGTCTGATGTGTAGCATCACAGAAAATGTCTCATTTGAGTTCAACAGTGAACACAGCAGCGGTGAGCATGGTGTGAAAGCATCGGGTCCGTTCTGCAGCCTGCCGCTGCTTCAGCCCTGAATTTGATAGTTCATGTGCACACGTGTTGGGAAAGTATGAATCAAATTAACCTGCAGGAGCAAGATTTCGTCGGCGAGAGATCCTAAATATCAGTCTTGTCCAGTTGTGGTGGAGTCCTAGTATAAAAGTCTCGTTTATATGCCTCCTGCAGTATTGATGCCAAGACATCTATATACTGCTTATAGTATTCCACAGGGAGTCCATCGAGACCAGGAGACTTCCCTGATTTCATATGCGACACAGCGATCCTTGTTTCGTTCTCTGTTATCGGGCCATCTAATAATTCCACCTGTTCAGCTGACAAGCTGGTCAAATTAATATTGGAGGAGAAACGTGTGTTCTGTTAGGTTAACAAGTCTGATTCGTGTTTGTTTACCTTTCCAGATCTGCTGCTCTGAACTATAGTTAGGAGACCTCCGGATTTAGGCTAATTTAATTTATTTTAGCCTGATAACTCGCTTTTCAGTGTAGACACACTGCTGTGAATAATGCAGTTTGTCACTTTTTATTTCTCTTAATTTTATAAAGTCATCAAACAGAATTACTTTCAATCATAAATTGTCCCATCTAAGCTATTTCATCCAAAATGCTTTCTCACTTACCCTTTCAGAAGTTTGGTGTCATGCTTATTAGTTCCATGCTGCTCAATAGTCTGTTCACTCAACAAGACATGTATTGGGTCAGACGGACACTACATTTTAGGAACGCCATCCTGCTAGATTACAATAAGGCACTGGAAATTTTCAGTTGCAACACATTACAGATAAATGTTTCTCCTGCTTATTTTAATTTGACTTGGATTATGACAGCCCTGTTCAACAATAAAAGTTGAGATCATCAGAACAAGAATGAAGAAACATGACTTTGTCTCTTACTTTCTACAAGATCTCTGTCATGGGAGACAAAGATGTTCAAAGTGTCAGCTCTCTGACTGGTGTTTCATTTCACCAATGATCAGACAGCTACATAGACCTTATGATTTATCGATGCAAGCGCATACACATGCCTTAAAGCTGGTACAATTTTGTTGTTTGACTAATAACACAATAATGTTTTGACAATTTTACCAAATGGATCAATCATAACTGTATCGCGCATTAGGAAGAAGGTATTTTTTCTGTTTCAGATTTCCATTTAACATTGCTAACAAGTTCTGCATTGGTCTTTTAGGGTGGTGACATCACCAACGGAGATGGGACAGGAGGCAAGTCCATCTACGGCAGCAAGTTTGAGGATGAGAACTTCGATGTTCGGCACACAGGCCCAGGCATTCTATCAATGGCAAATCGCGGCCGTGACACGAACAACTCGCAGTTCTTCATCACACTGAAGAAAGCCGAACATCTGGACTTCAAGCATGTGGTTTTCGGCTGGGTTCAGGATGGCATGGATGTGGTGCAACAGATAGGACAGCTGGGCACTAAGGGAGGCATGCCCACGAAGAAGCTTGTCATTACAGACTCTGGACAGCTCTAGCTTTTTAAATGTTAAGATCAAGATTTACAACTTGGTTTAGGTTATTCAGTTACAGACATGTTCCTGGTGCAGTGCATACCCTCCTGTTTAAACTAAATCCGTAGTCACCAGGCATTTCAAGATGAAACACTGACTATAGGCCCACCAATCAAGACCCTGGGAGGTTAGCCTGGGATTAGAAATTATTTTGCCATCCTTTAACATTGTCATAAATGGGGAAATGTGCAGTATGTGGAAGGAGGCAAATATAATATACTTTTGTTTTGTTGCACTAGCATCTTTATTGTCATCAATTAATTTGTTATTTTGTGTGTAAAATTGTACATGGACTACTTTTTTAATGTCTGTGTTTGTATCTTGTCTGTCATTTATTCAATTTGAATATGCTGGTCCTTTTCATATGCTCCACTGTAGGGTTTTTTCCCCTATTTTGAATAAGTCTTAACAATAATTGAAAGTAGAGGTTGTTAATTGAATGCACCGAGTGGTTTATATCCATGCCCCTGCCTTCTTTCCAAATGCTACCTCTGTGTTCTTTTGGCTCTAGGGCTCTGTCAGTGATTTTTCTTTCTATATATGTATTTCCTAATGTGCGGATAATTGGACTTCATACTTGCCCACATACATTTTAGTCATCTCAGTGTGTTGCCCTGTGGATGGAGGGTGGCTAGATGATGATACACCTGGTTTGGAATTTACGAAGGAGATTGATTATAGTTAGATTATCACAAAGTTTAAATGGTGCTTGTACCAAAATTATTTGCTGATAAAAGATAAATAAAGTTGCTTTCCAAGTAATGGATGGTTGTTTAAAAGTTTCTCTTTTAAATGTTTCATATATGTTCTTTGCTTTGCATTCACCAGTTTAAACATCTACATACAGGCTGCACCCTCACCAAACATTTCAAATATCTACTTGTAACTTCTTCACATGCTTTAGTTGTGTGCTGTGACCTATTTAGACTGAGATAGTCCAAATTTGTTTAAAGGATTTTTAGGTGACTGTTTACATTTAACACTTAGATATTATAGGCTGATCGCAGTCATTTTTAATCTCAACATGTTTGATATTTATTACTTTGAAGCCACAAAATAAGTATGTGAAAGATTCATTAGTAACAAAAAAATGTATTTCATATTTCAGCCTTTGGATTGGGAGATTCATTTCAAAGAGACTATAACTGAAAAGTTAAATGATTAGAAATCTGAAGCATTCAAATGAAAGGTGAGGCTTTATTTTAGCTGTCTGGTCAAACTTTTTGGGAAAGTGTGGAATTACAACTTCAGTATTCCTAAAACCCTGGATATGATCCTGTATATGAATCATAGAACTGAGTTATAGGGTGGAAGATGTGCATGAAATACGATTTGTTGCTCCTCATGTTACACATGCAAATATTCAAGGTAGAATAAAACATACTAGCATTTGAATAGATAGACTACAGAGCCCCTGAAGTCCCATAAGGGAAATTTTTTTTTATCTTTTGCGCACAAGTTGCTATCTTGTGGAAACAAGATAATTATCTTGTGCGCAATTCTCGTAATTATTTATAAAAAGTTGTATAACAAAAAGTTTAATATAGAAGCACATCTCTGACTTACTAACCAAATTATTTTAATACCCTCACACTAATGCAATTGTTTAATACTCAACAGATTTCTACAAAACAATCAGTTCACACAGACAATGGTCTTTAGTATTCACTAGCTTTATAACAAGAGCAGGCAACAACAACACAAAATATCACTTTAAAATCAACAAAAATCTTCACACAAAACTGAAAACACACACACACACACAATATCTATATTATAGATATAGATATATAGATATAGATAATATTAAAACAGTAATACCACATGGGCTAAGTGTGAAAATATTGTGGTTTTTTTTAATAATTTGTGTGAACTCACACTTTAAACTGATTCTTCTGGCTGTTCTTCCTGTGCTGTCAGCATATTAGAAGTAAGCCAAATTATATGGTAGTTATTATCAGGATATTTTAAGTTTTAGGACTGCCATTGGCCTAATATAATCAACTCAGTTTTCCCTTCATCTTGTCAGATACAGCCATCGATGCCTCCTGGTATACCGGCAGAGGGATCAGACCGGTGGGGAGATTCGGCCAAAAGGTTGTGAGGAGAAATGAGCGTCTGGCTTTCATCAGAAACTTAAACTCCACTAAACTCCACATTGAATGTAGTGGGAGGAAAAGCATTGCTGCGGTGACCTTTATGAGTACCAACAAATGTTGAATCACAAGCTTAAAACTCCTATTAACCGCACCCAACCCTGCTGGACACGCCCAAAGGTTATATAACTCAGCCCTTTGACCGCACCTGTCTTTTCCCTCCTTACAACAGAGAACAAAGAGAACCAATATGAGTCAACTGAACTTTATTCCTCTGTTATGCTATTCTGTTAGCACCTTTATATTAATTTACCTGTCATGATTGCCTAAATGCCTGTATGTAGCATTGCATTGAGAAATGTGGACTGTATTTCAGGATGGCATCCTGTTCTCCAGTCTTTAAGACCTTAAGCTGTGACACATCAGATGTCAGCCTTGCTAGCTTTGTTATTTCTACTGAATTGCATTAAGTGTTTGCAGCTACATGAATCGGTGGAAAACAGCAATACATAAATGTCATCAAAGGTTTGCAAATAGTAAAAGTATTTAAGTATTACCAACAATGTGTACTTAAGAGTCTGATAAATATAAGTTGTCATTGTGCAGAAAATCTTCCTCTTAGTGTTTTATTATTTGACATTTCTGGGTTAATATTCATGTTGCATTGTGTTCGTTTTATTTTACTGCTGTAGATTTTTAAGGTTGAATTCATTTAACTACTTTATATATTGGCTGGGTAGTTTAATCTATATCAGCGATCGTCAGTATTCTCTTATTTAAGCTGAAGTCATGTCCTCTTTATTAATAAGATGAATAATAAAAATGAGTAAAATAATTCCTCCCCTCTTTTTAATCATAATCTCCTCCACATATTCCATTTGTAGCTTGGCTGTTCAGTAAAAACCGTGTATTTCAGCTTTAGTACAATGCAAAGTGTTTTAAACACGTTATTTTTATTCAGGAGCTGGAGAATTTTCAGAACACATTAATGAAAAATACTTAAAACCACCAAATCTGGAGATAAATGGTTTTCACTGGACAAAAAAAAAATGTAATCTGAAAAGTAGCTAGTAACTAAATCTAGAGCCAAAGGTAGTGGGGTAGAAGTAATAAGTTGCATGTAATAGAAATACTCAAGTACAAGTACTTTGAATTTGTGCTCAAGTACAGTACCAGTGTAAATATACTTAGTGACATTCCACTGCTGTGCATAACTATTGCTGGAAACAACATTTAAAGATACTTTTAGTATATATGTTGCTTCTTATCTGCTGTGATACCTTTAAGTCAGAAAAACTTTACATTCCATTGAATCTACAATGAAGCATTACTTAACTTCACTCTGCATCCTTCAAAAAATGACTCAGTACTTCATACTCCAAGTGTTCATTGGTTTATCCTCACTTTGGGTGCAAATATAGCTCAACAGTTCATTCAAGGGAAAGATGACTCATGGGATTCACACATCTGCAAAGCATTTATAGCAACAGTATTGGTTGGTTTTTTATTCACAAGAATTATATACTCATGATGACAACCAAATAATTCCTGTTTTATTATTCTCTACTTCATTTCATCAGAATGTTTTTTTTCTTCCTGAGGTATCCAAACGAAACGGGGATCAGGAGGCCCTGCAGAAACTTGGTTTCAATCAGCACACACACAAAAAAACCTTTTCAGTTATAATTATGATCTCAGCAATGTTTTAAATATCTAAGCAGTAAAAGTCCATGCCTGGAAGCATTCAAGCAGAGATAAACTGTTGTGTGTATGGAGGAGCAACAGAGGGGAAATGACCGACTCATCAAAACTACAAGAAACCAAAATATGAGTAGCAGTCGGTGGTTACACATACGGAAGAATTTATACAGCTATAAAAATGGTGTTGGTGACTTTTTCTGAAATAAAAAGATCATAAGAAAAATTATATCAATCTAATATATGTGTGTTAAGGACAGAGCTGGAATGGTCGGTTGTTTAGCCTAGCTTAGCATAAAGACTGAACAGCTGCTGTTTTCTTTCCACAAATTAACACAATATATTTCCTTTGTTTAATCTGTACAAAGCTTTAAAATGATGAAGACAGTCAAGGAAACAAGAACCAGCAGAAATACAACGAACAGTCACAGAGGTCAGGGTCCAACTTTGCAGCAGGATGCAGGAGGACTGGATGTGTGTCTGCCATGCAGATCCACCAGGGGTGTCTCCTCCCACTCTGTCAGACCTCCCTGCTGCTCTCCAATACAGTAGTATACTCTGTGGGCTGACTCAGAGCCCTGTTACCATACACTCAGATCTTAGACTGTTTTAGTGAGTTATACATAAACTACCTGATAGATTACAATGGCACACATGTCCTCTTGGACTTTAGATTAGGGTTTGATTTAATTAAAAGGGACTGTTGGGCCTTGGTGCAGGTATGTGCTCTACTGAGTACCCATACAGTTTGGTATGTGGGCATACACTTGGAGAAGCAGTAAGAACTGAACATGTAGGAAACCTTAAACACGAATTAGTGTCTGCAAATGAAACAATTTGCTAAAACAATTTTAAAGCCACACATCGATAAGATCTCACATGACACCCATCATTATATTCATTATTTATATACCTGATTTTTATAAAATAATTATAAAAAAAATCATAAGTATGAGGAATAAAAGTTGGTGTGTTTCTGTGTTTCGCTCACCAGGTACAAGTTCAATGCCTCAGGATCTAACTCAGCTAATATGATTCTAACTTCCTCTTTTATGCCTTAATGCCATTCTCTTGGCACCTCATTGACATCCATCCACACCCATTCCTTTTCCCCGGACCCTGTAATTGTTCCTTATGAAGTCAATGACATGGCCTAAATGTGCGTAGTCCTGTCATCGACTGAACCTCTTCTCCTATATGGACAGCAAATGATTTATACCAGTGACAATCTCTTATCTGCATGCAAGAGCAGTTAGAATTTCATCATAAGACAATCCAATGTGAAAAAACTTGATTCGCTCAGTATTATGAGCATCCATTATGTGGATGCTTTGTTCATCAAGAGACGTATATGAGAATTATATATTCCCACAAGATAATAACTTGTGCGCACAATATAATTATTTTGTTCCCACAAGATAATAACTTGTGCGCACAATATAATTATTTTGTTCCCACAAGATAATAACTTGCGCGCACAAAATAATTATATTGTTCCCACAGGTTAATAACTTGTGCGCACAAGACAAAAAAAAATTCCCCTTAAGGAACTTTAGCTGCTCCGTAATAGACAGATATGGGTGCAATACAACTTTTGCCCACTACGTTGAAGTAGCCAGCCCACATTGACGTCAGCACGACGTAAATGCACTGCCTCGCCGGCACATCGTCCTTTTCGCTCTCGTGTGCTGTTAAAGGCGGCAGGCCTGCGCTCTCTCACGGGAAGGTTTAACATCGAAACAGCAAAATGAAAATCTTTAAGTGCGTCATCAGCAGTAAGTATCTTTGTTATGTGTTAATTTTAATACGGAATCGTTACGGTCATTGCGGGTATTTTGGCTGTGTTACGGTATTGGTCAGAGTTAGTTAGGTCAGCTAACTCGTGTTATGTCCTGGAGCTAACGGTAACGACAAGCTTAGGATTTGAGCTACCTTTTAGGCCAGTCGGTAATGCTAAGGCCAGTTAGCTTTTACATAGGCCTCTGACTAGCACGACGGGGTAATAATACGTGGTTTAGGATATTAATATAACTTGAGTCATTATAAAGAAACTTGGCCATTCGGTATCATGTAGCTGATGGCTGAAGTTTTATTTTTGGAGTGGTGTCTGTTTGCTCTGTTAGTATTAGCAATTAGCATCACCACTCGGGAAAGAATGAACAAAGCGCAGCGTCTCTCATTTTATTTTATTCACATACAAGATACTACTACTAGATCCAGGTGGTATTGTTCATTTCTACTGTGGTAACCAAGCTTGCGGTCCATTGTGTGTTTGTGTACGTTTTATTTTATGGCGCAGTCACAGTAGCCCGAAGAGTTGCTTTTCTTCATCAATTGCTTAAATGTTGCTTCCTCCCGCAGATGATGAAATGTTTGCGAGCACCTTAAAGCACCATGAAACTAACAACGGAATCTTCTATGAAGTCACAGGAAAAGTAAGTTAGTGGTACACGCAAATATGGGATATGTACATTCAAGATTATCTTTCCACTTAGTTGGCTAAATGCTAAACCACATGTAAAGAACGATTACATCATTTCCACCTGCCCACAACATCAAAAATCAAATAATCAAAA
Source organism: Chaunax sp. Z400 (assembly GCA_037577475.1). NCBI lineage: Eukaryota > Metazoa > Chordata > Actinopteri > Lophiiformes > Chaunacidae > Chaunax > Chaunax sp. Z400. The sequence continues at coordinate 15,171,888 of CM075196.1, read as the reverse complement.
ACTTGAAACACAAGTTTTCAATTATTTACATGAGGACTGTGTTGACATATAGAAAAGCTACCCATGGCGACAAAACAAATGTAAATTTGTGAAATAAGTAGAAAGACCAACAAATTCAGATGAAATTGTTTACATTTTGTTACTCTTTAATGCCTTCTATTGACACAGAAAACAGTTCAATCTTCATAGGGTAAATTGAAAAGACTGTCAGCTAGCTATTAACAGCTCACCATTTTGTAGCCAGCATCCATACATTTGCACAAGAAAAGCCAGAATCCCAAAAGAATATCAGTAGAATGTTAAGCCTACAGCCAGAGTAATTGGTGTAATGAAGGTGGTTCTTTTTAATGCCTTAGAGGAGTGTGATTTCAATGTTAGGAATGTGGCTGTCCATAGAGAATCTGTTTTTGACAAAGTCAGTTTCTCTTAGCTCTGACTGGGATTTAAGGCTTTGTGGAGGCAGCAGATACAAAGAGAGCAATAGTGGTGGCATCTATGTTCTGGACACACATTTTCTAGTTAGTATAAGGGTTCCTGGTATCAGTCCAATACTGGGCTCGTGTGTTCCTACTCTCAAAATTACTCTGATACCCCATGCACCCGATACCGCTTCACAACAACGTAACATCAACTTTTGTTAGTTGAGCAAGTAGGCGGACTCTGTATCGGCAAGTACTCAAATGTAAGTACTCGTACTAGTTTTGACAAAAAGTGATATTGGTGCATCCCTACCTGTAAGTTATGTGAATGGAATTGTCTTGACATGCCATTTATTTCTTCTCAATGACATGGTGTGCGTTGACTGACTGACAGTATCCGTTCATGTACACGGAAGGAGCATAAATGGGCCTTAAGAATTCTCTAGCCGAAACCACGGTTTGTTGATCAAATGCTGGCGTGCCACTACAGCACTGAGGTTGTCTTGTCCCTGACATGTAGATGGTCAACAAGCAACATCTCGCACAGATTGTAGCAGCTGCCGGTTTCGTTGGCTGGACCATTTTCAAAAATAATAAACACTTATTACAGATAAAAACTTAAATGAAAAGTTTGCTCAGCTTACAACTGACTTGACTTGTTACAAAAGAAATGGATGAGAAAAATAGCACGCATTAAAGACAAAAAACAATTGTAGTGTTAAGATGCACCAAAGGAGAGGGGGAAAACTTGATGATTTTGAGTGAGGAGAGGAAGCCTTGGCTCTAGATCTGCAGGGCTTTTTTCTTACAATGATTCAACAAAAATGAATGTTCTGTCATATCTGTCCTTTCTGCTGTCTTGCCTGATGTATCTAGAGAGTCACCAGAACAGAAGCGTTCGATGAGTCTTTAATTGCAGCCAATGCCTCTGCTGAACAATCATGCGAGACCACTGAAGACTACTCCACCTCTGGTATTGATATTATCCTCAACCATAAATTGGAGCGTATGCCATCTTATAATAAGAAGGACTACTTGGCATACATTAAGGGTTACGTCAAGGCGTGAGTATTGGTGTTGAAGTTTCAATATACATTCAGATTTTATATGTGCAATCAGGTATTGTCAGTACTTGGTAGAGGAAATGGGAACGGCGCATCCTGAACTATAAGGGTATGGTGTGTTGGATTGAACAGAAATAACAAATATTAAACATCACTCTGTTTGCATGTCCAGCATTAAGGCCCACCTGGAACAGGAGAATCCAGGCAGAGTGGAGGGGTTCGTGGCTGACATCCCATCAGCAGTTAAGCGGATCACGTCAGATATCGAAAACTTCGAGGTAGCTCTAGAGAGTCAAGTCGCAACCCTTTTTGTCTCAAATTGCCAGCTCTTTAGTACTAAACAAAGTCTTTAATCTCCCAACTTATCTTGATAAACATTCCAGTTCTGACACAGATCAATCCCATAGCTTGCAAACAACATTGGGAAATGCATTATTGCCCTGTAACTAGGCCAAGTGAAGTAAAAATTGCACTTCATGACTGAGCTAAACATTTTTAGATCCTCATAATTCCTCCTTTGGAGGAGTCTTGGTGGTATATGAATGTTCAGAAGAGAATCGGAAAGCACCCAATACAACTTTTCAAGATGTTTTTGTTCAAGTGTCATCACAAACTGATCTCCTTGACTGCACCCAATCATTTATGGTCACGTATCTTTATAGTATCTATCTAAAACTGCACAATTTTGGCTATTGTCTCCTAACATGCAGTGTTTATCTCCCCAAAGTTTTTCACAGGTGAGAGCATGAACCAAAAGGGCATGTTGGCACTACTGAACTACCGTGAGGACGGCATCACACCATACATGCTTTTCTTCAAAGATGGTCTGCTAGAGGAGAAATGTGTAAGTCCTCAGCTCAGTCTCCAAGAATACGAGTCATGAAACAAGCAGTTTTTTAAAGGTGATGCACCTGTAGACTTTGATATGACACTGTAGGGGACTCACGTGTAAACAGTAAAATGAATACGACCAAAACAAGGACATTGGATATCTTAGGAATAAATGGGGAATGTGCTGGGATCATACGGTGTCGTAACTTTTCAGCTTTTGTTGGATAGCTATTTAAAACTACCACTGCATTTATTTATTTTTTCTCAAGTGAGCTGTGATTCAACTTCCATCGAGTTTGTACGAGACAGATACTGTATTTAAATGGAAGCAGTACCGTCTGGCGGATGAGTCTGGGACATGCTCAAAAAACACTCTACACGTCCTGTAATGCAAGTCAACTCTTTCCTTGGGCTCCTCTTCCTTCTATCCCCAGATATTGTCTTCAAAGTACATTTTTTACAAGTAGAGTTTTTAACACATTTAAATTAAAAGTTGTAGTCTCAAAGCCCTCATTGAGGTAGCATCACTGACGCCGTGGGGCATTATGGGGTTCTGAGCCGGAATGTGACATTTGTACTCTTTTAATGGGACGTTGCAGAAATGCTAAGGAAGGGCAACGTCAAAGCAAAAATTAGCAGGCTACTCCTTTACAGATTTTAATATGTGGCATCGTTTACTTGGTTTAATTTGGTCAAACTATGAAATGAAACTGTTGAATGATGCCTAATAATAAACGTATAGAGCAAACTGGTATCTATACTCTCAGCTGATGGTTTGTGAAAGAAAACCTCACACTACAGGTTTTTAATTTGGTTTTTTGATGTGCTAAAACACCAGAGTGAGAAGCCACTAACAGTCACAAAGAAGCTTTTGGTTGACTTTAAAGGTCGTAATCTTTCCTAGACATGATGTGGTTTTTCAGAAGAGTGCTGGCCAACAGCTAACACTAGTGGATGCAAAAAGTCCCAATCGCTCTTGTACTTGATGTACACGCAATAGACACATCAGTATATTTAAACACTTGATGTTGGTTATTTGAACATGAAAGACTGAACAGCAGCATGGCCTGTCTTAACTAACGGCTAACGTTAGCTCAGCAGCTTAAGAGGGGACTGGTTTGATTCCAATGGAATCAGTTTTGATATCTGATGTCTACAGTTAGACTAACCAGCAATTTGTCATTATCAAAGCTACACAATCCCTTCTAAGTCTAAACCTATTGAATGTAGTAATGGAATAAAGACTTTAGTTTTCAGGTATGGTAGTACTGTAGCAGTTGTCACTAAATGTGACCTACAGTAAATCTGTTTTGTACTTCCAGATGAATTACCAAGTTCTTAAAAATCACAGTATTGTCCCTCATGTTTGGTGACTTTTCTAGAAAAGTACTACTGGGCCCACGTCACCCACTCTACAATCTCCCAGCTGCTCAAAGCAAATAACCTGCATATTTTATTAGTTCATTGCACTTGTCTTTGGATGCATTTTGTAAAATGTCACCGTATTGTTCACACACTAAACCAGAACTTGAATTGGTTAATTTTGCAGTGAAGTGAAAGTGCAGTACTCGTCACTGTGTACATTAACATGTATTCCTCTCTCTTGCAGTAACTACCTGGAACTACATCAGCTTTTCAGTTGGTTGCTGCTTCCATTGGCCACAGGAGCAGACAGTCGGAGCACTATTTTGCATCATGCCTGAATGGAAACATTCTTATACAATTTCCTCAATATTGACATTATGCCTCCCAGCACCACCTTCAAGGCTGAATGAATCAAACTTTCCTTTTGGCCTTTTTGCAGTGTTAGATTTGTTTTGTCAGGATTGGCTGATGTGATTGTAAACTGAATTGAACATTATGTCCCAAACAACTGGACTTCCTCAGACCGACCCCTTAGTTTTAACACGAATCTTCTGCAATGAGAAAAATTCATGTCTTCATTTGAAATAAAATGTAGTGCCACCACTTTGTCTTGCTGTATGTCTGTGGGATGGTTTGACTTAACAGTTAATGCAGTCTGAAATTACACATTACCCCCCAAGTGGAAATGAAAATATTTTTGGAGTGTCTGGTCCCACAAAGTTGGAAACATAGAATTGTCCAAAATGTCTTGGTATGCTGAAGTATTAAGATTTCACCTCACTGGAACTAGGGGGGCCTATAGCCCAGTGCCTGAAAAACAACCCCATACCATTTTCCCTCCATTAAACTTAGTTGACACAATGCAGTCAGCCAGGTAACGTCCTCCAGGAATCTACCAAAACCCAGATTCATCCATCAGACTGCCAGACAGAAGCGTGATTCGTCACTCCACAGAACACATTTCCACGTGACGCCGTGCTTTACACCACTCCATCCAGTGCTTGGTGATGGAAGGCTTGCATGCCGCTGCTCGGCTATGGAAACCCATTCCATGAAGCTCCCGGCGCAAAGTTTTTGTCTTGATGTTAATGCCAGAAGTTTGGATCTCTGCAGTTACTGAGTCAACAGATGGCGATATTTACGCACTAAGCGCCTCAGCACTCTGTGACCCCACTCAGTGACTTCACCTGGTCTGTCACTTCTTGGCTGAGTTGCTGCTGTTCCTCAACGCTTCCACTTTTCAAAAATACCACTTACAGTTGACCATGGAATATCTAGCAGGGAAGAAATGACTTATTGCCCAGGAGCCATCCTATGACAGAGTCATGCTTGAATTCACTGAGCTCTTCAGAATGACCTATTACACAAATGTTTATATATAATGACTGCATGGCTAGGTGCTTGATTTTATACACCTAAATTCAATGATTAAGAGGTGTGTCCTAATACTTTTGTCCATATAGTGTATGTTAAGCAAGTAAAACATTTCAAGTTCAATATAAACACTTCTAATGGGAAACCAAAGGGAACCTGATGCTCATCAGGACAACAGATGTTAAATCCAAAACAAGAAAGCTGTATGTGTCAAATTCATTGTTGGTGTAGTAGAAGAGTTTTGCGTCTTTGTTGTATGAACAGTTGATATAACTTTGGTCCAAGTCAAACTGATTAAGAACATGTAGGGGAAACAAATGGGGAAGTATGGATTTTGACCTGCCTTTCAATGAATCACCAGTACTGCATTGTGCACGTGACATTTTCACACGAGTATTTTAGATTTATTCCATGTTTTTTTTCCCCACATTCGACTTGCAGACAGCCACTGGTTTTCACTATTCAACTTCCAAAGACTTGAATATTGCTGTAAATCAATCACCGTAGTCGTAGAATGTCAGCTAGCTAATGCATAGCAGACATTTTCATCATATTGTAATTCCAACTTATTTATAATAATTACCTAAATTATCAACTCAAAATCATCACATACTATAGCTTTTCCCTTTTTCATATCTGTATTCAAGAAGTGAAATGAAAATTCCTTTGTGAATATTCGCCAGCTGAAAGCTTAGGTTGTATCTGCTGTGTGGACTTTTAAGTGCTCAGAGGATCCTTCTGGAACTATGCCGTCTGCATCTCCTCTTCCTCAGCAGACTGGTAGTGTCGGTACTCTGGCTTCAGTTCCCAGGTACTTTTGTGTGCTCCCTTGTTGTTGTATGTCCCAATTTCCTTCATGATTTCTTTTAGGTATGTCTGGAGAAACAGGTCGAAATGAACAGGTAAGATAGCAGGCAAGTTACATGCGTTTGATACTTGTGTAAATAGTTTTTATTTCTTTATCTTAAAGGAATAGTTATACTTTTTTGGAAATATGTTTATTCGCTCCATCGCAAAGACTTTCCCCCCTGCTACCAGTCTTTACTCTAAGCTATAAGTAAGCTCCACTAAAATTCTTTAATGAGTTTGTCGTTGTTGGTTTAAGTGTTACTTCTGCATGTGTATGTTCAAGAGAGCTTCAAATTCAATATCAGCAATGGGTTAGGGTTAGTTGTAGAGCAATCTGTTGAACCCACCACATTACCTGACGTAAGGTCATGAAGCTTTTAGCTCGTTTCCAGCACTTTCTGGAGCATATGGCTAGAAAGCTGCCAGTGAGAGACTTAATACGAATGTGTTATCAGCATCAACGGCTGGTTGAAGCCAAGGCAAGGCAGGAGAGGGTATTTTATCTGATACAATAAAAGAAGATGACCAGCTGCTGGCAGTAGAGTTGAAGTCTACACTATCTCAGAATCAGAATCAGCCTTATTGGCCTTATTGGACAAGTATGTGTGCACATACAAGGAATTTGACTCCAGTTTTAGCATTGCACTCAAGGTACTGGACAATAAGTTAAAATTAATATATACAGGACTATTATGTACACTTGCTGCGTGTATATGTACAGAACATACAGAGTAGTAATCTGTGTGTATATGTGCATTATATACAATGTGCAGAATTATATGAAAATGACAGTGCAGGATGGTATGAACTTTCTACGGTGTTACTAGTACTATATGACTGTGTTCATCAGAGTGATGGCCTGCAGGAAGAATCTGTTCTCGTGTCTGTTGTTTTGGTGTGCAGTGCTTTGCAGCGCCTGCCGGAAGTGCGAACAGTTTGTGTCCGGGGTGTTGTTGGTCTGCAGCGATGTTTCCTGCCCTATTCCTGGTTCTGGACTTGTTTAAGTCCTGAATAGGAGGGCAGGTTGGCACCGATGATCCTCTCTGCAGTCCTGACGGTCCGTTGTAAGTCTGCTCCTGTCATGTTTGGTGGCCGACCCAAACCAGTGATGGATGTGCAGAGAACAGACTGGACGGTTGCAGCGTGGAACTGTGTCAGCATCTCCTGAGGCAGGTTGAACGTCCTGAGCTGGCACAGGAAGTACATCCTCTGCCCGGCCTATCTGCATTCTAAGTGGCAGTATGAGATTGTATAACATGCCCGGGCCAGGTTTATATTAAATGGTGGTTTCCTTGTACTTGTAGTCACACTTTGCTTCTCCTTTGAACCTGCTTAGATTTTTCATTCCCGCAGAGACAACACTGCTTAGTTACAAGACGGGTGAAGGAGCTGTGGAAGACAGTAGAGCTGAGTGTGTGTGAGGCTCTTTACTCTCCAAACACCACCGGGTGTCTCTGTTGAGCTGTAGATGTTTTCCTACGGTACCTGATAAACATCAGTGACGTGTTTCAATACTTCTCATAATGGCCATTTTGGTTACTTTAGTTCAGTTAATTTGAGTGTTAGCCAAGTGCTCTAGGAGAGAAATGATGGCGTGGATTGTATTGCGGCGTTTGACTCCTACTCAGCTGATGGTTATGTAATCAGATTCAATCAGCGGGAGAGAGGGACCTCAAGGTCTCGTCAGCACCTACACATTGCTGTTCTCTGCAAGCTGGAACGAATCAGTTGCACACTATTGATTCATCTCTTGTGTGTTTGTGTGTGTGTGTGTGTGTGTTTTTGTGTGTGTGTCTGCGTGCGCAACCTGGCCCAAATTTCAGCCACAAAAGCTGGTGTGAACAGGCATGAACGTCATGTTGTGGGCGATTTGTTCAAATTTAACAAAGCAAGGTGGATAGTGGGCAGGTGTATTTTTTTTTGGTCTTTCCAGCTATATGGTTACGTGTGTTTGTTGTGTGTGTGTGTGTGTCTGCATCCTGCTCACCACAGGTTGTTTGGTAACGTCCACCAAGTCTTTAATGTTGTAATACTGGTGCTTCTCAAAGGCTGAGAAGAGCATGTCCAACACAACCTGGCGCTCAGCCCTCACCATCTTCCCCTCTGACTTCTTCTTTTTATCATACACCACCTGAGAAGCATACACAATCTAGTTCGTACAGCCAATCATAATATTAATCATAAGGGCGATATGGGTAATATTCTTTTAAAGCTAAGTCACTTATTAATCTTGTGAAAAACATCATTAAAAGCCTAAATACACATGTAAAAAGCATTGTGTCTGTGTCTTAATGTGAAGTTATGATATCAAATGTTTGATTTATTTGTACTATTTTTGAAAGCTGCATGTTCCATCCAAATTTACTAAAGATGTATTTTCTATTTCCACTATTTGTACTTGGTAATTGTTTGGACCATAAAGTTTAGTTTGCGCATTCAAGCATCACTCCGGCGATTAACTATGACACTTTTTCAGATCGTCACATTTCCGAAAGTCCAAATAAAAGCAAGACATTTCCATAATATAATTCAATGGTGTCTTTCATTATACACAGCTTACTTGGTAAGCTCTTCCAACTCCACACCTGCAGTTTGTAACACTCAGCCCTCAGCTAAAACTTTGGTAGTTTCCAAGCCAAAGCAGAGTAAACCATGATGACATCACTATGACATCATGTGGGTTATTTTCTCTGACAAGAAAGCTCCTTCTATGGCTATGTTCACAGTGAAGTGACTCAATTCAGATTTCTTCTGCCTTGACGTGAGAAAAATCTGGTCTTCTCAATTCAGATCTAAGCCCCTTTTATACGCGGCCTTTGATTGGATACAGATCAGATTCGTGGCCACATGAACACGGTTAGATCGCAATGTGGCTTTTTGCATATGCTCATGTGTTGAGTGCCGTCTTATTCATTGTTGTCGGTGACGCAGATGATTAATCCAAAAACATATCAATGTGTTCATGCCTGCCATTTTGAAGCACGTGTGTGTTCACATTAGGGCTCGATACAGGTCACTGTAATGATGAACATGAACTCTCAAGATCACCAGATCTGATCTGAGCTATAAAAAAAAATTCAGAATTGGACAATAAGGCTTGTAATGTGAACGTGGCCTATTAGGGTTGCAGAAAGCCTAGAATACTTCCTATTGGCTAAATGTGCAGGTCGGCCCGGCCGTTCTCTCAGTGCAGCAACTACTTTTACTCCATATCATTTTTTAACAATATCACATGGGTCTTACCACGTTTTGATTCAAAGGAATTAAACACACACACACACACACACACAGGCCCTTACTGTTATCCTTACATTGAAATCGTGGTTGGCCACAGGCTTGAAGACGGTCGTGATGGCTCTCTCCAACTGCTGGGACAAACGTGGAGACCTGGTGGACTCTTTAATCTGCAGCCTGACACACACACAAAGAGGTTTGTTTTCTGTGGTCGAACATGATGTCTGCTGACAGACATGCCTGTTGGCACGGACAAAACTGCCGGCACCTTGAGTGAAGTACTGGCAGCTGCTCTGTCCAGAAATAATCGGCTTTGTATTTATTTTTGTTGCACTCCGTTCATCTTGACACACTTTGTTCAGACTGATGGCCACACTAACAGCAAGCATTATGAACCCCGAAGAAATACAAAGCACTGCTGCTGCTCCGATGGCCTGCCGTGGTTACGATGATGTGTTCATAGTGATATATTGAGCATAAACAGTTCTGCTAATGAAGCCTTTTATAAAGCTTGCTAATGCATTAGACACCATCTTTGTCTCCTGATACTTCTCATTTAGTCATTTCTCTCATTTCTTTGTTGAGGAGTCACATTTAATCTTCCAAATGTTAACAAACAAAAACAAAACTGATTTGGACCAAAGTTGAAAACAAAAACATTAGTAATAATATCATCAATGAATAAATTAAGACAAATTAACTCTAAATAACAAATCTGACTTGAAGTATGTGTAGAGCATTGAGATGTGTTTCCCTTGTTAATATGCTCATTAGAAACCTTTGCTGAAGTTTCTAACAAAACTGTTTAATTGTGTACACACACACACACACACAGACACACACACACACACACACACACACACACACACACACACACACACACACACACACACACACACACACACACACACACACACACACACACACACACACACACACACACACACACACACGACAACATAATGTCCTGCATATCCTGTACCCGGCCATAATGGAGGGACATTTGTCAGCTGCCATCGAATTATAGATGACAAGACTGGAGTGTAAAGCGAAGCTTTTCCCTATCAAGTCAGAAATGAAATACAGTTGGACAAATCTAAGTTCAGTATGTGCTCTACCTCTGCCAAGAAGAGCAGCAAAGAAATAAAACAGAGTGGTTTTAGTGTCTTTTGATGGTCACAGAAAAGTGTTGATGTCACATCTTTTTCATTAAAAAGCTCTCCTTTCCGTCCTACGGATTTGATGGCCGACACAGAAAACAGCCTCGCACACTAAAGCTAAGTATATTGTGATACGTTTGCCTTAGGGTTGTATTGCAGCAGTGCATCTGCCACAGTGATGCAGTTGCTATAGCAATGCCATCCACTAACTAGCTTGAATAACGCATCCAATGAAGAGGAGACATGAACCGTTTGAAAAGGTTTTTTGTGCACACAAATGTAACAGTAGCAGCGATGCCCTCCCAACAGCTCACAACTTCTCTGCTCCTGTTGGAATTAATTCTCAAAAGTTGAACAGATATCTGTGTTGTTCAGGGCTGGAAATAAACAAATTCGAGGGCACAGTTAAGAAAAAAACAATCCGGACTGGTTTATTCTTTTTTGTGTTTGCTATTCCACTGATTAGTTATTCATCAATAGTTTTCCAAGGGGTGTAAGTTGACGGGAAATGTGCCGTTATGACGTTACTTCATAACTTTGAGACACAATGGCATCATAAATTCAATTCATTCAGAGTTCTACAAAGTTAACTCACTTTTTCAGCTTCATGTAGTTGTCGTTGACGACTGGCCTGCATTCAGCTCGATGCACCACCATCCCCTCCAGACTGATTTCATCTACAACAAAGACAGCGACTCAGCTGCTCAGTCATGATTCAGACACATGCACACAGACATGCTTCTTTGTTGGACACAGTATTTATCAAAACAGCAGGTGTGGCTGAGGAGGTAGAGCGGTCGTCCACGTATCGGAAGGTCGGCGGTTCGATTCCGAGCCCTGTAGACTACATGTCGAAGTGTCCTTGAGCAAGGTACTGAACCCCAGTGCTCCCAGTGGCTGCCCCATTGGTGTGAGAGTGATTGTGTGGATGCTTACTGCTTCTGATGAGCAGGTGGCGCCTTGCATGTTACCCTCTGTCACAACTGTATGAATGTGTGTGTGTGTGAGTGTGAATGGGTGAATGCTGGCTGGTGTTGTAAAGTGCTTTGGCTGGTCAGTTAGACTAGAGAGGCGCTATATAAGCACAGTCCATTTACCATTAAAACACCACATTTTGTTACATGACTTGTATGTGATTTGCCATTTAGAAACTTTCCATGACAAACAGAAAATGTAGGTGGCAAAATTCAATTGGGCATGGATTATAGTATTTTCATACAGTAGCTATGTGTTATTACCTTCTTTCAGTATGTTTCAACAGGGTAATTATGACACTTGTGACACTTATGTCCAACCCACTACCTTTTTCTGAAACCATTGGCTGGCTCCTCCATTCCTCTCCAATCAGCACTGAGAGCCACTTTTATTGTTTACTTGTTTCTTTGTCAATTTTGAATTTACCGTCCAGTAAAACGTGGAGTCCAGTTGGTGAACGTTGGCGTAATGTTGGCAGCAGCTCTATCTATTGTGCATTGTTTGTATCTGGACATAAAAAACGTGTAAGAGACCACTAAATTTCACAGCCATCAGTCAACAAAACCAGCAATCTATGGAGAACAAACAGCGAGGGACTCATAATCGACAGATTGTGGTGCAGGGAGGGAGGCTGGCAAACTCATTTTAACGTTCTCTTACAAAATCCAGACACAGTTGAGAATCCATAGGTGTGAAATTGGGTAAATTCAGAGTAAATCCTGATTATTTGGTAGATGCCAGTTCTCTCATCATCACACTTCCATTCAAAGAACATATAGGCGTTAAAGAAGCCCCTCCCTGTTACGTCAGCTGAAGGGACGTCACGTTCTGACGACAGACACAGCAGGATCACCTGTCAGTCAGCATTAGCTACTCTGTGGTGTCTTTTCCTCACTGGTCTGTGATTCCAAAGATAACATGTACTGTCCAGAGCATATTCCCGCTGCTCGTACTTATTTTATTTTTTGCACACAAAGTAAAAAAAAAAAAAGGACACACACACACACACACACACACACACACACACACACACACACACACACACACACACACACACACACACACACACACACACACACACACACACACACACACACACACACACACACACACACACACACACACACACACAGAACAGTATTGGATGCACATGAGCCATTTCTACTGGCAGCAAAGTATTTTTGAGTTAATTAATTATTCATGTCTCCATTTATTGAGCTTCTGCTTGTAAAGTCACTATTTAATGATTTATGATTAAAAAGGCGGAAATGGTGAGAAATAATTTAGAGGTTTGTGTTTATATATTTGGTTAAAAAAAATTAGAAATGATAAATTTATGCAATACATAACATTCACAGACGATAGAAAATTCAATGCTTTTATGACTAGTAAGTTAGTTAACATAGAATTCTAAGAGAATGGCACATGGAGATACTTACACCAATCCATGCTACTATAAAACTGCAGTATTGCGGGCAGAAGTAAGAGTACTGGAATGTCCTTAATAATGTCAGATGTGATTGGTTGATGGATTACATGAAGACAAAGTCACAGGGAAAAATGAAACAAGGCGTGTAGTTGTGTGTAGTATAGTGTGGTGTACCTTCTTCTTTGAGATTGGGTGCTAACATTTCTAAACTGCTTCACCAGCTATCGGTGTGTGACTGTATTCAATTATGAGAAGCCTAACTAGAAATATGCAGTGTGTATGCAGTCATTGTTCCGTATTTTATTGTTCTATGAAATACGCGAATCATTAAAGCACACGTTATCTTTCACAAAGGAAATTCATAGCCATAAAGCTCAAAACTTCACCTTATGGATTTTCAACACAAGTCTTACAGGTGAGCATCTGATGAGGTTGCCGTGTATAAGCAAGTCTTGAGTGATGTTGCTTGTGCCATTGACAACAAGCAGGATTGTATCCTGTAATTTATCGCAAAAAATTCAATTGATGTTTAATTAAAGTTGATATCAGATAAAACAAAATGCAAACTGTTCTCTAGAAAAATAACAGCAGTGAATATAACTATTGAGTGCATCTTAAAGACTCCACGACAAACTGTACTTCAAATATTAATGCAATAAGTCCTTAAAAGCAAAGCTGATATACTTTTAATGAATTAAAAAATTGGAATTGTTCAGTCAACTTTACATCATTTATGATAATTTACTTGTCTCCACTTTAAACCTCCTGATGCAATCTGTCATTTAGCCCTCAGGTGAACAAGATTCCTTGTATTGTATTCGTATTATGTATATATCGGATATACATGTATTATATTCATGTTGTTCATGTATTTTATTCAGGGAAACATTGAAAAAATGTTTTCCCTCAATAGCCCTTCAATGGTTATATTTAAATAAATGTTTGAATGAATAAAGCTTTTGTTTCTTTTTAAATGTGATTTGTTGGCCACAAATCTAGACTATCATCAGTCTCATCCGTAATATAACAGCCTTGATGTATTCAGTGTGTGAACAAATGCAGGTGCAACTTCCACAGTCACCATAGTAACCATCACATTGCCACACATCATTCTATGAAGAGTCTATCTTTAATTTTGAGGCAATAAATGCATTGCAGTAAATGTCACAGATCTTACTAATGTTCATTTTTGCCTTTCTCACAAATGGATGCAATTATGTGCAATTATTGGCTGGTGAGTGCCAGAGTACTTGCCAGCAACACGTCTGAAAACACACCCACGCAAGAAACTTGTGCACACATGCACATGGCTAACTACAACACCAACATCCCTGTTGTGCAGTAGTCATGGTCAAATAGGGTCAAGGCTCTAAAAAAGGGAGAGCATTTCCCTCCATCCTCTCGAATGCTCCCTTTTCCTCTTTCCAGAATCCAGACAAACACTGTGTGCAGGCAAGAAATCTCCTTCTCCTTCCTCCTAAACATGGAAAGACAGACATACATCCTGTAGATAGACAGAATGAGAGGACTATCACGGGATGTGGACTGACCATAGCATGTGTAGCTCAAGGCTTCTCTGTGTGGGAGGAACACTTGAGATAATCCAGTAGTTGACTCCTGCACATTGACCTCACTATAAGACTCCTCAGAGTTTAGTCCCCACCTCCAGTAGACATTCAGTATCATATTTCTCCTACACACTTTTCATTCAGAGCTACATAAGACTTTATAAATCTCTATAGGATAAAGAAAACCCGAGGCTGAAATTTAAAATTACAAATGTTCCGATGTACCGTCATGGTGGATTTCAGTTCTGTTGGGCAGGCTTTCCTGGTTTTGTTTATGAATATCTTTCCAATACTGTATTAACACCTTATATTATAGGGCTGCACAATATTGGAAAAACATGACACTGCGATATTTTTTATTTTCTGTGATATATATTGTGATATAACAAAATATGCACCTTTTTTTTTCTTTTTTTTTTACAGAAGTGTAAAAACAAGAAGTTGTGATTTCACGGGGAATTATGTGCAAACCATCTCCTGGCTATTGGCTAATAATTTCTCTGGTGTCCTGTTGTCACTGTGAGGATGCCAGACCAGCTGAGACTTTCTGCAACAAAGCAAATAAGCATGTTTCCCAAAATAGTAAAGTAGTATTATCTGCATCACAGCTTTTCATTTTACTGAGACAATGGACATGGACAACTTAGATCTGGCTGCTATGGGTATTTTGGCATAATTGCTTACACAATTTTCAATCTTGCACTCTGACAGCTTGCCTCGGAGTTTAAATGCAGGTCCCTATAAAAGGATCATATCCTCCATTACCACCTTGTAGCGTGGCCTATGAACTGGAATAAATGCCATTAGAAAGAGAGGAGAGATAGATTAATAGGTCAATTTCTGTGGATTCATTCCCATCATGGCACAGCTGACACTGGCTCATTTCCAGCCATCCACAGAGCCAAAACATGACCACATTGTATCCAGTGGACATTAGGTTGAACTCTTTTAAGGCACACACTCGATATTATTAAAACAAACTCATATCTCCAAGAAATATCTTCGATCAGACAAAAAAAAAAAATGACAAGATGGAAAAGGTAAGAACTATATTAGCTGTAATACAATACATGTTTAGGGCATACATAAATACATTTAGAGGCATTATACTTAGTTAATTCTTGAAGAGGAGAGGAGTGAAAAATTGAAGATGGTGGAGGAAGAGAGAGACAGATGCAAGGGTGAGGAGATCACTGGTCACTCCCCCCACGCTCATTCGTTACACTCCATCTGCTTCGAGGCCCTTTCCTCAAAGCTCTGACCTTCCTAATGCTAAACACAATAAATAGCTCGCCGCCCACCAGGCCTCCATCCACCACCACCGTCTCTGGATCAACTATCCCTCCGCACCATATATCAGTAACATACATGGCGAGCCTACACATACTATAGAATTAGGGCAATAAATGCAAATACATCAGACACAGATCTTCATCAGCATGCACATGAACGCTACTCTTCAGTACTGTATTTTTTGTGCATTCATAATTTTCTTCTTTCCTTTCAACCTATTCATAAACTGGGTTTAACCCTATAGGGAAGGGTAACAGCTAAAATCAACAATAAGAGAAACCCCCTGGATACATGAAGACATTCAGACTCTGACAGACAGCAGGAAAAAAAGCAGAAATCAAATAAATTACACGTGCACCATCAGTTATTAAAAGATTACATTATAATAACAAAGTGACAGACGTTAATCTCTGCTAATCACCATAATCCTCACATTTCATTCAATATCATCAATTGTTAATCCCCCACAAACAACTGTAGCCGCCTCGTCCCCAGCAGAGATTAAGTGTTTTATTAATAAAATAAAATAAATTAGAGCAAATATAACTAATTCTGCAGCACCTGTGGATATCCCTAGCCCTTCCTTACAATTGACTTGTGTTACTCTAATATCACTGCCAGACCTCAACGTTGCATCGCATATGGACATCATGCCCACTTGACCCGCTCCCCACTAAACTTCTGAATAAATATATGACACCCTTAGATGTCATCTGCTCACTATGATAAACACATTTCTTTTCTTTAAAAGCATGCCTGATATTTTTAAGATGGCCTTCAGCCTATTTCTTGGTTGTCTTTTAATTAAAATTATTACAGAGATGAGTTTTGGCCCAACGACTGAAGGCACTATGGAACAATACCATTTGATGAATTCCTGACTGGTTTTCAAAAGCTACACAGCATGAAACTATCGCTTCTTTGTGACAAAAGTGTTGCACCCTGGAGCCCTGCTCAAGGTCCATTCAGTGTCTACAAAACAAATGTCTTTACAAACAAAATCCCACACATTGCGTATGCTGCTTCTGTTACTGTGCCTCAGGCTATCCATGTGTCCCTGACTATCTGCTCTCCAACTCAGATCCGACTGAAGCTTGGTGTCCTCCAAGCTTGGTGTCCTTATAATACCAATTGTTCGTTTTGAGGTGAAGTTCTAAGGGATAATAATTTGTAAATACTTTTGTGAATAAACAATGCATACACACAGAAAACATGCATTAGTCATTTCCCTTACATAAACAAATACGTATTAAAAATTTTTAAAAAGATGTGTAGTGATAATGTGCACACCCCTCACATGCCTCAGGTGTATCCCAGCTGACATTGGGTGAGAGTTGGGGCACATCCTGGACAGGTCACCAGTTCGGGCCCGAAACATAGAGACAAGCAGCCATTCACACTCACATTCACACAATTAGACAACTTAGAGTCACCAATCTATTGTCACATATTGTTTTCAGAGGGTGGAGAAAGCCTGGAACTCACACAGACACAGGAGAACATGCTCCGAGGTGACGGTGATAACCACTCCACCCACATGCCGCCCACAATGATTTCTTGTGGGGGCAAAGGAAATTTTTCGCATCAAATTCATTTTGACCGTTCTGAACTTTTGAGAGTTCAAAATGGTGTATTGTACCTAATTTCTAATTGCTTTCCAACTGAGACGTCGTCCACAGAAGAATGACGGTTTGCAGACAGCTGTGAGACACAAGTCAATGGTAGCAATACCATGTCAACATATTGTACCCTTTGTGACTGGACTAAGAATGAGCCTGCCAACGTTCAGTCTGAAACTGGTTAGCTCTGGAAGCTTTATTTTCCATCTTCAATAAGTTCACTGAACAGAATGGTGTGCAATGGTCCACAAAAAGCCAAGGGTGAGTTTACAGAACAGTAGAGAGAAAATAAAAATATGTATGTAAAATACTGGAACACTTTACTATAGATGTGCTTATAAGATGCAACCCATTATATATATGTCATTTAAAGGCCCTGCTCTTGTACAAGTACTGTGTTGACCATGTTGACTCACTCCTTTAACTTGAAAAGCACCAACAAAATATACTTGAGAGGCATAACACAACTTTTGTTTGACTTATCCTGCCGTTACATTTGTTTACACTGGATGCATCATTTCACTCGTCTGTGTTTATGATCTTGTCATACTATCCATTATTAATGGTTTAGAAGTGCATGTGATCAGTTAATGATATGGATGCTATAAAAAGCATAATGAAATCTGCTGACAGTCCATTTGTACTGACAGTCTAATGACTGGTGGAACAGACAGTATTAGGGTTAGGGTTAGTATTGAAAAGTAAAGTATTGATTTGCAAACTGGGCATGCCAACATCTATTAGTGGTTAATTGTTGGAGAGGAAATTACTGTAATCTTGTGCATGTTAGTATATCCAGTATAATAGTTGTTGACATTCATAAAACAACATACACACGGCTCCAGAACATATACAGTTGTGTGCATCATAGACATTGGCATAACTTAATATGTCATAATCTCAATATGACATTTCCTCCAGAAATCTAGTGCATCGATTGAACTTCAATCATCTGACTTCACCTTATTCCACATCATGAAGTGGAATGGAAAAGGTAAAACATACTCTTCACTCTTCCCATTGTCCTTCACACACACACACAAACACACTCACAGTAGTGACAGAACCTTGACTACACATGAAGACAACAATGAAGCAGTGGTTGGGGAGTGGTCACTGATTGGATCTCCAAATATAATTTTCCATTAGAGCTCATCCACCAAGCCCAGAGGGCACTTCATTAGGGAAATGTAATGATTCCATTCATTAACTGTGAAGTGATTTTCCAATGTCTGTAACTGCAGCCCACTCAGTTTGATTTTATCATGGACCCCCATCCACATCCAACTAAAAGACTTCTAATTGCTGAGAGAACAGAGAAAACTGGGGGATATTTCAAATGCTAGTGGACTGGACTGCTGTAGGTTTACTTCTCATCTTTAAAAACTAATTTTTAAAAATGACGCATCATCGGTTTTAAAATGCTAAATAGGAAAATTAATGATATTACAGAGCTTCTTAACGGTATAATTTATGTGTGATTTGTCATCAACTTATTCAGATTTATTGATGATATAGGTGGTTATTGTGTTGGTTTGGTGGTAGTCTGAAGTCACACTCACCACTGCCATCTTCACACCAAGGACTACAGTGATTGGCTTAAATTTTGTTGCATCATCCTTGATATTTTTCTTGTGAGTGTCATCATGCACTCCTTTTCATAATACCAAATTAAACTTGAGTGTCCAAAGCTAAGCTAGCTGTAATGAGGTACAACAGATCTTTGAATTTACTGCCAACATCCACATGCTTGCAAACTCACAATGACAGTGCTCATATGCTGATGCTTGTTTAGGCACAATGTTAACCATATTCATATTGAAGTTTGTGGTTTGTTAGCAAGCTAAAATTTGCTCATTAAACGTAGGGTACTGCTTAAGCTGAAAAGATTGTCATTAGTTCTGCAGGTATTTGGTTATAAATGTACTGAACAAGTTAAAATTTGAACTCCATGATGGTGTAAGATGAAAATTCAACCTGTGGAACAAAAATGAACAAAAATTGCAATCAATCAAATAGTTTCAAAGTAATTTTACTCAATAACTACAAATGTAAACCTGATGGTGGCACTAAAGAAAAGTCAGAGGATCACCAAAGTTAGTAGGGTTCATCCTCTGGGCACCATGGATATCTGTAATTTTTGTTAGTTTTTGAATTTTTTCAGCCTTGACCAAAGAAGACAGACAGTTTAATACATTTCTTATTGATGTCTTTGGCTCTGGAAAGTCAAGAGTTTTTATTTTTTAGTATGTTAATCTTGATTTATTCTCTTTTTTTATTGGTTTGTTGGTCATCAGAGATTTCACCTCCTTATCTACCGTGCATTATATTTTTTGTATTGAACTTTACTGCTCATATTCTGTAACAACAACATTAGCATCAAAACAACAGTCCATAAAACATCATGCCACGTGACATTAATGCTCCACTGAAACCCAGGGCAATATGTCCGACTATTCAAAATAAAAAGGTGATATCTGATCAGCTTGATCTAGAAGATGAACTCTACTCCCAGCACACATGTTGACTCTTTACAGTACACAGACCTTCATGATGAATAAAGCAAGAGATTGACAGCTCTGAGCTCATACAAGACCCTATTTTAAGTGGTTGCCATGCCAGCTTCACAGCAGTCACTGACTCAGTGTTACACCACAAGCCCTTAGAGCTGCTGTATGAATAATTCACTACCTTTAAGGGGAAAGGGGAGCCCTTGCTAGCAGGATTTTGGGAAATTTAAATTAAACATCCTGAGCTGTTAATTTCACAGAGACACAACAGCTGTGGCAAACAGATTCTCGCTGACTTTTAAGATAATGATCGTCCTCGATGAGCCAGTTTTAATGAACACGAGGCAGAAAGCAGGTCAAACCTAGCACAATCCTCTCTGCAGCATCTTGGCCTCGTTTGCAATTCCAATTGAGTGTTGTTGATGATAATATCACTAATCACTTATGATTGGAAAATCGCCGCAGAGGCAGAGAAAGCTGTCACTCTGGGACGTTCTCCCAGATAAACGCAGAAGGAAAAGCAACATTTCAGTAACCTACTTCAATCATTTCTGCAATCACTGTGTTTGAAGTCAGTATTTCACTTAAAATGATTCTGTAGTCATTCCCTGAGCAATGCATGTCCATTTACAGCACATTGGAGGTGCAACTAGTGGATAACCTGTTGCAAAAATGTAACACACTAATTGTTTCCCGTTTCCTTTATGGGGAATTAGTATGCAAATTGTTGTTGTTAAGGTAAATACAGTATCTGGGATGATTTTCATGATTGTGTTACCTCTCTCCCTTAAATCAAAGTTGTCCATGATCTTGCATACAGAGAAGCACAAACACGTGCATTTACGTAGTGACCTGGGCCAAACCTGATTTAACTTTTTTTTATGTAACTAGTGCAGTCACAGTGCCCATTCTAAACATACCTGTTTGGAATGTGACTTTGCATGGCCTGTGGTATAGCCGGTTGCAGCTTCCTTGCGCTAATATTCTTATGAACGATATTATGATCGATATTTCCTGCATCCAGAAACAAAAGTGACCTGCAGTCAAAGAGTGGCAGCAAGTAAAGATGTAGGTGAGGACATGCTGGACTCCACAAAGCCCTGAAGCTGCGGCCTTGCTTCTGTTATTAAAAGTTTGGTTAAACCTGACTCAGTCTGCAGAACCCTGAACTGTAGAATCAGTATTTTTACTTAAAGCATTTGACTTAAATTTTATGGCAGTTTTATGTCTTAATTTGAGCATGCAGTGAAAATAATAACGTACAAACATATTTTTGTGGCAAAGAAAAACTGAAATGATGAACAGACTGTCGCAACCGTTTTTAGTTTCCTCACTTATAAACAGCCGTTAAACTAAACAGAAAATATAAAGATATTCTGATGCATCCTGCTCCAATTCGCAGAGCTTACAATTAACCACAATGTTAGATCTATGTGAAAACCAACAACAAGAAACAGAAAAATGTAATTGTTTTTGAAAATGATATCCTCATTTAGAATTTGATGCCAGCAACACATTTGGGACAGGCTCATGTTTACCACTGTGTTGCACCACATGTTCTTTTAACAACACTCTGTCAGCCTTTGGGAACTGAGGAGACCATTTGCTGCAATTTTGAAAGTGAAATGTTTTCCCATTCTTCCCTGATGGAGGATTTCAGCTGCTCAAGAGTTCGGGGTCTCCTTTGTCATATTTTATGTTTCATAATGCGACAAACATTTTCAATGGGTGACAGGTTGGGACTGCAGGCAGGCCAGTTTAGCACCCGGACTCTTTCACTATGGAGCCATGCTGTTGTAAGCTGATGTCAGCTACCATAGCTAACATTAGATTCATGTGAAAAATCAATATACACAAATGTTTCAATTGCAATGTTTCCTTTTACAGTTCATTTTTGTTGATACGAATGTTGTTATTCAATCCAGACATGTTATTTTATTTCAAATATCTGTTTGAGCTTAGTCTATATCATTACCAATAAAACAGGTGTGAAAGCCCAATTTCATCAGTGGCATCATTCAATTTTCCATCACCTCATCACTTAGTCAATTGACAGAAAAACAAAATATGCAACTAAGTAATCATCACTTTTCTGAGCAAAAAGGATGCCAAAACCTCACTGGG